>CM069071.1:35383332-36633332 GCA_035220775.1 Malus fusca
CCACTAAGTCCCATAATTTCAAGTTACCTTCTGTGTTGCATGTTCCGAAATTGTCTCAGCATTTGTTATCTATGAATCAATTGTGCAAAGATAATAAATGTCGTTGTATAGTTGATGATGTTTCTCTTTGTATACAGGACAAGGTCACCGGGAGAATGCTATTCCAAGGGCTGAGTAATAATGCTGTCTATCCAATACCTATGTTCAAACCACAGAGGTCTCTTTCTCCTGGCTCTACTCCTGTTGCTTATGTGGGTCAAAAACAAATTTCTTCTTTCTTGTGGCATTGTCGATTAGGTCATCCTACACAGTCTATAGTCACTGCGGCACTTAATAAATCTCATATTCCTTTTGCTTGTAATGCTCAGTCTCACATGTGTAAAGCTTGCTTGCAAGGCAAGTTTACCAAACTACCTTTTCCTGTAATTGCTTCAAAATCCATCACTCCATTTGAAGTAATTCACACTGATGTGTGGGGTCCCTCACCTAGTATGTCTCTTGAAGGTTACAAGTATTATGTTTCCTTCATTGATGAGTGTACAAGATATACATGGATTTTTCCATTGACTAATAAAGCTGCAGTGTTCTCTGTGTTTGTCCATTTTTTTGCCTTTATTTCCAATCAGTTTGCTGCTCATGTAAAAATTTTACAAAGTGATGGGGGTGGGGAGTATATTAGTACTCAATTTCAAAGTTTTCTTCTTTCCAAAGGCATTGTTCATAACAAATCTTGTCCGTATACCCCAGAACAAAATGGGTTGGCTGAGAGAAAAAATCGGCATATTGTTGAAACCGCTATTACACTTTTACAGCAAGCTTCTTTACCTTCCAAATTTTGGTTTCATGCCTGTGCTACTGCAGTCTTTCTCATAAACAGGATGCCTACACCTGTTCTTCATATGAAGTCTCCCTTTGAATTACTATATACCTTTCCACCTACACTAGAGCATTTGAGGATTTTTGGGTGCTTGTGCTATCCTTCTTTGAAACCTTACAGAGTTCATAAACTTGCACCAAAAACTAATGCCTATATTTTTCTGGGGTATGCTTCCCAACATAAAGGGTATATTTGTTTCTCTCTCACAGATCAAAAGTTGTTGGTATCTCGCCATGTTGTTTTTGATGAATCCAGTTTTCCTTCATTCCTTGATAATGTGTCTGTGCCTACCAAAGTTGTCTCTGAGCATCCTTCATTACCGATACCTGTTATACATACCAATACATTCACACATTCCCCTAAACTTCCAACCCCTTGTTCCTTTCTTGGTTCACCACACTTCACTTCTGTTTCATCTAGGCCACAGCATGTTACTCAGTCCACAGCTTCTCAACATAATATTTCTGGTGATCTTGTTCCTTCATTCCATCATGCTGAGGATGCTTCACTGGGTCGTTCCTCTGTGTCTTCCGAATAACATCCCAATATTACTGTGTCTCAGGTTGAAGATCTGCAACAAGTGTGTCTACCTGCTCAGAACTGTCATCCTATGCAAACCAGGTCTAAATCTGGAATTGTCAAAAAGAAGGTTTTTTCTGCTCAGCTTGGTCAGGACTCTGAAATCAAGGAACCTCAGTCTTTCTCTAGTGCAGTCAAGTTTGTTCAATGGCAAACTGCCATGAAAGAAGAGATGGATGCTTTAACTCACCAACAAACTTGGAAACTGGTTCCTTTACCACCTGGCAAGAATCTTGTAGGCTGCAAATGGATTTACAAGGTTAAGAAAAATTCAGATGGTTCAGTGGCTCGATACAAAGCTCGTCTTGTTGCTAAAGGGTATTCTCAAGAGGCTGGTATTGACTACTATGAGACCTTTAGCCCTGTGGTTAAACCCACCACAGTTCGGTTAATCCTGTCATTAGCTGCTTCTTACAATTGGAAACTTAAACAATTAGACGTCAAGAATGCTTTTCTGCATGGTTTCCTTGAGGAAGAAGTTTACATGTCTCAGCCACAAGGGTTTGTGGATTCTCTGTGTCCGGATTATGTCTGCAAGTTGGAGAGATCTTTATATGGTCTTAAGCAGGCTCCTCGAGCCTGGAATGACAGGTTCTCAGGCTATCTACTTAAACTTGGGTTTAAAGCTTCATATGCAGATCCCTCTTTGTTTGTTAAGTGTGATGAGTCTTCCATTATTGTTCTCCTCCTTTATGTTGATGATATTATCCTCACTGGCAGTGATGTTGTGAAAGTTCAGCATGTCATTACGTAGTTAATCCGTGAGTTTGAAATGAAAGACTTGGGTATCTTGCATTTTTTCCTTGGTCTCGAGATTGAGTATCAGTCTCAGGGCATATTTGTACATCAATCCAAATATGTCAACGAATTGCTTCAAAAGATGAATATGCTTGATTGTAAGCCTTGTTCCACACCTTGTCATCCTAATCAGAAGCTTCTGAATCATGGTAGTGAACCTGTGTCGGATCCTAGTACCTACCGAAGCATTGTTGGGGCTCTACAATACCTTACCTTTACACGACCCGATATCTCATTTTCTGTCAATCAGGTGTGTCAGTTTATGCATTCCCCATTAGCTACTCATTTTGCTGCTGTGAAGCGTATTCTGAGGTATCTTAAAGGTACTATGACAGCCGGCTTGAATTTTAAGTCCGGGTCCTCTCTGTTAAAAGCTTACACCGATGCCGATTGGGCAGGCGATCCCAATGATCAACGCTCAACCACGGGGTTTGTTATTTTTCTGGGTGATACTCCCATTTCGTGGAGTTCTAAAAAGCAGCATACTGTGAGTCGCTCCTCTACTGAAGCGGAATACAGAGCAATGGCTACAACCACTGCTGAAGTCATCTGGATACAACAGCTTCTTCGAGATTTGCGTGTTGTTTGTTCCTCTGCTCCTGTCCTTCACTGTGACAATATTTCCGCCATGGCTCTTGCCACTAATCCTGTTTTGCACTCCAAAGCCAAACATATTGAGATTGATTGTCACTTCGTTCGTGAACGTGTTCAACAAGGGACAATTGTTCTACAATTTGTTGCTTCTGCAGATCAATATGCAGATATGTTTACTAAAGGGTTGTGTTCACCTCAGTTCACTCGGAATTGCTCCAATCTCATGCTTGGCAATCTGCCCCATGAGCTTGAGGGGGGATGTTAGAGTTAATGATATGATTAGTGCTTAGGATTATGACAAGTGTCTATGTATTATTGGTGGTGGTATTAGTAGAGAGATGTATAAATACCAAGAGTTGTAATTATTCTAAGCAAGTTGAATAAAAAGAATCCATTCAGTTGTAATCAAATTTCCCTCTTTACTTTCTCTCTCTTGTTTTCTTAACGTCTAAGGTTTTTCCATTGTTATCATTTTGTACCACTCTAGAAGTATCATCAGACTACATATGGATAGGAGTCAAATTTGTAGCTTCTGAAGTGAAAAATGAACTAGTCATCGGTGCAGGATCAATGGCCTTAATTAATGCAAAAGGAAAAACTCCTTCATAAAAAATAACATGCCTTGATACATAAACCCTTGCAGATGCAATATGATAGCACATGTAGCCTTTGTAATCCAAAGTATACCCAATAAACACACATTGGTCAGTCTTATCTTGCAACTTATTGTGATTATATGGTCGCAATAGTGGATAACAAGCACTACCGAAAACTTTAAAAGTAGTAACATCAGGAAGTGAACCAAAAAGATTCTCAAAAGGAGACTTCATATCTAGAACTTTGGTTGGCATCAGATTAATAAGATAGTTTGCTATAGAACAAGCATGAAACCAAAATTTTAGAGGCAATGAGGCTGCAGAAAGAAGAGTAATAGTTGTTTCAACCAAGTGTCGATGCTTTCTCTCTGCCATCCCATTTTGTTGTGGAGTGTATGGGCATGATTTCATGTGTTGAATGCCTTTAGATGCAAGAAATTCTTGAAACACTTTACTAATGAACTCACCACCACCATCACTTTGTAATATCTTTATAGACTTTGAAAAATAATTGGAAATATATGCATAGAATTGAACAAAAACTCCAAAAACCTCGGATTTATTCAAAAGCGGATAGATCCAACAGTAACGAGTATAGTCATCAACAAACACTACATAATACCGATATCCTGAGATAGAAACATGTGGACTTGGCCCCCAAACATCAGAATGGACCTTATGAAAAGCTTCACTAACTTTATTTAAACTAGGAGAAAAAGGCAAACGAGTCATTTTACCTTTCAAACAAGATTGACAAATCATTGAAGATGAATCTATAGTTAAAGTAAGAGTTAAAGTAGCATCCCCAATATGCAAATGAAAAACTCAAGAACCAAGAGTTAAAGTAGCACCCCCAATAAGTAAAATAGGGAGTGAAGCACCATTACCATGGTATCAGTTGGAGAGCAAGGTCGCACTAAAGTAAGACAGTTGATATCTGAGACCATATGATGAGTTGCACCACTATCTGTGAGCCAAATATTTGGACATTTTAAATGGCACTGAAGACATGGCATTGAAGGCCTACACTGAAGGGGTACTCTTTCCTTGCATAGCATAATTGTAGCGATGAGGACAATCAGCACCAGTATGACTTTGCTGCTTACAAATCTAACAAGGTATTGTGGATGAGCTAGTTGTTGGGACACTAGAAACTGGTGGAGATGGTAGTGGTGCAAGATATGGTGGTGCAGTTGGACCAAGGACTCCTTGTCCATTATGTGGAGGAACATAGTAGTATGAGCCGCCTCCAAGTGAAGAAGATCCTTCTCCGTGAGAAAACTAAGAGGAACCACCATAAGAACCTTGATAACCACTAGAGTGAGGAAATTGTCCACCATTATAAAACTGTAATACACCATATTGAAATGAAGGAAATTGTCCACCATTAGAATTTTGAAAAATGCTAGGGTGAAAAGATTGTTCGCCATTGGAAAAGTGAAGTCCACCAGCTGAAAATGAAGTAGATTTAGGGCCATAATATTGAGAACGACCATAACCTCCATTATATTGACCCCGTCCATTATATTTGTTTCTATAATTTCCTTTTCCACGATTAAATCGACCACCACTATAGCCTCCACGAGACCAAGAAGTGTCATATGAATTGCCGTGAGAATATGGTGGCTGAGATGAACTTCCAAGCATATGTTCAAATAAATTTGAGTTAACGGAAGAATAAGTCTTGCTGGAAGAATTAAGTATAGGAGCAGTTGTGGAAGATGTAGAAAAAGATTAGCAACCATGGCAGCAAGCATTGGAGTGTTCATGATAGTATTAGCTTTAGAAATATCATTCTCTTCCGCAATAAGTAGAGAACGCAACTCAGATATAGTAATAGCAACCGGTTGCGCTCGAATATGGGAGCGAAAGTGATTATATTCAACCGGAATGCCATTCAATGTAATCAGAACAATATCCTTATCAGTGACGGTAAAACCCACACAAGCTAAACGTTGGCGAGCGGTCTTGATTTTGCTCAAATAGACTTCAATGGAGTCCGATCTTTTCTGAATAGTTTGCAAATTAGTTCTGACACGCCCGACCCCGATATCCTCCAAATACCCAAGGTAGGCACGTGTTGGCCGACACCCGAAGGTGATGAAGCCATACTAACATGCATGTGAAGTAACAAACATATAATGAATATGCAATGTGAAGCCATACTAACATATAATGAAGCCATACTAACATGCATGTGAAGTAACAAACTTATGAATTTAAATACAATGAATATGCAATTGAGGAATGTGTTCAAAGCATACAACTACTTCAGAACACTAAAAACAAATAATATAAAATTTTAATGAACAAGGAGTGGGTCCTACATGGCTACACCGAGAGGACTCGAAGATGTCGAGGCAGGAGTGCCTTGACGCCGGGATTGTACGCCTCGATTCTAAGTCCTGAGTGAAAGAAATATTTGTGAAAACTAAGGTCATTTGAGCAACATCTATGCATGCAATTAACAATTAAAAGGCGGAATCATGCTTGTATGCACTCAAAAACAAAACTTTACCCATAAAATTCAAGGTCTAGTAATTGTGGTGAACCAAGACTCAACTCAAGAACAAAGTGAGTTGAGAAATATTATACCTTTATTGATTCCTCTTTGCATAAGCAAGGGCTAAACACCCAAAACCCTTTCATTCATAATATGGCCAGGCTTCTAAAGGCTTTGGGGTGTTTGCACCCTTTTGAGTCTTTAGTCATTAAGTTGTAATACAACTTAAATTTATGAGCTTGACGGTTCTAAGCCCAATGGGCCTTGAGGTCCAATAATTACTCAAAAACTAAAACCATTTAATCAATCCTAGCCATATATAATTAATCAATCCTAGCCATATATAATTAAACCATTTAATTATCATTACTCATCTCCATTGTTTCTTCAATCTCTACCTTACATGGTGTACAACCCATTAAGTTCCTTTTAGCGAGGCAGTGGACGATTAGAACTCTTCAAATCGATTTGAATTGAAACATACTTTCAATTCTCCCTTTAGTTATTATACACCTTTAGGGCTTCCACAAACCATGAGTGACACCTAGTAGTATGTCATGGCTACCCAAGCTAATCAGAAGGGGTGGATAACCTATTCAGTTTGGGATTACAATGCAATACAATCTTTCTATAATACAGTACTCTTGACCACATTGTTTGATTTGATAGTTTATTCATGTCTACTATCCAATGTGATTCTCTTACTTATATGATTACCTTGAACGTGATTTGGAACGACTTCCTAAATCTCATTCATACTCTGGTCAGAGATTCTTAATCATATCATAAAGTATTCTCCCTCAAATAGTTTGAAGGTTAGAGATCCCTTGTTGTGCATTCACTTACCTCCATGGCTAAGTGGCTTAACCCCAACTATGTCGTGGACACCCTTTGACGGTGTGACTTTGATATAGTCAAAGATCAAGAACCTAACCACAAGACAACTATGATGCCTCAGGTCAAATGACTACTTTGCAATATCCCAACCATGAGTTCTCATGTGACTTGAGTATGAGAACTCCTCGTTGATCGCATTCAGTGGACTCATTCTCTATTGAGCACCTACATGCTTGTCATGGTGTCAGTCACACCCATGACTCGAGACCAGTCACTCTTTCTAAGAGAAGACATAGCACGTGCTGATCTTAACAGACTGTCATTGCCCAATTGGCAATCCTATGATCAGGAACGTTTAAGATATGTATACAAAAGAGAATGGTCTTATGAATCTAACTTCTTTAGATCACATTCTCCCAATTACATATTCCTTGGACTTATCGTTTAAGCATATAACATTTATATGAGACAACTTTAAACAATAATATTTGCCCTTTATATTAAACTAGATTAGTTTAACATGTGAAATGTCCGTAAAGTATCATCATATGATTGGCTTTTAGGGCACATTTCCAACACTGAGGGGTCGCAAAACAAAACGTGAGTGGACCAAGTTGATATATAAATAGTAAGTTTTATGAAAACTCATAGCTTAATATGTAATAGGTTTTCCGAAAACCCTAGCATGCCATAAACCTTTCATGAAACATATATCATATATAATGCTAAATAATGGTATCATGTAACAGTATCTCAAGGCTGAAGCCACCAACCTATGCCCGGTCGAAGCCAATAACTATATCTCTTGGCTCGAAGCTAAAATACAAGTATCTTCGCTCATAGGCAGAACAGTGACCACTAGATAAGCACAAAAACATTGAATATACTATTTCCAACATAAATACATATATCTCAAAAACATCTTCATAACATATAGTCATCCATCATATACACTAAAAAGAAGTGTAAAAACATGTTCATAAATAGTATATAGTCATCCATCATATATACTACAAAGAACATAAGTTCGATAAAGTATGGTATTCCAAAATATACTCAGTAAAGCATGATAGTCATAAAGTGTAAATCTAATTTACTCATAAAACGTAACCAATAAATCATGTTTTTCATGTATGTATTTCTAATAGTAAAAATATGCATTTTAGAAGGGGTCCACTCACAGATACTTTGTCGTCAAAGAGCCGTGCGAAATAGGAAGGACGAAATCGCCGTTAATAATCGCACCCAAGCACATAAAGGGTCCAATTAATAAAACTCTACTCAAACGATTGACTTTCAGAAAACGGATGTAAAAAATGGACCCAGGACGTTGAAATTAGCCTAGGAGGGGTCCCGATCGAAACCCAAAAAAGTCAACAAAGTCAACGTTGACCGATCAATAGTCAACGGTCAAAGTCAATGGTCAACGTTGACCAAGTAAATGGTTAGCGTTGACCAAAGTCAACGGGTTATGGTCAACCAGGTTGGGTCATGAGCCGGTCAACGAGCCTGGGGTTTGGGTCGGACCGGTTTAATAGGTTGGGCTGGGGCTTAAAGAGTTTTGAGTTCAATGGGCCTGGGCTTGATAGCCCGGCCCAAGGGTTTAGTGGGTTGGGTTCCAAAGGGCTGGAGGCCTGGATTGGCGCAGCCTAAAGGCCTGGGTTCAAGGAACTAGGCCCGTGTCAACTCAGCCTGAAGGCCTGGTTTTGGGTAGGGTTCAAAAGGGTTTTGGGTTTCTAATGGGCTTGGGTTCGAAGGCCCGGCCCAAAGCTCTGGGCTAAAAGGCTTGGGCTCCGGGTGTGGGTCGATCGACCCGGTTCTCATCGGGAACGAAGGCTAGAGCCTCCCAAGCTCCGGTCAACAGTGATTTGACGATTTAACCTACAATCTACCAATTAAAAGGAAGATACAAGGGAAAAGAAAAGGTTTGTACCTTCGATTTGCCGTGAAATGGTCAGAGGTGGTCGGACTTTAGGTTTGAACACCACGGGTTCACTAGGCCTAGGTTCTCGATCTCGCCGAGCTTCACAGAGACGAGAGAGAGGGAGAGAGAGTCCGCTTGATGGTGGTGGTGGTGTTGTGATCGTCGCCGGTGGGAGTGGATGTGTGAGAGGGGTGTGTGTGTAGGTCAGGGAGAGAGAAAGAGAGAGACTGTACGAGAGAGGGAGAGAGAGTGAGTGAGTTGAGAGATGGTTGAGAGTTTCAGATAGAATGAGAGAAAGTGATGGGAGAGGAGTGGGGTGCCACGTGGCAGACGGGTGGGCCCCTTGGGCACAAACAGCCCAACCAAAGTGAAAATACGAAAATACCCTTCCATTCCGTAAATTATGGGACGGGTTGTTACAAGTTTTCAATTGCATAAGACTTGCTTCAGAAACAAAAGAGAAGCGTTCCTGCAATGTAACCCAAGCCTCAAGGGAAGTCTCACAATTCATTATTTCAGAAAATGCCTCCTCAGTTATGGTAGCAATGAGCATGTTCATGGTAGCTGTATCATGATCAACCCATTGTTGAAATGACTCACTGGTAGAATCAGGACATGGAAGACTACCATCAATATACCCAAGCAAATGATATCCTTTCAACAATCGTTGGATTTTAGCACTCCAAGACACATAATTTGTTCCATCCAATTTAATAGACATGAAATCAGAAATGTTACGAAGAATATCGATAGCTGAAGAGTCAAAGATAGGTATGATAAACTTGTACGATTGATGAATTCCAGACAAATGACAACTTCTCAATGGCGAGCGGAAATCACGAAGTCCCAAAGATAGATCGCAAAGTCGACGAACCGAAGAATGAGTACCAAACGAAGCGTAGATGATGAGATACGAAGAAATTAAACGCTGCTAAGCATATGGCTCACAATGATACCATGATCGAAACCATAAACCACAATGAATGTAACAGAGAAAGCTTGAAGATAAAAGCTAAGAGAGGAAGACTGATTTTCTTATTTATGTGAAGAATGAAAATTACAGACCTTATCCCTTCAGGATAGCATATATAGCTCATTACATAAAGCAAACTTATATTTACACCACTTAAACTATCTTAAGACAACACATCAGCTCACTTAAGCTGATGTGTCACTAGTGTTATCTATTAATGTGCACGTAGTCCAATTTTAGATGAACCCCGTTATATCTTGTTGTGTTCATGTGTGTTTGTGTGCTTTGACGATCAAATCTAAGTTGATTCAAGGTCAACTCAATTTTGTGGATTAATAAGTATAATTTTTTTAAAGTAAATAGACACTTGTTTATAAGTTATATAATAAATTTAATTAAAATTTTTCCTAAGGCCCATACACTAGGCCTCTCCCAGCCACTCGATTACCACCTAGCAATTTTTAGAACATTGACAAATATATATACAAGGAAATTGTCAAAAATGACCTATTTTCTTAATCTTAGGACTAAAATAGGACAAACCAAAGATGCCTAGAATATACACACGCTATGCACAACAATAGGACATAAAGAAAAACCAATTTTGGGACTAAAAATCCTATTTATGTCCTATTTTTTTTGGGGTTAGAAAGTAGCCATTTTTTGGGGTTAGAAAGTAGCCAGAGGTCATTTGCACCGCCACACCTATACTAGAGACAAGAAGAACAACCATTTTTTGGGGTTAGAAAGTAGCCATTTTTGTTCTCTAGTAAAAAAAAACAACCATTTTTTAAGGATGAGAAGATGAACCCATTTGCATTTTTCAAATGCTTTTCACATTCCCATCCAGTTTTTCAGCCATCAATGCTTCAAAGATCTGGATGGGACTCTCCAAGCTGGGGCTTTTCAGTAAAGTTTCAATCTTTTTCCCCCTTCAATTTTTTTTCTGCACATTACTACCTGGCAATTGGAAAAGAGGAAACATATTCCCTAGAAAGTGAAGCGGCAGCTGGACCCAGATATTCAAAATGAACCTGTTGCTGGTAAGTATTTTGGAGAGTCTTCGAATATTTTGGTGAGTTTTGGAGCAAATTTGGTGAGTATATTTTTCCTCTATTTTGAGAAAATATGTTTTGGGAAAAGTTAAAAATGAAGCTACGGATGATACGTGCAATGACGTCGGTTTTGTTGTGGATGTGCATCGTGCAATTAACGACGCTGTTGGATATGTGGGGGCCTAGATTCTGAAAATCTCTTAAAGATCTGTAGTTTACAAATCTTTGACCTAAACCTAGATTATGGAAATCTCATTAAAAATCATCTATTTCTAGTGACATGCACACGACATACACATGATATGCTAACAGATCTTAGCCAACCCAAAAATCAGAGCTCACAGTTCTCTCTTCAAAATATATAAAAAAAAAAAAAAAAAAAACTAATGAAAAGGGCTTGAAAACTTTGAGTTTTAACGATAAGGACAAAATAAAGGGTAAAGTGAATAGTACCAGGATTGACTTTTTAGTGTAAAAATGTGGTTTTTCGTTAAAGTGAACAGTACCGGGAGCTTTTTGTTAAAGTTCCCAAAAAAAAAAAGGACGTCATCACCTATGAGTTTTTACAATTTATATTTGGGTATTTTCGTCATTTCATTTTTGTGCATGGTAGGCATTGATTGTGCATGAGCGGTTTGTCTTATTTCAGTCCAAAGACTAAAAAAAATATGTCATTTTTTGCAATTTCCCTATAAATATGCATAAAGTATAAGATAAAAAGTATCTGAGATGGAATTATCGACTTGCATGCTAGGTGGTGATTACCATGGAATTATCTACCTCCAGTCAGCTTCAAATATTCTGCACCTTTTTTATATGTGCCCTCTCTCTGGCCTCTCTAACTTTTTGATACATGTCACAGAACTTAACACTATTTAGCTTTGTCAGCTAGCACTAATATTATTTTTGTGCTTTGGGCAATGACGCAGCTAATGAGGTTCTAACCGAAGCGCGTCTATTGCTGGTTGAAAACTAGCATTAATATTATTCTAAAAATATATAAAAAATAAATAAATAAAAGTTTAACAAAATAAAAAGCCCTGACCCAACCCTGAAAACCACCATCTGTAACACATCTCTGTCTCTCTCCATCCAATCCCTTGAAATTGCGGCCGCCCGATTTTTTTTCCACCAAATTACATGGGCTCGTAGACATGGAGGATCAGCACCGCAAGACCCGACACATTTAACTCAACATCCAAACTGAGTTTCTGGGTTTTGAAAGTTTTAATTTTCTGATTAAGAAAAGGAATTAATTAGATGTTTATGGAGATTAACGATGCCCCAGTGAAGTCAAAGATGGAGAACTGTGAAGTAATAGAGCAGATTGCAAGAGAGGAATTTGGATTATTTTATTAAGAAGATAACAGAGTTGGATTAGAGAGCTACCGGTGTTAAGTGGTGTTAAGTTTAGGGACATGTTCCCTTTTTATTTCTCACACACTCCTTATCTATAAATTAGCTAGAGCAAGGGAAAAGAAGACAAGGGACCTAATCGAAGTGAGGTGCAACAAGGATGAGAATGAAAATGTTATTGCTACCATGAACACAGTCAAAGACAGATGGAGAGGTTATTTTTATAATCTTTTCAATGAAAAAACATGAAATGAGTATTTCTTTGGGAGAGTTGAGTAACTCAAAAGAGTGTAGAAACTACTCTTTTTACCGCCGAATTAGGATGGAGATTGCATAGAATTGTTAATGATGACGGCGGAACCCTAATCTTTCCCATAATTGTTTTTATTTAAAGAACGTTTTTCCTTCTTTGCTGCCGTTATTTTCAAATTTCCAGATTTCTTTTATTATTATTTTAATCTTTTAAATTTCAAAAATCTCAAAATTTTGATAAAATCTGTTTTAAATAATTAATTAAGAATTAGTTTAATTACAAATTAGTCAAAAAATTCCTTATGGAGGACGACCTTGGATGAGTGATTATACTACAATTTCCTTATACTCTTGCAAGTAATTTACGTGATTTTAACCTTATTTGCGCAATTAATAAAAATCCTATCACAAGCCTTATGACAACAACATTTGAAGGGAGTATTTCTGTCATAAAGAGTGTTGTTTAGTAAGTGACCATCTCCTACATATTTGATTCAGTTGCTAGTCAACATATCTGCAATTGGAAGATGATGGTGGGAGTTGGGAACGACACTAAAATCTCTGCAAAAGGAATTGGCACTTACATGCCCAAACTACACTCTAGGAAATCTTGAAACTTAAAAATTGTTTAAATTTTCCTTCATATATAAAGAACTTAATTTCCATCCCTATGCTTTTAAGAGATGGATACTCAATATTGTTTGACAAGATGAGTTGTACTTTATACTTGACCAGTCGTGTTATCTCTCATTGTAATATGATCGAGGTATTTTTTCACCTAGAGACTTGTAGTGGTTTGCACTGTATTGGGAGTAGGAATACCTCAAAACCCTAAGGAGCAAGAGAAGAAATTAATCAAGTTAAGATGTGACATCTTAAACTTGGACATGTGAACCTTGATAAGATTCACAAGATGTCGAAAGATGAATATCTCATTAAGTAATAACCAAGTGGTCACTTATGAGTCTTGTTTAAAGGGGAAGATGTCCAATTCTCCCTTCACTGGGTCAAGAGAGTGAGTCTCTCAGATATTAGGGTTAATCCACACTAATGTACATGTGGACCTATGTCTACCACATCAAGAAAAGGCTTCTCCTACTACATCACATTCATCCATGGTCACTCTCGGTTTGACTATGTATATCTTATGAAACACAAGTCAAAAATTTTTGAAATGTTCAAAGAATTCAAGAATGAAGTAGAGAATCAAGCTGAAAAACAGATAAAGGCCCTAATATCAGATCGATGGGATGAGCATCTGATTAATGAATTCCTAGATTACCTCAAAGAGTGTGGAATAGTATAATGATGGACTCCACCATAAACTTCTTAACTTAGTGGAGTTTTCTAAGAGGAGAAACCAAATGATTTCCGCTGATCTACCATTATCATTCTAGGAATATGCGCTACAAACAACAATTTATTTGCTTGATAAAGTGCCTTCCAAATTTGTTTCACAGACGTCCTCTGTATGAGATATGGCATGGCAAAAAGCCAAGTCTTAATTATTAATATTTGGAGTTGTTAAACATACATTAAGAAGATTCGAGATGACAAGCTCGTGCGAGATCAGTCAAGTGTTACCTTTTAGGGTATCCCAAACAAACTATGGGATACGAGTTCTATCATCCTGAAGACCAGAAAATTTGTGTCACCAATACTACCAAGCTTCAAAAGGAAAAGAAGCTCCAAATAGAACGGTGGATATTAATGAGATTAATGACGAACCAAAAACAACCACTCAACAAATTGATAACCATGTTCATAAACCCATGTTCCATGTATATCTGACAGGATCAGCAACCTACATCAACGGTATTGTATGGATAAGAGTTTTGGAAAGTTGCACTTTCGTAGTGACAATGACAGAAAGGAGGACCATACAGACTACACTGATTAATGTCGACATACTTAATTATTAATATTTGGAGTTGTTAAACATACATTAAGAAGATTCAAGATGACAAGCTCGTGCGAGATCAGTCAAGTGTTACCTTGTGGGGTATCCCAAACAAACTATGGGATACGAGTTCTACCATCCTGAAAACCAGAAAATATGTGTCACCAATACTGCTAAGCTTCAAAAGGAAAAGAAGCTCCAAATAGAACGGTGGATATTAATGAGATTAATGACGAACCACAAACAACCACTCAACAAATTGATAACCATGTTCATAAACCCATGTTCCACGTATATCTGACAGGATCAGCAACCTACATCAAAGGTATTGTATGGATAAGAGTTTTGGAGAGTTGCACTTTCTTAGTGACAATGACAGAAAGGAGGACCATACAGACTACACTGATTAATGTCGACATTAATTAAAAAAAAGGTAAGAAGCCATGATCAAATCCGAAATGGATTCCATGTGTTAAAATCAAGTCGGGATTCTAATAGACCTTCTACATGGTATAATACCAATTGGAAACAAATGGGTCTAGAGAATAATAGGCGCCAATGAGTACATGGAAACTTATAAGGCTAGACTAGTAGCCAAAGGCCACAAATAACAAGTGATTGACTATGAAGAAATCTTCTCTTATGTAGCCATGATTAAGTCCATCCAGATTTTGTTTGCTATAGCTGCACACTATGATTAAGAGATCTGGCAAATAGATGTGAAGATAGCCTTTCTGAATGACTACCTAGAGGAAAAGCTCTATATATATGACTCGACCTGAAGGCTCCGTGTCCAAGTTTGAAAAGACTAAATTATGCAAGCTTCAGAGATCTATTTATGGACTCAAGCAAGCTAAACGATTTATACTTTCATCACACTCTGTGTGGAGAATTTTCACGCTTAGCATGTGCACAACACAATTTGGGTGACCTGGAGCACGTGTGGTTGTTAAACTTCACACGCGGAACAATCTGCTCTTATTTATATCATGATGAGAAAGTTAATGGTCTATCATAAATCCAATTGGTAATATGTAGAGTAGCTCAACTACTTATAAACACATACATGCAAAGCCCATTCTTTTGCAATGCCGAATTCAGATTCTAGAAAATTAGGGATTATTGGATGACAAATCTAGTGTGACGGTTACTTAGTGCATGTTAATGTTATGATTGATGATGTCACAAGAGTTGATAAGGAAATTACGAAGAAAGGCCGACAAGGGGAAACTGGTTGGGTACTGCCAAGCTTCCCAACCGTATCAGGCATTAAATTTGGTTGTGGGATTATTAGGCCATGACTACACAACCTCTACAGCTGTGTCAGTTTGATAAGTATACACGGTGTGTTGTGTTGTGAAAATCCCATCCAACGCGTAGAAATTCGCACGCCATAGAAGAAAAACATAAAGGCCTTGAACCGTTGAGGTGGTGACTGACGACCGTCCAAGCGAATTGCCTGCCTGCCTGACCTATAACAACGACAAAATATATATCAGAGACAAACGGGGAGAGAGAGAGAGAGAGAGAGAGACCGATCATAAATTAAGATCTCTAACTGTATTGGATGTGATACTCTCCCTCCCTCCCTATTCTTTCTTCTATATAACAAGCCAAGCTCCAGCCCTACCAACATATACAGATATCTTCAATATCTTCAAGAGAGAGAGAGAGAGAGAGAGAGAGAGAGAGAGAGAGATCAGATTAATTTAAATAGTTGAGGAGGCAACAACCACTCATACACAATTGCTGCTAGGTAGCTTGGCAATTTCATTACGCAAATTAAATGGTGAATAGTGCCTCCCTCCTCTCTCTTATAGTACATTTTTTTTGTGATTATCTTGCTAGCTACCTTGTCTAGCCTTGCGAGATTTTCTGGAAAGCTCTTTCTTTCTCATCAACCACCAACTAGTCCTCTTCAGGAATTTGGGATTATCGATCAGGAGCGTTTACATATATACATACATACATACAAAAGATTTAGGGAAATTACTATGGGTGCTCCTTTGTCTGCTTGGCCTTGGGAATACCTAGGCTCCTTCAAGGTACGTATATACTACTTATCCTTTCTTTTGTTTTTCCTGTAATTTTGTATTTCTATTACATATTAGATTCAGATTAATTAATTGGTACTGATACATATATGTATATATGGGATTTGGATGAAATAATTACAGTATGTGCTGTTCGGACCTTTGATCGGAAAAGTCTTGTATTCAATCATCCATGAGAAGGAGGATCCCCTCACACTACTCACCACCAGCTGGTGTCTCCATATTCTCCTTCTATGCATACTTCGAGCCGTAATTCACCAGCTATGGTCTAGTTACACCAACATGCTCTTCCTCACAAGAAATCGCCGGATCATCCAACAGGGGGTTGATTTCAAGCAGATTGACAAAGAATGGCACTGGTGATCCATTCATTCTTTCATCTTTTACGTTAATTACTCACTGTAATTTATAAACTTGAATCCGTTTAATGAATTAGATGTTTGATCTGCTATTTTTTGTGTTTTTTTTTTTTATGGCAGGGATAACTTCATAATTCTTCACGGTCTGATTGCCTCCATGGTCTGCTGTTTGGTGCCATCATCTCTGCAAAACCTACCCTTGTGGAGTACAAGAGGATTTATTACCACTCTGGTACTTCACGTGGGAGTTTCAGAACCTTTATATTACTGGGTGCACAAACGTTTTCACAGCAACAACTACTTTTTTGACAATTACCATTCACTTCACCATTCATCTCCAGTACCACAGACCTCTACCGGTAGGTTGGACACCATTAATATTTAACTACTTACCACCAAACTCATCTATCATTCTGATGAACATGTCCTATGCCCATACCCTTTCATTTATTTTTTGGGATCTTCTACGCTATCCTCAAGTAACCCGGTGTTTTAACTCTTGGATCTTTATTTAAAAATAAGAAAATTGAGATCTAATAATTAAAACAGCAGGAATATCTCTTACTATGAGCATCCTAGAATTTTGCTCCCAGTGCTTTCTTCATTTCATTTTTTTTTTTTTTTATCAAATTTTCTTCATTTCATTTGCAGTTATATATAAATTTTTATCATTTTTTGTTTTGTTTTTTTATTTATGCAGCTGGAAATGCAACCCTGTTGGAACATCTGATATTGAGCATAACTATTGGAATTCCAGTTTTTGGTACGAATCTGATGGGTTTTGGATCAGTGTGCATGATCTATGGCTACGTTTTGGTTTTTGATTTTCTGAGATGTTTGGGGCATTCCAATGTTGAGGTCGTTCCTCATCAACTCTTTGAGAAAAAACCGTTCCTCAGATATTTTCTCTATACTCCAACGTAAGCAATTACCCACTACACGGCGCGCACACACATACAATATATATATAAACACACACACATACACATACACAAATATATTCATATATATATATATATATATATTACTAAGAGTGTTGATACTGTTATGCCAAAAAACCAAAAACATCATTAATCTAAATAACAACAACAACAAGTGATTGTACTACATATGCCATGATTCAATATAATATATATATATATATATATATACATCCTTTTTTTTTTTCAATACCCAAAGAAGAAGCCTAATCACATTCAATTCGTACTATCCACTCAAAATTAGTATTTTGAAGCTGTAATTATGGCATAGGGATATGCAGATACGTAATAAATGAGTTGGATTTCTAATTATGGTGATTCGAAAGCAAAATTAGTATTTTGAAGCAGTAATTATACTTAACAAAACTCTTTTTTTAACTTGTTTTGTTTTCCTCCTTATGGCATATGGATATGCAGATACCACAGCCTGCACCATACTGAAATGGACACCAACTTCTGCCTTTTCATGCCTCTCTTTGATGCACTGGGGAAGACACTAAACGCGAAATCCTGGGGACTACACAAAGAGATTAGCTTAAATGCAGGTGGGTACGGGTAATTATTTAACAGCTAATTTGAATATCCCAATTTATGGATAAGATTTTGACATTAACATGATAAGTATCTTCCAAAATAATACGGCCCTGCATACATAATGCTTTGACAAAGACTGACTGAACGTATGTGCCTCTCCTGCAGCCATACATTTTCACATCATACAATTCAGTGACGCCCGTATAACTATTAATGCATTGACAATGAATAATAATGGTGCCTGCAGGTAAAAATGGCAAGGCACCGGATTTCGTTTTCCTAGCGCATGTGGTGGATCTGTCGTCGTCTTTGCACGTGCCGTTTGTTTTCCGATCATTCTCATCGATTCCATTCTCAATGAGATTCGTCTTAGTGTTTGGTTGGCTTCCAGGCATTGTAGCCATGCTAGCAATGTGGGCATGGGCTAAAACTTTCCTGATTTCTTTTTACAACCTCAGAGGCCGCTTGCACCAGACATGGGCTGTGCCTCGATACGGCTTTCAGGTTTGCCCTCTTATATAACTCTTTTGCTACATTCAAAAGTGTTTTCTTGTCAATCGTACGTATTGTGAATCTGAACGATTGATCAACTTGAATCTTATCTGAAAGCGTTTTTTATATAAACATTAGCCTAACTAGGCTATAATTACTAGTTAATTTTATTGGGATACTGATACTTGGAATAATTTGCGATTTACTTGCAGTATTTTTTACCATTTGCTCTAGATGGCATCAATAATCAAATAGAGCAAGCAATCCTTAGAGCTGATAGAATGGGGGTCAAGGTCATCAGCCTTGCAGCATTAAATAAGGTTGGTATCCCAATTCTTTTCCTATTTATTAACCCTTTTGTTTGGAAGTGCAGATTCAATCCAGATCTGATGAGCTCTGATTGTGGTTGTTGGCCTTACCAATATTACTTCTGAATAAAATTTTGGTTGTTGTTCATTTAAAACTGAGTAGTGTAAATGTAGTTAGACCATTCACTTGAATTAGTTGAGAGTAGAGGCGACATTGAATCAATATCATGTTATGATCTGTTAAAACTAAAACACCCCACACCAACGGCATGCACATGTTTTCTGCTCCGTTTTGGGTCATGCACATAGCCATTCTTATTTAACACTCGATCAACCAAGTTCATTCAATCTAAAAACTCAAAATTTTAGGGTGCTTCGGAGTGAGATATTTTGGATATTTTATCAGTTAAATCTTGGTTTTTGTATTTTAAACAAATATCTAACTGTTAAAACACGTGAAGTATATATATCATACTCCAGAGTATCATAGAAAATCTCCTACTTAGGTACTCTACCAACCAAGTGACCACATGGGACTACCATACGTATTGATCTACCAGTCGTGCATAAGATAAAATGTTGAAAAAGATCTCAAATTGGAATCCCCCAAATTAAGCTGTTAATCGAAACAAAATAAAGAATTCCTTTGGCATGCTTAAAGGGGGAAAGTACCTAAAATTCTTGTCATATGAAAAATAGATAAGATAGGTGTAGAATGTGAAAAACATGCATATTGATGTGGTTAACTTATTTAATTATTTATTATTACCCAAACCTAATTTCATTCACGTTTATGGAGATATCTAGTTAGAGAGGTCAAATCCTCCCACAATTGCGGCCAAGTAAGAATAATATTTGGCTACTCAAATATGAGTAGGAACTCCTACTCAAAACTTTTAGTGTTTTAATCAAAAAATTTTGTGCTTATGATTGGAACCATTCATATCATCTATGCAAAAAAAAAAAATTTTAAACTAAGGTCTTTTAGTCAACATATTGTAACAAATACATAAACAGTTCATAATTCTTTTACCAATACCGCTCATTTGTTTTTAAAGAGTTTGATGACTAAACAACCTTAGTTTTAATTCATTTTTTGCAAATGCGATCTTTATAGGGTGATTTATAATATGAACGATTTTGATTATGAACACGAAATTCTATAAATTGAAAACGAACAATTTTGAGAAATTTTGAGTAAGAGTTCCTACTCATCTTTGAGTAGCCAAGTATTGTTCGGCAAATAAATATACATGAATGGGGGGTTGTCGAGGGCCAAATTATATTAAGCTAAAATTTCGCACTTTTAGTTGTCGTAACAATCAAATCATAATTGTAAACTGTTATTGGATCAAATTTGGGGATTGTATTGTATATTTACTCAGATAACTGCAGCATACCCATGCAATTTGTGCCTGTGTATATTTAATATTAATGTGGTGGGCATGAAGAACGAAGGACTGAATGGGGGCGGAACGCTCTTTGTCAACAAGCATCCAGACCTTAGAGTTCGAGTGGTCCATGGCAACACATTAACTGCTGCTGTCATTCTCAACGAGATTCCAAAGGATGTCAAGGAGGTTTTTCTTAGTGGTGCTACCTCCAAGCTTGGAAGAGCTATTGCCCTCTATCTTTGCCGTAGGAGAGTACGCGTTCTGGTGAGTATATGTTTTCCATTTTCAGTTCACCAACCTTACTTATGAAGACGACGATGATTGTGTGGTAATGTTAAGTTTTGGAGTTCTTGTGTAAAAAAACATTTTCTTCTCAAAAGTAAATAAATTGCTCGCATAAATGATTTTTATGAAGAATCTAATATAAGAGCAAGCTGCCCAGCTTACTGAAAATGAAGCTACATATATAAATTGATTGAATCTACATGTGTGTGTGTGTGTGTGTGTCTATATAGTTTTTATGGGTTAATTATTAAATCGATCTATATGCTGTTAGGATACCATACCAGATGGCACAATAAGATAGTGAAAAGTGTACAAAGGTTGTTAATAGTTAGTTAGTTGTTAGTAATAGTATCTTGTAAAAGAAGAAAGGCAGTTAATGAAATTGTACTTGGTGTTCTGCTATCTTATCACTGTGTACAATCATAGAAGATGTAGAGCAGGTTCTAACATATGCATACACCCATGGTGCAGATGCTGACTCTATCAACGGAAAGATTTCAAAAAATTCAGAAGGAAGCGCCAGCAGATTATCAACAATACCTTGTGCAAGTAACAAAGTACCATGCCGCACAAAATTGCAAGGTAAGCGAATGGTGTACACATTGTCTGTAATTAAACTTACGGCACCCTTAGACAATCGTACATACAAATTACGTTTTCTACAGTTTTAACCCTAAACCCTAAACATTTTGGTCTAATCACTTTGGAATGTTTTGTTATCAAGAAACAAGCAAGCAAAGCGCCTTAGTTGTGAATCTAAACCTTATATGAATTATGGCAGACATGGATTGTGGGGAAATGGATCACACCAAGAGAGCAACGTTGGGCCCCAAGTGGAACTCATTTCCATCAGTTCGTGGTTCCACCCATCTTGCAGTTTAGAAAAGACTGCACTTACGGTGATCTTGCAGCCATGAGGTTACCTGATGACGTTGAAGGCCTTGGCATCTGCGAGGTAACTAAATTAACCTCTTTACTTAATTAATTAATCAATTATCTCTAGTAAAACATCTTGATATATATTAATTGATTAAATTATTATATTGTTAATTTAATTTTTGGTAATATGCGACATGCAGTACACGATGGACAGAGGAGTAGTGCATGCATGCCATGCGGGAGGCGTTGTTCATTACCTGGAAGGTTGGACTCACCACGAAGTCGGGGCTCTGGATGTTGACAGAATTGACCTTGTATGGAATGCTGCTCTTAAACACGGTTTAAAGCCTGTTTCATCGAAGCCAACTTAATTTACTGTTTCATATACCGGAGTCATATATTAAAGCTTTGGGTTTGTGTGACACATGCACTACTGGATATTTATTTATACCTCAATGCAGCAAAAGCAACCATTTCTATTTTAATTTTATTTAACATACAACTTTACTCATCATGCACCTGAGTTCCTAATATTTGATCAAATCTTTTTTCATATCGCAGAATATATATTTCATTTGAATCTTGAGTCTCTGTTAAAGAAGTTTTCACAAGAAAGTAACATTTCAAAAATTTCAAGTGAGACTAATTTGTGATTTTGGCCTATAATAACCTAAAACAGTGCATCAACCTACTATATATATAGTAACCTAAAACCACAACTACAAAATTTGTATTTTACTAGCCTTCCTACACTAGTAAAAAAAACTGCTTGCGCGACAAAGAGATTCATCGCGCAACAGGTGTTTGCCTACGACCTAGACTATTCGTCGCGCAAACTCTAACAAAATGAGGATATGGCACTATTTTTTACGCGACAAACGAATTTCTTGCGTGGGAAATACTATGTTGCCTTGGATGAACTGCAAGACGAACCTCCTTCAGGCTTCTGATAGGGATTTTTACCACCTGCAAAAGTAGGGATAAAAATACTTAAACATAATTGCAAGAGTACAAGGTTGTCATAGTATAGCAGCTCAAGCAAGGTCGATCTCCACAGGGATTGAATGAATAATTTATGTTAAAATCAAATCTTAATTAATTATTTGGAAACAAAATTTAGAAGAGGTTGATTTTATGATCTAAAATATTAAAAACGAATTTAATTAAAAATAATTAAATAAATTGGCAACGTAATAAAAACAAAAGAAAATAGTTTTGAAAATAAATTTGAGCACTAAGGTTCCGCCGTCACCTTAACAATCCTACGTAGTTCTTCCAATTACTTATGAATTACATATGCATATTTTGAAGGTTAGGTTTTCCTAAAGTATGCCCTACTTGGAACCTCCAACATAGAACGTATATCTAGCATGCAACCCGTCTGTGGCGTCCAGATCGAATGTGAACATGCAAGACTCATTAAGTTTTGTGAAAACCTTTTGGAAACCCATATAACCCTTAAAACGTGTCGTCCATCCTAAGAAGTTACACATATTAATCACAAGAAGCTAGCGCCAATTTCAGGGACAGCCCTCCGCCAAAATTGCATCAAATTACTTTTCTAAATACCCTAATGGCGGCCAATCATCAAGACAATTAGATAGTTTAAAGCACAGTGATTAATAATTCAAAACTTGCATACATAATATCATAAGCAAATTGAAAAGAAACTACATATTCTTGCTAAGGCTCGTGGCCTCGCCCTAGCAAACGAAAATTAGTTACGCATTTTCATAATAAAAATCATAAAGTCTTTATTGAAATAGAAAAAGAGTGAAAACACCTTGAAAGTAAAAGTCTTGAAATCTCTAAGCTTCGCACAAAATCTTCTCTCCAAAAATTGCATGTGTTCTCTCCCTCCTTAACCTAATGGCTAAATATCTTATTGATACTCATACGAAATAAAACCCTAAAAAGTCTTCGGATAAAACTAGGAAACCTAATAAATTGAAATAAAATAAGAAACATAATCTTAAATTAACTTGGTAAATTCGCCCAAAATCTGCACAGCCACATTTTGGACCCAAATCAGCTCTAAAACTGGCCCAAAATAGCTGGATTTAAAGCTTGGACTATTCTGAACACTTCTCCAGAAGGCCACGAACCCATATGAGGTCATATTGGGCTCCAAAAACGCAGTTTAAGCCCAGAAACGTCATTTTCCAGCAACGCGCACTGCTCCTTCATTTAATCACCAGAAAATAATCGCTTAGTAGAAATTTATGAGATTTTGACACGAACACGCTAAGTAAGACACGAACGTCCTCCAATTTGAATCACTCCAAAATTCATCCGTTTGGTCACGTTTTGCTCCAGAGGAAGTCGAATGTCCTATGTTGAAAATATAAAACAAAGTATCAAAATTCTACTAAAATAATCAATAAATTAATACTAAGAATAGGGTAAAATATATAATAAAATATTGACTCATCAAAATACCACCAAACTTAGCTTTTTGCTTGTCCTCAAGCAAAACAAAACTAGAAAACAAAAATAAAAACTAATAAACTAGAACTTAACTAAAACTAAATGACAAAAAATTTCACCTTCAAAGTTGCAATCCATAGAAAACGTTAAAAATCAGAACATTTTTTCAAAAGTTCCAACTAATCCCACTACGGAGTCTAAGCCATTTAGAATCAATTAGAAAAGAATTCATGAATTTCCTTTGGTGTAAATGTGAACCAACATAATTAAGGAGACTCAACTAAAACTCTTACCTCTCGTCCTTTTATTTCACACATACTAACTTTATATATAATTTTTTTCTTTCCGACTTTTTATTCGATTTTTTCTCAATTTTTTTTTTCATATATATTTTTTCAGTAACAGTGGTGGTCGTGCAATGTCAGTTCACTTAAGCTTTCGATCCAACCCATGTAGCAAGCTTTAAGTCAATGACTCCCAAACCACAAAGGCTTTAGGGCACTAGGTGTAGAACACCCCTAAGGACTTATTAACTCGAGCTGAAAAGGCTACAAAACCAACTAACCACCCTGCCTCATGCCAAGTGTCACATCCCGCCCCAAATAATTAATTTTTCGATATGTGAAATGACGGTTTTATCCTTGGACGGGTAAATTGTCGTGTGTGTGTACGACATATTGAGACTTAAAGATTATTTTGTGGTTTTGGATGGGTGACCCACATGGATCACACACACACACACAAACCTCATTCTCTTTCTTCCTCCCCGTACACTCTCTCTCTCGGTTTCACTATCTCTCTCTCCTTGCTATTCGTACGGACAAGCTTCAAGATCACCCCAAACTTCACAGATCGAAGGTTTTGGTTGCACCATTGTGTTCCTCGTGGTGCTACGAGTTGATTGGTACCCATTTTAGGTAAGAATCCCTTCGAAATCTCAAGAACCCGTAACCCAATTTTCATGCACTATTCATGTGGACGTAAAACCTTGCATTTCAGGGAATTCTAAGCTTATAGGAAGCTTAATGAGGTCCTCACGAGTCTCGGGGTAGCTCGTTCGAGGAATTTGGACGTCGGGATCACGAGAAACGTCGAGTTGCAGTTTTGGTCGGAATTTCGAAGCTTCCCCGACGTGATTTCGTGAGATTTAAAGCTTCAAATAGGTATAACGCCATTCTTCTCACTCTAAGCTTTCATTTGGTTCAAATTTCATGAAAAATGGTTGAGAAATGAGTGAGAATAATGAGTTTGAAATTTTACCCAGTTTTCCGGCGACCGGCGACTCGCCGGGGACGAAGACGGAATATTCCGTCAGTTTGGACGGAATATTCTCACGGTGTCAGTTAGATTAGACGGAATCTGTTAGGTTTAACCGAATATTCCCTAACGGTGGTTAGGGAATCCGTCAGGTTTGGGCCGCGCGTGGGGGCGAGTTTTGCCATACCCTTGCCGGCGCGTGGCGGCACGTGGGAGGTCCAAAAATATTTCTAAAAATATGGGGATGTTCCTGAGGTTGTGTAGATTACTGTGGTATACTCATATACCTATTTTAAGCAATGTATGAGAAGTTATTAGCTAGTTTTGTATATGTGCTTAAAAATAACGTTTTTATAGTTAATTCGCATATAGGTGAGACTTATCCCGAGGACGAGCGTATCCACGGGTGACTCGGGGGCTACGACCCTTCGACTTATCAGTGAGTGGGCTTTTGCTTTGAAATATTATGCCAAATACTTTTATATTTCGAATATGCATTCATGGTTGCATATATATATATATATATATATATATATATATATATATAAATGTGGTGTTGTGGAGGCACAGGTGAGTTCAGGTAAGTTATGTTTGGTTGTGTGAATCATCGATGATGTGATATGTGACTGAATAATGTTGAGCTCATAAAACTGCACCTAGGGTGACTGTGATTTAGCCAGAGATATGAAGTACATGCCTGTTTATTTACGTCACCTCCCGCACTATATGCTCATATTGGATCCAACTTAAGTGCACAGTCTTGTCGTACAGACCTTATTCATGGTTCCGACTCGTAGGTGACTAGCGATTTATCGCCCGGCTATTATGAGAGAATAGAATTGAGCATAACTATATTACACCCAATCTTGTCGTACAGACCCCTTTTTAGTGGTTCCGACTTATGTGCAGTATATTGCCGTATAGGTCATTATAGTGGCTTCGGCTAGATTGACTTTTGAGCTATGAATTCAGCCGTACAGACTACCACAGGAGTTCCGGCTAACATATCATATTTCTATGAAATTATTCTTACCTGGATTGTTTACTTTGTTATATTTTGGCATAGCATACATATGAATATGATTGTGTGAAGCATGAATTGAATTGATATGATTATATATATGTGTGTGTGTGTGTGTGTGTGTGTGTGTATGCTTATATCTTAATTCTGGGAAAATCTTACATGTTTTATAGCGAGGGGTTAATATGTTGATAAATGAAATGTTTTTGTAAAACATTTGTTTTTGCCCACTCACGTTTTCTGTTTTGCGCCCCTCCAGGTTCTAAGTAAGTTGTTGTAGGTGGCTCGGGATCGTCGACAGTTCTGACCTATTTGAAAAATAGTAGGACATTCATGGTACTGTGTAACTAGTACTTGTCCTACTGGACTGCACCTAGACTTATTATGCTCTGATTAGGAGTGTTCACTGTTGTAACTAACTCCTATCATATTCGTTTAGTAGTGCACTCTAGTAACTAGGTTTTTAATTATTCGTATATTTGCTATCTTTATCGCTTCCGCATTGTGCACATGACTACGTCACTCTCACGTGACGGCCAGCATGCCTTGACCTCGGTCGGGGTATGTCACCAAGACTCTACTGTTTGACGCGAGAATCACTGTTGATCAGACAGGACTGGCCCGGTTACTAGGCAAAGTCTCGGGTGGAACAATTATTACTTTATAACACCTACTAACTCTACTTAGAACAAAAATTAAAAGACTAAAAGTAAGTATTTCAATCTCACTCCCCACAAACCATGTTGATGTGAATGTGCAAATTTTCAAAGTATAACTCATGAATTAGTGTCTAAGCAACGATAAATAGAAAAGACTCCAATGTGGGATTAACCTTCACCATGTCCATTTGTTCTAACGTTTAAATTAAACTATGGATATTAACTTAAAAAGAATGAATTTTTTTTTTAATTGACTCAAAAATTAAAAATCTAAAATTTCTTATTTCCCACCCCCAAACTTAAATCACACATTGTCCTCAAGGTGTGGATAATAAAATAAACATGACAAAAACAAAATAAACTTGAACTAAAATGTAATATAATTATAAAAGTGAAAATGATCAACAAAACCAAAGAAAAAGAAAGATATTACCTGGGCTTGAAAAATGAAGTTGCACGGCTGGACTAGGAGCAAATGTGGCCTAAATTTGAGCTTGAGATGACTGAGGGCCATGATGTGGCTCATTCTAGCAAAAGATGAAAAAACCCATTTGATTACCAAGCCCAAATCCAAAACGTCCCAGCCAAGTTGTTTACGCTTACTCGGATGCTCATTTAGCTATTTAGAATACCCTAGCACTGTAGATTCTTCTTTTCTCATCCTCGAGCCCAGGGCCATTTCTCTCTTAAAATCCAAAACCATACCCCAGAGCCGCGCTATACCCTCAAACTTTAATCTCGCTTCTCTCATCCACAGCACAAACAAACACCCTCAGCCCAGAAAACTATTTTTCGATACAGATCTATTGAACGTAGTCCCTGGATTTGTGAAAGTCTGTGCGCTGCCCCTCCGTGACTCAGTTTTTTGTGCATGCACCCCAGATTAGTGTGATCCTTGATTTGCTCGCACAGCTAGGCTCCCTTCTGTGCTGCTTGGATCCCACCCCAAAACTTGTATGTAATAATATTTTATATAAAATGCGAGGGAGTGATTGAGTGAGAAGGGGTACCAATCAATGCAAGGGACTTCATCACCAACCCCACTGTGAGTATGTCTGGGACATTGCCTGTGCATATTTCTGCATTCGATTAATTTTTTTTTAGGGCCAATCAAATCCGAATGCAACCTGCAAAAACACACATTAAAATCTAATTAGAATAAATCCCAAAATAAAATACTGATTAACTAAAAACAATTGCTGTTTTTGTGTTTTTCAATTTTCTGACTTTTTTTTGTTGTTGTTTTTGTTTTTGTTTTTTTGTTTTTGTTTTTGGTTTCTTTTGTGATAAAGACTAGAAGGAAGAAAATAAAATGAACGAAAATAAAAAGAACAGAGTTTAGAAAAATTGGGTTGCCTCCCAATAAGCGTTGTAGTTAATGTCTCTAGCTAGACGTAGAGGAATGAATTGATGATCACGTCACTTGTTCTCTTAGAATCAACCACTCCTTGATAGCGCATCATTCAACAACAGTAGGTACGGAATGAGATGATGTTTGTCAATTATGTGTTTCAGGGAAGTGGTTGAATCCTTCATATTAGCCCTTCTATGTGAATGAAATGTTGTAATAAAATAGGATCCCTTCCAACAACGTTTACGTCTTCGTCGAACTGATTTAAACCTTGTATTTAACACCCACAATTTTTGCATTGGCCGAATTTCTTGACGAAGAATTTGGTTGCCATTAAGCTTTTTCTTTGTGTCCTCTTGGATCATAGTCTGCTTGTATGACTCGGCTAGATTTTCTTTAAATTTGAATGCTTGTACTGCTGGACCGTCCAATTCAGCAACATAAATTGTATCAATAGTCATCTGCCTTGTCTCCAACAGTGTGTTAGAGAGCTGATCATGCGACATATTAGATGTTGAATTTGTGTGAACCCCCCCTAACATATTAACACTCATGTCTTTCGCCAGGCTTTGTGGGAAAGGTTTTGGTGGCACATGAACATGGGTAGCACTCGGTTCTGGTGGGATTATAAGATCAGCATGTGTTGTTTCCTCCCTTAGGCGTGAACAACAGGCAGATGGCTCCTCAGTTCCTACACCAACCTCTCGATCATCATAGCTTGTGCCACAGTTTAATGCTTGAATTAGAAATCCTTGATTGGTTATTTCAATGTACATCTCAGTTGATTCAAACAATTTAGAGAGCTTGTCCTCTACCGGAAGCTCATTTGGAACATTAAACTGCTCAAAATAGTGCTCAAGATGCTTTTGCAAACTAGGGGTATAGAACTCTGAATATGGATTGTTCCAATTTCCTTTTGAGTCGTTTCTCATATTGATATGCTCTTGGACAAACCCGGGAAAATATTCCCTCTCAAGACACTGCAAAATATCATGGGTCTTCAAACAGCAAAGTGCACAAATTGTAGGTTTAAATCCATAAAATCCCCATTCTGCAGAGTTGACCCATAAAGGTGGTCCATGTAATTGTATATTGAACCCAGGATGATCAAATTACATAAGTGTACTGCTCTCAAAATCAAGTTGTAACTTAAAAATAAAATCAAATCAAATCAAGTAAATAAAAAGATATATACAAAAATAATTAACTAAGAGTTGATAAACACAAATTATTTAACACAATCGCCGGCAACTGCGCCAATTTCTTGATAGAGATTTTTGCAAAAGTAGGGATAAAAATACTTAAAAATACTTGCAAAAGTACAACGTTGTCATAGTATAGTAGCTCAAGCAAGGTCGATCTCCACAGGGATTGAATGAATAATTTATGTTAAAATCAAATCTTAATTAATTATTTGAAAACAAAATTTAGAAGAGGTTGATTTTATGATCTAAAATATTAGAAACGAATTTAATTAAAAATAATTAAATAAATTGGCAACGTAATAAAAACAAAAGAAAATAGTTTTGAAAATAAATTTGAGCACTAGGGTTCCGCCGTCACCTTAACAACCCTACGTAGTTCTTCCAAATACTTATGAATTACACATGCATATTTTGAAGGTTAGGTTTTCCGAAAGTATGCCCTACTTGGAACCTCCAACATAGAACGTATATCTAACATGCAACCCGTCCGTGGCGTCCAGATCGAATGTGAACATGCAAAACTCATTAAGTTTTGTGAAAACCTTTTGAAAAACCATATAACCCTTAAAACGTGTCGTCCATCCTAAGAAGTTACACATATTAATCACAAGAAGCAAGCGCCAATTTCAGGGACAGCCCTCCGCCAAAATTGCATCAAATTACTTTTCTAAATACCCTAATGGCGGCCAATCATCAAGACAATTAGATAGTTTAAAGCACAGTGATTAATAATTCAAAACTTGCATACATAATATCATAAGCAAATTGAAAAAAAAACTACATATTCTTGCTAAGGCTCGTGGCCTCGCCCTAGCAAACGAAAATTAGTTACGCCTATTCATAATAAAAATCATAAAGTCTTTATTGAAATAGAAAAAGAGTGAAAACACCTTGAAAGTGAAAGTCTTGAAATCTCTAAGCTTCGCACAAAATCTTCTCTCAAAAAATTGCATGCGTTCTCTCCCTCCTTAACCTAATGGCTAAATATCTTATTTATACTCATACCAAATAAAACCCTAAAAAGTCTTAGGATAAAACTAGGAAACCTAATAAATTGAAATAAAATAAGAAACATAATCCTAAATTAACTTAGTAAATTCGCCCAAAAATCTGCACAGCCACGTTTTGGACTCAAATCAGCTCTAAAACTGGCCCAAATAGCTGGATTTAAAGCTTGGACTATTCTGAACACTTCTCCAGAAGGCCACAAACCCATCTGAGGTCATCTTGGGCTCCAAAAACGCAGTTTAAGCCCAGAAACGTCACTTTCCAGCGACGCGCACTGCTCCTTCATTTAATCATCAGAAAATAATGGCTTGGTAGAAATTTCTGAGATTTTGACAAGAACAAGCTAAGGAACGCATGAATGTTCTCCAATTTGAATCACTCCAAAATTCATTCGTTTGGTCACGTTTTTCTCCAGAGGAAGTCGAATGTCCTATGTTGAAAATATAAAGCAAAGTATCAAAATTCTACCAAAATAATCAATAAATTAATACTAAGAATAGGGTAAAATATATAATAAAATATTAACTCATCAGCTTTACTGCGCAAATTCTCTAAAATGGTCAGTGAGCCAATAATGGCAAAAAAATAAATGCTACGAAGAAGAAACTTTAGGCGATAAAGGCAAGCATAAGGAAGAATGTGGGGGTAAGAGTAAAACTTACCCTAGCCTGGAGATCAAAGGCAAGGGCCACCTGCTCATGGGCATTCCCCGCAACGCTCCCCACAGCGTCCGTGACCCTCTCCCCTCAAAGGATTCCCCTATAGATGTTTTAGAAATGAATCAATCTCCCAAGGGGAGGCGTCCCTAGAGCGTGAGACCGTCACCATGCATGGTCGGGCTCGACCCCTATAACCGTAGAGGAGCAGAAGGGTCGATCGCCAGCCTAATAGAGACAGGGGCATCTAAGTCTCCAGCTGCCAGACATTTTAATGCGGGGAGGAAAATAGAGAGAGGATTATTGAAATCTCAAGCACAACTAGACCCAAGGAACATATAGAGAACTAGTCTCTGTTTACATAAAATCATTCAAAATACATCATCCCCCCTTCCTTAACAATTCTAACCTTTTAATAGGCCTAGCAACAACCTAATTAAACACTAGCACAACTTCCTAGTCCACTACAACATAAGAAATAATAATCACCATGTTCCAACCAAACCACTAAAAAACACAATATTCTAAATACTTGATTACTAGGGATATTAACTAGATTTGAAAACTTAAAGGACCATCCCGAATATCAAAATCCCTACATAATCAACCTCCTTAATACACTACATCACGTTTACCCAAGGATTTATCCTTTCCAGCGCTTGGGTAATTACTGGGCACCGCCATTGGGAGTGGGCCACGGTTGCTGGGTAGAGCGCTTAGTGATTCCAGTTGTTGTAGTTGTGCATGTGCTAATAGAAATGGGGCTGCAGAAGATGTTATCGGGGATTATCCCATGGACTATTATGCTTTGGATGGAGGGGAATGGAATTCCTCTTATGTCAACAAGCCGTCCTGCCCTACTCGGAGGGATTTTGCATTGGCTACTGCTGTTAATAACACTGGATAGGTGAGTTTGCTTTTTGACACATGGGTGTAAATTATATAGCGGATTAGTTACCATAGCAATTGTTTTTCTACCGTACTATTTTGACCCATGTTAATGGCTGAGAGTAATGCCCCATTATTGATCATGCAATTTTAAAGTAGAGTGACAATGGAAATTCATATTCTTTCCCAAATGTTCTTCAGTTCACAACATTCATTAGCATGGTTGAGTAAGTTTTTATAAAGTGATTGCAAGGATGGTAATTTAGAATGGTTACTCGATAATTTTTTTTTGAAATTTCTGTTGTGATATTGATAGGATGTTGTTAGTATTTGAGTAATTGATTGAGTGTTAGTGCTAAGTACCCTATCTGTTAGTAGTTGTTGTTTGTTAGTGTCAATAATAATCAATTGGTTAGAGATAAGATTTGGGAAATATCTTGTAATTGCCTTTAGCTTGCAGTTTGGTATAAATACTAAACACTTGTGCAAACGCAGGGCATATCTTGTAAAAGAAGTTGTTGAATAATACAAAAGCAATATTACTGTACAAGTGAAGGTTATAACAGGGGTGCTATTACTGGTATCAGCCAATCACAAACCTCCACGTTTCCCTTCTTGTATGACGCGAGCAATGACGCGTGCCAAAACCATGGATACACGAGTAGCGGCTCTTGAAGGTTCTATTTAGGAAATCTAATCTTCCGTCGCGACGATCGGGTCGACGATGCAGGATTTGTCCACTGTAATCGCATCAATGTAGTCTCGATTCGCAACTTTGGAATCTCATTTTTCTAGCCCTGATCGTCTTCATCATGCTCCTATGGACCATGGCGATTCTCCAAATCCAATGGGTAGTTCTGAAGAAACCTTGTCAGATCCAATTGCTCATATGGGTCAGCGTTTTACCCATCAAGATTCATCATTTCAATCAAGACCGCCATTGATCAAGCTCGAGTTTCCTCGATTCTCAGACGGCGATGATTCCTTGGCATGGGTTTATCGGGCAGAGCATTATTTTGATTATTTCTCGATTGGCGATGCACAAAAGGTACATATGGCTTCTTTTTATATGGACAATGAAGCTTTACAATGGTTTCAATGGCGGAACTACATCAAGAATCACCCAACATGGGAAGATTTTGTTCATGTCTTCTATAAAGAATTTGGGCCTTTTGAATTTGAAGATTTTACCAAAGCCCTAGTTCAATTGAAACAGTTGGGTTCTCTCAAAGAGTACGTCTCTGAGTTTCGTCGATTGGCGAATCGGACTACAGAGATCGGTCCAGTCATGCTACGAAGTTGTTCCATCGGAGAACTGAAGCCGAAGTTACGTCATGACGTCAAATTGCTTCGCCCATCTGATGTACATGAAGCAATTGCCCTAGCCTTCCAATTGGACATCAAACTATCAGATACCAAGGTTCGAAATTTCTCCAGAAATTCTGTTTCTTCTTTCAGTACTGTTACAAACTCAAAATTTATGCGTCTGTTATCTGGTAATAATTCTTTTTCTAGCACACCTGGGGCTAGTAATGTGAGAAAACTGTCCTTTGAAGAACTTCAAGATCGTAGAAAAAGAGGGTTGTGTTATTCTTGTCCAGAGAAATGGGTTCAGGGGCACGTTTGTGCTAATCAACAACTATTGTTCTTAGATGTTTCGACTAATAGGATTGAGGATATCGATGGTGAGGATCATGATGGCCAACAGGTCGAAATCACAACTTGTGCAGTTTCTGGCACATTGTCCCCTCAACATATTCAGACTATGAAGGTCTCTGGACTGATCAAGAATTACCCAGTCATTGAGTTGCTGGATTCAAGTAGCTCACACAATTTCATTAGTTTGTCCATTGCCAAACAATTGGGGTGGAAGGTTGACTCTAACAATTCTTTTGAGGTAATGATTGCAAATGGGGGCACTATTTCCGGTAAGGGTTGTTGTTCTCAGATTAAGTTGTAGATTCAACAATATGAGTATATTTCTAACTTCTATGTACTCCAATTAGGTGGTTGTGATGTGGTTTTGGGAGCTCAGTGGTTAAGAAGTCTAGGCCCTATTCTTTGGGACTTTAACAAACTCAAAATGGAATTTACATTGGGCAAGAAGCACTGTTGTCTTTCTAGTTCTCCACCTCCTTCACCAATGTCAATTTCAACCTGTCAGGTGGAGAGATTTCTTTTTCAAGGTCCCTTTGGTGTAGTTATTTTCTTCATTAAACCCAAGCCTCAAATTGCTATGGTTGGGGATCTCACGGGTAGTCAGCAATCGGAGTTAGATGGCTTATTATCTCAACTTGCTACTATTTTTCAGACACCAACCACACTACCTCCTTCTAGATCGCATGACCATAGAATCCTTCTTTTGGAAGGCAGCAAGCCTTAAAGTGCAAGGCCTTATAGGTATGGTCCCTTACAAAAATCTAAAATCGAAAAGTATGTTCAGGAATTATTGGATTCGGGTTTTATTCGAGCTAGTAACAGTCATTTTTCTTCACCAATTCTGCTAGTTAAGAAGAAGGATAATAGTTGGCGGGTGTGCATGGATTATATAGCTCTAAATTTGATAACAATCAAGGATAAGTATCCAATACTCTTAATTGATGAATTATTGGATGAGTTCTTTGGTGCTCAATTTTTTTCGAAGTTGGATTTGCAGGCATGTTATCATCAAATCAGGGTCCATCCTAGTGACATTGAGAAGATAGCATTTCGCACCCATGAGGGTCACTATGAATTTTTAGTAATGCCATTTGGGCTTACTAATGCCCCGGCCACTTTCCAAAGTTTTATGAATGAGATTTTCCGACCCTACTTGAGAAAGTTTGTTTTGGTTTTCTTTGATGATATTCTAGTGTACATTGGCTCTTGGGAATCCCATCTTCACCATTTGTCTATGGTTGTCAAAGTTCTCCAAGATCGTCAATTGTTTGTCAAGAAAACTAAGTGTGACTTTGGCCAATCACAAATCGAATATGTGGGCCATGTGGTGTCTCGGCAAGGGGTGGCTGCAGATCCAAGTAAGCTTAAATCCATCCAAGATTGGCCTCTTCCTCATTCGGTTAAGGCTATCAGGGGTTTTCTTGGCCTCACTGGATATTATCGAAAATTCATTTCGAATTACGGAAAGATTTGTGGACCATTCACTGTGCTAACAAAAAAAGGATGCATTCAAGTGGACTGATGAAGCTACTCGGGCCTTCCAAGCTCTCAAAGATATCATGGTATCTCCTCAAGTTCTTGCTTTACCAGATTTTTCCAAAGCCTTTATTATTGAAACCGATGCTTCCAATAATGGAATTGGTGCTGTTTTACACCAAGGAGGAAAGCCAATTGCTTTTACAAGCAAAGCTTTAGGCCCACGAGCTCAAGCAATGTCCACATATGAACGGGAAATGTTGGCTATAGTACATGCAATCAAGAAGTGGCAATCATATATTCAAGGGTGGCATTTTATAATTAAAACTGATCACCATAGCCTGAAGTTCTTTTTACAGCATAGAGCTCACACCCCTTTTCAACAGAAGTGGATTTCTAAACTTCTCGGTTTCGATTACGAGATGCAATATAAACAAGGTTGTGATAATGTTGATGATGATGCTCTCTCTCGGATGCATTCAGATCTGGAATTGTCGACCATTTCTTATCCTTACATGGGTTGGTTGGATGATATAAGGAGGCATAATGAACAATATCTCTGGATAATGGCAAAAATTAGGGAGTTACCTTCTAATGGTGCTTCCACGCCCACAGCTCAGTTCCATTTTGATAATGGCCTTCTTAAGTATAAAGGGATGATTGTTTTACGTCCATCTAGTTGTTGGCGGGACAAGATTTTCTATGTGCATCATTGTACTCTAGTGGCAGGTCATTCTAGTTTTCTTAAAACATATAAACGAATTTCTAAATCTTTCTATTGGCAGGGTATGAAATCTGATGTTATGCAATTGTTGGCAGCTTGCTCAGTTTGTCAACAAAACAAGACTTAAACTTTGGCTTCCCTTTGCCTACTTAATCCACTTCCCATCCCATCTACTATGTGGACAGATGTAGCAATGGATTTTATTGTTGGTCTTCCCCTTGCAAAGGTAAAACCATTATTTTTGTGGTAGTTGTTCACCTTTCCAAGTATGCTCATTTCCTACCAATGGCTCATCCATATACTACCCATTCAGTAGCACATATATTTGTTGACAATATATTCAAACTCCATGGTATGCCATCCACAATAGTAAGTGATCGTGATCCTGTTTTCTTGAGCTCTTTTTGGAAGGTAATTTTTGCATTGCAAGGCTCCAAATTGTGTCTCAGTTCAGGTTACCATCCTCAAACCGATGGTCAAACAGAGGTTACTAATAGAGGTTTGGAAACATACTTGAGATGTTTTTGCAGTCATCAACCAAAGAAGTGGGTTCACTGGCTTCCGTGGGCGGAATGGCATTACAATACTACTTTTCATACTTCATCCAAACTTACACCATATGAAGTTGTGTATGGGCAGCCACCTCCCGATGTGCCTACTTATGAATCTGGAGCAACTAAGATTGATTTGGTTAATAGGAGTTTAGAGGAAAGGGGAAGAATTTTGTCCCAGCTCAAGACTAATCTTGTCTCGACTCAAGTAAGGATGAAACATCAAGCTGATAAACATCGAAGTGAGAGACTAATCTTGTCCCAGCTCAAGTAAGGATGAAACAACTCAAGACTAATCTTGTCTCGGCTCAAGACTAATCTTTTGAGGTTGGAGATATGGTATTTCTACGATTGGTACCTTATCAACACCAATCCCTTGCTAAACATCCCTTTCATAAGCTTCAGCCAGGGTTTTATGGTCCATTTAAGGTGTTGCAGAAGATTGGTCAAGTGGCTTATAAAATTTAATTACCTGCCACATCAAAACTTCACCCAGTTTTTCATGTTTCCTGCTTGAAGAAACAATTGGGCTCTGATATCATTCTTGCAGTTCCATTACCTGTAGCTATAGAGGACGGACTCTTGGAGGATTATCCATTGGTAATATTGAGGATGAGGATAATAGGTCATGGAAGTTCATCTACGACCGAGGTTTTGGTGCAATGGAAGCATCGGCCTAAGGATGATGCGAAATGGGAAAACTATGCAGAATTTGTAAACAAGTTTCCTGCATTCCAACCTTGAGGACAAGGTTCATTTTTTAGGGTGGGGTAATGATAGGATGCTGTTAGTATTTGAGTAATTGATTGAGTGTTAGTGCTAAGCACCCTATCTATTAGTAGTTGTTGTTTGTTAGTGTCAATAATAATTGGTTGGTTAGAGATAAGATTTGGGAAATATCTTGTAACTGCCATAGCTTGCAGTTTGGTATAAATACTGAACACTTGTGCAAACGCAGGGCATATCTGTAAAAGAAGTTGTTGAATAATACAGAAGCAATATTACTGTACAAGTGAAGGTTAGAACAAGGGTGCTATTAGATATTTTGGTAGTCTGTCGTTTAATGAAATCTGCATAGTTTGTCTAGTTGGGTTTTGTGTACAGTCAAACTGATGAATGCTTAGAACAGTAGGATAAATCTTAGAAGCAAAACTTGAAATGGGTCAACAAACTCGCGTAAAAAGTTTTCCTATAGGAAAGGAAATTGTTATTGGCCCTCCAAAAATCTCATTTTGCAGTCCAAACTTTCTATAATTAGAAAGAAAAATACACTAGAAAAAAGTGTAGGATGAGATTTTAGGAGTGCTATGAAAACAAAAACGAAAACGAAAATGTAAACAAAACAAAACTTTATTTTAATTGTAATGATCAATCAGCGGGTTCAACTTGACAAGCAAGAAAAAACATACTGGGAGGAAAAGGGCCATGAGAAGATCCCAGCTGAACTTTGCTTCATCATCTCCTAGTGTCAATGTGCCTAACAGCTACGCTTCCTTTTTTTTTAACTTAATCCTCTCTCTCTCTCTCTCTCAACCGAAAAATTATTCAAACAACACTTCCCATAAGAAATCCCGAAGACTCACAAGTTCTTTTGCATGCTTAACTCTAGTTCATATAATTATTCAGGGAAAAAAAAAAACTCGATTTATTACTCTATATGCTCTTGCCAAGCAGGTTTTCACACAATAGGATTTCCACCTCTTTTCTGAATTTCTTGCACTACTAGGCATATCTTAGTTTGTGTATCCTTTTGCTCCCTCTCTTACATTTAATCACTGTTCTAAAATCCCCAGACGGCGCTAGACGGCTAGCCACCGCCTCGATTAATTCTTAGGCATTTGAAAATTAAGAAATGACGTATAGATTTGCCTAGGCGTCTGCCTAGCCTAACACACCCCGACCCAGAATATCCACTAGGATTCCGAATCGAGCCGTGCTGGCAGACACCTGGAAGGTGACGAAGCCATAAAGTGTGATCATGTGAAAAAATGTGAATAAATTTAAACCTAAGAGTGCCTAAATACCAGAGTGCACTGGTGAGCGGGAATGAATCCACTTCACGCGTGACGTTAGAGCATAAGTAAATACAGTAGAGGTAAGATAATAATTATACCATCACAAGGAGCCACCTGAAGTGGGAGCGCCACAAGTCCTCGTCGATACAGAACTTTGCTACTAGAACCTGGAGGGGTGCAAAATAAAAAGTGTGAGTGGGCAAAATAAAGACTTTCAAAATCATTTCAATGATCAAAGGTAGTAACCCCTCGCCGTAAAACCTATATAGTTTCCAGAAAATCATACTACGTATACGTATGAAATCAAAAGTATACTAACAGTAAATCCAGAAGTATACCATGACACAACATCTCATTAGCAATATAAATAATCATGTGCTTAATAACCCATACTCGCACGCCAGTTGGAGTCACCTATGGTGACCTGTACGACTACAACCATATCTCATCAATCAATGCTAGCTCATAAGTCACCTATAGTGACCTGTACGACTTATCCATATCTCATCAATCAATGCTAGCTCATAAGTCGGAGTCACCTATAGTGACATGTACGACTTATCCATATCTCATCAATCAATATCCCAGTAATATGTCAGCCGGATCCACCTCTTGTGGCCTGTACGGCTTAACCCATAGCTCATCACATATCCCTGCACACGAGTCGGAACCACCTCTAATGGTCTGTACGACAGGCTGGGTGTAAATAATTACGCTCAAGTGATACGATCACGTGAAGGCTGTGCAAAGTATTGCAAGTCACCTACGAGTAAGAACCACCTAATGTGGTATGTACGACAGGCTGGCACCTACCTTGAATCCAAGGTGAGCGTGTGGTGCGGGAGGTGAACGATCATGTGAAGGCTAGGCCCTGTCCTCGGGCGAGAGCACTAACAACGGGGTACAGGGTTATAAGCTATAATTACATCTCGACATAACTATACCCACTGCAATCACTATCACCAACATGTACTCACTCGAACTTATCTGTGCATCCTGCGTTCACCTTCGTACTTTAAAGCATTCACAATAATTATGCGCAATAATATACTTATGGACATGCCCTGATGCAATCCAAAACTTAACCATATCGTAGTGCTTCCAAATATATATATATATATATATATATATATATATATATATATACATCAATAATGTAGCGTAAAATGCACAATCTCTAACACCTTACTCCAGAACTATAAATTTTCAGGAATAATTATTGTTGACAAGCTCAACTAAACACTAGTTTAACTAACTATCAATACTTACAATTCTTTACTTCAATTTCTCGATCCTTCACACAATGATTTATGACCAACATCCAATCACTAAATCATAAGGTTAAATCTCACATTTTCCACCAATGTCCCTCACATTGCACAATTTCCCAAACAAGGCTATTGTCTCAATTATTTAGTCTCATTTATGGTATAGCTAAATCTAACGTCTCGTTAGATTGCCTATGTACCCTAAACAGGGATCAAGCCATTCGTAGTTCGTATTCATACTTCAAAGCATTCACAGTAATTATATGCAATAATCGATTTATAACCGTTTGTAGAATTATCAATCACACACACACACACACACATATATATATATATATATATAGAAAGGAAAAGACCCACTTACCTGAGGTTCGCTCTATGACTCCCTAGTATGAATATCGAGACGTCACGAACCATCGTCGCCTAGAACAATGATCAAATCACGTCTGAGAGTTCTTACCGATAGAATACATAATTTATATAAAACACATCCCTACGTAATTCAATCCGGAAGATCTGCATCACGGATTTCTGATCTGTTACTTCTAAAGAACCACATTATGCTTCTAGAACAACATCCTAACGTTCCACTACGATCCAACGGTTGGATCTCCGCCAATCACAAATTCAAGTGGCGGTCAACGTTTTATTTTATGAACTTACAAATCCAATTCGGGAATATCTGTATATCGGATTCCCGATCCGTAAGTTCCTATGGTCCTCAAATATTACGTACTATAACGTATTAAAGTTTGGTGATGATCCAACAGTCGGATCATCGATTCATACAATAACCTATTAAAGTAACGTAGAGAATTTAGCTTCCAACAATCAACCTATGTCATACAATTACCAAAACTGAACTCAAGGCATCTAATTAGCCTAAGAATAACATCGACGGCCCCCTGGCCACATGCCGCTGCACACACCGCCGTGGGTGGCGGTCGGCTGCCCCGACTCGCCAGAAAATCCAACTATTTCCAAAAATTACCAAAATTTACAGAATTGTAGGTCTTAATGAGTGGAGCAACTTTCATACATGTGACCAAGGCCAATTAGTCCGGGAAGAGGTTCAATTTCATTAAAACCCGTCGGCACCCTCGGAGTGGGTGGTTCTTGATTCGACTCCATACAAGCTCCGACGTCTCCAAGGTTGATTGGGCTTTGTTTCTAGGTTCATGGAGGGTCTATTGGTGGTGGCGATCTAAGGAAATTGTTTCACAAATGGTGGTTCAAAGCTGAGAATCACCTGGACCCGTAGGTGGGTTTTCTCCAATATTGGGATTAAAACTCATCGATTTTGGTTACAATTAGCTGCTAGGATGTTGTGATGAGGCTTGGTGGTGATGGGGGGGTTGAAGAAAGCTGGAAATTTGGGCGGAAAATTGTCGGAAAACACTAAGGGAACCGGGTCATCGCACGGGTCAAAGGAACTCGGCCCGTTCCCCTCCTTTTTCTTCTCCCTCCTTTCCCTCCTTCCCCTCTTCTCTGGTTGGTCCTCACCTTCGTCTCTCCACTCCCCATTCGGCCATTCTCTTCCTCTCCTCTCCTTCGTTGCCATCAGGCAGCTTTCCCTTTTCTTTTTTTTTCTTTTTTTCCTTACTCTCAAATAGCCTTATATTATAATATAGTTTGAATGCAAAGATATAAAGAAGATATAAAATAGTAATATACCCACCTTGGATCGCTATAGAAATATTTCGTACGTCTCACTAAACGTTGGTCCACAAAAGTCAATACCCTCGCCTCTAAGGCCCTTTTTATAAAATTAGGCTTTTAAAATTTGTAAAAACATAAAATTAGGGACAGGTCGTCACATAGCCCCGTCTAGGCACCCACCTAGGTCGCAACTCTCACTTAAATAGAAAATCGATAACTTTCATTTTTCATTTTATTTTTTTTCAATAAAATGTAAGAGACTTGTTGAATACTTGAATGAACACTTATTACATGTTTGTTCCTCATGTTTTCAATATTTTATAATACTTTATAATCTATATGTCATTTTATTTTGCAATTTCTGTATTCCAATACAATTATGTATTTTTTAAGTATAAATAAGCATTTTTGTATACGATATATAATAAATATATCTAAATCCGCCTAGGCACTACTGCCATACTAGGGCCTAGTGTCTTTTAGAACCTTGCATTTAATTATAGATTTGATAGTTAATGCTTGTTCCTATTAGAAATTCGCCCTCCTTGGTTCCTCGATAGTTAATGTTTGTCATTTGTGTAACATTTTCCTCTTTTCATAGGTGAAAGTGGAAGATGCATCTCTTCTTGCATTAGAAGACGAAGGCCGTCGAGCATTGCTAGCAGAACCTAAAGTCGATATGTTACGGTAGATGGTCTCTTGCGTTTTGGCAAGGGGAATGCAGGAAAATGCTTGAACATTGAAGATTTCCTGTAGATATGGCTTTGGGCTCGCCTGCTTTCCTCTTGGTATGTGAGATGCAGTATTTGACATTCTTATAAGTTGATCTAATACGATAGGGTGATTTCGAGCTTACTCAGACAAATTTTTGTTACAATGGATCGTACGCCCGGCGCACATGTTTTGGCCTTGTGTGTCCATAACTCAAAATAGGTGACCTAACGGCTGCACGTAACCGAACAACCATTTATTTATTGAAGTGTTTACTTGTAGTTCATTACGGATCTCAAGATCGAGTTGAGACGAGCAATGGTGACCAAAAGTATTTGTGTTCTCAAATTGAAATGAGGCAAATTAGCCAAGACTGCAAAGGAATTGATGCTAGAACAATTTACACATGAGAATGCATGAACCGAGACGCCGCGCGTTGACGAATTTGTTCTGATGACAATCTAATGGTATGTTTCATGGTAATGTGTCCCAAGAAAGTGCGAAACAAAAAAGAAAAACTCAAAAGTTGACATTGGGGGTGAAATGTGTATGTGGTCCAAGGTAAATAATACAAAGAATGCTATTACAAATCACATTGGTAAGCTAAAGTAAAGTGCATGTAGGAATCCAATAATGTTGACAACATATTACTACTTTCTCTATCAATCTTCTGCAGCGAAATGCTGGGATAACCTAACGCCGTGTATCCTCCGAATTCATTTCCGAACTGCTTTAGACACCCACTTAGGGAAACCCCGTGACACGGGAAAAGGGATCCCCGGAAAACAGTAGAAAAGTATCTCTTCTCAGATAAATTTATTGAATGTTTGAGGAATCTCGATTTGCTTAATCTCTCGTATAATTTCAATTCCTGCCAAAAGAATTCCTTCAAATAAAAGAAAAAGAATCCCGCATCAAATAACAAAGTCTGATTATGCACGGAACAACGCCAGCTATGCCGGCTACAATTGAAGATATCAGGCTGACAGTAATGACATTTAGGAAGGCTCCTACATATTTATCTTCTCTAACTAAATAATGTCTCGCATGTCTCGTAAAACATTACTTGCATACTCTAGCCTTCCCAACAGGGAAAATAAAAGATCTATATAGCTGGGTACTGGACATGACAGTTAATTTAATTGCTGCAAACATAAAGACTAGTCCAGTTAATTGCTGTTCGATGCATCTTTTTGTTGGTAATGGTAATTTGTCGGTCGACATGGTTAAGTAAAATATGCATCTTTTTGTTGGTAATGGTAATTTGTCGGTCGACATGGTTAAGTAAAATATGCAGCAGATGCATGTATCCAACAACTAGTTAAAGAGCAAAACATACTCCACAAAACTTTTAGGTCGGAAGAAGCGGCTGTCTCTCATCAGGGCCCACCCGATGACTAGCCTGGAAAAGGTAAATTTGTAAGAAAAGAGCGAGGCAAATATAAAATAAACATATAATATTTACAAGACAGTAATTTGCAATTCTAACCTCTTCATTTGCCCCTGCTGTCATATTAATAAAGGAATCCTTTGACCTGAATCAAGAAAACAACCTACGTTACTAACCATCATGAGTAGAAAAAATTAATTAATTTTCCCCCCATGAATTTCTCCTTTAGCCTCTCTCCTAAATCCCCATCCAGACTCATAGTTGATTTCTTTTTGGTTGATTTATGTATGCTATATGTGCTATAGAAAAGGCAAAACATCGAAGGTACATAAAATTCTTAAAATCATTATCCTTAGTGGCCTACCCTTGTTAGCGCCTAACAGTAAAATATTTAATACTTGGCTTGGTGTTTGTGCCAAGCATACAACATGAACACAGTAATCTGTACATCAACTCCCAACAGATACCTGTGTTTATCATCGACATCTATCATTTCTAGCTTCCCATTTTGTTCCTCCTCCTTGACTTTCGAAATGGGAGAAAAGAACTATACAGAAAAACAAAAGAACAATGGCCAGAAAACGATGTGATCAGGAAAACAAAAGAGGAATCGAAAGAAAGCTCTCTCCAAATTATACAATTTTTTTCTTGCGAAAATAGATTTTCATGCTATTAACAACTAAAGTGAAGAAAAGAACTCATTTATCAAGATTACCTGGTGCATCGAGATGAAGACTATAGAAATTCCTAAAACAAAGTTCATAGTCAATTTATGACCAAACAGCAAAGCAGATGCTATGCCTGTGAAGATAGTGGCCACAGTGGACGAGTACTTCTTTAGAATTGTATCTGAAAACATTGAATGGCATCCTTCGATTAATGAGTGACGAGAAAATGAAATTTAACAAAAAAGTGCCACACGTGATGAAATCATAAGCTGAATACAGAATCTCGCTATTAAAGTGTACTTAGGAGTAATCTCCATAATACAGCAAGCACTTCCATACCAAATTGGCATGACATGTAAACCAGAAGTGGCTATTGCAGAAAACTAACCTGCATATTTGAAGAAAAAAGAAGACAGAATTCCTTGTGCTGCATTGTTAGCTATCAGAAACATTGTAGCTCTTGAATGACCATGAAGGATATCAAAGCTACTTGGACCTGAAAATTCAAACAACATGAGGTTACAACTCAAAACACCTATTTCATAAATTTCCTTAACAGAATAGCAATGTGCAAAAGCACAATGAAGTTCTTATCTGTAAATTGGACCCTCCTACACCAATCAACTATACTGGACAATAATTCTATCCAAAACCATTTTGATTGGTAAATATCACTAAGGATATGAAGAGAATAGAACAGCAAATCTCTGGATGACATGCCAGATTTATTAAAGGAACTAATAAAGAAATTTTGCAAATAAACCCATTTTTTTTCCTTAAGCACGTGGTTAACTAGAAAAGCAAACAAATCAACTATTTGAGCCATCTTAAATAGCTGAAGATAAAATAAGGTGATATTCTGAGCGCAGTAATGAAACTTCCTTTCACCGCATTTGGATTTTATATATGCCTTGTGAGGGTGTAAAAGGTTGGCTACATACAAGCCAAGATGGATGTGAAGAAAATCCCACATCGGAGAAGTACAACAATAATCTAAGGTAGGTGTTCCGCTTCTAGTTGCACTGAGGCCTTTGGAGATAACCCCACACCTGAGGTCCATTGGTCTTGATACCACCCAGGGGATTGGGCCTAGGTGGTTAAGTGGGGACAATATCAGTGCACGGCAGCCTTAGTAGTGAACACCTATGGAGCCCATGACATAACACTTTGTGGTCTCTAATTACTGTGTACTACTTCTGTATGTGGGAATTTCTTTTAGAATGTTTTTACTTATCAAGAAAACTAAATAAGGATAAGTTCTGCAAAGCATACACTTTGTGGTCTCTAAACATAGTGTTGTTCATACCTTTGACAATGGCCATTACCAATATTCCTAGAAAGTTGAATATAGCACCATACCCGTATAAGAATAAGTTCTGCAAAGCCAAAAGAAGAAGACTTAAATGAAGACAATAAATTGTCGACTTATATTTATCATTCTTCAATAACCGTCCATACTTAAATTTAACATAGGATATACAATGAAACACATGAGTTGCTAAGATATGGTTTAAGAAACTCTAGGTTCAGAAGCAAATTGGTCACAGATGAAGCTAGACGTCTAACAAAGCAAAATAATCAATAATTAAAAATATTCAGTGTTTAAGGGTAAAGGCATATCCTTCCACCTTGTTGCCGACATCTCGGCGATATGCTGTCGCATGTACTAAGCTTCAACATCAGTGAAATACTGAAAATTTGAGGCAAACTGTCTTATTTTCCTTGTACACCCAAAAATCAAGAGAACTTTTGGCAACATTTCAACTATATGGGACAACTAAGTACCAAGAGACTATAGCATGCTCATCATTTTCAAATTCCATCCCAAATACAACCATATCCATATATCACTAGGATAATTTTAAACAAACTGAACAGATAGCTCCACCAAAAATAAAATTCGCACCACGAGTAAACAAGATCCATGTTGATGATAGATTTGGCCAGCTCCGGTAAGTATTGACACAAATTACAGGTATAGAAGCAAATGGCTATTTGCTACCTCTAGAAAAATCAATTCCTCAACATCCTGGAATAATAATAACCCCACTTACCTTCATGCCTTAGCATGAAAACAAGTCATAAAAGTCCTATAACTCACCTGGAGGTATATGCTTGTGTCATATTGGCTCTTCAGAGCATACTCATTATAAACAGAGGCCAATGATGGAACTGTTACCTGTAAGATGAATCTGAGATAAGTCTCCAACATGCATATAAATGTCTTGGATCATAATTTCGAAGAATACTTTATTCAAGCCAGTAAAAGGAGTTATGCACCTAAAGGTGCCTGTTAAACAGGACATCACCACTAGAAACAACAATTATCATTAATCACTTACAAAGATCAATGTGTAGATGTATGCGCCCGTCGAAACTGGAAGACCTAAAGCAGTGGAACCCTCGGGTAAGGATCGCAACTGATTTACACTAATTCCAATAAGCAACAAAGCAAGGGCTTCCCACTGTATCAAAGTATTATCAGTTTGATAAGATATAGCAATCATAGCACCCACAGGAATGTGTTCAAATAAGATCATCCAAAGTTCTATAACTGACTACTCCCCGTTTGTAGAAACAGGAAAAGAACAGAAAAGCTGGAGTAAAAGAAAATGCTTTCTTGTTCTTGGCTGGAGAGATGAACAAATGGAAAGGTACTAACCTGAATTATTGAAAATCGGCGCTTCATTATCATTTTCAACAAAACAGCAATCACCAACACCTGCATGTCCACAGTCAAACTTGTTGAAGTAAAACAATGACATATCTAACTCCTTAAAAGGAGACCTGCAGGATTTCTACAGGTGAAACTAAGTGAACAAAACAAAGCCTTGTTAGCTTATCTTTTCCTGAGATTGAAAAATCGCCGATATCACCCAAATATCGCCAATATTTCGGCAAAATTGGCTTACCAACAATCAATACGGATGTAAGGCAATATATGTCCACAATTTTGCCAAAAATCCAAAATTTCGGTAAATTGGAAATATTGACTCAATTTCGTTATTTGGAGTATAACTGGTCACAATTGGAAGATTTTTGAGAAATTTTGGTGGATATCAGATAGTTTCAAGAGAGATCGACTCTTTTTCGATGATTTTCTTCTCACTCCTTGGCGTGTGCCTTTCGCAGATGATATCCCTTTGTGTATGTCTCTCGCAGATGATAGCCCTTGGTGTATGCTTTTCATAGATGATATAATGCTGATAGATGAAATGCAGGAGGGAGTACTTAACCTTTGGCAAGAAGTGTTGGAATCTAAAGGTCTTCGCCTAAGTAGGTCAAAGACAAAGTATACGGAGTGCAAGTTCAATGGGAATGGGGTCCAAATGAGATAGGGGTGAGGATTGGAGATCAAGAACTACAAAAGAGTGAACATTTTCGTTATCTTGGATATGTCCTGGCAAAGAACGAAAAATTGGATGGAGATCTCAAGCATAGAATAAAAGGAAAACTAATGAAAATGGCTTGAAAACTTTTGAGTTTTAACGATAAGGACAAAATAAAGGTTAAAGTGAATAGTACCAGGATTGACTTTTTAGTTTTAAAATGTGGTTTTTCGTTAAAGTGAACAGTACCGAGAGTTTTTCGTTAAAGTTCCCTAAAATAAAAGCTAGATGGATAAAGTGGAAGAGTGCATCGGGTGTGTTATGCGACCGTTGTATGCTACTAAAGTTTCTATAGGACTGCAATAAGGCCAACAATGCTTTATAACACAGAATGTTAGTCGGCCACGCATCAACACGTGCAAAAATATGTGCAGCGGATATGAGAATGCTTCGTTGGATGTGTGGCCACATGAGAAAGGACAGGATTAAGAACGAGGATATCCGAGATAAAGTATGAGTGGCCACAATTGAAGATGAGATGAGAGAAAATCGGTTAAAGTGGTTTGGATATGTGAAACGAAGACCTGCACATGCTTTGGTTAGAAAATTGCAATTATGAGAAAGGCTAAGGGTAAAAGGGGTAAAGGAAGACTTAGGAAGACTTAGAAAGAGACTTTCAAAAAAGACATGGGGTACTTTGGAGTACTTGGAGCTAACAGAAGACTTGACTCAAAACCAAGCATAATCATTCTAGGATTCATACAACCAACTCTACTTAGTGAGATACGGCTTTGTTGTTGTTGTTCTTGTTTTTGCTTCTCGCTCTAACCACTGTTTTCAAAGTTTTAATGAATGCTTCTGCTAGTTTACCTTAAGAATTGGGATTGGGATCACGCAACTCAAAGAGTGGAAGACCCTCAAACTTCTCAGCTAGTCAATGGACTGGTTGCTGGGGTGTTGGCATTTAAAGGAATGAAGAAAGAAAAAGGAAGTTTAAAAGCACTTAATTCATTAGTGTTAGGTCAACATTAGGTATTAAACTTGTCATTTGAGTCGAACTTAATACATTCAACTTACAAATGAACAAAAATATCACTAGACTATAATGCTAGCTATATATAAGCAATACAATTCTTGTTAACCAAAAAAAGAAATCCAAATGCATGCCTAATGTATGCATTGTCGATTGTCACAACATTTCCTAAAGTTTATTCAAAGTTCTCATGTTTTAAAGAACCTACTCGCCATTTTTTAATTTATGGTCGATATATCCACTGACTACAATATATTTATCAATATATCCATAAATTGGGCTACCTATACATTCACTGACATCAATATAATAATCCTTGATCTCTTCATGCTGGATGAAAATATGCATCCCAAGCTACTTCTGTGGAAGCAACACCAGGGGTGCAGATTATACTGTGATATACTTTTATACGATGTGTGCGTAAGTAGAGAGAGAGAGAGAGATACTTATTAAGAGGGATCCCTTTTGTTAAAATCCAAAAGGGGTCAGATACAAATCAGAAACAATTAAACAAGAAACTAAAAAATTCTTTCGGATTGTTGGGCATTGTCAGTTTTTGGGGTCGGGTGAAATAGAAAGATTCTTCAGTATTTAGAGGTGGGTATGCATGAACTTTGGGATTGAAAATGCTTCTGGCCTGTAATTTGGACTTCATAGAGATAGAGTTCAGGGAATCTTCCCTGCCAGGGGTTTTTATAATTATGATAAGGTCCCCTGGTTTATCTAGAAAAGTTTTCAAAACATGCGTTTTAAGCCAATGTGCGCATTCCATCTTCATGCATTGAAGATACACGTGTCTATTATGATATGAAGCTTGTTTGTTATTTAAAATATGCCTTAATTTACTGAGTAATCACATTAGTTGTTTGTTGAGATTCTAGATAACACTGATGCTCCTATCAAATCATGAAATTGTCGTTAGCATCATTAAGATACCGATAATAATACTGTTACCTTCAAATTGCTCAGCATCTTCACAGTTGCAGGATTAAAATATAGCTGCAAAAAAAAGCTTAATTATTTATGGACTATAATTAAGTAAAAGAACTCTCTAAATTCAATGAATGGGTAACCTCCAATGGAGACCAGGATAAACTTTGGATGACCCAATACTACATGAAGCCTAAGGAATGGCCAATTCTGTTAGCCCATACTATTCAATAAAACTGCTCGGAACTAAGCAGTTGTGGTATGACCATATCATGTTGCACACGAAGTTTAGTGCATGACAACATATCTCTAACCAATGTGTCCCCATTTTTTACTGTCTTTGTTTTGTGAGATCATTCCTCTTTAGCTAAACACTGCAAATACTACTTCTAAGTAGACCTGCAAGATACTCCACACCCATTTCAAAGGGCTTCAAACATGGGGGAGAACCCTTAGAGCTAAACATCTTGGTTATATCAAAATTTGACTATATAGGTCATAGCACAAGTCCATCACTCATGCAAAAATTTGGAAAGCTAACCATATACGCCACCACAACACATAGATGCATGCTAAGAGGATCTATGAAATAACTATACCTGCATGGTGAACTTTAAATAGTTATTAATAGCATAGAGAAATGCTGGAACAGCAAGAAGCACATTATTGCGAGCTGCCTGCAAAGGAGAAAAACAAATATTGTTGGATCACAAATTACCATGTTTGCTTTCATATAAACTCCAAATATGAGCAAGCTTATGAACTAAGCAAGATAGTTCAAACATGGATGCCAAGAAATTATTTAATGAAGAAAACAGACTGCAGTGTAAAAGGAGAAGATACAGTTTCCTAATAACAGATCATGAAGAACAAACTAAGGGAGTGCCCAAATTCCATCTGTTACAATATCACGAACAGACAAACATTATGAAACAAGAGCTTAAAAAATTAACGATTGTCACACAGTGAAAAGACAACCTGCATGAATGTAGAAATTGAGAGAAGAGGCTTCTCCCCAACTTTCTGATTCCTAGCCTGCAGAATTCAACCAAGATGTCAATAAGAACAAAAGAAAACTAAGTCCATCAGGAAATGAAGTCATTAGTACTTTGCAAAAGTCAACTATTATAATCTAGAATGTGAGAGTTATGACCATCAGACATCTCTCTTCTCCATAACCAACTTGCAAACAACGCACAAGCAAGTTTTTCCTTTTGGCATAATTAATTCTACTATCTTCAATAGGTGGGAGCTCCTAAGTTATCACCAACGCATAAACGAGCGCTCACCCAAGTGCACCTCACATGGCACTAAGGTATTTTCTAGCCTCATCTCAGAACCTCAGCATACAATACAAGAGTTGATGCCATTGACAAGACATGTCAAAATTTTGTGTAAACTTCATATGGAACCTTATTCCAGGTTGAACCAGAACACCTAGACGGTGCTGGAACTTAACAGCACCAGGGAATAACAATAACTCAATCTGATATCTTCCTCAGAGAAAATTAACTTTTTATCAAATGGCATGACGATTTCGTGCACATTTAAGTAAGGGAGAGAAAAGGAAGTTGTTGACATACCTGCAACAATAGCATAACGACAGCAAATAGAACCTTTGCTGCCTCTGTTAAAAAGTTTACACTAATCGGGCTAAACTCGAATTTTCCATCGACCTTGGACATATAAACCAGGATAGGCTGATAGCAAAAATACAAAAAAGTAATCATGTCAGGTAATAATGAAATTGGGATGAAGAACTGTCCACAAAATTTATAGCAATGGTTTGTAGCTTACTTCATAAACTCATATCAAGTTTTCACAAGCAATAATAGATTTCCTAAGGGACTGTTTGAAACAGTTGTTAGTGCAACTATATCTGCAATATGAATGATGAACTTGTTTTCACTTTTAATATGCTTCCTAACATGTATGGTAATCATCTTCATAGTCCAAAACAAGAAAATTAAACAGATATGTTGAATCAGGAGATCAAATTCAACTAAATTACTGGAGCCATTAATGTAATAGTGATGAAAATAAAGATGGATGGCAATGTAATCATTTGTAATAACGCGGAAGCTATGGGAATGAGGATGGTAGGGGTGGTCTTGTGCTAGTTTGAGGGTTTATAGGAGAATAACAGCAGATATTGTAGGCTGACAACAATAACATTGTTAGCAACCTTCGTAGTTGCGAAAACATGCTCAAACATGTTCAGTCATGCAGAAATATTGGAAAGCTGAATTATCAAATACGTTTCTAAAAATTAGAGATTTCATATATCATTTCTTATAAACTTCTCTACTTGAAGTTGAGTAGTTCTCCGTGTAATCAATCATTTGATTCCCATGAAAGATAAGAAAAACATGATCAAATATGAAAACAAACCTGTAAACCGACAAGCATACAATCACCAACGACCAAGAGTACATTGAGAACACGTTGCTTGGATGATAACCTGTTCTTGTGGCGGTCATAGGCCCTGGAGAAAGTTTTAGAGTTCGGGGCAACAATCTTTGAATGGCATACACTACATTCTATCATCCCGTTCTTCATTAGTTTCCCCTAGTCCGCACTCTACACGATGATCAAAAACTACAAAAAACATAGAAAAAATCCATAATTTATCCATAATTTAACACTACATCTCATAATATCATGCCCTCTTAAAAATTAATAAACATTCTTCGTGAATTTTTGGTATAGGCCTAATTGCAACATAACCATTGATAACGAACTACGCACGACAGGATAAAAAATCCATACTTCAGAGTTCAGACCTACCAAATCAACAAGCCCTTCCAATCCCCAATAAGACCACATTACCAAACGGTCTTTATATTTTCAGTTTCATTTCTTTTTCCAATACACTTCCTTTGCAACCAAACGGAAGGCAAATGGCAGCTCAATTCGATCAAACACCTCAACAAACTCATTTATCACTCGCAAATCAGTATAATTCAACCAGATCTTGCCCTTACAACAACCAGAATCACACAGAGACCACAAATCCAGCTAACAATCCTCACAGAAACCCTAAATCGAATCAAATAACAACAGAAAGAATAGTAACGCAGACAGAGTTCAGATCTTGCCGAATCCTCAACCAAAACTTGGGCTAAAAAAAGGGAAAATTCGAGCGTTACTAACCGAATTGCAGCAATGACGGGAGCTAAATCACCTCCGAACAGAGCATTGATCTGAGGCTCCAATTGGGTCAGATCCACACTCGCAGAAGCACAGCAATTCCCACCACTCTCAGAAACCGATTGAAAATACAGAAGGGATTTGGGAAGTGGAGAAGGCGAGAATTCGAATTCCGGAATCCTCGTTTTGGTGCTTCAATGGGAATTCGAATTTCCCAGAGATGCGAGGAAAATGCAACGCACAGAGAAGATGAATTCTGCGGGGAATGTTTAACGAAAGAAGGAGCGAGCTTGTTTAATTCTCTCCCCTCTCTCTCTGCGGAAATGTATTTTTTAATAATTAATGATTTTTTTTTTTTTTTTTTTTTGGCTTTGATTTTACACAAACACGGTCTTTGTCCGCTGAGGAGCTGTCACCGACCGACGCTAGGCCAATGGTGACGGACCAATGAGATGTCGGGGTTGGGTGGAAAATGGGAAGTGAAAAGTCGGTGACAAATGAGATGGTTAACTTTAGCGGATGGGTGCAAGTTAAACTATATTTTTTGGTTTTGTTTTTTAGGTTTAGATGTTTCTTTCGCTTCAATTTGTTGTACTTTTAAAGTAAGCTCTGTTGGCATCCATCATTATTCCATCATGTGAGGAATTAAAAGAAAAAAATAATGGAGCTTTTGAGTTTTGATTCGATTGTGGTCAAAGTAGTTGGGTGTAGGTAAGAGTTAAAAGTTGAAAGCTAGGTGAATTTGAAGCTTGGCAAGTAGAATCAGTTTAATTTCTACCACTATAATTAAGGGGTGTGATATACACACATCCCTTTTTACTTCTCACACACCATTCTAATTTTCGATCATCGGATCGGATGAAATGAAGAAAATCAACGGACATAAATTAACAAGAGGTGTGTGAGAAGTAAAAAGGGGTGTATGGATAGCACACCCCTATAATTAAAACATGTATAACTGTTCTTAGACGATGTTTGATGTGTAGGAGAACTCCGCCTATGTAAATTTATCTTACGGTGCTAGTCCCAAGCCCAGATAAAAGAGGATGGGGAGTACATCAGGTAGTCGATAGCCGACACTCTGTCTTCATGTCGAATCCCTATGATATGAATGTTAATGCCAAAATCTAGTAAGGTGTTTCAACAATGGTTTTTTAGGGGTTTAAATGCATGAATATCATGGGTTTTAGAGTATAAGGTCTGGTATTCAGTAAAAGGCTAATAAATAAATGGACACAAAGACATGTAATGGTTCACTCATAACCGGGCTACATCTACTGCAATAATATTATGTTTGCATGAGGTTACAAATATAGCATGGAAGGGGGTAAAGTCCAAGGCTTAATAAACGGTGGTGGAGATTGGAAAAGAAGGATGTGATACAGACCTTTGTGGGTCGTGATCTGGGTAAGGATGATCTGTCATAAACTATTTCTTAATGTATTTTCTTCAGTTGTTTTCTTGAACCTCCTTTTCTAGATTTCCCTCTTCCTTTATATAGTGGCTTGTTCGTTTGCTAACGAGTCCCCTTTGCCTAAGTCATGATGTCACCCTATGTACCCTCTCACGATATAAGCATTTCATCTGCTTGTAGCCTTTCTCTTCTTTCGACACATAGGCCTACTGGGCCAGATTATTCTTTCTTTGTGTCAAGAGGTAGTGGTCGATAAATCTTTGAGGCGATGGAGAAGCTCAACATAAGTCTGAAGCTGCTCGACAACACGTGTTTAAAATGTTATGTTGACCGTGGGTTTTCCTCTGAACTTATCGCAGATGTGTGCTTGGGCATTTCTGATGTGAAAATTAACTTAACACACAAATTAAATCCTCTTTTGAAAATTGTAGTATATGTATAAGTAGGAATCGTTCTAGGCCGGGGATTGGGAGGGATTGCTAATTGACTCTAAACTGACTCAAAGACACAAAAACAAACTTAAAAGTGTTAGGATAGATTCAAAAGACTCAAAACTAGTTCACAAGACTCAAAATAAGCTAAGAACACTCAAAACTGCCTAAAAACACCAACTAGGCAATTTCTGACACTAACCACAATTTTGGACGAAAATAAAGTTTGGGCTTGACTCAAAACACTTAGAAAACAAACAAAACAAGTTTAAAACAATTTGAAACAAGAAAGTAACGGGGGGTTATATTTTGGACGAACTTAGAATAACAAAACAAATTGTAACTTAAAAACAGGTTTGAAAACAAATTTAGGAAATTAGATGGATGATGGGATAGCTAGAGGCTTTTTCTCCACACATGACATGTATGCAAACAACTATATTTCCAGTTACTACTTCATTGAATTATGAACGACAATGCTCCAAATTAACCGTGACATCACTAGTTAACCCTCAGATTTTCCTTGTTTTATTGGATTGGATGACATCATTCGACAACTCAAAACATTCTTCAAAAGTTCTCTACATGACATCATAATAGAGATACAATAAAAAATCATTACGTTTAATGAAAATCATAAGCATTGACAAAGCACTTGCAACTATGACATCATGTCACTCGTGCTAGGAATTAAACTTAACGCGATCGTTTATAAGCGACATTCACTACATGTGAATATAAGTTTGTAATGATTATGTGAAACTTCCTTATACTCTAGCAACGGATTTATGCATGCCAATTAAGTGTCGACCCTTAATCAACAAATACAAATAAGTTATCAATCAAATAGTTAAGCCAATTGCATTCATGATTCAAGAATTGATAATTGGAATTTATCAAATCATATTGCACACATAATCATGGCTTTGAAATCACCCCTAGCCAAGAGGGGTTTAGCCACTCATGTTCACAACAAAACGAAAGAAAATGAATTTAAACATTGGAAACAAAAGAAAGAAAACACCTAAACGCTCCAACGATCCAAGTTGAACAGCAAGCACGTCCAAGCACTTTCCTTCCATTCCTTTGCTACGACACAAGGTGTTGGTGAGTGTTTGAAGGTTTGTTTGTATGGAGGAATGGATGTGTTTGGATGAAGGTTGTGTTGAAATGGTGGTGAATGCTCTAACAAAATCTGACCTCTATGGATGTTACACACACTTCTTTTATAGAGGGAGTGCACGGCAATGGAGGGGAACATGGAGTGGTGTGTGCAATGATTCAAGGGTGAAAGTGAAGTGATGATGCAAAGCATGGGGGGTAAAATGGAGTGATGGTGCAGCAATGAGTGCATGGAGTGGAGGTTAAAGTGATGAAATGATGCATGAAATCTGAAATGATGGAGGGAACAAGGAATGGTGCAGCAATGAGTGCATGGAGTGGAGGTTAAAGTGATGAAATGATGCATGAAATCTGAAATGATAGAGGGAACAAGGAATGTGCACGGCATGGGCAAGGAAAGTGAAGGAGTGGTGCTTCAATGAGTGCAGGTAGTGGACAAGAATATTGTGCACATGGTAGACAAAGGAAAGGAAGTGGAATGGTGCAGCAAATGAGTGCAAAGAGGGACATGGATGATGATGCACGACATGGGAAAGGAAATCGAGGGATGACACCCTTTTGTGGCTGAGATTAAGGCTTCTAGAATTCTTTATTTAGTGTCCTAATATCTTTGGGAACCCTCCTTGTGGCTGGAACTTAGTTGGATTAGGATTAGGATTAAGAAAGGTTAAATCAAAATAAGGTAATCTTGACTCATGTTTCTTCTTTGGTTGCTGAGCTCTTTGTCCTCTTTAAATTAATTCTTCTTTCTCTTTGTCCATCCACCTTGCTCCATGCATGTGTTATCCATTCCAAGCCCAAAACTGCTCCAAAATGCACCAAATGCACCTTATTGCTTTATAAGGCCTATGGACCTACAAACACATGAAAATAACTTAAAATACATAATTAACTAAGAAATAACAACATAAATGCATGAGAACAAGCTAACTCAGTCGCATAAATATGCTCCTATCAATTTCACCTGTCCCAAGCCCACTATTGGATATGGGCTTGTGTCACATTTTTTAATGCATTGTTGAAAAAAAGGGCTCTAGGTTAATAGGTCCCTAAACTTCTTATTAAAGAATTTGTCTTGATTATCTGAAAGTACTGTTTTGTGGATATATTTCTAATAAGATTTTGAACCAATCCCGACGCGCCACGTGTCACTATTTGTTTACAATCCTTTAGAATAGATTTTGATAAGATTTTCAACCAATCATGCAGTGCCACGTGGCATTATCCACGACCTCATCCTTTTTTTTGTCCATATAAACCCTACATCCATCATAATTCATACACCAAACTCAAACTAGCTCAAAATCATTCTTCATCTTTTTAAATCTTGAGTTCTTACAATGTCTTCTTCAAGGAGATTGTATGAAATCGATGAGCAACATAAAAAATTATTGGTAGAACAGGAAGAATTGTTCAATCTCGAGGATGGTGGAGATGAGGTGTTCGTAATGGAAAAGGATAAGGATGATGAACATAGAAGGCAGAGAACCTCACATTCATGCCGTGTCATGCAAGTTATGGGTCATATCTCCAAACCCAAACGTGCCGCAAACTTGGATAGAAATAGGGAAAGACGAGGTAAAGATCTCTTGGAAGATTATTTTATCCCCAAATGTTTATTCCCTGATCATATTTTTAGATGTCGTTTTAGAATGCAACGAAGTTTATTCAACAAAATCATGATTGCTATTTGCAACCATGATCCATACTTTGTGTAAAAAAAAAGGATGCTTTTCATGTTCTAGGTCTTCTTCCTGAGCAAAAAATTATTGTTGCCTTGTGGATGCTTGCATATAGAGCATCTGCAGTTCAAGTGGATGAGATAGCGAGGATGGGAAAATCAACTGTTCTAGAGTCTCTGATGAGGTTTTGCTTCGCAATCGAAGCCCCCTACAGTAATGAGTGCCTCCGAAAACCCACGACAATGGACATGCAAAGGATTTTGAAGAAGGGTGAGATGCGTGGCTTTCCTGGCATGATTGGAAGCATCGACTATATGCACTGGACATGGAAAAATTGTCCAAGTGTGTGGCAAAAAGCTTATGGCGACAGAAAAGAAGCCAAAAGTATCATTTTGGAAGCGGTGACATCATTTGATACATGGATTTGGCATGCTTTTTTTGGTGATCCAGGAGCTCAAAATGACCTTAATGTCCTTGCCCAATCTCTAGTGTTCGATGAGGTGCTGCAAGGAAAAGCACCGAAAGTTGCATATTTGGTCAATGGACATAAATACGAAGGAGGATACTACCTAGCAGACGACATTTACCCAAGGTGGACAACATTTGTCAAAACAGTGCCACATCCACAAAGTGAAAAGGAAAAACACTTCGCAAGATGTCAATAAGGGTGTAGGAAGGATGTAGAGCGTTGTTTTGGTATCCTGCAAGCTCGTTAGGCGATTATCAGGGTTGCTGCTAGATTGTTTGATGTTGAGGCTCTTCGATCCATCATGATGACGTGTATCATTCTCCACAACAAGATTGTGGAAGATGAGTATGATTATGATGCCATCGATGAATACGAGCCGGACGCGATGAACAATTCCAGAACACGTATTTATTGTGCTCATGACTGCACCGAAGATCCTGTGCAACACGAGTCATTGGAAAATGATAGGCGTTACAATCAATTGATCATTGATCGGTACACTTCAATGCAACAACCATACATGCACTTAAGCCGTCAAAGTGACTTGATTGAGCACTTGTGGGGATTGAAACAAGGTGAAGAAACTTAAAGGAGCTTGTGGTCGAAAAATAAAGTTCTTAGTTTATTTGGTGTGTTTTTTTAAGTTTTATTTGGTGAGTTTATGTAATTTTATTTGGTGTGTTTTTTTTAAGTTTATTTGGTGAGTTTATGTAAAAAAATTTGGTGTGTTTATGTAATTTTATTTGGTGTGTTTATGCAATTTTATTTGGTGTGCTTATGTAATTTTATTTTGGTGCGTTTATGTAATTTTATTTGGTGTGTTTAAATAAAGTACTAAAAATAAATAAGAAATTACATAAAGTACTACAAATAAATAAGAAATTACATAAAGTACTAGAAATTAATAAGAAATTACATAAAGTACTAAAAATAAATACGAAATTACATAAAGTACAAAAATAAATTAGAAATTATATAAAGTTTGAGGAGCTAGGATATGTGGTGCTAGGATCTTCGTTGCTATGATATGTGTAGCTAAAACACCCTCCACTTGTTCCCTCATTTCTTGCACTCCTCCTTCGTACCACGTCCGCTTTTTCCGATTACAAAAATATTTAGAATTCGGAGACATTCTTACTAAAGACTTGTTCATAGTGTCACAATCTGCTTGAGCCATCCTTTCTTCTCTAAGCATCTCCATTTCTCGATTAAATACTTCTCTTTGTCTCTCATTAGCTGCATCACGTCTCTTAGTAGCTACTAAGATTGCTTGCATAGTCACAACTTTTGCCTCATCTCTAGCCGCTTCCCGCGCCATGGTCAGTTCACCTTGGCGAGCAAGTTCGTCCATATATTTTTAGTCGTCCATATATTTTTAGTCATGGAAGAACTCCCCTTTTTTCTTTGTTGCCTTTTTACCTTGAGGCCTTAGGGACCAACGAGTCGGCTTTGGCACTACTTCAAGTGTCCCTTCCTGCTCTTCAGATGTGTCGCCTTCCTGTTGGCTGGGGTCTGCTTTTGGCAAACTGTGTAGAGGGATGTTGTGCGTGACAACTTTTGGACCGGTTGGCACAAATTTTTGACAACATTCCAACATTCCCATCTGGTGAATAATTTGTTTTTGTTGTTCGCATTGTACCATGTTTGTGCTTGAACTGTCTATAAAATGTGGGACAAGACAATATTATAAAATATGGGTGTAATACAAATAAATAAATTAAAATATTGATGCGGGTGGAATACAAATAAATAAATAAAAATATTGTCACCTGATCTGCTAAACTTCTGCCATTACCCAAATTAAAGGAAGCCTGAGAGATGGTGTTTTTCCAACTAGTAAGCGAGTTGTTGAGTTTTTTTCCAACAACCTGAAGAGCTTGACTACTTCTTGCATCTTATCCAAGCCTCTCGCAAAAAGCTATAGTAATTCTACTCCACAGTTCTCGCAACTGCTCCTCATTACCCGCAATCGGGTCATGAGTAATTTGAACCCATCATTCACACAACGTAACATCTTCGATGACCATCCAAGTAGCCATTTTTTGCACACAAAAGTATATGAAAGCTTTGGTTCAATGTGTTGAAAATATTGAAATGTTGTGTAAGGTGGAAGATGATGGTTAGGTATTTATAGAAAAAAAAAATAAATTTTTGTTTTATTTTTTCTATATTTTTAAACAATTTTTAATAATTTTTATTAAGTTAATTAATTTGGACCGTTGGATTTGAAAAGGATTGAAATCCAACAGCCCAGAATTGGACACGGCCAACAGTAAGAATTCTGACATTTTCTCTTTCTTTTTTTTTAATGTTTTTTGTCTGAAAATCCTGGACCGTTAATTTAGGAATTGGACGGCCCAGATGTTGCCACGTCACTAGTCGTTAGGTTTGAATTTCAAAATTTTGACCGTTGAAAATCCAACAGTTCAGAAAACTAGACGTTGGAAATCCAAAAGGCCGAAGACGCACCACATGGCCATGTCCCGCGCCCTTTTAGTGAGCCTGCATCGGCGAGGCCTGCCGTTTATTTTCTGTCGAGAACTTGTGCCCACCCGCGTGTGTTTCCCACGTGCTTGACACAAAAAAAAATATATGGGCTTCATTGTCGTCATGCTGACGCTAGCATGATGTCAGATAGGTTGGTTCCTAACTCAGTCCATTTTGAGTTGGCCTACAAGCTGGCTTAGGCTGTGGGCTGGCCTATTTTGCTTGGCTGGAGGGGTTTTACATGGTGCTAGCCTATTTTGCTGGGCTGGAGTTGCTCTTATGCAAAAGCAAAAGTTTAGGTTAGAAGAGAGCGATCGGTCGTGACGTTCAATATCTTGTGACGTTTGGTCAGAAAGTGGCTACTGGTGAGACAAGCATTAAATGCCTCAAAAGTTGGGACATGGTGATGATGGGAAAGGTCTCGTTGTTCAGTTTCCTCACAATTTCATTTTGTCCGGGGTTGGATTGCTTATAGCACAATCTGGTTGAGTTGGCACCCAAACTGTTAGATGGTCGAGATCATTCCTCAACATTAACTAAAAAGGGGTAGATGAGAGATGAAAAATCCTTATTTCTCCATTGGAAGAGAAAAAGAGCAGACGTAGGGAGAAAGACGGGAGCTGTGTGATAAGGATTTGCATGTAGAGCTAAACACCATTTGATTGGTATAAATTTGGTAAGTCTTCTTCCTTTGCTTGGAATCAAACATAGTGTAAGGTGTATAGGAAGTTTTGAATTTGTTGGTCGGGCCAAGGGGAAGATTATCAATGGATTGTGTTGTTAATGCAGGGTTCTTTTCAATGCTCAAAGTAGTACATATACTGGGAAAAGACCGAGAAAGGCCCAATAAAAGTCAAGGCCTAAGGTGGTAAATGAAATCTAAGGCCAGTGGAATTAGAAAAGGGCATTTCTGAGTGTTGTAGCCGACCGCTCATCAGTCTAGTTAGACCAAGTAACATAAAGCACTTTTTTGACAGGCAAGAACATGTGCGAAGACTAACAATAAATGCCAGGAAATTAAAAGTGGGTGAGCCCAAGGCTTTCTGGACTCGTTGAGGGCCTATATGAAGGGGTGGGAACCTTATGTAAGGGGGTCAGATGATTGAGAAGAGAGAAAATACAATTCTTTAGCTGACCATTATTTGTAACCTTGTTGAAGTTCCTTTCGAGTGCAAATATAAGGATAGTATAGCGGCACAAGTAAGGGTGTCGAACCACAGGGACTGAGAAACAACTTAGTAAAACCCTTGACTTTTACAAATTAGCAATAGTTAAAGACTCCTTATGAATTAAAATGGGGGGGGGGGGTTTGAGTAATTTTGGAAAAGAAATAAAGACAGAAAGAAAAGTGAAAAATTAGAACTATCTAAAAATAAACCTAAGTCATGAAATATGTTAGAAACGTTTTTAGGATAATCTGACTTCAAATAAACAAAGGCCTTCACCTAAACATTCCTGAATCAGTGATATGATCCTTTAACTTATCCCTTTCAAATGCACAACTAAGATGTTCACATATCTAGCATGACATATAAATAGATTGTATGAATCCTCTCTTACTTTGCATGTAAGATGCATGACATATACATAAAACTTATATTTGTAGGTGCAACCTAGCATGCCATATACTCAGATTTAGCACCTAGAAACTCATTAAGAATGAAGAGGATTATGAACATCACATGAACCCTAGAACATGGCATTTATCCTAGAACTTCATGGAATCAATTTACACGATTAGTTCTGAACATAACCACATGTTGCTAATGAATGAAAGAAGATATGGCAGTCATCATTATCATTCTCAATAGAAAGCAAACATAAATAAGGTAGCTAAGCTTGAAAATATGTGCTTGAAATGATTGAAACAGAAAACTGATTCTAGCTTGCAAATGAAATTGATAAACTAAAGCTGCATCATAACATTAATTCAATCATGTCTAGGGCTTCAAAGAAGCCCTAAGTATCCATAAACTAAATTAAAAACATAACAAAATACATAAAAAGTTAGGAAAGCTAGAACCTAGAAACTGCTCAAGGCTGAAGGCTCCTGCTTTCTCCAGATTATGTGTTTTTCTGTTTTTTGCTCCTCTTATTTCTCCTTCTGATTCTGTGTATTTTTCTCCTATTAAAAGACTTAGGAGTTTTTCTAACATCTGACACATTTACATCCTTGAATTGACTCTCATTTATAGCTCATTACAATAAGCTTTTAGTATAGGAGTAACTGAAAACTAGCTGTTATCAGAATTTGTATCTGAACAGCTCCTCTTTATTCTATCATAACTTATTGTCGAAACTTCCAAATCACAAGCTGTAAAGACCATCCGAAAGTTGTCTTAGGCACATTCCATGACCTTGCTCAACCGGGCAAGATGACCAGCAGAAGGATGAGAGATAGGGCCCTTTCTAGCAGATTCAAGGGGACAGCTTTCAGGTCGCCGAAGGAATCATAGGGTGAATTAGGCAGAGTTTTAACAAGGAAGGAAAATTAAAAAGGGAAGGTTATGAAAAAAGTAGGTTTATAACCCCGAGCTCTTAATCTTAGCCGTTGGCGATTGGGTGATTGGATGGCTAGATCGTGACAGGTGGCAGTTCATTTACTCTGGTTTTGAGGTTGAAGGGGTGTGAAAAGACATCATATTACACGAGGCCACGCCTTTCTACTACGCCTTTAATACATGGACCCCTTGATTCACCCGCCAACTTATCACGGACACGTACACCCTTTTTTTGCAAACAACCCCAACCGCTCATGAAACAAATTCGAGGGCCATATAGACCACCCGAACCAGAGCGCCCGAGAAAAGAACACCATGGGTACTTTTTCAGCCATGCATTATTTTGCTCTGATTGTTGAATATTAACGCATAATAGAGATTTATAATCAAATTTATTGCACATGTGACATAGTCTTCTTTGGTGTTGGGTTCCACATATGTTTCAGGATGCGACGTAGAAATTCAAGAAGAAGAGAGCGTCCACAAGTCAAAGTGTAACGAAGTTTGAGTTCCAAAGAGTAAAGTAGTGACTTTTTATAGATTGTTTTGATTTTTTTTAATGCAACCATATAGTATGATATTATTTTGATTGTTCATGAGTAACCCACAAGAAGACCAACCAAGCAACAAACTCTTTTTCTCTTAAATGCATCTGTATTTTTTCCCTTTTACATTTCGTCGTTTTCATTCTGAAGAATCCCTCGTCTATTGCACTTTTACATTTTCATCGTTTTCATTTTGAAGAATCCCTTTTACGTTTTCATCGTTTTCATTTTGAGTTTCAAGGAGCCTTCTACACTGAGGAATTATTGTGGCTCCTTCTCCGCACACTTTTGAAGCCTTTCATAATCGGACTCTACCTCACCTGAAGACAGAAGCAGAAACTAATGCATATTCCAGAAACACACACAAGACGATTCCTAACTAGTTCTTGCTAACATATAACTGAGAAAATGCTATGCATTGCAAGTACTTCAAAATCTGCCTCTTAGATTCAACAATCTTTAATAAAAATCTAATTTGCCAGCAATTCATGCCAGTATAGTCACTAAGGGCTGGTTTGGTATTACTGTGCTTTGAAAAAAAACTGCTTCTACTGTGCTATGAGAATAAGCCCATTTGCTGCTTCACGTTTTCAGATTTTTTTTCACCCAAAACTGTGAAAATAAGTTGTTTTTAAGTGTTTACCAAACACCTTTTTGAGCTCAGCTTTTTTTTATACCCAATTTTTATAAAAACACATCAGTACCAAACCAGTACTAAGCTGCTTCATCTGAGAGAAAACAAAAGAATATCAAGTAATAGAAAACACGACTGAGGACATCACCTACCAATATATGAATAACCAAACCACCAAGTAATCAGAAGACGAGGAAGTTTCTTGAACTCAACAACTTTTTCTTGTTGCAATTCCGTTGTTGCAGCTTAAGCAAATGCAAGTTTTTGCTGCCAAGGAGTTGAATTTTCCTTCTCTTGTTTTGTTCCTCTTGATATGCCAGGTGGAGCTTTCGCTTACTTGACTCAACCTTCTCTTCATCATTCCAATCAAGTTTACCCTTATCAGGGTTTTGTGTGGAAGAAGAAGAAGAAGGATGAGGGTTTTGTGCAAACAGCACGCCGAGAACAATCTCCAAATCATTGCCTTTACCAAATGATATAATTGATTCTTCTTCCCTTGAGGAAATAGACCGTCTTCCAGATGTAGCTTCCTTTGCTTGTTCTCGTCAACAAGGGTTGCAACAGCCATGCCATGCTCATCAAGGTCGATTTTGTCAAAGAAGTTGGACGGATCAAAGGACGTGGTTTTGGTTTCGGCAATCAAGAAAGCGTCGAGGTTGTCAAAGAACTGCTGCTGCTACTGCTGCTTGGAGTCCATGTCGTTTGAAGAAAGATTTTGGTTTTAAACTTGAGGGGTTTGGGATGTTACCGTTGTGAGCGCTTAAACCTGATTTCAATTCAATTCAAAAAAACAAAAACAAGCATCGAATCCCTAAATTTTTAATTGTTTAATGCATATAATAAAGAAAACAATATAAGTGAGAAAGTTAATAGAGAAGAATGAGAGGGAACCTGGAAATCGAATTCCTAAGAGCTTGTTTGGTACACTACTTGAATTCAACTTTTTAAACTCAAAAACAATTTTCAAGTTTTAGGCCTTAAAATCTTGTTTGGTATGACTATTTTCAAAAAATGATCTCAAGACTAACTCAAAAATATAATCTATTATCTAAAAACATAAAAAGTGAGTTTTTAGAGTTTTTAAACTTAAATTCACTCATTTTCTCCCCCTCTTCCCCTCACTCCAAATCTCTCTCTCTTCTTCTTTCTCTCTCCTCTTTATTTTATTTTATTTTTTATTTTTACCTTTTTCGTCTTTAATCCAATATGCTCTCTTCATTCTCTTGGTTCTTTCTCTCACTCATCTTCCTCTCTATCTCGTCTGATCCTTTCTCTTCTTTCTCTTTCCTTCAATCATCTCTTACTTTCTTTCCTCCCCTCTCCTCTTTCTCCCTCTCCTGCGACCCCCTCTTTCTAGATCTTTTTGTCTAGTTTAAGTTGTAAGATTTAAATTTTTTAAATCGCAAACCAATCAAGTTTTTGAATCTTAAAGAAAATTGTTTCAAGAAATGTTCTTAAGAAATGTTTTGAGAAATGATAAATTTTTTCAAATAGGGTACCAAACAGGCCCTTAGTTTTTTTCTACGAGAAGAGAAGAGAAGGCGTGAGGTCGTCTCCTCTACTATATCGTATTCTTCATCTCCAAACAATTGTCCAGTGACGATGAAAGAAACCCTAATCAAAAGAAATTGATTTATGTTCTTGTTAGACCGATAATGTCGATCAAATTGGAATTGGGACTGAATTGGAATTAGGGTTCAAATTCGAATGCAGAGATAAGCAACAAAGAGCGAAGGATCTAGAGAGAGGGAGGGATGGGGTTTTGAAATTTAGGGGGTGTATTCAATTAGGATTCTGAGAGAGTTTCAGTGAATTAATAGTTTTAAGAGTATTCAATTGGAAATTTAAAAGAATTTATAAAAGTCTTGGCGTATTCAATTGAGATTTCTAAAGACCTTTTTAAATTCCTATAAATTTAGGTATATTCAATCATGACTTTTTGAAAGTCTCTAAAAGTTTAGGTTTATTGAAAAAGGAATTAGATTTGAACGGATTGTGATTTGATGAATTTTGGAGGATTTCAAGGTGATATGTATAAATACCAAAGAGCTAGGCAAATCTCACGTCAACCTTAGAAACTTTGAGAGATTTTGAGTGTGCTCGTTTCTCATCTAGAGAAAGCGTCTTCTCCTCTGGATTCTTCTCCTCTCTAGAAACATTGGGTTCCAAGGTAAAAATTTCCCCACCTTGTACGTGTTATTTTTCTTCTCTCCTTCAAGCTTGATGATTTTTCTTTTTTTGATACTAGTCTTGTTCTAGGGTTAGGGTTTTTCTGGTTACTTTGGAGTTACAGGTTTTCTTGTTACTTTGGGGTTAGGGTTTGGTAACAAGAGCACACCATATCTTCTGATATCAATTGGGGTATAGCTACAATTCTCCCACGGGCATATATATTGCCTTATCCAAATCCCAGAAATGTCGACGACAGGTAGCCCAGGCTACTGCGGTTACCAAATGGCAGCCAAAAGAAGTGGCATGAAGTGGAGATGACCGACAAACCTCGACAATCATGTCCAAATTACAAGGAAAAAGGGTAATTGATCGCGACTTTGAAACTACCATTGAAGAGTCCGAGAAGCGCATCAAACTCCTCCTTCGACCCGGGGTGATGAAAGCTCGTTTCGAGCACTTCAGAAAAAAAGCCGAAAGTAAGCGTTCCCCATTATCCCCGCAAGAGCTGTTAATAAGAGTTCGACAGAATCTAAACCATCCTTAGAGTACATGCGAGAATTTCACAAGAAACATTCTGCCAATGACTTGTACGGCCTACCCAAGGCGTGTTAAGAAGCTCTCGACCTGGCACTGACTTGCCTTGATGCCGAACAGATTATCCAGAAAACCACTGATCCAGCAATGAAGGTTAGATTTCAGCATATACGTGAAGCTCGGGTCCTCAGTTTCGAGGTCGACCCATACGCAGACATAGACAATGCCGACCTTCATTTTTCTCTTGATAACCTTCAGTATTTACGACATCATTTCGAAGTCTTCTCGGTCGTATCTCTCTTCGGTCTTACGACCGATGAGAAGGATCGTGTGGCACGTTTGGATGCCTACTTAGACACAAGGGACGCCCGGATCGCCTATGAAGAACAAGCCCGTAAAACACTGCAAGGGCAACATCAAACACTAGTAACGAAAAAGCTCGAGGGCGATAGTCAGAATAAAACAAGGTCAGTTTACATACCACAAGGGCAAGTACCTGTTGAGGCGCAAGATGATTAGGTCGAGGATGCTCTAAGGCATGATACCGCAATCCTTGATAACTCGGAAGACCACGACCAAGATCCGATGGGCACTTCAGTCCTTGAAAATATGGAAATAAGCACGGTTCATGTTCTACCTGCTGAATTTCAACCAACTGCACACCAACCAAATTTTTTGGATGGTGATGTGGTTGCCAAGGAAGCAACACAAGTCGATTTCATCGCCACCGCAGAAGATGGGCAAGCGAGTAAAGACGAAAAACTAGCAGCTCTGGCCATATTGTTTCCCCGCTCGACCTCGGTTAATCTTCAACATTTGAAGCCGTTGTATGTCACTGCTCACCTTGAAGGTTATCCAATCTCCAAAATTTTCGTCGATTGTGGGGCGACGGTCAATATCATGCTCGTATCCGTTATGAAGGCACTACAACGATCTAACGACGAAATCATTTCATCCGGAATAACCATGAGCAGTTTCGTCGGCGACAAGTCTCACACCAAAGAAGTTCTCCCTTTGGAGGTAAGCATTGCAGGTCGCATTCACATGACTGCATTCTTTATCGTCGACTCCAATACCAAGTATAATGCATTGCTCGGTCGGGATTGGATCCATCAAACAAATTGCATTCCCTCTTCCTTATATCAGGTTCTCATTTTTTGGGACGACAAATCAGTTGTGGTTCATCCAGCCGACAGTCAGCCGTTTGCAACCAATATGATTCAGGCACGATATTACGACGATCACGTCGGCTATATTACCTTGCAAGGTTTGAACGAGGAAGGACGATAAACTCGAATTTCGGTACAAAAAGCATTTACGATAGGCGTCGAGACTGTCCATCAAGATTCGACGAGACTCTGGTTGGCCGATTTGGTCGCGGATGTCGATGTTTGAAAACAGCAAGGACAAACTCTGGGCCGCGGTTTCATCTACCATGGAACGACTGCTGGCCTATTGGTATGCTATTTCCAAGCAACCAAATTTGAGCGTAAACTTTAGTAGAAGTTTTGGCCGAAGGAGATAATGGCCCAATACTTTCACTTAACAAAGTTCAGGTTGCACCAGCCGAGCTTGAGGATAGTCAACCTCAAGTCAAGGATGCTTTGGAGGAAATAAAAGTTGGAACGGCCGAAGACCCACAACCTTTGTTCATTAGTGCGTTGTTACCCCAACATGTAAAAATCAAGCTTTGTAACTTGCTCAAAGAATTTAAGGATTGTTTTGCTTAGAGTTATCATGAGATGCCTGGTTTAGATCGCACACTAGTTGAACATGAATTGCGCATCAAACCTGGGTGTAAACCATTCCGCCAACCACCTCGACGGTTCTCAACCGAAGTAGAACTCGGCATAAAAGACGAACTCGTTTGACTTTTAAAAGCTGGGTTTATTCGGACAGCTCGATACGTCGAATGGCTGGCAAACATCGTCCCCGTTTTAAATAAAAGTGGTGCCTTGCGCATCTGTATTGATTTTCGAAATTTAAACTTGGCAACTCCTAAAGACGAGTATTCAATGCCAATTTTAGATTTGTTAATCGATGCAGCGGCAAACCACGTGATCTTATCCTTTAGGGATGGACATGCTGGTTATAACCATATTTTCATCGCCGAGGCCGATGTTCAGAAAACCGTTTTTCATTGCCTAGAGGCACTCGACACATACGAATGGGTCGTCATGCCATTCGGCCTCAAGAACGCTGGTGCTACATATCAACGAGCCATGAATACTATTTTCCATGATTTGATTGGTACCATCGTTGAAGTCTACATCGACGATGTTGTAATCAAATCAGAACATCGGTAGACACATCTGAATGATCTCCGTCAGGCTTTCTTGCGTATGCGTCGACACAACCTTAAGATGAATCCCGCTAAATGTGCTTTCGACGTATTAGTTGGTAATTTTTTAGGATTCCTTGTACATCATCGTGGTATTGAGGTAGACGAAAACAAGGCTCGAGCAATCATCAATGCTTCACCCTCGACAACTAAGAAACAACTACAGTCATTGCTTGGCAAGATTAACTTTCTCCGTCGATTCATTGCCAATTCAGCAGGGAAAATGAAAACCTTCTCCACGCTCTTGAAACTTAAGGATTCTGACATCTTCGAATGGCGAGCAGAACACCAGGAGGCATTTCCGCAGATCAAGGTCTCCCTCACAACTCCACCTGTCTTGGTTCCGCCACAACGTGGTAGACCTCTTAAGCTTTACATCTCGGCGGTCGAAGAATCCATCGGATGCCTTCTTGCACAAGACAATGATGCTGGACGAGAACAAGCCATTTTTTATCTTAGCCGAAATCTCAACCCACTTGAAATTAATTATTCTGCTGTCGAGAAGCTTTGCCTCGCCTTATTTTTCGCTACATCAAAACTCAGACATTACATGCTCTCGTCGGTCACTCAGGTCATCGTCGAGACCGATGTCATTTGTTACATGCTAACTCGGCTGAAAGTAAAGGGCCGAATCGGCAAGTGGACAATGGCATTGTTCGAATTTAATTTGTAATATATGCCCCAAAAAGCTGTCAAAGGCCAAACGTTGGCCGATTTCTTGGCCCAACATCCTTTGCCGTACGAGTTTGGGGGCAATGACATTGAAATCGGCATGGTGGACACACGTGATAATAACTAGACGATGTACTTTGATGGTTCTAGTACTTCAGTCTTGGCTAGCGTTGGGATCGTTATTCAATCCCCAAATCACAACCGCTGGTATTTTTCTCTTAAACTTGATTTTGATTGTACGAATAATCAGGCCGAATACGAAGCCCTTGTCATCGGTCTCAGTGTCTTACACGATTTGCGGGCCACTCGTGTCCTTATTCTCGGTGATTCAGAACTTGTGATTAATCAACTTACTGGGACTTTTCGTTGCATGAGTTGTACTCTGGCGCCCTGTCACATGGTTGCTAGCTTATTTTGCCGAGTCTTTCGACGACGTTACTTTCAAACACATTTCACGAGTTCACAACACCAACACCGACGAATTAGCTCAAATAGCCTCCAGAGCACAACTCCTGGGGGGGCAAACTATGCCGAGAAATACCTGTGTCACGACGAGCACACTCGGCCTTAATTAATCAGCAAGTTCTCCAACGCGATTGCGTGATCCGTACACGAGTTATGTCTTTACCTTCGTTGTTGGAGCGAAATGACCCTATAAAGGTTTGCGCTGTCGAGGCATTACCAGACGATTGGAGAATGACGAGAGTCCATGCCACAAACTACGTATCATACCAGAATGAGTTGTATCGAAAAGGTGAGGATGGGCAATTGTTACTATGCCTCAGCCCACAAGAAGCTGCTCAAGCAATGGCAGAAGTACACGAAGGAATTTGCAAGGCTCATCAATCTAGACGAAAGATGCGTTGGCTGCTTCGGCGACACAGCTATTTCTGGCCAAGCATTCTGAAGGATTGTATCGAGTACGCAAAGGGATATGTGCAGTGTCAAATTCATGGGCCTATACAGAGAGTTCCGGCCGAATCACTCCATTCGGTCACCAAACCATGGACAGGCTGAAGCAAGTAATAAGGTTTTAATCGATATTCTCGAGAAAATGGTAAAAGAAAGGCCTGGTATGTGGCATTTAAAGTTAAACGAAGCGTTGTGGGCTAATCCGAACTTTACTCCGATCGATAACCGAAACGACTCCATACGTGTTAACATATGGCCATGACGCTATGTTACCGGTCGAGCTAAGTATAAACTCGTTGCGAGTGATCGAACAAAGTAGTTTGTTCAGTGCCGAGTACAGTCAGGCCATGATACAAGAGTTAGAAGACTTGGAAGAAATTCGGCTTGACGCTTATAATTTATTGGTGGCACAGAAGAAGATTGTCGAGTGAGCTTATAATTAGCTAGTCAGACAAAAAACATTCGGAGAAGGCGAGTTGGTTTGGCAAATTGTGCTGCCCATAGGGATTAAAACCCCAAGTTCGACAAATGGTTACCAAATTGGGAAGGACCGTTTGTATTTCACAAAGTTCTCGGCAATGGGGCATACCACCTCAAGGATCAGACTGGTTTAGTTCACAAGTTGCCAATCAACGGGAAATTTTTAAAGAAATACTACCCAGTCACTTGGGAGATGCGAGAATAAAAGATCATTTCATTAATTTTGCAAAGGGATGTACAAGTGAAGTTACAAAAGATTCCTAAAAGCCAAAATCCTAGGGGGCTGAAGGAATGAATGCTTCAAGAGCAGCTTTTAGCTCCAACCACCTCACTTCGCCCATTATGACTTCGGCTTGCCTCGTCCTTTTGTTAAGTTGAAGTTGTTGGATCTGCTTTATGCCAGTTGCGAAGTCCGTCAGTCTAGCCTTATTCACTTCAAACTCCTTTTTGAGTTCTAAAGCAACAGCCGACCTTCGCTGTTGAAGCTCGACAATTTGACATTGAAGCTCGGCAATTTGATGATCAAAGCCGACCAGCTGCGCTATCTTTGCTTTTATGGCCTCAACCTCCGACCGGTTGACTTCATGAGCAATCTTTGCAGCCTTTAGGTCGTCCTCGGCCCGGAGAGCTTGTTCAAAAGTAATAAAGTGCTGCCGGGTCCGCTCTAGGAGATCAAATAAGTAGATGACATTTTCGATGCTCAGTAAGCCGTCGGCTACAAGATCTTTCAGGCACTCTCCTACAGAGTCGAGGCCTTTACATTGAAAGACTTGTGAGGCAGAGAAGGATAGGATTTCTTGCAGCTTGACAAAGGCATTGGATTCTGCTACGGAAGGCTCGGCCGATGCAGCAGATGGCCCAGCTATTCCAGAAGTATTAAAAAAAAGAGCGTCGAGCTCGGTTTCCCATGAAGGCTGCACATAAAAAGGTTTTAGGTAAAAGGAAAATCGTAAAAAATATAGCAGAGAGAATTTGTTTTAGACCTGCCGAGAGGAGACTCCAGCCATGTCCCCTGGTTCATTGCTTGAACCTAGAGAGCTTAATGGTCGAGCCCAGTGCTTAAGACTGCTTCCCAATTCATGCGGTCGAGCGAGGTTAACTACTTTCGACGGCCATTGAGGTGGCTAGGAAATATAGATAACATCATTCGGCGCATAGAATTTTCGATGAAATGAATAATCGGGCACCTGTCATTCAATGTTTTTCTCGGTTCAAATTTGTTATAGTAAAAGTAACGAGAGAAATGGATCGATCGTTACAAAAGCCGAAGTAACTTCTTGAGGAGGAATGCCAATGTCCTGATCCTGCGGATGGATTAGTGTCTCCGCAGTCGTTTCAGGCTCGACAAGGGGCATTTTTTCCACGGTCGGCTGTAGGAGGATCGACCTGGTCAGTCGCCTCAACCACATGTGGATGATTGTTGGTAGGAAGTCTAGTTGGTCAAGGGCGACTTGTCAGTGGGGTTTCTTCGCTGCTGTCATCTTGAAATAAAAAAAGTTAGTATTCGGAATCTAATCGAAAAGAAAAGGTCACCATCAACGTAATCATACCTCCTCCTCCAGAACGACCACTGGTTTGGGTTTTGGATTCGGAATGAGATTTTTCTCGACCAAGGTGGCCACTTCCTCAAAGACAAGAGCAACGGCCGACTTTGTTGTTGCAAGTTCCTTGACCACCGGGTTATTGGTTGGTTCGACTCCGAATTGTCGAATGGGACGAACCTCAGGTGCTCGACCGGTGAGAGGGTTTGGTTCCGTGTCCGTCGAGGCTTGAGCAATAGGAGCACGAGAAGACTCAGCGGTTGCTCTTGTGGTTTGGCTGGAGATGACATGAATCTCCCGCTCCCTTTTTTTCGCCAATTGCTTGACAAGTTTTTTGGGACGAGGAGCATTGCCAGCTGTTTTAGCCTCTTGGCGAGATCGTTTGCCCGGCATGGTCGGTGAGGCAATTGCGATTTTCTTTAGCGAATGAGCAGGTTTTTTCTTGGCCACGATCGCGGTTGCCACGTCCGTATGAATGGTGGGGCTGATAGGCCAGAAGGAGAGGTCCCAAGGATAGCTGAGACGTCGAGGATGGTGGGGCTGATAGGGCCGAGGGGAAGGACCATGGTGTTGGTGGTCGAGCACCAAAAGCACAAAGCTACCATAAGAAGTTCTCTGTCCATGACGATTTCCACGGTCGAGAGTTTAATGGCATCGTAGATGCCAAGAGTCTTCCATTCTTGGCCGAAGATTTTTTCCATCTGTTCGAACCAAGCTGCTCAAGCTGTGGTGGTTGAAGGCCAGGCTCATTGGGGCTTGGTCAGGTCCCACTTCGACCAATCGAACCCTTGCAACAAGGGTGCCAGGCAATGATCCTTGAGGAGAGTGGTGATGGACGATGGTACGATGTCCTTGAAAAGTGGCCCTGAGATCTGGTGGGAGGTGATCAAATCACCTTCGAAGCGTAGAGTTTTGATGACGCTTCGATCGATGAAGCCTTGGCATTTGTTGCATTCGTCGAAAAGCTTGGAAATGAAAGAAGCCATTGATGAAGAATCGAAAAGTTTCTGGGAATTCGAGGGCCAATAGCAAGAAGGGTTTAGGAGTTAATGAAGCGTAGAGTTTGAATGAAGAAGATATGGGTATTTATAGGGGTTTTGGGCTGAAACCCCAACGGTTTAAAGTTTCAAATAAAGGATAAGACTAGTCGGATAGTTTAACAATCATTATGGAGATTCAGGAAACCCATATGAAGAGGCCAAGAAATTCGCAGATCGAGGCTACACGATGACATGTGACGGCAGATTCAAGGATGAGGAGACGTTTGAGTACGTGCACGACTCAAACAGACCGAAAAATTCGCAGTTCGAGGTTGTAATAATAGCATGTGATAGGGTTTTGAGGTTTGAGAAGACGTTTCAGTGTCAAGGACGAACATGCCAAACAGGTGCCACATGGCAGGATGTCTGACAAAATTAAGATCGTGCGATCGTGTCTCATAAATGCGCCTGATGGATGGAATATTTGAAACTTTTCATTATCCTTTAAAGATACCTAGGGTTCCATTCTTCAAGGTCGAAACTCGGCTCAGGAGTTTTAAGCTGAAAACCTCAGAAGCGATGGGGCAATGTTCGGGCCCAAAATAATATTATTGGGTCAAGCATAGGTTTATGTTTGGTCCAAAACTTTTCCGAAAATACTATGGGTCAGCCAGGGGTCATGGGCCGCTCAGTTGGGGAGGTCGAGTCCTATTGCAAGAATGAGTGATTTGGATAAGAGTGGATGGGTCGAGTTCTAGTATGATAAAGAGTCTCAATGGAATGAGAACGTTGAGATTTGAGAAGTGAAGGTGGCCGGATAAAGAGTTTGGCTCAAAGTCCTAGTGGAGGTAGGATTGGGTGAGTCCTGGTTGGATTAGGATGAAGAATCCTAATCCGAGTATAGTTCTGATTCAGCCAAGATGAGATTGGTTGCTATAAATAGAAGGGGGTGCGTCATTTGAAAGCCCCTCCAACTCAACACACAAACTGCCCTGCGCAAACTCTCGTTATACTCGAAACCTCTCAACAACCTTGAGATTTTTATTTTCCTTTTTCGCCAACATATCTTCAGTTTGGATAAACAGCACTATGAAGGCAACCGGTGAACATCTTCAGTTTAGATAAACAGCACTGTTGCCGTAGAATTAGTCGACCGCGAAACACCTTCAGTTTGGATAAACAGCACTACGACGAGGCTGACTGGTTATCTAAGTCTCGGTCGAGAAGGATTTTCCAATCCTTATTGGCAGAGGTCATCTCATCAGCCTTCTCGGCGAAGTGAGATGTTACCATGTTACTACATTCGGCACCCTGAGAGCCGAATTTGATATTGAACTTCGCAGAACTAGCAGCCTTGTCTTCAGGCTCTAGAACCCGAAGGCTGAGACGTGTTCCTTCCTCGGTTGCAGTCGCGAGATTCAGAAGTCAGCAGCGCGCTCAATGCCACATCCACATATTTTACTCACCAGCCGAGCTCGGCCGTCGAGTTGGCACGCCCCACACATAACCGAATGATGTAGTTGATGAAATGCAAAGCTAAGAGTAAGAATCATCTTTGTATATTGAAAAGAGTATGAATAATATCATTAGCTATTTGTAAGAGAAGTAAGGGAAACGGCAGACCTTGAAACCTTAAAAGATAAAGAGTGAAAACAATAGTATTTATATACATGGCTGCATTTGAAACCCTAGAAGAATATTCTTCTTGCTCATCCTTATCTATGCACAGTTGTCCCTTGCTGTCAATGTACCATTGAGATGGTTCTAGGTGAGTGCTGGGTGTGTTGATCAATTGGACAGGTGTCTTGGCAAGGTGTAGCACCATGGGCTCTGTTCACTGGACTATGGTTAATATCCCCCCTCAAGCTAAGCTGCGGGGATTGAGCAGTTAGCTTGGAACTAAGCAGCTTGAAACGAGCTTTGGGAAAACTTTTAGTGAATATATCAGCGAGTTGATAATGAGAGGGTATATATGATATGGCAACTAACTTGTTTATGACCAATTCACCAATGTAATGATAGTCGATCTCGATATGCTTCGTTCTTGCGTGAAAAATAGGATTGGCAGCAAGAGCAAGAGCACTTTGATTGTCACATAAAAGCAGCGGGGGATTATGGAGATAGAAGCGAAGGTCATGGAGAAGGTAGTAAATCCATGATACTTCAGCAGCTGTTTGGGCTAGAGAACAATACTCACTTTCCGTGGAAGACCGAGCAACGGTTGGTTGCTTCTTGGCACTCCATGAAATGAGATTGTTGCCAAAGAATATGCAGAAGCCAGATGTAGAACGTCGATCAATGGGACAACTGGCCCAGTTAGCGTCCGAAAAAGCAGTAATATTTGTAGAGCCTTTGGTGAGAAGAAGTCCATGATTTGGTGTCCCTTTGAGATAACGGAGAATCCGCTTGATGGCTGTGAAATGAGTTGTTCTGGGATTCTGAAGATGTTGACAAACTTGATTAACAAAAAAGGCAATGTCAGGCTTTGTCCCTGTAAGGTATTGCAAAGCACCAACCAATGATATGTACATGGTAGGATCTTGAAGCAATTCACCATCGTAGGGAGCAAGTTTGGAAGCAGATGAAGGTGATGCACATGGTTTCGAATCAAGCATGTTGGCTTTTGTTAGGAGGTAGAAGTAGGATTTACCAGATCACCAACTGCAGCAAGGGCATCGGCGATTTGCTTAACAAGCTGAAGATAGTCAAAAGTGGAAAGGGCTCATTTCTTCAAATTTTGAAGCTTAGCTTTGAGCTGCAGCAAGTGGGATCTACTAATACACCAAAACGGTTCTCCAAGTTGATCCATAGAGTATGCGTGGTTGATCCAACGGTGTAAGGGATAACTGCTTCAGAGAGGGTAGCATTTATCCAAATCTTACAGGTGCGGTCATATGCTCGGTCTTCCATATTATTCTTAGCAGTCGTATGCTCTGAACACGTTCCTACACTGCTATATTTCATTTTAATTACATATTCTTATTTGTATGCATGTTTAAAATGGTTTCGTCACCCTCGGGTGTCAGCCAGCACGTGCTCATCCTGGTATTTGGGGAATATCGGGGTTGGGGTGTGTCACATTCAAATTTGGATAAGAAACTATCTTAATACACCCATTTTAACTTTCCAAAAAATCCTAACACTACCAAAAGAAAGAAGCTCTCTTAATTACTTAAAAAAAGTCTCGTTCAAGATCATCGAAGAGTTTCACAAACTCATTCTTGTCTTCTCAAGTTTATCTCTTCTGCGCATTCTTGTGTTCTTTGAAGATAACTTTGCATGTATCGACCAACTGAAGAAGGAATACACTAAGGAAGACAACACTAAGTACATTGCGTCGAAGTTCTTTTATTCTCACCAATAATAACAATATCAAAACATTGAAGTCAAGCAAATCCATTCCCAGGACAACCTGGTTGATCTCTTCACGAAGTCATTTTCCAAGTCTACTTTTCAGAAGCTTGTCCAATGAATCGGTATACGTAAACTTTCTGACCTGAATAACTTGTAGTTCTCTTATTTGAAAGTTATGTCAAACTCAAGAGGAGTATCCAAAAGCATACTCACTACGATTATAAGCATTTTTTCCACTGGATTTTTGCTACCTAATGAGGTTTTGATGAGGCACACAACTTGGGATGATCATACTCTTTTGAGGTTTACTACTTTCGTTCCGTATGACATTTGTTTTTTACATATGCATATTTCTCATATTTCTCCTTAGTCTATGGATTTTGTACTTACCTTAGGTTTTACTATAGGAAGGTTTTGTGAATTTTACTACCAATGCATACTTTCTTTAATTTGAGACCCACATTTGCATGTTGTGCAAACGATTTCGTCAACTGATCTACTTCATCCGTTGAAGATCTGATGCTATATTTTGTTTGATTATTTACACACTCAAGGGAGAATGTTGTAGTCCTATTAGATTAAGAATGTGATTGTTATAACCCGTCTATAATTATAATTTATTTTATTTTTAAATTATGAAATGATCAAAATGCCCTTGGATGGTATGTGTCGACTTTCATTGACTTAATAGTCAGAACATGTGTGAGATATTAATTAGTATATTCTTAAAGTACACGTTATTATGAACGATTGAGCACAGGCGTAGGGAAAATTGGAACAAAAAAGATTTTACAAAACAAGTATCAATCATTTTATTCAAAGTAGAGGGGCAAGATAATATCACTAGATATAAAATAGGGTAAATTACATTTTACCCCCTCAAGTTTGAGGTTGATTTCAATTCCTTACAATATCTTTAAAACATTTCAAATCATACATTGACTTATCATTTTATTTAAATTTCTTACATCCGTTAGAAAATCTGTTAAGTAAACCGTTAAGTGATGACGTGGCTGCCAAATTTGTGGCACGTGGAAAAAAAATAATTTTTTATGCCTTAAAAATATTATAATAATTTATCCTATTTAAAAAAAAAAACCAAAACAAAACACAAACCCAAAAAACCCATCTCCCCCGGGACCCACCTCTATTCCCCTTCCTTGCAACCCAAACCCCCCATCCCCCCACCCCACCCCACCCCACCCCACCCCACCTCCATCGCATCCCCCCCACCCTACCCCACCCCACCCCCTCCCCCGAGACGATGTACGACAGCATGACGACAGGGCCCGCGTGATATTTTGCCTTCAGTGCGGTGAGCACGAATATTCCGGCGTCGATGACAGCGCCAAGTCCGAACCATATGAGGTCCCACCAGTTGAGCACCTTCTTCATCTCGTTATGACTCTGCCCTTCATCTCCACCAGCTCCGTGTTGTCCGCCGACCGAGTCAGAACCCGATCCACGAACCGGCCGGTGTCTGCTTCAGCGCATTGACGTAATTTCCGCAGCTTTGGAATGAATCCTCGGGAAAAAAATCGTCCTTTCGGTACGTGCAACTAGACCTGGCATTTTCAACCCGACCCGACCCGACCCGTTAAAATTAGTTTTCGGGTGAGTGATAAACGGTTCGGGTTCACCCAAAATGACCCGTTATTTAATGGGTGATTAACGGGTCAACCCGTTAAATAACGGGTCATTTTGGGTGAACCCGCGAAACCCGTTAGTCACCCGTTTCACCCGTTTATTGAGGACTTTTTTGTAATTTCAATAGTAAAACCCTCAGACCTCAGTGACTCAGTCCATCACCACTCTCTCACGCCGTTGCTCTGAGAGCCCCGTGTACTCCTTCCCTTCTAGCTCCGGTTATCTCCCTCATCTTCTTTCCTCAAAGATTGCTCCTGGTAATCCTCTCTCTCTCTAAAATATGGGTTTTTTGTTGTTTTGGATCCGATTTCTTATGTTTTTGTTTCTGGGTTCTTCTGAAACTAAAGCAGAAAATGGTTTGGATAAAGGTTTGAACTTTGAGTTCTCTCTCTGCCATTCTTCTTTAATTCTCGATTATTACCATGCATTTGTTGTTAATCGTGCTTTTAATCCATCAAATTTCATAGTTAGTATTAGTACTGTAATTGTGCATTTGGTTCAGAATCTGTGTTTGGAGGTGATTAAAGGTTTGTCCTTGGGATTAGCTTGGGATTAACGTCTGATTAGTTGTTAATCCTACTTTAAGTTCTTGCTGCAGTATCTGGATTTCAAGAATCGAGTGCTCAGAATAAGACCAGGTTTCTAATTAAGGTCTGTATCTGTTCATCAAGCGGTGTTTTCGTGTAGAAATACCATTTCGTTGTAGAAATTCAGCAATTTGAAAGCGTTGTTTTCGTGTTTTCTGGCAATTTCCTCTTGCTACTATTACTGTTTCTGGAGATTTGTACATGGAAATGCTATCCCAAACCTGCTCTCGGTCTAAGAAACGATTTTATTGTTTTGGAATGCGATATCGAATTCTCATTTGCCCTTAAAACTTGGTGTTTCCATGGTTCTTTTACTGGAGTCAATAATCAGTTAATTAAAAAAAAAAAAAAAGACTAACGGATGAAACAGGTGTAACGGGTGACCCGTTAACTTAACGGGTTGGGTTCGGGTGACCCGTTAGTTTAACGGGTCGGGTTCGGGTGACCCGTTAAATTAACGGGTTGGGTTGAACCCGACCCAAACCCAGTAAACCCGACCCGTTTACAGGTCTACGTGCAACCTCTCTGCCGTCTCCCCTCATTGTCTCCTTCGCTGCGCGCCACCATCTGTAAAAATTCAAACTTGCGTGGGGGGGCTTGCGAGGGAGGTGAGGATGGGGTTGGGTGGGGTGAGTTATGGGGGAGGTGGAGGTGGGGGTGGGGTGGGATGGGGGTTGGGGGTTTGGGTTGCAGGGAAGGGGAAGGGAGGTGAGTCGGGGGGGGGGGGAGATGGGTTTTCTAGGTTTGTGTTTGTTTTGGTTTTTATTTATTTATTTTTAATAGGGTAAATTATTATAATATTTTAAAGGCATAAAAAATTATTTTTTTTGCCAAGTGGCACAAATTTGGCAACCATGTCAACACCACGTCATCACTTAAAGGTCTACTTAACGAATTTTCTAACGGATGTATGAAATTGAAATAAAATGATAAGTCAATGTATGAAATTGAAATGTTTTAAAGATGTTATAAGGAATTGAAATCAACTTCAAACCTATGGGGATAAAATGTAATTTACCCTATAAAATATTAATGATAGAATATAATAATAATAAAATAAGAAAGAGAGGAAGGGTGGAGAACCATCGAGAAAAAGAAAGAGGGGAATTTGGCGTGGAAGAAAAACCGGGGGAGGGGGGGAGGCCATTTTCTTATTCTTTTTCCTCCCTTACTCACTTCACCCCTTGCAAACTATTTTCATCATAACTTCCTCATACACTAATGAAATCACACGAGGCCAAAAGCTATACTTTCATAGCAAAACTGTCTTCAATCTGATACCATACCCACCCTTAGAAAACCGGTGAACAAAGAAAACGAGGTCCAAACATATTGACGTTTTCCGGCGACTTTCCTCCGATTTCAACCAACCCCGCTGGAAATTGGCCTCGACCCAAGTGAAAATAATGATTCTTTCCCCGTGGGCTCTCCTCTAGCGTAAGTTTTTCCCAAGGTGTTAACTTTCAGTTTTGGGATCAGTTCTTGATTTTGAATTTTAATTTGGTATTCTATATGAATATTTGAGATGATACTCGTTGTATTGTTTAGGAGTTGAATTGGAACTGGGCAATAAGGATTGGTTGCATATTTAGGGAAGAACCTTGAAATCCTAACCTCAATTTGGTTCTCTTTAGAAATGTAATAGTTGGGTTTGTTTTATAAGTATTAATGTTATGCCATAATCGAGGCCAGATACATTTGAATATTTTGTGTCATATTTTTCCTACCCTTGAAGAACATTGCTGAATTTGTATATGTTGTAGCCTAGGTTTGTGTAGATAATTAGAGTTCTAAAACTACTGAGTGGTTCTATATTTTTCCATGGCATTGTCAGATGCTGATGCTAAATACTTGATTGGACAATGCTATTACTAGAGTGGTATATGACTCTTGGTTTTGTTCATTGATTTATTGGTGGTTCTTTATTTCATTCTTTCAGCGGATGAAGAGCTTAAGGCTGCTAGGAATTTATATTTTTATTTTGAGGCACTTGAATAAACAGTTGGGTTTTCTATGTTAATTATTAAGAATCATTGATATGGTTTGGCTGGTGTACTAGTTACGAATAATTATTCGAATGTTATAGGTTTAGGGATTGCATGTTATTCTATGGCCCGAGAACTAGTTCCTTGATATCAAACATTATACCTATTCTCTAATTGAATATAACTATGTTCTGAGTTCAAGACCAATTTAATATTGCGGGTTAGGTTATTGTGGTTTGTTTGGCATGCTTATTTGATTAACTAGTGCAAATAAATGTTATCGAATTTAGTGAAGTTATAAATATACTGGATTCTAAGTGAGGTGGTTGTTTTCAAACTATTATATGCTAAATACATAACTACTTATACAGAGAAAATGTAGGTAGCTAGTTTTATCTGCCTATGTATCAAGTTATATGTATCTTCCTCACTCAATTTCACTATATACTCCAATTGGATTAGTTCTAACAAACCATTTTATTTGCTACTAGCCTCCCTGCACGCGCTCACGCGCATGCGGAAGGCTCTTTTATAATGACGTCGTTTTACGCACAACTTATACAATTTAAATGTATTTACCTACGTGGATTTGAAAAATGAATTAAACATTAAAAGAATGAATGTAACCTTGTCATATATTTTGATGGAAGCAAAATATCTTTGTACACAACATTTCTTGTGAAGACTCCCATACATTAACAAACACATAAATCACACAGTAAAACAACATAACACACTAATTATGAAATTAGGACTTCAATTTAAACACGATTAAAGCTAAAAGGAATATCAAAGTTTATTCAAACTTAAAAAACAGAACGAAAACAGATACTTAAAATTTGATGTTAACAATTCCCTAATTTTAGATCACTTACCATTAGTGTAGAAATCCAAGACGTCGAAACGTGAAAGCACAGTATTTCGAAACCCTTTTTTTTTTCACAACTTGCAGAGTTCCAAACACCGGCATTTGTCAAAGGAACTGATCACATTATATCCACTAAAAAAAATTGTTTTTTTAGAGACTGTAGATAACCTTTTGTTTTTTCACAGCTCTGAAGTAAATTAGTCACACACAAACGATAAATAAATTGGGCCAACATTATTAGTAACCCAAAAAAATTGCAGAAAAATCTACAAAATAGCAAGACATGAGAAATATCTATGCATAAGAGAGAGAGTGTTTAACATATATCATATACCCATGGCGAAATACAAATAGAAAGTTTTCCTTTTAGTTTTGCAGCTATTCTCCCGGTTGGCCTCAATGAATCATGGCATTAAAAGTGGACCATAACTTGGTTCTCTTATGAGCTACATGATGGACACAGATTAACACGTCATGATACAACTTAATGATCTAGCCGATCCCTCACTTTCTTGCAGAATGCCAGGCAGCAAGATTCAACAGATTAATGTTATTATATTCAATACGGCAATACCAAATTGTAAAGTGAACTCTAAAAAGTAAGGCCTATGCTAGACATCTGTATTATATAGCAACTTCATTTCCATCAGAGAGTACACATCATTGAACAAACTAAGAAGATACCTGTTGTAAATCGAGAAGCTTCCTCTCAAGATCTCTAACAGCATCATGTTGCTCTTGAATTTTAGCCAGAGTGTCCATTATCTACAATTTGATACACAATTTTGGAAATTATCAATCTTAATCAGAAAATTAAGTGTTTCAACAACCCAAGCTAGAAGAGTTAGGAGCTTAAAATTAATTGTTCAAGATGTCAAAAAATGTGTCAAGTTTGTGAGAGAATGCACAATTTTGATGGTAAAAAGTGCTTATTTGGGGGCAGAGAATAAAAAAGGAAATTTGACAAACTTGGCCTCGCCCTTGATCTTGCATTGCCTTCTGGAAAATTTGTTCACTGTGTCCTGTCTCGATTAATCTTTCAATTGTCCGTACAATGTTAAATAATTAGAAAATGAGCTTTCATAGTGGTATAGATATACCGTAATTTCAACAGTGCAATAAGTTTTACCTCTTCATCAGCTCTTACACCTGTCACTGACATTCACAAAATGCAAGAGAAATAAACTATAAAATCAGATCATGGAAATTCAAGTAGAAGCTCCAGAAATAGCAACCACTGGTGAGTGGCAAGTGAGGGGTTCAAACCTGTAAAAACTCACCTCTCGACAACATCACGATACTCTTGATGGATGGTGTCCCTTAGAGTCCTGCATGTTTTAAGTTAAAACTAACACTATTTTATTGATAAAAATTTGTATGTAACTCCTCAAAAATATTAAGATTATATGGTATGGAGTCGGACATGGCAAAAAATATAAAACTTACAGTAGCAAGATGCTTAGAAGCATCCACTATGAGAACTGGTCGCCGTTAACATCAAGAAAGTCGTGTACATAAGCTTTTCCAGTTTCGGCTATACCCTGCACTTAATCACAGGATTAGGGAAGTACCAAAAACGAAACTTTAATCATAATTACATTACTTTTCTGCTTTAAAGGGGTAAAAAAATCTAAAATGAAAGAAATTTCCCGACATAAAATGTAAGTGACAGAACATGTTCAAGCAACAACTAATGCAAATTATGCAATTGAGCGAGCTAGTGTAGGATAAGTATTAACACACATAAATTATCTAATTTGAAGCTCATATCATGCGCAGCAAACCAAAACAAACAATTCAACTGGAAATTTGAAATTCAGATCAACCAAAACAAACCAAAGTCACTTACCATGGAAGATTATCATAAAATCACAGGACCCAAACAATCTAAATCAAGTGGGTTCTTGGCGAGGTGGGGGGGGGGGGGGGGAACTGACTCCGCTCGACCATTTTGTTATCATGGGTCATCTCTATCAGAAACTTTGTATTCATCCTTTTATTTCACCACAATTTTAACACATATTGGTCTGTAATACAATTTTTTTTAGCGGACATCTGATTAGAGCTATAGAGTTTTCCTCTCTTTTTTTTTTAACTACACGTTAGAATTATAGGGCTTGATCTATGACTTCTAGCAATTGATAATATATGCATGCTCTAACCCAAAAATAAAATCAGAACATACAGTGTTGTGAGCTGCAGAGTCACCATACTGCTGCGCAAGAGCATCTCCCATGCTCTGGCACATAGCCATTTGAGCCGCAACAATAGTGCTATCAAGACTACACATCAATAATTATTTGAATATTAGAAAGAAATTAAACAAACAAAAGAGGAGAAATATTTGACCACCTGCACAATCATCAATTTCTTCAGCCATTAAAATAAACCTTCTTCGACTGTTTTAGTCCACAATCAAGAGAGCAAACCCTGCATAGAGTTTTAGGCAACAATAATCAAGAGGAAACTAAATAAAAAAATTGGAGATTTTTAAGAACCAAAAACTCTGCAATCAAACAAAATATAATCTACATTAAAAAGAGTTTAGAGAGAGAAAAAAGAGGAGAGTGAAGCTTACCATACTTCAAGGCAACAAAGACTTTCAGATAAAATCACAAAAAAAAAAAAAAAACCCACAAATTTAACGAAAAATTGAGCACAACCCAGAAATTTAAAGGAAAAAATCTACAAAAAATTAACTAAAACTCAATTATAATAAATCCAAAATCTGAGTTGTGCATTCAATTGCTTAATTCCACTCGACTTCTTCGTATGGAGAGTAATCAATGTCCTTTTTTTTTGACACAATTGAACATCACCGCCGCTAACGACGCAAATATGCCTGCAAAAAATCCCAATTTGAATACACAAAAAAAAAAACCCCCTTGAAATCTAAAAAAAAATGCAGAAACTGAATTTGGTTCGGGTCGGACCTTGAAATATAAACCACAAAAACAAATTGAAATAATTAAATTCCAAATCAAATCTTATAATTCTGCAATAGAGAAGAAATTATCAGAGATCTTAACGTAGATTTTTCGTTTTGTGTGGTTAAGAACACTGCGCAAAAATGGGAGCAAAATGTGCACCTGATCGGTTTGTACTGCCCTATCCAGTGCATTCTATCTTATGCTGGCCTCTTAATAGCTGAAACCACGACTTCCTAAAGCCAAAAACAAAACAAAATTAAACAGCATGTTGGGAATCCGAAGCTACAAACAAAACCCCCATAATCACAATAACAAAATTTAAACAAAAAACCCATTCATAAATTAAAATTTACACTCCTAAATACTTAATATTCAAAGCAGAGAATTACTCACAGCCTCGAGAGCGATTTCCATTCATCACCGACAGCTTTATCGACCTATTCAAATTGATCAAAAGTCAGAACAAATATAAACGTTGCAAACCAGCTTAATTCAAAAGCAGCTTAATCCAAGAGCAGCTTAATCTGCAACAGTTTTTTTATTTTTTGAGAAGAGCTTAATCTGCAACAATTGAATAAAGAAACAGAATTTACCGTGATATAATGGATCCCAGAACCGATCTTAATGAAACGGAAATGGACTTTATTTGGATACAGACTTGGGTGAGTATGAGAAGAAAGTCATTGAGATCCTAGAAGATTGCTTGGTATCCGATTATAATTAAAAAATTACAAAGAAGAAGAGAGAAATAAAATTAAAAAATTAAATATATATGCACCACACAGAGATTGGATAAACATTTGACGATGAAATTTTGAGTAATTAATCCTTGAAATCAATTAGGGTTTCATCAAATTTTGAGTAATTAATCCTTGAAATGAAGCTAATAATCTAAATTAAACAGAAGTTGAAAAGAAATTAGTGAAAGGGAACAAACCTTGATCCATTTGCCTTGCACCAGAGACATGGCTGGAGAACTCTCAGTCACTGTGGAAACTCAGTTTTGGTGGGTTTCTCAAATGCTTGGAGATCTGTTCGTACACACATATAAGATATCAAGCAAAGGAAGAAGAAGTAGCAGCAGCAGCAGAACCAGGAGAAACAGAGGCAGACGAAGCCGATTGAAAGTTAGAAACATAGCAAAGGAAATGAAGCAGAAGAAAAGGAAGTTAACCCAATTGAGCTCGACTATTCCAATAACCGATTGAAAGTTAGAAACATACCAAAGTTGTTGGGCATTTTTTATGATAAAATTATTACAAAATTACCCTTGCATTATTTTATGCATTCTTCTTTGCTGCTTTTGATTTTTTTTTGCTGAGGGGCATTCTGGTCCTAATGATTTTTTTCGAAATCATGACCCCAAATTGGGGCTCTGGTTTTATATATAGGGAACTTTAATGAAAAGCTCCCGATACTGTTCACTTTAATGAAAAACCACATTTTTACACTAAATTGGGGCTCTGGCTTTATATATAAGAGATATCTAATCTAGCTAGTTATTATTAGATTATAGTTATATTGTTGCTTTTATATGTACTATTGGCTTTGTATTTTGGTATATAATTTGAAAGGGGTATGCTTATAGTAGTTGATTACAATTATATCTAAAGTATATTGGTTAGTAATGTTATGGCTGGTATAGATATCAATAGTTGACAGATCCAATTTGGGGTGATTACTATTCGATTAAGTACTTCGCCTTTATACGTATCATGTTGTTTGCTTAAATGGTAGAATGATGTCCCATTAAACATAAATATCTATACGCATGCCTATACTGAAACCAAAATCAAGTTGATGATTCACGTTCTAAAGCTATATGTATATGTCTTGTATGCCTAGACAAGCTATGCAAAGAAAGCATACAATTTTTAGTAGTTATTCTGATTACATGTATGTAGTAATGTCTTGCAGTAATGATAGGAGTTTATTGAACTGGTGAACTACGAATGACTTGATCCCGTCTTAGGATACGTAGGCAGTCTAACACAGAGGTTAGATGCAACCACATGATAAAAGAAAATTTACTACTATTGACACAATGATTCGTGTTTTATTTATGTCTCGGAGGCGGGGCATGAAGGGTAAAAGGGTATGTAGTGACATCATGTGTCTATCTTGGACTATCTCGAAATCAGGGTGTGACAGTAATCGTGTAAATCCTATCATATCTAGGGTATCATTATCGGATTCTATCATATCTCTTAGGCTAGATATTATTCTATTAGAGTTGTAATCTTATTAGGGTAAGGAATTTACCTTCCCTACTATTATAAATAAAAGCACAATGGGGTGACATAACACACACCTCACAATTACACATCTCTCTCTTTTCTCTTGTTGTCGCCGCACACCCTCTCTCTATCCTTTATATTGTTGAGTAAATTAGTCCTACAACAAATTTATCATTTTGCACTAATTTTGTTAAACTTTCATCTAAAATTATTAAGACAACATGTAGAAATTCAATTAGCCCAAAAAGATTGTCATTCGATCCCTCTTATTTATTGAATTTATTAATCACTATACAAATTCCCTCTTATTTGTTTTGTAACGACCCGTCCCCAATTATTAAGATTTTTATGATTTTAAAAAGTGAATTTACAAAAATGCCCTTCGAGACAAAGTGTTGACTTTTGTTGACTGCCGTGTCGTGTCATGTCATGTAAGGTTCATTTTCTTGGCGTATCCTCGTAGTACTTGTCGCTACGAACGCGTGGGCGCAAACGGATCGTGATTTGGAGTTATAACGAAGGAAATATTAACGAATGAAGTCTAGGGCAAAATTGTAAATTGATTTATTTCTAGAATGCTCCAGATTTTTGGAGCAAAATCTGGTGGAGCCACGTGTGTGGCCCAGATTAAAAGAAAGAAAGATGGTCAGTGGAGATGGAGGATAAAGGAGGGAAAAGGGGGAGGAATGATGTGGTAAAAACTAACACACAAATTAAACCCTTTTTAGACAATTGTAGTATGAGCAAGTAAGGATCGTTCTAGGCTGGAGATTAGGAGGGATGCTAATCTACACAAATTTAACTCAAAAACAGAAAACTAGACTCAAATGACTCAAAACTGACCAGACTGACTCCAAACAGCACAAAACAAACAAATTGACTCAAAACAGGAACTAAAGGGTGATTTGGACGAATTCTAAACTTAACTTGACTCAAAATACTAACGGGGGACATGTTTGAACGAAATTAAAAACTAAAACTAAGTAACTTGCAGAAAACAAACTAATTGATACGAAATTGTGGTGAATGAGGGGTGAAAGACTAGCTAGAGGATTCTTCTCCACACATAAACCATATGCATACAAATCGATTTCCAGTTATTATTTCTATAAACCATGAATAACAATGCCTCAAATTAATTGTGAACTGCACAAATTAACTTTCAGATTTTCCTAAGGTCATTGAATAGGACTCATCGACGCAATCAAATTATTCTTATCAAGTTCCCTATATGAACATCATGATAGAGATACATATCAAAGATCTTTAAGTTCTTTGAAAATCATAAGCATTGACAAGGCATTCGTAACTATGAACTGCATGATACTCCTGCCAGGAATTTACTTAACACAATCATGACTAGTGACTTTTACTACTTGTAAATATAAGTTCATAACGATTAGATGAAATTCTCTTATATTCTAGCATCAAATCCCTGCATGCAAACTAAGTAGGCCTCCTTGATCAACATACAAGAATAAGTTATCAATCAAACAGATATGTAAATTGCATTCACGATTTATGAAACAATAACTGGATGTAATCAATTCATATCACACATATGTTCGTGGCTTTGAATTCACCTCTACCTAAAACGAAATTAGTTCCACATGTCTATCATAACTGAAAACCAAATTAAAACAAACATTGAACTAAAAACTAAAGACATAATACACCTAGAAATGTTGCAGCAATCCAAAGGCCTTGGATGGCAGGCACGGCACCAAGCTCTCCTTCCTTGCAAGCTACGACACTATGTTTTTATTCTCTGAAAACCAAGCTCTTGTGTGTGGTTTTATTTTTTTTTTCATTATGCGGCACCTTTGATTGTATTTATAGGCTGAGGGCACGACACAAAAGTTGTTTTGGAGAAGGATTTGGCACCCCAATCCCACAAGGAAAAGGCTAATTATACGGCAGAAACCAGGGAAGATAAGGACTAGAATACTCGGCAAGTTCCTAGAAGAAAGGATAGGGGCCTATGCTGCACCTTTTTAGGAAAAGGGTGTGGCTTATAGAACCAGGTTTTTAGGTGTCCTAATCTGAAAATAATTCCCCCTTGCAGCTGGAATTTAGGTAAAATAGGATTAAGATAAGGTAAGATAAGATAAAGTTAGTTTGGATAATGTTTGGATAAGGTTTTGGATAATGTTCCTTCCTTTTAGCTGATTCCTTATCTTCTATGTCTTGAATTAATTTATCCATCTCTTTAGCACATTCCTAGCCTCTTTTGAACTTCAAAAACGTCCATCCACCTCGCTCTATGCATGTGCTATCCATTCCAAGCCCAAAACTGCTCTAAAACGCTTCAAAATGCCCTTCCTTGCAAACTTTGCCATTTGGACCTACAAACACATGAAAATGGCTTAAAACACTCTAATAAATAGAAACTAACTTACTAAATGCAAAGAAAAAAACTAACTAAGTCGCATAATTATGCTCCTATCAAATTCCCCCACACTTAGCTTTTGCTAGTCCCAGAGCAAAACAAAACAAACAAAACATAACCTAAACCTTCCAACGATTGCCTCAGGGATTTCCAATGAAACATGACATGTTAAAAATTACTACTCACATAGATTTTAACCATCCTTACTCTTGAGCTTATACTTAATCGCAGTAACCAATCACTAGCTCGCATTTAATCAATTAAAACAACATTTTGAATGTAGTAACATGCCTTAGAGAATTCCCTCAATTCCTCACTGGATATACTCTCTATTTTCACACAGATTTTTTGACTACAGTCCCTACACTAAATATATGTGAGAAGATTGATGTAAACATGTAGACTAGCACTCACATATGTTATAACCAAAGAAGGCACTTTCTGGAATTCTTAATATATGTATATATGTGATCTCATGAACGGAATGCCACTACTTAGACGCGAGAACCAGGGATACCATATGCTCATACCAATTCCAACCTCCACATATTGAACACATAACAATCAAGATAGAAGTCTAAGGGTTGTAACGGGGCTCAGGTATTGGCTAACAAAGAAAGGTAAAGATAAACAAAAGTTCTTAAAGCGATAGTAAGCAAAGTAATGAAATCAACACTTAGAATTCAAACACGCATGGGAGATTCACAAAACACTTAGGGCTAGATTCAAACTTTTGGACCCTTCCTTCAACAACCAATACTTGTGAGCTCATTCTCACTTATTTTGAATTCTTTTTCTTTCTTTTCTGCACACTTTTCTCTCTCTTTTTTTTTTTTTGGTGCCCTTTCTCTTTGGCAAAACGTACAACCTCGTAGATTTCCAACGAAAAACCTTCCCCCACACTTGTTTTTTTGCAAAATGTCGATCAAAAGGAATTCCCTGTAAGTCATGCTCCACTATTCTTTAAGAACAAAATTAGGCTAACGAAGGCTCAAATGGGTTAAACCTACAATACATATGCAAGGGATAAGGCTTTTTGGCTATGGTTTTAACTAACAACTTCATCTTGTTATTTGTTATGCAATCAATTTTAAGCTTTGAATGAAACGGGCATGAGTTCTAGTATTTGGAACTAAAATGATGAAAAAGCATTCCAAGTAGCAACCAAGCAAAGAAATAATGAGATCATGCAACGACTTTAGAAAACAAGAATATCACAGATTAATAACTCTCCAAACAAAGTATAGGCTCAAGTCTCTTAGGGTTGTAGCGTTAGTTTGAGTTCCTTCCTTCAAGCATGTTACAAAAACTGATTTTTTTTCCTTTGTGATTACATGTGAATTCGTTAATGACAACTACAACCAAGTATTAACTAAAGAACATATCAAACTTCCACCCATGTTTGTAACTTTCTTTAACAGTCATGCAATTAAAAACCAAATCCTCATCATTGTGTTGGAAGGTACCGTAAGACACAAACAAACAACAAAAACGACTCTTTTTGGTATTTTTCTCAAAATTTTCGATTTTTTTTCAATTTTTTTGTTATTATGACACACTAAAACACTTAAAAACAGTGAGTAACAACATTAGTAGTGATAGGTGGTGAATTTCGAAAATACGTCATGAAAAGCATCTATTTACCCCCCCCCCCACACTTAAACCAAACATTGTGCTCAATGTTGCAAACATAGACTCACACACAAGAAATCAAACAACTAACAAACATGATAATAACGGCAAAGTAAAAGCAATAAAGAGTAGGGTTAAGGAACGCAAATCTGGTTTTGGCGCCGGAGATTCCTAGGTCTTCTTTATTTAAACGCATGGGTTGCCTCCCAAGAATCGCTTGCTTTAGTGTCTTTCAACTGGACGATACCTCCTATTAAGCTCCACTAGGGTCCATGGCATGGAGGGGTACACTCTCCACGACATGCTTCTCGAAACACTCGTAGTAAGGCTTCAAACGGTGTCCATTCACTTTGAATTCATGTCCTGTTTTTAAACTTTGAATTTGGACTGCACCATAAGGAAAGACATTAGTAACAACAAAAGGACCAATCCATTTAGAACGCAACTTACCTGGAAACAATCGAAGGCGGGAGTTGAAAAGTAACATTTTATGCCCTACAGAAAACGTTTTACTTCGAATCATCTTGTCATGGGCAGCCTTTGTTTTCTCTTTGTAAATGTGAGAGTTCTCATAAGCCTCATTCCGAATTTCCTCAAGCTCATTCAATTGTAGCTTCCTATGAAGACCAGCCGCATCAATGTTCATATTGAACGTCTTGACTGCTCAATGTGCACGGTGTTCCAACTCAACTGGAAGATGACATGGTTTCCCATAGATGAGCCGAAAATGAGACATTCCAATTGATGTTTTGTAGGCTGTACGATATGCCCACAATGCATCATTCAAACGCAAGCTCCAATCCTTTCGAGTTGGCCCAACTGTCTTCTCCAAAATCTGCTTGATTTCTCGATTAGACACCTCGGCTTGCCCACTTGTTTGAGGATGATAGGGTGTCGAGACCCTATGTGTGACATTATACTTCTTAAGCAGCGCTTCTATGGTTCGATTGCAAAAATGGGAACCCCCATCACTTATAAGTACTCTTGGCATTCCAAATCTGGCAAATATGTTAGTTTTGACAAAATCTGCAACCACTTTGGAATCATTAGTACGGGTGGCTTTTGCTTCCACCCATTTCGATACATAATCAACCGCAAGTAAACTATAACTGAAACCATGAGATGAAGGAAAATGACCCATGAAATCGATGCCCCAAACATAAAAAAATTTGATAGAGTAGATTGGGGTCTGCGACATTTGGTCTTTTGGACCTATATTCCTTGTTCTTTGACAATGATCATAGGTCATACAAAAAGTTCTAGCATCCTTCAAGATAGTAGGCCAATAAAATCCACATTCTAAAACCTTAAGTGATGTGTGTTATGTACCAAAGTGACCTCCACATGCATAAGTGTGACAGAAAGTTAAGATTGAATTAAACTCAGAATCATGCACACATCTACGAATAATTTGATCAGGGCAATATTTCCACAAATAAGGGTCATCCCATACATAAAATTGTGCCATTTTCTTAAGTTTATCACGTTGGTGCCTAGTTATGGTGCTTGGAACTTTTTTAGACACAATATAATTCACAATATCAGCATACTATGGCTCACTTACCTTAATGGTCAACAACTACTTGTCTGGGAATGCCTCTAGGATAGGTAGAGGGTCTTCTTCATGTACCAAATGGCTCAAGTGGTCATCTACGTCAAACTCTTGAAGGAGAAGCATCCAGCGAATAAGCCTTGGCTTGGCTTCTTTCTTCGTGAGTAAGTATTTCAAAGCTGCATGATCAGAATAGATTATGACTTTAGTTCCAAGTAAATAAGAATGAAACTTATCTAAAGCAAACATAACAGCAATGAGTTCTTTTTCAGTGGTGGAGTAGTTCAATTGAGCGTCATTCAAGGTTTGTGAGGCATAATAGATGACATGAGGCTGGTTGTCCTTCCTTTGTCCCAAAACAGCCCCTACTGCATAATCTGAGGCATCGCACATAAGTTCAAAAGGAAGACTCCAATCTGGTGGAACTATGATGGGGGCCGAAGTTATCATTTCCTTGAGGTGATTGAATGCCTTCTCACATTCATCATCAAACACAAACGGCACATCCTTTTGTAGAAATCGGCACAAGGGTGTTGAAATCTTCGAGAAATATTTGATAAAACGTCTATAGAATCCTGCATGTCTAAGGAAAGAACGAACCTCTCTCACCGAAGTGGGAGAGGGTAAGTAGCGTTCAAGATCTATTTTTGATTTATCAACTTCAATTCCCTTTTCTAAAACTATATGACCTAAAACTATGCCTTGTTTTACCATAAAGTGACATTTTCCCCAATTTAAAACAAGGTTAGTTTCAATGCATCGTTTCAAGATCAAAGTGAGATTAGCTAAACAATCATCAAACGAATCACCAAAAGCACTAAAATCGTCCATGAAGACTTCAATAATCTTCTCAACATAATCTAAAAAATACTTATCATGCATCTTTGAAATGTGGCTGGTGCATTACATAAACCGAATGGAATTAGACGATAAGCAAAGGTACCAAATGGACAAGTAAAAGTGGTATTTTCTTGATCGTCCGGAGCTATGACAATCTGATTATATCCCAAATACCCATCAAGAAAGCAATAAAATGAATGACTAGCTAACCTTTCAAGCATTTGATCAATGAACGGCAAAGGGAGGTGATCCTTCCTTGTGGTGGCGTTGAGCTTCCTATAATCGATGCAAACTCTCCAACCTGTTTGGATACGGGTGGGCACAAGTTCGTTCTCTTCATTCTTCACCACAGTGACTCCCGACTTCTTTGGAACAACTTGCACCGGTGAGACCCACCGACTGTCCGAAATTGGGTAAATTACTTCACAATCAAGAAGCTTGATAATCTCCTTCTTCACAACTTCCATCATTAGAGGGTTAAGTCGGCGTTGAGCCTCTCGAGACGGTTTAGCCCCCTCATCCAAAAGCATGCGATGTATGTATGTTGTAGGACTTATCCCCTTGATATTGGCTAAGGTCCATCCAATGGCTGTTTTGTATTCCTTCAACACCCTCACCAATTTCTCCTCCTCTTATGCTGTGAGTGTGGAAGAGACTATGACCGGCAAAGTCTCTTGGTCTCCCATGAAAACGTACTTCAAATGATTTGGTAACGGTTTAAGCTCGAGGGAGGGTGCCTGAATCACTGAGGGTAACAACTTATTAGAAGAAACAATAATTGAATTTGGTTTTGGAGGCTTACCAACATGCTGTGGCAACGATTCAAGGGTAGCCACCATCTCGGCCACTTCTTCATAAAGAGGCAGGATATTGACTTGCACCTTCCTGAAGGTTTCTAGAATGTCTTTTTCATTACCTTCTTTCCTTGATTGCATAAATCTGCGAGGGAAAGGCACATTTGGTGGAATAATGTTAGGATTAACTGAATTTGAACCTAACTTACCTGTATTGGATGACTTAGAAGCTTTAGGGGGCTGCGGCAAGGGTTGTTCTACCCTTGCCGTGGCCTTGTCTTCTTCCTCCTCCTCAAGCAACAACTTCTCGTCCTCCTTTTGGCTTGATTTGGATGTTTGTGGGTTGGTTCCAACCTCCTTGCCACTTCTTAACAATTGCCTTGGCGGTTTCAAATCCTCAATTTGGATTTACAACGGTTAAACTAGGTAGTTTGCCTTGTTCTCTAAACTGTCCCATGAATTCCGCCACTTGCCCCATTTGATTCTTCAATTCACCCACCTCTTTGGCTTGATTTTGTAATCTCTGCGTCAACGAAGTTAGTATTTGAAATTTTTTATCGTTATCCATTGACGAACTTGAATTTGGTTGGGCAGATTGTGGTTGAGGTTGTGTTGGTGCGAATGGCCTTTGAAATATCCCGGGAGGTGGCTGTCTAAATCCACCTTGTTGTTGAGTTTGTTGTGGCTCCCTCCACTTCATATTTGGGTGATCTCTCCAGCCCGGATTGTAAGTGTTGGAGTATGGATCATACTTTGGCTGATTGTGGCCTTGATAACCTATGACATTGGCACTTTCCCATCCTTCATTCTCTATCAATTGAGGACATTGTTCAGAGGGGTGTCCTTGCATAGAGCACATGCCACAAACACTTGTTCCTTGCACTTTGGATCCTTCAACAACCTGTGATAGAAGAACAGAAAAATTAGCCATTTGAGATTGAAGTTTTGAAATAGCACTTACCTTATTCACTTGGGTTTGTCGTGGGGGGTCTCTTTGTCCAACTCCCTCGTATTGTTGTGCATTCAAGGCTCGGTTTACTATTAAGATCTTTGCTGCAACTGGTGTTTTGTCAACCGAGGCACCTCCCGCTGAAGCATCAAGCATTTGTCTCTCAAGTGGAAGTAGTCATTCATAGAAATATTGAATTAAAAGCCATTCCTTCATTTGATGTTGTGGGCAGGATGCAACTAACGTCTTAAAACTCTCATAGTACGCTGGAAAGGATTCTCCCTGGCCTTGTTGAATTCCACTAATTTTTGTCCTCAAAAGAATGACTCTTAATGTCATGCCCCGATCCCGACATACGTCCAGGATCGACACGTGACGTCTCCAATTACTCGTATATCTTACATACCCCATCTCCGGAATATGGCAAATCACAACTCGAGAATCAAATTGCAAAGTAATTTTTGGTTTACTTTATGGCTGCATCTAACCTCCTCGTTAGACTGCCTACGTACCCTCAATAGGGATCAAGCCATTCGTAGTTCCACAATCGTCAACTCTAATCTTTCCGTAAAATACTTCTAACAGAAAATCATAAGGCACCATATTACACATCAACCTTACGTCAACAACAATTATCATCTTTCATACACGCATGGTACCCATTCTCACACAGATACTTTCCAATTCATCCATCATATAAATCACTCTGTTTCACATATTACCGCAAATCATAGTATGTAACATATCAAAGAACCAACGAAGCACAATGTTATTCTCAAGTTACATTAATCAATTACTCTAATCATAATAATCTCAATCATACCCAACGTCATTCCACAATCACATCAATTAATTAATCATGAATCAAAGATACATGATCTTAGCATTTAATTGTTTAATCAATGAATGCAGTAACATATCATTTCACAAATTTAACCAAGGAACTCTAACAACTCCAAAGGAGTTACCCAGACATCCAACGGTTTGTCTGGATCAAATCACAACAGTTCATACTCATAATCTCATACAACACCATGAAAAGTAGGGCTAGAGCGACACAGTTCGGCCGAAGCCTACATCTCTGAAGCTATCTCGATCCAAACTCAATAAAATCCAAGGTGAACACGATCCCGAACCATCTCTCAACGGAATCACGAAGTATGAGGAATTCTGGACCAGCTCTTAACGGAATCCAAGTGGATACGATTCCGGACCATCACTCAACGGAATCGCGGAGCACAATCCATAACCACCACTAAATGAAACCCAAGTTAGATACGATTCCGGAACATCACTCAACGGAATTGCGGAGTAGAAGGGATTCCGAACCATCACTCAACAGAATCCAAACCAGGATACGATTCTGGATCATCACTCAACGGAATCGCGGAGTAGAAGGGATTCCGGACCATCACTCAACGAAATCCAAACCAGGATACGATTCCGGATCATCACTCAACGGAATCGCGGAGTAGAATGTGTAACACCAATCAATAAAACAAGACATGGATCAAGTTACTCAAGGTACAAAGACTCAACGAAACGAGGATGAATAATGACACGAGGGTTGAAACATGTTTCGAAGGCAACAAACCCCATAACAATGGTAAATGGTCCACTACTAGCCCTTGCATTTCATCACATCAATCCAATCATACAATACAAACCATATTTCCAATGCACAAGTCAAATCATACTTAATGAAAATAGATCAATGACCAAAAATAGAATAACACTTCAATAGAATTCACATTTAATTAACTTGGGTCTATGGCATTTATATATAATTCACATTTCAATATGCAATTCGAATCACTGTTCCACAAATAATACCCATCCATGAACCAAATCACATTTAATAAAAATAGATCGATGGCCAATTATAAAAGAATCACATTTATAAAACCATGTCATATCCACAAATGATATTAATACCATCACTCAATTAGTAGTAAATGAGATTAGAAAGGAATCTGGAAAGAAACTAGGTGTGGCAAAAATAGTACTCTACTTCTCCACAAAATCTGCAGAAAACAGCACCATTGGACCAAGTTTAGGCTCCCTTTGGAACATTCAAAACTAAACCAAATCATGTAATATTATATGGGTTTTGAAGCTTGTGTTCTGTACTTTAAAAGCATACAAAGTTTTTAGAAAACGGAGCTCTAAATTGGAAGTTATGGCAAAAGAAAAACGGAGTCTTGAAACTGGACACCCAATTTTCTGCTGCTGTTTGGCAGCTCGCGACCCCCAAGTTTAAATAAGGTTTTGATCAACCAAAACTCAACGGATCTGAGTGAAAACAATTGGATTATGACCACGAACATATGTACTTTCAACACACTAAAAATTTTCCCCAAAGGAGCACGTAAAGGCCTATAAATTAAGAGCCAAAGAAGGCTACTCGAAACTTGAGTTTTCTTTGCAAAGAAATCAATTTTCTGCAACTTACGTAACAGCCCACTTCCAATTCATATAACAAATCCCAAAATACTTCCAGGTAGTCCATAAGTCATGTATACAACATCCAAAACTAACATGACTCAAAATTAACAAGAAATTGACCTTTTGAACCAAACCCTTGATCAAGAAATTTGATCTACACACCCAATCCAAAATACCCAACTCTAATTCATGTTTAGACTAGTTCATTGAATGATAGAAACCCTAAATAGAATTAAGAACTCCAATATATCATGGCAGTTTCAATTCAACTTAAGAAAGTTAAATTCGAAAATCAAGATAATGAAGTAACAAAGAATTTACCCTTTAAATCTCTGAATCCTTCCTTCACAATCACGTTCTCTAACTCCTCTCTCTCCGATTTTTGCCTGAAGAAAGAAGGGTTTTCTTCCAACAGCTATGGAAGAGCCACCTCCTCCCTGTTTCTTTTTCTTTCCTCGCAAAGCCCGGAAGAACGTGGAAGAACGTTCTTTTCCCCCTTCTCTTTCGCAACTCCCTTTTTCCTTCTCTCTTCCCTTTTTTTTCTTCTTCCCCCCTTCTCCTTTTCTTCCTCCCGTGCTGTCTTCTAAGTCCCCCTTTTCCTTTTTCTGTTTTTTTTGTTCCGCCCCCTTTTTCTTTTCTTCCTCCTGTGCTGCCCTTAAAGTCCACCCTTTTTTTTTCTTTTCTAATTGGTCCACCTTAAATCTTACATGATTGGGCCTCTTTCCCACAAAGTGGGATTTTAATTAATTAAAAACTATAGTTGAGTAAATGATTTCAAATGTCCATAACTATACCGTTATAATCCGGACTCGCAAACGGCTTTCGCCTATGTGTTCGTGGTTTCAAGATCTATTCGAAAACGTTACTTGTGACCTCGAAAGGTCAACAAATTTTAAATAATTATTTTCTAAACTTCACTCTTGGTAACTAAATTAATTAAAATCTAAATTCAGTAAATCAATATAAATTTTCGAAAAATAATATAAAATTTCAATAATGCAAATACGTAGATTATAACAGTGAAATCCGGAAACGGGATTTCACACTTGAAGTTGGGAAGAATTTCTCTAAGAATGCTTTATTCATGCTTTCCCAAGAAGTAACGGTTCAGGTGCTAGTTCATAAAGTGGCGCCGTTGCCGGGGATTAGCAATTTTGCTAATCCCTTGTTATTTCTTTTTGTTTATTTTCATGTGTTTTTGTTCCTAGTTGATGACTTTACTTGTTTTCTTGTTTTAGGTGGTTTATGACTCGAAGTTCTCAACCTGTTCATAAGCACATCCTTGACTTTGAGGACGATTTTGAAAGAACTTTGAGACGAGCAAGGAATCAACAAGAACCCCAAGGACCTTAACCGGCTCAGATTTTTGAAGAAGTATAAGACATGGCAGCAGACAATCGAACAATCAAGGAGCTTTCTGCTTCGGGATTGGACAATGCCGCACCACTTTGCATCCAATACCCCATGGCTGCCCTAGGGAAGACGGACGAGTTCGAATTGAAATCAAGTTTGTTGCATCACATTCCTAAGTTCCACGGGATGTCCATGAAAAATCTTAATAAACACTTGAAGGAGTTTGAGGTTGTTTGTTCGAGTATGACTCCCGTGAATGATGATGGGAGCATTTTGAAGATGAAGGCCTTTCCCTTTTCTCTCTTAGAAAAGGATAAAGATTGGTTGTATGAGCTAGCCCCCGGAACTGTCACATCATGGGAGAGTATGAAACGGGCATTTTTGGAGAAGTTTTTCCCAACTTCTCGAGTCATTCTACTACGCAAAAGGATTAGTGGCATTCAGCAAAACCAAGGTGAATCATTTCCCACTTACTATGAGTGTTTTAAAACCCTTGTTGCTTCATGTCCACAACACCAGATGAAGGAGAAGCTTCTTCTTCAATATTTCTACGAAGGGCTTCTACCAATTGAACGCCAAATGCTAGACGCCTCAGCGGGATGAGCTTTGGTGGACAAAACACCCATGGCTGCCAAGACCTTAATTGCTAACCGAGCATTGAATGCTCAACAATATGAAGGCGTTGGTCAAAGAGACACCCCACGGCAGCAAGTGAATGAGGTAAGTTCCACATCCGACATTCAATCGCAATTAGCTAATCTTACTTCCATTGTGTCTCAGATGGCTTAAAGAATAAGGATGAAAGAACCAAGTGTATGTGGTGTGTGTTCTATCCAAGGACATGCCTCTGAAAAGTGCCTTCAATTGATTGAAAATGGTGGATGGGAAAGCGCCAATGCAATTGGATTTCAAGGCCAAAACCAGCCAAGGAACGATCCATATTCTAATACGTACAATCCAGGTTGGAGAGACCATCCAAATTTCAGGTGGATGGAGCCCCAACAACCCCAACAACAAGGAGGCTTTAGGCAGCAACCTCCGGGCTTCTATACCAAGCAATACACACCAACACAAGCTCCACAACAACCTGCCCAAAACACCTCAGGTACATCTTTAGATAATGAGACACTTCTTAAGTTACTCACCAATTTGTCTCAGGGGCAAGAAAATCAAGCCAAAGCAATGCAAAACCAAGACAAAAAGGTGGACCAAATGGAGAAGCAAATTGGGCAGATTGCGGAGTTTGTAGGACAATTCAGAGAGCAAGGTAAGTTGCCTAGTTCAACCGTTGTCAACCCAAAGGGAGGATTCGAATCTACCAAAGCCATGAGTTTGCGAAGTGGAAAACAAGTTGGATCTGATCCCCAACCTTCCAAATCACGTTCCAATGAGGTTGAAGAGTTGATAATTGAAGAGAAGGAACAAAGCACCCCCACAGAAAGGGTGGAAACACCTTTGCCACAGGCCCCAAATGCTCCTAAACCATCCAATTCGGCCAACAAAGGTAAGGAAGTTCCAATTTTGGTTAATACTAACCATATTCCACCCAATGTACCCTTTCCTAGCATATTTTTGCAAGCCAAGAACGAAGAGGAGGAAAAAGATGTTCTGGAGACGTTTAGAAAGGTGCATGTCAATATCCCACTCCTTGATGCTATAAAGCAAATCCCGAAGTATGCCAAGTTTTTGAAGAAGCTTTGTACAACAAGGAAACGTATTCGGGAGAAAGAAGTGGTACATGTAAGCGAGAATGTCTCTGCAATGTTACAAAGAAAGCTGCCACCCAAATGCAAAGATCCGGGTAGTTTCACAATTCCTTGTGTAATTGGTAATACAAGGTTTGAACATGCTATGCTAGATCTAGGTGCATCAATTAATGTCATGCCATATTCTGTTTATGCATCTATGAATCTAGGAGAGCTTAAACATGATGGTGTTGTTATTCAACTAGCCAATAGATCTAATGCCTACCGGAAAGGAATTTTGGAGGATGTGTTAGTGCAAGTAGACCACTTAATTTTTCCTACAGATTTCTATGTGCTTGACATGGAGGATGCATCCCACTTTCCACCATCATCAATCTTGCTTGGACGACCTTTCATGAAAACAGCTCAAACCAAGATTGATGTGGCTAAGGGAGCATTAACAATGACATTTGGTGGTGATATGATTCACTTTAAAATTCCTGAATCTAATGTGAATCTTACTGATGTTCGTTCTTCTTTTGCCATTGATGTAATTAAAGATATAGGGCAAGAACCTTCAGCACCAACCAAGAAGGATGAATTTCCAACCACCAACGAAGAGGGAATTGAAGTGGAGCACAAAGAACACACCACTAACCTCCAAATGCATAATTTGGCCGAAAGCACATTTGGAAAATCTATTGACAGTGCTGCCACTTCATTGCAACACATTGGTAAGCCACCTATTCCAATTTCGATTCCTATTTCAACTAATAGGTTGTTACCTTGTATGGTGCAGGTCCCCAATCGAATCCAAGCTGGTGAGAATGAATACATTGACTTTAGGATGCTCAACGCCCCAATCAGGAAGGATTACTATTCCCTTCCATTTAGAAAGCCAATGTATGAGTATTTTGAGGAGCATGTCGTGGAGGACATACCCTTCCATACCGTGGGTCCTATTCAAGCTTAACTGGAGGTATCGTCCGGCTGCAAGACGTTAGAGGCAAGCGCTTCTTGGTAGGCAACCCATGTATTCAAATAAGGAAGATTTTTGAATTGCTCCACGATTGGTTTTGCGTTCCTAAAAACCTTCCCTTTTCAGCAGTTTTATTTTGCCATTTTTGTCATATTTGTTTGTTGCTTGTTTGATTGTTTTTGGTGTGGGTTTATGTTTGAAACTTTGACAGGTAAACAAAGTATTTTTACATTAATTTTCGTGGAAGAGGAACATTAGGTAGAAAGGTAGAAAAGTACAAGAAAGTGCAAATAAACAGTAAGGAGTCTTCATTGGTCAGAAGGTGCTTCAACATTCAACGGAGCTCCAGAAAGACGAAGCACCAGAGGACGAAGGCAGAAGTTGCTGCTGGAGTAACGCCACAAACCTCTGATGATCACTCTGAATCTGAACTTCGGACTCCTGCAGCTGGTCAAGCTTCCTCTTTATGCTTGTTGAGTAATTAGTTGCGAGCATGTGCAACTCTTTATTCTCGTGCCTAAGCACTCTGACCTCTTGCCGAAGACTGGCCACCTCAGCCATCAACGACTCAACCTGACGAGATCGAGCCAGCAGGCGTTGGCCCATGTTTGAAACTGAGCCTGCACATCGGACGCTGTAGGCCAGAGAGTCCTGAACAGCCAGTTCGTCGGACCGCCTGGAAAGTATCCTAGTGTCTCTAGGAGTGAGAAGATTTCTGGCCACCACCGAAGCGGTTGTATCATTCATCATCATGGAATCCCCAACTGTAAGATGACCATTTGGGGATACGAAGGACGGCTGCCAAATGTTGTTTGGAGAAGACATATCAATATCTTCCCCAACATTCAAGTTAAGGCGACGGTCAGAAGGGCAAGACATTTTCGAAGGTGTGAAGAAAAAGAAGAGGTCGGACAAATCAAGTTCTTAGAAGTGCAAGTAGGGAGCTTCTACAGGCGGAAAACTCAAGTGTGCTTTGGAATGTGATGCGTGCGTCTCTTTAAAAATCAGCACTCGACGGAGCTTCAGAAATTGAAGAGGCGAGTTCAGAAATCGAAGAGGCGAGTTCAAAAATCAAAGAGGCGTCTGCTTTCTCAAAAGCTGGGCTACTCAGAAACCACGGGCCGATCTCAGAAATTGAAGAGGCACTTGCTTTTTCAGACGTGTCATCACCTGTCACATGCACACTCAGCTTTGCGAAAATCACGGGCAGTTTGTCGAAGCGCCAATTCCAGATATCGAAGAGGCACCAGTCTTTTTCAGCCTCGTCAGCATCTGTCACACTCAAACTCAGCTTTGCGAAAATCACGGGCAGTTTGTCGAAGCGCCGATTCCAGATATCGAAGAGGCATCTGCTTTATTTAGACGTGTCAGCATCTGTCACATGCACACTCAGCCTTGCAGAAATTACGGGCAATCTGTCGAAGATTTCTGGTAAAGTAGAAAGCACGTGAAGTTTACTGTTCAATCATCCAACGGGTGCCAACAAGAGTGAAAGAATAGTACCGGTTATTAATTCCTATAAATGTCGTCCTTCACCCTACATAGCAAGGCAGACATACATAATCCTTCTTCATCTCCGAAAATGCATTCCCAACGAAGCCTCTCGAGTTACTCTGTGTTTCTCATTCCTTGGGGTACCTCTGCAAACAAGTCATCAAGAGCAAAAATATTTCATATCATGAAGGTTGAAAGCAAGAGTATCTCATATCATGCTTTCTCCCTGTCTTTTTCCTTGTCTTTGTGACAAGGAGAAAGAGAGCAATCGGCCAGCACTTGGTGTCAATCTTTCGATCTAAGAACCGACTGCCTGGAACTCCTTCCTAATTACTTACCTAGCATTGCTCTCGAGTGCTCATCTTCAACTGCTGATGTACTTCTGAAGAAGATGCCACATCTGCCTGGAGAACAGATAAGGCAAGTGAAAATGATACCTTGAAGCATGTGGAGACAACGTGCTAATTCATCTTCAAGATCAAGTCTCATTTTCCTTGCTAAGAAGTTCCCCAACCCAGTTCAAGAATAAACCTGTGGAAAGATACTTCTTCAAAAGAAAAAGTATCTCATATCATCAGAGTCGCAGACAAAGATATCTCATGGCATGCTTTTCCTTTACCCTTGCTCTTGCATGCAAGACAAGGAGAAAGAAAGCAATCGGTCGGCACTTGGACAGATTGAACAAAGAAACAGACCATCACCTCTACCTTGTGCCTTCCTGCCGTGTAGAAGAAACAAGTAGAGAAGAATGCTGCCTGCAGACTCAATCAACCCAGCATAAGGAGTCTGGGTTGAAACCAAGAGCTCGAGAAGCTTCAACAACATATGGACGCATCAGTAGCCAAAGAGCAAAGCCTCACCGTACAAGGCCATCAAATCACCACCACCAATCAAGTCTCATTTTCCTTGCTAAGAAGTTCCCTAGCCCAGTTCGAGATCAAAGCTGTGGAAAGTCAACAAGATCATCTCTCCATAACCAGATTTGCATTCTTAAACTCTACTCTGTCTGGTTTTTACTTTGCCATACTTGTCATGTTTATTCGTTATTTGTTTGTTTGCTTGTTTTTGTGTGAGTTTATGCCTGAAACATTGAGGACAATGTTTGATTTAAGTGTGGGGGGGGGGGCAACCAAGTTGTTTTGCATGAAATTCGTAGGAGTTTATCACCCATTACTTCTAGTGTTGTTCCTTGCTGTTTTAAGTGTTTTAAGCTGTTTTGGAGTGTTTTAGTGTGTTTTGACATAAAAATCCGAAAATCTCATAAAAATTTGAAAAATTGTTTTGAAAAACCCAAAAAGAGTTGTTTTTGTGTGTTTGTTTGTGTCTTAGGGTACCTTCCAACACAATAATGAGGATTTGGTTTTTAATTACATGACTGTTAAAGAGAGTTATAAACATGGATGAAAATTTGATTTACTCTTTGGTGTATGCTTGGTTGTGGTTATAATTTATGAATTCACATGCAATCATAAAGGAAAAATCAGTTTTTGTAACATGCTTGAAGGAAGGAACTCAAAGTAACGCTACAACATTGTGAGACTTGAGCCTAAAACGTTTATTTGGAGAGATAATAATCTGTGCATTGTTGTTTTCTAAAGTCGTTGCATGATCTCATTATTCTTTGCTTGGTTGCTACTTAAAAGGCGTTTCATCATTTAGTTCCAAATGCTAGAACTCATGCCCATTTCATTCAAAGCATGCTATTGATTTGCATAACACATATTCAAGATGAAGTTGTGTAGTGACCACCACCAAAGCCAAATTGCCGTGTATCCTACTTCATTATATGTTTAAGTTTAACCCCGTTGAGCCTTGTGTAGCCTATGTTCTTTGTTAACCCACACTATCCTTACCTAGCCTAGTTTTAGGACCACCCATACCCTTGTTCTTGAAGCATAGTAAAGCATGACTTAAAATGAACTCCTTTTTTATCAATGTATTACATAAACCAAGTGTGGGGGAAGTGATTCTTGTGTGTGTGTGTGTGTGCCAAAATCTGTAATAAGGCACGGGTAGAAAAGAAAAAAAAAGAAAAAGAAAAGTTGTGAAAAGAGTGAAAAATAGTTGAAAAATATATGAGAAAGAGCTCTAAAGTGTTGATTGTTGAAGAAAGGGTCCAAGGCATTGAATTCGACCCTAAGTGTTGCATGAATCTTCCCTTTGTGTTTAAAAGTTGATTTTTGCATTCTAAAGTGAATTCCAAGTGTCGATTTCATTACTTTGCTTGCTATCGCTTGAAGAACGTTTGTTATCCCTATCCTTTCTTTGTTAGCCATTACCCCCAAGCCCTGTTACAACCCTTGACTTCATCTTGAGTGTTGTGTGTTTCAATTTGTGGAGTTCGAAATTGGTATGAGCATATGGTGTCACTGGTTCTCGCATCTAAGTAGTAGCATTCCATTCATGAGATCATATTTAAACATGCTTATTAACTCCAGAAATTGCTTTCTTTGTTGTAACATATGTGAGCACTAGTCTTTCATGTTTACATCAATCTTCTCACATATAACTAGTGTAGGGTGTGTAGTAAGAAAATGTGCGTGAAAATAGAGAGTATCTAGTAAGGAATTGAGGGAATTCTCTAAGGCATGTTACTACATTCAAAATGTTGTTTTAATTGATTAAATGTGAACTAGTGAATGGTAATTATGATTAAGTATGCTCGAGGGTAAGGATTGCTTAAATCTATGTAAATGATGATCTTTGGCATGTCATGTTTCATTAAAAATCCCTGAGGCAAATGTTGGAAGGCTAGGTTGTGTTTTGTTTGTTTTGATTCGTTTTGTTTTGCTAGAGGACTGGCAAAAGCTAAGTGTGGGGGAATTTGATAGGAGCATATTTATGCGACTTAGTTAGCTTGTTCTTGTGCATTTATGTTGTTATGTCTTAGTTAATTATGTATTTTAAGCTATTTTCGTGTGTTTGTAGGTCCTAATAACAAAGTTGGCAAGAAAGTGCATTTTGGAGCATTTTGAAGCATTTTTGGGCCAAGATTGGATTGCATGCATATGGAGACATGAGGATGGACGTTTTTGAAGATTAGACGGCTGGAAATCAGCATGTGTGTGTGCAAATGTGTTGATTTTGGGCTGAAATGGTGAAGAGCATGTGTGTGCAAATGCAAAGGGGAACACACACATGCAAAGACACTCATTACCACAACATCCATCCACTACACCCATTACATCCACTCATTACCACAACACTCACCAACTACACCCATTACATCCACTCATTACCACAACACTCACCCACTACACCCATTACATCCACTCATTACCACAACTCCATACACTCCTCTCCCTAGCCTATAAATACATCCACCCTTCACCATAACTAGGGAGAGCCATCAGAAGACACATTCTGCCGCAAGGCAGAGTCTTTTCTCCTTAACCATTCATTCACCCATTCACGCCTAAAACAGATTCCCACTTTTTGCCGCACCCTTCCTTCACCATTCTCCATAGTTTCTGACCTTAATCAACCCTTGTCGCACCATACATCCATCCTAACCATAATCCCATCCTTCTACACCACCCATAATCCCCAAAACCCACCACCAAACCTTGTGTCGCAATCAAGGAAGGGAAGGAAAGTTCTTGGATGTGCTTGCTGTTCAGTTTGGATCGCTGGAGCGTTTAGGTGTTTTCTTTCTTTTGTTTTCAATGTATAAACTTGTTATTCTTTGCTTTGCGATTATGAGGAACTAAACCCCTTTTGGTTAAGGGGAGATTCAAAGCCATGAACATACTTGCAATATGAATTGATTACCTTCAGTTGTGATTTCATAAGTTGTGAATTCAATTTGTTTAACTGCTTGATTGATAACTTATTCGTGTATGTTTATTAAGAGTGCACACTTAGTTTGCATGCATGAATATGATGCTAGAGTATAAGAGAGTTTCACCTAATAGTTACAAACTTATATTCACAAGTAGTGGAGGTCGCTTATAAACGATCGCGTTAAATGAATTCTTGGCAGGAGTTTCATGCTCATCATAGTAACGAATGCCTCGTCAATACTTATAGTTTTCATGATACTTAATGATCTTTGATTGTATCTTTATTGTGTTGTTCACGTAAAGGACTTTTGAAGAATTCTTTGAATTGTTGTATGCGCTTTCCCATCCAATTCAATAACTTAAGGAGAACTTGAAGGTTAATTTAAGCAGACCTAATTAACCTGGGGTGTTGAGTTTCATGATTTATCGAAAGAACAACTGAAAATTGGTTTATGTGCAAGTGTATCATGTGTGGAGAAGAACCCTCTAGCTAGCCCATCATCCATAGTTTACCCAAAATTCGTCCAAAAATTTGTTTTAGTTTACAATCTGTTTGTTTTGTTTTCAAATTCGTCAAAATCAAATCCCCCTTTACTTTAAAGTGTTTTATTAGTCAAAATCTGTTTTGATTTGTGTTTTTAAGTGTCTTGAGTCAAGTTAGAACCTAATTTCGTCCAAAACCATCCCTAGAGTCAGTTTAGAGTCTAATTCATTGTTTTAAGCTGTTTTGAGTCTTTTAAACTAGTTTTGAGTCTTTTTAGTTTGTATTGCATCTTTTGAGTCTAGTTTGGTGTTTTAAACTTAATTTTACATTTTTAAGTCAGTTTCAAGTGTTTTAGCAATCCCTCCTAATCTCCGGCCTAGAACGATCCCTACTTACATTCTTTACTACAATTGACAACAAGAGGGTTTAATTTGTGTGTTAAGTTAATTTTCGCATCATAAAGCCAATCTTTAGCCTTGTCCATAAGAGGGAATGTAAAGGCTTTCATCTTCAAAATATTCCCATCCACGTTGATTGGGGTCATGCTCGAACATACCACTTCAAATTCCTTCAAATGCTTGTTTGGATCTTCCATGGACAACCCATGGTATTTGGGAATGTGATGCAGCAGACTAGACTTCAATTCGAACTCATCGATCTTGCCTTGAGCTGCCCTACGGTATTGAATGCAAAGAGGGACGACATTGTCCAACCCCGAGCCTGAAAGTTCTTTGATTGTTCGATTGTCCATAGTTATGTCTTGTTCCTCTTCTTCTTCTTCTTCAAATTTGGATTCAGAACTAGAACTAGGTGGATTGGGTTCTGGTTGCTTCCTTTTCCTTCTTAAAGTTCGTTCAAAATCGTCGTCAAACTCCAATATATGCTCAGAAACACAAGAAAAACAAAAATAGAAACAAAGGGGAAGATTAGCAATTTTGCTAATCCCTGGCAACGACGCCAAAATTTGATGTGGTAAAAACTAACACACAAATTAAACCCTTTTTAGACAGTTGTAGTATGAGCAAGTACGGATCGTTCTAGGCCGGCGCGTGAGGGCGCGTGGGTGCTCGGAAAAATTTTCTAAAAATATAAGGATGTTTGTGAGGTTGAGTAGATCACGTTGGTATATTCAAACACCCCAATTAAGTAATGTATGAGAAGTTAGTACCTAGTTTTGGTTATGTGCTTTAAAATAACGTTTATACAGTTGTTTTGCATATAGGTGATCCAGAAGACGAGTGTAATTAAGCAAGACTCGGGGGCTATGACCCTTCCACATATCAGTGAGTGGGCTTTTGGTTTTCAGTATATACTTATATACTTGGTATTTTTCCCAGAAAATGTGTTTAAATGAAATTATGTTTTGAAATGCCATGCCTATTGATTTATGCTTAGACTATGAATTTGTATGGTATGCATAAATGTGATTTGATGCTGTGGACGCTCAGGTAAGTACCAGGTGAGTTGTAGATTGTTTATGTGAATTGATGATTATGTGAAATGTGTTGAGAGCTCATAAACCTGCACCTCGGTGTTAATGCTCCTGCCCGTGGTTAGGGCACAGTCCTTCACGTGATGTTCACATCCTGCACCATACGCTCACCTTGGATCCAAGTTAGGTGAACAGTTCTGTTGTGCAGACCACTATAGGTGGTTTTGACTCGTAGGTGACCCGCGATTATTCGCACAGTCTTCACGTGATCGTAGCACTAGAGCGTATTTATTTACACCCAGTCCTGTCGTACAGACCACTTTAGGTGGTTCCGACTCATGTGCATGCATACTTGTGGAGCTATAGATTCAGCCGTACATGCCACTTTAGGTGGATCCTGTTGATATGTTATTTCTCATGAGTTAATTCACCTGAGTTACTTATTCAGTTATTTTGAGATATTTGGCATATCATACTTTTGAATATTACTATTCTGAGTATGGTTTTGAGAAATGTATATATTCTATTTTCTGGGAAATTATACAAGTTTTACGGCGAGGGGTTACTATCTTTGATGTCGAAATGGTTTTGGAAAACTTTGTTTTTGCCCACTCACACTTTCTGTTTTGCGCCCCTCTAGGTTTTAGATATGAGTGCTTGTTGGTGGCTTATCAGGATTTGACGGAGGTTCTGACAGATTATCACCAATGTAGGATCACCTTTGGGTGTTGTATAATTAGTATTCGTCCTGCTGGACTGCACTTAGGCTACTTATGCTCTGGTTGTGCAATCACACTTAATATTGCACTTGCACCTTATCTTATCTAGTGCTCTAGTTGGTTTGGTTTTTTTTGTTTATTCGCATTTCTTATATTAATATTTCTTCCGCACTGTGCACATGGCTACGTCACCCTCATGTGACGGCCAACATGCCTCGATCTAGGTCGGGGTGTGTCACTTACCCACACTACTGTACTTTACTTATGCTCTGACGTCGCGTGTGAAATGGGCTCATTCCCGCTCACAGCGCACTCTTGTCTTTAGGTACTTTTAGGTTTAAATTTATTCACATTTTCCACATCACTATACTTTATGGCTTCGTCACCTTCCAGGTGTCGGCCATCATTGCTCGATTCGGAGTCCTAGTTTCGGGTCGGGGTGTGTCATGTTCCCTCTTATTCATTGAAGGCACTAATTTTTTGAGGTTTAAGACCATCTCTAAAGGAGATGTCAAATTTTTAACATAAAATTTAAATTTGAAGACTTATGTGACATATTGATCTTTTGATAAATTTTGTTTTCCACCCGATATGTCAAATTTAAACTATTATTTAATTTTCATAAGTGTAATTAGTATTTTTAAAACAAAAGATAATGATAAAAATTATGAAAAGCATTTATAATTCACTAAATATAAATTTGAAGCTGCTGTCAAATTTGACAGCAACTACCTCTATCATGTCCCGATCCGGGCTCCACCACATCCAGGGCTCGACCTCGCCGTAGCACGATATTATCCGCTTTAGGCCCCGACCACGCCGTCACGGTTTTGTTTCTGGGAACTCATACGAGAACTTCCCACTGTCAAGCCTGATTTCTATATACGTATGTATTATTATTTTCTGGAAAATTATACGGGTTTTACAGTGAGGGGTTATTATGTTCCGACCTCTGCTCGACGAAAGCCTTTCCTCTGCGAAATCTGCTCGCTGCCGTGTGCGACGGCAACCTCTCAGGTGGGTTTTCTTCTCTCTCTCACACTGATTGCAAAGGAAAAGGAAAGTGAAAGTGGAACAATGGATGTGACTGTTTCCTTGGTTAGTTTTCTTCAAGCAAGAAACTTTCAAATTGTTATTTATTTAAATTTTTATTTTCGTAAAATTAATTTTACATTGATTTCGAAATAATAACATCTATTTAGGGTTTTAGAGTTTAATTATTTGATGCATTTGTTAGAGTTAATTCCTTAGTTTTGAGCCCAAATTTTGCCCTTGTGAATTGCTGACTAGTTAGGAATTTGGATCATCTCTGGGTATTGTCCGGAGCCCAAAGACTGGGAAATCCGGGCCCTTGGTTTGTGTGAAAGAGAGATCGGAGCCCTTGGTTTATATGAGGTGGATCAGTGGAATTAGTTAATGGGACCATCATTCAATTTGTATTACAGTGTGATTAAGTGAGTCTCCGAAAATCTGGACTATGCCTTCTTGTAATTGTTTCAAATTGTGGATTGTATAGCGTTTGCATTTACATCTGTATCTGGGTGTTCCTGTATTGTCATTACATGTGTGTTTACAGAAATTCCATGACCCTTTTTTTTCCTGGTTACTAACCTATCATATGTTTTTATCGTTTTTCTCACCTTTTCCACTCTTTTTTTGGCTGTTCAAGGCCAAGAGAAATATATGGGAAAGGAAAAGACTACAGATTTGGAGTTTGAAGCAAAGAAAGAGAAGAAAAAGTTGAAGGAGAAAAGGAAGACAGATGAACCTCGTAGAAATTCCGCTTTGATTGAAGGCTCCGAGGACAAAATGAGTGAGGCAGTTGAGGTGGAGAAATTTGACAAGAATGGTGAAACTAATAGGGATAGTGGAGAAGGGGTCAAAAAGAAAAAGAAAAGGAAGAGGGAAATGGAAGCGATCGACAGTGGATTGAAGTCAAAGCAGAATGATGTACAGAAGCTCGGAAATGATAAAGAGAAATTCAATGAATTTGACAAGAATGTTGTAAATGATAAGGAAATTAGGGAAGGGAATGGTGGAACTAATAGAGAAAGTGGAGAGCGGGCCTGTTGACCCTAAAAACTACCAAGCCTACGTGGCGCGCAGACCGAGTAATCTACGAGCTAATTACGTCATTCGGTGAATGCGGGGCGTGCCAACTCGTCGGCCGAGCTCGGCCGAGGAGTAAAATTTGTTGATGTTGCGTTGGGTGCGCGGCCGACTTCTGCGTCTTCCGATTGCGGTCGAGGAAGGAATACGTCTCGGCCTCTTGGGTTCTCGAACCTGAAGACAAGGCTACTATTCTTACGAAGTTCACGAATCGTCGTCGTCGGATTCGGTCACAGTGATGGTATTCGTCAGAGTAAACTCATGCCGAATCGACACCAAAGTGTAAGGGCACAAATACTCAAAGCGGATATAATTTTTAATCGTGAACGTGGTTCGGCCGTCTGAATGCCGAACTCTAAATCCCACTTGAGAGTATCCAATCATAAAATAACTCGGCGTGCAATGCGCCGAGCTCAGTAAGCTGTAGCACCTCACTTCGCCGAGAAGGCTAATGAGATGACCTCGATCAATAAGGATTTGGAAACCCTTCTCGACCGAGACTTGGATACGTAACCAACCATCCTCGCCGCAGTGCTGTTGATGCCAACGGAAGATGCTACGAGATCGGCTAATTCTACGGCGACAGAGCTATCTATGCCGGCTGAAGATATCACCGGTTGCTTACACAGTGCTGTTGATGCCAACGGAAGATGTGTCAGCGAAAAGTGAAAATAAAAAATCTCAAAGTTGTTGAGAGAGTTTGCGCAGGGCAGTTGTGTGTTGAATTGGAGGGGGCTTGAACAATGCACAGCCTCCTCTATTTATAGCATCAGATACTTCCTAAGTAGAGTTAATCCGAGTAGTTAAACCCTACTCGGATTAGGACTTCTTCTTCTAATCAAACACCATCTCGAGTAATCCTACTCCCATCAGGATTTTGGACCTAACATTTCTATCAGGCCGCATTCAAAATGTGTCTCGACCTCCTTATCTCACCGGGACTCCTTATCACACCAGGATTTCTGTTAACCGCAGAACTTCCCCCGCCTCTTCCTTATCCAGGCCGTTCCTTTTCCTACTAGGATTCAAACGACCCTAACCATGCGGCCCATGAACAAGACGACCCCTAGCAGTTTTTAAATAAATCCTTTCGGGCCGAGAATGATTCTACACTCGGCCCAAACCAATATTTTGGGCCTAAACAGGGCCAAAAAGAAAAAGAAAAGGAAGAGGGAAATGGAGGCAGTCGACAGTGGATAGAAGTCAAAGCAGATTGATGTACAGAAGCTCGGAATGATAAAGAGAAATCCAATGAATTTGACAAGAATGTTGTAACTGATAAGGAAACTGGGGAAGGGAATGGTGGAACTGATAGAGAAAGTGGAGAAGGGGCCAAAAAGTAAAAGAAAAGGAAGAAGGAAACACAGGGGGGTCAATAGTGAATTGAAGTCAAACCAAAATGATGAACAACAGCTCGGAAATGATAGAGAAAAATTCAATGGGAAAATCATGGAAGAAGCTGACATTGCAGATAACAAAAAGAAGAGAAAGAAACTATCCGAGGATGACGAAATGGGGGAGGTCAAAATGAACGAAGGAGAAGTGAATAAAAAGAAAAAGAAAAAGAAGAAAGAGAAGACAGAAAAGGTGGGCGGTGAATTGGTGCAGAAAATCGTAACTGATGGAAAGGAGGCTGGAGTAGAAAGTAAGCATTCGGATGGGCAAGTCATGGAGAAGGGTGGAATCATGAAGAAAGAGGGAAAAAAGAATAGTAAGAATTCAAGAAGTGAAATGCAGGAAACTGGAGGTGAGAAAGTGGGCAGCAAAAGCAGTAGAACTCAAGAAAGTAATTTCTTAGTGAACGACGGTAATGTGCATGGAACTGGAGACGAGAAAAGCAACAGAAATACAGATGATGAAAGTTCTACACATAAAGAAACTTCAAAAAGAGTTCGTTTTGCTGATGATATTGAGGTCATTTCACTGTCTGATGGCTCAAAAGATGCGGAAGTGGCCAAGGTACGAGGTAAGCGGTTTTCAGCAGAAGAAGATGAGCTTGTGAAAAAGGCTGATTTAACATACATAGAGGAACATCAGATGGGTGACGAAGGCATTGACATGATACTCAATTTTAAGAATTACCCCGAAATCCGAAATTGTTGGAAGGATATTGGGGAAACCTTACCCTGGAGGGATAAGAATTACCCCGAAATCCGAAATCCCACGCTTGGAATATTTTTTTTTCTTCCAACGCCCGCATCCGCAGATCCTTGTTCACTAAATCAAACAATGTCTGGTACTCCTCTTGGGACCACACTCAGTGGTGGAGCCAAGATTTCTTGTGAGGAGAGGCCTCAAACAAGTATAGAAGAAGAAAAAACGAATAGTGGTTATAAAATTACTAATGCAAAACATCATAATATTTATCCAAATAATTAAGTAGTCAAAATTAACATATGCATAGATAATTTTATCTATCCATAGTAATCAAAATTATTCTTGACGAATTGCAATGAAACAGTTGCATAATGTCATCTATAGTAATTAAATAATTATTAAACTGAATAGAGAGAAGTACGAAAATCTTTGCAAACCCTAAAACTCAAGTAATAGGTGGGATAGAATAGAAACAAATGTTTTATAGTGAATAATAGAGTATTACAAACCTTTTTGTTCTTAATTCAATAAATTTGGGATTTAGAATGGCTAAAATATATGAAATTCAATAAGAAAAGGTAAAAACTCTCCCCGTGCATAAGTGAAAGACGATTTTATTTTAATTAAAAGTGAATGATGGGTTTTAATTTAATGTTATTGATTTGTGAGAGGGTTGTGCTATCCACACACCTCTTTTTGCTTTCCATACACCCTCTCAATTTGCGATCGTCTGATTGAATGAATTGAATATCGAATGACATAAATTAACAAGAGTGTGTCAAAGGTAAAAAAATGTATGCAGATAGCACTACTCTTTGTGATACATGACCATTTAAAATATATACTTATTTTTGGGATGGTATCTATGAGATGAAAAATAGATAATGATTGAATTTGTTTTAGTTGTTGAGAAGGGCTGCAAAGCAATAGAAATAGGTGTAGTAGACTAATCTTATTTTTTAAGTGAGAGTAGGCCTAGGATTACTGTAGTCCTTAACTGCCTCCGCCACTGACCACACTCCTTGTGTGAGAAAGAAAGACGAGTTTCATGTTTATCTTTCTGGATGAGGATTAACTGTTTCGTTGCAACCGTTTTATTTGAGAGCAATATTTCTTCAAATTGTTGGAGTATTATACAATACAATAGCAACCTTTTTGTTTCGGTTCAGATGGTTGAAGTTCGATGTAAAGTGAATCCCATAATTAGTCCCTGTATTTTACCAAAAAATGGAGGACCCCTTGAATAAAGGGCATGATATATGTTATGGGTCCTTGTTTTTTAAGGAGTCCATTTGTTTTAGGAAGATAAGAATAAAGATACGAGGGTACCAAAACCTATTTGCGGTGCAAAATAAAAAAATGTGTCAAAATGTGTCGAGCTGACTACTGACTGATGCTGGTACTTTGTCGACAAAATCATCCATTAAATATTTTTAAAATTAGGACTTTAATTAAAGCGTATGTCTCCCGCTCTTTAAGAAGTTGATGTCAACATTTTGTGGGTATAATCGATTAGAGAGAATATTTATTAATAAAGAAAAAGAATCTCACAACCATGAACGACTTCTATAACATTAGTACACCGTTATTATAGCTTTTTGTGTTAATCGTTCAACAATTTTTTTCTATTTTCTGCGTTATTTTAGTCATTTGGCTCACAGTTTGGGGATTTAGGTTTTCGTAGGGAAGAAAATGCCACGTGATTAAAAGCCGCGCTTAAGCGGTTAAACCTTGCAAGTTTGCAACGTTAACATCCAATTCCCAAACCAAACGGTCATATTTTCTTTTGTTTAAATTTCAAATCCCATCCCCCCCTTTCGCTCTCACTTGAACTCTCTCTCTCTAGATCTTTCCCTCTCTACTCTCTCCGTGCGTTCGAATTTGAACCAGAATTCAAATTCAGTGCTCCAACATTTTCCGGTTGATTTGAATTACAGAATACTTGAAATCGCTTCCTCTTCAGTTGTTCTTGTTTGGGGACGAAGACGATAGAGGAGACGTCGACGAGCTGCTGTTCTCGGCGGCGAGCGAGCGAAATCGGCTTCCAGATTTCCCCTTTTATTCTCTTTAATTTCTGGCTTATTTTCTGCTTAAGAAAAATTTAGGGTTTTTGCTGCTGCTTTTGTTTTTTGTTTTTTGTTTTTTTTTTTGAAATGACAATGGACGTGGGTTATTTAATAGGACTCAACCAGTGAGCGGTTCAACCTTAACCGGGGATGGCGGTGGTTATGGTGAATCGGAGAAGAAGATATAATAGCAAGAGAGAGAGAATTGATTTCAATATATTACGTTTGTTATATTCCAAAGCACTAGCCCTTAAGAGCAACTCCAGCTTTGCAAAGGCCTCTTAGGGTAACTCACTATTGAATCCACCCACTGAACAGTAACTGTCTTTAATGAACAGTAACTGCCTTTTGCATCTCCACCCCTAAACTGAATAGTCATGGCAATGAAATATTAGTATTTTTTCCTCACCAAATCCATTAGGCATCCCCATCACCCTTTCCCTTTTTCCCCTCATTTGATCGGTTCTCTCTCTCTCTCTCCCTCCCTCCCTCCCTCCCTCTTTTCCAGCTCACTCTCGTGAGCTCCTTCCTCTTCAAACCTTCAACAAATCAAGCTCAAAAATAATGGTTTTGGAATCCCTGGAACTCAAGGAACCCAACCATGGCCTTCCATGCGACATTGGTGCATGGTGCGAGGTCCTACCATTGAAGCTGAGAGCTTCTGCTCTCAATCTCGAACCCAGGTGATGTTTCTATCACTATCTTGTGTTCTTGAGCTTTAAATCCTGTTGTGTGATAGGAGCATATTTATGCGTCTTAGCTTGCTTGTTTTCTTGCATTTTGGTAATTATTTAGTATTTATAAAAGTGTTTAAAGCTAAATTCGTGTGTTTGTAGGTTTTATGGGCTAAGGGTGCATTTTAAGCCAATTTGGAGTAGTTTGGAGTGTTTTTGGGCCCAAGATGGATTGCTTATGATCCAAGCTAGATGGATGGACGAATTTGAAGACAAAAGAGGCTATGAACATGCTAAAAATCTGGTGAAACAAATACAAGTTGCAAGAAGGGATAAATTTCTAGAAGGATTGACCAAAACTTCACTCAAAACCAAGAAATTCTTCAATGCCGTGGGCATTGATTCACTTTCACCAGAAATTTGAGTGATGATGCAATGCTTAAATCACCATGACATGTGAGTGGATGATGCAATGCTTAACTCACCATGACATGTGAGTGGATGACTCAAAACCTACCCTCACCAACAATTCTCCACCTTGCCATGCCTTACCTACTTCATTCCACCAGATTTTTGCATTAAACATGTCCATCTTCTTCCTATAAATACCATGGCAGCAACCTCATTCAAATCATCAAGAAATTAACCATTCTCCAAGCCTTCCCTTGCCTCTCCCTACATATCTAAACCCCCTCCCATCCATTCCTCCAAATAACCAACCCTTCAACATCATTCCAACCTTGTTGTTGCGGCAAAGAGAAGGAGAAAAGTCCTTGGACGCGCTTGCTATCCAACATGGATCGTTGGAACGTTTAGGTGCTTTCTTTCCTTTGTTTTTCAATGTTTAAATTTGTTTATCTTTGTTTTGTAATAATGAGGAACTAAACCCCCCTTGGCTAGGGGGGATTCGAAACACATGTCCATGCTTGCAATATGATTTGATTACTTTTAATTGCGTTTCATAAGTTATGAATTCAATTTACTTATCCGTTCGTATAAAAACTGATTTGTGTATGTTGATTGAGGGTCGACACTTAGTTTGCATGCATGAATTTGATGCTAGAATATAAGGGAGTTTCACCTAATCGTCATGAACTTATATTCACAAGTAGTGAAGGTTGCTAGTCACAATCGCGTTAAGTAAATTCTTGGCATAAGTTTCATGCGTATTCCATAGTAACGAGTGCCTCGTCAATGCTTATGATTTTCATAGAACTTAATGATTCTTGCTTGTATCTCTATTATGCAATTCATGTAGGGAACTTGTGAGGAATGCTTTGGGTTGTCGTATGCAATCATCCAACTCAATAAAAGTAGGAAAATCTGAGGGTTAATTTAAGCGTACCTAATTAACTTGGGGCATTGAGAATTAATAAGTTATTGAAATACAATTGGAAATCGTTTTGTATGCAAGCAAGACATGTGTGGAGAAGAACCCTCTAGCTAAAGCCCATCATCCATAGTTTTTAAGTTTTAGTTATTTGTTTTACTTTCACTTCACAAGAACCAAATCCCCCCTTTTACTTTCTTGTCTTAAAAGTCTTTTGTTTACATTTTTTTTAACTTTGTTTTTATGTTTTTAAATTAGTTTTGAGAGGTTTTAGCAAGCCCTCCTAATCCCCGGTTTAGAACGATACCCTACTTACATCTATACTACAATTGTCACAAGAGGGTTTAATTTGTGTGTCAAGTAATTCTCACAACAAATTTTGGCGCCGTTGCCGGGGATTAGCAACTTTGCTAATCCCTTGGTTCTTTTATTTTTGTTTAGTTTGTTTTTGTTTTAGTTTCTAACTTAGTTTTATTTTCTTTGGTTGATGTTACTTTTGATATTTGCTTTAGTTCTTTTTCTTTGATTTTAGGTGCTTGAGAAGTAAGACATGGATTTTGCTAGCATTCAAGCTCAATTGGCAAATCTTACTTCTCAATTGTCGCAGTTTGTTGAAAGGACCACAATGCAAAATGTCCCTACATTTAGTGCGTCTTATAGGCAAGGATACCAAGCCAATCAATTTCCACAAAGCGATTGGAGTGATCATTCAAACTCTATGTGGTGGGAAGCTCAACAAGTTCAACACGAAGCATATTGGCAACCATATGAGGAGTTCTATTCAAGACCAATGCAGCCGCCACAACCTTATATGCAATATGCTCAATCAAACTCAGGTTCGTCAATAGATTATAATCAAATTCTTAATGAATTAAACTCTTTGGTGCAGGGTTCACAAAATCAAGCTAAGGAGACTCACCAAGAAACATATTGGCAACCATATGAGGATTCATATGCACCACCACAGCCTCCCCCTCAATCGTCACATCCAAATTCAGGTATATCAAATTATTATAAGGAAGTTATTCAACAACTGAATTCTTTGGAGCAGGGCAGGGAAGCTCAACCATTTCAACAAGACGCATTTTGGCAACCAATTGAGGATTTCTATCAAGCAAAAGAGTTGGCTGAGTGGAACAATCAATTTAGGCAGAATGCAGAATGCATTGAACAAATTCAAGAACAAATGGTTGAAGATGAGCCCATGGATGAATTGCTACTGTTCGAAGAGGAGGAGGATGCACAAGGCACGGCAAGGGAAGAACAACCCTTGCCGCAACCTCCCAATATTCCTACACCACCCCATTCAAGTAAGGTTGTTCCAAATTTAATTATTTCTAACTTTGTTCCCCCAAATGCACCTTTCCCTGGCAGGTTCATGCAATCCATGAAAGTGTGGGGGAAGAAAGACATCTTGGACACCTTTCCAACAATTCACGAGGAAAAAGTGGTTAAGGAGTATCAAGAATTCATCAAAGAGGATGTAGTTGAAACAACCAATGCCAAAGAAGTTGAATTTGATGACACTGGACAAATCACTGCCCTAATGCCCAATCTAGCCGAGAGCAAACCTAGTGAAATTGTTGAAAATGCTGCTACTTTCAAATCCTCATTGCAGCACATTGGTGAGCCACCTCTTCCAATTTCAATTCCCATTTCAATTAATAGGTTGTTACCCTCTTTGGCGCAGGTGCCGAATCAAATCCAAATTGGTGGGAGAATTTACACGGACTCTAGGAAGCTCAATGCCATAATTAGGGAGGATCACTATCCCCCTCCATTCATAGATCCAATGCATGGAAGTTTTGTGGAGCATGTCGTGGAAGATGTACTTGTGTTCTTGTCGCAACACACAGGTAAGCCACCTCCTCAAATTTCAAGTTTGTTTTATACTAACAAGTTGTTGAGTTCAATGATCCAGGCACCCATTTTAGAATTTAAAGCATTACCGGATCATTTCAAGTATCACGTTCCATTTAAAGATCACCTCCATGCCGTGGGCCCTATTCAAGCTTGATTGGAGGTATCGTCCGGCTGTACGACGTTAAAGCAAGCGCTACTTGGGAGGCAACCCATGCATGCAACAAAGGAAGACCTAGAGAGCGCTCCAACATCAGATTTGCGTTCCTAACCCCTTCTCTTTGCTGCACTTATTTCATTCATGCCATGTTAGATTGTTTAGTTGCTGTTTTGTTGTTTGGTTGTTATTTGTGTTAGTTTATGCTTGAAACATTGAGGACAATGTTTGGTTTAAGTGTGGGGGGGGGGGGGGTAAACAAGTGTTTTTGTTGCAAAATTCGTAGGATTTTACCACCTAACATTTCAAAAGTTGTTTTTCACTGTTTTTGAGTGTTTTAGTGTGTTTTGAAGTAAAAATCCGAAAATCACATAAAAATTTGAAAAATTTGTTTTAAAAACCCAACAAGAGTTGTTTTTGTGTGTTTGTTTGTGTCTTCGGGTACCTTCCAACACAATAATGAGGATTCGGTTTGTAATTGCATGACGGTTAAAGAAAGTTGTAAATATGGATAAAAGTTTGATTTACTCTTTGGTTTATGCTTGGTTGAGGTTATAACTTATGAATTCACATGCAATCATAAGGGAAAAATCAGTTTTGTAACATGCTTGAAGGAAGAAACTCAACTAACGCTACAACCTTGTGAGACTTGAGCCTAAACGTTTATTTGGAGAGTCAAAATCTGTGCATTCTTTGTTTTCTAAAGTCGTTGCATGATCTCATTATTCTTTGCTTGGTTGCTACTTAGAAGGCGTTTCATCATTTAGTTCCAAACTCTAGAACTCATGCCCATTTCATTCAAAGCATGTTATTGATTTGCATAACACATATTCAAGATGAAGTTGTGTAGTGACCACCACCTTAGCCAAATGCCGTGTGCCCTATGTCATTATGTTTTGTAGGTTTTTAACCCCGTTGAGCCTTGTTAGCCTTCATTATTTGTTAACCCATGTTTTCCTCACCTAGCCTAGTTTAGGACCATCCATACCCTTGTTCTTTAAGCATAGTAAAGCATGATTCGAATTGAATTCCTTTTGATCTATGTTAGCAGAAAACAAGTGTGGGGGAAGTATTTTTCATGAAGAAAAGAAAAAAATTCGTGGAAAAAGGAAAAAAAAAAAGTATGAAAAGTATGAAAAAAAGAGTTGAAAAGTTGAGAAAAAGAGTTCCAAAGTATTGTTTGTTGAAGTGAGGGTCCAAAACAATGAATTCGGCCCTAAGGAGTTGTTTAAGTCTCCCCCTTGTGTGTTAAAGTTAATTTCTGCAATCTAAGTGAATTCTAAGTCTCAATTTCATTGCTTTGCTTACTATTGCTTGAAGAACGTTTGTTTTCCCTATCCTTTATATGTTAACCAATACCCCAAGCCCCGTTGCAACCCTTAACTTCTATCTTGAGTGTTATGTGTTTCAATTTGTGGAGTTTGAATTTGGTATGAGCATATGGTGTCACTGGTTCTCGCATCTAAGTAGTAGCATTCCATTCATGAGATCATATCTAAACATGCTTGTTAACTCCGGAAATTGCGTTCTTTGTGATACATATATGTGAGCATTCGTTTTTATATCTACATCCATTCTCTCACATATAACTAGTATAGGGTGTGTAGTTAGAAAATCTGAGTGAAAATAGAGTGCATATCTTGTAAGGATTGAGGGAATTCTCTAAGGCATGTTACTACATTCAAAACATTGTTTTAATTGGTTAATTGTGAACTAGTAAGTAGTGACTATGATTAAGTATGTGCTTAAGTGTTAAATTGACTCAAATTTGTGGGAATGATAATCTTTAACTTGTCATGTGCATTGGAAATCCCTGAGGCAAACGTTGGAAGGTTTCTGTTATGTTTGTTGGTTTTGTTTTGTTTTATTTCTTTGTTTTGCTCGAGGACTAGCAAAAGCTAAGTGTGGGGGAATTTGATAGGAGCATATTTATGCGTCTTAGCTTGCTTGTTTTCTTGCATTTTGGTAATTATTTAGTATTTATAAAAGTGTTTAAAGCTAAATTCGTGTGTTTGTAGGTTTTATGGGCTAAGGGTGCATTTTAAGCCAATTTGGAGTAGTTTGGAGTGTTTTTGGGCCCAAGATGGATTGCTTATGATCCAAGCTAGATGGATGGACGAATTTGAAGACAAAAGAGGCTATGAACATGCTAAAAATCTGGTGAAACAAATACAAGTTGCAAGAAGGGATAAATTTCTAGAAGGATTGACCAAAACTTCACTCAAAACCAAGAAATTCTTCAATGCCGTGGGCATTGATTCACTTTCACCAGAAATTTGAGTGATGATGCAATGCTTAAATCACCATGACATGTGAGTGGATGATGCAATGCTTAACTCACCATGACATGTGAGTGGATGACTCAAAACCTACCCTCACCAACAATTCTCCACCTTGCCATGCCTTACCTACTTCATTCCACCAGATCTTTGCATTAAACATGTCCATCTTCTTCCTATAAATACCATGGCAGCAACCTCATTCAAATCATCAAGAAATTAACCATTCTCCAAGCCTTCCCTTGCCTCTCCCTACATATCTAAACCCCCTCCCATCCATTCCTCCAAATAACCAACCCTTCAACATCATTCCAACCTTGTTGTTGCGGCAAAGAGAAGGAGAAAAGTCCTTGGACGCGCTTGCTATCCAACATGGATCGTTGGAACGTTTAGGTGCTTTCTTTCCTTTGTTTTTCAATGTTTAAATTTGTTTATCTTTGTTTTGTAATAATGAGGAACTAAACCCCCCTTGGCTAGGGGGGATTCGAAACACATGTCCATGCTTGCAATATGATTTGATTACTTTTAATTGCGTTTCATAAGTTATGAATTCAATTTACTTATCCGTTCGTATAAAAACTGATTTGTGTATGTTGATTGAGGGTCGACACTTAGTTTGCATGCATGAATTTGATGCTAGAATATAAGGGAGTTTCACCTAATCGTCATGAACTTATATTCACAAGTAGTGAAGGTTGCTAGTCACAATCGCGTTAAGTAAATTCTTGGCATAAGTTTCATGCGTATTCCATAGTAACGAGTGCCTCGTCAATGCTTATGATTTTCATAGAACTTAATGATTCTTGCTTGTATCTCTATTATGCAATTCATGTAGGGAACTTGTGAGGAATGCTTTGGGTTGTCGTATGCAATCATCCAACTCAATAAAAGTAGGAAAATCTGAGGGTTAATTTAAGCGTACCTAATTAACTTGGGGCATTGAGAATTAATAAGTTATTGAAATACAATTGGAAATCGTTTTGTATGCAAGCAAGACATGTGTGGAGAAGAACCCTCTAGCTAAAGCCCATCATCCATAGTTTTTAAGTTTTAGTTATTTGTTTTACTTTCACTTCACAAGAACCAAATCCCCCCTTTTACTTTCTTGTCTTAAAAGTCTTTTGTTTACATTTTTTTTAACTTTGTTTTTATGTTTTTAAATTAGTTTTGAGAGGTTTTAGCAAGCCCTCCTAATCCCCGGTTTAGAACGATACCCTACTTACATCTATACTACAATTGTCACAAGAGGGTTTAATTTGTGTGTCAAGTAATTCTCACATCATTGTGTTGCAATTCTTGTGGTTTAATTCGAGGGCTTAATTCCTTGCATGCATCATATTCTTTTTCCAGATTCCGACAAAGGAAAACGGATGAATTCGAGTTGGGTCACCCTGACATCAACCACACATCATACAACCCTCAGGCTCTCGGGCCACCAATTTGAGCCGGGCCTCTCGCTCGAGCCCCTCCTCAGCCCACACGCCCGCATGAGCTTGAGCTTGCAGCTGGGGCTATTAGGATGGGGAAGTCACCAGTCTATCAGGCTAATGGTCCCAGTGGATTTGCTCTAATACCAATCTCACACTACAAGTGTGTAGATGCCAGGTGGCAATACAACAACATATTTAAAATAAAACCTGAAAACTTATGCCTATTACACTTTGGCCCCAACAACCTTACAATTTAACCCAACTACTAAAAACTGAATTACTTGATGATCAAGGCAATCATCCTTGAGAATCCCAATTGATAACAATACTCCATACTTCAATAAAACCTTACCCACAAGGTTCATAGAGGAAAAGTAGGGTATTGAAGAGTGAAGTCCTCGAAATCCTCCTAAATGGCAGCATTGACATCCTGATCCTTCCAGTGTACCAACAACTGGACCCCAGCTGAGTTTCCTTTCTTGTACATTCGGCGTTCTAGTATAGTAGTCTGTTCCAATTGACATAATCCATCATTAGTGACCACTGGTAGGACTGAACTTAGTGTAGTGATTGGACCAAGTTGTTTCTTGAGACAACTGACATGGAAAACAGGATGTACTTTGGTTCCAGGTGGCAGGTCCAGCTTGTAAGCTACAGTACCAATTTTTTTCCAAAATTTCATAAGGGCCAAAGAACCTTGGTTGCAATTTGTGATAATTGTGAGAAGCCAAAGACTGCAACTGATAGGTTACCAATCTGAGATACACCCAATCACCCACTTCAAAATGCCTCTCAGTCATCCTTTTGTCAGCCTGCAACTTCATTCTTTCTTGAGCCAGTTCCAAATTCCTTTTGAGCACAAATAACATTTTGTCCCTTTCCTCCAAACATTGAGCCACAAATTCAACTCTGGCAGTACCTGGTTCATAAGGGATGATGTGTAGGGGAGAGTACCCATAAACAACTTCAAAAGGGGTACATTGAGAAGAAGTGTGGTAAGAGGTGTTAAAATACCACTCTGCCCATGGTAACCATTGAACCCACTTTTTTGGTTGTCCTGCAATGAAACACCAGAGATAGGTTTCCAAGCATCGATTCATGACTTTAGTTTGCCCATCAGTTTGAGGATGGTACCTAGAGTTGAGACAAAGCTTGGAGTTTTGGAGCCTGAACAATTCCTTCCAAAAGTGACTGATGAAGACTGGATCCCGATCATTCACAATAGTATTAGGCAACCCATGGAGTTTGAAAACATTGTCAATGAACAATTGTGCTACACTGGTGGCTGAATAAGAATGAGACATGGGAACAAAGTGGGTGTACTTAGAGAGTCTGTCAACGACTACCATGATGACAGACTTACCTTTACAGTTTGGTAAGCTCACAATGAAATCCATACTTATGTCATACCAAATTCGATCAGATATGGGAAAGGGCTGGAGCAACCCAGGTGGAGCCATTGTCTCATACTTATTTTGTTGACATATGTAGCATTTTGTAATGAATTGTTTAATGTCCCTTTTCATACCTGGCCAATAGAAACACTTCTTAAGTTTGTGATAAGTTTTGAAAATGCCTTGGTGACCAGCTGCAGGTGGAGAGTGATACTCTTCAATCAATTTCTGTCTCCAAGTAGAATTAGGACTCAAAAGGATCCTGATTTTGTATATCAAAGAATCCATTTTGCATTGAGAGTTTGGTATACCAAGTAGAGCTTGTGGAATTGGGAACTGTGGACAACCATTCTTGATATTTTTCTTGAGTCCAGGGGTCCTGTTCATTGTACATCCTGAGCTCATCCCACCATCCATAATGGGGATAAGAAATACTTGGACATGCCATGGATTGAATCTCAACAGAATTGGTCAATTCATTCACTTGGTATGTCATGTTCTGGTATCATTGAGAGAGTATCAGCTACCAGGTTATCCCTCCAACATTTGTATTGGATCTCATAATCATAGCCCAAGAGCTTGGATACCTACTTATGTTGGAAATGAGTGTTAGCTTTTTGCTGCAAGAAATATTTTAAGCTATGGTGATCACTCAGGATGATGAAATGAGTACCCTGTAGATAGGTATGCCACTTTTTCATAGCTGAGATAATAGCTATGAGCTCTCTCTCATAAGTGGAGGGTGCCTGGTTCTTAGGGCCCAAGGCTTGACTAGTGAAAGCAATTGGTCTATGATTTTGGTGCAACACATCCCCAATACCATTACCAGAGGCATCACATTCCAATTTAAATGGACGTGAAAAATCTGGAAGAGCTAGCACTTGTGGGGATGACATGATGGTTTTGAGCTGGTTGAAGGTGGCAGTAGCCTCTAAAGTCCAACATAAAACATCTTTCTTGGTCAACTGATACAAAGGTTGGCAAATCTTGCCATAGTCAGGAATAAACTTCCTGTAATACCTTATAAGACCTAAGAAACCCCTTAATGCCTTGATGTTTTTGGAATTGGCCAATCCTGAATTGCCTGCAGCTTAGACATCTGCTACTCCATTGGCAAACACAATGTGGCCCAAATATTTAACACTTCTTTGTCCTAGAGAGCATTTAGACTTCTTCAAATACAATTGAAGATGTTGTAATACTTTGAACACTTCCTGCAAATGAAACAATTGTTCCTGCCAGGATTTACTATAAATGAGAATATCATAAAAAAAGACTAGCACAAACTTCCTTAGAAATGGTTTGACCAAGAATTCATAGTGACCAGCATGAGTTTTAAAGGCAGTCTTGTCTATTTCACCAGGGTGCATCAAAATTTGGTGGTAGCCTAACCTTAGGTCCAATTTAGAGAAGCAGGATGCCCCAAATAGCTAATCTAATAGATCATCAATAAGAGGTATGAGGTATTTATCCTTGATGGTTAAGGCATTAAACTCTTTGTAATCAACACACATTCTCCAAGAGCCTTCTTTCTTCTTCACTAACAGGACATGGAATGAAAAGAGAATGTGACTATGTCTAATAAACCCTGCATCCAACAACTTTTGAACTGCCCTATCAATTTCATCATTTCGGAGTGGACCGTAGTGATAGGGTCTTATGTTGGGTGGTTTGGCACCAGGCACAAGAATGATGTGATGATCATGGAGCCTGGAAGGAGGAGGATGAGAGGGTATCACAAACAGTGCATCAAAATTTTCCAGCAAGGAGTGCAATTCCTGTACTTGCATGGGAGTCAAGTCACTGGTTTGCTGTTTCTTCAATGGAATAAAGAAAGAGACCCAAATTGGAGTTGACTAGCTCTTTGTCAAAATGTTGGAGTGCCATTTCTTGAATTATAGGTTGTCCAATAGAGGAGTGTATCAATTTGTATTGTTGGTGATTCTGTGTGAACTCCAGGGTATGTTTCTGAAAGTCCCAAAGCATAGGGTTAATCGTAGATAACCATTGGACTCCCAAGACTAAGTCACAACTACCAAGGGACTGGGAGAATAAGTCTACAGTACAATTATATCCCCTTATGGACAATGCACTAGACTTACAACAGCCATAACTTTGCACCTTTCCACCATCAGCAATCCTCACTTCAAATGCTTTGGTGTGGTGTACCGATTGACCTCATTGCTTAAGTAACTTAGAGTCCACAAAATTATAGGTATTCCCCGAGTCTAAGAGAATTCACACTGGGTGACCATTAACATAACCCTGTACCTTCATAGTTTGGGCAGTATGAGGGGAATTAGTGCCATAAAAGGCACATGCACTGAGCTCCATGTGATTTAACTCAGAAGCAACTTCAAAAGTGGTCTCAAGTACTTCCTCAATGTCATTAGTGATGTGAAAATTAACTTGACACACAAATTAAACCCTATTAAACATGTAATTGTAGTATTAAGCACACATTCTCTTAGTACCCTCATTTTTCCTAACCAAAATAACTGGAGAGGAGTAAGGGCTATTACTAACCCTTATAAAACCGGCTTGCAACAGCTCAGTAACACACTTCTCTATTTCAAACTTTTGAACAGGACCAAATCGATAAGGTCTACTATTAGGAGGCTTATGCCTTTCAACAAATGGAATTCTGTGATCATGAATGCGGTGTGGAGGCAATGTGTTAGGAGTTGAAAACAGTATCTCATATTCTTGTAATAATGACTACAAGTTTTGTCGTTATTGCTCATTGAGATTTTGGGATTCATTGTCACTGAGAAAATGATCATCACAAAGAACTTGAACAAGCTCTGGTTCTATTTGATATAGTACTGCTTCTACTGTGCTTTGTTGAAGGAGCTTTTGCATTTGCATAGTTGTAATATCCTCCATTTGATGCAGGGTAGACTTTGGGCTAGTAATACAAAAATTTTGAAAGCCTTTTAAGAACTGCATGTATAACTTGTCGAAATCCCACAGTATTGGGCCAAGAGTTCTCAGCCATTGAACTCCTAGTACCACTTTGCAACCACCCAATGGAATCACATAGAGGTCTGTTGTACAACTGTAATCCTGAATCTTGATGGTTGTTTGTGCCAAGGTCCCTTTGGTAGCCATACGACCAACATCTGCAATCTTGACATAAAAAATGTGACTTGTATCTAACTGCCCTCTCAGACGTTTAACGAGATCCAAATCAACAAAATTGTGTGAGCTGCCAGAATCAATAAGGATCGTAACCGAGCAATTCTTGATGAATCCAGTAACCCTCATTGTGTTGATCGTACCTGGTGCAGGGATACCAAACAAAGCACATGCTGTGATTTCTGGTTCTTAGGTCTCAATGTCGTCAGTAAGCACTACCCCATCATCCTGTTCTTGTACATCAAGGAGGAGCAATTACTTCTTGTCACATGAATGGCCTTTGACATATTTTTCTTTGCAATGGTAACACATCCCATTTTTTCGACAATGATCCACTTCCTCAGGGGTCAACTGTCCGACGGTGTTAAAATTAGGCCGTAAATCCATCTGTGGTTGATTGTTGACAGTATTCAAAGCTGAAGATCTCAAATTAGGAAAAACAGAAGAGGATCTCGGCAAAGATTTCATCTTGAGATCTGATATCTTGGCATCTATTTGTTGAGCGAAAGAAGAAGATTCGAGCACATCCCTTGGCTTAAGGAGTTTCACATCGTGGCGTAATTCGGCCTTAAGACCCCCAATGAAGCAAGATTTGAGAAAAGTAGGGCTGATGTCCCTTATGCAATTCAACAATCTGCGAAACTCAAGAATGTAATCTCAAAGGGTTCCCGTCTGTCGCAGTTTCACCAGATTCTCAGCAGAGTCTTCGAATTCGGAGGGTCTGAATTCTTGGCATAGCACCTTCGTAAAGTCGTCCCAATTTGGGTAGTTGGTGAGACATTTAGCCCATTGGAACCATTGAAGAGCTTCACCTTCCATGTGGAAGGACGCCATTTTTACCCTCTTCGAGTCATCAATACCAAAGAAATCAAAATAGTGCTCGCTTTGTAGATCCAACCTATATGATCGTCCCCTTCCATAAATCTGGGAAACTCCATCTTTAAGAATGGTGAGCAAACATGATGGGTCGAATTCTGACCAAAATTAGGGTTTGCCCCATCGTGCAGATTCATATCACTGGGCGTAGCTTCAGAGGATTCGCCGCCGCTAGGACCACCGTGATGAAGGGAAATAATGAGATTTATGTGGGATTTCTAGTGAATAGCATGCATATACAATTCAATATTTATATACATGAGCAATGGAAGCATGTTATCACATAATATCAAAGCTATAGTCATGCAAATCCCCTTCAAGAAGCATAGGTCCATATTTGATGCATCTTAGAAATTATGGAAGAACAAAGTGAAGGTATAGTTTTATACCTCTTGATCTAGACTTGAGACCAAGGATGGACCACCTCCAAGTTCTTTGTTCTTGGAACTCCTTGAGCTTAGCCTCCCTCCTTGCCTCCTCCACTTTGCTAGAATGAGTGCTCCTTGGTTCTCCTTTAGTCTCCAAGGTAGAAGACCTCTAAAGATCCACACCCACTAGTGTAGTGAGATGGATGGAGGAATGACCAAAAGGAGAAAAGATGATTAGCTAAAACTCCTCTTGGTGGCCGGCTTTGTGGGTAGAGAGAGAGATAGTGTTTTCTCAAATTTTGGTGAAAGTTAACTCACAAAACCCTAATGAAACTTTTCACCAAAAGTTCCTTTTATATCTCAAAGAAACCTAGCCAACAACTTGACTTCCTCTCTCTCCCTTTCCCTTTATTTGGCCGGCCCCTTTAGTGTTGTTTGGGCTTTGGGCTTTTATTATTTCAAGTCATCCTATGCTTAAATAAAAGCCCAATGGGTTTGGGCTTAATGGGCCCATATTAACCCGAACTTTTCTTTAAGCCCAAAACGATCTTTTATCGCTTTTATGATTTCTTTAGACTTTCTAATTAATCACAACACTTAATTAATCCAATTAATTATTTCCATCATCCATTATTTATCTCACCATAAGAGTGTATCGGTGTACAATCATTTTAGGTTCTAATTAGCAAGGCAGTGAGGTGATTGGCACCAATCCAATTGATTATATTTAATCCAATCACTTAGTGAATTAAAACTTACTTTTAATTCTTCTTCTTCTTTGATGACTGCTTATTTAATCATCTATAAGAACCCACAAGCCATGAGTGACATCTAACCATATATCATGGTTACCCAAGCTAATGTAGAATTTGTTCGGAGAACCTATTCAGTTGGAATTACAATGTAATTTGATCCTTCTCTAAAACAATACTCTCAATCACATTATTAGGGTATGGATATATTATGTCAAACCCCTAATGTGATTATTTCATGTTATATGATTCAATTGAGTCGTATAGGAACGCTTTCCTTTATTACGCTCGATACTTCGGCCGAAGATTCCCGAATCATATCTTAGAGTATTCATCCTCTCATAACGAGGATTAGTATCTTTGCCTTTTGATGTATAAGAGTCATCTATACACTCATTCATTGTCCTGAAATGTTTCTTCCAAAGATTGACTTTCAGGGCATATCTCCAACAATCTCCCACTTGCACTAAAGTCAATCACTAGTGTATCTTATACATACTAGTCGAGTGAACTTATGCTCATAGGTAAACTTGGTTATGTATTAATCCTTTTAATTTATAAAAGTGATTTACTTATCAAACGTTTCTAAAACATTTGATGATGTCTCTTTCTTGTGTTCAAATACTTTGATGAGACCTTGATTCCATGGCTTGAGCTATCGCCCCATTACGTCGTAGTGTTGTACTAACGACCTTATGGTTTGGATTCAATCATCGGTTCTATAAGAACCCCTTCTATTCAAAACATCTTTTGAAGCAGTTTCTAAAACTATATATCGACATATATTTCGTTTGTATACTTTATACATACTTTGCTCCAACCTTGAGACCATTGTAGTACAATATTAACAATACATCCATATGATTAGTACTTCATCCATTATGAAGTTCCATTTGTTAAAATGGGTTATTTTTCACTTTGGTTTATAACCTAAGTGAATGCACGCTTCCAGAGTCCGACTCTGATGTTCCTTTCTTAAAGGCAATAATACTCTTTCAGTTGCTATTGTTCTGATCCTGAGCTATAGTAATATCTTAAAGTGACAACCCCAATGGTTTTTCACCTTTGGATATCATTTCACAAGTCCATACATGTGTCCCTTTTGTGATTTTGTGACACATTCATTATAAGGGCCATGAAAGTGATTTTATATCATATAAGAAAGTACTTTCTCAAATCTTCAACATTTGAGATTTAATTTCCCTATATAACATCCTTGAGATAGCCTTGCTATATCATTAAGTCCAATTTCAAGTCTATACTTCAAAATTGACCGTGTCACGATTTGTCATTTTGAGTAACATCAATATTTATTACGTCTATCAAATAGAATTCATTCATAATATGTTGCTCAAAGGTATGACATCACTCCCACTGTCCTTGTTGTAACTAAGCATTCAATCGAAACCTTAAGAAAAACATAACACTTATATTTTCTTGATTTGAATGCATATAGCTCCCACTAACTTGTCTTGGATCTATTGACAATCATTAAGATCCATTAGCTTATTGATGATGTCTCAACAATTTTGGGACTATCAACAATTCTAGCTAACACAAGTTATTTAAATGAACATTCTCCAAAAGAATTCCTTCTCAAGTAATTCCATTTGAAATGTGTGACTTGCTTTATCAAGTCCATTCATTTAAATTATATGGTGTCATACACCATACTTCAAGTTTTAGTCATACTAAGACCTTTAATGTAGTCATATAAGAATTATCCAAGTCATTAGTGAAAGCATGGCTCCTACTAAGGATATAGAAACTCAACCATACCTTCTAGGTGGTTGATATAATTCTTTATCAAAACTACATAGAGCGTTATAGTTACATTAGGTGCCGAATTTGGATTGTCTTGTTGTTAAACCATATGTTGTGACTCATTTTGAAACTATTCCCTTTTGTTTCATCAACTTGTCCATTTGCTTTGTACTTAGCATGTTCTCATAAAAGGGAATGATGGACAACTCCCAACTTATAACCATTTTATGCTAGGTTGACGAAACCAACATTCATAGATTATTCTTTAGAATGTTACACAACATAGAATTTCAACGTTTTGAGACCTTTAACAATTAAAATTACAAACTCATTAATAGTAGTAAAGTACTATTAATTTTTAGACAACTATAAACCAATCATATTCAAGTTTATATCCTTTTCTCACCTCCCACTGTTTCTCATGACTTTAATGAGAAATTAAATAATACATTCAAAATGTATAAACGTGGAGTATACGGGTAGAGGATAATGTGGAGTAGCTTTAAAACCTTTCAAGCTTATTTGTTTCAATCTCCACTAAGTTGATGTCTTGTTATTAAGTGACTAAAGTCTTTAAACATTTCATAGATTTAGACACTTCTTTCTTGGTTTAATCACTAACACACTTGACATTTAAAAACAATTTTAAGAATGCCCAATTAGTTGTTCAAAACTACTAATTGTATCAAGAGTGATCTTGATTATTGTGTTTAAGTAAGTGATAACCATATAAGAAACGTTTTTCTTTATTACTTATATCATTATAATGTGATCTTCCTTTTCTTCAAGAAAGGAATCTCTAGACCCTTTTCAATTCATATAGAACTCATATGTAGGCAATTGGAACCAAATCTAAAGATTCATTGTATCCATCTATGGCCAACACGTGAGATCTATCCATAATTGATAAGTCCAAAGTTTGGATATCGCATTATATAAGTGATATAAATCTTGTATCTCATCTAGGATACAACAAGACAATATTCAAGTCATAACACTACTTTGAGGAAATAATATAGTAGAAGGCATTCATCACATTACATTGATATGATAATTCAAACATTCATAATGTTTAATACAAAAGGAATTAGCTCTATACATTTAGAGACTAATTATATATCTTCATATAGGCACCAATAGTGGTCTTCCATCATATGAAGCCACATAATAAGTTCTTAACAAAATAAGAAAGTTTAAAGACTATCTTTAAGTGCCTAACAAACTTCCTACGTAGTTAGAAAAAATGGTGGCCGAACCCTTCTCCATCCTTTTCCTTGCTTGTTCATCTTCTACTTGGCTCCATCACCTACATACAATTGCATAAGTGATTAGCATTTTATATCAAATATAAAGATTAGAAGATCTAACAATTAGAATTGAAGATAAGAACATAAACCATACCTTGTGGCTTGTCCTTAAGAGTTGTAAGGTATAACCTGCAATTCCTCTTCCAATGCCCTTCCTTTCCACAGTGGTGGCAAGTCCCCTTGGGCTCCTTTGCCTTTTTTTTCCTCACTCCTCCTTGCGGCTTAGGAGTGGGTGACTTCTTCTCCTTCCCTTTGCCTTTGCCTTTCGGCTTGGCCTTGGAAGAGGATGGCTTGTTGTAGGCTACTGCTGCAGTCCCTACAACGTTTTTTTTTCTTCATAGTCTTCTCACCGGTTACTAACATGTTTAGTAACTCAGAGAGAGTGTTATCCATCTTGTTCATGTTGTAGTTCATAACGAACTGCGAGAACGAGTCAGAAAGAGAAGCCAAGATGAAGTCCTGGGCCAATTCCCCGTCAAGTGGAGTCCTTAGGTTCTCCAATTGTTCAATGAGTCCAATCATCTTCAGTACATGTTGATGCACTGGAGCTCCCTTGACCATCTTGGTCTTCATAAGTTCACTGACAGTGCTAAAGCGACGGTTGCACGTCACTTCACCATATAACTCCGTAAGATGAAGTATGATGGAAGATGCACTGTCCATGCCCTCGTGCTGTCTCTGCAACTCCTCATTCATGGAAGCCAACAGATAGCACTTGGCTTGTGTATCATCCTCAACGTGCTTGTCATACTTAGCATGTTCATCCTCAGTGGCGTCAGGGCCAAGAGGTATGTGAGGTGGAGCCTTGTCTAGTACGTAAACAATCTTCTCCAAGGTTAGGAGAATCTTGACATTACGAAACCACGATGGGAAATTGTGCCCCTCTAGGCAATGTTTGTCGAGTATTTTCGCGAGTGTGCTTCCAACCATATCTAAATACATAAACAATAAAATAAATTAGTTTGATTGTTGATTAAGTCAAACGATTCAGGTCTTTAAACCGAATGACACCACCCACCATTTTTGGCAAATCCCATATCCCTCAAGATGGAATCCGGGAGATTTCAAAGAAAGCTCCTAGCGGGTTATGGGAGGCTCACTATTACCAAGCCCACCTCACGATGATACGATGTCGGCTAGCAAAAATAATAATGAGAGGGTACAATTACCCATTCACAACAACCTCTTGTGATTGCCCATCTAGTTGGCCCCTAGAGAACAATGCCTCACAATGATATGATGTTGGCACCATTTCTCTTAGTTAAGTTTTGACCCACCATGCCGGTTTAGATAGGGGTTCAAGTATGACCTCACGATGATACGATGTTGGCCACACTCGTTGCCTACCTTCACCACATCAAATGTTGAAATAGACTCCTCCTGAGTATAAGCACGCACTTTGCACTCCCCATGATAGGGTGAAAGCGGTGTACGAGTCATAAAAGATTGGAGCTTACCATGGTGGAAGGCCACGAAGAAGTGTTCAAAGCACCTCTCCGCTTTCAACTTAATATTGGATGTTGGTTGAGGGATTTTATGGTCTCATCATTTTATTTATTTAATCATATTAAAATAAATTGTGTCCTATTATAACTACTAGTCCAAAGTTAATGAAATTAGTAGCATATAATATCCCCACTATTCGTTTTCATAAAACAAATCAATATCAAAACATTTTTCAAAATATTGGAGATATATATAACTACTAATTATGTTCATTATGGTTTAGTAGCGTATGATACTCCCACTATTTCTTTTGAGAAAAACAAATCAATATGAAAAACGAATTTTTCAAATATTGGAAGTAACTACTACTACTATGGTTTTTGCATTCCTTTGAAATTGGACTTTATAGTTATCTTAGGCTCTTTGGATGACCATGGACTTATTGGGTTAATTCAATCAACGAGCCAACATTGTTGAATAAGATCTAGGGAAGGTTGTGTCGTTTTAATTACGTGCTTTCAATCCAATTAAAACACTTTTCATTGAGCCATTAGAAATGAAAGACATTCATTCATTGCTAATTTGGACCCAATTAATCTTTAATCTCATGTCAAAACCCTCTTTTAATCATGTCTCCTTACCAATAGTTAAAGAAACTCTAGTCTAGTACTAGAGGGAATCAACTAATTGAATGAGATTAAGAAGTAATAAGAATTACAAACCGATTTGTTCAAATTCCTACAAATTACATATACTAAGAGGGAGAGAAAGATTAATGTCTATCATGACAAGGTCCAATTGAAATAGTAATTAAAACACATTCCCAAGGTTCAAACAATTTGATTTTAGCGCCCTTTCTCATAGCTCAATTATCGTTTAAGGCATAAGTCCATAGTCAACCATTTTCTAACTACTTAATCACATTAAATAATAAAATGGAATGCAACATGAACAATTAGATTTAGTGCATATGGGCATAATTGTATGATGAAACAAGTAACAAAATTAAAATCAAGATATTTTAACTTATTAGAGAGATGGGGCCTAATATGCAAATATGAAAAGTTAAGGGTCAAACCACAAATACTAGAAAGTATTATCAACTTTAAAAATTACAAAATAGCCCCACAAGTGGATAATCCACTAGGGTGGCCGGCCATTTTAAGGGGGATGAGAGGTTTCAAACAACTTGCATTAATTCAAATTAAAGTAGATATAACCCTAGATATTTCTTGCCACTTGACAAGCTTTAAGGACTTTAGTGTAAAGGTGATGGAAATTCTCCTAGTCAAGTCTAGGATTGAATAAATTTTGGGAAGGCTATGGATGGTAAGTTTATCATCCAAAACCATAAAACAATTTATGAATACAAAACAAAACCATTTACACCAAAACAAAACCATGAACACCAAGAACAAAACCATGAAAACAATTTCAAGATTTGTACTTTCTTGGTGATTTTTCAAACCCAAAAACAAAAGTGACAAGATCTAGATTTTCTAGCTTTAAAAGGATGTGTGAGTGACTTACAATAAAACACAAACACATGCCAAAAAATCCCCCAAAACCGTGCAAACCCTATGGTACTTTAGCCCCAAATTTTGTTCCAAAACTCACTCTACATTCATGCATCCAAAACACTTTTTGCATACATATCTTTTTCAACTCTTGAAACACATTTTTCAACATTTGAAAAACTAAAGATAAACATATTTTGAATGAAGAAATAATATGTCAAACATAAAATTAAAACCCATATGCATAAAATCCAAAAGGACACATCAAATATAAACCTTTGCCTCTTGATACCACTTGAAGGGAAATAATGAGATTTATGTGGGATTTCTAGTGACTAGCATGCATATACAATTTAATATTTATATACATGAGCAACGGAAGCATGTTATCACATAATATCAAAGCTATAGTCATGCAAATCCCCTTCAAGAAGCATAGGTCCATATTTGATGCATCTTAGAAATTATGGAAGAACAAAGTGAAGGTGTAGTTTTATACCTCTTGATCTAGACTTGAGACCAAGGATGGACCACCTCCAAGTTCTTTGTTCTTGGAACTCCTTGAGCCTAGCCTCCCTCCTTGCCTCCTCCACTTTGCTAGAATGAGTGCTCCTTGGTTCTCCTTTAGTCTCCAAGGTAGAAGACCTCTAAAGATCCACACCCACTAGTGTAGTGAGATGGATGGAGGAATGACCAAAAGGAGAAAAGATGATTAGCTAAAACTCCTCTTGGTGGCCGGCTTTGTGGGTAGAGAGAGAGATAGTGTTTTCTCAATTTTTGGTGAAAGTTAACTCACAAAACCCTAATGAAACTTTTCACTAAAAGTTCCTTTTATATCTCAAAGAAACCTAGCCAACAACTTGACTTCCTCTCTCTCCCTTTCCCTTTATTTGGCCGGCCCCTTTAGTGTTGTTTGGGCTTTGGGCTTTTATTATTTCAAGTCATCCTATGCTTAAATAAAAGCCCAATGGGTTTGGGCTTAATGGGCCCATATTAACCCGAACTTTTCTTTATGCCCAAAACGATATTTTATCGCTTTTATGATTTCTTTAGACTTTCTAATTAATCACAACACTTAATTAATCCAATTAATTATTTCCATCATCCATTATTTATCTCACCATAAGAGTGTATCGGTGTACAATCATTTTAGGTTCTAATTAGCAAGGCAGTGAGGTGATTGGCACCAATCCAATTGATTATATTTAATCCAATCACTTAGTGAATTAAAACTTACTTTTAATTCTTCTTCTTCTTAGACGACTACTTATTTAATCATCTAGAAGAACCCACAAGCATTGAGTGACATCTACCCATATATCATGGTTATCCAAGCTAATGTAGAATTTGTTCGGAGAACCTATTCAGTTGGAATTACAATGTAATTCGATCCTTCTCTAAAACAATACTCTCAATCACATTATTAGGGTATGGATATATTATGTCAAACCCCTAATGTGATTATTCCATGTTATATGATTCAATCGAGTCGTATAGGAACGCTTTCCTTTATTACGCTCGATACTTCGGCCGAAGATTCCCGAATCATATCTTAGAGTATTCATCCTCTCATAATATCATTTACTGAGATAGTCCTAATTAGTATCTTTGCCTTTTGATGTATAAGAGTCATCTATACACTCATTCATTGTCCTAAAAGGTTTCTTCCAAAGATTGACTTTCAGGGCATATCTCCAACACGTGACCCTTGGTTGCCAACAACTGAAGCTGCATCAAGATCAAATCTTAACTCGTCTTGAGATCGGCGATCATGGTTTCCAGGCTGGAGACTCGGGATTCCATGGCTTTTCTGGAAGCTTGTCGAGTCATACACTATTGAAGGATGAAGAGGGATCGTTGACCAGCTGATACCAATGATATGATACACCTACTTTACGTCTTCACAATTTTACTGTAACCAATATTATTAAGAGAAATATTACATCACCCTTCAATTATTACAACAACTACTATTTATAGTAACTTGCTAGCTTACTCCATAAGCTACCCTCCAACAACTTCTAACAATCTTAACAACTCAACCTTATCTATTAATTCCTTAATCACAACCTTACATATGTCACAATTAGATGCTGCCATTAGGCATTCTAACAGCAGCCTAACATACTGATGAAAATTTGGACCACTTTTTGTTAAACATAATGCACTTTCTCCCTGTTAGTTGTATCTGTTGTTAAGTAGAGTTGAGTGAGAAGAGCTGTGTTAAGGAAGAGTTGTATCTCTTTAGATGTCTAGGGTTGTGTCTGCAACTCTTGGAACTAATCCAAGAATTATGTCTATTATGAAAAGGTCTGAATGTTATTATAAATAGCCAATAAGATGGCCTAGTGTTGTAATCAATTTGAAATCAATAAAGTTAGTTATCAATAAAGCTTTAGTTTTTTGTTTAAAACTCTCTTCCATATTCTCTAATATCCATCTTCCTCCAACAAATTTGGTATATCAGAGTCAATCGATCCCTTCACTGTGTTAATCATGGCATCAAGTTCAAATTCCTCAACCATTGGAAATATTCAAAATTTAATGCCTATTTTCGATGGAGAGAATTATGAATATTGGAGCCTACAAATGAAGACCTTGTTCATCTCAAGATCTTTGGGATCTGGTACAAGATGGTTACGAGGAACTGGAAAAAACATCAACCGGAAAAGCGACACCGGAAACGCAACAAGCACTTAAAGAAGATAGGAAAAGAGATGCCAAGGCTTTGTTCCTAACTCAACAGGGAGTAAGCAAAAATCTTTTTCCAAGATTACTTTCTGCAACTACATCAAAGAATGCTTGGGAAATACTCAAAATTGTTGAATTATAAGTCTATAGCTGATTAGAATTAGTGAAATAAGATGAGGTTATTTGTGTATTCACCTGAGTATATCTGCCAAGTGTGAGGTCAAAAGATGTAAGGCTAAAATAGCCATGTGTAGTGATCCTATAAATTAGCTAAATGTGTGGCTGAGATCAAGTGTGATGTGTGTGGATCCAGCTAAGGTAAAATGGTCATGAAATGCACGTGTGTGTGCTCAATTTTTGACATAGAGAAAAATGTATTCCTCTCTGCAACTTCCAATAGCAGATGAGAGAACTTTCATTCATTTCCATTTTACTTGTATCCTTCTATTCTCTCTCTAGTTTCCAATTCGAATAATCCAGATAAATTCAAAACACACTAACATGGCCTCAGAGCCAGGTTCGATCATCTGAGCCTGGGCGTAAATCTGTGAGCTCATTGAGCTGAGTTGAAGCTCGGTGAAAGTTGCCAGAGACCTATTATCATCTGAAAAGAGAAATCAACCCATTCAGACCAAAGATGTTTGGATCTGGAGGCTCGGAAGTGAGAACTCCAATTTTCTCCGGTGAGAACTACAAGTTCTAGAGAATCAAGATGGTGACGATTTTCAAATCACATGGGTTGAGGAATCTGGTAAATAAAGGAGTTAAAACGTCCGATTCGAAGAAGAAGAAGACTGAAGGATCATTGGAGGATGATGTAGATGAAGAAATGGCCGCTGTGATGGTGCAAGATGTAAAGGCTCTGGGAATCATTCAGAATGCAGTCTCGGATCAAATCTTCCCTCAAGTCGCCAATGCTTAATCAGCGAAGATGGCCTGGGATTTGTTGTATGGAGAGTATCATGGTGGTGATCAGGTACGATCTGTGAAATTGCAAAATCTGAGACGTGAATTTGAGTATGCTAGAATGCGTGATGATGAAACTCTGTCTGGGTATCTTACTAGGCTAAATGAGTTGATAAATCAGATGAAAACGTTTGGTGAAATTTTGTCTAATGAAAGACTTGTGCAAGATGAAAACGTCAGGTACGATCTGTGAAAGGCAAGAAATGGGAATCAAAACCCAAATTTCAGCAAAAATCTCCTCTGCACACTTATCAGAATGTGAATGCATCTCAGTCAATGGGTCAAGAGGTTGCAAAACCTCAGTGCAAGGTGTGTTCTAAATATCATTTTGGTGAGTGTAGATGCAAAGGGAAACCAAAATGCTTCAATTGTGATAAATTTGGGCATTAGGCTAGAGAGTGTACTGCAGGCAAACCAGTGCAAAAGGCAAACAATGTTAATCAATTGGAGATGACAGGGAATCTATTTTATGCAAATAACACAGTTTCAGAACCAAGAATGAATGGAGAGTGGTACATCGATAGTGGTTGTAGCAACCACATGACAGGAAATGTAGAATTGCTTGTTGATGTGAGAACCAACATAGCTGGAAAAGTTCAAATGCCAACTGGAGACCTTGTGAATGAAGTAGGAATGGGTTCATTGGTGATTGATACAAATAAGGGCAGAAAATATGTTAGAGAAGTAATGTACCTGCCTGGCTTAAAAGAAAACTTGCTAAGTGTTGGTCAAATGGACGAGCATGGATTTTCTTGGTGTTTGGTGGTGGAATGTGCAGTGTGTATGATGGTCCATCACTGGAATGCCTTGTTATGAAAGTGAAGAAGAAAGTGAATTGGGCACTCACTCTATTGAGACTTGGCATAAGAGACTTGGGATCAAGTGGTTTTAAAAGCTAGTGTCACTCACTCTACTGAGACTTGGCATAAGAGACTTGGGCACTTACACTTTGGTGGTCTTAAAAAATTGCGAGACAAGGAAATGGTGCATGGTTTGCCTCAACTTGAAGACTACAATGGAGTCTGTGAAGGTTGTCAATTTGGAAAACAACACAGAGAAGAATTTCCAAGAAATCAAGTGCAAAGAGCAACTGCCCCACTTGAACTGATTCATGTTGATCTATGTGGACCTATGAAGAATGATTCAATTGCTGGAAATAAGTATTTCATGTTGTTGATAGATGATCTCACCAGAATGACTTGGGTTTATTTCTTGAGATATAAGTCTGATGCATTCAACTGTTTTAAAAAATTCAAAGCTATGGCAGAGTTACAAAGTGGGTTCAAGATTAAGTGTTTGAGAAGTGATAGAGGAGGGGAGTTCAAGTCATCTGAATTCAACTTATTCTGTGAAAAGGAAGGAATATAAAGACAATTCACTCTTGCATACACTCCACAACAAAATGGAGTAGTGGAGAGGAAGAACAGAACAGTGATTTAGATGGCTAAATCCATGTTGCATGAGAAAAGGATGCCATATTTTCTCTGGGCAGAAGCAGTACACACATCAGTGTACATTCTAAACAGATGTCCCACAAAGGCTTTAAACAACATTACACCTTTTGAAGCTTGTTCTGGAAGAAAACCAGGAATATCACACCTGAAAGTATTTGGTTCACTATGCTATGTTCATGTCCCAGTTGAACACAGACATAAGCTTGAGCCTAAAAGCTTCAAAGGAGTATTTGTGGGATATGCAACTTGTGAAAAGGGGTATAGGGTATTTGATCCACTATTCAAGAAACTACTATTGTCAAGAGACATTGTATTTGATGAAGAAGCTGCCTGGAATTGGGAAGAGAACTCAGGGTCAACATTCTATAATACTGGAAGTTTTATTCATGGTGACATAAGTACAGGAAGAAGTGACAGAATGATGTTGTCTCATACATCATCTATATTATCTCCATCTAGGAGAGTTCTTAGTATTAAAGACTCTGAAATTCAATCCAAGTCATCTATCTCGGGTGAATCTACAAGCATGTCAAACTTGAGTGAAGGGAACAATCAAGCATTTGACCAAACACCACTAAAGTGGAGGGATCTGAATGAAGTGTTGGCTCAATGCAGTCTGTGTATCATGGATCCAGAGAAGTATGAGGATGCCAAACAAGACGAGTCTTGGTTAAAAACTATGAACGATGAGATGTTTATGATTGAAAAGAATGGCACCTGGAAACTTGTTGACAGACCAACTGAGAAACCTGTTATAGGGGTTAAATGGGTCGACAAAACCAAGTTAAATCTTGATGGCTCAGTGTTGAAGAATAAAGCAAGACTGGTTGCAAAAGGCTATGCACAAAAGCCTGGTTTGGACTACAATGAGACTTATGCACCAGTTGCTAGGTTGGATACCATTAGAACTTTAATAGCCATGGCTGCACAAAAGAGCTGGAAAATGTATCAATTAGATGTGAAATCGGCCTTCTTGAATGGAGTCCTACAAGAATAGGTCTATGTTGAGCAGTCTGAAGGTTTTGTAGTCAATGGCAAGGAAGAAAATGTGTACAAGCTTTATAAGGCTCTCTATGGTCTAAAACAAGCCCAAGAGCTTGGTATGGAGAGATTGATAGCTATTTCTCATAGTGTGGTTTCAAGAAAAGTTTGAGTGAACCAACTCTATATATAAAAGCAAGGGGAGAAGATATCTTGATTGTTTCTATCTATGTGGACGATATAGTCTACACAGGTAGTTGCATATCAATGCTAGAAGAGTTCAAGGAAGATATGAAAATGAAGTATGAAATGATAGATTTAGGACTTCTTCATCACTTACTCGGAATGGGAGTGATTCAAACTGATTCCAGCATCTTCATCCACCAGAAGAAGTATGCAAGCTCTTTACTGAGTAAGTTTGGATTAAATGAAGCAAAGACTGTCACAACTCCTCTTGTAGCTACTGAGAAGTTATCTAAAGATGATGAAAGTAGATCTGCAAGTGATGAAATGTATAGGAGCATTGTGGGAAACCTTCTATATCTCACTGCTACAAGGCCGGATATAATGTACACAACAAGCTTATTGGCAAGATATATGCATTGTCCTACCAATAGACACTATGGAACTGCAAATAGAGTACTCAGATACATCAAGGGAACTCTAGATTATGGCCTGGAGTATGTGAAGGGAAGAAAAGCTTGTTTAATTGGCTTCTGTGATAGTGATTGGGGTGGCTCATTGGAAGACAACAAAAGCACATCAGGATATGCATTCTCATTTGGCAGTGGTGTGTTTTCTTGGGCTTCGGTCAAGCAAAACTGTGTTGCATTCTTAATTGCAGAGGCTGAATATATAAGTGCATTAGAAGCCACAGCTCAAGCAATATGGTTGAGGTTTGTTTTGGAAGATTTTGGAGAATTACAAACTGAAGCTATTCCTCTTCACTGTGATAACACTTCTGCCATCGCTATTACAAAGAATTCTGTGTTCCATCAGAAAACCAAACACATTGATAGAAGGTATCATTTTATTAAGGATACACTACAGGAATGAATCATTGATTTGGTGTATTGTCCCACTGAAAAGCAACTAGCAGATATTTTCACAAAACCTTTAGCTAAGGATCGTTTCAACTATCTCAGGAGTATGCTCGGAGTGAAATCAGCTAAAGACTTAAAGGGGAGTGTTGAATTATAAGTCTATAGCTGATTAGAATTAGTGAAATAAGATGAGGTTATTTGTGTATTCACTTGAGCATATCTGCCAAGTGTGAGGTCAAAAGATGTAAGGCTAAAATAGCCATGTGTAGTGATCCTATAAATTAGCTAAATGTGTGGCTGAGATCAAGTGTGATGTGTGTGGATCCAGCTAAGGTAAAATGGTCATGAAAAGCACATGTGTGCGCGCAATTTTTGACATAGAGAAAAATGTATTCCTCTCTGCAACTTCCAATAGCAGAAGAGAGAACTTTCATTCATTTCCATTTTACTTGCATCCTTCTATTCTCTATCTAGTTTCCATATCGAATAATCCAGATAAATTCAAAACACACTAACATGGCCTCAGAGCCAGGTTCGATCATCTGAGCCTGGGCGTAAATCTGTGAGCTCATTGAGCTGAGTTGAAGCTCGGTGAAAGTTGCCAGAGACCTATTATTATCTGAGAAGAGAAATCAACCCATTCAGACCAAAGATGTTTGGATCTGGAGGCTCGGAAGTGAGAACTCCAATTTTCTCCGGTGAGAACTACAAGTTCTGGAGAATCAAGATGGTGACGATTTTCAAATCACATGGGTTGAGGAATCTGGTAAATAAAGGAGTTAAAACGTCCGATTCGAAGAAGAAGAAGACTGAAGGATCATCGGAGGATGATGTAGATGAAGAAATGGCCGCTGTGATGGTGCAAGATGTAAAGGCTCTGGGAATCATTCAGAATGCAGTCTCGGATCAAATCTTCCCTCAAGTCGCCAATGCTTAATCAGCGAAGATGGCCTGGGATTTGTTGTATGGAGAGTATCATGGTGGTGATCAGGTACGATCTGTGAAATTGCAAAATCTGAGACGTGAATTTGAGTATGCTAGAATGCGTGATGATGAAACTCTGTCTGGGTATCTTACTAGGCTAAATGAGTTGATAAATCAGATGAAAACGTTTGGTGAAATTTTGTCTAATGAAAGACTTGTGCAGAAAGTTCTGATATGCCTTAGTAAACCATATGATCCCATATGTCTTGTTATTGAGAATACAAAATGTTTGGAGACTGTAGAATTGCAGGAGGTAGTTGCAATTTTGAAGAGACAAGAACAACGATTTGATTTGCATACGGTTGATGCAACTGAGAGAGCATTCTCTTCACTCTCTGTGAATCCAAAGGAACAAAACAAGAGTGGTGCTCATTGTAGTTCATCTAGATTTCAGAGAAACTGGAATTCTAAAGGCAAGAAATGGGAATCAAAACCCAAATTTCAGCAAAAATCTCCTCTGCACACTTATCAGAATGTGAATGCATCTCAGTCAATGGGTCAAGAGGTTGCAAAACCTCAGTGCAAGGTGTGTTCTAAATATCATTTTGGTGAGTGTAGATACAAAGGGAAACCAAAATGCTTCAATTGTGATAAATTTGGGCATTAGGCTAGAGAGTGTACTGCAGGCAAACCAGTGCAAAAGGCAAACAATGTTAATCAATTGGAGATGACAGGGAATATATTTTATGCAAATAACACAGTTTCAGAACCAAGAATGAATGGAGAGTGGTACATCGATAGTGGTTGTAGCAACCACATGACAGGAAATGTAGAATTGCTTGTTGATGTGAGAACCAACATAGCTGGAAAAGTTCAAATGCCTTGTGATGATTGGAAAAGGGTTTAGGGAAACAGACAAGAACCACAAGATATATGGTATAGGGTTTAGATAATGCAAAGTAGTCCTTTAACCTGAGGCATCATAGTTGTCTTGTGGTTAGGTCCTTGATCTTTGACTATGGAGGCAAGTGAATGCGCAACAAGGGATCTCTAACCTTCAAACCATTTGAGGGGGAATACTCTATGATATGATTAAGAATCTCTGGCTAGAGTATGAATGAAATTTAGGTAGTCGTTCCAAATCACATTCAAGGTAATCATATAAGTAAGAGAATCACATTGGATAGTAGACATGAATAAACTATCAAACCAAACAATGTGGTCAAGAGTATTGTATTAGAGAAAGATCGTATTGCATTGTAATCGTAAACTGAATAGGTTCTCCACCTCTTCTGATTAGCTTGGATAACCATGACATACTGCTAGGTGTCACTCATGGTTTGTGGAAGCCCTAAAGATGAGTAATCAGTAAAGGGAGAATTGAAAGTAAGTTTCAATTCACAATCGATTTGAAGAGTTCTAATCGCCCACTGCCTCGCTAAAAGGAACCTAATGGATCGTACACCGTGTAAGGTAGAGATTGAAGAAATAACGGAGATGAGTAAGGATAATTAAATGGTTTAATTATTTATGGCAAGGATTAATTAATATGTTAATTAATCAAACGAATAAGCTCGTTAAAGATCTCGGGTTAGTTTTGGGCCGTAAGGCCTAATGGGATTTGAATGCCAAGGCCATTAACTCAAGTTGTATGACAACTTGAATACACAAAGGGCTTGAAAGCCCAATAAACCCTTAAGGCCGGCCACATTAGAGGATGAAGGGTTTTGGTTCTTTTGTCTCTTAATTGAAGGGACTATATAAAGGACTTTATAACATTTTCATCATTAGGGTTTCTTTTGGAGAAAAGATGAGAACACAATGCTCTCTTTTCTCTCTAAGAGGCCGGCCACAGTAGAGGAAATTAGCTAGCAATCTTACTTCCTCTAGGTCACTCATCTCTTCATCAATGCTCTCCTTGGTGTGGAGACTTAGAGGTTCTCTATTTTGGGAACTTGGAGAATCCATTCTACCATCCTCATCCAAGAAATCCAGAGCTAAGAAGTATGAAATGAAGGCCTTATCTCTTGGGTGATTAGCCTTTGCTTATGCAAAGAGGAATCAACAAAGGTATAATATTTCTCAACTCATTTTATTTTTGAGTTGAGTCTGGTTCATCACACTCACTAGGCCTTGAATTTCATGGGTAAAGTTTTGTTTTTGAGTGCATACAAGCATGATTCCGTCTTTTAATTGTTAACTGCATGCATAGATGTTGCTCAAATGAACTTGTTTTTACAAATATTTCCTTCAAGTGGTATCAAGAGCCTAGGTCTAGTAGTTGGTGAATCCTTTTGGGTTTTGTAGTTCATTGTCTTTGATTTAAATGTTGTAATTGTTACAACCTTTATTCTTGCTTCTTTGAATGTAAATTTTGCTAGAAAATTTGTCATCTCAAATGTTGTAGATGTAGTTCATATGAGCATGAATTTTGGAGCTAAAATTTGGTGCCATGTTTTTGGGGAAATTCGGCGAAATCCAAAAGGTTGATTTTTGGGTTCATGTTTGTCTTGTTAAAAGTGTTTTAAAGTGACTTTTGGAACCCCTAAGTACCCTAGTATGGTAATATGTTATTTCCCTTAAGTTTGAGAGTTTTTGGGGTGTCTTTGGGTGAAAAATGTTCATGGAGCTCTTATGCGTTTTCATGGATGTTCTTCATTGTTCTTGTTATGTTCTTGGAAGGAACAAAAAGGTTCGGAATTTTTGATTCAAAACTTTTGGTTGTTTACATAAAGTCTTATTTTGTGATGGATGGTATGACTTTTTCAATCATCACCAGGTGTGGACACCCATACCTATTTTTTCAACACTATACCAATCACTTTTTCAACCATACTTTATGACTTTGCTTTTTCAACAAAAACCAACCCCTCCACTCACGAGTCCAAATCTTCTGCACCCAAAAATCTATGTGGCCTCTCTTTGCCTTTAATTTTATTAAGCATGTCAACAGTCACACCCAATCAAATCAAACTTCAAGTCCCGAGTCCCAAGACATGCTCAATAAAATCAAAGGCACAGAGAGGCCACATGGGTTTTTGGGTGCAGAAAACTCTCTCTCTCCACTCACACTATCATAACCGGCCACCCTATTAAAGTAGGGTACTTTTGAGGCTTTTATACAATTACATAAAGTTTTGATACTTTTGTGTATTTGCACTTTGATCCAAAAGTTTATGTTTATATGTAAAGGCCCAAAATCACTAAATGACAAATTGTTCTGCTCCTTTAATGAAGTTTTTGCATTTGTTGAAATTTTTGGGTTCTAGTTGTAATTACATGAAGTAGTGGACTTTTGTGTTTTTACAAAGTGACCTCAAAAGTATGTGTTTTGCAATATAGTCCAATGGTTGAGGTTATTGCTTTTTGGCTCAAATTAGTTGAGAACAAAATAGTTTTGTATCTTTAAATGAGAATTGGATTTTCATTTCATTTAGCTCCATCTAAATCAATTCTATGGATACAAAAACCAAATGACAATGTTGCATTCAAGTTTAATTAGTTAAAGCGTTAATTAATTAAAGAAAGGGTGATTATGAACCTAAGCCTATGATAATTGAGCTATGTGAAAGGCCGTCTCTCAAATTTGTTTGAACCATGGGAATGTGTAGATTATATTTTGGTTGTAATTTGATATGATCAAATGTTGTAGAAGAGCATAAGCTCTTGTTTACTTTGAAGTACTCATTTTTCTTGTTTTATTTGATATGCATGAAATTGGAGTAGTAGGGTCCAACGCCCAATAAGAAAACATACCTTAATGTGATTAAACGCGTAACTAAAATCAATCACCATTCCTAGACCGAGATCCAACACTAGGCTCGTGTTGGATCGAATCAAAGGTTCATAGTCATCCGAAGGCCCTAAGGCAACTATATAGTCCATCAAAGAATGCAAAGCTTATGTTAGTAGTACCATATACTCTTGCTTTAAAAACCATTTTACAAGCATAGTAGGAGTTTCATATACTACTAAATCAATCGCATGGACCAATAGTTGTAATAGGACCAAATTTTTTTAATGAGATTAAAATGCATGATAATATGTGATGAGACCTAAAGACCCTCAACCAAGCCATTATTAAGTTGACAAGCGTGAGAATGCTTTGAACACTTTTTCGTGGACCGTGGTAGGCTCCGATCATTTGTGACTCGTACACCGACTTCACCCTATCAGGGGGAGTACAAAGTGTGTGCTTACACTCAGGAGGAGTCCTATACGCATACATGATGTTGTGAAGGTAGGCAACGAGAATGGTCAACATCATATCATTGTGAGGTTGTTCTTGAACCCCTATGCGAACTTGCATGGTGGGAATGACTTAACTAAGTGCAATGGAGCCAACATCATATCATTGTGAGGCTTCATTCTCTAGAGGCCAAATAAGATGGGTCATTGCAAGAGATGCAAATGAGTAAGTGTACTCTCTCATTATTATTGTTGCTAGCCAACATCATATCATTGTGAGGTGGGCTTGGTAATAGTGAGTCTCCCATACCCTACTAAGAGTTTCCTCCAAAGCTCTCAAATTCTGATGAGAGATATGGAATTTTCCAAAAGTAGTGGGTGGTGTTATTTGATTTAAAGACCCGGATCAAATGGCTTAAAATCAATCAATTTATATTCATTATGTATTTATTTACCGATATATTTGCAAATGCTATCCAAAACTTGACAAAGAAAAGCCGAAGGCTTTAGTTTCCGGACTTGGTACCACAATCCCATAGAATGTCTTGAATGGATTGTATATGTACCTAAGTAGTCTCATTCTCACAATCTTCCTATTGATAATGTATCATTGGAAGAACATGTTAGAGAAGTCTATCATAAAGAAGACAACACTTTTAGTGTCATAATTCTTCACTTACAAATCGTTATATGAAGAAATAAGAGTTGCTTTGAACAACCCTTAGTTAACGCAATCACTAGTGCTTGTTTCTTTGTTAAATGAACAAGGAACTTGAGAAGTAAGCACAAGGGCATGGACACTTTATGTGCCATGATTCTTCAATTATAAATTGTTGTATGAAGAAATGAGAGTTGCCTTGAACAATTCTTGAAAGTTTGTAATTATATTTAGAACATAATGGTTGATTGACAAAAATAGTCCATCAACATGGACTTATGATGATTTTGAATCATTGAGTGTTGAAGTGTTAAACCACTTCAAGAGATGGAAACTAGGCAAGCACTTCACCTTTGTGTCCCTATCCAAATGGTTCACTAAGTTTATTGTAAACTATATAGTGAACATTAACCGCACACTCTCCAAATCGTTTGATGTGTATAAACAAAATTGAAATAAGTTTCAAGAGAGATAGTGGGAGTTTAGGGACCATGACTATTGAAGACAAAGGAGAAGTCAAATGAAGAAGGTGAAATAACTCCAAGGGAACAAACTTTCTATATGAAAGGATGGACATTGGAAGGGGTATTTGCAAGAAATGTCGTGCAAGTGTCAAGAACACACCTTTCGAAGGTGTTGTAAAATGTTCTTGAATAGTTCAAAATAGTTGGTTCTTCTACTTGAATGTTTGATTCCGTATTAGTAACTATGTTTTACAATCGTTGTAAAAATGTTGCTAATAAGAAGTAGAAGATTAATGAGAGAAGAGAAAGTACTTTACATTTGGAATGTGAATCAAATATAGATCTCTGCGAAAGCAGATAATGCTTACTTCCTCATATGAACTACCAAAGAAATTGGAAAATCAAAGATTGTCTTTACATTCCAATTTGAATAAGGAACTTAATTCCATCACTATAGTTTTAAGAGATGGATAAATGTTTTGTTTGAAAAACATTGTTCTTTATTAATGAATGATTGGGTTATAGTAATTCGATTAATTGTTTTATATTGTAGAGATAATGTGGTAGTGTTAACTGTTTAGAATATAACGATGCTTAAAACCCAAAAGGTTGCAAGGTAGTGACTAATCTCACTGAGTTGTGTTACCTCTAAAACATAAATTACAAGTTGGTTATAGATGGATGCTTTGGATCGTTAGATCGGGATCCAATGCCTTCTTGTTAAAATTGTATAGAGGCGAAATGTTCGAATCTTTATTCTTTTGGAAAGAATAAAGAATCACAAAGTTGTTGAGGTTAATTCACTTAGATGTTAGTGGCACTTGTCCACAACATAATACTACTCATGTTGTATGACATTCACCAAAGATCGCTCTCGGTTGGACTATCGTTTATTTTGAATAAACACAAGTCTGAATACTTTGCAAAAGGTTTCAAAGAATTCAAGAATGTAAGTTGATGAGTAAGACGTCTAAAGTACTTACCTCCTTAGATTTGATCCAAGGAAAAGTAACACTTTAGATGAGTTTCCTTGAAAGATATTAAGGAAAGTAGCATCATAAGATAATGAATTTCTCCATTGGGAGAAAAACAAACTCGAATAAGATGTAGTTCTTTGGATGTTATCAGTTACCCATATATATGATATATACTTCTAAGACAATATGATTGTCAATTAGAAGATCTTCCAAAATTTTCATGACTCCATAGGATGTAGTTGGAAAGAAAGACAAGTCTTAAGCTTGTTAAGATTTGGGGTTGTGTGCTAATAAGCAATATTTGTTTGAGAACAATCTTGTGTGATATCCTTAAATTAACCTTTAGATATCACTTCTATAAACCGACTAACAAATGTTATTTGTTGGGTAGTTCATTGAAATCCTACAATAGGATTTGCCTAAGATAGAGCAAATGAACGAGTGATAGAACTCAAAGAACGGGTTCTTTGAGAGACAATATGATGATCAACAAATATAACAACCTAGTTCCTATACCACTAGCTCCAAGGTAGTCGAGAAGGATTTATAAACTGTCTTAGTTGAATGGTTTGAACTTTATGACTATGTCATAGAGTTACACCTCATAATTCGAAAGAAATAAGAATGAAAAATCCTTATGACTACATTGAGTGTATATATGAGATATACTCAAGGAAATGGTATAGTACCATTTGACCAGAAATAGTGAAACCTTCATAGCTAATTGGTAGCTTAAGGTGATTACAATCAACGAGATTGGTTGACTTGGAAGAAACCATCTTTGATGTAGTCTTGGTTTCTATTAATTCGAAGATTGCTAGCTACAACTAAAGGGTGATTCAATGTTAGGACATAAAATGGGTTTCCGAAACCATTATCAAGATAGTCTTGATAATATATGTCTAAAACTAGGAATCACAAGACGTGTAAGCTATAGAGATCCATCCATCATGAATCTTAGCAAGCTAGTGGGAGCTATAAGCATGTTATGAGAGAAACATCAAATCGTTTGATTTCTCATAAAGATGTAAATGAATCTTTTGTTTACTAGGTTTACAAAAGATTAGTGGGAGTTAATCATATTCCTAAATTTGAACATAAATATGATATATTAATTTTAGGAATTCTTCTTCGTTAAAGTTATGAGTTTAAACATTCTATAACGATAGAATGTATATGGGAGACATAGTCTATATACATGGGATGGAAATCTATAATGATAGATTTCAGGATATAATTGGATTATATCAATCCCTAATGATAGACAAAAGATGCCAGGAAGTTTCTCATATGATGATAAACTTCAAGGAATGACAATTCTAGTGAGACTAGGAAGTTGCTCTTCTCAAAGGGAACGTACCCTTTGACTCCCAAAGAAATAATGCGTAAATAGAATCCTTTATGCACACACATAAAGGTGGTTTATGTATTTCATATTGTATGAAAAACATTGATATGAGTTGTGCCAAGATCGGTAGAAGACGATATCAGTGCAAGCCCAGGATTAGAACCATGGCAACTGTCAAGTGAGTCCTTAAGTATTTAAGAAATACTAAAGGATAGATTCCTCAAAAATGAGGAAGAATTAGAGTAACGCAATGGAAGCGTAAATGTATTAGATTATGAATCTAATATCGTATCCATCATTGGATGTCTCTTCATTTTGAATGAAGAGATAATTGGATAGCTCTTTATTATGACTAAAAGAGATACTTGGATGCAAACATTATAAGTAATAACTTGGCGTATTCCATCATACATGTAAAATATATCGCCATATAAAAGTTTATAACAATGTTGTTTGGATGGGAAAGTTTATGAACTCTCTATTCGGTTCCAACCAGAAAGTGTCTCAAGTATGCCGACACTACGACACTAATGGGGCGATAGCTCAAGCCAGGGAATCAAGGTCTCATCAAGATCCAAACTCAAATGAGAGACTGAACCACATGATTGGGAATCATGTATAATGGGGACGTCGTTATTCTCAAGGTTGCTTCTATGGATAACATATAGATATCCATTGTTTAAGCCTACTACTCAGCAATTTTTTAAATGAATTCAGAAGAGGTATCATCACAGATGACCAAGCTGATTGGCTCTAGTGCAAGTGGGAGATTGTTGGAAATGTTCCCTAAAACCAATCATATGATGATAATTTACAGACATTTCACATGTTAAACTAATCTAGTTTAATATAAAGGGCAAATATTATTGTTTTAAGCCGTCTTATATAATGTTATATGCTTAAATAATAAGTCCAAGGAATATGTAATTGGGGAGTTAGATTCATGAGACCATTCTCTTTTGTATACATATCCTAAACGTTCTTAATCATAGGATTGCCAATTGGGCATTGACGGTCCGTTAAGATCAATATGTGCTATGTCTTCTCTTAAGGAGAGTGACTGGTCTCGAGTCATTGGTGTGACTGACACCAAGACAAGCATGTAGGTGCTCAATAGAGAATGAGTCCACTGAACACGATCAACAAAGAGTTCTCATATTCATGTCACATGAGAACTCATGGTTGGGATAATGCAAAGTAGTCCTTTGACCTGAGGCATCATAGTTGTCTTGTGGTTAGGTCCTTGATCTTTGACTATGTCAAAGTCAGTCCATCAGAGGGTGTCCACGACATAGTTGGGGTTAAGCCACTTACCCATGGAGGTAAGTGAATGCGCAACAAGGGATCTCTAACCTTCAAACTGTTTGAGGGAGAATATTCTATGATGTGATTAAGAATCTTTGGCCAGAGTATGAATGAGATTTAGGAAGTCGTTCCAAATCACATTCAAGGTAATCATATAAGTAAGAGAATCACATTGGATAGTAGACATGAATAAACTATCAAACCAAACAATGTGGTCAAGAGTATTGTATTAGAGAAATACCGTATTGCATTGTAATCCTAAACTGAATAGGTTTTCCACCTCTTCTGATTAGCTTGGATAGCCATGACATACTAGGGGTGGGTTCAAAAAACCGAAAACCAAACCGAACCAAACGAAAAAACCGAACTGAATTGAAAAAACGGAACCGAACCGAATTCTTTTGGTTGGGTTCGGTTTTAGTGATCTAGAAACCGAACCAAACCGAAACGAACCGAATTAATTAAATTAATTTATTTATTTAATTATTTGTTTTGGGTATTATTTTCTAAACCCAATTTGTAAGTTAAAATGTGCTAAACCCAATGTGTTGCCAAACTTTAAGCTGAAAATATTAAAAAAAGGCCTATAAAAACTCTAAACCCTAACCTATTATTTCTCCCCCATATAAGGTTCCGGAACCAAACCTCCTCCTGAAGTACCTACATCCATCTCCATAGCACTGTCTACTTCTGCCCTAGCTTTCTTTTCTAAATCTACTCTCATATAACATGTAACATAATCCATAAACATTTATTTGGGGTAGATTATTTGGGTAATTTGTGATGGAAAAGAATTCAACACACACTAAATAAATCCACCCACATATTACTTTTACTAATCAAGTTGTCAACATGCAGTTACAAGCAAACAACCCTGATCTTTGAACAACATCATACAATTTAACTTTTCTAAGTCATTTGTACGATTTTTGTGTTGTGAGGTTGTCAGTTTGGACTTTGGAAGACTTGATTGATGATTTTAGTTCAACTTTAAATGTTTATTTTCATTGTCTTTTATTCTAGTTAGAATGCTTATGTTATGATTGTGTTGGATATGTTAAAATTTAAAATTTCAATGTTTTTCATTTTTTGAAAAAGAAAAAAACAAAAAACCGAAACCGAACCGAAAAAAAACGAACCGAAAAAAAACCGAAACGAAAAAAACCGAAAAAAAATGAACCGAACCAAAATTTTGGTTTGGTTTCGATTTTGGCAAAAAACCGAACCGATTTAAACCGAACCCACCCCTATGACATACTGCTAGGTGTCACTCATGATTTGTGGAAACCCTAAAGATGAGTAATCACTAAAGGAAGAACTAAAAGTAAGTTTCAATTCACAATCGATTTGAAGAGTTCTAATCGCCCACTGCCTCGCTAAAAGGAACCTAATGGATCGTACACCGTGTAAGGTAGAGATTGAAGAAATAACAGAGATGAGTAAGGATAATTAAATGGTTTAATTATTTATGGCAAGGATTAATTAATATGTTAATTAATCAAATGAATAAGCTAGTTAAAGATCTCGGGTTAGTTTTGGGCCGCAAGGTCCAATGGGATTTGAATGCCAAGGCTATTAACTCAAGTTGTATGACAACTTGAATACAGAAAGGGCTTGAAAGCCCAATAAACCCTTAAGGCTGGCCACATTAGAGGATGAAGGGTTTTGGTTCTCTTGTCTCTTAATTGAAGGGACTATATAAAGGACTTTATAACATTTTCATCATTAGGGTTTCTTTTGGAGAAAAGATGAGAACACAATGCTCTCTTTTCTTTGTAAGAGGCCAGCCACCCTAGAGGAAATTAGCTAGCCATCTTACTCCCTCTAGGTCACTCATCTCTTCATCAATGCTCTCCTTGGTGTGGAGACTAAGAGGTTCTCTATTTTGGGAACTTGGAGAATCCATTCTACCATCCTCATCCAAGAAATCCATGGAGCTAAGAAGTAAGGAATGAAGGCCGTATCTCTTGGGTGATTAGCCTTTGCTTATGCAAAGAGGAATCAACAAGGATATAATATTTCTCAACTCACTTTGTTTTTTAGTTGAATTGAGTCTTTGTTTATTAGTGCATACAAGCATGATTCCGCCTTTTAATTGTTAATCGTATTCATAGATGTTGCTCAAATGAACTTGTTTTTACAAATATTTCAGGTATATGTTAGCACCAACTAGTTAGGAATTGTGTTGTGTGTTTTCTCTTTGGTACGAAAGCGATGAAGGTGTAAAAGGGTTGTTGATTAGTGGAAATACAATGTGATTAATCACGTAGTAACAATTTCGATTAGTTTGATATATGCTCACAAGTTTAATGTCGATGTGCTTTGTGACATGCTTTCTTGTTAGTTGTTACATATTCTGGAGTACAAATATGCTCTTTTGTCTTCCTATTAATGTATTATTTCAGTTTCAATAATGTTTGTGTTTGGACTCGTTTTTAATCAAGACAGTCCTAATCCCTTGTTCAAGCCATGCTTAATCGTTATGGATTCAAAATATATCACCAATGAACTCTCCAATGGCGAAAGCGTGTTCGATACTAATTCATTCTCGTACCCTTTGGTTTAACAAAAAACAAAAACAACATATAGAAGTCAAAACATGGTAAATTCGCATAAAATCTATGGCTGGAAATGAATAATAAAAGAAGGGGTAAAATTGTAAAGCAGGAAGGGAAGCAAAGTGGCACTAAAAGTTCGCATAAAAAGTTTGAAAAATCAAGTTGATATCCGGTAGCCGTTGGAAACAAATAGCACGTGTAGCAGGCAGTGGATGAACCAGAAAAACAACGAGAGGGAATCGAACGATCTTCAAATCCAATCCCTCCCACGCAATTTGGTGGCGGTGAATTCGAAATATATAGCCGTTAGGTTGTCATTTTTGTCCCAAATTCCTATTCTCCATGAACCCTAATTTCCAAATTCTCATCAATCATGTATCTTTGTTATGATCCTGATTAGCTTAATCATAGTTAGGCATTGAATTAGTTAGTTAAATGGGACTATTACAAGTAATTAGGAAAGTTTATTAGATTCTGCTAGCTGGCAGTGGGTTTGGGAGTACTATAAATAGTCCAATGTGTTACGGCTTTACCCAGTGGTTAATTAGATAAAAAGAATGAACTTGGATCCTCTTCTGAGCTATTGCCAACGAAGCCTAGGGATCAATTAATCTCAGCCTTTGAAATTGATCCCACGGCCAAGAAGTTAAAACCCTCTATCTCTTCTCTCATCACTTACTTTCTTTCTCTGCACTCTCTAATGGCGACCGCATCTTCCTCATCGAGGGTGAGAACCCGAACCACCACTACTACAATCAATAGATCAACCACCACCACCATCAAAAATTCACTTCCCCGACACATGTCAACCTTTACACCTCCTCCTATCTGTCTCTGTCCATCCGGTTCTCCATCGACCACCATTCGATCTCTCCCAACCACCATTCGAATAGATCCATCATTGTCTCCAAGAAAACCAGACCGATTTCGATGCCAAAGAAGACCTGCATGTGCTCGCCAATGTCGCATCCGACGATCGGCATTGGAGAGTGCAGAGAGAGAAAGTAAGTGATGAGAGAAGAGAGAGAAACAAGAGAGAAAGGGATTTAGCTTCTTGGCCATGGGATTAATTTGAAAGGCTGAGATTAATTGATCCCTAGGCAACGTTGGCAATAGCTCAAAGGATCCAAGTCCAAAAAGAATATTATTACAAAAACATTTCAGGAGCTCTGCTTCTACTTCATCTTCTTCCATAGCCATTTCTATTGTTGCTAGTAGGTTGAATAGGGTCTTGAGATTTGTGATCCAATTAATCTTACAAATTAGAAACCCTTCCGGCTTTCCAGTAAGGGAGCACGAAACCAGTTGTACTCTTAGCCATTGTGTTTTTATTTCAATTCTCATTGCTTTTTCGTTTGTGTTTCTGTTTGGTGAAGAAATTGGAGATGAGGCTTCAAGATTTGAGGCCCACTGTCGTTGAGGAGATTTCTTTGAGTAATTCCACAGTCTTTTCTCTCAAGTGTCCAAGCTGCTCCGATTACGATTTCGATGATGCAATTAGGGTTTCGAGTAATTGGGTTAAGAGGCAGAAGATTGATGATTGCTTAGATCATCTTTTGACAATGGAGGAGGAGGACATGATTAGAGAGCTTGTTGATCTGTTTGATCATGTGGGGACTACAAGAAGCACCACGAAGGATATGATTGTTAGGATGATGATGATGATGATGATCTTATGAGATTAGATTTGGAGGCCTTGGTTGGAGAGTTTGATCTCCTGCTTGATTATGCTGCTGCAGCTTCTGCTGCAAATGAGATCGATGACAACCTTTTTTCGGAATACATGTGACATTGAGATCTCAACCATTGATTACTTTGCTTCAGATTGCATTTAGTTTTTCTCTCAATATCTTTGGCACTCTTAATTGTTTCCTTCTACTCTATTTCTTACTAGAACTGTATGTTGTGCAGATTGATTGAAAGTTTTTTGCCAACTCCCACAAAACAGATGCGAAATTGTTGTTGCCTTGCCTCTAAAATCGCCTAAGTGCATCTCAAGGTGCGTTTTCTAAAGCACTTATATTTAGAAAAAAAAATAAACTCATGACAATAAGATTTTTTAAATGCCAATAACATAACCCTTTATTTTATTAGAAAATTATTTTATTGTTTTACAGACATTTTAAATTTTTATTTTTTTATTTTTTGGTCAAAGTGGATAATTTATTACCAACAACAGACATTACAAACATAATAATGGTCAAGATACAAAGTGAGCACATAGTGGACCATAAAACAAAAAAGGGCCCAAAAACAGTTTTGAAGCCCAACACACAGAAAACAACAAATAGGAAAACCCTAGAGAAGCTACAGTCCCTGTAGCAAAAGCCACTACCTCATAGAACTTGCTCCACGCCACGATCAACACTAACCGTCGGCCCCCTTGACTTCCTTCAATTATTCCATCGGTAATCCCAAATTTGAGTAAGAGAGAGGTTGCAACATCCTCCCATAACCACAACAACATCGATCGCCGCCGCAAAATACGAAAGCTACAGTCCATGTAGCTAAAGGAAGACCGTGGTAATACAGATCCCATAGGCAACATTGCCAACGAGGGCGAACAACGGGAAGGACCAATGAGGGCCCACAAGGGTGGTGGTGCGAACACCAGAGCTAAAGCTCTACACAGCCTCCCAAAATATTGCGATAAATCGCGAAGAACGCCGACGATGATGGAACCCACTAATGAAAATGATGGAGAGGTAAACGGGTGTTATGGATTTGTTAACGGTGGTGAAATCAAAGGAAAACATAGCAGTAAAGTGTTGATGGCAGATAGGAGCATATTTATGCGTCTTAGCTTGCTTGTTTTCTTGCATTTTGGTAATTATTTAGTATTTATAAAAGTGTTTAAAGCTAAATTCGTGTGTTTGTAGGTTTTATGGGCTAAGGGTGCATTTTGAGCCAATTTGGAGTAGTTTGGAGTGTTTTTGGGCCCAAGATGGATTGCTTATGATCCAAGCTAGATGGATGGACGAATTTGAAGACAAAAGAGGCTATGAACATGCTAAAAATCTGGTGAAACAAATACAAGTTGCAAGAAGGGATAAATTTCTAGAATGATTTACCAAAACTTCACTCAAAACCAAGAAATTCTTCAATGCCGTGGGCATTGATTCACTTTCACCAGAAATTTGAGTTATGATGCAATGCTTAAATCACCATGACATGTGAGTGGATGATGCAATGCTTAACTCACCATGACATGTGAGTGGATGACTCAAAACCTACCCTCACCAACAATTCTCTACCTTGCCATGCCTTACCTACTTCATTCCACCAGATTTTTGCATTAAACATGTCCATCCTCTTCCTATAAATACCATGGCAGCAACCTCATTCAAATCATCAAGAAATTAACCATTCTCCAAGCCTTCCCTTGCCTCTCCCTACATATCTAAACCCCCTCCCATCCATTCCTCCAAATAACCAACCCTTCAACATCATTCCAACCTTGTTGTTGCGGCAAAGAGAAGGAGAAAAGTCCTTGGACGCGCTTGCTATCCAACATGGATCGTTGGAACGTTTAGGTGCTTTCTTTCCTTTGTTTTTCAATGTTTAAATTTGTTTATCTTTGTTTTGTAATAATGAGGAACTAAACCCCCCTTGGCTAGGGGGGATTCGAAACACATGTCCATGCTTGCAATATGATTTGATTACTTTTAATTGCGTTTCATAAGTTATGAATTCAATTTACTTATCCGTTCGTATAAAAACTGATTTGTGTATGTTGATTGAGGGTCGACACTTAGTTTGCATGCATGAATTTGATGCTAGAATATAAGGGAGTTTCACCTAATCGTCATGAACTTATATTCACAAGTAGTGAAGGTTGCTAGTCACAATCGCGTTAAGTAAATTCTTGGCATAAGTTTCATGCGTATTCCATAGTAACGAGTGCCTCGTCAATGCTTATGATTTTCATAGAACTTAATGATTCTTGCTTGTATCTCTATTATGCAATTCATGTAGGGAACTTGTGAGGAATGCTTTGGGTTGTCGTATGCAATCATCCAACTCAATAAAAGTAGGAAAATCTGAGGGTTAATTTAAGCGTACCTAATTAACTTGGGGCATTGAGAATTAATAAGTTATTGAAATACAATTGGAAATCGTTTTGTATGCAAGCAAGACATGTGTGGAGAAGAACCCTCTAGCTAAAGCCCATCATCCATAGTTTTTAAGTTTTAGTTATTTGTTTTACTTTCACTTCACAAGAACCAAATCCCCCCTTTTACTTTCTTGTCTTAAAAGTCTTTTGTTTACATTTTTTTTAACTTTGTTTTTATGTTTTTAAATTAGTTTTGAGAGGTTTTAGCAAGCCCTCCTAATCCCCGGTTTAGAACGATACCCTACTTACATCTATACTACAATTGTCACAAGAGGGTTTAATTTGTGCGTTAGTTAATTTTCGCATCAAAATTTTGGCGCCGTTGCCGGGGATTAGCAACTTTGCTAATCCCTTGGTTCTTTTATTTTTGTTTAGTTTGTTTTTGTTTTAGTTTCTAACTTAGTTTTATTTTCTTTGGTTGATGTTACTTTTGATATTTGCTTTAGTTCTTTTTCTTTGATTTTAGGTGCTTGAGAAGTAAGACATGGATTTTGCTAGCATTCAAGCTCAATTGGCAAATCTTACTTCTCAATTGTCGCCGCCACAACCATATGAGGAGTTCTATTCAAGACCAATGCAGCCGCCACAACCTTATATGCAATATGCTCAATCAAACTCAGGTTCGTCAATAGATTATAATCAAATTCTTAATGAATTAAACTCTTTGGTGCAGGGTTCACAAAATCAAGCTAAGGAGACTCACCAAGAAACATATTGGCAACCATATGAGGATTCATATGCACCACCACAACCTCCCCCTCAATCTTCACATCCAAATTCAGGTATATCAAATTATTATAAGGAAGTTATTCAACAACTGAATTCTTTGGAGCAGGGCAGGGAAGCTCAACCATTTCAACAAGACGCATTTTGGCAACCAATTGAGGATTTCTATCAAGCAAAAGAGTTGGCTGAGTGGAACAATCAATTTAGGCAGAATGCAGAATGCATTGAACAAATTCAAGAACAAATGGTTGAAGATGAGCCCATGGATGAATTGCTACTGTTCGAAGAGGAGGAGGATGCACAAGGCACGGCAAGGGAAGAACAACCCTTGCCGCAACCTCCCAATATTCCTACACCACCCCATTCAAGTAAGGTTGTTCCAAATTTAATTATTTCTAACTTTGTTCCCCCAAATTTAATTATTTCTAACTTTGTTCCCCCAAATGCACCTTTCCCTGGCAGGTTCATGCAATCCATGAAAGTGTGGGGGAAGAAAGACATCTTGGACACCTTTCCAACAATTCACGAGGAAAAAGTGGTTGAGGAGTATCAAGAATTCATCAAAGAGGATGTAGTTGAAACAACCAATGCCAAAGAAGTTGAATTTGATGACACGGGACAAATCACTGCCCTAATGCCCAATCTTGCCGAGAGCAAACCTAGTGAAATTGTTGAAAATGCTGCTACTTTCAAATCCTCATTGCAGCACATTGGTGAGCCACCTCTTCCAATTTCAATTCCCATTTCAATTAATAGGTTGCTACCCTCTTTGGCGCAGGTGCCGAATCAAATCCAAATTGGTGGGAGAATTTACACGGACTCTAGGAAGCTCAATGCCATAATTAGGAAGGATCACTATCCCCCTCCATTCATAGATCCAATGCATGGAAGTTTTGTGGAGCATGTCGTGGAAGATGTACTTGTGTTCTTGTCGCAACACACAGGTAAGCCACCTCCTCAAATTTCAAGTTTGTTTTATACTAACAAGTTGTTGAGTTCAATGATCCAGGCACCCATTTTAGAATTTAAAGCATTACCGGATCATTTCAAGTATCACGTTCCATTTAAAGATCACCTTCATGTCGTGGGCCCTATTCAAGCTTGATTGGAGGTATCGTCCGGCTGTACGACGTTAAAGCAAGCGCTACTTGGGAGGCAACCCATGCATGCAACAAAGGAAGACCTAGAGAGCTCTCCAACATCAGATTTGCGTTCCTAACCCCTTCTCTTTGCTGCACTTATTTCATTCATGCCATGTTAGATTGTTTAGTTGCTGTTTTGTTGTTTGGTTGTTATTTGTGTTAGTTTATGCTTGAAACATTGAGGACAATGTTTGGTTTAAGTGTGGGGGGGTAAACAAGTGTTTTTGTTGCAAAATTCGTAGGATTTTACCACCTAACATTTCAAAAGTTGTTTTTCACTGTTTTTGAGTGTTTTAGTGTGTTTTGAAGTAAAAATCCGAAAATCACATAAAAATTTGAAAAATTTGTTTTAAAAACCCAACAAGAGTTGTTTTTGTGTGTTTGTTTGTGTCTTAGGGTACCTTCCAACACAATAATGAGGATTCGGTTTGTAATTGCATGACGGTTAAAGAAAGTTATAAATATGGATAAAAGTTTGATTTACTCTTTGGTTTATGCTTGGTTGAGGTTATAACTTATGAATTCACATGCAATCATAAAGGAAAAATCAGTTTTGTAACATGCTTGAAGGAAGAAACTCAACTAACGCTACAACCTTGTGAGACTTGAGCCTAAACGTTTATTTGGAGAGTCAAAATCTGTGCATTCTTTGTTTTCTAAAGTCGTTGCATGATCTCATTATTCTTTGCTTGGTTGCTACTTAGAAGGCGTTTCATCATTTAGTTCCAAACTCTAGAACTCATGCCCATTTCATTCAAAGCATGTTATTGATTTGCATAACACATATTCAAGATGAAGTTGTGTAGTGACCACCACCTTAGCCAAATGCCGTGTGCCCTATGTCATTATGTTTTGTAGGTTTTTAACCCCGTTGAGCCTTGTTAGCCTTCATTATTTGTTAACCCATGTTTTCCTCACCTAGCCTAGTTTAGGACCATCCACACCCTTGTTCTCTAAGCATAGTAAAGCATGATTCGAATTGAATTCCTTTTGATCTATGTTAGCAGAAAACAAGTGTGGGGGAAGTATTTTTCATGAAGAAAAGAAAAAAATTCGTGGAAAAAGGAAAAAAAAAAGTATGAAAAGTATGAAAAAAAGAGTTGAAAAGTTGAGAAAAAGAGTTCCAAAGTATTGTTTGTTGAAGTGAGGGTCCAAAACAATGAATTCGGCCCTAAGGAGTTGTTTAAGTCTCCCCCTTGTGTGTTAAAGTTAATTTCTGCAATCTAAGAGAATTCTAAGTCTCAATTTCATTGCTTTGCTTACTATTGCTTGAAGAACGTTTGTTTTCCCTATCCTTTCTATGTTAACCAATACCCCAAGCCCCGTTGCAACCCTTAACTTCTATCTTGAGTGTTATGTGTTTCAATTTGTGGAGTTTGAATTTGGTATGAGCATATGGTGTCACTGGTTCTCGCATCTAAGTAGTAGCATTCCATTCATGAGATCATATCTAAACATGCTTGTTAACTCCGGAAATTGCGTTCTTTGTGATACATATATGTGAGCATTCGTTTTTATATCTACATCCATTCTCTCACATATAACTAGTATAGGGTGTGTAGTTAGAAAATCTGAGTGAAAATAGAGTGCATATCTTGTAAGGATTGAGGGAATTCTCTAAGGCATGTTACTACATTCAAAACATTGTTTTAATTGGTTAATTGTGAACTAGTAAGTAGTGACTATGATTAAGTATGTGCTTAAGTGTTAAATTGACTCAAATCTGTGGGAATGATAATCTTTAACTTGTCATGTGCATTGGAAATCCCTGAGGCAAACGTTGGAAGGTTTCTGTTATGTTTGTTGGTTTTGTTTTGTTTTATTTCTTTGTTTTGCTCGAGGACTAGCAAAAGCTAAGTGTGGGGGAATTTGATAGGAGCATATTTATGCGTCTTAGCTTGCTTGTTTTCTTGCATTTTGGTAATTATTTAGTATTTATAAAAGTGTTTAAAGCTAAATTCGTGTGTTTGTAGGTTTTATGGGCTAAGGGTGCATTTTGAGCCAATTTGGAGTAGTTTGGAGTGTTTTTGGGCCCAAGATGGATTGCTTATGATCCAAGTTAGATGGATGGACGAATTTGAAGACAAAAGAGGCTATGAACATGCTAAAAATCTGGTGAAACAAATACAAGTTGCAAGAAGGGATAAATTTCTAGAATGATTGACCAAAACTTCACTCAAAACCAAGAAATTCTTCAATGCCGTGGGCATTGATTCACTTTCACCAGAAATTTGAGTTATGATGCAATGCTTAAATCACCATGACATGTGAGTGGATGATGCAATGCTTAACTCACCATGACATGTGAGTGGATGACTCAAAACCTACCCTCACCAACAATTCTCTACCTTGCCATGCCTTACCTACTTCATTCCACCAGATTTTTGCATTAAACATGTCCATCCTCTTCCTATAAATACCATGGCAGCAACCTCATTCAAATCATCAAGAAATTAACCATTCTCCAAGCCTTCCCTTGCCTCTCCCTACATATCTAAACCCCCTCCCATCCATTCCTCCAAATAACCAACCCTTCAACATCATTCCAACCTTGTTGTTGCGGCAAAGAGAAGGAGAAAAGTCCTTGGACGCGCTTGCTATCCAACATGGATCGTTGGAACGTTTAGGTGCTTTCTTTCCTTTGTTTTTCAATGTTTAAATTTGTTTATCTTTGTTTTGTAATAATGAGGAACTAAACCCCCCTTGGCTAGGGGGGATTCGAAACACATGTCCATGCTTGCAATATGATTTGATTACTTTTAATTGCGTTTCATAAGTTATGAATTCAATTTACTTATCCGTTCGTATAAAAACTGATTTGTGTATGTTGATTGAGGGTCGACACTTAGTTTGCATGCATGAATTTGATGCTAGAATATAAGGGAGTTTCACCTAATCGTCATGAACTTATATTCACAAGTAGTGAAGGTTGCTAGTCACAATCGCGTTAAGTAAATTCTTGGCATAAGTTTCATGCGTATTCCATAGTAACGAGTGCCTCGTCAATGCTTATGATTTTCATAGAACTTAATGATTCTTGCTTGTATCTCTATTATGCAATTCATGTAGGGAACTTGTGAGGAATGCTTTGGGTTGTCGTATGCAATCATCCAACTCAATAAAAGTAGGAAAATCTGAGGGTTAATTTAAGCGTACCTAATTAACTTGGGGCATTGAGAATTAATAAGTTATTGAAATACAATTGGAAATCGTTTTGTATGCAAGCAAGACATGTGTGGAGAAGAACCCTCTAGCTAAAGCCCATCATCCATAGTTTTTAAGTTTTAGTTATTTGTTTTACTTTCACTTCACAAGAACCAAATCCCCCCTTTTACTTTCTTGTCTTAAAAGTCTTTTGTTTACATTTTTTTTAACTTTGTTTTTATGTTTTTAAATTAGTTTTGAGAGGTTTTAGCAAGCCCTCCTAATCCCCGGTTTAGAACGATACCCTACTTACATCTATACTACAATTGTCACAAGAGGGTTTAATTTGTGCGTTAGTTAATTTTCGCATCAATGGCAGGAGAAGAAAAACTGGGCAGAAATAAGAATGGTAAGAAAGCAAACAACAGTAAGAAAAAGGAAAAAAAGAAAGTAGAGCAGAACCATGGTGTTGCCACCGACCCTAGCCATAGCTAGGGCCGGTGACAATAAGGATCAGTAAAGATTGGAGGCACTCACACACAAAGGTGAGAAAAAACTCTCACAAACGGAGAGAGAGAACTGAACCAAAAAGTCAATCTAGCACTCCTCCAAGTGTATTATTTCCCTTATATGTTTTTAGACAAGAGAAAGCAATATGACTCTTTCAGAGTGTCAATAACAGTTTCTTGTGTTTTTCAGATACAACAATCAATTTGATTGTAGCCGAAATAATATTTCCAATATATATTTGTAAACACACAACATAACAAATAAATGTAAATGAATCATGATACGATTGTGAAAAGAATACATAAAAACATAAAAGATAAAAACACATAAACAAAAGAAGGCTTATTATACAAAATAGTCCCTGAGATTTGCATGATCAATAGAAATGGTCCCTGAGATTGTCCACCATCCATGATTTTGGTCCTTCCGTTCAAAACTCTTTGGGCAATTTTCAAAGCTTTGTAACTCAATCGTTTCTTAACCAAATTCAACCCATAATATATCAAAATGAAGATAGGAAAGTGTAGAATAAGATTATACTTATTTGGAAGCCTAATGGTTGCCGGAGATGGCCGAAACATAGCCTGAAAGGTGACTGGTCCGTGGGAAAACTCGCCGAAAACTGGGTAAACTTTAAATGTTCATAACTTCTTCAATACTCAATGAAAATGAGTGATTCAAAAACAAAAATTATACTTCTTGATGAGTCAAAGAGAATGGTGCCTTTTTCGAAGGCTAACTCGCTGTGGTTTGGTCAGACAATGGCTCGAAAGTGCCATTTGCGGCCAAACCACAGCGAGTTAGTAGGCAAGAAAGATGTCATTCTATTCATCTCATTGAGAAGTATGATTTTTGTTTTTGAATCACTCAATTTCGTTGAGTATTGAAGAAGTTATGAACGTTTAAAGTTTACCCAGTTTCCGGTGAGTTTTCCAGTTTTCACGAGGACCAGTCACCTTTCAGGCTATTTTCTGGCCATCTCCGGCAATCATTGGACTTCCAAATAGGTATAATATTTTTCTACACTTTCTTATCTTCATTTTGATATATTATGGGTCGAATTTGGTTAAGAATCGGTTGAGTTATGAAGTTTTGAAAATTGCCCAAAGAGTTTTTAACGGAATGACCAAAATCATGGATGGTGGACAATCTCAAGGACCATTTCTATTGATTTTCAATCTCAATGACCATTTCTATTGATCATGCAAATCTCATGGACTATTTTGTATAATAAGCCATAAAAGAATTGCATGGACACCAAGCAAAAGAAGGAGAATTAAGGATAAAAATAAGAAAAAAGGAATTAATCTAATACTGAAAAATCATTAAGAGTACGTATCTGTTATAAACTCAACCTAATTATAATTAAAACACTTCTGAATTGCAACTAACTATGGACGAGAGTGAATGTTCAAAACCTAGATATTTCTCCTCAATTTCTAATTAAGACAGACTTAGACTTGTAATCCCTATTATCATGTTATGCTTTTGTTCTCTCATTGTTTTATTATGATGCATCATCTAGTAAGATTATAAATGGGAGATTCACAAATAAAAAAGTCAAAAGGAAATTATAATCAATGGTTTCTAGAAGAGAACAACATGTTGTTACAACTACTTGTTGAGGCTGTAAGCAATGGATGGCGTGATACTAATGGCATAATAAGCAAGCAAGCCATAGAAGCCAAAATTGTCCCCATGCTCAATGAAAAACTTGGGTGTAAAAAAAACTCAAGATCATGTTAAGAACCGTGTGAAAACATTGAAGGGTCAATTTCAATCAATTTGTCAACATTTTAGACACAATTTTGTTAGGCATATTCTGAAATCACAACAACAAGACATTAGGATCACGAATAAATCAAATCAATATAAAATTGAGATCAACTAATTATATTAAACTTATCTGTAGAATACGAAAGACATGGTTATGAAGATAAAACCATTGATCCTTGCGAACAAAGTAGAAGTAGTCTTCTACTTACAGTACCTCTCAACGAACTCTACTATCAAAATAGGCTTGTAGTTTTCATGAGTTTCAGTTGGTATGGAAGCAGGGACTATTCTTAGGTTATATAGCTAGGGTTTCAACCAATTCCTCCCTATTATCGGAAAGGATATCAACCCAAATCACATCTAACCAATTAGAGTCCCATCATGACTCTTATTCCTTGATTTACTTAATAAAGGTCCATAATTGATCGCATTTAATTAGGACTCCAATATGTTTATTTCCTTAAGGCACCGAGAGTACGAGAGATTACATTAACTTGATTGCCAAGTCAATTATTCCCTCATTTATTCTTGGAATAATTCATTGTCATTCACAAAATGGTTTTACATTCTCCCACTTGAATGTCAATGAGAATACCTCAATGAGATAAATATATATGGTGATCACTTGAGTCCACTAAAGTAAGCAATCATACCTTTCAAGTAACTTGTCACTTTGAGACTAAGTGTAGAACCAAAGAAAACAAGGGCCAAGGCACACATTGGACAATTCCTTGCACTCCATGATTACATGCACACTTAACTCAAAGCACTATGTTACTAACAAAGTCATGATATCATGAGCTAATAGTCAAAACACTAGCTCACAATAGTCGAAAAGTAGTTCACAAAAGAACTCAACAACGTTGGTAACAAAATCCAACTTTTCTGTCAATTTAGAATATAATAAGAGAACAAGTAAAATACGACATACTGTTTACAAAATTAGGACCTCTTATTAAAACTTATGAACAAAATTTAAACAAAATTTACTCTTAAAGTATCAGCCACTAACACTTCAAAATTTTAACACAAAAGGTAATCTCTTTCTCCCACTGATTAACAGAGTAAAACAAAACTTTGTAAATGTCTACAAAATGAAACATATACCTTTCAAATACTCCCATTAGCAAAACATTAGTCATGGGATCTAAAACATAAAATTTGTGAGCTCAACATCTTTATTCTAGATGTCTACAGGGAAGTAACTCTCGTTACTGGAAAACTATACAAAATCATTTGGTCAGTTTTGTTCATCTAACATTTGACAGAAATAGAAACCTTTAACTAAATGTTTTCTTATCGCATCAAAAGCATATAATTCCATAATCATCTTTGGACAGAAACTAATTATATTAGGTTTGCATAACTAAAACATAAAATACGAGGGTAAACGTATATAGCTTCAACACTTTTGAGCAGATGAAGTATATACAATCTTGTCAATTCCATGCTTCACTATACATTGATTTATAGTTGTACTGAATAAGAAAACACTTTTGAGTAGATTAATTATTCATCAATAACATATAAATCACAAGTCCAATTTCTTGAACAACATACAAGAATTAATAAGCAAAACACTTTTGAGAAGAATATACTCATTAACCCTTCTTGAATTTCCTACAAGATTAGTTGCATATATAACAAATAAAATATAAACAACTATGATAATGCACGTTTTATCTACCAAAACTATGACCATTAAAAGCATGCAAAATTGATGAGTGTGAAGCCCATAATACATTATTTCTCCCACTTGGGAAAACACTCAAAATTGCAAGATTAAACACTAGAGAAAGTGGTTTTCATATAACAAAATATAGGCTAGTTGAATCAATAAAGATAGCGTACACAATTCATTATATAATATAAGATGGCAAATTTTTACAAAGTTTGGAGTTAGAAAAATCTATCAAAATTGTAATCAAATAGGACACGTTGCAAGGTATGCAAAACTCCATCAATATTTCCCAAGCTCTACCAAAATTTCAAATTTAATCATAATTTAAATAAAACCAATTTACAATCTTTAATATGCTCAAAACACGAAAATTTCTTAAATAAATTAAAAGTTCATTTCATTAGATAAATAACCTTTAATATGCCCAAAACATTAAAATTTCTTAAACAAATTTGTTGAGTCACTAAACCAATCTATATGTATCAAAATTAGGCTTATATAAGGAACAATATCTCAACATTATTAATCGATCTAAAAGTGACAAGTGATTAGATAAACCAATGGCTACAAAATGAAACCTAATAAGAGAATCCAAACTCAAAATGAAACCTAATAAGAGAATCCAAACTCAATATCTCAACATTATTATTCCCTCTTTCGATAACTCTATATGTGTTAAAGATTATGTCATAAATTAAAATGAAACCTAATAAGAGAATCCAAACTCAAAATTTATGTTTTAATTCTAAAACAAAGTCGATTAAAGTAAACACATAGATATCTCAACAACATCAAACTTTCAACAATAATTTTAATCCAATTTAGAACTCACAGAAAATTAAGGCAAAATATTGGCAAATTTACCTACTCATTCTCGATTCTGCAAGATTCGTCATGAAAGTAGTCGAGTTGTGGAGGATCGAACCAACTCCAAATTGCATGATTGTTACACCTTTGGGCAGAAACTAATCACGCAAAGAAAATATCTACATAGCTAGCCAAAACATAAAATACACAAAATACATATAGCTTCAACAGCTTTGGCCAGATGAAAATATGGTAGAAGTACTTTATGATTTGCTATAATACTAATTTATAATTGGTGAGTGATTTCCTAAAATTCCGATTGGGACAAAAGTATTCACCATATAAATTAGAATTCTGATTTTTCAAAATAATCTTTTAGAACAGTATTAAATAACCTTTTTGTTGGATATTCAATGATTCTCAAAAGATTCAATCAGACACAAAAGTATGTCGTTATTGACATTGAACAATAGAGTTATCGAAAGAGGGAATAAGGTTATTCAGTTATTCGATAGAGACCAAAATGATCAATTAGTAAACTGATGCCACTTTCCAATTTTCTCTCAAAAGATAATTATCATTATAATCAGAATTGATGACCAAACAAAACATTGGTTTGAGCAAAACAAACCAATACATCTTTAAATCAAAATTTAATCAGTGTTGTCTATAAAAGTAATTTGTGACGACCCGTCCCAAGTTCTCACTATAATTTCTTTTCCGTTGGTGTAATGTAACGATTTTACCCTTCTTTGGACAAAAGTGGAACCTAACGTGGATGTAGTTTTTCGACTGTTGTTTTTTTTTCCTGGTTTCATATTTAAAAAGTACTCATCATTACAAACGCGTGAGCACATGTTAGACTCGAATCAAATCTGTAACGAAAAAGATACGCACTGTTAAAGTACATTAATCACGGGTAATTTTGTACCCGCGCGTACAAATTTACAGTGACGGGAACATTGTCAAAGAGGTAGATATTGTACATTAAAAATTGTACAAAATCCATCCCTTCCCTAATTGGTGGATCCGGTCCCCTTATCTTCAACAACCAATCAAATTATTCAATTTGATTTTTCCACCAATCCCTCACCACCATTCCATTTTCCCTAATTTTCTTCTTCACCAATCAATTGTTTTCTCTCTCTCACTCACGCCCAATTAGAAAACAAGTTCCATTTCTATTCCACCAATCAGAAACTGAGCAAACCCCTCTCTTTTTCTCTCTCTCTCTCCTTGAAGACCCTCTTTCACACTCTCACTTTGCAACTCTCTCAAACAGACACCAAAACACACAAACGTGGCTTGAAAACCACACCTTCGAACTCGTCTCACCTCCACGAACACAGCCGTACCCTAAAATCAGGATTTGGACGAGTTTTGACTTGCCAACTCGGAAGGTCCGACTCGGCTCAGTTTTTCCCCGACGAGTTACAAGTTTTTAGGAAGTCTAAAAACCCTCACTCAACTCCCCGATGTCTTTAGTGAATGGTTGAAGAAGAGACAACCTCAAAACACAAGGTTTCGAGAAGTCGGAGTTTAACCCGAACCTTTTGAGCCATTTTCATACCACCTCTGTCCACTTTTTGGACTTCCAAAAGGTACAATCGTGTTCTACTCATCATAAGCTTCATTTCCATTTAAATTTTGTGAAAAATGTTTGAGAAATGAGCAAGTTATATTGCTTTGAAATTTTACCCAAAAACCGGTGAAGATTTCCAGATTTCCAACGAGTTCAGACGGCGGCAGACGACGGGGACCAGTGAGGACCACTGGAGAAGACGACAGAATATTCCGTCAACTCTAACGGACTATCCTAACGGCGTTAGGTAACGCCGTTACCATTTAACAGAATATTCTTAACGGTTGTTAGGGCCTCCGTCAGTCTCTGCCCGTGCGTGATAGCGCATTTGGCCGTGCCCTAGGAGGCTCGTGGTGGCGCGTCTGGCCTCTGATTGGCTTTCTATCAATTTGTGTAGGTCCGTGACATCGAGAAGATTGATTTTCTATATTTAAACCACAAGTTTGAGCAAACTATGAGGTTTTTATTTAAGTTTCCATATGTGTGTTATTAAACTAATTGAATTAGTAATTTCACGTATAGGGGAAACGTATCTCGAGGACGTACGGGATCAAACAAGGCTCGGATGCTTCGTTCCTATTGCATATCTATGAGTGGGCACTTTGTTTTCGTATATACACACACACACACACACCTTATAGTTTCCACAAATGCCTTTAAATCGATTTATGCATTTTATGCCATGATTTATTTAATTTCGAAAATGCTGTTATGGGGTTGAGAATTTCATATTGTCACGGCATATTCATATGCGTTTTACTTGCTCATAGATGTTGCACTATTACGAGATGCTAAAACAATCCTACGAGATACGCATGTAAGTTCAGGTAAGTTATTATATTGTTGCAATCATAGAATCATTATGTCATGCATATATTCATGTAGTGCTCATCATTGCTGCACCCGGTGTTAGTGTTGCTGCCCCAGGCCAAGGCCAGTCCTTCACGTGATGGTCACCTCCGCACCGCACGCTCGCCTTGGATCAAAGTAAGTGTTAGCCCTGTTGTACAAGTCGCATTAGGCGACCCCGACTCGTGTGTTAGCATAGATTGATGAGCAATAGGTGCAGTCGTACAGGTCACATTAGGTGACTCCGACTGACATACTCGCTTAGATTGTGGAGCACATTCCTATATTTATATTGCTATTGACTTATTGTGCTGTGGCATACTTCTGTATTTTACTGTTGGCATGTATTTGATTTCATACTTATACGTAGTATGATTTTCTGGAAGTTATACATGTTTTACAGTGAAGGGTTAGTATGTTTCGAAAATAAATGGATTTTGAAAACCTTTGTTTTGTGCCCACTCACCCTTCTGTTTTTCGCCCCTCCATGTTTTAGTAGCTGAGCTTACGTATCGATGAGGACTCATGGAAAATCTTGGTATAAGTGGTTATCTTCAATGGTATAACCCTCACCCTATTTACTGTACTGTTCTTATGCTCTGACGTCATGTGTGAAATAGGTTCAATCCCGCACACCAGCGCACTTTTTTTATTAGGCACTTTTAGGTTTAATTTTATTCACATTTTCCGCATCACTACACTTTATGGCTTCGTCACCTTCCAGGTGTCGGCCAACACAACTCGATTCAGAGTCCTAGTGGACATTCCGGGTCAAGGTGTGTCAGTTTGGTATCAAAGCATAAGTTGGGTTGTATTGCATTCATCACACACATGATGTAAGCATTCCTAGTTCTTAAACCTAAGTGTTGAAATCTTGCCACCTCGTTGAGCACGAAAAATATGCTATCTTTTCCCTAAGTTTTGGGTACTTCAGATGACTTAACGTCATTTTAGAAAATCGTTTTGCCAATCGCCCCTAGACTTTAAACAGTGAACCTCCCTACCAAGGAATTTCCGTTTTGGGAAACAAGTTGCTAGCTCCACAGCCGGACTAATGTATCAAGGGTTGAGTATCATCAAGGATTTATCGATAAATCATATTGCTTTTCTTCCACTATTTTTATCAACCCTTTGAGATAGTAAACCGGAAATGGTTTTCTTTCTTTGGCAACATTCATTAGTATACCATCTCTTAGAATTCCTACGAAGGTTACTTCGTCAAGATTCTAGAAATGTCTTGATCGACAACATGGTGCTAAAGTGGTAACACTCAATGGAAGATCATCTGAGGGACAATCACTTATGGTCCCCGATAGCACTAATATCTTCAAATGTACTAGTCATCATTCTGAATTTTTAGGAGGAATATCGACTTTCGTTTAAGTTCATTCCAAAGTAGATTGTTAGCAAGTTTTTTTTTCCAGCCTTAGGACTTTCCAATCAACGCTAATTCTTAGATTTTCCTTTCAATGTTGTACTCATCATTTGGGTGAGTATAGGTTTGCGAGTATGAGGTGTCATACCCTGGGAGTTGTTGGAAATATGCCCTAAAGCCAATCATATGATGATACTTTACGGACATTTCACATGTTAAACTAATCTAGATTACATATAAAGGGCAAAGATTATTGTTTGAGCCGTCTCATATAAATGTTATATGCTTAAACGATAAAGTCCAAGGAATATGTGATTGGGAGAATGCAATCTAAAGAAGTTAGATTCATGAGACCATTATTTCGTAGACACATCCTAAATGTTCCTGATCATAGGATTGCCAATTGGGCATTGACAGTCCGTTAAGATCGGTACGTACTATGTCTTCTCTCAGGGAGAGTGACTAGTCTCGAGTCATTGGTGTGTGTGACATCAAGACAAGTACGTAGGTGCTCAATAGAGAATGAGTTCACTGAACACGATCAACGAAGAGTTCTCATATTCATGTCACATGAGAACTCATGGTTGGGATAATGCAAAATAGTCCTTTGACCTGAGGCATCACAGTTGTCTTGTGGTTAAGTCCTTGATCTTTGATTATGTCAAAGTCAACCCATCGGGGTGTCCACGGCATCATTGGGGTTAAGCCACTTAGTCATGGAGACAAGTGAATGTGCAACAAGGGATCTCTAACTTTCAAATGTTTTGAGGGAGAATACTCTATGATATGATTAAAATCTCTGGCCAGAGTATGAATGAGATTTAGGAATGCGTTCCAAATCGCATTCAAGGTAATCATATAAGCAAACGAATCACATTGGATAGTAGACATGAATAAATAAACTATCAAACCAAACAATGTGGTCAAGAGTATTAGATTAGAGAAAGACCGTATTGCATTTGTAATCCTAAACTGAATAGGTTCTCTACCTCTTCTGATTAGCTTGGGTAACCATGACATACGGCTAGGTGTCACTCATGGTTTGTGGAAGCCCTAAACGTGTGTAATCACTAAAGGGAAAATTGAAAGTAAGTTTTAATTCATAATCGATTTGAAAGAGTTTTAATCGCCCACTGCCTCGCTAAAAGGAACCTAATGGATCGTACACCGTGTAAGGTAGAGATGGACGAAACAAATGAAATGAGTAAGAATAATTGAATGGTTTAATTATTTATGGTTAGGATTAATTAATATGTTAATTAATCAAACGAATAAGTTCATTAAAGACCTCGGGTTAGTTTTGGGCCGCAAGGCCCAATGGGATTTGAATGTCAAGCCCATTAACTCAAGTTGTATGACAACTTGAATAAACAAAGGGCTTGAAAGCCCAATAAACCCAATGTGGCCGGCCATAATGTTAAGGGGTAGTGAACTTGACTTAATTGCAAGTTTGCCACTCCAATGAAGAAAGGTATAAATATGACTTTATAGCCATTTCTTCATAAGGGTTTTTTCTAGGAGAAAAGATGAGAACACAAAGCTCCCATTTCTCTCTAGAGAGGCCGGCCACCTTGGAGGTGATTAGCTAGTCATCTAGTCCTCCAAGGTCACTCATTCATCATCCATGCTCTCCTTGGTGTAGAATCTTTAGAGGTTTTCAATTTTGGGAACTTGGAGAACCTTTTCTTCCATCAAAGTCCATGGATCTAAGAAGCTAGAAATGAAGGCCCTATCTCTTGGGTGATTAGCCTTTGCTTATGCAAAGAGGAATCAACAAAGGTAATATATTTCAACTCACTTTGATTTGATTTGAGTAATGGTTCACCAATCTACTAGGCCTTGAATTTCTTGGTTAATGTTTTGTTTTTGAATGCATGCAAGCATGATTCCGCCTTTTAATTGTTAATTGCATGCTATAGATGTTATTCAAATGAACATGTTTTTCACAAATCTTCCTTCAAGTGGTATCAGAGCCTAGGTCTAGTAGTTGGTGAATCCTTTTGGGTTTTGTAGTTCATAGTTTGTGATTTAAAAGTTGTAATATGTTACAAGCTTTATTCTTGCTTTTTTGAATGTAAATTTTGTTTGAAAATTTGCCATCACAAATGTTGTAGATGTAGTTCATATGAGCATGAATATTGGAGCTAAAATTTGGTGCCATGACTTTGGGGATTTTCGGCCAAATCCAAAGGGTGGATTTTTGGGTTCTTGTTTGACTTGTTAAAAGTGTTTTAAGGTGACTTTTGGAACCCCTAAGTACCCTAGGATGTTAACCCCATTTTGAGTAGTGAAAATTTGAGTTTTATTGAGTGAAAATGTTCATGGAAATTTTTGAGTTTTTCATGAGTGTTCTTCATTGTTCTTGACATTTTTGCCAAGAACAAAAAGTTTGGTGTTTTGATTCAAAGTTTTAGTTAATTTCATAAAGTCTTTGTTTTGTGTTGGTTGATGTGAATTTTCTATCACCAAAACATTTATTTCAAATGGTGATAGAAATTGTGATGGGTGTGTAAGACTTACACACCTTACACACCTTACACACCTTACACACCACATGCATGGTTTTATGATTCACAACAACCAAATTCCACTTGCAAGACTTTATGACATTATTGAAAAATTTCCAAATTTTTGTGGACTTATCTCCATTTTTTATTTCCTCCCTAAAACCGGCCCTCCCTCAAAGGGAGTACTTTTGGGGATTTTATGCAATTACATAAAGTTTTGATACTTTTGTGTATTTGCACTTTGGCCCAAAAGTTTACGTTTTTACGTTTAGGCCTAAAAACGCTAAAGGACAAATTGTTTTGATCCTTTAATGAAGTTTTTGCATTATTAAAATTTTGGGTTCTAGTTGTATTTACATGAAGTAGTGGACTTTTGTGTTTTTACAAAGTGACCCCAAAAGTTTTGAAATATAGCCCAAAAGTTGTGGTTATTGCATGATGGCCCAAATTAGGTTGAGAACAAAATTGTTTTGTCTCTTTAAATGAGAATTGGATTTTCATTTCATTTAGCTCCATTTAAATCAATTTTATGGATACAAAAACCAAATGAAAATGTTGCATTCAATTTAATTAGTTAAAGTGTTAATTAATTAAAGGGTGATTATGAACCTAAGCCTACGATAATTGAGCTATGTGAAAGGCCGTTTCAAATTTGTTTGAACCATGGGAATGTGTAGATTAGATTTTGGTTGTAATTTGATTTGATCAAATGTTGTAAAAGGGCATAAGCTCTTCTTTACTTTAAAGTAATTTGTTTTATGAAAATGTTGTAAAGAGCATAAGCTCTCTTTTACTTTGAAGTACTTCTTTCTTGCTTTATATGATATGCATGAAAAATGAAGTAGTTGGGTCCAACGCCCTAAGACAACATCCCTTAATGTGATTAAACGCGTAACTAAAATCAATCACCATCCCTAGTCCGAGATTCAACACTAGGCTCGTGTTGAATCTAAACAAAGGTTCATAGTCATCCTAAGGCCCTAAGGCAACTATATAGTCCATCAAATGAATGCAAAGGTTATGTTAGTAGTATCATATACTCTTGCTTTAAAAACCGTTTTATAAGCATAGTGGGAGTATTATATACAACTAAATTCAATCAAATGGACCAATAGTTGTAATAGGACCAAAATTGTTTTAATAAAGATTAAAATGAATATTTGTATGTGATGAGACCTAAAACCCTCAACAAACCATTATTAAGTTGATAAGCGTGAGAGTGCTTGGAACACTCTTTTGTAGGCCTTCCACCGTGGTGGGCTCCAATCGTTTATGACTTGTACACCGGCTTCACCCTATCATGGGGGAGTACAAAGTGCATGCTTATACTCAGGAGGAATCCATAAACATATGATGAGGTTGGTGTAGGCAACGAGGATAGCCAATATCATATCATTGTGAGGCTATTCTTGAACCCCTTCACGAACTAAGCATGGTGGGAATGACTTAACTAAGTGCAATGGAGCCAATATCATATCATTGTGAGGTAACATTCTCTAGAGGCCAAATTGATGGGTACTTGCATTAGTTGCAAATGAGTAAGCGTACTCTCTCATTATTATTAATGCTAGCCAATATCATATCATTGTGAGGTGGGCTTGGTAATAGTGAGTCTCCCATACCCTACTAAGAGTTTCCTCCAAAACTCTCGAATTCCAATGAGGGATATGGAATTTGCCAAAAATAGTGGGTGGTGCTATTTGATTTAAAGACCCAGATCAAATGGCTTAAAATCAATCAATTTATATTCGTTATGTATTTGTTTACCAATATATTTGCAAACGCTATCCAACACTTGACAAATAAAAACCGAATGTTTTAGTTTCCGGACTTGGTACCACAATCCCAAAGAATGTCTTAAAAGGATTGGATATGTACCTAAGTAGTCTCATCCTCACAATCTTCCTAATGATAATGTATCATTGGAAGAACATGTTAGAAAAGTCTATCATGAAGAGGACAACACTTACAACCAATGCTTAATCCTTTGTTAAATGAACAAAGGAACTTACGAAGATTAGCATAAAGAAAAGGACACTTTTAGTGTTATTAGTTCTTCACTTACAAAACGTTGTATGAAGAAATAATGAGTTGCTTTGAACAACCCTTAGTCAATGCAAACACTAGTGCTTGTTTCTTTGTTAAATGAACAAAGAACTTAAGAAGAAAGCACAAAGACATGGACACTTTATGCGCCATGATTCTTCACTTACAAATTGTTGTATGAAGAAATGAGAGTTGCCTTGAACAAGTCTTGAAAGTTTGTAATTATGTTTAGAACATAATGGTTGGTTGACAAAAATAGTCCATCAACATGGACTTATGATGATTTTGAATCATTGAGTGTTGAAGTGATAAACCACTTAACGAGACGGAAACTAGGCAAGGACTTCACCTTTGAGTCCCTAATCCAAATGGTTCACTAAGTTTATTGTAAACTATGTAGTGAACTATAATCACATGCTCTCCAAAATGTTTGATGTGTATAACACAATTGAAATAAGTTTCAAGAGAGATAGTGGGAGTTTAGGGACTATGACTATGGTAGTCAAAGGAGAAGTCAAATGAAGAAAGAGAAATAACTCCAAGGGAACAAACTTTCTTTATGAAATGATGGACATTGGAAGGGGTATTTGCAAGAAATGTCTTGCAAGTGTCAAGAACACACATTTCGAAGGTGTTGTAAATTGTTCTTGAATAGTTCAAAACAGTTGGTTCTTCTACTTGAATGTTTGATTCCGTATTAGTAACTATGTTTTACAATCGTTGTAAAAGTGTGGCTAATAAGAAGTAGAAGATATATGAGAGAAGAGAAAGTACTTCACATTCGGAACGTGAATAAAATATAGATTTCTGCGAAAGCAGTTAGTACTTACCTCCTCATATGAACTACCAAAGAAATTGGAAAAACCAAAGATTGTCTTTACATTCCAATTTTAAGGAATTTAATTCCGTCACTATAGTAGAGATGGATGAATGTTTTGTTTGACAAAACATTGTTCTTTATTAATCAATGATTGGATTATAGTAATCTAATTGATTATCTCTATAGTAGAGATGATATGGTAGTGTTAACTGTTTAGAATATAACGATGCTTAAAACCCAAAAGGTTGCAAGGTAGTGACTAATCCCAACTAAAGTTGTGATACCTCTAAAGACATAAATTACGAGTTAGTCATAGATGGATACTTTGGATCGTTAGATCCGGATCCAATGCCTTCTTGTTGAAATTGTATAGAGGCAAAATGTTTGAATCTTTATTCTTTTGGAAAGAATAAAGAATCACAAAGTTGTTGAGGTTAATTCACTTAGATGTTAGTGGCACTTGTCCACAACATAATACTACTCATGTTGTATGACATTCACCGAAGATCACCCTCGGTTGGACTATAGTTTATTTTAGATAAACACAAGTCCGAATACTTTGCAAAAGGTTTCAAAGAATTCAAGAAATGTAAGTTGATGAGTAAGACGTCTAAAGTATTTACATCCTTAGATTTGATCCAAGGAATGGTAACACTTTAGAATAGTTTTCTTGAAAGATATCAAGGAAAGAAGCATCATATGATAATGGATTTCTCCATAAGGAGAAGAACGAACTTGAATAAGATTTAGTTCGTTAGACATTATCAATAACCCATATATAAGATATATATACTTCTAAGACAATATGATTGTCAATTAGAAGATCTTCCAAAAGTTTTCATGACTCCATAGGATGTAGTTAGAAAGAAAGACAAGTCTTAATCGAGTTAAGATTTGGGGTTGTGTGCTAATAAGCAATATTTGTTTGAGAATTATCTTGTGAATATCCTTAAATTAACATTTGGATATCACTTCTATAAACCAACCAACAAATGTTGTTTGTTGAGTAGTTCATTGTAATCCTACAATATGATTTGCCTTAGAGCAAATGAACTAGGAATAGAACTCAAAGAATGGGTTCTTTGAGAGACAAGATGATGATCAACAAATATAACAACCTAGTTCCTATACCACAAGCTCCAAGGTAGTCGAGAAGGATTTATAAACCGTCTCAGTTGAATGGTTTGAACTTTATGACTATGTCGTAGAGTTGCACCTCTTAATTCGAAAGAAATAAGAATGAAAAATCCTTATGACTACATTGAGTGTATATTCGACATATACTCAAGGAAATGGTAAAGTACCATTTGACCCGAAATAATGAAACCTTCATAAGCTAATTGGTAGCTTAAGGTGACTACAATCAAAGAGAATGGTTGACTTTGAAGGAACCATTTTTGACGTAGTCTTAGTTTCAATTAATTCGAAGAAAGCTAGCTACAACTAAATGGTGATTCAATGTTTGGACATAATATGGGTTTCCGAAACCATTATTAAGATAGTCCTAATGATATATGTCTAAAACTATGAATCACAAGACATGTAAGTTGTAGAGATCCATCCATCATGAATCTTAGCAAGCTAGTGGGAGCTATTAGCATCTTATGAGAAAAGGATCAAATCGTTTGATTTCTCATAAAGATGTAAATGAATCTTTTGTTTACTAGGTTTACAAAAGATTAGTGGGAGTTAATCATGTTCCTAAAATTTAAGTATATATAATATATTAATTTTGGAAATGAAAAGAATACTTCTTCGTTAAAGTTATGACTTTAAACATTCGTTAAAGTTATGACTTTAAACATTCTATAACGATAGAATGTATATGGGAGACATAGTCTATATACATGGGATGGAAATCTATAATGATAGATTTTAGGATATAATTGGATTATATCATGCCCTAATAATAGACAAAATGTGCTAGGAAGTTTCTCATATGATGATAAACTTCAATTAGGAGGACAACTCTAGTTAGACTAAGTAGTTGCTCTTCTCAAAGGGAATGTGCCCTTTGACTCCCAAAGAAATAATGCGTAAATAAAATCCTTTATGCATACGCAGAAAGGTGATTTATGTATTTCATATCGTATGAAAAACGTTGATATGAGTTGTACCAAGATCGGTACAAGACGATATCAATGCAAGCCCAGGATCAGAACCATGGCAACTGTCAAGTGAGTCCTTAAGTATTTAAAGAAATACTAAAGGATAGATTCCTCAAAGAATGAGGAAGAATTAGAGTAACGTAATGGAAGCGTAAATGTATTAGATTATGAATCTAATCCATCATTGGATGTTTCTTCATTATGAATGAAGAGATAAACAGATATCTCTTTATTATGACTAAAGAGATATATTGGATGGAAACAATAAAGTAATGACTTTAGTGTGTTCCATTATGAATGCAAAATATATTGCCATATAGAAGTTTACAACAATGTTGTTTGGATGGGAAAGTTCATTTATGGACTCTCTATTCGATTCCAACCAGAAAGTGTATCTAGTGTACTGACACTATGACACTAATGGGGCGATAGCTCAAGCCAGGGAATCAAGGTCTCATCAAGGTCCGAACTCATATGAGAGACTGAACCACATGATTAAGAATCATGTATAATGGTGACGTCATTATTCTCAAGGTTGCTTCTATGGATAACATATAGATATCCATTGTCTAGGCCTACTACTCAGCCATTTATGAAATGACTACAGAAGAGATATCATCATGATGACCAAGTTGATTGGCTCTAGTGCAAGTGGGAGATTGTTGGAAATGTGCCCTAAAGCCAATCATATGATGATACTTTACGGACATTTCACATGTTAAACTAATCTAGATTACATATAAAGGGCAAAGATTATTGTTTGAGCCGTCTCATATAAATGTTATATGCTTAAACGATAAAGTCCAAGGAATATGTGATTGGGAGAATGCAATCTAAAGAAGTTAGATTCATGAGACCATTCTTTCGTAGACACATCCTAAATGTTCCTGATCATAGGATTGCCAATTGGGCATTGACAGTCCGTTAAGATCGGTACGTACTATGTCTTCTCTCAGGGAGAGTGACTAGTCTCGAGTCATTGGTGTGTGTGACATCAAGACAAGTACGTAGGTGCTCAATAGAGAATGAGTTCACTGAACACGATCAACGAAGAGTTCTCATATTCATGTCACATGAGAACTCATGGTTGGGATAATGCAAAATAGTCCTTTGACCTGAGGCATCACAGTTGTCTTGTGGTTAAGTCCTTGATCTTTGATTATGTCAAAGTCACCCCATCGGGGTGTCCACGGCATCATTGGGGTTAAGCCACTTAGTCATGGAGACAAGTGAATGTGCAACAAGGGATCTCTAACTTTCAAATGGTTTGAGGGAGAATACTCTATGATATGATTAAAATCTCTGGCCAGAGTATGAATGAGATTTAGGAATGCGTTCCAAATCACATTCAAGGTAATCATATAAGCAAACGAATCACATTGGATAGTAGACATGAATAAATAAACTATCAAACCAAAAAATGTGGTCAAGAGTATTAGATTAGAGAAAGACCGTATTGCATTTGTAATCCTAAACTGAATAGGTTCTCTACCTCTTCTGATTAGCTTGGGTAACCATGACATACGGCTAGGTGTCACTCATGGTTTGTGGAAGCCCTAAACGTGTGTAATCACTAAAGGGAGAATTGAAAGTAAGTTTTAATTCATAATCGATTTGAAAGAGTTTTAATCGCCCACTACCTCGCTAAAAGGAACCTAATGGATCGTACACCGTGTAAGGTAGAGATGGACGAAACAAATGAAATGAGTAAGAATAATTGAATGGTTTAATTATTTATGGTTAGGATTAATTAATATGTTAATTAATCAAACGAATAAGTTCGTTAAAGACCTCGGGTTAGTTTTGGGCCGCAAGGCCCAATGGGATTTTAATGTCAAGCCCATTAACTCAAGTTGTATGACAACTTGAATAAACAAAGGGCTTGAAAGCCCAATAAACCCAATGTGGCCGGCCATAATGTTAAGGGGTAGTGAACTTGACTTAATTGCAAGTTTGCCACTCCAATGAAGAAAGGTATAAATATGACTTTATAGCCATTTCTTCATAAGGGTTTTTTCTAGGAGAAAAGATGAGAACACAAAGCTCCCATTTCTCTCTAGAGAGGCCGGCCACCTTGGAGGTGATTAGCTAGTCATCTAGTCCTCCAAGGTCACTCATTCATCATCCATGCTCTCCTTGGTGTAGAATCTTTAGAGGTTTTCAATTTTGGGAACTTGGAGAACCTTTTCTTCCATCCAAGTCCATGGATCTAGGAAGCTAGAAATGAAGGCCCTATCTCTTGGGTGATTAGCCTTTGCTTATGCAAAGAGGAATCAACAAAGGTAATATATTTCAACTCACTTTGATTTGATTTGAGTAATGGTTCACCAATCTACTAGGCCTTGAATTTCTTGGTTAATGTTTTGTTTTTGAATGCATGCAAGCATGATTCCGCCTTTTAATTGTTAATTGCATGCTATAGATGTTATTCAAATGAACATGTTTTTCACAAATCTTCCTTCAGGAGTAACAGAATCCCAAAGTCAATAATCAAATCCTCTTAGAATCAGCAAACTACTTCACTTGACCAGTTCCTTTCCAATCACCCGAACGGGCTCTAAACCCATAATCAGCCTACGGAGGCGCTACTAATTGACGATGTTGTCCGATATCCATAGATCTTTGACCAATATTCAGTGGTATGATTTCTAATACTGGGCACAAGGGCTAGTATCTGGGAGTGATACCTTTATGCCAGAATGCCGGTTCACAGTTTCAGGGTAATGAACAATATAAAAATATCTTAGGCGCGTTAATTTGTGGCGCGATTGATATACTGATTAACAGAGGCTACTTGAGCTGAAGAAACTAGAGTGTGGAAACTTAGGAACAAACTTTGCATTACAATAGTAAGCTCGTGGTCGTGTTAACCACACTATCCAAGTAGCTAACCGGAACCTCTTCGACAGTCCCTTTTCCAATTACTTTCACAGGCAGACAACGAAGTCGAAGCTTGAGCAATTTTTCCACTGTAGGAACGGAACAAATTTTGAGAAATTTACAAAGACCTTGTAGAGCGAGGCATAGAGAAAAGAAGCAGTATCGTACAATCCGAGGACATGTACCTTTAACATCATTCCTCAAAATTCTATTGGAACCACCACCAAGTTGTGAGGTGAGGTACACCTCGATCCAATTTTTGTGCTACACCAGTTCTTCCTTGTGTCCTTTCGAACAACTCCTGCGTCCTTAAGAGAAGACGGCACATAACTCTTATGGAGGGCCCCGCGCTTATCCAACCAAACACCTTAGCCGGGGAATCTCAAACCTATCCACAAAGGGGAAAGACCAAACCTTAGAATCGTACCTAGACTTTAGCAATTCAAGCGGTTGATGACTAAAATTGTTAGTCCTACTTTGAATAGTTGGTCTTTCCGATTAACTTTTGGAACCCGAAAGTTTTTCCATAGCCTGACGAAATTCGGAGTAGTCTTACCAACGACTCTCCCATAAAATTCAGCATCAAAATCGAGTGTTTAGGAACGCCGATACTTAGCCTTATACCATTCCCTTAAGTAACCATTGTTAAGTTGGTACTTTCTTAGGAGACGTGATCTCAATAAACGACATTCTTTCCTTTTTCCGAAAGGGTTTAGCAGAAAAAGGTTGAAATTCTTGCAAAGTGTTGCGAACCTGAGATATCTTTGATCATATCAATTTATCGACAAATTGTTGGCGAAGTTTTTAGCTATAGTGTCATTCCTCACTTATGACTGAGGAAAGTTAGTTCAGTTTGGTTGTTGAAAAGGAGTAAAGTTCCTGACAACTGAAGTGTTGCCTCACCTTACCTCTGTTTTACACCTTTTGATGACTTTGATCATTTCGAAATCCAGGATGACGTGTTCTTCAGATATTTCGACTGTGCAGAGGCAGCATGACGGAGTATTGCTTTGATTTTCCAACGATTAGAATCGTTCGAAATGAACCATCTTATACATGACCTGGAGTCAACAGTCATCATCTTTATTCGAAAGCAGGATGACACTTCTCTGTGGAGAAACGTGTTCAAAATCTACACCAACCTCACAAATTCTTGAGTACACTTTCGCTGGGAAATAGTTGAATTTCTGACAGCGACGATGGAAGAACTAAACCAACGTCTACGATTGTGCAAATGTAATTACTATTTACTTGAACACTTTCAACGTCTACGATGGAAAGAGTTGAATTTCTGACAGCGACCTCACAAATCCCGGTTGTGCAAATGTAATTACTATTTACTGTAGCAAAAGACATATGTATACTTGAACACTTTCAACCTGCCCTATTCCATTTAGTTGGAATTCATGAACATTGGTTTAACGTTACTTACAAATCGTCAAGGGATCGTTCGAGTGATTATAATCACTTTCTGCATTGGAATGCAGATGAGAAATCTCACCCTAAGCTCACAGTATGAGGAATCTTGTACACGTGGAGTTATAATGATGTTTCAGCGACCATCAACTGACGCGACAAGTTAGCTCATTTTTTGTAGGTCCAATCTATTCTGACTGTTATTCCATATTTACTCTTTGTGCTGGAAGGTATTTCAGTCAACTTTGGGTACGTGTATACCGTACTGCACTTCGTATTGCCTTAAAGTGGATGCACTGTCTAAGAGAACCGTTGACATTGGAAGTGCAGTCGTGACCATTAACTTCTCAATTACCAAGCAAATACTCGGTTGAACAAATCTTTATCGTGGTGATTGAATATCTCGGAAGCTATTGTTGTAGTTTGATGTTATGCTTTCAATCTAATTATCTCGTACTCTAGATTTGATGGACTTGCTTTGATCCTCAAATTCTTGGGTATTCTTTTAGCCTTCTTGACATACCTTTTCACTGAATTCGAGAGAAATTCACTATGAATTTCCTTGCTAAGGCGTTGCAGACTATGTTGGCTCGACTACATGGTAGGTATGTCACTATTATATCTTATCGGGATGTGTGTTTTACTTCCAAGTGTTGGGGAAACGAAGGCCATGTGTAGTAAGTTTGTCATAGCTACATTTCTCCCTCAAACTAATGGCCAGTCTGAATGAACTACCCGGACTTGCATGGCATGTTACGTTTATCTGCTCTATAGTGGTAGCATGATTGTCTAGACACTTATCTCTATTAGAACTTCTTGTAACCACAGTTACAATTTTTGGTCTTGGTTGTGACACTATTGAGACGTAGTATGGAGATTCTTTGCTTAGCACTTGTTTGACAGAGGAGTTTTACGAACAAGTGTTTAATTGTGAGAGTTCACAATATAGAAATTTTATTTTGTTGTTGTTGTTGCCCAAAGGGGTAGTGTGTGAGCATGGTAGAGACTTGACTAGACGTTGTTTGTGTATTTCCCAATGGGGGGCATGATGGTAATAGTGCACCCTCGGGAATTTGTTACTTACTTAGCGTGACAACAATGAATTGTCAGCATTACGGGCTGCATACCTTAATATCAACAACTTGTTCGTTGGGTTCGTTAAGAAAGTAAATAGGTAGATCCTTTCACGTTAGTACTTACTTATGTATTTATTGTATTTTACCTATTTTATTACTTGGGCTTGACCCAAGGGTACTACATACTTACTTTCAGAGTACGCAACGCACGAGTGTGTAGTTGAAAAATCCTATGTTCAGTTTTAAAATCAAAACAACTACTTTAACTTTATGATGTTACATATATATATATATATGTATTTTTCGACGGGAAGTTAGTACATATAACTATTTTCGACGTTTTGTTTTTGTGAAAACTATAACATTATAGTATTGTACTGGAGAAGAAGGAAAGTATGACTGGGAAGCATGAAAAAGGAATCAATGCACTTCGATCATGATGGAGTGGCATTTTCCCTTTTTGTGCAACCGCTCTGACTTGATTTCTTCGTCATATACATATATTTTATTATTCCTATCTTCGAGTTTTGTGTAACAAATGATTTTAAATTTCGGGGACAAAATTTTCGTAAGAGGGGTAGATTGTGACAACTCGTCCCTAGTTTTTCGACTTGATTTCTTCATCATATACATATATTTAAAATTAATAGTCGTTATATACATATACGTAGATTGTGACTTGATTTCTTTGTCATATACATATATTTACCCTTCTTTGGACAAAAGTGGAATCTGACGTGGACGTAGTTTTTCGACTGTTGTTTCATTTTCCTGGTTTCGTACTTAAAAATTAATAGTCGTTACGAACGAGTGAGCGCTTGTTATACTCGAATCAGATTTGTAAAGAAAAAGTTATGCATTAAAAATTTACACATTAATCACGGGTAATTTTGTACACACACGTACAAATTTACAGGTTCGGAAACACTGTCAAAGAGGTAGATATTGTACATTAAAAATTGTACAAAATCCATCCCTTCCCTAATTGGTTGATCCGGTACCCCTATCTTCAATAATCAATCAAATTATTCAATTTGATTTTTCCACCAGTCCCTCACCACCATTCCTTTTTCCCTAATTTTCTTCTTCACCAATTAATTGTTTTCTCTCTCTCACTCACGCCCAATCAGAAAACAAGTTCCATTTCTATTCTACCAATCAGAAACTGAGCAAACCTCTTTCTCTTGTCTCTCTCTCTCCCTGAATACCCTCTTTCACACTCACTATGCAACTCTCTCAAACAAACACCAAAACACACAAACGTGGCTTGAAAACCACACCTTCGACTCATCTCACCTCCATGAACACAGCCGTACCCCAGATCAGGATTTAGACGAGTTTTGACTTGCTAACTCGGAAGTCTAAAGGCCTCCACTCAAATCCTCGAGGTCTTTAGTGAAGGGTTGAAGAAGAGACAACCTCGAAACACATGGTTTCGAGAAGTCGGAGTTTAACTCGAACCTTTCGAGCCATTTTCAGGCCACCTCCGTCCACTTTTTGGACTTCCAAAAGGTACAATCGTGTTCTACTCATCATAAACTTCATTTCCATTTAAATTTTGTGAAAAATGGTTGAGAAATTAGCAAGTTATGAAGCTTTGAAATTTTACCCAGAAACCGGTTAAGATTTCTAGATTTTCGACGAGTTTAAACGACTACGACCGGTGAGGACCACCGGAGAAGACGACGAAATATTCCTTCAACTTTGATGGAATATCCTAATGGCGTCAGGTAACGCCGTTACCATTTAACGGAATATCCCGTCCCTTTAACGGAATATTATTAACGGCCGTTAGGGCCTCTGTCAGTCTCAGCCCGCGCGTGGTAGCGTGTAGGGCGGTGCCCTAGGCGGCACTTTCGGCCTCTGATTGGCTTTCTGTCAATTTGTGTAGGTCCGTGACATCGAGTAGATCGATTTTCTATATTTAAACCCTATGTTTGAGCAAACTATGAGGGTTTTATTTAAGTTTCCGTATATGTGTTATTAAACTAATTGAATTAGTAATTTCACGTATAGGGGAAACGTATCCCGAGGATGTACGGGTTCAAACAAGGCTTGAAGGCTTCGATCCTACTGCGTATCTGTGAGTGGGCACTTTGTTTCCACAAATGCCTTTAAATCGATTTATGCATTTTATGCCATGATTTATTTAATTTCGAAAATGTTGTTATGGGGTTAAGAATTACATATTGTCATGGCATATTCATATGCATTTTACTTGCTCATAAATGTTGCACTATTATGAGATGCTAAAACAATCTTACGGGATACACATGTAAGTTCAGGTAAGTTATTATATTGTTGCAATCATAGAATCATTATGGCATGCATATATTCATGTAGTGCTCATCATTGCTGTTGGAAATGTGCCCTAAAACCAATCATATGATGATACTTTACGGACATTTCACATGTTAAACTAATCTAGTTTAATGTCAAGGGCAAAGGTTATTGTTTTAAGCCGTATCATATAAATGTTATATGCTTAAACGATAAGTCCAAGGAGTATGTAATTAGGAGAATGTAATTTAAACAAGTTAGATTAATGAGACCATTCTCTTTCGTATACATATCCTAAACGTTCCTGATCATAGGATTGCCAATTGGGCATTGACAGTCCGTTAAGATCAGTACATGCTATGTCTTCTCTTAGTGAGAGTGACTAGTCTCGAGTCATTGGTGTGATTGACACCAAGACAAGCATGTAGGTGCTCAATAACGAATGAGTCCACTGAACACTATCAACGAGAAGTTCTCATACTCATGTCACATGAGAACTCATGGTTGGGATAATGCAAAGTGGTCCTTTGACCTGAGGCATCATAGTTGTCTTGTGGTTAGGTCCTTGATCTTTGACTATATCAAAGTCACCCCGTCAGAGGATGTCCACGACATAGTTGGGGTTAAGCCATTTAGCCATGGAGGCAAGTGAATGCGCAACAAAGGATCTCTAACCTTCAAACCGTTTGAGGGAGAATACTCTATGATATGATTAAGAATCTCTGGCCAGAGTATGAATGAGATTTAGGAAGTCATTCCAAATCACATTCAAGGTAATCATATAAGTAAATGAATCACATTGGATAGTCGACATGAATAAACTATCAAACCAAACAATGTGGTCAAGAGTATTGTATTAGAGAAAGACCGTATTGCATTGTAATCCTAAACTGAATAGGTTCTCCACCTCTTCTAATTAGCTTGGGTAACCATGACATACTGCTAGGTGTCACTCATGGTTTGTGGAAGCCCTAAACGTGTATAAACACTAAAGGGAGAATTGAAAGTAAGTTTCAATTCACAATCGATTTGAAAGTGTTCTAATCGCCCACTGCCTCGCTAAAAGGAACCTAATGGATCGTACACCGTGTAAGGTAGAGATTGAAGAAACAATGGAGATGAGTAAGAATAATTAAATGGTTTAATTATTTATGGCAAGGATTAATTAATATGTTAATTAATCAAACGAATAAAGTTCGTTAAAAGACCACGGGTTAGTTTTGGGCCTCAAGGCCCAATGGGCTTCGAAAGTCAAGCCCATTGACTTAAGTTGCATGACAACTTAATGACAAATAATTCACAAAGGCCTTAAAAGCCCAATGAAACCCTATGGCCGACCATTTTGTTAAAGGAGTGGGTTTTGGATTCAATTACAAGTTTGCCACTCCAATGAACAAAGGTATAAATATGACTTTATAGCCAAAATTCATTTAGGGTTTCTTTTAGAGAAATTGGAGAGAACATGTCTCTCCCTTTCTCTCTAAGAGGCCGGCCCCCTTGGAGGAGATAAGCTAGCAATCTCTCATCCTCCAAGGTCACTCATATCTTCTTAAAGTCTCTCCTTGGTGTGGAAACTTAGAGGTTCTCAATTTTGAGAACTTGGAGAATCTTTTCTACCATCCTCCTCCTAGAAATTGATGGATCTTAGAAGCAAGGAATGAAGGCCCTCTCCTTGGGTGATTATCCTTTGCTTACGCAAAGAGGAATCAACAAAGGTATAATATTTCTCAACTCACTTTGTTCTTGAGTTGAGTCATGGTTCACCTAACTACTAGGCTTTGAATTTTATGGTTAATGTTTTGTTTTGAGTGCATGCAAGCATGATTCTGCCTTTAATTTGTTAATTGCATGCTATAGATGTTGCTTAAATGAACATGATTTTCATAAAATTTCCTTCAAGTGGTATTAGAGCCTAGGTCTAGTAGTTGGTGAATCCTTTTGGGTTTTGTAGTTCATAGTCTTTGATTTGAATGTTGTAATTGTTACAAGCTTTATTCTTGCTTCTTTGAATGTAAATTTTGTTAGAAAATTTGCCATCTCAAATGTTGTAGATGTAGTTCATATGAGCATGAATTTTGGAGCTAAAATTTGGTGCCATGTTTTTGGGGATTTTCGGCCAAATCCAAAGGGTGTTTTTTTTGGGTTCTTGTTTGACTTGTTAAAAGTGTTTTAAGGTGACTTTTGGAACCCCTAAGTACCCTAGGATGTTAACCCCATTTTGAGTAGTGAAAATTTGAGTTTTATTGAGTGAAAATGTTCATGGAACTCTTATGGTTTTCATGGATGTTCTTCATTGTTCTTGAGGTTCTTACCAAGAACAAAAAGGTTTGTTGTTTTGATTCAAAGTTTTGGTTGATTTCATAAAGTCTTTGTTTTGTGTTGGTTGGTGTGACTTATCTATCAACAAAAACATTTATTGAATTTTTTTGAAAGGTGATAGAAATGGTGATGGGTGTGTAAGAAGTACTTCTCTTACACACAAACCACTTGCATGGCTTTATTCACACCAACCTATTTCCACTTGCATGGCATTATGACTTAGTTGAAAAATTTTCAAAATTTTATGGCTTCATTACTCCAAAAACCGGCCACTCCCTCAAAGGGAGTGCTTTTGGGGCTTTTATGTAATTACATAAAGTTTTGGTACTTTTGTGTATTTTGTAGTTTGACCCAAAAGTTTACGTATTTACGTAAATGCCCAAACTCACTAAAGGTCAAATTGTTTTGTTCCTTTAATGAAGTTTTTGAATTTATTGAAATTTTTTAGTTCTAGTTGTAATTACATGAAGTAGTGGACTTTTGTGTTTTTACAAAATGAGCTCAAAAGTTTAAGTTTTGCAACATAGCCCAAAGGTTGAGGTTATTGCATTTTGGCCCAAATTAGGTTGAGAACAAAATGGTTTTGTCTCTTTAAATAAGAATTGGATTTTCATTTCATTTAGCTCCATTTAAATCAATTCTATGGATACAAACCAAATGACAATGTTGCATTCAAGTTTAATTAGTTAAAGCGTTAATTAATTAAAGGATGATTATGAACCTAAGCCTACGATAATTGAGCTATGTGAAAGGTCGTCTCAAATTTGTTTGAACCATGGGAATGTGTAGATTAGATTTTGGTTGTAATTTGATATGATCAACTGTTGTAAAAGAGCATAAGCTCTTCTTTACTTTAAAGTAATTTGTTTTGATCAATTGTTGTAAAAGAGCATAAGCTCTTCTTTACTTTGAAGTACTCATTTTCTTGTTTTATTTGATATGCATGAACTTGGAGTAGTTGGGTCCAACGCCCAATAGGAAAAACACGCCTTAATATGATTAAACACGTAACTAAAATCAATCACCATCCCTAGACCGAGATTCAACACAAGGCTCGTGTTGGATCTAATCAAAGGTTCATAATCATCCTAAGGCCCTAAGGCAACTATATAGTCCATCAATGAATGCAAACTTTATGTTAGTAGTACCATATACTCTTACTTTAAAAACCGTTTTACAAGCATAGTGGGAGTATTATATACAACTAAATCAATCATATGGACCAATAGTTGTAATAGGACCAAATTGTTTTAATAAGATTAAAATGTATGTTTATATGTGATGAGACCTAAAAACCCTCAACCAAACCATTATTAAGTTGACAAGCGTGAGAGTGCTTTGAACACTCTTTCGTGGCCTTCCACCGTGGTAGGCTCCGATCGTTTGTGACTCGTACACCGGCTTCACCCTATCATGGGGGAGTACAAAGTGCGTGCTTACACTCAGGAGGAATCCTATACACATACATGATGTTGTGAAGGTAGGCAACGAGAATGATCAACATCATATCATTGTGAGGTTGTTCTTGAACCCCTACTCGAACCTGCATGGTGGGAATGACTTAACTAAGTGCAATGGAGCCAACATCATATCATTGTGAGGTTTCATTCTCTAGAGGCCAAATAAGATGGGTACTTGCAAGAGATGCAAAAGAGTAAGCGTACTCTCTCATTATTATTAATGCTAGCCAACATCATATCATTGTGAGGTGGGCTCGGTAATAGTGAGCCTCCCATTCCCTACTAAGAGTTTCCTCCAAAACTCTCGAATTCCAATGAGGGATATGGAATTTGCTAAAAATAGTGGGTGGTGCTATTTGATTTAAAGACCCGGATCAAATGGCTTAAAATCAATCAATTTATATTCGTTATGTATTTGTTTACCAATATATTTGCAAACACTATCCAAAACTTGACAAAGAAAAGCCGAATGCTTTAGTTTCCGAACTTGGTACTACAATCCCAAAGATTGTCTTAAATGGATTGTATATGTACCTAAGTAGTCTCACCCTCACAATCTTCCTATTGATAATGTATCATTGGAAGAACATGTTAGATAAGTCTATCATAAAGAGGACAACACTTTTAACGTCATAATTCTTCAATTACAAATCGTTGTATGAAGAAATCAGAGTTGCTTTGAACAACCCTTAGTTAATGCAAACACTAGTGCTTGTTTCTTTGTTAAATGAACAAAGAACTTAAGAAGAAAGCACAAGAGCATGGACACTTTATGTGCCATGATTCTTCACTTATAAATTGTTGTATGAAGAAATGAGAGTTGCCTTGAACAACTCTTGAAAGTTTGTAATTATGCTTAGAACATAATGGTTGGTTGACAAAAATAGTCCATCAACATGGACTTATGATGATTTTGAATCATTGAGTGTTGAAGTGTTAAACCACTATAAGAGATGGAAACTAGGCAAGGACTTCACCTTTGTGTCCCTATCCAAATCGTTCACTAAGTTTATTGTAAACTATATAGTGAACAATAACCACACGGTCTCCAAATCGTTTGATGTGTATAACACAATTGAAATAAGTTTCAAGAGAGATAGTGGGAGTTTAGGGACCATGACTATTGTAGTCAAAGGTGAAGTCAAATGAAGAAAGCGAAATAACTCCAAGGGAACAAACTTTCTTTATGAAAGGATGGACAATGGAAGAGCTATTTGCAAGAAATGTCTTGCAAGTGTCAAGAACACACCTTTCGAAAGTGTTGTAAATTGTTCTTGAAAAGTTCAACACAGTTGGTTCTTCTACTTGAATGCTTGATTCCGTATTAGTAACTATGTTTTACAATCGTTGTAAAAGTGTGGCTAATAAGAAGTAGAAGATTAATGAGAGAAGAGAAAGTACTTCACATTCGGAACGTGAATTAAATGTAGATCTCTGCGAAAGCAGATAGTACTTACTTCCTCATATGAACTACCAAAGAAAATGGAAAAACAAAGATTGTCTTTACATTCCAATTGAATAAAGGAACTTAATTCCGTATGTTAAATGGATAAATGTTTTGTTTGACAAAACATTGTTCTTTATTAATGAATGATTAGATTATTGTAATCTAATTAATTATCTCTATAGTAGAGATGACATGGTAGTGTTAACTGTTTAGAATATAACGATGCTTAAAACCCAAAGGTTGCAAGGTAGTGACTAATCGCAACTGAGTTGTGATACCTCTAAAACCTAAATTACGAGTTGGTCATAGATGGATGCTTTGGATCGTTAGATCCGGATCCAATACCTTCTTATTAAAATTGTATAGAGGCGAAATGTTCGAATCTTTATTCTTTTGGAAAGAAGAAGAAATCACAAAGTTGTTGAGGTTAATTCACTTAGATGTTAGTGGCACTTATCCACAAACATAATACTACTCATGTTGTATGACATTCACCGAAGATCACTCTCGGTTGGACTATAGTTTATTTTGAATAAACACAAGTCCGAATACTTTGCAAAATGTTTCAAAGAATTCAAGAAATGTAAGTTGATGAGTAAGATGTCTAAAGCATTTACTTCCTTAGATTTGATCCAAGGAAAGGTAACACTTTAGAAATTTTTCCTTGAAAAATATCAAGGAAAGAAGCATCATAAGATAATGGATTTCTCCGTTGAGAAAAGAACGAACTCGAATAAGATTTAGTTCGTTGGATGTTATCAATTACCCATATATATATATAGGACATATACTTCTAAGACAATATGATTGTCAATTAGAAGATCTTCCAAAATTTTCATGACTACATAGGATTTAGTTGGAAAGAAAGACAAATCTTAATCATGTTAAGATTAGGGGTTGTGTGCAAATAAGCAATATTTGTTTGAGAATTATCTTGTGGATATCCTTAAATTAACCTTTGGATATCACTTCTATAAACCAACTAACAAATGTTGTTTTGTTGGGTAGTTCATTGTAATCCTACAAATATGATTTGCCTAAGAGCAAATGAACAAGAGATAGAACTCAAAGAATGGGTTCTTTGAGAGACAAGATAGTGATCAACAAATATAACAACCTAGTTCCTATACCACAAGCTCCAAGGTAGTCAAGAAGGATTTATAAACTGTCTCAGGTGAATGGTTTGAACTTTATGACTATGTCATAGAGTTACACCTCTTAATTCGAAAGAAATAAGAATGAGAATCCTTATGACTACATTGAGTGTATATACGACATATACTCAAGGAAATGGTAAAGTACCATTTGACCCGAAATAATGAAACCTTTATAGCTAATTGGTAGCTTAAGGTGACTACAATCAAAGAGATTGGTTGACTTTGAAGAAATCATCTTTGACGTAGTCTTGGTTTCAATTAATTCGAAGATTGCTAGCTACAACTAAATGGTGATTCAATGTTTGGACATAATATGAGTTTCCGAAACCATTATTAAGATAGTCTTGATAATATATGTCTAAAACTATGAATCACAAGACATGTAAGTTGTAGAGATCCATCCATCATGAATCTTAGCAAGCTAGTGGGAGCTATATGCGTCTTATGAGAGAAAGATCAAATCGTTTGATTTCTCATAAAGATGTAAATGTTTCTTTTGTTTACTAGGTTTACAAAAGATTAGTGGGAGTTAATCATATCCCTAAATTTGAATATATATATATATACATATACATATATATGATATATGTTGGAAATGTGCCCTAAAACCAATCATGTGATGATACTTTACAGACATTTCACATGTTAAACTAATCTAGTTTAAATATAAAGGGCAAAGATTATTGTTTAAGCCGTCTCATATAAATGTTATATGCTTAAACGATAAGTCCAAGGAATATGTAATTAGGAGAATGTAATTTAAACAAGTTAGATTCATGAGACCATTCTCTTTCGTATACATATCCTAAACGTTCCTGATCATAGGATTGCCAATTAGGCATTGACAGTCCGTTAAGATCAGTACGTGCTATGTCTTCTCTCAGGGAGAGTCACTAGTCTCGAGTCATTGGTGTGTGTGACATCAAGACAAGTAGGTAGGTGCTCAATAGAGAATGAGTTCACTCAACACGATCAACGAAGAGTTTTCATATTCATGTCACATGAGAACTCATGGTTGGGATAATGCAAAGTAGTCCTTTGACCTGAGGCATCATAGTTGTCTTGTGGTTAGGTCCTTGATCTTTGACTATATCAAAGTCACCCCGTCAGAGGGTGTCCACGGCATAGTTGGGGTTATGCCACTTAGCCATGGAGGCAAGTGAATGCGCAACAAGGGATCTCTAACCTTCAAACCGTTTGAGGGAGAATACTCTATCATATGATTAAGAATCTCTGGCCAGAGTATGAATGAGATTTAGGAAGTCAATCCAAATCACATTCAAGGTAATCATATAAGTAAATGAATCACATTGGATAGTCGACATGAATAAACTATCAAACCAAACAATGTGGTCAAGAGTATTGTATTAGAGAAAGACCGTATTGCATTGTAATCCTAAACTGAATAGGTTCTCCACCTCTTCTGATTAGCTTGGGTAACCATGACATACTGCTAGGTGTCACTCATGGTTTGTGGAAGCCCTAAACGTGTATAAACACTAAAGGGAGAATTGAAAGTAAGTTTCAATTCACAATCGATTTGAAAGTGTTCTAATCACCCACTGCCTCGCTAAAAGGAACCTAATGGATCGTACACCGTATAAGGTAGAGATTGAAGAAACAATGGAGATAAGTAAGAATAATTAAATGGTTTAATTATTTATGGCAAGGATTAATTAATATGTTAATTAATCAAACGAATAAAGTTCGTTAAAAGACCACGGGTTAGTTTTGGGCCTCAAGGCCCAATGGGCTTCGAAAGTCAAGCCCATTGACTTAAGTTGCATGACAACTTAATGACAAATAATTCACAAAGGCCTTAAAAGCCCAATGAAACCCTATGGCCGGCCATTTTGTTAAAGGAGTGGGTTTTGGACTCAATTACAAGTTTTCCACTCCAATGAACAAAGGTATAAATATGACTTTATAGCCAAAATTCATTTAGGGTTTCTTTTAGAGAAATTGGAGAGAACATGTCTCTCCCTTTCTCTCTAAGAGGCCGGCCCCCTTGGAGGAGATAAGCTAGCAATCTCTCATCCTCCAAGGTCACTCATATCTTCTTAAAGTCTCTCCTTGGTGTGGAGACTTAGAGGTTCTCAATTTTGAGAACTTGGAGAATCTTTTCTACCATCCTCCTCCTAGAAATTGATGGATCTTAGAAGCAAGGAATGAAGGCCCTCTCCTTGGGTGATTATCCTTTGCTTATGCAAAGAGGAATCAACAAAGGTATAATATTTCTCAACTCACTTTGTTGTTGAGTTGAGTCATGGTTCACCTAACTACTAGGCTTTGAATTTCATGGTTAATGTTTTGTTTTGAGTGCATGCAAGCATGATTCCGCCTTTAATTTGTTAATTGCATGCTATAGATGTTGCTTAAATGAACATGTTTTTCACAAAATTTCCTTCAATTGCTGCACCCAGTGTTAGTGCTTCCGCCCCGGGCCAGGGCCAGTCTTTCACGTGATGTTCACCTCCTCACCACACGCTCGCCTTGGATCCAAGTAGGTGCTAGCCCTGTCGTACAGGTCGCATTAGGCGGCTCTGACTCGTAAGTGACCGCACATAGCGCTAGCCTTCACGTTTGTAGCACTAGAGCGTCTATTATTACACCTAGCCCTGTCGTACAGGTCACATTAGGTGACTGCGACAGACATACTCGCTTAGATTGTGGAGCAAATGCCTATATTTATATTGCTGTTGACTTATTGTGATGTGGCATACTTCTGTATTTTACTGTTGGCATGCATTTGATTTCATACTTATACGTAATATGATTTTCTGGAAGCTATACATGTTTTATAGCAAGGGGTTAGTATGTTCCAAAAATAAATGGATTTTGAAAACCTTTGTTTTTGTGCCCACTCACCCTTCTGTTTTTCGCCCCTCTAGGTTTTAGTAGCTGAGCTTACGTATCTACGAGGACTTATGGAAAATCTTGGTATAAGTAGTTATCTTCAATGGTATAACCCTCACCCTATTTACTGTACTGTTCTTATGCTCTGATGTCACGTTTGAAATGGGTTCAATCCCGCACACCAGTGATCTCTTTTCATTAGGCACTTTTAGGTTTACTTTTTCACATTTTCCACATCACTACATTTTATGGCTTCGTCACATTCCAGGTGTCGGCCAGCACAATTCGATTCGGAGTCATAGTGGACATGAAGGAAAAATTTTGTCCGAGCTAAGAACATGTGAGAATATTTGAATACATATGCAAACTTATAACACATTAAAGTAGGCATGCATTAAAAAACAATTCATAAAACCCATGACTTTCAAAGCCTAGTATATGGTGAACCAATAAACTCTTTAACAACATTGGAGAGAAGGAAATATTTAGAGTTTCTTTACCCTTGAAGCTCATCCTTGATTACACAAGGGATTCACCCAAGTGGAGGGCCTTCAAGTCACCTCCTTGCTCCTTGGACCTTCCTTGTGATTTTCCTCCTTTTAGTGCTCCTTTGCTTCTTTGAGGATTTGAGGATTAGTTCTCCAAAACATCAAAAGCTTGATGTCTCTAAGTCTCTTCACCAAGGATGTATAGTGAAGATGAAATGGATGACATAGAGAAGAATAGATTGCTAGCTATTCCCTCTCTAAGTGGCCAGCCTCTTTAGAAGAAAAGAGAGAAAATGTTTCACCTCCTTTCACCAAGAAAAACCCTAAATGAAAATAAAGCTATAAAGTTGAATTTATACTTCATCACATGTGAGTGACAAACTTGTAATTAATCCAAGTTTGACATTTCTCACCCTAATGGCCGGCCATATCAAATTGATTGGGCTAATTGCCCATTTTGTTTTAGTTGTCATACAACTTAAACATAACGGGCCTTGTGGACCAAAACGCTTTTGGGCCCCGAAACCCAAAACCAACATATAAGCCCAATACGAACATTTCGTATAATTAATTAACTAATTAATTAACCTTGACCATTCTTCAATTAAACCATTTAATTGCTTATCTATTTCATTTAATTTCTTCACCAACATCCTTACTCGGTGTACGATCCATTAGGTTCCATTTAGCGAGGTAGTGGGCGATTGTTACTCTTAACGATTGATTGTGAATTGAAACCACATTTCAATTCTCCCTTAAAATTAGTGTTTGCTAATCTTTAGGGCTTCCACAAACCATGAGTGACACCTAGCAGCATATCATGGTTACCCAAGCTAAGTAGAAGTGGTTGGAGAACCTATCCAGTTACAACTACAATGCAATACGGTCCTTCTCTAATACAATACTCTTAATCACATTGTTTAAGTGATAGTTTGTTTCATGTCTACTATCCAATGTGATACTTATCTATATGATTCAATTGAATATGATTTGGAACAAACTTCGTTAGTCATATTCATATGCTTTGGCCAAAGACTCTCGAATCATATCTTAGAGTATTCTCCTTCCACCATGGAAGGTTAGAGATTCCTTGTTGTGCATTCATATGCCTACATGACTAGGTAGCTTGACCCCAACAATGCCGTGGACACTCCAATGGAATGCCTTTGACATGATCAAAGGTGAAGGACCTAACCATTAGACATCTATGATGCCTCAGGTCAAAGGACTACTTTGCATATTGCAACTCTCGAGTTCTTACATGACATGTATGTTCGAACTCTCTTTTGATCCTTGTTCAGTGTACTCGATCACTCTTTCGAGCACCTATGTGTTTGCCTTAGTGTCCAACACTAAATGACTTGAGACTAGTCATACTTGCGCTTGAGTCGACATAACACATACTAACCTTAGCGGATTGTCAATGCCCAATTGGCAATCCTATGGCTATGAACGTTTTAGGAATGAACATAAGAGAAAGGTCTCGCTAATCTAACTTACTTAAATCACTTATCTCTTAGATCAAATACATTCCTTAGATTCCCTTATTGCTTAAACACATGATACAATAAATAGTGATTAACAATAAGCTTTGCCCTTCATTAAACATATAAAAGTTTAATACAATAAGTATTCCAAAAGCTATTACATCAAATGAGTGGCTTTGTGGGCATACTTCCAACAATCTCCTACTTGCACTCAAAGCCACCTTCCCATGTATCTAATACCCATATTTTCCATATGACGGTCAAGCTGGATTTGAGACATTGGCTTTGTCAGTGGATCTGCTACGTTATCGGCTGAGGCAACTTTGAGGATGTTGACTTTCCCCTCGGCAGCATATCTTCTAATGATATTAAAGCGCCTGTCAAAATGCTTGTTCTTTTGATGAGCCCTGGGTTCCTTGGCTTGAGTTATCGCCCCACTATTATCACAGTACAAAGTTACTGGTGATGTAATGGTTGGAACCACTCCAAGTTCAGTAATGAACTTCTTCATCCAGAACGCTTCTTTGCCGGCTTCAGCTGCAGCGACATATTCTGCCTCCGTCGTGGAATCAGCAATTACACTTTGTTTCTTGCTTTTCCAGCTAACAGCCCCACCATTCAGAGTGAATACATATCCGGAGTTGGAACTTCTATCATCGACGTCAGATTGGACGGTCTCTGTTGCTCCTCCATAAACGATGAACAAGTCCTTAGTTCTTCTTAAGTACTTAAGGATGGTCTTGACAGCTGTCCAGTGTTCTGATCCTGGGTTAGATTGATATCGGCTAGTAATGCTCACAACATATGCGATATCAGGCCGTGTGCATATCATGGCATACATGAGACTTCCTATGGCTGAAGCATAAGGAATAACATTCATCTGTCGTATCTCTTCAGGAGTTTTAGGTCCCATGGACTTAGAAAGGTGAATTCCATGTCTTATAGGAAGAAGACCTTTCTTAGATTGTTCCATCTGGAACCTACTTAACACTTTATCTATGTACATAGATTGGGATAATCCAATTAATTTACTGGATCTATCACGATAGAGCTTTATCCCAAGTACATAAGATGCATCTCCCAAATCTTTCATGTTGAAGGTTTTGGACAACCACACTTTTACAGAAGAAAGTACTGCAGTGTCATTCCCGAATAGTAAAATGTCATCTACATATAACACTAGGAATACAACTGCATCCCCAACGACCTTTTGATAAACACAATTGTCGTCTTCGTTTTGAGTAAAACCAAACGATTTGATTTCAGTATCAAAACGAATGTTCCAGCTCCTGGAGGCTTGCTTAAGTCCATAAATGGACCTTTGAAGCTTGCATACCTTAGTCTTTTCAGACTTGGACACGAAACCTTCGAGTTGAGTCATAATAGAGCTCTTCCTCTAGGTAGCCGTTCAGAAAGGCCGTCTTCACGTCCATTTGCCATATCTCATAATCATGGTACGCAGCTATAGCAAGCAAAATCCGAATGGACTTAATCATGGCTACAGGAGAGAAGGTTTCTTCATAGTCAATCCCTTCTCGTTGCCTGTAACCCTTGGCTACGAGTCTAGCCTTATAAGTCTCCACGTTCCCATCAACGCATATCTTCCTCTTGAAGACCCATTTGTTTCCAACAGGTACTATACCTTCTGGTGGGTCTACAAAAGTCCAGACCTGATTTTGATACATGGAATCCATCTCGGATTTCATGGCCTCTTGCCATCTCTTTGAATCAATGTCGGACATTGCTTCAGTGTAGTCTCTAGGGTCTTCCTTTGTGTCATTGCCACCTAGAAGGTGCAATTCCGCAAAGTCATTATTTAAGCCATACCTCTTAGGTGGCTTGCTAACCCGTTCAGATCTACGTGGAGCTAGGGGTTCAGGAACAGGGTTGTTAACTTGTCGAGTGCTTGTTTGTGATTCATCATTAATCTCATTAATTTCCATCTCTTTGCTTGTAGTTCCTTTGAGAACAAATTCGTCCTCTAGAAACTTAGCAGTTCTGGCGACAAAGACTTTCTGGTCGTCTGGATGGTAGAACTCATATCCCATAGTTTCTCTAGGATATCCCACAAAATATCATCTTACTGATCTCGCTTCAAGCTTAGTAGCTTCAAGCTTCTTGACATATGCTTCACAACCCCAAATCTTAATGTGATTAAGACTTGGCTTTCTTCCATGCCATATCTCATAGGGCGTTTGTGAAACTGATTTGGAAGGTACTCTATTAAGCAAGTAAGCTGCTGTATATAGAGCGTATCCCCATAATGTTACTGGTAGATCTGCGGAACTCATCATAGAACGAACCATGTTCATCAAGGTTTGATTTCTCCTTTCAGAAACCCCATTAAGTTGTGGAGTTCCCGGTGGAGTCCACTGTGATATTATTCCACTCTTTGAGATAATCTAGGAACTCGTTACTCAGATATTCACCCCCTCGATCCGATCTTAGGATCTTTATCTGTTTCCCAGTTTGCTTCTCAACTTCATTCTTGAATTCTTTGAACCTTTCAAAGGATTCTGACTTGTACTTCATAAGATACACATAGCCAAACCGAGAGTGATCGTCAGTGAATGTGATATAGTAGGAGAAGCCTCATCTCGACGTAGTAGACATAGGTCCACATACGTCAGTGTGGATTAACCCTAGAATTTCAGTGGCACGCTCTCCTTTTCTAGTAAATGGAGATTTGGTCATCTTCCCTTTCAAGCAACATTCACAAGTACCCATCTGGTCATTACCTAATAGGCGGAAATATCCGTCTTTCGACATCTTGCGAATCTTATCAAGGTTCACATGTCCAAGTTTAAGATGCCACATCCTTTCTTAGTTAACTTCTTCTCTAGCCCTTTTGGGTTTTGAGGTATTCCCGCTTTCAATATAGTGCATCCCACTATTCATCTCTAGGTGAAAAAGTCCCTCTATCATATTACCATGAGAGATAATACGACCGTTCAAGTATAAAGTGCAACTCATTTTGTCAAACAATACTGAGTGCCCATCTCGTAAAAGCTTAGAGATAGAAATCAAATTCTTTATACATGAAGGAAAATATAAATAATTTTTAAGTTCCAGGACTTCCCCAGAGGGTAGTTTAAGCATGTAGGTGCCTATTGCTTTTGCAGAGATTTTAGTGCCGTTCCCAACGCGCACAACCATCTCCCCATTGCGTAGTGACCTGCTCCCTGCTAGTCCCTGCATCGTATTACAGATATGTTGACTAGCGCCTGAATCAAATATCCAGGAACTGGAGCTCACTGTAAAAGCACTCTCTATGACAGAAATAGTCTCTTCAAAAGTTTGTGTCATAAGGCTCGCAATGCGCACCCTGTATTTCTTCTTCCAACGTTCATCCTTTCCACAATAAAAGCATGTTCCTTTGGATTTCTTTGCCTTCTTCTTATGCAACCTTTTCCTTGTGATTGCATTCTCACTCCCACTGTCCTTTTTGAAACCTTTTTCAAATTTACAGCACATGTCAATCAATCGTTTAAAGCATGTCGAATCTATTCACTTTATAGTTTACAATAAACTTAGTGAAATCATCCGAGAGAGATGCAACGAAAAAGTCTTGGGCCATTTTCCCATCGATGGAAGTTCCTAAACTTTGAAGATCTTGAAAGATCCTTTCCATCTTTTGTCCATGTTTATGGACCGATGTCCCCTTTGCCATTTTGGCATTCATCAGACTACAAACATTTGAGAATCGTACGTTACTAGTCTCAATGTCATGCATCTTATGCAAACTTTCAACCATGGCACAAGAAGTGGCCATGTGCTTATGTAGCTTCATAAGCTCCTCACTAAGTGAAGTGAGGATTAAGCATTTGGCTTGTAAGTCATCATCATAGTGTCTAACATAATTTTGACACTCCTCCTTTGAAGCTAGTTTCGTAGGAGGTACATGAGGAGGGGATTGCTTAAGCACATACAATATGTCTTTCACCTTTGAGACATTCTCAATGTGGCGATACCAAGCAAGGAAACGTTGGCCCCTAAGGCCCCTTTTGTCAAGTATAATGGTGGGTATTATTTTAGGCATGTCGTTAACTACATAACATAACAGAAATCGTATTAGATTGTTTGTTTTAAAACTACTTGATTGGGTCTTAAATCAAATAGTACCACCCGCTATTTTTGGCAAATTCCACATCCCTCAATGGAATTCGAGAGTTATATTGAACTCTTAGCGGGGTATGGGAGGCTCACCATTACCAAGCCCACCTCACGATGATACGATGTTGGTTAGCAAAAATAATGATGAGAAAATAACGCTTTATTCATTTACAACTTTTGTAATTACCCATCTAGTTTGGCCTCTAGAGAATGTTGCCTCACGATGATACGATGTCAGCGCCATTGCACTTAGTTAAGTTATTCCCACCATGCTTAGTTCGTATAGGGGTTCAAGAATAGCCTCACGATGATACGATGTCGGCCATCCTCGTTGCCTACACTCACCTCATCATATGTTTATGGACTCCTCCTGGATGTAAGCACATACTTTGAACTTCCCCATGATAGGGTGAAGCCGGTGTAGGAGTCACAAACGATTGGAGCCCACCACGGTGGAAGGCCTACGAAGAGATGTTCAAAACATCTCTCGTTTATCAACTTAATATTCGTTTTGTTGAGGGAGTAGTTTTGGGCTACATCAAAATCATTTTAATCTTATTAAAAGAACTTAGGCCTATCACAATTATTGGTCCAAGTTCATATGAATTAGTAGCATATAATACTCCCACTGTTTCGTTGAAACAAGCGAGACTATATGGAACTACTAAGGAACGCATTGCATCCTCATATGGACTATATAGTCATATTAGGTTTTAGAATGATTATGAACCGTTTGATTTGATCCAACACGAGCCTTGTGTTGGACCTTGGGTTTAAGGTAGATAGCTGTTGATTTTAGTTACGCGTTTAATCTAATTAAACCGTTATTTCCTATTGGGCGTTGGACCCAACTATTCCAATTTGCATACATATAAACAAAAAGGAATACATGAAATAATAAGAAGGGCTTATGCCCTTTTACAACACAAATAATGGACTTATGTCCATTTACAACAAATTGAATTAATCAAATTACATTCAAATCTAAACTACTTAACCCAAACATTCATAATGTAAAGCGGCCAATCACATAGCTCAATTATCGAGGCATTTGGTTCATAATCACCATTTTCTTAATCAATCACATTAACTAAGAAAGCAACTTAAACAATTGGTTTTCGGATTCATAGAATTGATTTAAATGGAACTAATTGAAATGAAAATCCAATTCTCATTAAAGAGACAAAACCATTTTGTTCTCATCTTATTTGGGCCAAAAACAATGACCTCAACAATTGGGCCATTATTTAATAAACAAAAAAACTTTTGGGGTCACTTTGTAAAAACACAAGAGTCCACAACTTCATGTAATTACAACTAGAACCCAAAATTTTAACAATGTAAAAACATCATTAAAGGAGCAAAACAATTTGTCCTTTAGAGTTTTTGGGCCTTAACGTAAAAACGTAAACTATTGGGTCAAAGTGCAAATACACAAAAGTATCTAAAACTTTATGTAATTGCATAAAAGACCCCAAAAGTACCCCCACTAGGGGGTGGCCGGTTTTGAGTGAAGAAGTGCACAAATTTTCTAAAAAATTTTTGCAAGTTGATTTGTTAGGTGAGATAAATGTGATTTGGATGGGTTGTAAGATAAAGTTTTGTCAAACATTGAAAAATTTTTGTCTAACATTAAAGGCATTAAACATCCTTCACCTATAACCATCACCCATCAAAATAAACCAAAACTTTATGAAAAACATTAAACTTTTGAATAAAAAAATCAAAACTTTTTGTTCTTGGCAAGAACTTCAAGAACATTGAAGAACACTCATGAAAACTCATAATAGCTCCATGAATGTTTTCATTCATTAAAACTCAAATTTTCACAACTCAAAAGAGGGTTAACATCCTAGGGTACTTAGGGGTTCCAAAAGTCACTTTAAAACCATTTTAACAAGACAAACAAGAACCCAAAATCCTCCCTTTTGAAATGGACGAAAATCCCAACATTCATGGCACCAAATTTAGTTCCAATATTCATGCTTAAATAAAATACATCTACAACATTTGAGATGCTAAATTTTCAAGCAAAATTTATATTCAAAGCAAGAACAAAGCTTGTAACATTTACAACATTTAAATCACAAATCATGAAAATCACAAAACCCAAAAGGATTCACCACTTGAAGGAAAAATTTTGTCCTAGCTAAGAACATGTGAGAATATTTGAATACATATGCAAACTTATAACACATTAAAGTAGGCATGCATTAAAAAACAATTCATAAAACCCATGACTTTCAAAGCCTAGTATATGGTGAACAAATAAACTCTTTAACAACATTAAAGAGAAGGAAAGATTTAGAGTTTCTTTACCCTTGAAGCTCATCCTTGATTACACAAGGGATTCACCCAAGTGGAGGGCCTTCAAGTCACCTCCTTGCTCCTTGGATCTTCCTTGTGATTTTCCTCCTTTTAGTGCTCCTTTGCTTCTTCGAGGATTTGAGGATTAGTTCTCCAAAACATCAAAACCTTGATGTCTCTAAGTCTCTTCACCAAGGATGTATAGTGAAGATGAAATAGATGACTTAGAGAAGAATAGATTGCTAGCTATTCCCTCTCTAAGTGGCCGGCCTCTTTAGAAGAAAAGAGAGAAAATGTTTCACCTCCTTTCACCAAGAAAAACCCTAAATGAAAATAAAGCTATAAAGTTGAATTTATACTTCATCACATGTGAGTGGCAAACTTGTAATTAATCCAAGTTTGACATTTCTCACCCTAATGGCCGGCCATATCAAATTGATTGGGCTAATTGCCCATTTTGTTTTAGTTGTCATACAACTTAAACATAATGGGCCTTGTGGACCAAAACGCTTTTGGGCCCCGAAACCCAAAACCAACACATAAGCCCAATACGAACATTTCGTATAATTAATTAACTAATTAATTAACCTTGACCATTCTTAAATTAAACCATTTAATTGCTTATCCATTTCATTTAATTTCTTCACCAACATCCTTACTCGGTGTACGATCCATTAGGTTCCATTTAGCGAGGTAGTGGGCGATTGTTACTCTTAACGATCGATTGTGAATTGAAACCACATTTCAATTCTCCCTTAAAATTAGTGTTTGCTAATCTTTAGGGCTTCCACAAACCATGAGTGACACCTAGCAGCATATCATGGTTACCCAAGCTAAGTAGAAGTGGTTGGAGAACCTATCCAGTTACAACTACAATGCAATACGGTCATTCTCTAATACAATACTCTTAATCACATTGTTTAAGTGATAGTTTGTTTCATGTCTACTATCCAATGTGATACTTATCTATATGATTCAATTGAATATGATTTGGAACAAACTTCCTTAGTCATATTCATATGCTTTGGCCTAAGACTCTCGAATCATATCTTAGAGTATTCTCCTTCCACCATGGAAGGTTAGAGATTCCTTGTTGTGCATTCATATGCCTACATGACTATGTAGCTTGACCCCAACAATGTCGTGGACACTCCAATGGAATGCCTTTGACATGATCAAAGGTCAAGGACCTAACCATTAGACATCTATGATGCCTCAGGTCAAAGGACTACTTTGCATATTGCAACTCTCGAGTTCTTACATGACATGTATGTTTGAACTCTCTTTTGATCGTTGTTCAGTGTACTCGATCACTCTTTCGAGCACCTATGTGTTTGCCTTAGTGTCCAACACTAAATGACTTGAGACTAGTCATACTCGCGCTTGAGTCGACATAACACATACTAACCTTAGCGGATTGTCAATGCCCAATTGGCAATCCTATGGCTAGGAACGTTTTAGGAATGAACATAAGAGAAAGGTCTCGCTAATCTAACTTACTTAAATCACTTATCTCTTAGATCAAATACATTCCTTGGATTCCCTTATTTCTTAAACACATGATACAATAAATAGTGATTAACAATAAGCTTTGCCCTTCATTAAACATATAAAAGTTTAATACAATAAGTATTCCAAAAGCTATTACATCAAATGAGTGGCTTTGTGGGCATACTTCCAACAGGACATTCCGGGTCGGGGTGTGTGATCATTAGTATTGAGAATTTGCATAAATTAAGGATATATTGGAACCATAAACTTGTAGAATAATCGGTACCAATAGATGTGCACAAATCAGTGAAACAATATCACATAACAAAGCTAGTTTTGAAGTATCAAAATTCATCAGTACTACTTTAGTTTGCAAATTCACTAAAAACTCAATTCTCTTTAGATTGTCATGAAAATTTTTAGGTATGCACTAGAATATATGGCTACTATTTCGCAAAATTTCATGATTTTTAAAAATTTTAAGTGAGCCAAACATGAATTCGAAAAGAGAGGTGCTTTAGAAGCTGCGTAAATTCTGCTGTATAGTCCCGAGGTTAAAAATTCACCAATAAGTCATTTTCAAACCAATGTGCGTGAAAATTTCCAGGCCTGAAATAAACATCTCAATGTATATCATACTAAAAGTTCATGAATTTATGAGTTACATATATATATCAAAATACTGTCACAAATAGATTATGGTGCAGAATTCCAGCAACATAGTGTAACACTTAAAATTTACCATAAATCCATTTCTCGTCCAAAAAATGGGAAAAAAAAATACCAGCGTCTATAATTCATTCGATATTACAACATGATAAAATTTCATAATATTTGGAGTTATGGAAGTCTATCAAGATCAGAAACAAAAATAGAACAGTATAGTCTTGTTTTTAAAACAACCTTTAGCATGTCCATTGTGATATATCAAAATCACTTCTAAGATAAGAAAACAATTCAAAAGTGAAACCAAAATGACCACGGCATTAATGTGTGTATTTGAGGAATTTCTCAAAATCAATTGGGTCTCAAGTAATCTAATTTTATGTTTGAAGACGAATATCAGTAAACACAAAGGACAAATGATCTGAAATCTAATTAAATATATCAAATGAAGGAAAAATTATATTTATTAATCCATTGCTCAAAATTATGCACCGGATTAGAACAAACGACAATTAAAAGTGATTGAAGAAAATCCTCACAACCCTAATTCTGGGCATATGGTCCAGAAAACTTAACATGTGAACAAGATATTATATATACATATAGCTCAAGCTCCTTAGGATCGCAAGATTTGGGAATTGAAAAGGGTTCTCAAACCTTTCTAATTTCTGCAGAATGAGTTCACACATTCATCCAAGATATGAATGAACATGTGTGCCTGCCTAAAACATGTTAGTGTCATGGCATCCAAATTCAGAATTTTAAATCATGAAATCCTATACAATGGCTCACCCAGGAAGTCAGTATCCATAAGGTCAATTTGATCCATCAACTCAAAATAATATGAATACAAGCAAACTTACCAAATTTAAAAATTTAAAGGCTAGTTTATATGTCAATAAACGGAAGCAAGAAAAAACACCAGAATCATATCACTAGAGCATGATTCCTATTGACTATAATATATGGACTTGTCTAAAATCACAACAACAAGACATTAGGATCACGAATAAATCAAATCAATATAAAATTGAGATCGACTAATTATATTAAACTTATCTGTAGAATATGGAAGACATGGTTATGAAGATGAAGCCATTGATCATTGCGAACAAAGTAGAACTAGTCTTCTACTTCCAGATGACAATGAAGCCGAGAATAAATGAGGGAATAATTGACTTGGCCATCAAGTTAATGAAATCTCTAGGACTCTCGGTGCCTTAAGGAAATAAACATATTGGAGTCCTAATTAAATGCGATCAATTATGGACCTTTATTAAGTAAATACAAGGAATAAGAGTAATGATGAGACTCTAATTGATTATATATGATTTGGGTTGATATCCTTTCCGATAAAAGGGAGGAATTGGTTGAAACCCTAGCCATATAACCTAAGAATAGGCCCTGCTTCCATACCAACTGAAACTCACGAAAACTACAAGCCTCTTTCGATAGTAGAGTTCATTGAGAGGTACTGGAAGTAGAAGACTACTTCTACTTTGTTCGCAAGAATCAATGGCTTCATCTTCATAACCATGTCTTCTGTATTCTACAGATAAGTTTAATATAATTAGTCGATCTCAATTTTATATTGATTTGATTTATTCGTGATCCTAATGTCTTGTTGTGATTTCAGAATACGTCTTAGAGTTTTGGATTTGGTTCGGACCCTGTCACAAAGAATTTTATTGTAACATCCCATATCGACCAACGGAGAGGGGGTGATGTGCCTTATATGTACATGCTCCCCTACCTATAGCACGAGGCCTTTTGGGAACTCACTGGCTTCAGATTCCATCAGAACTCCGAAGTTAAGCGAGTTTGGGCGAGAGCAATCCTAGGATGGGTGACCTTTTGCGAAGTTGCTCGTGAGTTCCCAGAACAAAACCGTGGGGGAATGGTAAGCCCAAAGTGGATAATATCGTGTTACGGCGAAGTCGAGACTGGGATGTGACAATTTGGTATCAAAGCCACTATGTCGTGTGGTGCGAGTGTGCCAAGGAGAACGTCGGTCCCCTAATGGGGGTGGATTGTAACATCCCACATCGACCAACGGAGAGGGGGTGATGTGCCTTAAATGTACATGCTCCCCTCCCTATAGCACGAGGCTTTTTGGGAACTCACTGGCTTCGGATTCCATCGAAACTCCGAAGTTAAGCGAGTTTGGGCGGAGTAATCCTAGGATGGGTGACCCACTGTAAAGTTGCTCGTGAGTTCCCAAAAATAAAACCGTGAGGGAATGGTAAGCCTAAACCAGACAATATCGTGTTACGGCAGAGTTGAGACTGGGATGTGACATTCATGGCTAGTGACGAAGTATAGGAAGGCTTCTTAGGGTGAGTTCTTTTTATTTTTATTTTTATAAATATATTACATACATGATGATCTTTTATGTTTGTACATTTTGTATGTTAACAATTTTATTATGTATTTGTTTTTTTTTGCTAGTCTCACCCAAATAGTCAAGGTGTTAGCAATGAGACATTTACAAACTATGAAGATTTGATGACTGTATTTGGTGATGGAACAACTAAAGGAAATAACTCAATTGGATTTGGCGATGATACTCATGCCATAACATATAGAGTTGAAGAAAGTAGACCAGTCATAGTAGACGAATTTCCTCCCTTTGATGAGAACGTCGAGCAACTCAATCCATTATTCCAAAAGTCATCCTATGCATCATTTTTTCTAGATGTAGATTTTGAGGTTCCCGTTGCTACACCCGTACAAAAGCTACTTCGAAGGAAAAGATCTCGACCTGAGTTTGAACCAAAATTAAATGGGACTACCTCTCACATCATTCTTATGGAAAATGTTTCCCTTGGAATGGATTCAATTGCTGCAATTGGCACTGAAATTCAAGGAATTCATACCATAATGGAGAAAAGAGAAAAAGATAGAGAAAACAAAAGAAATTGAGAAAAAAAGAAGAAGAGAAAAACAACAATGTTTGGAATGCTATCAAAGAGCCTCCAGACTCAGGTGCTCCCAGTCGTTACAAAGGAGTTGAGTTGGGAATGAGAAAAAGATTTTCTTGAAAATGACACTAGAAGAACGCTTAGAATTGATAAAATACAATATGGAGTGAATGTGGTTATTTTAGATTTGTTTACATCTTGGAGTATTTACTTTGTTTGATAACATTTTGACATTGGTTTGGTTATTTCAAATTTGATCTTGGAGTATCTACTTTGTTTGATAATAAGTTGACTTTGGTTTGAATGATAGAAGTAGTTTGTTTCTTTACTTTTCTCTCTATTATGCTTTAATAGATACAGTTTTGATTTTTTTAGGTGATTATATATATAAGAGTAAATTTTAGCAATGGTCCCTCAATTTTAATTAAATTGAAGCAATGGTCCCTCAACTAAAAATCCATTACTATTGGTCCCTCAACTCATCAAAATGTGTAGCTATGGTCTTTTTCGTCAACTTCGTTAAAATTGTGTCAAAATAAATTATGTTGGAAGGACCATTGCTATAATGGGGGTCCCTCAACTCATCAAAACATGTAATTATGGTCATTTTCGTCAACTTCGTCAGAATTTTGTCAAAATGAGTTCTGTTGGAAGGACCATTGCTACAATTGGGTTAAAGTTGAGGGACTATTGATTCAATTGGGTTAAAGTTGAGGTACCATTGATTCAGTTGGGTTAAAGTTGTGGGACCATTTCTACAGTTTAATTAAAGTTAAAGGACCAATGGTAATGGATTTTTAGTTGAGGATCATAGTTGCACGTTTTGATGAGTTGAGGGACCAATAGTAATGGATTTTTAGTTAAGGGACCATTGCTCCAATTGAGTTAAAGTTAAAGGATCATTGCTACAATTTACTCTATATATAATGTCTGAAAACATGTGTGAAGAGGAAATGGAAAGAGGAGAAGAAAAATATCATGAAGCCATTAAGTTACTATTGATGGCAGTACAAGCAATAGGTCAAGTGCTAAATGCGTTAATGGTTATTATTCATGATGATCATATTGAACGTCCATTGACTCAATGACCTATTAGCAGAACTGGAGACAATTATATTAACAAGGTATTGAATGAGGATCTTCAAGAATTTCGAGTGCTATATAGGATGTATCTTGATGCTTTCCTAAAGCTATGCAACATCATTACGGAAAATACGCATTTGAAGGGTACAAGATTTATTTGTATTGAAGAAATGGTTGCTACATTTCTACTCACTGTTGGTCAAAATTCTTGATATTGCCAAACTTGGGACACATTTTGGCGTCACATTTTACGACAAGCAAAAATTTCAACACCGTTCTAAAGGTCTTGAACACAATTGCACCAGATTTGATGGTCCAACCTGGATCCACGGTGCCAACTAAAATAAGAGAAAGTATAAGATCCAAGTTACTTTAGTAATTGTTATTTCATTATGCTTTTCATATATTTAGTAGCAAATGTTTCTCTGCACCAAAATCCAAGTAATAACCTTAACCATAAGTGACACCTTTTGCTCTCCGGAACACGCAAGAACCATAGAACCTTTGGAAAACTAGAACATCACTTAAATCTGCAACAGTATTTACTCTAATTGCATTGGCGATGTATTGACCAAAATTTCGATTCGGTTTAGTTTGGTTCATTTTTTTTTTTGTTTTTATTAGGTTCAGTTTATTTTTTGTTCAATTTTTATCAGCTCGATTTCGGTTTTTTTATAAAACCTAAATGTTTTTTAAATTTGAAAATTGGTCTATGCTCTACAACTTTACTTCCAGTTTTTCCATTTCAAAAAAAGTAAAGGAAGAAAAAAAGAGAAAGAGAGAGACAATGCAGAAAGAAACAAAGAGAAAGAAGATGCAGGGAGGGTCGGGTGGGGAGAATAAAAAAAGGAAGAAAGAAGAGAGTCGGGTGGGGAGATAAAAAAGGAAGAAAGGAGAAGGTTTGGTGGGGAGAAGAAAAAGGACTTGGATTATAGGTTAATGGTTGGCCTAAATAAAAGCTTAAAACTTGGTTCTAAACTTAAAATTGAGCTTGGAATATAAACACTCAAATATTAAATAAATAAATAAAATTAATTATATTTAATTCGGTTCAGTTCGGTTTTTGAATCAGCGAAATCAAAACCGAACCAATAACTTTCGATTCGGTTTGATTTTTTTTCAGTTCGGTATTTAGTTCGATTTTTTTCGGTTTTCGGTTTTCGGTTTTTTCAACCCAACCCCAGCTAACATTCCTAATATATTTTTCACCTGTTATTTTTTTATCTGAAAATCGAAAAGCTGTTTTGCAAATATTAAATAACAGACCATAAAAATTTGTGTGTCCATTTGCAAAATTATTTCCCACTCTTTCTCAAACACGCACAGCCTAACAACTCTTGGCCTCTCTCTCCCTCCTTCCTCCCATGGCTGCCTCTGGTTCCAAGACCCATGCTCCCTCTTGTTCCAAACCTCTCAAAAACCCCATAACCCTCAATCGCGTCACTGAAACCCTAATCCCTAACCCTTCCACCTTTACAATCCTTTCTATTCCACCATCACAAGAAGAAATCCTCTTCTCACGCGCCTCCCACATCACGCGCGAAGTGCTCATCCGCCGCCGTTCCTACCTCCTCAAGCAACTCATAAAATGCTACAAAGGCCACTACTGGGCCCTCATGGATGAGCTCAGGATTTGGTACAGGGAGTACTGGTGGAAGTACGGTGTCAACCCTTACAAAGAAGAGCATAGGAGTGAGAGAGACGCTGCTGGGGTTGCTGAAGGTACTGATGAGAATAATAACAACATCAACAACAATTATAACAACAATGGTGGTACTGCGGCTGAGTTCGATTAAAAAAAGAAACTGCAATGTGTTCGTGGCTAGAATTTCCGTTGGGGATGTTTCCTAGCGGACGAGCACACAGCTCCCCGAGAGGTTGGCGCCGGTTGATGCTTTCTGTCAGGCTTCTACTCATTGACGGGCTTGTCGGGCAAGGCTGAAAGAGAGGACAGGGTTAACTTTGAAAGGTGCCTTTGTGGGGCCTTAGGTGTAGGCCTTGAGGCTCACAATCAATATTAACTTTTAGGTGCTCAGGCGTGCAACTGCCATCTTTATCATGGCAGATGTAAAACAGATGTTGAGTTTTAGTTGTATATATACCTGAGAGGCTGTTTTAGTTATGAAAGGTGCCTTTGTGGGGCTTTAGGTGTAGGCCTTTAGGCTCACAATCAAGAACTAACCCTGTACTCGAACATATAATGTTTGTTTCATTGATTGCAGAAGTATTATGACTATTATACTTCTAATTACCCGAGCCCGAATAGCAGAATGAATCCAAATAGGTGCCTTTGTAGGGCCTTAGATGTAGGCCTTGAGGCTTCCCATCAAAATTACTTCTATACTCAAACGTTCTACGATAATCATAATATAACAGAAATAAAACTAAGAAATAGGTCGATTACTTGCACCCCAAGTGACTTCGGACTTCTTGTTATCAAAGACTGTCGTGGATGGGTTAAGTCCACATAAGGTTCTTTTTTTATGCCTTGAGACCAAGGACTTTTGAATGATCAATCTTATATGCCCGAGGGTTTAGAACTCATATTTGATTTAAACTGTGAATACAGATTCCAATTGGATTCAAGAACTGATGAGTCTTTTAATCATCAACTTGCTAGAAATAACTTGGATACAAATGGAAGTATACAACATATTACTAAACTTATGAATGAAAAGACAAAAACAAAGAGGGTCGGGCAAGGCTGGTCGTCTTGCAACTTCCTATCTTTGTGATTTATAAAGGGGTTTGAGAGCTTAGAAAGAGGGATAGGGAGATGAGTTTACAGAAGGAAATCGATACTACAGTAAGATTTAGACAAGGTAGCAGAGCTTTTACAAAGGCTTTTGGTGAGGGTTGATCCCGAAAGGGATGAAGGCTTGGGCTAACTACAGCTTCGTTGAAGGCAAATCTGGCTTGAGCAGAGTTTGTGTATTTGTTTGTTTGTTTGAGTGTGTTTATCTCTGATTTCTTTTTCTTCTTTTATATACAGTTTGGCTTGGCCTCCTGTAGCATTAATTTTGCCCGAATGCAGCTTGAAGGGCAATAACTCATCAGCTTTTTACTTGTACTGCCACTGTAAAGTGCTTTTGGGCTGATTAGCTGGCTGGTCTACACCACTTGGTCTCTAGGTAGGTGAGCAAGTGGTTCAAATGATCTGCACGTAGTCGGGAAAAGACCTTTTCTGCCTTCTGGGCTTTGGCTGAGCTTCGGGCTCCTTTCCTCCTAGTCCTTCTTTTAGGCCAACTCCCTTTTGAGCCCAAAGTTCAAGTTTTAACCCAAACAATGCCCCCTTCAATTAATATTCAGGTTGGAACTTCAGGCGCCAATATTGATTGAATAGCTGCCCTTTATACCCACGTCTTTCTCTTGGGATTTGAACTCTTTCTAAAGATAATTATCATTTTCTTGCGATCTTCCCACTAACCCACGAATTTTCTACATACTCAGCACGAAATCCTCCTTCCTTAAAAATTTTCTACCTTCCCAGACGTCTTACTTCTCTCAAACTTTCAGACTCTTCTTTGTTCTTTGCCCGATATCTTATACTCTTGTCATCTTCTTTATCGTTCCTCTTCCAAACTTCATTAAATGGCTTCAGGATCCAGCCAAATCCAACTATCATACGAATCTGGCGAAGGCATAGCTACCTTACGCCGCTTACTCAACGGACTGCATCGCCCTAAGGCAGGTTTGTATTCTGAACTTTTCTTTGAAGCGCATGGGGTACAATCGTTGGGTCTCGCATGGATTTCTCGTGTCCCTGCAGTGATAGAGAACAATATGCCCAGGGGTAACTGGTTTTACCCAAATCCTTTCTTGGCTGAGTCGGGCATTTCTTCAGTTAAATGGTCGTCATATCGTCGAGGCTTTCCTCTAATGAACGATCCGGCTTGGGATCAGTTAAATGGTATTTACGAACTAATAATGCTCTAAAAACCATTATTTCCAAGCCCGAACTGCTTGCTACTTCTCTTCTTTTCTGGAATTCGGGCACAAATACTTTTGACTTTCGCATGGGTCCCATGTCTCCAACTGTTCTAGACATGGCCCAAGTCTTCGGGCTAAGACCATCGGGCAGGATAGTAGATGTTACTCAAGACTGGGTTCCCCCTTCAATTGCTGAAAGCTCAGGTTCCTCCGCCTCTTTCCTTTCACTGGAATATAATTCTGCAACTTTCAAGAGTTACGGGACTTCTTTCAAGGGGTTTATCCCTTTCGTAAAGGAGAATTTTGGAGTAGATTCTTCTCATGTTGATAAGGATCAAGAACACATGTACTTCCTTTTATACTGGCTTAACAAGCATGTCTTCCCCAATAAGTCTAAAGGGGTTAAGGCTGAATGGATTCCTTTAGTAGAAGCTCTTCACAACTTTGATGATGTTGCCACAGGTCCATTCCTTTTTTCTCATCTCTACCACCTCCTTTTTGAAATGACTCAAGGCGAGCAATTTGAAACCAATCTGAATGGACCCATATGGATGATCCAAACATGGCTTCAATGGTATTTCCCAGAGTTTCGGGCTGCTAACTTAGAGTTCCCAGAAGGTGTGGCCCATGCCCGAATCTTAGCTGAAGTTGCTCCTACAGATCACTTGACCTTTGCCTGCTTTTACTTCTTCAAAGTTTGTAGAACCCGATCATACTTGGAATGAGGCGCGTCAGTTTTGAGGAGATATCCTTGGTTCTCTGATCAAGCCTTCCAAGACGCTCCCGGGGAAGATGCCACTTCTTTTTGCAGTGAGAAATTCATTAGTTGTATTCAACCAAGAGACATAGCCTAGGGAGTTCGGGGCAACTGATATGATCGAGGGTTGGAGGTGTATCACCCTAATTTTTGTAGCAGGCAATTAGGCTTTAGGCAAGCCATTCCCATCCCGTTCTTTGATTCTATCCACTCTGGCACTTCCTTTCGATTATCATCTCCTTCAGAGGCGACTTTCCGAGCTGCCCGATGTAGTCTTGAAGTTATGAATCAGGCTGCCCGAAAATCCATAGTTATTAACTTCCCAATTCCCACCAGAAAGAGTAAAAGAGCAAGAACCATCCAGACTTCCAAGCCTTCAGTCTCGTCTGCTCCCACTTCTAAGGCAGGCAGAAAGAAGCAAAAGTCTTCAAGCAAGTTTCCTGTTCTCCTTTATCAAACTGCCATCCTTCTTCCTTATCTAATTGTTCTTGTTTTCTTTGAAATCAGGACCTCAAGCATCCAAGAAACCAACTATTGCTTCTAGGGAGGATCCACTAGGAGCTGAAATGTATCAAAAGGCTGAGGATTTGCGATTTATCACCCTCAAATAGCTTGAGGTATTTTGCTTGTATTTTTATCTGCATAATCTTCCTTGCTTTTATTAAACTCTGAACATGATTGCTTGATCTAGGCCGCGAGGGAGGAAAAGATCATTCCACCTGAGGCCTCTTTGTCATTTGCCTGAGAAACAAGCATCCCTCATCCTCGGGTTAATCCTTCAGAGGTTCATTTCCTTCAATCTTGAATCTTGGATAACTTTATAGTCTATGGAACAAATGCCTGAACCTTTCTCTTCTTCTCTCTTCATCCAGGTCGGGGTATCTGCCCCCTTGCCTAGTCAAGGATCACCTTCAAAATCTTCAATTTCTCCTTCTGCCCTGGAGGCAACTCCATCTTCTCAATTTGATCCATCCACATGAGTCATGTTGCACTTTGTGGACGAGGGCAGTAATTCGGTAAGCAATTGTCCTGACATTGATTTTCCGTACATTGTGTCCATATTAACTTCTGTTTGTATTTTCTTCAGCTTTCTCCAATATGTGGACCACAACAACCGTCAATGGTAACACGTGACGAACCCGTAGTCCCTGAGATTCCAGTGACCTCAGGGGCAACTATTTTGCAGGTGCTTGTTTGCCCAATAGTCACCACTGATGAGCTTCATTCTTCTCCTCAGGGTCGAACTCAGGTATGGAAGTATTTTCTTTCTAGTTTCTTCTTATATCCTGCTTTATTAACAATTGTTGCAATCCCTGGATGCCTTTTAGGGCATTGGTGAAGTCTCAAGCGCAGCTATTTCTTCCCATGTTGGTGGTTTTTCTCCTCAACCAGGAGTAGATATTCTTCCTTTTAAAGCCCCAGAGCTTAGTCAGGCATATTTCTTCTTCCCAAAACTTCTCTTTACTTCAAACTACATTTCTTGCCTTAATCTGGTCTTCTTTGGTTCTTGCAGCATGCCCTGAGAGAAGCTTCGGGCAAATCTCCCCCGCGTTTGGTGCGTAAGACGGAGCTCCCCTAGCCTCCTTCAACTTTTGGAGGTACAGGGATTACCCTCCCTGGGCTTGAGAAGACCGGGAAGACTGAAATTGCCTCATCAGTGGGTACTACTCCATTAGAGGAAACTGGAGTGCGAACTCCTCCTCCTTCTTCTTCTTCATTTTCACCGACTGCCAACTTGCCCGAACTTTTTGAAGAATTCAGGCAACTTGAGACAAGGCTGAAATCTTCAAAGCATTCTTCGGCATCTTCCGGCTTTCAAGAGCAACACTGAGCTTTCCAAGAATAGGCTAGGAAGGACTTCTCAGCTTCATTCGGCCTCAAGGCTCTTCGTGACCTAGAAAAGGTTACGATTGAGCTTTTTAAAGCCAGTCAGCTATCTAAAGCCCAACATGATTCCTTTCTCTCTTACTTTGAGAATTTGAGGGCTCTTAACATCAGAGAGCTGATAGACAAGCCAATCGTGTAAAATGCTTTAAGGAGCAAGAATCAAACACCTCTGCTCAGGTTGAAAGGTTGATGGATGAAGGCTTGCTGACAAAAGAAAGGATCAGAGTGGTAACTTCTAAAATCCAGAAGCTGGAGGAACAACTTGTTGCTCTTAAAGCTGAGCAAGCAACTCTTCTTGGCACCCTCAAACATCAAATCGAAGAAATGAAGAAGTCAAACTCGGAGCTAGAGTACACTAGGTCTCAACTTGCAAATAGCAATACTGTTCTGGCCGAACCTAGTAGGATTTTTGTAATTATGCAGACTTATCATTCCCGAATAATCACTCTGAGTCAAGATGTAAAATTGTTAGACTAGGATTACTTGTAACCCTTCTTTTAGCAGAATGAACATGTGTTTTGCCTCTGCTTGCTTTGCTTATGTCTCTTGTCTGAATTTACTTCGGGCAACTCCTTGCCCCCTTGTTTATTTTCTTTTTTCTTCTGCTTCCCTCACTAATACCAATTTTGGGACCTGATCATGATCACTTGGTCCCTCTTATGGTGTTATTATTTAAGCGGGGGTGTTGGGGCAACCTGGGATCTATCTCCCTCTTCTTTTGTAACAAATGATGACCCTGGCTTCTCTACCCAAATCAGGTTGATCATGTTGATAGGGGCTTCCGGGAAAGGGTTTGTGTCAACTATCATACTGGCTTGGGGTTTGTCTAGCAATAGCTTTCCCTTCACTATAAGGTCTTGTATCCAATCTCTGAACTGGACACAATTGGCTATGGAATGATTGAAGGTATAGTGTAACTTGCAATATTTCTTCCCTCTTAGCTCTTCTGGCTTGGGCATCTTTTTAGTATTGTCGAGCAAAATTACTCTTGCCCGCACCAGTTCTTCATAGATCTCATGTGCTTTGGGCAAATCAAACGAATAACTCTGGTACTTGGGAGGTTTCATAGGGACGAAGCCTCCATCATTCATCACGATTTTCTGGTCTTTGATGGGTTGAACCAACCCTTTCACCATCAACGGCTTGAAATGTGTGGTCATTTCAGCAGTACAAGCATCAATTTCCTCTCTATCATGACCATCTTCATGCTTTGGCCGTGTTTCTTCTACCTCTACACGATGAATCACAGCTTTGTTTTTGTAAAAAGGGGGAGCCTTGGAAGTGTGCTTCACTTGTTGTTCTTCTAGCAACAGCCTTTCATACTTTGTTGCGGCAATTACCAATTCTTGCAACTCGTTGAATTGCGTATCATAGAGCCTCTTCCTCAAAGGTAACCTCAAAGCCCTTTGGGCGATTGATATGAGCTGAGCTTGGTTGACGGGGAATTGGCATCTCATCCTTGTTTTCCTGAACCTCATCATGAAATCCTCGGTGGAGTCATGTTCGTATTGTTTGACTTCAACCAGATCATTAATAGTCATTTCTGGTTCTATTCTGTAAAACTATTCATGGAAGGCCATCTCCATCTGCCCCCAGTTGGCAATAGAGTTAGGGGGTAATAGAGAATACCATTGAGATGCTATTCCCGCCAATGAATTTCCAAACAACCTTAACTTATAGTTCGGGTTGTCTTCATATGCCACACAATGATTGGAGAAATTGAAAATGTGGTATTTGGAGGACACACTACCATCTTCACCAGTAAATGTTGGGAATGCAGGCATTTTGAAGTTGAGAGGAAACAGGTTTTGCTCATCAATGTACTCAGGATAAGGCTTTTGATAGGTAACCCTGAATACTGGACGAGCTTGTGGTTGAGCATTATGAGCCACTGTCCTCCTTAATTCAGCCAACTCCTCCCTCAGCTGTTGAGTACTTGTATTATTATTCTAGAAGGGAAGGGCAGACTCGTTCTTTGGGCTTCGGTCATTGCCCGCGTCTGCTTCTTTTTTTGACTCAGGCTTCCTCCAGTTGGCTCCTCCTCCCTTATTAGCCAACAGGGGTGGCCTATAAGGAGGAGGTTTATCTGAAGTTGCGGAGCTTTCCTTTCCGCTGGACTCTCTTGTTGTTATGGGCATCCCATACTTCGTTCTTTCTTGTTCGCTCTGCTTCTTATTATTAAATGATAATAATGGGAAGCTAGGGAATTCTTTCTCTAGAATTGGTTCTATCATGGGTTGACTTCCTTCAAGAACTACCTTCTTCTTTCCCCTATCATTTTCTTCTAATAGTGGAAATAGGGGAATAACTGGTTCACTTCCGGAGGTATCCTGGCTTATCACACCTCTTTGAGCACTTTTTGGTGTAGAGATCTCCAGATCAAGTCTCCTTTGTAGATTTCCTGTTAAGGTACAAAATCTACTTACTTCTCCCTTGGTTTCCAAGGAAATCCTTTCCATGCTTTTCAACACTTGTATCATAGTAGTCTGCAGTTCTTCACTAGTTCCTTTTCCTTCAGACCTCCTTGATGCAGTCGGACTTTCCAGGACCGTCTGTCCTGATGGAAAAGAAGGATTTCCTAGTTGATCTGTCATCTTTAACAAAGGTTGAGATGATTCGTATTTTGTCCTCTCTTTAACAGGGGTCTCACCGGGTGTGCCAAAACTATGTTCGTGGCTAGAATTTCCGTTGGGGATGTTTCCTAGCGGACGAGCACACAGCTCCCCGAGAGGTTGGCACCGGTTGATGCTTTCGGTCGGGCTTGTCGGGCAAGGCTGAAAAAGAAGGACAGTGTTAACTTTGAAAGGTGCCTTGTGGGGCCTTAGGTGTAGGCCTTGAGGCTCACAATCAATATTAACTTTTAGGTGCTCACAATCAAGATTCACTTTTAGGTGCTCACAATCAAGATTCACTTTTAGGTGCTCAGGCGTGCCACTGCCATCTTTAGCATGGCAGATGTAAAACAGATGTTGAGTTTTAGTTGTATATATATCCGAGAGGCTGTTTTAGTTATGAAAGGTGTCTTTGTGGGGCCTTAGGTGTAGGCCTTTAGGTTCACAATCAAGAACTAACCCAGTACTCGAACATATAATGTTTGTTTCATTGATTGCAGAAGTATTATGACTATTATACTTCTAATTACCCGAGCTCGAAGAACATAATGAATCCAAATAGGTGCCTTTGTAGGGCCTTAGATGTAGGCCTTGAGGCTTCCCATCAGAATTACTTCTATACTCAAACGTTCTACGATAATCATAATATAACAGAAATAAAACTAAGAAATAGGTCGATTACTTGCGCCCCAAGTGACTTAGGACTTCTTGTTATCAAAGACTGTCGTGGATGGGTTAAGTCCACATAAGGTTCTTTTTTTATGCGTTGAGACCAAGGACTTTTGAATGATCAATCTTATATGCCCGAGGGTTTAGAACTCAGATCAGATTTAAACTGTGAATACAGATTCCAATCGGATTCAAGAACTGATGAGTCTTTTAATCATCAACTTGCGAGAAATAACTTGGATACAAATGGAAGTATACAACATATTACTAGACTTATGAATGAAAAGACAAAAACAAAGAGGGTCGGGCAAGGCTGGTCGTCTTGCAACTTCCTATCTTTGTGATTTATAAAGGGGTTTGAGAGCTTAGAAAGAGGGATAGGGAGATGAGTTTACAGAAGGAAATCGATACTACAGCAAGATTTAGACAAGGTAGCAGAGCTTTTACAAAGGCTTTTGGTGAGGGTTGATCCCGAAAGGGATGAAGGCTTGGGCTAACTACAGCTTCGTTGAAGGCAAATCTGGCTTGAGCAGAGTTTGTGTATTTGTTTGTTTGTTTGAGTGTGTTTATGTCTGATTTCTCTTTCTTCTTTTATAGACAGTTTGGCTTGGCCTCCTGTAGCATTAATTTTGCCCGAATGCAGCTTGAAGGGCAATGACTCATCAGGTTTTTACTTGTACTGCCACTGTAAAGTGCTTTTGGGCTGATTAGCTGGCTGGTCTACACCACTTGGTCTCTAGGTAGGTGAGCAAGTGGTTCAAATGATCTGCACGTAGTCGGGAAAAGGCCTTTTCTGCCTTCTGGGCTTTGGCTGAGCTTCGAGCTCCTTTCCTCCTAGTCCTTCTTTTGGGCCAACTCCCTTTTGAGCCCAAAGTTCAAGTTTTAACCCAAATACAATGCGCTTTTAAAGTATGTAAGACGAAGGCCATGGCAATGACGAGTTTTTATCACCTCCATATCCTTTCGGATTCGAAGCAGAAGCTCTATAAGCCTTGTAGTTATGTTATGAAGACGTAATTTTCTCTTTGTTGGTGTAAAGTTTGAATCTTTTGGTTTAATTCTCTGATGGGTATTTGTTAATTTGTGAGAATGCTTCTGGGTTTGTCATCAGTTGAATGATTAGGCTGATGTGTGTGCATTAGAGTGTTTATATATATTTCAAATTTACTAGGGTAGCCTTTTGTCGAATTCGATGAGCTGTGTTTGTGATGGATTTTGCCAAATAATCTGAACTTTCTGGGTAGCCTTTTGTCGAATTCAAAGATTCATGTTTTCTGGATTAGTTTGTATGGTGAAAATCAAATTGAAAATCTACCTTTACTGGCCTGCCATTGAAATTGTAGGGTTTTACTTAGAGTGGTTGTAATTATAATATGTCCTTGTATCTTTGTTTTCTGAAAATCTGTTGGAACTTGGGGTGAAACATCTTGCTGTTGAAGGTTGAACTTATTTTCTTATAATTTGGTTGAGGAAAGAAGATTGAACTTTTAAGTGTTAAAAACAATAAAAGATAAACTAGCCTTTAGAAAAATCAAGTCAACAATGGACCTTACAACTTATTATCTTGTTTCCGGGAAGAAAAATGTGAGGTATGCTTCATGTTCAGTAAAAACTTGATACAAAGGAAGTCTCAAGACAAAAAAGTGAACAGCTTATTGAGGGTCTTCGGAGATTATGTAGGGTATCCTACACCGAGAAAAACTCTGTTGGAAATAGGGAGTATGGACAGGATTTTCAAATGTTTTACAGAGTTGTGGGAAGAAACTAATAGGGAGTATGGACAGGATTTTCAAATGGGTATTTTTGTCATTCCATGTACTCGTGATGTCGTTTCAAGAAAAAAAAATTGATCATTTCGGCTTAAACGTGATTTGATTTATGATCCTTTCTGATTATTTTTGTGAAAATTAGGGAGTGGACATTTTTGTCATGACCTATTTTAAAGAAGAAGAGAGGTGGAGATAATGTTTGAGGGATTTTAGATGTTATTTTCTAGACTTTGTGCATTTATTTATCGTAATAAGGAGAGAATAACTTCATCATCAAGGAATATAAAGTTTAATAGAAAAGATCTTTTGGATTGTTTTTTTTGAGCCAAAACAAACATCCCAGATCGGCTCCACCGTAGCACGATATTGTCCGCTTTGAGCTTACCATTCCCTCACAATTTTGTTTCTGGAAACTCACACGAGAACTTCCCAGTGGGTCACCCATCCTGGAAATGCTCGTGCCTGAACTCGCTTAACTTCGGAGGTGGGCATGTACATATAAGGCACATCACCTCCTTTTCGTTGGTCGATGTGGGATGTTACATATATGAAAGAGAAAACCCTCTGGTACGATCGTACCAACTGAATCAAAACGAAGAGCATCTAAAGTAAAGGCAGGAAGATGATGCTCCCACAAATGACAACCAGTTAATAGAAGACCCTGACGAGCAAAGGCATCAACAACAAAATTTGTCTCTCTAAAGAAATGGTTCCAAGAGATAATACTAAATTTGGTCGTTGTCCATTTAATAACTCAATGGTATGCTCCGCATTCCACAACATCGAGCAAACTCCCTGCACAACCTAGATGACTAGTTAGGAAAAGACCTTCTAGGTCCCAAAAGATTTCCAATTTTACCCGATCATATTATGTTAAATATTAATTACAACACTCCCCCTTGAGTGTGTAAATACTCAAGCAGTATACACATAAGATCTTCAGGCAAATATGGAAGTAATTGATAAAGTTATCTCGTCTAGCCGGCACAAATAGCAAATGCCAGTCTCAAAACAAACGGAAGAATGCATAGGTAGTAAAACTCACAAAACCTCGCTATGGTAAACCCCAAGGTAAAATAAAAATTCATGGTCTAAGGAGAAAAGTGAGAAGTTGCATTAAGTCAAAACTATATGTCTTTTGGACAGAAGTAGAACGCTTACAAGGGTATGACTAGCCCAGGATGGGTGCCTCATTAAAACCTAGTCAGGTAGTAAAATCCCAGTGAGAAAAATGATCCTAATTGTGAAATCTCGTCCTCAGATTTCACTATTTAAAATTATGTTTTTCGTATTCTTAGTTTCGACGCGTTTATAATTATGGTGTATAGTTTTTCTTTTATAAGTAAAATGATGAAAATGCCCTTAATGAACTAAACAGACTTTTCGAGGACCTACGTCGGGATCAGGGCGTGACAACTTTTGGTGGTTTCAAAGCTTAGGTATTAGGTTTAAGTACCTTTACCTATGGATGTTAGTAATTGTGTCATGAAATTGGTATTGTCTTTGATGACATGGCTATGTTTTGATTATTTTTGTCTGGTGAATTGAAGTTCGAAACTGTCGAACTTCAAGTTAGCTTAATCTGAGAATAGATGGAGTGTGAACGCCATTTAGTGTTTCGTTATCAGTGGAATTATTGCAATGTTGAGTAGGTGGGGATGACAATGGAAATTTCGAGGACAAAATTTTATAAGGGGGGAAGGATGTGAAATCCCGTCCACGGATTTCACTATTTTAAATTACGTATTTCGTATTCTTAGTTTTGACTCGTTTATAATTACGGTGTATAGTTTTTTTTCGATAAGTAAAAGGACGAAAACACCCTTAATGAACTAAACGGACTTTTCGAGGACGTACATCATGATCAGGGCATGACAACTTTTGGGAAACATATTAACGGCTCAAAGAAACAAGACATGAATCAAATTACTCAATTTAGAACGGCTCAATGAAATGAGAAATGAAACAATGAAACGAGATATGAAACCAACTTCGAAGCAACAAACCCCATGACAATGGGTTAATAGTCCACTACTAGCCCTCACATTTCATCAAGCAATTCAACAAGCACTTCAAATCATATTTCACAAATATCATCAATGCACAAGTCAAATCACATTTAATCAACAAAGATCAATGACTAAATATATAAAAAAATAAAAATAAATCACATTTCAATAGAAATCACATTTATAAAATCAAGTGGTATCCACAATGAGTACTAAATACGAAATCAGGGTAATAACCATATCACATATCTTAAAGTCACTCACTAACCAATTTAAGCCCACTAGACTTCACTTAGTCTCTAGTAGTACTAATTTCAGTATATAAGAACGATTTGAAACATGTTGACCAAAAGTCAACTCTCTGTCAATGGTGGGTTCCACAACCCTACATAATTCGATCTAGAACATCCGCCCATGGATTTCCGATCCGTAACATATCAATAGTCTCATTAATCTTCTAGAACAATATTCTAAAATTTCGGAACGATCCAACGGTCGGATCTCCACCAATCACTAAAATTAAGTGGCGGTCAACGTTTGGTTTTACAAACTTAGAAATTCAATTCGAAAAGGTCCGTACATCAAATTCCCGATACGTAAGTTCCTAAGGTCCTTAAATACTACGTATAATAATATGTTCAAGTTTGATAGCGATCTAATGATCGGATCGTCGATTGTTATAATGGTCAAGTGGCGGACCTTAACGAAAATATGTTCAAACGATGAAATTTCGTCAATCGGATGTCAAATATGAAATTAGAATATCACATTTAGCCTAGAAAGACAAAGTTGGCCCATTGGCCATGCGCCACCGTAGGTGGCTGTCGGCCACTCCGACTCGTCGAAAAATTCACCTAACTCCAAAAATTACCAAATTTTACAAAATTGTAAAACACAACAAGGGGAAGAACTTTCATACCTGGGTTGAAGTCCAATTCGGCTAGGAAATACTTCAAATCACCCTCGATTCGTCGAAAACCCAAAAATGGATGTTCTTCGATTCAACTTCCTCGCTGCGCCGCCGTCCCCAAAATTGTTTGGGGTTTGTTCCTGGGCTTAAGAGGAGTATTTTGGTGGTGGTGATCGATGGAAAACATTTCAGAAATGACGGATTCTACCACCGTGCACCTGCAAAACCCGTCGGTGCAATCTCACGAAATCGAGGTCAATTCTCGTCTGTCTTTGGGTGTAAATGGAAGAGGGAACGATGGGGAATGTTTTCCAGGTGGTGGCAAGCCTTGGATCGCCGAAAAAATGCCGGAATCGGCGTCGGTGGGTGTGGAGGAACCGGGTCATCAGGTCAAGGGTTTTGAGATCCAGTTCCTCTCCTTCTCTCCCACCCTCATTTCCCTCCTTTCCCTTTTTTCTGATTGGCCCGTCTCTCCCTAATTTCCCTCATCTCTCCATCCTAGCCACACACGTGGCACCAAATCAATGCTTCAGCAATTTTGGAGCCTTTCAGATAATGGTTAAATGACAATTTCGCCCCTATCTTCGCTACTTTATATCTCATTCGTTATAGCTCTGTTTGGAAAACGGTGTTGTTCATTTTCAGCTTCGTTGATTTGTTCTAAATTTAACACTTGTGCTTTATTTCATTTCATTAAACCTTTGTAAATTGAGCACTTGATTCATGTTTTGTTTCTTTGAGCTAGTGTCGCAGTCAGCCTCGAGGAGCAACAACATGTGGCCACGTCGTGATCTCCATCGTTTGGTCTATATCCTTGGACATAAAAAGTTCCGTTCGTCATGGTTTCCGAATTTTTCGTCATTGTATTTCTTCCCCAAGGCTATTCAAAGAATTTATAGAAAACTTCTAGGAGTAGGAACGTGTAGGGAAATCTATGAATGAATGAAGAAAATTAGAAACGTTGAATGCGAGAGTCTTCTTCAAGCGTTTGAATCAAACTCTCAATGAAAACACCAATTTGTTAATGCAAATTTCCGTCGTCCTTCTCTTTGATGACAATGCACCTGCAAGACAATCAACATCTTTGATCAAAGACCAAAAGCCTCACGTGCTCACAATGAGTTAGGGGGGGGGGTTTGGCCAATAATCTATGCTGCTTAAGTTAGTCTCTCTAAATAGAGTGAGGGTTTAGCGTTTTTTGTGTATAGAACACCTTACCCTTGGTGGAGAAATAGGGTATTTATAAGGAGTATGGTCGGCCTTTAGGGTATTTATATTGTGTAAATAATATCTTGGAATAATTGTGAAGATATCCCATAATAAATGTGATTGTGATTACTTACTTGATAGCGTTTGTCTTCAATTGAGAATGTATTAATGATAGGATTTAGGGACAATCCTATCATTAAATACCTTTGACTTTTCCAAGTGCAGATGAGCTCTGAGCAGACGCAGTCTGCTGCCTGCATGTCCAGAGATGATGAGCTGCGCATGGGAAATATAAATATGCCCTGCTCATTTAATAAGTGCAATCTTGTCTTTCTTGGTTAAAAGTCCACGTGTCGCCTCCAAATTTTTTAGCTCCACACATATAGTTCTCACGCAGAAGCAAGATAAGTGTGTGATTCATGGTTTTAGAAGCAGGAGCTGTCGGCAAAAGAAAAAGAGTTATCCTCCTTTGGTTTGAGTTGGAGCAGGCATTTTCTACTATAAATAGGGTAGTACTGGCCCTTTGGTTTCCAAACGTGAACTTATAATGGTTTCACATAGAATTTGCATGGAGCATGCAAATGGTTTAGTACATATATATTGAGAGGCTCAGAAGTGAAACGAGAGGGAGAGAAAGTTACCATGGGTGCTTGATAGAAATCGGATTATACCGTTGAAGGTTTTTATATACAAGGGAAATGAGTAAGAAGCTGCAAACTGAGAGATGGCTTGTGGTGTTAACCAATAAGGAGGCAATGATCTCTATATTTTATTTATCCTTCCCATTCTTAGATTAGTCATTGTTATTCAAATTAGTTTTATGCAGATTTTTATTTTCATGACGTCTATAGTGATTTGGCTGTAAGTATATAAGTATATATAGGGTTTATGGCTGTTATATGGGACTGGAAAAGTGGTGGATCTAGCCTATTTTAGAGCGCCAAGGAATCTTTGGAGCTTTATAAAAGAATATCTCCCAATGAGGGGCTATATCTTTCAGGCTCTACATGGGGCTATATATATTTATTTATGTAGTAATTTGATTAAGCGATGATTTTTTTTTATTTTATTTTTTTTTGTGTTGGCTTTTCTTAAGTTGATTTTTGAACGTGATATCTTAATTTTTTTTTGTAAGATCCCATATTGAACAACAGAGAGGGGGTGATGTACATTATATGTACATGCCCACTCCATATAGCACGAGGCATTTTGGGAACTCATTGGCTTCGGATTCTATCGAAACTCCAAAGTTAAGCGAGTTAGGGCAAGAGCATTCCCAAGATGGGTGACCCATTGGGAGGTTCTCGTGCCAAAACCCAAAAACAAAACCGTGAGGGAATGGTAAGCCCAGAGCGGACAATATCGTGCTACGGCATAGTCGAGCTGGGATGTGGCAATTTGGTTTCAGAGCCACTCTGCCATTCGGTACAGATGTGCCTGCGAGGACACCGGGTTCCCCTTAAGTGGGGTGGATTGTAAGATCCCACATCGACCAACGGAGAGGAGTGATGTGCCTTATATGTACATGATCCCCTCCCTATAACACGAGGTCGCAGACCCACTGGGAAGTTGCTCGTGTGTTCCCAAAAACAAAACCGTGAGGGAATGGTAAGCCCAAAGCGAACAATATTGTGCTACAGCGGAGTAGAGACTGGGATGTGACAGAATGGTATTAGAGCTACTCTGCAGTTCGGTGCGGATGTGCCGGCGAGGACGCTGGGTTCCCCTTAAGTGGGATGGATTGTAAGATCCCACATTGACCAAAGAAAAGTGGGTGATGTGCCTTATATGTGCATGCTCCCCTCCCTATAGCACGAGGCATTTTGGGAACTCACTATCTTCGGATTCCATCAAAACTCCAAAGTTAAGCGAGTTCGGGCGAGAGCAATCCTAGGATGGGTGACCCATTGGGAAGTTCTCGTTTGAGTTCTCAGAAACAAATCCGTGAGGGAATGGTAAGCCCAAAGCGGACAATATTGTGCTACGGCGGAGTCGAATCTTGGATGTGACATTTTTTATGAACCCTTCAACCTAAAAAGTTCAAATTGTGACAAAGTTAGATTTCACCACTTATGAATCGTTTGTTGGATTAGATTCCTTTATCTCAATCTCATCCATTGAAAGAAACAAACCCCCACTTCGCCCTATGAAATAATTTGATTTTCACGTATAACACAACAATTTACCTAGCATCAATTGCTAAATTAGTATCATACAATTTACCTAGAGAATGATGGAATAATATTGACGGTTGATACGGTATACAGAAGAAATGTCCTGTGTGGACGTAGCACTACTTTGACATTTAATCATTTGATGCTATTTATTTTCATATATGTTGTATTATTGTCACTCACACGAGTTTTGCAGCTTTTTCGGGTTTTGCTTTGCCCGGTACGCCATTCTTACGGCGTAGGGTTATTTTGCAGAGTAACGAGTAGCAGTTAGAGGAGAAGGTTGCAGGTGGTGTAGCTATTGTGGGCAGTGCACTCGAGAATAGGATTGCCACCCTTTGTTGCCACCCTCGGTCGCGCATCAATTCCGGGTGTATCTCAGGATCGGGGTGTGACAACTTATGGTTGCCTAGATTATATGATGAGATATGATTGCTTTAGTTATTTTGGTGGCACAAATAATAGACCTCGATAAATTATTCTCACAATTGATGCTTTAATTAATGTTTCCCTCGATTTTATGAGTACCTACGTTGGCTCGATAAGTGTTCCCTCGGTTGATGGTTTAGTTCATATTTGCCTTGGTTTTATGACTACCTCTATTGGCTCGACGATATTGTTTCCACAGTTGATGCCTCAAATAGTGACGGCTTATAGTTGCCTCGGTAATTTTACACTTTTGAGTCACATTTGTCTCGCCTTGTTAGTCCCTTAGTTGATGTCTCAAATAATGGTTGCCTAGGTGTGCCTCGGTTACTTATTAGATGACAGGTTATGATTGCTTTAGTTATATTGATGCCTCGGATAATAGTTGCCTCGATTGGTTATATCACTACTTATGGTTGCCCTGATTATGTGATGACTTTTAGTTGCCTCAGGTTATCTAACAGATCCCTCAATAAATTATTCCCTCACTTGATTCACAAATGTGGTTGCCTCGGTTGTATGACGACTTGTAGAAGCCTTGCTTGGTTATTTATAGCTTATTGTTCCCTCAGTTGATGGCTCATGTAATTGCCTAAGTTATACAACGGCTTGTAGTTGGCTCGATTACATGATTCATATATAGTTGCCTCGGTTATCTGACATTTTTTATTTACAATAGCGTTGTTATATTGTTCCGTCGGCGGATGGCTCGATACAGTGTTGGTTGATACCTCAAATATGTGACGGCTTATAGTTGCATCGGTTATTTGACAATTTTGAGTCACATTTGCCTTGCTCCATTAGTCCATTGGCTTATGCCTCAAATAATGGTTGCCTCGGTTGGTAATATTACGGATTACGGTTGCCTCGGTTGCTTACATTATATGATGGGATATGGTTGCTTTAGTTATATTGATGCTTCGGTTAATAGTTGCCCCGATAAATTGGTCCCTTGGTTGATGCCTCAAATAATGGTTGCCTCAGTTGGTTACATCACGGCTTATGGTTGCCTTGGTTATCTGACAGATACCTCAATAAATTATTCCCTCACTTGATTCCAAAAAATATATGGTTTCCTCAGTTGTACGACAACTTGTAGCCTTGGTTGATGATATCACAGTTTATGGTTGCCTTGATAAATTCTTCTTATGTTGAATTGTTCCCTCGGTTGATGGCTTATGTAACAGTTCTCTATATGACGGCCTCGGCTATATGACGAATTATAATTGCTTCAGGTGTATCACGGCTTATGGTTGCCTCGATTATATGATTAACTTATAGTTGCCTCGGTTGTCTAAGATTTTTGAGTCGTAGATGCGTTGTTATATTGTTCCCTTGATGAAATATTCCCACACTTGATTCCTTAATATATGGTTGTCTTGGTTGTATGGCGACTTGTAGTTTCCTCGGTCATAGCAAGACATATGGCTGCCTAGGTTATATGACGAAATATAGTTGCTTTAGTTATTTTGATGCCTCAAATAATAGGGCCTCGATAAATTGTTTCCACAATTGATGCTTAACTAATGGTTGCCTAGATTTTATGACTACATATGTTGGCTCGATAAGTGTTCCCTCGGTTGATGCTTTAATTAATGGTTGCCTCGATTTTATGGCTACCTATGTTGGCTCGATACAGTGTTACCTCGGTTGATGCCATAAACATATGATGACTTATGGTTGCCTCGGTATTTGACAATTTGATTCACAGTTGCCTCGCTGACTAGTACCCCAGTTGATGCCTCAAATAATGGTTGCCTTGTTTGGTAACATTAAGGACTATGGTTTCCTCAGTTGCTTACATTATAGGACGGGTTATGGTTGCTTTAGTTATATTGGTGCCTTGGATAATTGTTGCCTCGGTTATATAACGGCTTATGGTTGATTTGATTATGTGACAACTTGTAGTTGCCTTGGTTATTTGTGGTTGCACTTGGCGATGGCTGCTAGTTGAGCTTGAGCTGGATTGTTCATTTGATTCTTTTTGTTCTCTATGCTGCCTACTCTGGTTTAAGGTGGGAGGATCTCCCTACAAACTAAGTCGCGAGTAGACGTTTCGATTTAGGTATCGAGTGTTTGTCAGAGTGGGGACTCAACCATGAATGCACACTTGGCGGAAGCGCATACTGCTCGAACGCTCATTTCGTGGATGGTTGAGTGGTTGCTTGCAGTAGCGCAGATGGAAAGAAATGTCACTGTAGGTGTCTTCATGAGGAGTGGAAGTGTAATGGACTCTAGGTGAAAAATTCGAGTCGGGATGGGTCAAATTTGTGAAAAACAGGGTGAAAATACCATCGGTTCATCGCCGGTCCTATGGTCTATTTGGTTGGTCCGACCTGGGCTAAAACCAACGTCTTCAGTCTTGACGAAAATGTATCTACAAAACAATCAACACTTTTGATCAATGACCAAAGCCTCAAGCACCCATAAGAAGGGGGGTTTGGCTAATGGATCTCTGATGCTTCAGTCAGTAACTCTAAATAAAGTGAGTTGATGAGTCTATATTATACTATATATTTTACCCTAATTTTAGTTATAATTTATTAATTATTTTGGTAGAATTTTGATACTTTGCTTTATATTTTTAATATAGGACATTTGACTTCCTCTAGAGCAAAACATGATCAAACGGACGAATGTTTGAGCGATTCAAATTGGAGGACGTTCGTGTGTCTCTTGGCTTGTTCATTTCAAAATTTGGGATTTTTCTACCAAGCGGTTATTTTCTGGCGATTAAATAAAGGAGCAGTGCGCGTTGACATTTCTGGGCTCAATCTGCTTTTTTGGAGCCCAAGATGACCTTAGATTGGTTCGTGGCCTTCTGAAGAAGTGTTCAGAATAGTCCAAGATTTAAATCTAGCTATTTTGGGCCAGTTTTGGAGCTGATTTGGGTCCAAAACGTGGCCATGCAGATTTTTGGGCAAATTTACCAAGTTAAATTAAGATTATGTTTCCTATTTTATTTCAATTTATTAGGTTTCCTAGTTTTATTCTAAGACCTTTTACTAGGAGGATTTTAATTAAAATAGTATAAATAAGGTTTTGGAGAAATTAGGTTCACATCCTTTTTTTTTTCTACTTCATTGATTAAAATCCTATTCATTTTCAATTTTTGATCAAGGTCCTTGGGTATTACTAACATCATTAATTATTTGAATAATAAAATATTTTTATTTTTAAATAGATTCCTTTAGTGTTAAAAATGTTACAATTAGTATATTTATATTTATGGCTAAATTTTTATCATATGTTTTTATTTTTAGTTTGTACCTATTTTTAATTTGTACCAATTTGTTTTTCATTTTTAATTTGTACCCATATATTAGTTTCTTTTTGTGCCCATATTTTTAAAAGTTTTATTTGTGTTTGTACCCATGTGTATACTGTCACGTAACATTATATATGTAATCAATGATAGAAATATTACATATGGTATATTTATGTTTTATGCCTAAACTTTGTATCATATATTTATATTTTTAGTTTGTACCCACTTTTAATTTGCAACATTTTTTTAAATGTGTAGTATTTTCGTTTTAGTTTTATTTTGTACCCATGTATTAATTTCTTTTAGCGCCTATATTTTTAAAAAATTCATTTGTACTCATAATTTTTTAATCTTTTATCTGTACCCTAATTTATTTATAATGTACCCATTCTTCTTTATTAATGTACCAGTTTGTTCTATGTGAAATGTACCAATTTTTTTTAATACTACGGATACATTCTTTTGCCATTTATTATTTCTTATTTTTGCATAGTTTTTTTATCCATTTATTCAAATAAAATGTTTGAACTTTTTTATTGTAACTGTTTCTAATAGTATTATAATGAGGGATTTTAAATTTATAGGATTATAAATCTCATAAAATATCAAACAATTAATGTCAAAACTATAAAAATATAAATATTAATTGTAATATAATGAGGTGTACAAAGTCAAGGGACTTTGTCACACACCCCGACCCGGAATGCCCACTAGGACTCCGAATCGAGCTATGCCTATGATAAAAGGAAAAGACCCACTCACCTGGAGTCCATGCTATGATTCTCTAGCATGCACATCGAGACGTCCCGAAAGATTGGTGTAACATCCCACATCGCCCAGGGGAGTGATCCTTAAATGTATATTCCCATCCCTACCTAGCACGAGGCCTTTTGGGAGCTCACTGGCTTAGGGTTCCGTCGGAACTCCGAAGTGAAGCGAGAAGGTGGCCAGAGCACTCCCATGATGGGTGACCCACTGGGAAGTTGCTCGTGAGTTCCCAAAAACAAAACCGTGAGGGAATGGTAAGCCCAAAGCGGACAATATCGTGCTACGGTGGTAGAGCGGGCCCGGGAAGTGGTGGACCCGGGCCGGGATGTGACAAATGGTATCAGAGCCAATCCCTGGCCGGAAGTGTGCCAACGAGGATGTTGGGCCCCTAAGGTGGTGGATTGTAACATCCCACATCGCCCAAGGGGGTGATCCTTAAATGTATATTCCCATCCCTACCTAGCCGAGGCCTTTTGGGAGCTCACTGGCTTCGGGTTCCATTGGAACTCCGAAGTTAAGCGAGAAGGTGGCCAGAGCACTCCCATGATGGGTGACCCACTAGGAAGTTGCTCGTGAGTTCCCAAAAACAAAAATGTGAGGGAATGTGTTGACCCTAAAAATTACAAAGCCTACGTGGCGCGCAGGCCGAATAATCTATGAGCTAACTACGTCCTTCGGTGAATGCGGGCGTGCCAACTCGTCGGCCGAGCTCGGCCGAGGAGTAAATTTGTTGATGTTGCGTTGGGTCGCGCTACTGACTTCTGCGTCTTGCGATTGCGGCCGAGAAAGGAACACGTCTCGGCCTCCTGGATTCTCAAACCTGAAGACAAGGTTACTATTATTACGAAGCTCACAAATCAAATTCGGCTTTCAATGTGCCGAATGTAATAACTGTAACACCTCACTTCGTCGAGAAGACTAATGAGATGACCTCGACCAAAAAGGATTTAGAAACCCTTCTCGACCGAGACTTGGATAGACAACCGACCGTGCCCGCCGCAGTGCTGTTGATGCCAACGGAAGGTACTGCGAGTTCGGCCAATTCTACGATGACAGAGCTATCTATGCCGACTTAAGATATCACCGGTTGCTTTCACAGTGTTGTTGATGCCAACGGAAGATGTGTCAGCGAAAAAGAAAAAGAAAAAGTTCTCAAGTTGTTGAGGATTTGCGCAGGGCAATTTTGTATTGATTTTGCGGGGCCTTTACTGACGCGCAGCCTCCCCTATTTATAGCACTGGACCTTGAGTTACAATCCTACTCGAACTAGGCTTTCTTCTCCGGATCAACAACACCTCGACCAGTCCTATCTTGACTAGGATTGTGAACCTAGTCCCTTTTCGAGTCGGCTCCCTTCCGGATTATCATACTTGCCGAGACTCCTTGTTGTACCAGGACTCGTCTTCGCAAATACCCTAGCCGGCCTAGTTTTAGAAGCCCACGATCTGAACGACCCGAGGCTCCCCTGTTGCCAGGCCTTCCGGGCCGAGAATGGTTCTGTACTCGGCCCAAATTGATATTTTGGGCCCAAACATTGCCCCCTCGCTTCTGAGGTCCTCGGCCTGAACTCTTTGGCCGAGTTTCGACCTTGAAGAAGCGAATCTAGTTCACAGAACCCAAGTACTCTATTTTCAAGGCGCATTTATTGAGCACGATCGCACGATCTTGAACCTGCAAACCTCCACTCCACGTGGCAGCCTGTGACTCGGCATTTCCTAATAATGACGTCTGAGGCGTGCGGTTACTCGAACCGTCAGGTCATCATGACCTTATGGCTAAACCTAGCCATCCTTATCTCAATTCGTGAGCCACTTCTCAGCGTGCGGACGCCGAAACGTCTTTCGCCATCAATCTCGCCGTCACACGCAATCGTGCGCCCCCAAAACCTGAAACCCCCCGGTCTTCTCAACTGCATTCCTTGAATGCTCATCATGGTCAGTGATTTCTTCGGTCGATTTTACCCTTTATTTTTGAATTTCGAACGATTGCACTTCCTTCCACATCTCTATAAATACTGAAATTTTCCCATTTGCACTTTACGCTCTCAAAACTTTCTGAAATTTCTTGCCATTTCTCTCTAGTGCATCTCTTTCTTCCAGGTCTTCGTTTTTAAATTCCTCAACCCAGAAAACTTTTCTTTTTACACCGTACCTTTAAATCTCCTAAAATGGCCTCTTTTATTTCCAAGATCTCCAAGGAATGTGATCAGTGTCAGAAAATCCTTGATCGAAGCTCGATCAAGACCATACGGTTTGAAAGCGACATGAGCACTTCTCACCAAATCTTGGGTCCACTTTTCAAAGCTGCAGTACCATCCGCCATTACTGCACTTCTCCAGGAGCACTGCCTGTCACCCTTGTTCCAAGGGTTTGAATGGTCGCGATGGGATGCGGCAAGGCCCCAAGGCTCCTGGCCCTCGACCACCACATCCTGGGTGGCCTGGGTTGTTCGGATGGAAAAGCTCTTCGGCGAGCAATGGAAAGCCCTTGGCATTTACGACGCCATTCTCCTCTCGTCAATGGATGTCGTTCTTGACAAGGAGCTCCTCCTAGCAGCCCTATGCTTTTGGTGTTCGGCTACCAACACCATGGTCCTCCCTCTTGGCCCCATTGGCCCCACCATTCTCGATATCACTGCCATATTGGGAACTTCGGCCTCTGGGATTCCCATCGATGCTGCCCTCTCTGGGTACCTGTTGAACCTCGACATGAAGACTCTTTTCGACAAACGGGCCTTTGAGACGTTGAGCCGTGAGGGCCACACACCCTCGAAAGAGGACGTCCACAAACTCCACAAGAACTTCTTCAACTACAACACCCTCTACCTCCATTTTGCCGGCCGAGGGGAGGAGGCTCTGCGAGAAGGGGAACATGAGGCATTCCTCTTCTATTGGTACAACAAGTATATTTGTTGTACCAAGTCAAACAAATGCTTGGTCGAGAACATGCCGGTGGCAGAAGCCCTGGCTAGTGGTCACGCCCTGTCCCTTAGTCCTAACATTCTTGCCCATCTCTTCCGCTGTCTAGCCGAGACGACCCTTCATCAGATTGACCCCAACGAGAACGGTCCCCTCTGGGTCTTTCAACTTTGGCTGCAGGTTTACTTCGCTTCTCTTCGGCCGGCAATCGCTGAGTTCTCCCCAACAGAAGCGCTTGGACCCCAGCTGGCCTCCCGACCAACACCTCATCACCAAGCCGAAGAGGTTTTTAAGTATCTTTTTGCTCTGGATGACCTCTCTGACCACGAGCTCCTGATATGTCGTCGTCGAGACTATCCTTCCTCCATCAGGTTACCTACATCCATGTGGGGCGCGGACGAAGATGCCGACCTTCGTCAATCCAAGGGGTCGTTCGTGCTTACTCGCGACCTCCCTCTCGGCTGTGACGCGAAGCGAGCAGGCTGGGAAGTGTACCATCCCAACTTCCTAGCTCGACAACTCGGCTACCTCCAAGGCTGCCCGGTTCCCCTCCTCTCCTCGCGAACCGTCTTGAGCCGTGGACGCGAGCCTGGTTCCTCGGAGCAGGAATGTAATGCCGCCAAAAGGGAGTTCCAGGAGCAATGCCAGGGATTCCGCCTTCGACCGACCACTCCAGAAGCACTCAGCACCGATACTTTCGGCGAGTGGTGGGAAAAATACACCTAGGAGTTCTTTGGCGTCCCGGCCGAAGGCGTGTTGAAGAAACTTTTCGGTGGTCGGCCCAGGAAAGCCTCTGCCCCCCAGGCCCAAGGTAGTTATTTCTCCCTTTTTTCCTTCAATTTTGGATTTGTTGATTTGCTTTACTAATCCGTTTTTCCTTTCTCAGGTAGCCGGCCGTCACGAAAAGTGGAGGTGGTTGCTGCAGTTGCGGCCGATAAGAAATCGGTCGTTTCTAAGACATCTAAGACCACTGTGTCTGCTGCGCCGAGCAAACGATCTCGTCGAGAGGCCGAGCCGGTCGTCGAACTCCCACCGCCTGCCAAGCGGATCAAAAAACTGGCTAAGAAAGGGGCACGGGAGATCCATGTCATCTCCAGTTAAACTACAGGGGCGACGACTCCCAGTGTTTCCCCTTCTCCACCCGTCGGCCAAGCCTTGGACGAGAGGCAACCAATTCCGGCCGCAGAAACAGTCCGAGAACGGCCTGCTTCTGAGGTTGAGACATCAATCGTAGCTCTATTGGTCGAAGCTGCACCTGTCCTGGGAACGGCAGTCCCTGCGGTCGAAAAGATTTCTCCCGTACACCCACAGCCAAAGATCTTCGTTCTGGAAGAGAGCGAGGGGAGCGACGAAGTTCCATTGGCGAGTCGCCCCCAACCCCGCCGTCAATCTCTTCTTGCGTCCGAGGTGGCTGTTTCAGTCTGTCCTTCTACCGCCGATTGTGGCAAACGGCCGGTCAGAGAGCCGACCGCGGCGGCCGATGCGCCAGCTCCTTCACGGGACCAGGATGTCCATTCGGCGTCCGAAGTGGCTGTTCCGGTCGGTCCTTCCACGGCCGATCGTGGTAAACGGCCGGCCGAGGAGCCAGAGGCGACAGCGGAAACGCACGTTCATCCTCAGGACGAGAACCTTCACATCCCCCCGCAGGAAGCTTCTTCGGCCTTCTTAAGTCCCCTCCAAATCTTTTCCTTTATTTTTTTTTTTACCATAAAACTCTAAACCTAGAAAAATTGTCAGGTACCTGTACATTCTTTTCATCGACAGTTCTACGCGCCGAAGGGTGTTATCTATGTCACTTGGCCGCCTCAGTGGCCGTCGAACGTAGATAACCTCCATCGGCCGCGTGAGTTGAGAAGCAATCTAAGATATTGGGCTCGGCCATTAAGTTCTTTGGGTTCAAGCAACGATCCTGAAGACATGGCCGAAGTCTCCTCTCGGCAGGTTAAAAGAAACGAAACCTTCCTTCCATCTTTTTCATGATTTTCTGTGAGCTTAACCTGATTTGTGTGTGCAGGCTTCATGGGAGGTCGAATTCAAAGCTCTCCTGCCCATCACTACTGGAGGGGCTGGGCCTTCTGCTGCCGCGGCTGAACCTGCAGATTTAACTGCTCTGACTCGGCTGCAAGAGATCTTATCGCTTTCGGCGTCGCAAGTCCTTGAGCGCAAAGGTCTTGATCGGCAGGGTGAATGTCTGAACGACCTCGGAGCTGATGGTCAACTGAGCGGCGAGGCTGTTGTTCAGGCCTCAATTGCCTTGGAGCGCGTTCGAGAAACTTTCAATGTTTCCGAAAATGCTTTGAGGGCCGAGCAGGACCTGCAGGCTGCCATGGCCGTTCAAGAGACCCTTCGCCCGAAAATTGACGCTTTGAAGGCTAAAGGGGATGTCTTGGCCGACCTCGATCGTCAGATGGCCGAATTGGCGAAACGAAGATCGGCCATTGCTTCCGATCTCGCCAAGGATTTCGAGTCAGGCGGCAAAGGTTGCTTGACCGAGTATGCGGCAAATGCAACACGGGTCGAGCAGTTGAAGTTGGAGAAGAAGAATCGGCAGGCTCAGGTTATCATGGGCGAAGTACGGTGGTTGGAGCTGAAGGCCTTGCTCGGCACTCTTCTACCTTCTTCACCTTGAATGTATCTGACTGTAAATTGGTCGACCTACTTATTTTGTAAATGCCTATTAATCTTAATGAATCGGTTTTTTTTTTTTTTTATTCTCGCATTTCCCATGTGACCGGATAATATTTCTTCAAAAATTTCCCATTGATTGGTAACCTGTGGACCACACCGGTTCGGTCTTTAAGATGATATGCCCCTTTGCCGTATACTTTATGCACAACGAACGGCCCTTCCCAATTCGGCGACCACTTGCCGAACCTAGGATCTTTTAGTCCAACGGGTAACACCGTTTGCCACACCAACTCACCCTCGCCGAATGTTTTTTGTCGCACCTTTTGATTATAGGCTCGCTCGGCAATCTGTTTTTGTGCCACCAGTAAGTTATAAGCGTCAAGTCGCGCTTCTTCCAAATCTTCTAGTTCCTGTCTCATGGACTGATTATATTCGGCGCTAAACAAACTACTTTGTTCGATTAATCGCAACGAATTTACGCTTAACTCGACCGGTAACATTGCATCGTGTCCGTAAGTTAATGCATACGGGGTTGTCGCAGTTGCTGATCGGGGCGATGTTTGATATGCCCATAATGCCTCGTTCAACTTCAAATGCCACATGCCGGGCCTTTCTTTTATTATTTTTTCGAGGATGCCGATCAACACTTTATTACTTGCTTCGGCCTGCCCATTCGCCTGTGGATAATACGGTGTAGATTGTTCGAGCCGAATGTTCAAATTCGCCGTATACTCTTTAAACCTCTCGGCTGTGAAGATGGTTCCATTGTCGGTTATGATCGTTTCTGGTATGCCAAATCTGGTCACGATGTGTTCCTCCATGAAGTCGCAAACTTCTTTAGATGTTAGTTCGGCATATGATTTCGCTTCGACCCACTTAGTAAAGTAGTCGGTTGCGACTATAATCCATGCGTGCTTGGCGGCTCCAGAAGATAGCGTGATTTTGCCGATCACGTCTATGGCCCATCCTCTAAACGGCCATGGCTTTATGACCGAATGCAATGATTCGGCTGGGACCCTTTGTATAGGTCCGTGGATTTGGCACTGTACACATCCTCGCGCAAACTCGATACAATCCTTTAATATCCTTGGCCAAAAATAGCCGTGCCGTCGAAGTAGCCATCTCATTTTCCGTCCGGATTGATGAGCTCCGCATATCCCTTTATGGACTTCTATAATCGCCCGACCACTCTCTTGGGGGCCGAGACATAGCAATAATAAACCATCTTCGCCTTTTCGGTATAACTCGTTCTGATACATGACATAGTTCGTGGCATGAACTCTTGTCTTGCGATCGTGTTTATTATTGGGATTGTCAAGGTATCGCATAATGGGCCCTCTCCAATCATCTGGTATTGCTTCGACGGTGCAAACGTCGACTGGGTCGTCTCGATCCAACAACGAAGGTAAGGACATGACTCTTGTACGTATCACGTTGTCACGCTGGAGGACTTGTTGGTTAACCAAGGCCGGGTATAGCTGTCGCAACACGGGTATTTCTCGGCCTAGCTTGCCCCCCAAGAGTTGTGCGCCGGAGGCAATTTGAGCCAACTCGTCCGCGTCGGTATTATGACTCCGGGAAATATGTTGAAATGTAATACCGTCGAAGGACTCGGCCAAATAGCTGGCGATCATGTGGTAAGGCGCCAGGGTGCAACTCATGCAACGAAAAGAACCATTAAGTTGGTTAATCACAAGTTCGGAGTCGCCGAGGACGAGGGCGCGGGTCGCCCGTAGGTCATGAAGGATCCCAAGGCCGATGATTAGGGCTTCGTATTCGGCCTGATTGTTGGTGCATTCAAAATCCAACTTAAGCGAAAAATACCAACGATCGTGGTTGGGGGATTGAACGACAATTCCTACGCCCGCCGAGGATGACGTACTGGAACCGTCAAAGTACATCGTCCAATGATTGTCGCGCGTCGCAACCATGCCGATTTCGACATCGGCATCCCCAAAACCGTAGGGGGAAAGGTGTTGAGCAAGGAAGTCGGCCATCGCCTGGCCCTTGACGGCTTTCTGAGGCACGTATTGCAAGCTAAATTCGGACAACGCCATCGTCCACTTCCCAATTCGGCCTTTTACGATTGGTCGGGTAAGCATGTACCGGATAACGTCGATCTGGGCAATGACTTGGGTGACTGATGGGAGCATGTAATGCCGAAGCTTGGATGCGGCGAAAAATAAGGCCAGGCACAGCTTCTCGACGGCGGGATAATTGATCTCTGGGTGGCTGAGATGGCGACTTAGATAAAAAATCGCCTGCTCTCGACCGGCGTCGTTGTCTTGTGCGAAGAGGCAGTCGATGGACTCTTCGGCCGCCGAGATATAAAGCTTAAGAGGTTTCCCGCGCCGAGGAGGAACCAGGACAGGTGGTTTCGTGAGGGAGACTTTGATTTGCGTAAACGCCGCCTGATGTTCGTCGTTCCATACGAATTTATCTGAGTCCTTGAGTTTCAAAAGCGTGGAGAACGCTTTCATTTTACCGGCTGAGTTAGCAATAAATCGGCGGAGGAAATTGACCTGACCGAGTAAGGACTGGAGTTGTTTCTTCGTCGTTGGAGGTGGGGCATTGATTATTGCGCGTGCCTTATTCGCATCGACTTCAATCCCACGGTGATGCACGAGGAAACCAAGGAAATTTCCGACCGACACGCCGAAGGCACATTTGGCGGGATTCATCTTGAGATTGTGCTGACGCATGCGAAGAAAAGCCTGTCGGAGGTCGTCCAGATGTGTCTGTCGGCGTTTAGATTTGATGACAACATCGTCGATGTAAACTTTGACAATGGTTCCAATTAGATCGTGGAAAATGGTGTTCATCGCCCGTTGGTATGTGGCGCCGGCATTTTTGAGACCGAATGGCATGACAACCCATTCATAAGTGCCGAGTGCCCCCGGGCAACGGAAAGCAGTTTTGTGCATATCGGCTTCGGCAATGAATATTTGGTTGTACCCCGCGTGTACATCCATAAAAGATAAGATTGCATGATTCGCCACGGCATCGATTAACAGATCTGAAATCGGCATTGTGTACTCATCTTTGGGAGTTGCCAAATTTAAATTTCTGAAATCGATGCAGATGCGCAGGGCACCGTTTTTCTTCAAAACAGGTACGATATTTGCCAACCACTCAACATATAGAGCTGTCCGAATGAACCCGGCTTTCAAAAGCCGAACCAGTTCGTCATTGATGCTGAGTTGCACTTCCGTCGAGAAACGACGTGGTGGCTGACGGAAAGGTTTACATCCGGGCTTAATACGTAATTCATGCTCGACAAGAGTACGATCTAAGCCGGGCATTTCATGGTAGCTCCAAGCAAAACAATCTTTGAACTCCGTGAGCAAGGCACGAAACTCGTCTTTCATTTGTTGAGGAAGTAAAGCACTAATAAACAAAGGCCGTGGGTCATCGGCCGTCCCAACATTAATCTCTTCCAAGGGATCCTTAACTTGGGGCCGATGGTCTTCGAGCTCGGCCGGGGCTGCTTGAATTTTATCAAGAGATAAGACAGGACCATTATCCCCTTCGGCAAGGAACTCAACGAGATTAACGGCCGAGTTTGGTTGTCTAGATATAGTATACCAATGGGCCAGCAGTCGTTCCATCGTGGATGAAACCGCGGCCTTACGTGTTTCCCGATCGATGTCAGACATCGGCGTCGGGGAGGAAGTTAGCTAATCCGAGTCTCGCCGAATCCTGGTGGACAGTCTCGGCGCCAACCTCGATAGCTTTCTGTACAGATATCCGAGTCGGCCGTTCTTCATCATTGAAGCCTTGCAAAGTAATGTAGCCGACGTGGTCATCATAATACCGTGCTTGGATCATGTTAGCCTCGAAGGGCTGGCTATCGGCCGGGTGAACAATGACCGATTTGCCGTCCCAAAAGACAAGCACTTGATATAATGACGAAGGAATACAACTGGTTTGATGAATCCAATCTCGACCGAGCAGTGCATTATACTCGGTTTTGGAATCAACCACGAAAAAGGCGGTCATGTGAGTGCGACCGGCAATATTTACAGTTAACGGAAGTACACCTTTGGTTTGGGATTTGTCACCGACAAAACTACTCATTGTGATCCCTGACGGAATCAGTTCGTCATTCGAGCGACGCAAGGCCTTCATGATGGTCAGAGGCATGATATTGACGGTAGCCCCACAGTCGACAAAAACTTTAGAAACTGGGTATCCCTCGATATGAGCCGTCACATACAATGGCTTTAAATGGTGAAGTGCGGCCGATGATAAACGAGGGAACAACTCGGCTAAGGCGGCCTTTAGGCTCTCATCTTTCGTTGCTGACTCACCTTCGACAACAGGTACAAAATCCACATGGCCGGCGTCTTCGGCGACGACGTCACCCTCGAGGAAATTTGGTTGAGCCGTGCTTGATTGAAAATCAGCAGGTAATACATGGACCATACTAATGTCCATGTCATCCAAGATTGACGGGCCCATCGGGTTGGAATTCTCCTCGTTATCCTCATCTTTCGTTTGATCAGCGACTACGGACTCCGTTTTTGTCAAAGCCGGACAAAGAGACTCTTCTGTTCCTTCTTCAATGGCTTGCTCCGGCGGTGCTGCTTCGGCCGCTTGTTGGGTCCGCGAAACTGCCTCAAGTGAGGGTGAGTGCGACAGTGTGCTTGGGGTCGGGATCCGAACCCGCTCCTGGTAATGTATCCGGGCATCCCTGGTATCGAGATACGCATCCAAACGCGCAACACGTGCTATTTCATCGGTCGTAAGGCCGAAGAGAGAAACAGCCGAAAATACCTCGAAGTGACATCGTAAATACTGAAGGTCCTCCATTGAGAAAGGAAGTTCGGCTGCTTCCATATCAATGTATGGGTCGACTTCAAATCCAAAGACGCGGGCTTCTCGTATGTGCTGGAACCTTGCTTTCAATCCTGGGTCTGAGGTTTTCTAGATGATTCGCTCGGCATCAGGACAAACCAGGACCAGATCAATGGTGTCCTGGCATGCCTTCGGCAAACCATACAGGTCGTTGGCTGAATGCTTCTTGTGAAATTCTCGCATATACTCCAAAGCTTCCCCAAGGAACGGTGGATGCAAATTTCGTCGAATTTTGATTAGAGGTTTGCCTTCGGCCTCCTGCCTTCATCTCCCCTGGTCGAATAAGAAGTTTGATCCGTTTATCAGCCTCTTCAAACATGGTTTCGACATCTTGGTCGACCAGGTGCTTCCCTTGCATCGACGTTGTCAGAATAGCTGGATGCGGTTGCTTGTTGTCATTAGCAATTATGTCCTTCGGCCGCCATTTAGGGACCGAAGCCTCTTGGGCTGCCCGTCGGCGTGCCATGCAATCTATCCTTTGGTGCCGGCGTTTCTGGGATTTGGACAGTGCAGTGTAGACGCCTTTTGAAGAATGATATGTATACCAACGTTGATCTCTAGGCTCGGAAGGTTTGAAAGTTTTTTGGCTCCGCGATGATTCCGAACTGCCAGAATTACGTTTGTAGTAGTCATCGTCGTAAAATGCAGTATCAAAGTTGAGGCGCCACCTGACTGAGGGTGTCTCTTCCATCCGTGCTTTAGGACCGAGCCGATCAAAAACCCCCTGATGCCGGCTCACGTTGGCTACTTTTTGCTGGATTACGACCGTAGGTCGTTCCGTTATAAGCGAAGAGGGCTTCACCTCTGGCTCACTGCCGACCTCGGTTCTACATTTACTGCACAAAACCGCCGTCCCACTGTCTTCATCGGTGCTATAATCCCTCATAGGTTTAACAATAGTGGGCCCCGTTAAAGCTGTAGGTGGTTTGTTTGAATGAAAATCGGCCATGAAACGAGGCCGAGAATTCTGATTATGAAAACGTTGTGTCTTAACAACTTCGACCTTCCCTTTCCCTTTGTTCTTAGGGAGGCATGCATCGACCATATTTACCGTTGCCGTGGGGAACGGGTCAGTATCGACACTCATCTTCTTCTCTGGAAATTTCAATTTACCATTATCGATCCAGCTTTGGACGTTGTCACGAAACACGACGCAATTGTTTGTCGTATGTTTGCTTGAATCGTGGTATTTGCAATACACCTTTCCTTTAAGTTCTTCGGCCTTGGGAATGTTGTGACCAGGCCGAAGCTTAATGATTATTGCTGATAACAGTTGGTCGAAAATTGCGTCAGCCTTTGTAATATCAAAAGTATAAACTTTTGACGGTTTTGATGTTCCTTCAGTGGCTGAACGGCTTTGACTTCCCTAGAGTCAACTTGAGTCAATGCCTTGCAAACAAATGGCTTATCTATCACTATCTCGGCTGCATCCACGCTAACGCATTCATCCTCGGTTGATGCATAATTGACAGTAGGATTCTTGTAAATCGTCCCCCGAGATGGAGCTTTCGAAACCTTTTCCTCGCGGAGCAAATAGTCATATTGTTCGACATGTTGGGCTAATTCGTACATATCCCGAAAGTTTGCCCCCAAGAACTTCTTTTTGTATTCGACGTCGAGGCCGTTCAAAGCAAGTCTGACGAATTCGACTTCAGGTAAAGGCACTCGGCACCAGTTCCTGGATGATTTGAACCTGGTAAGATAATCCATTGGTGACTCATCAGATGCCTGAGCCATCCTTGCTAATGAAGAAACCGACACCTCCATCCCTGGCCGATAAAACTGCTCGTGGAATTTCTCGACCAACTCCTCCCAGTTTTGGACCGAATTAGGAGGAAGATTGATATACCAAGCAAATGCCGAGCCGGTCAATGAGAAGTTGAACAGCCGTAGCTTATGGAAATCACTATTAGCATCTCCGCATTGCGCGGTGAATCGAGCCACGTGCTCCAGTGAAGACAGAGATGATTCACCGGCAAAGAGGCTAAAATCTGGAATCGTGAAACCTTTCGGGTATCCGAACGTTTCTACGTAGGCCGGGTAGGATGGATAAACTTAGGAAACTTCGGCCCCTTCTTTATGGCCGAGTCGATCATCCGCTAAACTTCGGTCATATAAACAGGTGTTGCTTCGACCCTCTGGTCGATTCCGTCTGACCTACTATTCGACCCTCCTCCTTTTTCCAAGTCAATTGGTTTGAGCCGAGCAGGAATTGGCTCGGCCTGTACGATTGGCAACGGATTATTTCTTGGTGGCAAGCGCTGGGGAAAGTCGAAGGGCCTGTCGTCACTGACTTTATTAACCAGCATTTCGAGCAACCTGGTCTGTTGCTCATTGGAACTGAGTATCACGTCATGTAGCTTATCAATACCTCGACTAAACGTCTGCTCGACTAACCGAGACTGCTCGTCGAGTCGCTTTCGAAGAAACGACCTTGTTGGTGGGTCGGATCCTTCACCGCCATCCTCGTCGCAATCCTCCACTATCCCTTCATTGAGAACGCAGGTGTTTCTGTTAGGGATTTCTAGACCGCGGAGTTGACCGCCGAGATTAATTTCCCTCTCGGCGAGTCGCGCTTGTGGACTCGGGTGTCACGGCGCTAAGGGGATTCTGCGCCTGTGGCACACTTTGTCCTATGTTCTGAATCGGCAAATCGACTGTTGATTTTCCCATAGCTGTTTTCTTTTTTACCGATCGTGTTTCAATTGGCATGAACTTCGTAGTTTAGCACTAGGTCCCACCGGGCGTGCCAAAATGTTGACCCTAAAAATTACAAAGCCTACGTGGTGCGCAGGCCGAATAATCTATGAGCTAACTACGTCCTTCGGTGAATGCGGGCGTGCCAACTCGTCGGCCGAGCTCGGCCGAGGAGTAAATTTGTTGATGTTGCATTGGGTCGCGCTACTGACTTCTGCGTCTTGCGATTGCGGCCGAGAAAAGAACACGTCTCGGCCTCCTGGATTCTCAAACCTGAAGACAAGGTTACTATTATTACGAAGCTCACAAATCAAATTCGGCTTTCAATGTGCCAAATGTAATAACTGTAACACCTCACTTCGTCGAGAAGACTAATGAGATGACCTCGACCAAAAAGGATTTAGAAACCCTTCTCGACCGAGACTTGGATAGACAACCGACCGTGCCCGCCGCAGTACTGTTGATGCCAACGGAAGGTACTGCGAGTTCGGCCAATTCTACGGTGACAGAGCTATCTATGCCGACTTAAGATATCACCGGTTGCTTTCACAGTGCTGTTGATGCCAACGGAAGATGTGTCAGCGAAAAAGAAAAAGAAAAAGTTCTCAAGTTGTTGAGGATTTGTGCAGGGAAATTTTGTATTGATTTTGCGGGGCCTTTACTGACGCGCAGCCTCCCCTATTTATAGCACTGGACCTTGAGTTACAATCCTACTCGAACTAGGCTTTCTTCTCCGGATCAACAACACCTCGACCAGTCCTATCTTGACTAGGATTGTGAACCTAGTCCCTTTTCGAGTCGGCTCCCTTCCGGATTATCATACTTGCCGAGACTCCTTGTTGTACCAGGACTCGTCTTCGCAAATACCCTAGCCGGCCTAGTTTTAGAAGCCCACGATCTGAACGACCCGAGGCTCCCCTGTTGCCAGGCCTTCCGGGCCGAGAATGGTTCTGTACTCGGCCCAAATTGATATTTTGGGCCCAAATAGAATGGTAAGCCCAAAGCGGACAATATCGTGCTACGGTGGTAGAGCGGGCCCGGGAAGTGGTGGATTGATGCGAAAATTAACTTAACACACATATTAAACCCTCTTGTTGTCAATTGTAGTAAAGAATGTAAGTACGGATCGTTCTAGGCCGGGGATTAGGAGGGCTTGCTAATAACCTCTAAATTGACTTAAAAACATATAAACAAAGTTAAAAACACTAAACTAGACTCAAAGAATTCAAAACAAACTCAAAGAACTCAAAACAAGCTAAAAACGCTCAAATCTGCCTAAAAACACAAACTGGGCAGATTTGGACTCTAAACACACTTTTGGCCGAATTTTGATTTTATATTGACTTAAAACACTTAAAAACACAATCTAAAACAAGTACTAACTAATATGACTTAATAAAATAAAGGGGATTTTGGTTTTGGAAGAAAATAAGGAAAACAAAGCAAGAACAATTTAAACAGATTCTTAGACAAATTTAGGTGAATTGATGGGTGATGGGTTAAACTATGGATGATGGGCTAGCTAGAGGGTTCTTCTCCACACATGACATACTTGCACATAAACCAATTTTCAGTTGTTCTTTCGATAAATCATGAAACTCAACACCCCAGATTAATTAGGTACGCTTAAATTAATCCTCAAATTTTCCTAATTTCATTGAATTGGATGATTGCATACAACAACCCAAAGCATTCCCCACAAGTTCCCTACATGAATTGCATAATAGAGATACAAGCAAGAATCATTAAGTTCTATGAAAATCATAAGCATTGACGAGGCACTTGTAACTATGAATTGCATGAAACTTATGCCAAGAATTTACTTAACGTGATTGTGACTAGCAACCTTTACGACTTGTGAATATAAGTTCATAACGATTAGGTGAAACTCCCTTATATCCTAGCATCATATTTATGCATGGAAATTAAGCGTGCACTCTCAACCAACATACACAAATCAGTTTTAATTCAAATGGATAAGTAAACTGAATTCACAACTTATGAATCACAACTGAAAGTAATCAAATCATATTGCAAGCATGAACATGGTTTCGAATTCCCCCCTAGCTAAGGGGGGTTTAGTTTCTCATACTTACAAAGCAAAGATAAACAAATTTAGACATTAAAAACAAAAGAAAGAAAACACCTAAACGCTCCAACGATCCAAGTTGGACAGCAAGCACATCCAAGCACTTTCCTTCCCTTCCTTTACTACAGCACAAGGTGTTGGTGAGTGTTTGAAGGTTTGTTTGTATGGAGGAATGGATGTGAGGATGAATGGAAGTGTTTGGATGAAGGTTGTATCGAAATGGGGATGAATTCTCTAGCAAAAACTGAATGTAATGGCTGCCACACACACTTCCTTTTATAGAGGAAGTGCATGGCATGGAGGGATGGATGGTGGTGTTAGCAATGATTCAAAGGTGAAAGTGAAGTAATGATGCAAAGCATGGGTGTAGTGGGTGAGTGTTTGGTAATGAGTGGATGTAATGGGTGTAGTGGATGAGTGTTTGGTAATGAGTGGATGTAATAGGTGTAGTGGGTGAGTGTTTGGTAATGAGTGGATGTAATGGGTGTAGTGGGTGAATGTTTGGTAATGAGTGGATGTAATGGGTGTAATGGGTGTAATGGATGAGTGTTTGGTAATGAGTGGATGTAATGGGTGTAGTGGATGAGTGTTTGGTAATGAGTGGATGTAATGGGTGTAGTGGATGAGTGTTTGGTAATGAGTGGATGTAATGGGTGTAGTGGGTGAGTGTTTGGTAATGAGTGGATGTAATGGGTGTAGTGGATGAGTGTTTGGTAATGAGTGGATGTAATGGGGGTAGTGGGTGAGTGTTTGGGTGGATGTAATGGGTGTAGTGGGTGGATGTTTGTAGTTGTAGGTCAACACACTTGCACACACACATGCAGATTTCTAGCCTTCTAATCTTCAAAAACATCCATCCTCATGTCTCCATGCTTGCACTATCCAATCTTGGCCCAAAAATGCTCCAAAATGCTCCAAATAGCACTTTGTTGCCAACTTCGTTATTTGAACCTACAAACACACGAAAATAGCTTAAAGTACTAAAATAACTAGAATTAAACTAAGTAAATGCCAAGAAACAAGCTAACTAAGTTGCATAAATATGCTCCTATCATGGATCCGGGTCGGGATGTGACAATTGGCGCCTATAACAATTATTGGATCACATATCAGAACTCTTATTAATAGAATACGAAATTCACATAAGGCACATCCTCAAGGACATTCTAAAATCTTTGATCGACGATAGGGTCTACAACCCTGTATAACTCGATCTTGAAGATCCGTATATCAGATTTTCAATCCTTAACTTCCAAAGATCCAAATTATGCTTCTAGAATAACATACTAAAATTTCATTGCGATCCAACGGTCGGATCTCTGCCAATTGCCTAAAACCAAGTGGCGGTTAACATTTATTTTATAAACTCACAAATCCAATTCGGTAAGATCTGTAAGTCGGATTCCCGATCCGTAAGTTTCTATGGTCCTCAAATATTATGTAATATAATGTATTAAAGTTTGGTGACGATCCAACGGTCGGATCGTCGATTACTATTCTAATCAGGTGGTGGACCTTAATGGAACTTTGTCGGATTCTGGAGATTTTGCATATTTCCTGGGCGATCTTTGGAACTCCATATCTCACTTGTTTCTCAACCAAATTCAACTCATAATATACCAAATTGAAGCTAGAAAAATGTAGAAAAAAATTATACCAGCTTGGAGTCCAAATGATGGCCGGAGGTGGCCGAAAAATGATCTGAAAGACAGTTGTCCGCTGGAAAACTGAGCGGAATCATGGTGGGCTCAGGAGTCACGCCTGTTGTCTGCTCAAGATGCCATGAATTGGGATGTTTTCAGGTGCCTATTTGAGGCTAGATTCACACCTCCAGAATACAAGGATCGGAAGAAAAACGAATTCACAAAGTTGAAGCAAGGTAAAGGTCAATCACTGAGTACCACCGAAAGTTCACTGGCTTATCCCGTTATTGTCTCGAGATAGCTAAGAATCCCAGAGAGATGCTCCGTTATTTTAAGAAAGGGATTCGTAAGCGACTGCTTTCTTTGGCGACTTCTACCCCATGCTCTACCTACCAAGAATTCTTTGAGGTTTTGCTTCGTGTTGAAGAATTCGAGAATGCTCCTGATGATGACGATGATGAAGAGGTTAATAGTAATGCTCAGAAGAATAATAACAGGGGACAATCATCCTTTGGCCCTCAAAATACTCAAAATTTCAAAAGAAGCGATAACAGTTTTGGATCATCTAGCGGTGGTTCAAGTTCTAATACACCTGGAATGGGCGGCAAGTCCACTGGCAGTGCACGTTTTCAGAATCAAAGGAACTCTAATAATTATGGTGCTCAGTTTTATCACAGGTGTAATAGTCGTCATTATGGTGAATGTAAGAGGGGAACTAATGGATGCTATACATGCAATCAGATGGGGCACAGAGCTAATCAATGCCCTCAGAATTAGAAACTTCAACCTCTTACTTTACCATCTGCAGTTCCTCTCCAGCAGATTCCAGGTTCTGGTACCTACTAACATACAGGTTATGGTAGTGTTTTCCACTACCAGAGTGACATATCCCAATATCTAGGATGAGCGTCTCAGTACCTGCCTGATGTTCCCTATTACCAGGGTGGCTATCCACAATACCAGGGGGTTATACGCTGTATCAAGGTGACGGAGAGCAGTGGTACGTTGGAAGACAGTACCAGAATCTTGATGTAGCTTCTAGCAGTGGTGACTCGGCCAGGCAGAATAAAAACCAATCAGGGTTGAGGCAATCAAGGACGTGGCAATCAAAACAAGGCAAATAGAGGTCGTTGAGGCAAACAGCAAGTGCAAGGTCGCGTCAACAACATCACCATGCAGGATGCTCAGAGTAATTTCGATTTGATCATGGGTACATTGAATGTTCTTGGCCATCTTGCTAGAATTTTAATATTTGGTTATTTTCCATGTGTTTGCTCAAAAGACTTAACCTCACCCCAGTCCCCTCAGTTATGAGTTGGAATTCTCAATGCCTAGGGGTGAAATTTGCTATGTTAGTTGGGAGTATCGAGGATGTCCCGTTCTTATCGAGGATGTCGTAATGCCAGCTAATCTTGTTCCCTTGGACATTGTTGACTTTGATGTTATCTTGGGCATGGATTGGTTAGATTACAATCATGCCATGTTGAATTGTCACCAGAAAATTGTTACCTTCCATCGACCAGGTATGCCGATTGTAACTTGTGTCAGCAAACGTAGTGGTTTGAAACACAGAGTTATCTCTACTATAAGGGCGAAGCAGATGTTGAGAAAGGGTTGTCAAGGCTACTTAGCTCATGTAATGATGACTGAAGATACTCCTACTCTTATGGAAGACGTTCGAGTAGTCAGACACTTTCCTGATGTTTTTCCCGACAATTTACCTGGCCTACCACCAGTTCGTGAATTGGAGTTCACTATTGACCTAATTCTAGGTACTGACCCTATTTCTTTAACTCCTTATCGTATGGTTCCTGCGAAGTTGAGGGAATTAAAAGCCTAGTTACAAGAACTTATTGATAAGGGGTTTATTCAGCTGAGCACTTCTCATTGGGGAGCTCCAGTCTTGTTTGTGAGGAAGAAAGACGAAACTTTGAGGCTATACATCGATTACCGATTGATAGGAGCATATTTATGCGACTTAGTTAGCTTGTTCTTGTGCATTTATGTTGTTATGTCTTAGTAAATTATGTGTTTTAAGCCATTTTCGTGTGTTTGTAGGTCCTAATAACAAAGTTGGCAAGAAAAGTGCATTTTGGTGCGTTTTGGAGCAATTTTGGGCTGAAATGGATTGCATGCACATGGAGACATGAGGATGGACGTTTTTGAAGATTAGAAGGCTGGAAATCAGCATGGGTGTGTGCAAATGTGTTGATTTTGGGCTGAAATGGTGAAGAGCATGTGTGTGCACATGCAAAGACAACATGCATACACACACATGCAAACTGCACGGCACATGGAAGAAGGAAAGTACATGGACAGTTTGGAGGGCAGAAAGTGTGTTGATTAGGGGCTAAAATGATGAAGAACATGTGTGTGTGCAAGTGTAACAACTAGTACATGTTGAGATACAACATGGAGCATGGCACATGGAAGAAAAGAGGGCATACACACACATGCAAAGTGCACACACGGCATAGGCAGCATAAAATGGGTTGATTGGTGGTTGAAATGATGAAGAACATGTGTATGCAAATGTAAGAGGAAACACACAGCACATGGGAAAGAAAGAGGACACCCACATGCAAAGGAAAGGAGAAACATGGGCAAAAAATGGGTGGATTGGTGGCTGAAATGATGAAGAACATGTGTGTGCAAATGTAAAGGGAAACATGGACAGCCACATTCACACATTCATTCCCACATTCACAAACACAAGTCAGCCATTATTCATTCCCTTGCCGTGACCTACACCTATTCATCCAGCTATTCACCCATTACAGCCACTCATTACCACAACACTCACCCCCTACACCCATTACATCCACTCATTACCATAACATACACCACTACCACCTTAATTAGATGGTGGTCCTCTCCCTAGCCTATAAATACATCCACCCTTCACCATAACTAGGGGGATCCATCCAAAGACACTACATTCACATCTCACAACTCCATACACTTACACTTTCATTCCTTGGCCGTGAGCACCATCCATTCATCCATTGATTTCCCATATATCTCAAAACACAACTCCATACACTCCCTTCCCTTGGCCGAGACATTCACCAATCCTAAATACATTCATAACCTTTCCATATATCCATACACATCCTTAGACACTTGTGCTGCAACAAGGTGGTGAAAACGAAGGTCATTGGCGTTTCAAGCTTGAAACTTTGGAGCATTTTAGGTGTACTTCGTTCTTGCTTTCAATGTCTACTTTGTTATTTTATGATTTTGTTGCAATTATGAGTAGCTAAACCCCTATTTAGTTAGGGGGAAGTTCGAAACCATGTTTATGCTTGCAATATGATTTGATTACTTTCAGTTGTGATTCATAAGTTGTGAATTCAATTTAGTTATCTATTTGAATTAAAACTGATTTATGTGTGTTGGTTGAGAGTGCACGCTTAATTTTCATGCATAAATCTGATGCTAGGATATAAAGGAGTTTCACCTAATCGTTATGAACTTATATTCACAAGTAGTGAAGGTTGCTCGTCACAACCGTGTTAAGTAAATTCTTGGCATAAGTTTCATGCAATTCATAGTTACAAGTGTTTCGTCAATGCTTATGATTTTCATAGAACTTAATGATTCTTGCTTGTATCTCTATTATGCAATTCATGTAGGGAACTTGTGGGGAATGCTTTGGGTTGTTGTATGCAATCATCCAATTCAATGAAATTAGGAAAATCTGAGGGTTAATTAGTGCATTTCACAGTTAATCCAGGGCGTTGAGAATTCGTAGTTTATTGAAAAGCAACTGGAAATCGTTTTGTTGCAAGTGTGTCATGTGTGGAGAAGAACCTCCTAGCTAGCCTTCCATCCATTCAATTTACTCAAATTCGTGCAGATTTCATTAGTTCTTTAATTTACTTGTTTTGTTTTCAAATTCGTCAAAACCAAAACCCCCTTTACCTTGTTAAGTCATATTAGTTAGAAACTGATTTAGTTTGTGTTTTTAAGTGTTTCCAACCAAGGTAAAACCAAAATTCGTCCAAAAGTGTGTTTAGAGTCCAAATCTGCCCAGTTTGTGTTTTTAGGCAGATTTGAGCGTTTTTAGCTTGTTCTGAGTTCTTTGAGTTTGTTTTGAATTCTTTGAGTCTAGTTTAGTGTTTTTAACTTTGTTTATATGTTTTTAAGTCAGTTTAGAGGTTATTAGCAAGCCCTCCTGATGCGAAAATAAATTAACGCACAAATTTAAACCCTATTTGTGACAGATGTAGTAATGATGTAAGTAGGGATCGTTCTAGGCCGGGGATTAACTAGGGATGCTAACCAAAGTAAAATTAAATTAAAAACGTAAAAACAAAATTTAAAACACTAAACTAGACTCAAAACACTTAAATAGAAACACTCAAAATAAAACTAACAAATAAACTAAAACAAATCAAAAGACTCAAAATAATTCAAAACTCAAGAAAATACAAACTAAATTGATTTCTAACAAATCTAACACCTTAAAATAAACGGGGGATTGATTTTTGATGAAAAGTAAATTAAACTTAAATAAATTACAGAATTGACAAAAACATAAAATTAAGGTAAAATGATAATTGACGGACTGGCTAGAGGATTATTCTCCACACATGCCACATATGCAACCTAAATTGATTTTCAGTTGTTCTTTCAACAAATTGTAAATTCTCAACGCCCCAAATTAATTAGGTCCGCTTAAATTAATTCTCAGATTTTCCTTAAGTTAATGGATTGGATGATTGCATACGACAAACCAAAACATTCCCCACAAGTTCCCTACATGAATTGCATAATAGAGATACAAGCAAGAATCATTAAGTTCTATGAAAATCATAAGCATTGACGAGGCACTCGTTACTATGAATTGCATGAAACTTATGCCAAGAATTTACCTAACGCGATCGTTTATAAGCGACCTTCACTACTTGTGAATATAAGTTCATAACGATTAGGTGAAATTCACTTATATTCTAGCATCAAATTCATGCATGTAAATTAAGTATGCATCCTTAATCGACATACAAAAATAAGTTATCAATCAAGCAGTTAAGCAAATTAAATCACAACTCAGAAATCACAACTGAAGGTAATCAATTCAAATTACAAATATATCCATGGTTTTGAATTAAACTCTAGCCAAAATAAAATTAGTTACACATTATTAAAATTAAACAGAAATTAAACATGAGTTTGGAAAGATTAAACCGAGAGAGGATTGCAGTGAACTTTGTTGCTTCTGTTTCTGCGCTGACTGCCCTCTCATGCTCTGCATGCATTGCACACAAATCTCAGCTGCTTCTCTCGCTGGTTTATCGCAGCCCCAAAGCAGCACGTCACTTCCTTTTTTCTATTTCCTTCACACGTCAGCTGCAAAGGGCAACTGCTTCCCACCTTGTTTCCCTTCGTTCCGCGTTCACACCTCTGACGCTGCCTAAGAGCAGCTTCCCTCTGTCCCGCCACCTGTCCGTTGCTTCTCTCCCTGCTGCCCGCTGTCCTGACTTCCTCGCAACTGCTCCCGTCACCTGCTCTCCCAGCTGGCTTTCCCCTCGCTGCCAAACAGCTTTCCCAGGAAACCTTCACACGTCAGCTGCCAAGCAGCTTTTTATTTCTCCCTCTACTGACCTGTTTTCTGTTCTTCCACGCTGCCCAAAGGGCAGCTCCCCGTGCTTACCCTGCTCCCGTCTCTCCTTGGTACTGCCAAATGGCAGTTGTCCATCCCCCCCCCGAGCTCACCTTTCTCTTTCCAATTCCCTCCTTTTCACAAGGCAGCGCCTTGCTTTGCTTATATCTCGCACGTCCCCGAGGCCTCTGCCTAGTTGGCAAGCCTCTCAATTTCCCCTTTTTTTATTTTCTTATCCTCCCCCAACACGCTGCCCACTCTCCACTTAGTCAGTCCTTTGTTTTTATTTTCCACTCAGCCCGTGCTCTCTCCACTCAGCTGCCCACCAGCTTATTCTTTTTGTTTTCTATTTGCTTCACCAACCACACTGCCAAAATTTGTAATACAATTCCTCCAGAGACTTACCAAGGCAGCAAGTTTTCCAGTGTGCAAGCAAGCACTAACCTGAAATCATGTGGTGCTTAAAATAAATATATGGAAAGCATAACTCAGCAAATTGACAATAGCAAATAAAAGAAAGCAGTCCATAAATAAACAAAGTACACAAAATATTTAGAAATCATACCCTGAAAGAAGATAATAATCGGAATAAATATTTTGAATATACAAAACTGGTAATTTAGAAAATTGGAACTGTGAGAGAAACCAACACTAACCATGAAAATAACGTAAATAGATCTTATTTGTGCTATTTTTGTTTTCTTTACATAACAGATCTTATAAACACAAAAATAACGTAAATAGCTCAAAAATATAAGGAACTAACTAACAAAAGATAAGAGAATTTGATGTAAAATATGTATAAATATGAGCTTATCAAATACCCCCACACTTAACTTTTGCTAGTCCTCGAGCAAAACAAACGAAAACAGAAAAAGTAATAACATGAAAATATTAGCTTCCCCCTATTTGACCCTCATAGAATTTCATTTAAGAACACAATCATCAAGAACCATAGCTAACATCAACAAGCAATTCAAGTTCATTTTTTCCTTATTCAAATATTAGCAGTAATCTTTGAAACATCCTTGAAGTGTAGTGTGTGGGATAGCCATGCTCATGCAATTTCAAATTTTTATTTTTAAAATCACCATATGCAAACTAGCAACCTTCTCACTGGATATACTCTCAATCACACATGTGTTTAGTTTAAATGTGTTTCGCTCAAAGAAACAAATGTGAAAGTTCTACCATAAGCTTGCATAAAGATCACTTCTCCACAGTCATAATTGCAAAACTTAAATCAAGAGGACTTTTATTGGATGTAATGAGGCTTAGGGCGAGAGTTATTGAAACGAAAGAATAGGAAAACACAAGTTCCAAGCTACATTGCAAGCGATTCTTTTTTGTTTAGATTTATAAGAACTCAAACTTTCCAGCTATTCTTCAAGTCACCAACCACACCCATAAACTGAAACTTTAAAAACTTTTTATTTTCTTTGTATACAATCTTTCTTTTTCTTTTTTTTTCTTTTTTTTTTTTTTTTTTTTTTTTTTTTTTTTTTTTTCAAACAGAAACAAATATGAAAAACCCTCACACTTATTCTTTTGCCAAACACCCTCAAAGTACTTCACAAACATTCACATAAGATAATCTTGCATTGCTCGCTTGGAAAGGGTAAGGAAAAATATTTATTTCAGGTATAAGGGTAGACATATCTGGTGATAAGAAATAAAAGGCTCACAAATACGGCTCAAATTGGCAATCTAATGATATCATTTTTCTTTGGGAAACAAGGTTATTTGGGCCATGGTGGTAAACCTAATGCCTCTATCATTTTCAAGTTCATGCAATCAATGACAAATATTTCGAAAGATCGTTATGCAAGTTCTAGAGAAGTATCTCACATAAGTTCATCACACATGAAAGAATAGGAGTGTATGAAAAATGCACACACTTTCAATAGGCTCAAAAACTCACATAGGATGTATATGGTCACTAAATTCACATATGGAGCTTTAAATCATGCTTTAGTTTCACATCAACAAGGCTATGTGCATTTGGTTTTTCAAAGATGATCAAATATGTACAAACTAACACGAGAATTAGGAATTTCACAAAACACATGTTAACTAAGTTCTTGATGATCATGGTTCAAACTTTATCCGATTATATCATTGGGCCGGGGAACTGACAAAAATCTTAATTCAAAACAATAAGGAAAACAAGGAAATATTTTTGGATTTTTTAAATTTTCCGAATTTTTTTTTTTTTTTTTTTTTTTTTTTTAAAAAAAAAACAAAACTAATTAAGAAAACAAAGCAATAACATGGAAACAAATGAAACCAGTTCATAGTCGAAGGTACAAAAATTTTCAATTTGGTCATATTTTTCATACTCTTTCATACTCTTTACCCCCACACTTAAACTAGACATTGTCCCCAATGTCAGAAAATATAATAATATGCAAATAAAAATAAAGTAGATAAATATAACGAAATAAAATAAAGCAATAGGACTGAAAACTTCCCTAATTTGCAGTAAAATCAAGCGATGACCCCCCAAGCTAAAATTCAGCAATCAACTTCATGGGTGGAAATAGCCAAAAGTTCCTGCAAAGAAAAGAAATAAATCAGTTAAGCACGCAAGAAAAAACAAACAAACGAAAAATTGAAAATGAAAATAAAAGATAATAATAAAACTAAAAAGTGATCATTGGTCCTGTTTGGTGACTTTCCACAGCTTTGAACTTGAACTGGCCTCGGGAACTTCTTAGCAAGGAAAATGAGACTTGATTGGTGGTGTTGTTGAAGCTTCTCGAGCTCTTGGTTTCAACTCAGACTCCTTCTGCCGGGTTGATTGAGTCTGCAGGCTACATTCTTCTCTTTTTGTTCTTCTGCATGGCAGGTAGGCACGAGGAATAGGTGGTGGTCTGCTTCTTTGTTCAATCTGTCCAAGTGCCGACCGATTGCCTTTCTTTCACCTTGCCCCGTAGCCAAGAGCAAGGGTAAAGGAAAAGCGTGCCATGAGATATCTTTGCCTCTGACTCTGATGATATGGGATACTTTTGCTTTTGAAGAAGTATCGTTCCACAGGTGTATGCTTGAACTGGGCTGGGGAACTTCTTAGCAAGGAAAATGAGACTTGATCTTGAAGATGAAGCAGCACCTTGTCTCCACATGCTTCAAGTAACATTTTCACTTGCCTTGGCTGTTCTCCAGGCAGATGTGGCGACTTCTTCGGAAGTACATCAGTGGTTGAAGAAGAGCACTCGAGAGCAATGCTAGGTAAGCAATCAGGAAGGATTTCCAGGCAGTCGGTTCTTAGATTGGAAGATTGACACCGAGTGCTGGCTGATTGCCCGCTTTCTCCTTGCCACAAAGACAAGGACAAGGACAGGAAGAAAGCGTGATATGAGATACTCTTGCTTTCAACCTTCATGATATGAAATACTCTAGCTCTTGATGACTTATTTGGAAAGGTATCCCAAGGAATGAGAAACACAGAGAAACTCGAGAGGGTTTGTTGGAAAGGCATTTTGGGAGATGAAAAATTTCGGAGATGAAGAAGTGTTGAGAGTGTGCCTTTACTGTTGAAGGCGAAGGTAGACGTTTATAGAACTTTTCTTCACAACCGAAACTGTTCTTTTACCCCTGTCGGCAGCCGGTGGATGGATGAACAGTACAGGTGACGCGCTTTCTGAAAAGTCACCCGTAATTTGCGCAAAGCTGACAGCGCGCGTGACGAGTGACGACAAAATTGGAAAAGCTGTTCGCCTCGTGATTCCTGACCGCTCCGACTTTTGATAAAGACGCCCGACTTTTGAGAGAGCGGCGTCCGACTTTTGAGAAAGGAACCGACTTTTGAGACGGAGTCCGACTTTTGAGAACGGCGACGCCGCTTTTGAGAAAAGAATCCGGCTTTTGAGAAAGGAGCCCGGCTCTTTGATTTGCGAGAGGGCGTCTCTTCGACTGCTGAGTGATGCCTCAACGATTTCTTCTTCTTATAAGAACGCTCATTTTTGTTCCACAACACACTTGAGCTCCCCTTGTAAACACTTCATCTGGTAAACGTTCCCTCCTGTAAACACTCCCTCTTGCATTTTCTTTAATCTTGATCAGTTCGACTCTTCATTCTCAACACCTTCAAATATGTCTTGCCCTTCTGACCGTCGCCTTAACTTGAATGTTGGGGAAGATAGTGATATATCTTCTCCAACCAACATTTGGCAGCCATCCTTCATATCCCCAAATGGTCCTCTTACAGTTGGGGATTCCATGATGATGAACGAAACAACCGCATCGGTGGTGGCCAGAAATCTGCTCACTCCTAGAGACACTAGGATACTTTCCAGGCGGTCCGACGAACTAGCTGTCCAGGACTCTATGGCCTACAGCGTCCGATGCGCAGGTTCAGTATCAAACATGGGCCAGCGCCTTCTTGCACGAACCCGTCAGGTGGAGTCGTTGATGGCTGAAGTGGCTAGTCTTCGGCAGGAGGTCAGAGTGCTTAGGCATGAGAACAGGGATTTGCACATGCTTGCAACCAATTACTCAACCAGCATGAAGAGGAAGTTGGATCAGATGCAGGAGTCCGAAGTGCGGATTCAGAGTGATCATCAACGGTTTATGGCGTTACTCCCGAGGTTTGTGTTGCCTTCGTCCTCGGGAGCAGCACCAAGTATTGAGGCTCTGAATGATCCAGCTCTGGCGCTTCGTCTTTCAGGGGCTCCGACGACCTCCGAGGCACCACCAACCAATGACCAATGAACGAAATTAAATTACAAGTTATTGTAAAAATATTTATGCATTTAAGTTTTTTTTTTTTTTTTTTTTTTTTTTTTTATTTTATTTTATTTTATTTTATTTTATTTTATTTTATTTTTTTATTTTTTATTTATATGAATGTTTATGTTTTTAAGTTTTTTTTTTTTTTTTTTTTATTTTTTATTTTTTTTTTTTTTTTTTTTATTTTTTTTTTTATTTTTATTTTTTTATTTTTTATGTATTTTTAACAACTTAATTAAGAAAACACAACAATAAGTAAAACAAAGTAAAAAGACTAAGTTTAACTTTCTAAACAAAAATCACAACTAAATAAACAAAACAAAAATCACAACTAAATAACAAAACATAATGAAATCAACGTAAAAAAAATCAACGTAAAATAAATTCACACAAGAGCAAACAAACAATGAAAGAACTAAACAAAGTAAAATAAATTCAGTAAAGAGAAGGGATTAGGAATGCAAATCTGATTGTGGGTGATTCCTAGGCCTCCCTTCATTATTCAAATGCATGGGCTTATCATTAAACGGACGGTGGTACTTGAAATGATCCGACAACGGTCTAAGTTCTAATGACGGTGCCTGAATCATCAAAATTAGATTGTTAGTATAACAAAAAATTAAAAATGGAGAAGATGGCTTACTATCACGTTCAAACTCAATTATAAACACCACGTCTTAGAACGTTTCAAGGACTTTGAATTTGGCCAGATTTACTATGATGGTTGTGGCCTGTCCCGTGTCCTCAGTCTTAACTCCTTTGGGCTTGATTGTCTCATGCACAGCCTCTTTGATCTGTTCAACATATTCTCCAACCACCTCATTTTCTGGAATCCCTCTTCTTGGTGTGCAAGGTTCTTTGATTGTTTCAACATCATCGGGAACATGATTTTGTGCACCAAAAATTTGGATCTCATTTTGCACCTCTGGAAGATCTTCCACAACGTATTTTTCATTCACTTCTTCCTTGGGATTTAAAAACCTGCAAGGAAAAAGGACATTTGGTGGAACGATGTTAGAATGAATTGAACTTAGAACCTCCTCACCTGAGTTGGACGGCATAATGACTTGAGGGGTTTGCGATAAGAATTCTTCTAAACTGCCCAAGTCGTCATCCTCATCTTCTTCTTGAAGCGGCAATTCATCCATGTCCGGGCCATGTTTGGATGGTTCTGGAACAACTTCATCCTCCATATCACTTCCCAAAGTGATGGCTTCATCGATTTCCATTTCTCCCCTTGAATTTGCAAATGTGGAGTTGGAGAGTTCTCTTTGATCTTGAATTTGTGCCATGATTTCCAAAATCTGCCCAACTTGCTCCTCCAATTCGTCCACTCTTCTGACTCGGTCTTGCATCTCCTGGTTTTGATTTTCTACTCCCTGATTCAAAGAGGTGAGTAAATTATTAAGTGTATCATTATCCAAGGATGTACCTGAATTGAATTGGGGAGATTGTTGTGGTGGATGTGGTGGTGCACATGGCCATTGATAGTACTCCTCTGATGGCTGTAATTGTTCTTCGTTTTGTGAGCCCTGCACCAAAGAAATTAATTCATCAAGCCTTTGATTATAATCCACGGGCATACTTTGATTTGATTGGAATTGCTGTGGGGGATGCTGTGGTAGCTGCATAGGTCTTGAATAGAATTCGTCTTGCTGCCAATATCCACTTTGTTGAAAGTGTTGAGGTTCATCCCACATATAATCTGAGTAGTCTCTCCAATCCGAATTGTAAGCGTTGGAAAACATGTTGCCCCTTGATTGGTTATGGCCCTGATATCCCCAAACATCTTCATTTGCAGAAAATTGAGGACCTTGATATCGTTGCCCATAGGGCACATCAAGTGTAGGGACACTTGGCATTGTGGTCCGTTCGGCATTATGAGTTAATTGAGCAGTGAGCTGTGCCAATAGATCTTGAATGCTAGTAGAATCCAGGTCTTGCTCCATTTGTACCTCAATTCAAAGAAAGAAAAATAAATCAAATATCAAAAGTAAGATACACAAACACAAATAAACAAGATAAAATAAAATAAAATAAACACAAATAAAATAAAATAAAACACAAACAAAAACATAAACAAGGATTAGCAAATTTGCTAATCCCCGGCAACGGCGCCAAAAATTTGATGCGAAAATAAATTAACGCACAAATTTAAACCCTATTTGTGACAGATGTAGTAATGATGTAAGTATGGATCGTTCTAGGCCGGGGATTAACTAGGGATGCTAACCAAAGTAAAATTAAATTAAAAACGTAAAAACAAAATTTAAAATACTAAACTAGACTCAAAACACTTAAATAGAAACACTCAAAATAAAACTAACAAATAAACTAAAACAAATCAAAAGACTCAAAATAATTCAAAACTCAAGAAAATACAAACTAAATTGATTTCTAACAAATCTAACACCTTAAAATAAACGGGGGATTGATTTTTGATGAAAAGTAAATTAAACTTAAATAAATTACAGAATTGACAAAAACATAAAATTAAGGTAAAATGATAATTGACGGACTGGCTAGAGGATTATTCTCCACACATGCCACATATGCAACCTAAATTGATTTTCAGTTGTTCTTTCAACAAATTGTAAATTCTCAACGCCCCAAATTAATTAGGTCCGCTTAAATTAATTCTCAGATTTTCCTTAAGTTAATGGATTGGATGATTGCATACGACAAACCAAAACATTCCCCACAAGTTCCCTACATGAATTGCATAATAGAGATACAAGCAAGAATCATTAAGTTCTATGAAAATCATAAGCATTGACGAGGCACTCGTTACTATGAATTGCATGAAACTTATGCCAAGAATTTACCTAACGCGATCGTTTATAAGCGACATTCACTACTTGTGAATATAAGTTCATAACGATTAGGTGAAATTCACTTATATTCTAGCATCAAATTCATGCATGTAAATTAAGTATGCATCCTTAATCGACATACAAAAATAAGTTATCAATCAAGCAGTTAAGCAAATTAAATCACAACTCAGAAATCACAACTGAAGGTAATCAATTCAAATTACAAATATATCCATGGTTTTGAATTAAACTCTAGCCAAAATAAAATTAGTTACACATTATTAAAATTAAACAGAAATTAAACATGAGTTTGGAAAGATTAAACCGAGAGAGGATTGCAGTGAACTTTGTTGCTTCTGTTTCTGCGCTGACTGCCCTCTCATGCTCTGCATGCATTGCACACAAATCTCAGCTGCTTCTCTCGCTGGTTTATCGCAGCCCCAAAGCAGCACGTCACTTCCTTTTTTCTATTTCCTTCACACGTCAGCTGCAAAGGGCAACTGCTTCCCACCTTGTTTCCCTTCGTTCCGCGTTCACACCTCTGACGCTGCCTAAGAGCAGCTTCCCTCTGTCCCGCCACCTGTCCGTTGCTTCTCTCCCTGCTGCCCGCTGTCCTGACTTCCTCGCAACTGCTCCCGTCACCTGCTCTCCCAGCTGGCTTTCCCCTCGCTGCCAAACAGCTTTCCCAGGAAACCTTCACACGTCAGCTGCCAAGCAGCTTTTTATTTCTCCCTCTACTGACCTGTTTTCTGTTCTTCCACGCTGCCCAAAGGGCAGCTCCCCGTGCTTACCCTGCTCCCGTCTCTCCTTGGTACTGCCAAATGGCAGTTGTCCATCCCCCCCCGAGCTCACCTTTCTCTTTCCAATTCCCTCCTTTTCACAAGGCAGCGCCTTGCTTTGCTTATATCTCGCACGTCCCCGAGGCCTCTGCCTAGTTGGCAAGCCTCTCAATTTCCCCTTTTTTTATTTTCTTATCCTCCCCCAACACGCTGCCCACTCTCCACTTAGTCAGTCCTTTGTTTTTATTTTCCACTCAGCCCGTGCTCTCTCCACTCAGCTGCCCACCAGCTTATTCTTTTTGTTTTCTATTTGCTTCACCAACCACACTGCCAAAATTTGTAATACAATTCCTCCAGAGACTTACCAAGGCAGCAAGTTTTCCAGTGTGCAAGCAAGCACTAACCTGAAATCATGTGGTGCTTAAAATAAATATATGGAAAGCATAACTCAGCAAATTGACAATAGCAAATAAAAGAAAGCAGTCCATAAATAAACAAAGTACACAAAATATTTAGAAATCATACCCTGAAAGAAGATAATAATCGGAATAAATATTTTGAATATACAAAACTGGTAATTTAGAAAATTGGAACTGTGAGAGAAACCAACACTAACCATGAAAATAACGTAAATAGATCTTATTTGTGCTATTTTTGTTTTCTTTACATAACAGATCTTATAAACACAAAAATAACGTAAATAGCTCAAAAATATAAGGAACTAACTAACAAAAGATAAGAGAATTTGATGTAAAATATGTATAAATATGAGCTTATCACCTCCTAATCCCCGGTCCAGAACGATCCCTACTTACATTCTTTACTACAATTGATACAAGAGTGTTTAATTTGTGTGTTAAGTAAATTTGCATTACCGACATCTGAATCGGGTGATGATTAAAAATCGTTAACCGTTGCCTCGTATCGATGATCTTTTTTATCAACTTCGTGGTGCTTGTGTTTTCTCGAAAATCGATCTAAGGTCTGGCTATTATCAGTTAAAGATCAGAAGTGATGATGTTCCGAAAACAACCTTCCGAACTTGGTATGGTCATTATGAGTTTCTTGTGATGCCATTCGAGTTAACTGATGAATCAGGTATTCCACCTGTATCTTGACAGGTTCGTAATCATTTTCAACGATGACATTCTGATGTATTCTAAGAGCGAGGCTGACCATGCTAGACATTTACGTCTGGTTTTGAAGAAGATAAGGGAGAATCAACTGTATGCTAAATTTAGTAAATGCCAGTTCTAGCTGGATCAGGTGTCATTCTTAGGACATGTGATATCAGCTCAGGGTGTTCTCGTGGATCCTCAGAAAGTTACAGCAGTGGAAAACTGGGAGCAACCTCAGACTGTCATTGAAGTACGAAGTTTTCTTGGTCTTGCTGGCTACTATCGAAGCTTTGTGAAAGACTTCTCGACCATAGCATTTCCTCTGACAAGGTTGACCAGGAAAGGAGTTAATTTTGAATGGAGTGATGATTGTGATCAGAGTTTTCAACAATTGAAGTACTGTCTCACTCATGTGCCTGTTTTGCCACTTCCCGATGACAGTGGGAATTTCGAGATCTACAGTGACACCTCTCTGAATGGTCTAGGCTGTGTATTGATGCAGCATGGAAAGGTGATCGCATATGCTTCATGACAATTAAAACCTCATGAAATGAACTACCCTACTCATGATCTCGAATTGGCAGCTATTGTTTTCACTTTGAAAATTTTGTGGCACTATTTTTATGGGGAAACGTGTCGACTCTTCACAGACCATAAAAGCCTCAAGTATTTCTTTACTCAGAAAGAACTTAATCTCCGACAACATAGATGGATGGAATTGATCAGGGATTATGATTGCACTATTGAAAATCACCCTGGTCGTGCGAATACCGTAGCAGATGCTCTCAGTAGGAAATTTCACGGTTGACCTAATGCTTTTTATGCATGTCGTGTTCCTTTTCTCACCGACCTAAGATTTACTGGAGCCACTTTGGGAGTGGATCATCAGGGAGCTCTATTTGCCAACTTTCAAGTCAGACCAATTTTGTTAGATTGTGTTCTCGAGGCTCAGATGAATAACTCAGAATCCAGGAGTTAAAACATGCAGTGTTGAACGACAGTATGGGAGATCTTTGGATATGAAGGCCTGATGGTATGCTTATGCAAGGGGATCGAATGTATGTACCAAAGGTGGAAGAACTGAAGAAAGAAATACTTGATGAGGTGTATATCTCAGCTTATGCAATGCATCCCGGGAGTATTAAAATGTATCATATTATCCGACCTTTCTACTACTGGCCAGGAATGAAAAGAGAAATTGCGAAGTACGTGAGTCGTTGTTTGGTCTGTCAGCAGGTCAAAGCAAAAAGAAAGAAACCATTTGGGTTGCTACAACCATTTCCCATACCCCAGTGGAAATGGGAAGATATCACAATGGATTTTGTGTACAAGCTGCCTCATACTCGAAATGGCTATGATGGTATTTGGGTGATTGTAGATCGGCTTACCAAGTCAGCATATTTCCTACCTGTTTGTGAAAACTACCTGTTGAGTCGATTGGCCGAACTTTTCATCTCTGAAATTGTCAAGTATCATGGTGTTCCAGTTAGTATCATTTTTTATCGGGACCCCAGATTTACTTCGAAATTTTGGGTAGCTTTTCAGGAAGCTCTAGGTTCGAATTTACTCTACAGCATCGCCTATCATCCTCAAATCGATGGGCAGTCAGAGAGAACAATTCAGACGTTGGAAGACATGCTGAGATCTCTGGTCCTGTAGTTCAGAGACGCATGGCACAAGTGTTAGCCTTTGATAGAATTCGCCTACAACAATAACTTTCCCTCTAGCATTGGTATGTCATCATTTGAGGTGCTTTATGGGAAACCTTGTAGTACACCATTGTGTTGGTCCGAGGTAGGCAAAAGAGTTTTGGTGGGCCCTGAAATTATGGATGAGATGACGCAGAATATCCAAGTGATAAAGGGAAATCTGAAAGCAACACAGGATCGACAAAAGAGTATAGTCGATAGACATTCGACAGACAGAGTATATAAGGTTGGAGATTGCGTATTCTTAAAGGTATCACCCTAGAAAGGCGTTGTATGTTTTGGGAAGAAAGGAAAGCTAAGTCCTCGTTACATCGGACCTTATCAGATTATTAAGTGAGTTGGTGAAGTTGCTTACCGACTTGATCTACCTCCAGAGTTGTCAAGAATGCATAATGTATTCAACGTGTCCATGCTTTGGAGATACGTCTTTGATCCATCACATGTGATTCCTCCTCAGCCGTTAGAGATTAACCCAGATTTCACTTATGATGAGGTTCCAATGACAATTCTTGACTGGAAAGACCAAGTCCTCAGGAACAAAACCATTCGTACGGTGAAAGTCTTATGGAGAAAACACTCTGTTGAATAAGCTACTTGGAGACAGTGGAGCGTATGTGAGATCTTTATCCACGTTTGTTCTTTGACTGATCTTTAGTAGTGTTGAAATTTTGGGGATGAAGTTTTCTACAAGAGGGTAGGTTGTGACGACCGGTCCCTAATTTTCCATATAATTTTCTCCCCGAGTGTGTAAAACGACATTTATGCCCTTTTTGGAAAAAGTGGAACCTGACGTGGACGTAGTTATTCAGTTTTAAATTAATTTTTTCATTATCATAATTAAATACTACTCATTGTTATGAGTGCGTGAGCCCGAGTTAGACCCGAATCGGATTTGTAACGAAAAAGTTACGTTTAGTTAAAGTGTGTTAACATCAGGTAGATTTGTACACGTGCGTGTTAATTGTTCAGTGTTTAAAAACAACTGTTCTTTATAAGGTGCGTTAAATTTCGTCTGATTCTAAACTGTACAAAACCTTATCATTTCTCCTGTTTAAAACTGGACCTGTGACTTGTTTTCCCTCACCAATCAATTTCACTCCTATTTTCCCTCACCCAATCAGAAATTGTCACTTCTTTCTCTCTCTCTCTCTCTCTCTCTCTCTCTCTCTTCTTCTCCTTCTTCCCTCCTCACCTGTCACTCTATCTTCTCTGCAACAACAAGGACCACCTTCAAAACTTCACAGATCGACCTTTAAACCACCACTATAGTGTTCCTCTCAAACCCACGAACCCATCCATACGAACCGATCACGAAATGGACTAGTTTTGAGTGTCCAACTCGGAGCAACTCGGAACTCCAACTCGAGTGTGGATTCTCTGATGTTTTCCCGTGGCCACTAACCTAAGATGGGAGAGGAGCCAACGTAGAAACACACAGTTTCAAGGAGTAGAAACTAGGTCTGAGACTTTCGAGCTTTTTTAGTCAATTTCCCATCCATTTTTGGACTTCCAAAAGGTATAGACTTGTTCTACTCTTCATAAGCTTCATTTCCATATAAATTTTGTCAAAAATGGTTGAGAAATGAAGAAGATATGAAGATTTGAAAATTTTCCAAAAACCGGTGAAAATTCCCTAGATTTTGGCGAGCCAAGCGGCGGAGGTCCACCGGAGAAGAAGACAGAATATTCCTTTAAAGTTAACAGAATATTCTAACGCCGTTAAAGGTAACTGACGCCATTACTGTTTAGCGGAATATTCCGTCAAGTCTGATGGAATATTCCCCTAGGTTTGCTGTCAGTTTGTTAGGCGCGTGAGCGCGCGTGTGGCCACGACCTGGCGGCGCGTGGGGCCACGACCTGGCGGCGCGTGGGGGGGCATGAGGGCACGTCCGGCCACCGGCCGGCTTGTGCTTGACTTGTACGGGTCCGTGACGTCAAGTAGAATGTTTTCGTATATTTAAACCCTCTGTTTGAGCAAAGTATGGGGGATTTTCCTAGCCTTTTTGTGTAGGTCCTAATTAATTAATTAATTACTAAAGTTATTTCACATATAGGTGAGACTTACCCCGAGGAGGTAGGAGGACAAACAAGGCTAGAAGGCTACGATCCATCGACGTATCAGTAAGTGGGCATTTGTTATATATATACATATGTATATAAAGTTTATAGTTTCCACATGTGCTTTTAGATTGATTTTACGCCTATCATGCCATGTTTTATTTCATTTTAAAAATGCCATATTACTGTTGTGATTTATATATTATCATGGCATGTTCATACACTTTATATTTGCTCATCATGCATGCTTGCACCGGTGTAGTACTCGCCCCGGCCAGGGTCAGGCTTCACGTGTATGTTCACATCGTACCGCATGCTCACCTTGGATCCATTGTAGGTGCCAGTCCTGTCGTACAAGTTGCATTAGGCAACTCCGACTCGTATGTGATGCACCTAGCGCCAGTCTTCATATGATTGTAGTACTAGAGCGTATATTATGATTACACCCACTCCTGTTCATGTCAGATTCCATCTGCATGAACTCCTGTGTTAGCATAAATTGATGAGCACCTGATTTTATTATGCTACTGTTGAGATATTGTGATTTGGCATATTTCTAGACTTATTGCTGTTTTATATTTGATTTCATACTTATACGTAGTATGATCTTCTGGAAACTATACATGTTTTACATCGAGGGGTTAGTATGCTCCGAAAATAAATGTGTTTTATAAACCTTTGTTTTTGCCCACTCACCCTTCTGTTTTTTGCCCCTCCAGGTCCTAGTTAGCTGATTTACTCTGTGGCGTACGAGGAATATCTGGCGGTTCTGACATACCCCTAAATAAATGTAGGAGTGTTTCCTGTTGTGTAATAAGCACTTTAACTAGTTTCGACTCCACACCTTTATGGCATCTATGCTCTGAACTCTTGTGTTTTATGGGTTCTTCCCACTATTGCGCACTTGCTACTTTAGATTAAATAAATGTTAGTTTTGGTTTGAATTTATCCATATTTTTATGCTTCATTTTCCTTTTTGGTTACGTCACCTTCGGGTGACGGCCGGCATGCCTTGACTTCGGTCGGGGTGTATCATAATATCATTTGTTAACAAAAAAAAAAAAAAGTTTTAAGAGGGAGACAGAAAATTTCAAAAGAAGGAAACAGAGAAGAAATCTCAATAATTGACAAAAAAGAAAAAAAAAGAGAGATCAGAATTGTCAATGCCGTATTAAAGAGGACCTTCCCAGTTGATTCTCTCCTTCTTTCTGGGTTTTGCTTTCTTCTGCTACTTTTACACTTTCTAATTTTCTTCTTCTCCAATCATGGCTGAAGAAAGTTCCAAATCTGTTTACGAATTCACTGTCAAGGTGCTGGGTTTTCTTTATTTTCTTTGTTTCTTCTCATATGTTATGTTTGGTTGCTGAGAAAATCTGAGGAAAAAAGATTTCAGTTTTTTTTTAATTGTTTGCAAAGTAACGTTCAGTTGACTGTGGAGCCATAATTTTGATATCTAGCTTTTTAGTTGCACATTGCTTTCGTGGGTTTTCTGTTTGCAAATAGTTTCATCCTTTTGTTTGCTTTTAATTTTCTGCCTATTCACTTTAATTACAGTGTCAAATTTGTTATTTTTTCATATTCTTATTTTTGAATTTCTGATAATTTGTTTCTTTTTTAATTTGGAATTATTTCTGATTTTTGTTGTTACAGAATTAAATTTAAAAAGATTTAAGTTTCATGATAGAAAGAGAAGGAAAGCGTTGGCGGTTCCGGCAAGAATTTCCCTGTAAATATTTAGTGGAGTGTTTTGTTGTCTCAATTGCTTGGTTATGCTTCTTCTGTGATTTTGGGAAACAGAGCTACAAATTTCTCTAGTTATTTTGCATTATATTTAATAAAAGGACTTTGGAATTTCAGATTCAGTACTGATTGAATACATTCAAATTCTAGACTATTCTATTTGACGACTTATTTTGAAATATTGTGTACGTATTGAATTTGATTGCAGGATATTCATGGTAACGACGTAAATCTGAGTGAATACAGTGGGAAGGTTCTTCTGATTGTGAATGTTCGAAATGGTAACTAACTTGATCTCTTCTGTGACTGATTTCTTGACATTTGTGTATCCCTATTCCATGTTAATTGCGACGCCTTGTGCACTTGTGTGTCCCTCTTTGCATATCGAGAAATTCATGATACAAATCTTGCGGTAGTAAACCTCTATCAACCTTTGCCGTGGAGCACTGATAAGCAGTTCTCATCATAACTTATCTTTGTTTCTGAACATAATTATGGGGGATTAAGGCGGGCTTCAAAGAATTTTTCTTTGTAGTTTTAGTTTCCGGTGGTGCTCTGAAGAGATAGATTTAACACTTGGAAATAGATGTTTGAGATAATATGTTTTCCTGTTTGATACCAGGAAGTTTGTCACGAAATCTTAGTTTTGTTCCCTAGTTGGTAAAATTTCAGCAGATTGTTTAAAAAAAATTGTCGTATTCTGTAGCAAGTTATAGATCCCGTAAATGGAAAAGCATATATCTGGTACAACGATTTCCATCTTTCAAGCTTCAGAGGCACGACTAATTATTTGATTTTCTTTTTCTAAGATGTTGATAGACAATTCTTTCTTCAGAGCATTTCACTGGTAACTGTACAAGTTTTCTATGCTTGGAAAAACTTGTAGATGATGAATTTTCAAGTAAATCGTATTTCACCTCTGTAACCTCCGTTGCCACTCTTGTCTCACTCTTTTATTTATTTTGCAGCGGTTTAACACAATCCAACTACTACAAGGAATTAAGTGTTTTCTATGAAAAGTACAAAAACAAAGGTATGTGACTCTTTGCAGAGGAATGCCAAGAATTTGTTGTTTCATACTTATCCATTAGGGTTTTATTTTTCTATTTCTGGCAGGTTTTGAGATTTTGAGATTTTGGCGTTTCCTTGCAACTAGATTGGAGGACGACTGGGGAAACAGCGAGGATATTCAAGAAGTTGCATGCACTAAAGCTGAATTTCCAATCTTTGACAAGGTATCCTTACTATTGGAGAAAATATAAACGACAAGTCTTCAGCAATCTATATGTAAAATTATGTTAAGAAATCTTTTTGTTCTTGCTGCTATGTAGTTGTGCTAGACATTCTCAACAAGTATCTCCACACAAGTGCATGGAGATTATGGGCTCTTCAAATTTTATACATCTAATAAACATGCAAAGAACTGGTTCTACGGTTTTACCTTAAATGATTATGATTGATTTGGCTTTTCTAATAGTTAGCAACTACTGCACATATAAGGTGACTAGATTAACTGATTCATGCTGAACTAAATTAATTTACATGTGGTCCTTGTAGATTGAGGTGAATGGGAAGAACTAGGCACCCCTTTACAAGTTCTTTAAGGGGCAGAAAGGTGGGACCTTTGGGAGTAGCATCAAATGGACTTTACTAAGTTTTTGGTTAACAAAGATGGGAAGGTTGTGGAGATATATGCTCATGTGGCATCACCTCTTAAAATTGAGGTTAGAGTGTTTTTGTGATTGTTTGTTTATTTGCTTTGGCGATAATAAAGAAGACAACAGCTGCTGATTTATTATCTTTGCTTTGTACAGAAAGACATCCAGACTCTGTTGGAATCTTCTTAAGTATCAATGTTTGGTATGTTTCTTTAAGAAATGATAAACACCTTACAGTCGGTTGCATTGGTGTTATGACTTTACTATTTTATTAAAATAACATTCGTTTTGGTAAATGACATTTAAATCCCAAATCCCATGGTCCAGTTCTACATGTCATTGCTTCATGCTATGCCTGCTTTTATTTGTGATAGAATGGTTTGGTAAATGACATTTAAATGCCTGCTTTCAGTGGTGCTTTCACATGTTGACCATAAGGGACCTTAGAGTCTGTTTGCATCATACTTGACCAATCCCGAGACTACTGAACACCGGTCAACATTATACCGTCAAGGACCTACAAGAGTTTCCCTCCAACCAGAAGGCCAATCACAACGCGACACGTGTCAACACCAAAGACCAATCACAGCATGACACGTGTCAAATATCAGAATAAAGCTAGAAACTCTCTTCTATAAAAGGAGATCATTCTCCCACAATATTTCCTAATGTCACACGCTCTTGCTCAAACTTTTCTACTTCCAAGAGGCGATGGAGACTTACGGAAGAAAATTCCAGTGGTACATGGCTCCACTCAGGACCCCCTTGTCCTACAGCTCCTTGAGGAAGTAAACAAGTCGAAGGCCGAACGTCAGGCTGAGATACCAGACTGGAACCAACCCAGGCCTGGCCCTCTCACAAGGAGGATCCTCGACACCCCCTTCAAGCGAAGACAAAATAGAAGCTTGGTTTACAACTCTATACTGGAAGGGAGGATCTGATTGAGCGATGTCTTCTCTTCCCCTCCGCCCTCTCTGGTGGAGCTCTAAACTGGTATTGTCGTCTTCCACCTGACACGGTAGACTCATTTGAGGAATTGAGGAAACTGTTTGTCTCTCAACACATCTTCCAGACCGATCGTTTGCATTCTGCAGATGACTTGTACATTATTCGCCAGAAGCCAGACGAGTCACTATGAAAGTATGCCGGTCGCTTCAGCCATGAGTATTCTCGCTGCGCTGAGGCAGATGACAAGACCGCCTTCAAGGCCTTCACGGCAGGCCTACATGACTGTTTCTTCAAGTACATGATCAATGCCAACACTTGGAAGACTTACTCTGAGGTGATGGCACATGCTTACAACCACGCCTCTGCCGAGGCAAGGACATATCAAGGGAAACCCCTACAGCCACCCCTTATAAGCAAGTGGAGAGTGGAAGCCAGATCCAACCAAATGAGAAGACCTCAACCTTTCAAACGGCAGCAGCTCACCCCCTTGTCTTACCTAATGCTTCGCCAAGACAACAGACATATCAATCTCAAGGCAAGAGGAAAGATTTACATCCCCACCAGTCTCATTTTAGTAAAAAGAGTAAGGGGCACTATTGCGATAACCAAGGGTATCGCCACGATAATGCCCCCCCCAGGCAGTCAATGTGGTGGGCGAAGCACGTGTCAAGACATGCCCTACCCCAAGGTATGAGACATACAATCCTTTAAACACCACATGCGTGGCCATTTACCCTAGTATAGCTCACCTGATATTGAAGCCAAAGCCGAGGCAACCGGATTACAAGTCCACGAAAAACACGTGCATGTTTTCCTGCTACCACGAGTATAACGGCCATGACGGCGAGAAGTGTATCATCCTCTGTGATCATATTGAAGCTTTGGCACGTGAAGGAAAAATTGATCAGTTCCTCCTTCATCCTCCAAGGGATAACCGCAACCAACACCAAGTGAATGTGATATATTCCATAAGTGGCGGCACACCTATATCTGAATCTTCTAACAGGGCCATGAAAAACAGTGAACGAACATTGAGGCCTGGCCACCAAATGTTTCACGTGGAAGACATCAGGGGAGACAAATATCAAAAGCCTAACTGGGATCCAATATATTTTTACCCTGAGGAAGAAAGAGGCATCATCTACCCTCACAAAGACCCATTGATCGTGGAAGCTCACGTAGCCAACTTTGATGTACGATGAATCCTGTTAGACACAGGGGCGTCGGTCAATATCATGTTTGCTGAAGCTTTCAAGGCACTTAATGTAGTTGAACACTTGCTCGATCGCTTGATTTCTCCTCTGATAAGCTTCTCTGGTGATATCGTGCAACCTTTAGGGAGCATACACTTACCCTTCACCATTGGTATAGACCCTTACACAGCTACCATTACCACTAACTTCCTGGTGGTTGATTGCCCAACGACATACAATGTCATCTTTGGGTGCACATGCATCAATGATCTCAATGCCATGGTATCCACACATATGTTGTTGATGAAATTTCCAACCCCCTATGGCAACGGTTACATCAGAGGAGATCAACTTAGTGCACGGTCATGTTACATCACCTCGGTCAAGCAACAACACCTGCCTGTGCCCAAGGAAACCCTTTCTATACATGACCAAATCATAAAGACCGGCCCGGACGAAGCCAACTTGGTTCTTCATAGTGGCAACAGTAAACCCGACGATCCTCGAGATGACTCTTTCACCTAGCAAGCACAACCCGCTGAAGAGTTGGAGAAGGTCTCTATCTCAAAAGATTATTCGGATCGCATGGTGAAGATTGGCACCACCTTGTCACCACCCGTTGGGTTGGTATTGATATTTTTTTTGCAAGAGAACACTGAGGTCTTCGCCTAGTCATATGAGGACATGCCAGGCATCTCTCCCGATATCATCTGTCATCGCTTGAGTATTGACCCCAAGACCAAGCCGGTGAGACAGAAGCGAATATCTTATGACGTTGAACGATATGAGGCAATGAAGGCAGAAGTTGAAAAATTCAAAGGCATAGGCTTCGTCCGCAAAGTCAATTACCCAACGTGGGTAGCAAATATGGTCTTTGTTAAGAAAAATCTGACCAAAGAAAGTCTCTTGCTTTAAAAGATCTTGTGGAGAATGTGTGTCAACTACACCGACATGAACAAAGGGTGCCCGAATGATAGCTTTCCCCTTCCTCTCATTGATAGACTTGTGGACTCTACTGTAGGGTGTGAACTCTTGAGCTTCATGGATGCTTACTCAGGGTACAACCAAATCCTCATGAACCCCCCGGACCAAGAACACATGGCCTTCACTACTGAATGCAGAGGTGACTTATCAACGACTAGTCAATTCAATGTTCGCTGAACATATTGGGTAGAGCATGGAAGTTTATGTTGATGATATGCTAGTCAAGAGCAAACATGTTGACCAACACATCACCAACCTGTCTGAAACCTTCACCATCCTGAAGAAGTATCGAATGAGGTTGAACCCCAACAAATGCGCCTTCGGTGTGGGCTCTGGAAAATTCTTGGGTTTCATGATTAGCCAACGAGGCATTAAAGCCAACCCCGAGAAAATCAAGGCAATCATTGACATGAAAGAGCCAGTAACTTCAAAGGACATCCAGAGCCTTACTGGCAAAGTGGCAGCCTTGACCAGGTTCATCTCTAAGGCCACAGACAAGTGCGCTCCTTTTTTCAAAGCGCTTAAGGGAAGTAAGAAGTGCATTACATGTATTGATGAATGTGCCGAAGCATTCAAGAACCTCAAGGAGTACATGGGTAAAGCCCCTCTGCTCTCCAAACCTGAAGTTGGTGACACCCTCATTGTTTATCTTTCTGTTTCGGCTTCAGCGGTCAGTTCCGTTCTTATTCGAAGGGATGTTAATGTTGAACGACCAGTCTACTATGCTAGCAAGGCTCGGAGACATGATACTCCAACATTGAGAAATTAGCTCTAGCATTGGTCATGACTGCTCGGAAGCTTCGCCCCTACTTCCAAGCACACTCCATCATTGTACTTACCAATCACCCCCTTCGACAGATACTTCAGAGTCCTGACACTTCGGGGCGAATGATCAAATGAGCGATAACACTGGTGAGTTTGACATCTCATACTAACCAAAGCGAGATGAGAAGGGCCAAGTAGTTGCAGATTTCATCGCCGAATTCACTTATCCTGTTGACGTTGCTTCTACACTTGAAGCGGTGGCTTCATTACTTGAAGCGGTGGCTTCATTACCCTCGGAAGCTCAGAAGATAGAACCAACATTCTTAGTATGGACTCTATATGTTGACGGCTCATCCAACCAACAGAGCTGTGGAGCAGGACTAGTCTTGACTACCCCAAACAAAGTGACAATGGAGTATGCTCTTCGTTTCGAATTCAAGGCATCAAACAATGAGGCCGAGTATGAAGCCCTTCTAGTAGGCTTACATTTGGCCAAACACCCTGGGGTTAAACAAATTGATATCTTCAGTGACTCCCAATTAGTGGTTAACCAAGTCACGAACAACTTTGATGCTAAGGATAGCTCTATGGCAGCATATCTTGCACAAACACAACTTTTGCTCAAGAACTTCCACTACCAGATCACCCAAGTTCCTCGAGTGGCAAACAGTCATGCAGACACTTTGGCTCGTCTCGCCTAAGTAGTGGAAGACAAGATTGGGAGAAAAATTCAGGTCGAATTGTTGGCAGCACCAAGTACCATGGCCGCAGAAGTGTGCAACTTACAATAGAGGGATAACTGGATTACCCCGATTTATAAATTCCTTGCTCATGGCACCCTCCCAAATGATAAAGTCTAAGCTAAGCAAATTTGATACAAGTCTCCCCGTTACTTGATCATTAATGACCAACTCTACAAGCGAGGTTTTAACCTGCCATACCTAGGATGCCTTACGCCCATAGAGGCGGAAATTGTGCTTCGGGAAATACATGAAGGAGTCTGCGAAGATCATGCTGGATCTCGATCCCTAGCACACAAGGCTTTTCGCCAAGGATATTACTAGCCAACACTCCACCAAGATGCCATCAGAATATCCCGCTCATGTGATAAGTGTCAATGCTACGCAACTATTCCTCACTCCCCTCCTGAGCCGCTCACTCCTATGATCAGCCCTTGGCCTTTTGCCCAATGGGGACTTGATTTAATCGGCCCAATGCCTACAGGTAAAGGCAAGGTCCACTATGCAATCGTTGCAGTTGACTACTTCATAAAGTGGGCCGAAGTAGAACCCTTGGCAACCATTACTGAGGCAAAAATAGAAGACTTTGTATGGAAGAACATCCTTTGCAGATTCGGCATTCTCAATGCGATAGTCACTGACAACGAGCGACAGTTTGACAACAATAAGTTCAGGATGTTAGTCTAATGGACAAGTTGAAGCCATCAACAAAATATTCAAGCGCACTTTGAAAACCAGCTTGGACAAGGCGATAGGCTGTTGGCCAGAATTTGTACCCTAAGTACTTTGGTTATACCGCACTTCGTATCGGATTTCAACAGGAGAAACTCCATTCTCACTTGCTTTTGGAACAGAAGCAGTTGTCCCAGTTGAGCTTGAGCAAGCAACATTCCTAGTCCAGAACTACATGCAAAGCAAAAATGACAAACAACTTACGCTCAACTTAGATCTAGTTTAGGAACACACAAACCAGGCTCACTTGAGGAATGTCGCCTACAAGCAGCGCATCTCTAACTACTACGACTCAAGGGTCAAACCTCGTTCTTTCAAAGTGGGGGACTGGGTATTGAATAAAAGATTACTCTGCGACAGAGTCCCGAGTGAAGGAACACTCAGTCCAAACTAGGATGGACCGTTTAAAGTTGTTGGCATTAGTCGCCCTAGCTCCTACAAGCTCAGAAGCTCCGATGGCAAGACCCTTGGCCATCCATGGAATGCTGATCGCTTGAAGTACTATTACAACTAGACTCACATTGTACAAGTGTTAAGCTTTAGCCATTCGGCATCCTATGTAACGAAGACCATTTGGCATGAATTCAATGAAGAGGTGATTTAGACAACTCGGTCCTAATTCTCTTACATTCCTAGCAATGAAACACTTGGGGATCAAAGCTTCAACATGAATGCTCCCAACATGAAATAAAGTCTAAGTATATGTCAACAAGACTATACAAATAAATGAACAGCTCCACAGTATATTCGTTCAATCTTACCCAAGTCATGGCTTATATCCAAACAAGGGATCTATTCAAACATAGTCAAGCATCCATCAATGATAGTGCAAACACTTGGCAATTAACATCAAAGTATGAATCTCACTGTACCATGCTCTAGAAGCCTGTTTTAATCCATATAAAGCTTTTCTTAGCTTGTAAACTTTGTGACTAGCATTTTTCAGTATAAAACTCTCAAGTTGCTCAGTCTATACTTCCTCTTCAAGTACACCATTTAGAAATGCTGATTTGACATCTAGCTGAAATAGTTTCCACCCTTTTTGTGTTGCAAGGGAAATAAGAGTTCGAATTGTATCCAACCTTACCACTAGGGCAAGGTTTCATTGTAGTCAATATCAGGTTTTTGTGTTTAACATTTTGCCATAAGCCTACCCTTGTGTTTTTAGACAGTTCCATCCAAATTTAACTTGGTTTTGAACACCCATTTTACTCATATAACAGGCTTATCAGTAGGTCTCTCAACCAGTTGCAAAGTATCATTCTTCCCAATCATTTCAATCTTAGCATTTATAGCTTCTCGCCAAGCTTGATCCTCTGTTGCCTCTTGGTAACTTTCTGGTTCAACAATGAACATATATTTCATCCAAGCTTTTCAGTTTCACAGGTGTGGAACTTGGAGTTGAGTTTGGCTTGAGTTTTCTTTGTCACTTACATATCCACTAATAGTGTTTGAACTCAATTATGAGTTTTGAGGGTCATCAACTTGAGTTTCACAAGTTGGTCCTCCTTGCCTTTCACTCTCAGAGGGTTCACTTTCAAAGTTGAGAACTAATGAAAGTGTCTCAACTTGATTACCTTTCCGGTTCCAACATTTGTCTTCATCAAACACCACACTTCTAGAAAGAATGATTTTCTTTAACTGGAGGTCATAGATTCTGTAGCCCTTCTCACAACTACCATATCCCATAAATATACCTTTGCTTGCTTTCTCATTAATTTTTTGTCTCAATGGTGTGAAGGAAAAATTTGTGAAAACAAGTTCATTTGAGCAACATCTATGCATGCAATTAACAATTAAAAGGTAGAATCATGCTTGTATGCACTAAAAAACAAGACTTAACCCATGAAATTCAAAGCCTAGTAGTTATGGTGAACCAAGACTCAACTCAAGAACAAAGTGAGTTGAGAAATCTTATACCTTTGCCGATTCCTCTTTGCATAAGCAAAGGCTAATCACCCAAGGAGAGGGCCATCATTCCTTGCTTCCTAGCTCCATGGATTTCTTGGAGGAGGATGGTTGAAAGGATTCTCCAAGTTCCCAAAATAGAGAACCTTTAATTTTTCCACTCCATTGCAAGAAAACGCCTCGGCTCACCACTGCCTAGGCCGTTTTTTAGAACAGTGCTTTATACCATCTCACAATGGAGTGGCAAACTTGCAATTAAGGCAAGTTCCCTACCCTTCTATATATGGTCGGCCTTAAGGGTTCATTGGGCTTTCAAGCCCTTTGTGTTTTGAAGTTGTCATACAACTTGAGTTAATGGGCTTGACATTCAAATCCCATTGGGCCTTGCGGCCCAAAACTAACCCGAGGTCTATAAGGAACATATTTGTTTGATTAATTAACATATTAATTAATCCTAACCATAAACAATTAAACCATTTAATTATTCTTACTCATCTTCGTTGTTTCTTCAATCTCTACCTTACACGGTGTACGATCCATTAGGTTCCTTTTAACGAGGCAGTGGGCGATTAGAACTATTCGAATCGATTGTGAATTGAAAAATACTTTCAATTCTCCCGTTAGTGTTTATACACGTTTAAGGCTTCCACAAACCATGAGTGACACCTAGCAGTATGTCATGGTTACCCAAGCTAATCAGAAGAGGTGGAGAACCTATTCAGTTTAGGATTACAATGCAATACTGTCTTTCTCTAATACAATACTCTTGACCACATTGTTTGGTTTGATAGTTTATTCATGTCTACTATCCAATGTGATTCTCTTACTTATATGATTACCTTGAACGTGATTTGGAACGACTTCCTAAATCTCATTCATACTCTGGCCAGAGATTCTTAATCATATCATAGAGTATTCTCCCTCAAACGGTTTGAAGGTTAAAGATCCCTTGTTGCGCATTCACTTGCCTTCATGGCTAAGTGGCTTAACCCCAACCATGTCATCGACACCCTCTGACGGAGTGACTTTGACATAGTCAAAGATCAAGGACCTAACCACAAGACAGCTATGATGCCTCAGGTCAAAGGACTACTTTGCATTATCCGAATGACTCGAGACCAGTCACACCAATGACTCGAGACCAGTCACTCTCCCTAAGAGAAGACATAGCACGTACTGATCTTAACGGACTGTCAATGCCCAATTGGCAATCCTATGATCAGGAACATTTAGGATATGTATACGAAAGAGAATGGTCTCATGAATCTAACTTCTTTAGATCACATTCTCCCAATTACATATTCCTTGGACTTATCGTTTAAGCATATAACATTTATATGAGACGGCTTCAAACAATAATCTTTGCCCTTTATATTAAACTAGATTAGTTTAACATGTGAAATGTCCGTAAAGTATTATCATATGATTGGTTTTAGGGCACATTTCCAATATGGTGATGGAATATGAGTATAACAGATACACCATACACTTTCAAGTGTTTTATGCCTGGTTTTTCTACCTATGAAAGCTTGAAATGGAGTCTTGTCCCTTACTGCAGTTGTGAAGCTTCTATTTTGCAAATACACATCAGTGTTATTGCTTCTGCCCAAAACATTATAGGAATCTTCTTCTCAACCATCACAGACCTTGCCATTTCTGCAATGGTTCTATTTCTTCTCTTAGCAACACCATTTTGCTGAGGTGAGTAAACAATGGTTATTTGCCTCTCAATTCCAATGTCAGTGCAATAATCCAAGAACTCATGTAAGGTATACTCACCTCCTCTATCACTCCATAACTTTTTCAAACTGAATCCACTCTACAATTACACAAAGGCTTTGAATTTCTTAAAAACATTGAACACATCAGATTTGTTTCTAAGAAAATACACCCAAAACATCCTTGAGAAGTCATCAATGAATGTGACAAAGTATTTGTTTCCACCAATAGATTCATTTTGCATCAGACCACATACATCTGTGTGCCCCACTTCAAGTGGGTAGCTTGCTTTCCATGCCTTCTCCTTATCAAATAGCACTTTGTGAAGCTTTCCAGGTACACACAACTTTCACATAGTTTCTTATTTTCTGAAAACTCAGGTACTCATAGTACCAGTTCACTTTGTAGCATCTTTCTCATACTATTAAAGTTGAGGTGTCCTAGTCTCATGTGCCAAATCCAAGAATCCCCCTCAATTGATGCTTTTCTTGCCAGAGAGTTTATAGATTCCAAATGTAATGGAAAACATCTATATCCAGTCATAATCACCTTGGCAACATTTGAAGACGACTATCATCACAGATCACTGCCATATTTCCTCCAAATAAAACATAGTAACCATGCTCCATCATGTGTCCTACACTTAGTAGGTTTTCATCCAAGACAGGAAACAATAACACTTCATTTATGTACCTTTTGCCATGTTTTGTTTCAACTACAAGTGTGCTTTTTCCAGTAGCTTATACTAGATCACCAGTCCCCATTTCACTTTGCAGGTTACTGTTCTATCAAGGTTGATTAGTAGAGACTCTTTTGAGGTCATGTGGTTGTTGCAGGTACTATCCACAAACCACACAGATTTATCTTGTGCAATTGAAGCTGCATGACAGGCATACAACATTGTCCCTATGATCACTTCTTCATCCTTGACACAGTTTGCCAATTGTTTGCTGCTATCACATTCCTAAGGAAAATGACCAAATCAATTGCATCTTCCACACATTGGTTTCCATTTGTATCTGCAAATGCCAAAGTGGTACTTGTCACAGACTTGGCACTGTGGTTTTACACTCCCTTGGCTGCTACTTCCTTGCTTGTTTTGGGAGGTAAACTTGTTATTCTAGTTCCTATTACCTTGATTATTCCAATTTGAACCACTAATATTGTTCTAGTTGCTAATCTGGGACCAATTCTTCCCTTTCTTGTACTAACCCATTTCTGATTTTGCTTGTTTTGAGGCACTTTGTAAGTTCGAGTAGCATTATTATTGTTACCAATTTTAAGACTACTAAAGGCCATCTCAATACCTGTGAACTTGTCTCTCTCATCATGTAAGTCCTCTCTCTTGTCATAAACTTTAACTGAGGCCAACACTTCTTCAATCGTAATTGTGTCAAGGTCTCTAGTTTCTTATATGATGGACGCTATAGACTTGTATTTCCTACTCAAGCTCATCAAAAGTTTCTGCACAGTTCTTTTCTTAGGCACATCTCCAACTGATTTCAAGTTACTCAAAATTTCAAAGAAACGAGCTAAGTAGTCATCTAGTATTTCTCCATCAATCATTCTTAGATATTCAAACTCAACTTTAATGGCTTTGGTGTATTTTTGAAGTTTGAAAGAGAGAGAGAGAGAGAGCAACAAAAGGTTTTTTTGAAATCTCAATAACACTCATTCACAAAACCCTAGTATATGGAGGGCAAGTGAGATCCTATTTTTCTTGGATTATTCACAATCGTTCAGCTCATCATGAGCTGGGATCACTCCACTTGGGAAAGATCCGGCAACATAGTAGAACCGAAAGATAAGAACAAATGCAGTTGTGATACATTCCTAAAATGGAAACTAAACTAAACATTGAACATTTAAACATAATGATTACTTCCAAAAATAGTAACTTTGAGGTTCTTCTTCATTTCTTCAAATCTTTTGCAAGTTTGTTCATCTGCAGGATAATTTTTGGTCTGTGAGCAGCTTAACTCCCAACAAAAAGAGGGAAAGAAAATGCTCACTCACTTGTGTCACAACCCAAGGAAGCCTGCGCACCTAAACCAAAAGGACTAGTCACTACTGAGGCTCCTAGTAATCCCTTAGAATTAAAGCCCAAATGAACCTACTAGGTTTTTGATGTAGGAATTAACACGTATGACCTTAGGTTGTGCATGACTTGTGTTTAATTATAAGCGACTAGCATCATTAGTAACAAGTCTATTTGGTTATAGCACCGAGATGACTTGTGCTCCTAGGTTGGGAAAAGTTCCATAAACATAATTGTGGATGCAAATTTCCACTGCCCTCTCATTTGACGAAAATGCACCTGCAAAATAATAACACCTAAGATCAAGGCCAAGAGCCTCACGCGCCCACGATGAATTAGGCTGGGGGGGCTTTGGCCGAAGAATCTCCTATGCCAAAGTTAGAATTGAGAGAGAAAGTGTTTAGGGAATTTTAAGGAGAGAATGAACTTAACTTTTTGGTGGAGAAATTGGACTATATATAAGGGTGTGGCCGACCCTATTTGGAGAATAGGGACCGGCCACTTATGGTGGTTTTATGAGGTTAATTGCAAGATATTATCTGAAATAATATCTTGCAATTAACTTGGTAATCAATCCTAATTTAAATAGGATATTGAGTGAGAATTTGATGAGGAGTGATGAGAGGGCTTTGAATAAATACCATTTTGATCACCTTTGACTCTTCCTTGATTGAGCATTTATTGTCTGTTGCATGCGCGTGGGAATTGCGGTGTGCCTCGAAGGTAATTTTATTTTTTTTACCCAAAAGTCCACGTGTCGCTTCCATAATTTTTCGCATTGAGAAGAGCTTTAGAAGTGTAGAATACCGGCAGTTAAGCCCCCAGTTCTTCTCGTATGAGGGCATAGCTCACTGCTACTTCCGAGACTGCCAAGTAGATGTATAAGTCATCCGCTGCTTCCGGCTTGGATAGTAAGGGAGGTGATGTGAGATACTTCTTAAGGTCTTGGAAAGCGCTTTCGCACTCATCATCCCATTTGTCTCGTTGTGCCTTCTTGATAGCTTTGAAAAAAAACTTGCATCGATCGGTGGACCGCGAGAGAAAGCGGTTGAGTGTGACTGCTCGTTTGGTCAAGTTTTGGATCTCCTTCAAGGAAGTTGGAGACTTCATCTCTATGATTGCTCAAATCTGCTTAGCATGTGCTTTGATTCCTCATTGGGTTACTAGGTACCATAAGAATCTGCCTGAAGATACTCCAAATGTGCATTTAGCAGGATTGAGCTTCATCTTGTGCTTTCTAAAGATGTCGAAACTTTCTGCCAACTTTCCTAATGTGGTATGATCGCTCCTTGCCCTTCACCATGATGTCGTTCAACATAGACTTCCATGGTTACTCTAATTTGCTTCTTGAACATCACGTTTACCAGTCGTTGGTAAGTGGCTCCCGCGCTCTTGAGGCCAAAAGGCATGACCTTGTAGCAGTAGGTGCCTCGCTCGATCACGAATGTTGTTTTCTCCTTTTAGGCTCGTGCATGGCTATTTGGTTGTAGCCAAAGTATGCGTCCAAGAAATTGACCAGCTAGTTCCCGGAAGTCGAATCTACTAGCAGATCGATTCGGGGAACTGGATAAGGATCCTTTGGGCATGTTTTGTTGAGGTCGGTGTAGTCTACTCAAACCCTCCATTTGCCTTTCTCTTTCTTCATTACTAGCATGACGTTGGCAAGCCATGTTGAGTATGCTACCTCTTATGTGAAATGTCTTCTCTTTTGGATCACCAGTTTGGCAATGGGGTCGAGGTACAACTTGTGGTTAGCTATCTTGGAGTCGATGCCGGGCATGTCAGAAGGTGACCGCGCGAAGACGTCACAATTTTCCCTAAGGAAAGTTGTGAGTTCCTCATTTTCCTTTGGGCTCAGACGTGAACCGATTCTAGCAGTCTTCTCCGGCTGTTGGGGATCAAGAATGATGTGCTCGGCGTCCTCTTCGGGTTTCCATCCCGTCTTGTGTGTTTGCGCGTTGATTTGGACGTCATTTTCTTGATCCGTCTGCCATAATTGCTATTTGGTAACTTCGTCATCCCTTCGGACCTTGGTAGCCTCTACAGGGGTAAAGGTCTTTTTTTTTTATTCCTTCAGTACTTGCACAGTGCATCGTCGAGATGTGGCTTGGTCAGACTTGATTTCTCCAACTCCTCATTCCAGGACGTGGAATCAAATTTTTTGATACTTAACGGAGGTTACGACGTCCAGCTTTATCAGCCAAGGTCGCCCTAGAATCCCATTATAAGGAGACGGGTCGCTTACTATTGTGAACATCTACTTTGAGACAACTGGCGGTGTTCTCACGTCAAGTGTAATGTTGTCGATGGCAGTCGAGGTGTGTTCATTGAATTCGGTAAGTATCTTCGCTCGACGTATGATTGTGCTTTCCAGGAAAATCTTCTGAATTACTAAGAGCTAAAGTAGGTTGACTGCACTTCCATTGTCAACCATCATTCTGTCGACTATAGCGTGGGCTAGTTAGACCACACGAAGTATTGGAAGTGTCTCCCTTTGATTGCTTTGGCAACTTGAACCATGGTTCGCTCTTGATGTCGCGAAGGATTTGGTAGATCGAGATCGAGAACTTAGAGTAGTTCTTGGGCGTCGAGCCTTCTTTAGTTGCAGGTGGGTCCCTACGTTTGGTCTCCTACCTGCTTTTGTTGTTGTACTGTTTCCTGTCCTTTTTCTTTTGAGCTACTGTAGATTCTTTTTTAGGCTACTCTTGCGCCTTATCTTCCCGCTGACCCTCGTCCCAAAGTGCATGCTTCTTTGCCAGAGCGAAAGAATCTGCCAGAGTTATATCTTCTTTCATGATCCATTCTCCGAACAACAGGTGGTCTGCTGGGAGTCCTTTTTGGAAGGCTGCACTAGCTATCGAGTCGTCACATCCGACTATCTTTGCCTTCTCTGCTTTGAACCTTTTCACATAGTCCCAAAGCGACTCTTCTGGGTTCTTCTTCGCATTGAACAAGTGGTCAGACTTCTTCTTGATCGAGCGATATGATGAATACTCTTTGGTTAAAACCAAAGAAAGCTCATCGAAATTCTAGATGGATTGTGGCGGCAAGATATGGAACCAATCTTGCACCTCACCTTGTTAAGTGGTGGCGAATATCTTGTACATAAGAACATCATTGTTCCGATAAAGGACAATTGTGCTTCAATAGTGCTTCAAGTCTCTCTGGGTCTCCATCTCCTTTGAAGGATGTGAAATGTGGCATGCTGAACTTGCGTGACTCAATCTCGTCCGTGAAAGGTGATCGGCTTATGTTGGTCCAGTCCATTCGTAATGCCTTGTCAGTGACCTCGTTGTGTTAGAAATCGCGCAATCACTCTATTAGGAGCCTATCTACTTTTTCCTGAATTTACCTTTGTTGGGGTAGCAGAGCTCTTGGCTGCCCCTGGTCGTGACCTGCTGGTCTAGGCTACTTTTCTATGTGCTCGGCTCGTCTATGTCGCGGCTGCGATGCAAGTGGTACATTCCTAGCAGGCGAGCGAATTTCTCGCAGGTTGCCGATTGAACTTGAGCCGAATTGAGTGACTGCTTCTCTCCGTTTGTCGTGTTGCCTACTCCGATGCGAGGTGGATGATGCTACTTGCGGGCCTAGCCGTAAATGAACATTTCGCTTGGAAGGTTGCTCATGTCGTCTACTGTATGATGGCGCTTGTCAACTCTATGATGTGTCGAGATAAGTGTGGTTCGCAATTTGGGTTAGAAGAGCTTGGATGGTATGCGTCTCCTTGAGTAGTGGAAGTATCAAATCTACGGAAAAATGAGGTGAAAATACCCTCGGTTCAATCGTCGGTCCAGAAATTTAAAGCCAGGACGGTTGAACCAGTCTTGGACCGATTTGGATTGCTTGGAAGGCCACGAGAGTGGGCTGCTCCGCATGCAGCGCACGTGGGTGCTGGGCCTGGGCTTGGCTCGGGAACACGCTGGGCTCGCGCCAGGTTGCAGCTCGGGCTGGCTGACCTTAAGCTTGGGCCCTTGTGGGCTGAAGTGACGCAGCTTGGGACCGTTGGTCTTGGGCTCGGCCTTGGAGCGCACTGGGCTCACGCTGGCCTTGGGCCCGTGAAGTCTGGGCTGCTCCAATTGTCGCAGCTGCTTGGTCCTGTTGAATCTGGGCTGGCTGCCTTATGGCACGGGCTTGGGCCTGCTGCTGCGAGGTGGCTTGCTCACCGTGGGCAGTTGGCTCACCGAGGGTCGCTGTCGTGGTTGCTACCACAGTGGTGCCCTTGGGGGTGGTGCCGCTCCACTCGTTGTTGCGTTGAGCCTCATGGATCGCCGTGGTCCAAATGTACAAATGAACAAGAAATGAGAAACTTTGAATGCGAGAGTTTTCTTCGAGCGTGTGAATCAAGACTCACAATGAAAGCACCAATTTGTGGATGCAAAGTTCCACCATCTTCTCCTTTGACAAAAATGCACCTGCAAAATAATAACACCTAAGATCAAGGCTAAGAACGTCACGTGCCCACGATGAATTGGGGGGGGGCTTTGGTCGAAGAATCTACGATGCCAAAGTTAGAATTTGAGAGAGAAAGTGTTTAGGGAATTTTAGGGAGAGAATGAACTTAACTTTTTGGTGGAGAGATGAGACTATATATAAGGGTGTGGCCAGCCCTATTTGGAGAATAGTGACCGGCCACTTATGGTGGTTTTATGAGGTTAATTGCAAGATATTATGTGAAATAATATCTTGCAATTAACTTGGTAATCAATCCTAATTTAAATAGAATAATTGCGAGTTACCTTTTGAGTGAGAATTTGATGAGGAGTGATGAGAGGATTTTGAATAAATACCATTTTGATCACCTTTGACTCTTCATTGATTGAGCTGAGCTGTTATTGTTCGTTGCATGCACGTGGGAATATCGGTCTGCCTCGAGGGTAATTTTGTCTTTTTTATCTAAAAGTCCACGTTTCGCCTCCATAATTTTCTTGATTATATTTAGCTCCACAATAATTCACTTACAAGTTGGGTACTCACCATTCGATAATGGTTCTTCGGCACAATTCCTTCGAAGCAAGTATATATATACTTGGATTCGAACAAGATGAGTCCATCTAATGTTTGTTTCACATCAGCAGCTTGTATAACATGCCCGTAAGAAAATACCACATTCAAGACGATGAGCCCAAACAGAAACATGACACGATATGAAGTAATGAAAAAAGCATGCCTGTAGGCTGTAGAGAAAATATATATCATATACAAAACTTGTGTAACTTACGTTTCTTTCGGTTAGGAATACTAGCTTCATTTCCAGTTCTCCTCTTGCCAGCTACTGCTTCTTAGCTCTTTTTCACAGCTAGTTGGATGACAGATGGTGACATCAAACTTTCAGTCGCCATTATACTCAAAAACCAAGAAAGTTCATATTTCCAAGAGATGATCTTCACAAAATGATGCCAATCCTTGAGGAAGAACTTTTCATCTCCTCTCTTCCAAACCTACTATCCACGATTCTCCACTAAGACCTCTAAGAGTGCATTTGCAGGGAGGTTGTCCATTGAAATTCTCCATAAATAAAGGTCCAAATGACGAACGGAGAGAATCTTGGGTGGAAAATGAACTTGGGAGGGGAATCTTTTCCATGTGGTGGCAACGTCTGAAGTCGCCGGAGTCAGCTGGAAAAGCCGTCAGAGTTTTTGCCCATAAAACGGGTTGTTTCATTGGGTTGAGGGAGGAAATCCGGGTCGCACGGGTCCAGTTCTACAAATGGAAGGCTGCTACAAAAATTTGGGGTCTTCTATTTATAGAATGTCTAAATGACTGAATTGCACCTGATTCTGCTCGGTTATTTCTCCTTCATTACAATTCCGATTCGCGAATGGTTTTCGCCTACGCGTTTGTGAGATCGAGCTCTAACAAAAACTACTAAGTATGACCTTGCAATATCTACGGGTTTTTAATGGCTGGTGACAAAAATTAGCCTCTAGTCAGCAAACAAGCCAAGAATCTAATATTTCTCCTGATTATATAAAATAGGATAACATAATTCTGTATATGGTATACCTTCGAATGAAACTCAACATTTCAGGAAAGTAATCAAAGTATACAGAGACAGATGTAAGGAACTATAAAAGAAATAGATAAATAATTAAATTATCATCGGATAATTAGCAAAAATATATGGCCAGAATGTAAAGGGAAATTGGTTAGAACTCAGAACTCTACAGGTGATGGAGGAAAATACTCCTTAATAGGTCATTAACAGCTAAGTTCTGTCAGTTTCCCTTGTCGTCCGCAGCAATTCCTGAGCTATTTTCAATTTTCCATACCTCCGGAACGCATTCTCAAAAGAATCTCTCACGTATGCTGGTGGGTGAAACCCCTTTCCAATCATTGATTTTAGCTTCTCATATGCAGCCTCTAACTGGCCATCTTTACAGAGCTTCTGCAACATCTGTGTTTCCAACTTCCTTTCCAACTTAAGACACATATCCATCTGCCCGTTTTCCCTCAAAATTTTGTCCACTAATCTATAAGTATGAAAATGTGGAGAGTAGCCCAACCCAAGCATTTCTATCAATAAGCCATAAGAAGCTTCCCAATTTTTAGCTTCACCATAAGCATGGATTAACGCAGAATATGTCATACTATCTGGAAGACATCTATTCTTGTTCATCATCTTAAAGACACTTCCGGCATCATCCAAATTCCCTAGTTTACACAGCATGCATATAATTGAATTATAAACAGCCAACTTTGGTTTAATGCCTTGGGATAGCATCCTCCCAAACATATGGCTAGTTTCCTCAACGTGACCGTGTGAACACAAAGCCTTCATCACAATACAGTAGCCCTCTCCGACACAGCTCAGCTTCTTACCCTCAACAGCCTTCAAAATCTCAACAGCCTCTTCCACTTTTCCCAGTTGACAAAGCCCCGAAAGAAGCCGGATTATGGCAAATGTACTGGGTAATAATCCCACTTTATACACTGCCCAAAAAACTCCAACTGCAGGCTGTATAGCATCACTGTTTCCACCCACTTTTGGAACTAAAATCGTAAAGGTTCTAAAAGAATTTCTCACTCTTACTTTCCCAACAGCTCCTCCTTTCGCACTGAATGAACACAACTCTCCAATAAGAGCATTCACTGCAGACCGAGTAGGAACCACACCAGACTTACACATATCACCAAAAACTTCAATGGCAGTCTCAAATCTACCAAACTTACATAAACCAACAAGAATATTGCCGTACGAATAAGTATCAGGTGATTCAATTCTCCGAAAAACTGCAAGCGCAAAGTCAATTAAATGGCCAGACGATTCCTTCTTACAAAGCACGTAGAGCACATTATTGTACACAAGATTATCAGGTTTACAACCAAATTTTGATTCCATTTCTTCAAACGTACAAAGGGCTTCTCTAATCCTCCCCTGCCTACCCAGAAACCTAATGCAAATGGACACAGCTCGACATGAAACTCGACCCTTGTGGGAGGACACAGTCAACAGAAGACACTTCATATCATCAAAAAGCTTCCTCCTACCTAAGAAATCAGCCATGTACTCAACCACACAGTCATCGAACCGAAAACCCATCTGAAATCCAGCCCAAGAGAAGAAATCCAATGTCTTGCTCCTACCCAATTGCTTATAATTCATCAAAATTTGCAGCACAAGTTCTGAACTCAACTTTTTTTTTAATTTTTTCAACAAAATATCAATACTTGTGCTTTCATTGGTATCTTTAGAGAGCAAAGAACATACTGAGCTGACAATTGAAGAACTTACTGCGTCTGGAGCTTGTGGGACTGTTGCAGGGAGTGGAATTGATCTTCTTGTGGTGAATTTTTTTGGGATTGTAGCGATTTGATTCTGGGTTGCGAAATTTGAATTGGGTTTGGAAGAAAATGGAGAAAAATGTGTGACGAATTTGAAGAGAAGTGACGAATGGATGGGAGGTCCTCCATGTTTGGTTCTACTGCGAGAGAGCATTAAGGTGAGTGGGAAGGTACAAAAGGGAATTAGGTTTAGGAAAGGCAAGTGCCGGTCGGGTTTGCCATTTTTAATATTTCTTCCGGCTCCGGAGATGAAATTAGGGGTGTAGCGTGTGTGGGCATAACTCGGCCGTTCCTCCTGAAACCCGAACCGTTAAACGGCTTTGTTCCATTTGGTTTTGCACAAGAATGGTCACAATTGAAGTAAGCCAAACCAGTCCAAGATTGATTCGGTTTGATTGGGTAGGCCAGTTTCTTTTCTAGACAGCGAAATTTAAAACTAGTTTAGGCTATGGTTGAAAGTGCTTTTAAAATGATGAAAACATTTTTGATGAAAATGAATTAAGAAAAAATCTTTTGTAAAAATGCAAGTTAGCTGACACACTCCGACCCCGATATCCACATGGTCATCGAAACTGAGGTATGCTGATTGATACCTGAAAGGTAATGAAGTCATAGCATGTAATTGATGTGTATAAATGTGGTCAAGTGTGTGATGAACCCCTCTAACTCGTTTGATGATCTGACACAGACCAATGTAGTGGGGACTTAGCTTTTCTTTCTTTCTAGCTTTTCTCTCTTTCAAAATGAACAACACTTCTACACAGTGATAGCTTCAAGAACATCCAATCTCCCACAATGTACACTCGATCGGCCGAATGTTTGTCTGCAATGCTCTTCTGTCGATCATGTACAACTTTGTATTTTCTCATGATCACTTGTATGTTCTGCGTCGTCTTGTCCATCAACTATGAACCTTCTAAAGTTCTCTCTCCGACCTCTGATCCAACACAATGGTATTCGGCACGGTTTGCCATACAAAACCTCGAATAGTGACATACCAATACTCTAGTGATAATTGTTGTTGTAGGCAAACTCTATCAAAGGTATTGAAGAACTGAAAACCTCAACATATCCTCAAGCGTCTAAAATGCACTTTAAAAAAAAAACACTTTTAGTTATTTTAAGCACTTCTAAATGAGCTCTTAACTTATATGAGGAGGATTCAAACTTAAGTAAAAAATTGTAAGTGTCCCTTGCCACTTAATAGTTAATACTATGGTGGAGTAGTATTTATGTTCACATATAAGTGTGAGGTGTTAGATTTGATTCTTGTCAATAATGAATTGAAACCAATTTCCCCATAAAATTTAAATGATGATTTAACTTGCTCAAATTTAATTTCTTTTTACGAACTGTTTGGAGTTGCACATGGTTAATACTATGGTGGAGTAGTATTTATGTTCACATATAAGTGTGAGGTGTTAGATTTGATTCTCGTCAATAATGAATTGAAACCATTTTCCCCATAAATTTTAAATGATGATATAACTTGCTCAAATTTAATTTCTTTTTACAAACCGTTGTTAGGAGCATATTTATGCGACTTAGTTAGCTTGTTTTCTTGCATTTACTCAGTTAGTTTCTATTTATTATAGTGATTTAAGCTATTTTCGTGTGTTTTCAGGTCCAAATAACAAAGTTGGCAAGAAAGTGCATTTTGGTGCATTTTAGAGTAGTTTTGGGCTTGGAATGGATAACATGTGCATGGAGCAAGGTGGATGGACAAAATTGAAGACCAAAAGATGCTAGGAACATGCTACAAATCTGGAGAAACAAGTTCAAGACAAAGAAGATAAGGAAAGAGCAAGAAACATGGAACATTATCCAAATCAACCTTATCTTATCCTATCTTTACCTTATCCTATCCCTTTTCTACCTTGATTCCAGCTGCAAGGGGGAATTCTTTTCATATTAGGACATGTAAAACCTGATTTCTAGAGGACTTAATCCTCTCCTACAAAGGTGGCGCCTCATTCCTTTCTAGAAGACCTTGTGTTCCTTCTAGAAACCTGACACAACATGTTCCTTCTAGAACCCTATTTTGGTGTCGCACCTTAGCCTTTCTAGAACCCCTTTTCCTAGTTTGTGCTCACCCTATATCCGTGTTCCTGATGGTTTTTGATGTGTAATCCTTTTTCCCCTTGGTTTATGCCAAACCCTAACATTTTCCCCTAGGATTATGCAATCCTTTTCCCTTCAGAAATTGTGCATAACCCTAGCTATAAATATATATTTCTGCCGCATAATTCATCACCACCCTCTACCATTAGATCACCACACCACCTGCACATACAAGAGCCTAAATTCAAAGAAAGATACCATTGTGACGCAGCAAGGAAGGAAGAGAGAAAGTTGGAGCCGTGACTTGCCATTCAATCTTTGGAGTGCTGGAGCATTTCTGGGTTCCTTTTATCCTTAGTTTTAGTTCAATGTTTGTTTTAATTTGGTTTTATGTTTTCAAAGACATGAGGAACTAATTTCTTTATAATTGGAGGTGAATTTGAAGCCATGATTATATGTTTTATATGAACTGATTACGTCCAGTTATTGTTTCTTGAGTCTTGAATGTGATTTGCTTATCTGAGTTATCAAAACTTGTTTATGTATGTAGACTGAGGGTCGACACTTAATTTGCATGCATGAATTTGATGCTAGAGTATAAGGGAGTTTCACCTAATCATTATGAACTTATATTCACAAGTAGTGGAAGTCACTAGTCATGATTGTGTTAAGTAAATTCTAGGCAGGAGTATCACGCTTTTCATAGTTACGAATGCTTCGTCATTGCTTATGGTTTTCAAAGAACTTAATGACCTTTGATATGTTTTTCTATCATGCTTTTCATAGTTAGGGAACTTGATAAGGATAATTTGGTTGCGATGCGTATTCCATCCAATTCAATGAGTTAAGAAAAATCTGATGGTTAATTTGTGCTATCACAGCTAACTTGGGGTGTTGTCATTCATAGTCTAAAGGAATAATAACTGAAAATTGGTTTGTATACATATGTCATGTGTTGAGAAGGACCATCTAACTAGCCTTTCATCCTTTTCAATTCACCAAATTCGTTTTTATAAAGTGTTTTATGCAAAGTTTCTGTTTTAAGTTTTAAATTTGTCAAAAACAATCCCCCTTTCATTGAGTCTTGTTATTTGGGTCAAAGTATGTTTTCTTTTAGTCTTTTAGTCAAGTTAAGTCTTATTTTCGTCGAAATCACTTGTTAGGTTTAGAGTTGAGTCTTTTTTATTGTTTGCTGCTGTTTAGAGTGTTTTGAGTCAGTTTTGAGTCTATAGAGTCTAATTTAGTGTTTTTAAGTCTTTTTTGTGTTGATTAGCATCCCTAGTTAATCCTCGGTCTAGAACGATCCCTACTTAGATCTTTACTACAATTGTCAATAATAGGGTTTGAAGGAAATAATGAGATTTATGTGGGATTTCTAGTGACTAACATGCATATACAATTCAAGATTTATAAACATTAGCAACGGAAGCATGTTATCACATAATATCAAAGCTATAGTCATGCAAATCCCCTTCAAGAAGCATAGGTTCATATATGATGCATCTAAGAAAAATTGAAGAACAAAGTGAAGGTATAGTTTTATACCTCTTGAAGCTCTTTGTTCTTGGAACTCATTGAGTCTAGCCTCCCTCCTAGCTTCCTCCACCTTGAAAGATTTAGAGCTCCTTTGTCCTTTAGTCTCCAAAGTAGAAGACCTCTAAAGATCCACACCCACCAATGTAGTGAGATGGATAATGGAATAACCAAAGGGAGAGAAAATGATTAGCTAAATCCCCTTTGGTGGCCGGCTTTGTGTGTGTGTAGAGAGAGAGAGATGTTTTTCCTCTTTTGTGAAAAGAACACACAAAACCCTTAATGAAACTCTTTCATTAAACTTTCTTTATAAATGTCAAAGAAGTGAGTGAACAACTTGACTCTCTCTCTCTCTCTTTGGCCGGCCCCTTAAGTGTTGTTTGGGCTTTGGGCTTTTATCATTTCAAGTCATCGTATGCTTAAATAAAAGCCCAATGGGTTTGGGTTTAATGGGCCCAAATGAACCCGAACTTTTCTTTAAGCCCAAAACGATCTTTCATCGCTTCTATGATTTCTTTAGACTTTCTAATTAATCATAACACTTAATTAATCCAATTAATTTATTCCATCATCCTTTAGTTGTCTCACCACAAGAGTGTTTCGGTGTACAATCATTTTAGGTTCTAATTAGCAAGGCAGTGAGGTGATTGGCACCAATCCAATTGATTTGTATTAATCCAATCACTTAGTGAATTAAAACTTACTTTCAATTCTCCTTCTTCTTTGATGACTACTTATTTAATCATCTAGAAGAACCCACAAGCCATGAGTGATATCTAACCATATATCATGGCTACCCAAGCTAATGTAGAATTTGTTCTTGTACAACTTTCTTGAGACAGCCTTGCTGTATCAATAAGTCCATTTTAAGTCTGTACTTCAAAATTGACCTTGTCACAATTTGTCATTTTGAGTAACATCAATATTTATTATGTCTATCAAATAGACTTCATTCATAATATGTTGCTCAAAAGTATAACATCACTCCCACTGACCTTGTTGTAACTAAGCATTCAATCGAAACCTTAAGAAAAACATAACACTTATATTTTCTTGATTTGAATGCATACAACTCCCACTAACTTGTCTTGGATCCATTGACAATCTTTAAGATCCATTAGCTTATTGATGATGTCTCAACAGTTTTGGACAATCAACAACTCTAGCTAACACAAGTTATTTAAACGAACATACACAAAAAGAATTCCTTCTCAAGTAATTTCATTTGAAATGTGTGACTTGTTTAATCAAGTCCATTCATTTAAATTATATGGTGTCAAACATCATATTTCAAGTTTTATTCGTACTAAAACCTTTTAAAGTAGTCATATAAGCATTATCCAAATCATTAGTGGAAGCATGGCTCCTACTAATGATATAGGAGTTCAACCATTCCGACTAGGTGGTTGATTTAATTCCTTGTTAAAACTACATAGAGCATTATAGTTACATGAGGTGTTGAAATCGGATTGTCTTGTTGTTAAACTATATGTTGTGACTCATTTTGAAACTATTCCCTTTTGTTTCATCAACTTGTCCATTTGCTTTGTACTTAGCATGTTCTCATAAAAGAGAATGATGGACAACTCCCAACACATAACGATTTTTGTGCTAGGTTGGTGAAACCAACATTCATACGTTATTCTTAGAATGTTACACAACATAGAATTTTAACGCTTCGAAGAGCTTGAGACCTTTTTAACAATTAAAATTACAAGCTCATTAATAGTAGTAAAGTACTATTAATTTTAGACAACTATAAACCAATCATATTCAAGTTTATATCCTTTTCTCACCTCCCATTGTTTCTCATGACCTTAATGAGAAATCGCATTATACATTCTTAGTGTATAATTATGAAGTATACGGGTAGAGGACATTGCGGAGTAGCTTAGAACCTTTTAAGCTTATTATTCCAACTCCACTAAGTTCATGTCTTGTTATTAAGTGACTAAAGTCTTTAAACTTTTTATAGATTTAGACACTTCATCATTGGTTTGATTACTAACATATTTGACATTTCTTAAAACAATTTAAGAATGTCCAATTAGTTGTTCAAAACTACTAATTGAACCAATAGTGATCTTGGTTATTGTGGTTAAGTAAGTGATAACCATATAAGAAACGTTTTTCTTATGTATTACTTATGTCATTATAATGTGATCTTCCTTTTCTTCAAGAAAGGAATCTCTAGACTTTCTCAATTCATAATACTACTTTGAGGAACAAATTTAGTAGAAGGCATTCATCACATTACATTGATATGATAAGTTAAACATTCATAATGTTTTAATACAAAAGAATTAGCTCCTACATTAGAGACTAATTATATACCTTCATATAGGCACCAAAAGTGGGTCTTCCATCATATGAAGCCACATAATAAGTCCTTAGCAAAATAAGAAAGTTTAAAGACTATCTTTAAGTGCCTAACAAACTTCCTAAGTAGTTAGCAAACAATTAATGGCCGAACCCTTCATTCCATTCTTTTCTTTGCTCGTCCATCTTCTACTTGGCTCCATCACCTACATACAATTGCATAAGTGATTAGCATTTTATATAAAATATAAAGATTAGAAGATCTAACAATTAGAATTGAAGATAAGAACAAAAACCATACCTTGTGGTTTGTCCTTCAGAGATGCAAGGTATAACCTGCAATTCCTCTTCCAATGCCCGTCATTTCCACAATGGTGGCAAGTCCCCTTGGGCTCATTTGCCTTCTTTTTCTTCACTCCTCCTTGGGCCTTAGGAGTGGATGACTTCTCCTTTCCTTTGCCTTTGCCTTTCGGCTTGGCCTTGGAAGATGATGGCTTGTTGTAGGCTACTGCAACAGTCCCTACAATGTTCTCTTTCTTCATAGTCTTCTCAGCGGTTACTAACATGTTTAGTAACTCAGAGAGAGTGTTATCCATCTTGTTCATGTTGTAGTTCATAACGAACTGCGAGAATGAATCAGAAAGAGAAGCCAAGATGAAGTCCTGGGGCAATTCCCCTTCAAGTGGAGTCCCTAGGTTCTCCAATTGTTCAATGAGTCCAATCATCTTCAGTACATGTTGATGCACTGGGGCTCCCTTGACCATTTTGGTCTTCACAAGTTCACTGACAGTGCTGAAGCGACGATTGTGCGTCCCTTCACCATATAACTCCGTAAGATGAAGTATGATGGAGGATGCACTGTCCATACCCTCGTGCTGTCTCTGCAGCTCCTCATTCATGGAAGCCAACAGATAGCACTTGGCTTGTGTATCATCCTCAACGTGCTTGTCATACTTAGCACGTTCATCCTCAGTGGCCTCAGGGCCAAGATGTATGTGAGGTGGAGCCTTGTCTAGTACGTAAACAATTTTCTCCAAGGTTAGGAGAATCTTGACATTACGATACCAAGATGGGAAATTGTGCCCCTCAAGGCAATGCTTGTCGAGTATCTTTGCAAGTGTGCTTCCAACCATATCTAAATACATAACAATAAAATAATTAGTTTGATTGTTGATTAAGTCAAACGATTCGGGTCTTTAAACCGAATGACACCACCCACTATTTTTGGCAAATTCCATATCCCTCAAGATGGAATCCGGGAGATTTCAATGAAAGCTCCTAGCGGGTTATGGGAGGCTCACTATTACCAAGCCCACCTCACGATGATACGATGTTGGCTAGCAAAAATAATAATGAGAGGGTAGAACTACCCATTCACAACAACCTCTTGTGATTACCCATCTTGTTGGCCTCTAGAGAACAATGCCTTACAATGATATGATGTTGGCACCATTTCTCTTAGTTAAGTTTTGACCCACCATGCCGGTTTAGATAGGGGTTCAAGTACGACTTCACGATGATACGATGTTGGCCATACTCGTTGCCTACCTTCACCACATCAAATGTTTGAAATAGACTCCTCTTGAGTATAAGCACATACTTTGAACTCCCCCATGATAGGGTGAAGGCGGTGTATGAGTCATAAACGATTGGAGCCTACCATGGTGGAAGGCCACGAAGAAGTGTTCAAAGCACCTCTCCGCTTTCAACTTAATATTGGATGTTGGTTGAGGGATTTTAAGGTCTCATCATTTTATTTATTTAATCATATTAAAATAAATTGTGTCCTATTACAACTACTAGTCCAAAGTAAATGAAATTAGTAGCATATTATATCTCCACTATTCGTTTTGGCAAAACAAATCAATATGAAAACAATTTTCAAAATATTGGAGATATATATTACTACTAATTGTGTTCATTTTAGTTTAGTAGCGTATGATACTCCCACTATTTGTTTTTGAGAAAAACAAATCAATATCAAAAACGAATTTTTTTCAAATATTGGAAGTAACTACTACTACCTAGGTTTTTGCATTCCTTTAAATTTGGACTTTATAGTTATCTTAGGCTCTTTGGATGACTATGGACTTATTAGGTTGATTCAACAATGAGCCAACATTGTTGAATAAGATCTAGGGAGGAATGTATCGTTTTAATTACGCGCTTTCAATCCAATTAAAACATTTTTCATTGAGCCATTAGAAACGAAAGACAATCATTCATTGCTAATCAGGGCGTTGGACCCAACAAATCTTTAATCTCATGAAAAACCCCTTTTGATATATCTCCTTACCAATAGTTAAAGAAACTCTAGTCTAGTACTAGAGGGAATCAACTAATTGAAAGAGATAAAGAAGTAATAAGAATTACAAACCGATTTGTACAAATTCCTACAAATTACATATACTAAGAGGGAGAGAAAGATTAATGTCTAACATGTTGAGGTCCAATTGAAATAGCAATTAAAACACATTCCCAAGGTTCAAACCATTTGAATTTAGCGGCCCTTATCGTTTAAGGCACAAGTCCATAGTCAACCATTTTACAAACTACTTAATCGCATTAAATAATTAAATTGGAATGCAACATAATCAATTAGACTTAGTACATATGGGCATAATTATATGATGAGTTTAAGCTACAAACAAAATTAAAATCATAACATTTTAATCTCATAAAGAGGTGGGGCCGAAATGCAATTATGAAAAGTTAGGGGTAAAACCGCAAATACTAGAAAATATAAACAACTTTTAAAATTGCAAAATAGTCCATAGAGGACCCATCAATAGGGTGGCCGGTTATGTGATGGGGGGAGAGGGAGTGTGTCATACATGTTCCCTAAATTTCAAAATAAAGCAAAGGCCTAGCTATTCCTTGTCACCACTTGTGCAAGTTGGCTTAAATAGGTAAGATGGGTGTAAGGTCTCCTAGTCAAGTCTACGATGGAGTCAATCAATGGAAAGCTATTGATGGCAAGTTTATCACCCAAATTCAAAAACAAAGTATGAACATAAGAATAAAACCATTTACTCCAAAACCAAAACCATGAACACAATGTCAAGATTTGCACTTTTTGGTGACTTTTTCAAACCAAAAAAAACAAAAGTGACAAGGCCTTTACTTTCTAGCTTCAAATTGTGTGTGTGTGACTTAAAATAAAACACAAACACAAGCCAAAAAATCCCCCCAAAACCGTGCCCTCCCCTATGGTACAAAAGCCCCAAATTTTGTTCAAAAAAGCTCACTCTTCATTCATGCATCCAAAACACTTTTTGCATACATATCTTTTTCAACTCTTGAAACACATTTTTCAACATTTGAAAAACTAAAGATAAACATATTTTGAATGAAGAAATAATATGTCAAACATAAAATTAAAACCCATATGCATAAAATCCAAAAGGACACATCAAATATAAACCTTTGGCTCTGATACCACTTGAAGGAAATAATGAGATTTATGTGGGATTTCTAGTGACTAGCATGCATATACAATTCAAGATTTGTATACATTAGCAACGGAAGCATGTTATCACATAATATCAAAGCTATAGTCATGCAAATCCCCTTCAAGAAGCATAGGTTCATATATGATGCATCTAAGAAAAATTGAAGAACAAAGTGAAGGTATAGTTTTATACCTCTTGATCTAGACTTGAGACCAAGGATGGACCACCTCCAAGCTCTTTGTTCTTGGAACTCCTTGAGTCTAGCCTCCCTCCTAGCTTCCTCCACCTTGAAAGATTTAGAGCTCCTTTCTCCTTTAGTCTCCAAAGTAGAAGACCTCTAAAGATCCACACCCACCAATGTAGTGAGATGGATAATGGAATAACCAAAGGGAGAGAAGATGATTAGCTAAATCCCCTTTGGTGGCTGGCTTTGTGTGTGTGTAGAGAGAGAGAGATGTTTTTCCTCTTTTGTGAAAAGAACACACAAAACCCTTAATGAAACTCTTTCATTAAACTTTCTTTATAAATGTCAAAGAAGTGAGTGAACAACTTGACTCTCTCTCTCTCTCTCTTTGGCCGGCCCCTTAAGTGTTGTTTGGGCTTTGGGCTTTTATCATTTCAAGTCATCATATGCTTAAATAAAAGCCCAATGGGTTTGGGCTTAATGGGCCCAAATGAACCCAAACTTTTCTTTAAGCCCAAAACGATCTTTCATCGCTTCTATGATTTCTTTAGACTTTCTAATTAATCATAACACTTAATTAATCCAATTAATTTATTCCATCATCCTTTAGTTGTCTCACCACAAGAGTGTTTCGGTGTACAATCATTTTAGGTTCTAATTAGCAAGGCAGTGAGGTGATTGGCACCAATCCAATTGATTTGTATTAATCCAATCACTTAGTGAATTAAAACTTACTTACAATTCTCCTTCTTCTTTGATGACTACTTATTTAATCATCTAGAAGAACCCACAAGCCATGAGTGACATCTAACCATATATCATGGCTACCCAAGCTAATGTAGAATTTGTTCGGAGAACCTATTAAGTTGGAATTACAATGTAATTCGATCCTTCTCTAATACAATACTCACAATCATATTACTAGGGTATGGATATTTAATGTCAAACCCCTAATGTGATTATATCAAGTTATATGATTCTATTGAGTCGTATAGGAACGCTTTCCATCATTACGCTCGATACTTCGGCCGAAGATTCCTGAATCATATCTTAGAGTATTCATCCTCTCATAACGAGGATTAGAGATCCCTTGTTGATCATTCATATGCCTCTGAGAATAAATCACTGACCCCAACAATGCATAGAACACATCCAAGATGAGATGTGATCACGTCTCATTATCAAATGATCAGCAACGTATCCCCAAGACAACTATGATGTCTCAGGTCAAAGGATTACTTACATTATAACAACCAGTAGAGTAACTTGCTTGGCATGTGAGTAGACCTCCATGCAAGTACTCTCGTTTGATTGTGTTCAATGAACTCATTCCCATAATGAGCACCTACATACTTGTCTTAGTGTCACTACACGAATGGCATGAGACTTTCCATCCTTCCCATTGGAAGGGGACTGAAGGAAATTTTGTGAAAAACATGTTCATTTAAGCAATATCTATAGCGTGCAATTAACAATTAAAAGGCGGAATCATGCTTGTATGCACTTAAAAACAAAACATTAACCATGAAATTCAAAGCCTAGTAGTTAGGTGAACCATGACTCAACTCAAGAACAAAGTGAGTTGAGAAATTTATACCTTTGTAGATTCCTCTTTGCATAAGCAAAGGCTAATCACCCAAGGAGAGGGCCTTCATTCCTTGCTTCTTAGATCCATGGATTTGGATGGAAGAATATGTTTCTCCAAGTTCTCAAAATAGAGAACCTCTAAGTCTCCACACCAAGGTAAGATGTGAAGAAGAGATGAGTGACCTTGGAGGAGAAAGATTACTAGCTAATCCCTCCAAGGGTGGCCGGCCTCTTTAGAGAGAAATGAGAGCTTTGTGTTCTCTCCAATTTTCTCAAAAAACCCTAAAAGAATTTTGGCTATAAAGTCATATTTATACCTTTATTCATTGGAGTGGCAAACTTGTAATTAAAGCAAGTTCACTACCCTTCCTCTAAATGGCCGGCCTTAGGGTATTATTGGGCTATTTGGGCCTTTGTGAATCATTATTCATTAAGTTGTCATACAACTTAAGTCAATGGGCTTGACGTTCGAAGCCCATTGGGCCTTGAGGTCCAATACTATCCCGAGGTCTTTAACGAACTTATTCGTTTGATTAATTAACATATTAATTAATCCTTGCCATAAATAATTAAACCATTTAATTATCCTTACTCATCTCCTTTGTTTCTTCAATCTCTACCATACACGGTGTACGATCCATTAGGTTCCTTTTAGCGAGGCAGTGGGCGATTAGAACTCTTTCAAATCGATTGTGAATTGAAACTTACTTTCAATTCTCCCTTTAGTGTTTATACACGTTTAGGGCTTCCACAAACCATGAGTGACATCTACCAGTATGTCATGGTTACCCAAGCTAATCAGAAGAGGTGGAGAACCTATTCAGTTTAGGATTACAATGCAATACGGTCTTTCTCTAATACAATACTCTTGACCACATTGTTTGGTTTGATAGTTTATTCATGTCTACTATCCAATGAGATTCATTTACTTATATGATTACTTTGACTGTGATTTGGAACGACTTCCTAAATCTAATTCATTGATAAGCTCATATTTATACATATTTTACATCAAATTCTCTCGTCTTTTCTTAGTTAGTTTCTTATATTTTTGAGTTAATTGCTTTGTTTTTGTGTTTTATAGAATTTATCTAGCTAAGAAAATAAAAATAGCACTAGTGAGGTTTTAAGTAATAAATTCGTCATTTTTACATGGCTCACTTATTTTATTAACTTAAGAAAACATTTTGGCAGACAAAATGGAGCGAAAGAAAAGCAAAAAGAAATAAAATTAAAGGAGAATGGAAATGATGCATAAAAAATAAAAGGCAAGCAACTAAGGGGGGACTTTAAAGAAATATGAAGGTGCAGCTTGGCAGCAGGAAAAGCACGGCAAACCTTGAGGAAAGAAGGTCAGAAAACAAAAAAATAATAAGAGGATTAAAAGGAGATATAAGTGGAGGTGGTGAGTGTGCAGAAATATAATAAGGAAGGCTTAAAATAAGGGGGGAGGACTAATGGAAGGAACCAACGGGCAGTGGAGATAACGCGGAAAGAAAAAGGAAGGTACAAAAGCAGTCAACAAATAATAAAAGGGGAGTGCGAGTGGAGAAGGTAGCTGGCAAAGGAGGCTAGTGGAAATAAACAAAATGGGTGAAGTACTGATGGCAGAAATAAAGGAGGGCAGCTGCGGAAAGAAAGAGGGGAGCGACAGAAGAAGGCGCTGTCTTGGGGGCAGCAAGAGAACAAGAAGGAGCTGCCTTCCTGGCAGCTAGGAAGGAGAGAAGACAGAAGCACAGAAAACTGTGCGAGGGCAGGGAGAGAGGAAACGGAAGGCAAGAAAGCTGCCTTTTGGCAGCTGGCACGCGGAAGCTGTCGAGGGAGCGCAGGAGCCTTGGGCAGTCAGCACAGAAGTCAGCACGCAGAGAAGCTGCCATTGGCAGCTGGAGCACGCAGGGGGGTCTCGGGCAGAGCAGAAACAGAAGCAGCAAAGTTTCACTATCTTTTCTCTCGGTTAATTCGTTCCAAATCTATGTTTTATTTTATATTTTAATTTAAGAAACATGTGTAATTAATTTCTGTTTAGTTAGAGGGGAATTTGAAACCATGGATAAATGTTTATTATGATTTGATTTACTCCAGTTATGAATTTATAAATGTTGGATGTGGTTTACTTTTCTGTGTTGATTAATAACTTGTTTATGTATGTGGGTTAAGGGTCGACACTTAATTTGCATGCTTAGACTTGATGCTAGGATATAAGGGAATTTCACCTAATCGTTATGAACTTATATCCATGAGTAGTAAAAATCGCTAGTCACGATTGTGTTTAGTAAACTCTAGGTTGGATTAACATGCGTATTCCATAGTTATGAATGCCTAGTCGATGCTTATGATTTCCATTGAACTTAATGATTTTTGATATGTCTCTCTATCATGCGTATTCCATAGTTAGGGAACTTGATAAAAATAATTTGGTTGTGATGCGTATCCCGTCCAATTCAATGAATCTAGGGAAATTTGAAGGTTAATTTAAGCGGACCTAATTAACTTGGAGCATTGTCATTTATTCGTTTATTGAAATCATAACTGGGAATCAAATTATATGCATAAGTTCATGTGTGGATAAGGAACCCTCTAACTACGTCTCATCATTTTAATTTCATCAAAATATATTTTCTTTGAAGTTTGTTTTTAAGTTTCTGTTTTAAATTCAATTTCGTCAAAAATCAATCCCCCATTTATTTTAAGTGTTAGATTTGTTAGAAATCAATTTAGTTTGTGTTTTCTTGAGTTTTGAATTATTTTGAGTCTTTTGATTTGTTTTAGATTATTTGTTAGTTTTATTTTGAGTTATTCTAGTTAAGTGTTTTGAGTCTAGTTTAGTGTTTTAAATTTTGTTTTTACGTTTTTAATTTAATTTTACGTTGGTTAGCATCCCTAGTTAATCCCCGGCCTAGAACGATCCCTACTTACATCATTACTACAATTGTCACAAATAGGGTTTAAATTTGTGCGTTAATTTATTTTCGCATCATTCATACTCTGGCCATAGATTCTTAATCATATCATAGAGTATTCTCCCTCAAATGGTTCGAAGGTTAGAGATCCCTTGTTGCGCATTTACTTGCCTCCATGACTAAGTGGCTTAACCCCAACTATGCCGTGGACACCCTCTGACGGAGTGACTTTGACATAGTCAAAGATCAAGGACCTAACCACAAGACAAATATGATGCCTCAGGTCAAAGGACTACTTTGCATTATCCCAACCATGAGTTCTCATGTGACATGAATATGAGAACTCCTCGTTGATCGTGTTCAGTGGACTCATTCGCTATTGAGCACCTACATGCTTGTCTGGGTGTCAATCACACCAATGACTCGAGACCAGTCACTCTCCCTGAGAGAAGACATAACATGTACTAATCTTAACGGACTGTCAATGCCCAATTGGCAATCCTATGATCAGGAACGTTTAGGATATGTATAAGAAAGAGAATGGTCTCATAAATCTAACTTGTTTAAATTACATTCTCCTAATTACATATTCCTTGGACTTATCGTTTAAGCATATAACATTTATATGAGACGGCTTAAAACAATAACCTTTGCCCTTGATATTAAACTAGATTAGTTCAACATGTGAAATGTCCGTAAAGTATCATCATATGATTGGTTTTAGGGCACATTTCCAACAATCTCCCACTTGCACTAGAGCCAATCAGCTTGGTTATCAGTGATGATACCTCTTCTGTAGTCATTTCAAAAATGGCTGAGTAGTAGGCCTAGGCAATGTATATCTATATGTTATCCATAGAAGCAACCTTGAGAATAACGACGTCACCATTATACATGATTCTCAATCATGTGGTTCAGTCTCTCATTTGAGTTCGGATCTTGATGAGACCTTGATTCCCTGGCTTGAGCTATCGCCCCATTAGTGTCGTAGTGTCGGTACACTAGAGACATTTTCTGGTTGGAACCGAATAGAGAGTTCATGAATGAACTTTCCCATCCAAACAACATTGTTGTAAGCTTCTATATGGCAATATATTTTGCATTCATAATGGAACACACTAAAGTCATTACTTTTAATGTTTCCATCCAAATATCTCTTTAGTCATAATAAAGAGATATCTGATTATCTCTTCATTCATAATGAAGAAACATCCAATGATGGATTAGATTCATAATCTAATACATTTACGCTTCATTTACGTTACTCTAATTCTTCCTCATTCTTTGAGGAATCTATCCTTTAGTATTTCTTAAATACTTAGAGACTCACTTGACAGTTGCCATGGTTCTGATCCTGGGCTTGCACTGATATCGTCTTGTACCGATCTTGGTACAACTCATATCAATGTTTTCATACAATATGTTATACGTAAATCACCTTTCTGCGTATGCATAAAGGATTCTTATTTATGCATTAGTTCTTTGGGAGTCAAAGGGCACGTTCCCTTTGAGAAGGGCAACTTGCTAGTCACACTGGAGTCGTCCTTCTAATTGAAGTTTATCATCATATGAGAAACTTCCTAGCATCTTTTGTCTATTATTAGGGATTGATATAATCTAATTATATCTTGAAATCTATCATTATAGATTTACATCCCATGTTTATAGACTATGTCTCCCATATCCATTCTATCTTTATAGAATGTTTAAAGTCATAACTTTAACGAAGAAGTATTCTTTCCATTTCCAAAATTAATATATCATATATATTCAAATTTAGGAATATGATTAACTCCCACTAATCTTTTGTAAACCTAGTAAACAAAAGATTTATTTACATCTATATGAGAAATCAATCGATTTGATCTTTCTATCATAAGACGCTTATAGCTCCCACTAGCTTGCTGAGATCCATGATGGATGGATCTCTACAACTTACATGTCTTGTGATTCATAGTTTTAGACATATATTATCAAGACTATCTTAATAATGGTTTCGGAAACCCATATTATGTCCAAACATTGAATCACCATTTAGTTGTAGCTAGCAATCTTCGAATTAATTGAAACTAAGACTACGTCAAAGATGGTTCCTTCAAAGTCAACCATTCACTTTGATTGTAGTCACCTTAAGCTACCAATTAGCTATAAAGGTTTCATTATTTCGGGTCAAATGGTACTTTACCATTTCCTTGAGTATATATCGTATATACACTCAATGTAGTCATAAGGATTTTCATTCTTATTTCTTTCGAATTAAGAGGTGCAACTCTATGACATAGTCATAAAGTTCAAACCATTCAACCGAGACAGTTTATAAATCCTTCTTGACTACCTTGGAGCTTGTGGTATAGGAACTAGGTTGTTATATTTGTTGATCACTATCTTGTCTCTCAAAGAACCCATTCTTTGAGTTCTATCTCTTGTTCATTTGCTCTATCTTGGGCAAATCCTAGTGTAGGATTACAATGAACTACCCAACAAACAACATTTGTTAGTTGGTTTATAGAAGTGATATCCAAATGTTAATTTAAGGATACCCACAAGATAATTCTTAAACAAATATTGCTTATTAGCACACAACCCCAAATCTTAACATGATTAAGTTTTGTCTTTCTTTCCAACTACATCCTATGGAGTCACGAAAATTTTGGAAGATCTTCTAATTGATAATCATATTGTCTTAGAAGTATATATCCTATATATGGGTAATTGATAATATCCAATGAACTAAATCTTATTCAAGTTCGTTCTTCTCCTAATGGAGAAATCCATTATCTTATGATGCTTCTTTCCTTGATATCTTTTCAAGGAAACTGTTCTAAAGCGTTACCTTTCCTTGGATCAAATCTAAGGAGGTAAATACTTTAGACGTCTTACTCATCAACTCACATTCTTGAATTCTTTGAAACCTTTTTGCAAAGTATTCGGACTTGTGTTTATTCAAAATAAACTATAGTCCAACCAAGAGTGATATTCGGTGAACGTCATACAACATGAGTAGTATTATGTTGTGGACAAGTGCCACTAACATCTAAGTGAATTAACCTCAACAACTTTGTGATTCTTTCTTCTTTCCAAAAGAATAGAGATTTGAACATTTCGCCTCTATACAGTTTTAACAAGAAGGTATTGGATCCGGATCTAACGATCCAAAGCATCCATCTATGACCAACTCGTAATTTATGTTTTAGAGGTATCACAACTCAGTTGAGATTAGTCACTACTTTGCAATCTTTTGGGTTTTAAGCATCGTTATATTCTAAACAGTTAACACTACCATATCATCTCTACTATACAGATAATTAATTAGATTACAATAATCTAATCATTCATTAATAAAGAACAATGTTTTGTCAAACAAAACATTTATCCATTTAACATACGGAATTAAGTTCCTTTATTCATTTGGAATGTAAAGACAATCTTTGTTTTTCCATTTTCTTTGGTAGTTCATATGAGGAAGTAAGTTATCTGCTTTCACAGAGATCTACATTTAATTCACGTTCCGAATGTGAAGTACATTCTCTTCTCTCATTAATCTTCTACTCCTTATTAGCCACACTTTTACAACGATTGTAAAACATAGTTACTAATACGGAATCAAGCATTCAAGTAGAAGAACCAACTGTTTTGAACTTTTCAAGAACAATTTACAATACCTTCGAAAGGTGTGTTCTTGACATTTGCAAGACATTTCTTGCAAATACCCCTTCCAATGTCCATCCTTTCATAAAGAAAGTTTGTTCCCTTGGAGTTATTTCGCTTTCTTCATTTGACTTCTCCTTTGACTACAATAGTCATGGTCCCTAAACTCCCACTATCTCTCTTGAAACATATTTCAATTGTGTTATACACATAAAACAATTTGAAGAGCGTGTGGTTATTGTTCACTATATAGTTTACAATAAACTTAGTGAACCATTTGGATAGGGACACAAAGGTGAAGTCCTTGCCTAGTTTCCGTCTCTAGAAGTGGTTTAACACTTCAACACTCAATGATTCAAAATCATCATAAGTCCATGTTGATGGACTATTTTTGTCAACCAACTATTATGTTCTAAACATAATTACAAACTTTCAAGAGTTGTTCAAGGCAACTCTCATTTCTTCATACAACAATTTGTAAGTGAAGAATCATGGCACATATAGTGTCCATGCTCTTGTGCTTTCTTCTTAAGTTCTTTGTTCATTTAACAAAGAAACAAGCACTAGTATTTGCATTAACTAAGGGTTGTTCAAAGCAACTCTTATTTCTTCATACAACGATTTGTAATTGAAGAATTATGACATTAAAAGTGTTGTCCTCTTTATGATAGACTTATCTAACATGTTCTTCCAATGATACATTATCAATAGGAAGATTGTGAGGGTGAGACTACTTAGGTACATATACAATCCATTTAAGACAATCTTTGGGATTGTAGTACCAAGTCCGGAAACTAAAGCATTCGGCTTTTCTTTGTCAAGTTTTGGATAGCGTTTGCAAATATATTGGTAAACAAATACATAACGAATATAAATTGATTGATTTTAAGCCATTTGATTCGGGTCTTTAAATCAAATAGCACCACCCACTATTTTTGGCAATATCCATATCCCTCATTGGAATTCGAGAGTTTTGGAGGAAACTCTTAGTAGGGTATGGGAGAATCACCATTACCAAGCCCACCTCAGAAGAATATCATATTGGCTAGCAACAATAATGATGAGAGGATAACGCTTTAGCCATTTACAACTTTTGTAATTACCCATCTAGTTTGGCCTCTAGAGAATGATGCCTCAGAAGAATATCATATTGGCACCATTGCACTTAGTTAAGTCATTCCCACCATGCTAGTTCAAGTAGGGGTTCAAGAATGGCCTCAAAAGAATATCATATTGACCATACTCGTTGCCTACCTTCACTTCATCATATGTTTATAGGCTTCTCCTGAATGTAAGCACATACTTTGCATACCCCAGAACTGGACGAATACGGTGTATGAGTCACAAACGATTGAAGTCTACCACGGTGGAAGGCCACGAAAAAGTGTTCAAAGCACTCTCACGCTTATCAACTTAATAATGGTTTGGTTGAGGGTTTTATGTCTCATCACATATAAACATTCATTTTAATCTTATTAAAACAATTTGGTCCTATTACAACTATTGGTCCATATGATCGATTTAGTTGTACATGATACTCCCACTATGTTTTGTAAAACGATTTTTAAAGCAAGAGTACATGGTACTACTAACATAAGGTTTGCATTCATTGATGGACTATATAGTTGCCTTAGGGCCTTAGGATGACTATGAACCTTTTAATTAGATCCAACACGAGCCTTGTGTTGAATCTCGGTCTAGGGATGGTGATTGATTTTAGTTACGCGTTTAATCATATTAAGGCGTGTTGTTCCTATTGGGCGTTGGACCCGCTACTCCATTTTCATGCATATCAAATAAAACAAGAAAAAGGAGTACTTCAAAGTAAAGAAGAGCTTATGCTCTTTTACAACATTTGATCAAAACAAATTACTTTAAAGTAAAGAAGAGCTTATGCTCTTTTACAACATTTGATCATATCAAATTACAACCAAAATCTAATCTACACATTCCCATGGTTCAAACAAATTTGAGACGGCCTTTCACATAGCTCAATTATCGTAGGCTTAGGTTCATAATCACCCTTTAATTAATTAACGCTTTAACTAATTAAACTTGAATGCAACATTTTCATTTGGTTTTTGTATCCATAGAATTGATTTAAATGGAGCTAAATGAAATGAAAATCCAATTCTCATTTAAAGAGACAAAACCATTTTGTTCTCATCCTAATTTGAGCCAAAATGCAATAACCTCAACCTTTGGGCTATGTTGCAAAACTTAAACTTTTGAGCTCATTTTGTAAAAACACAAAAGTCCACTACTTCATGTAATCACAACTAGAACCCAAAAATTTCAATAAATTCAAAAACTTCATTAAAGGAACAAAACAATTTGACCTTTAGTGATTTTGGGCCTTTACGTAAATACGTAAACTTTTGGGTCAAACTACAAAATACACAAAAGTACCAAAACTTTATGTAATTGCATAAAAGCCCCAAAAGCACTCCCATTGAGGGAGTGGCCAGTTTTGGAGAGGTGTGAACCCACAAAAATTTTGAAAATGTTTCAACTAAGTCATAAAGCCATGCAAGTGGAAATAGGTTGGTGTGAATAAAGCCATGCAAATGGAAATAGGTTTGCAAGTGGTGTGTGTGTAAGAGAAGTACTTCTTACACACCCATCACCATTTCTATCACCTTTCAAAAATTTCAATAAATGTGTTGATGATAGATAAGTCACACCCACCAACACAAAACAAAGACTTTATGAAATAAATCAAAACTTTTAATCAAAACACCAAACTTTTTGTTCTTGGCTAAAATATCAAGAACAATGAAGAACATCCATGAAAACCCATAAGAGCTCCATGAATGTTTTCAAGCAATAAAACTCAAATTTTCACTTCTCAAAATGGGGTTAACATCCTAGGGTACTTAGGGGTTCCAAAAGTCACCTTAAAACATTTTTAACAAGTCAAACAAGAACCCAAAAATCCACCCTTTGGATTTGGCCGAATTTCCCCAAAAACATGGCACCAAATTTTAGCTCCAAAATTCATGCTCATATGAACTACATCTACAACATTTGAGATGGCAAATTTTCTAACAAAATTTACATTCAAAGAAGCAAGAATAAAGCTTGTAACAATTACAACATTTGAATCATAAACTATGAACTACAAAACCCAAAAGGATCCACCAACTACTAGACCTAGGCTCTGATACCACTTGAAGGAAATTTTGTGAAAAACATGTTCATTTAAGCAACATCTATAGCATGCAATTAACAATTAAAAGGCGGAATCATGCTTGTATGCACTTAAAAACAAAACATTAACCATGAAATTCAAAGCCTAGTAGTTAGGTGAATCATGACTCAACTCAAGAACAAAGTGAGTTGAGAAATTTATACCTTTGTAGATTCCTCTTTGCATAAGCAAAGGATAATCACCCAAGGAGAGGGCCTTCATTCCTTGCTTCTTAGATCCATGGATTTGGATGGAAGAATATGTTTCTCCAAGTTCTCAAAATAGAGAACCTCTAAGTCTCCACACCAAGGTAAGATGTGAAGAAGAGATGAGTGACCTTGGAGGAGAAAGATTACTAGCTAATCCCTCCAAGGGTGGCCGGCCTCTTTAGAGAGAAAAGAGAGCTTTGTGTTCTCTCCAATTTTCTCAAAAAACCCTAAAAGAATTTTGGCTATAAAGTCATATTTATACCTTTATTCATTGGAGTGGCAAACTTGTAATTAAAGAAAGTTCACTACCCTTCCTCTAAATGGCCGGCCTTAGGGTATTATTGGGCTATTTGGGCCTTTGTGAATCATTATTCATTAAGTTGTCATACAACTTAAGTCAATGGGCTTGACGTTCGAAGCCCATTGGGCTTGAGGTCCAATACTATCCCGAGGTCTTTAACGAACTTATTCGTTTGATTAATTAACATATTAATTAATCTTTGCCATAAATAATTAAACCATTTAATTATCCTTACTCATCTCCTTTGTTTCTTCAATCTCTACCTTACACGGTGTACGATCCATTAGGTTCCTTTTAGCGAGGCAGTGGGCGATTAGAACTCTTTCAAATCGATTGTGAATTGAAACTTACTTTCAATTCTCCCTTTAATGTTTATACACGTTTAGGGCTTCCACAAACCATGAGTGACACCTAGCAGTATGTCATGGTTACCCAAGCTAATCAGAAGAGGTGGAGAACCTATTCAGTTTAGGATTACAATGCAATACGGTCTCTCTCTAATACAATACTCTTGACCACATTGTTTGGTTTGATAGTTTATTCATGTCTACTATCCAATGAGATTCATTTACTTATATGATTACTTTGAATGTGATTTGGAACGACTTCCTAAATCTCATTCATACTCTGGCCAAAGATTCTTAATCATATCATAGAGTATTCTCCCTCAAATGGTTCGAAGGTTAGAGATCCCTTGTTGCGTATTTACTTGCCTCCATGGCTAAGTGGCTTAACCCCAACTATGCCGTGGACACCCTCTGACGGAGTGACTTTGACATAGTCAAAGATCAAGGACCTAACCATAAGACAAATATGATGCCTCAGGTCAAAGGACTACTTTGCATTATCCCAACCATGAGTTCTCATGTGACATGAATATGAGAACTCCTCGTTGATCGTGTTCAGTGGACTCATTCGCTATTGAGCACCTACATGCTTGTCTTGGTGTCAATCACACCAATGACTCGAGACCAGTCACTCTCCCTGAGAGAAGACATAGCATGTATTAATCTTAAAGGACTGTCAATGCCCAATTGGCAATCCTATGATCAGGAACGTTTAGGATATGTATAAGAAAGAGAATTGTCTCATAAATCTAACTTGTTTAAATTACATTCTCCTAATTACATATTCCTTGGACTTATCGTTTAAGCATATAACATTTATATGAGACGGCTTAAAACAATAACCTTTGCCCTTGATATTAAACTAGATTAGTTCAACATGTGAAATGTCCGTAAAGTATCATCATATGATGGTTTTAGGGCACATTTCCAACAGGGACATAGTATGTACTAGTCTATGTATTGTCAGTGTCCCTCTGACAATCCTATGACCAGAAACCTTTTTGGACATCATGGTTATGTGAAGAAGGTCTCTGCAGTCTAACATCATTAGATTACTTCTTCCATCGATCCATTGTCCTTGGATTCACTCTTTAGGACGTATATCGTTTATTGAGATAGTCCTAATGAGTGACTTTGCCTTTTTTATGTATTAGAGTTTTTCCATACATATAGACATTGTCCTGAAAGGTTTCTTCCAAAGATTGACTTTCAGGGCATATCTCCAACAGGGTTTAATTTGTGTGTCAAGTTAATTTTCACATTAAATTTTGGCACCGTTGCCGGGGATTAGCAAACTTGCTAATCTCTTTTGTTTGAGTCATGTCAAAGTGTGTCTGTGTGTTTGTGTTTGTCTTTGCCGTGCCTTCTACTTGGTTGCTGAGTTGTTTTTGTTCCTTGTTTCAGGTACTAGTTTATGACTCGTAGTTCTCAACCTATTCGTGCAAACATCTTGGAGTTTGACGACGATTTTGAACGAACTTTGAGAAGAAAGAGGAAACAACCAGAACCTAATCCACCTAGTTCAAGTTCAGAGGTCGAATCTGAATTTGAAGAATAACAAGTCATGGCAACAGACAATCGTACAACCAAAGAACTTTCAGCCTCGGGGTTGGACAATGCCGTGGCTGCCCAAGGAAAGACTGATGAGTTCGAATTGAAGTCTAACTTGTTGCATCACATTCCTAAATACCATGGGCTGTCCATGGAAGATCCAAACAAGCATCTCAAGGGGTTTGAAGTGGTATGTTCGAGCATGACACCCATCAATGTCGATGGGAACATTCTGAAGATGAAGGACTTTTCATTCTCTCTTTTGGAAAAGGCTAAAGATTGGTTATACGAATTGGCACCCGGAACCGTCACTTCTTGGGAAAGCATGAAGCGAGCATTCTTAGAAAAGTTTTTCCCAACTTCGAGAATCATTCTCTTGAGGAAGAGAATTAGTGGCATTCAACAAAGCCAAAGAGAATCCTTTCCAGTGTATTATGACCGTTTTAAGACTCTAGTTGCATCGTGCCCTCAACATCAAATGAAGGAAGAACTTTTGCTTCAATATTTCTACGAGGGACTCCTTCCAATTGAGAGACAAGTGTTAGATGTCTCGGCAGGGGGTGCTTTGGTTGACAAAACACCGGTGGCTACCAAGATCCTAATTGCAAACCGAGCCTTGAATGCACAACAATACGAAGGTGTTGGACAGAGAGACATCCCACGGCAGCAAGTCCATGAGGTAAGTTCAATAACTAAAATTCAATCTCAATTAGCTAACCTTACTATGCTTGTATCTTAGGTTGCCGAAGGATGCAAAGTGCAAGGAATTACACCAAGTGTGTGTGGAGTGTGCTCTATGCAAGGACATCTCAATGATCAATGTCCTCAATTGATAGAGAATGGAGGATGGGAAAGTGCCAATGCTATAGGTAATCAAGGCCAAAATCAGGATGGAGAGATCACCCAAATATCAAGTGGAAGGAGCTGATAGGGATTTTACTATTCATGTGAATGCCATAAAAACCTCCTATTTTACTTGCAAGAATCACAAGGTTGTTGTAGTATAAACGGATCTCGCAAGGTCATTCTCCACAGGGATTATTAAATAATTCGAAACAAACCAGATTTCATTTAGTTATTGTAAAGTAGAAATTGAGGCGATTGATTTTTATAACCTAATTAAAATAAAAACGAAATTAATGAATTAAAATAAACAATCTGCAATATTAGAGCTAAAGAGAAGAAAACAGTTTTGGGAGAATCAAATTAAGAAAGCACTAGGGTTCCACCATCACCTAGCAATCCTATTTAGTTTTACCAATTACTTATGAATTACACATGCAACTTTGAAGGTTAGGTTTTCCTTATGCATATTCTCCTCGTGATATTCAAGCAAGAACGTATATCTAACATGCAATCCGTCTGTGATATTCAGATCAAATATGAACATGCAAGACTCATTATGTTTTATGAAAACCTTTTGAAAAACCATGCAACCCCTAAGAGCGTGATATTCGCATTAGGTGAAATTACAATTATTTACCACAAGAAGCAATACTCAATCCTCCGGTGATATTCCGACCGAATTGCATCCGATTACTTATCTAAACATCCTAATGGTAGCTAAGCATTAAGATATAGAGATAGTTCAACCACAGTGATTAATAATTCCAAGTAAACATGCACAAAATTCATAAGCAATTGAATAAAGACTACATATTCATGCTAAGGCTCAAGGCTTCGCCCTAGCAAAAGAAATTAGTTACGCATACTCATAATTGAAATCATAGAAAATATTATTAAGAAAAGGATTGAAAACACCTTAGAGTAGAAAATCTCCAAAACCCTCGCAATTCTCTCTGTCTCCAAAGTTGCATAAAATAAAGCCTTCTTAAAACCTGTAGACGGCTAAGCAATATATTTGCCAAGCCACCACCACAAACCCTAGGAAACAAAACCCTAAATTAAATGATAAAATTCGTCTAAAATCTGAACAGCCACGTTTTGGCCCATAAGCTGCTCTAAAACTGGCCCAATATAGCTGGATTTAATGTTTGGAATATTCTGAACACTTCTCCAGAAGGCCACGAACCCATCCGAGGTCATCTTGGGCTCCAAAAACGCAATTTAAGCCCAAAAACGTCATTTTCCAGCACTGCGCACTGCTTCTTTATTTCATCGCCAGAAAATAACCGCTTGGTGGAAAAATCCCAAATTTTGATACGATCAAGCTAAGTGACTCACGAACGTCCTCCAACTGGAATTACTCCAACATTCGTCCATTTGGTCCTGTTTTGCTCCAGAGGAAGTCGAAAGTCCTATATTGAAAATACAATTCAAAGTATCAAAATTCTTCCAATATATTAACCAAAATATACTAAGATTAGGGTAAAATATATAATATAAAATATACTCATCAGAAGCCTTAACAACCTCAACAAGGAGGATTTCGACAGCCACCCCCTGGGATATATCAAAGGTCATTCGCACAATCTCAACCTCAATCACAAACAGCTCAACCAAACTCAGGTTCGCTATTTGATAATGATCTCTTCCTCTCCTCTCATTCGATGCCATCAGGCAGCCTTCCCTTTTTTTTTTTTCCAACTTTAAAATAACTAAAAGAATTTAATATAAAGATTATAAAAATTTATATAAAAAATAAATAGTAACCAATACAAAAGTACTTCTCGGTTTTACAGTTCCGTAAAACTTTAACCGTAACTCCAAATCCTCTTCTGCTTGCGCCTACAAGCCCGTATTGTCGAGTACTTCAGGAATACGCTAAAGGAATATTTCATACATCTCACTAAACGTTGATCAATGAAAGTCAATACCCTCGCCTCTAAGGGCATTTTCGTATAATCACACTTTTAAAATTTGTAAAAATTAAGGACGGGTCGTCACATTGTTTGGTCCTGTAAAAGCACCCATTGTGCCAAAAACGATGACCAACACTATTTTAAAAAATGAATGAAAATTACACACACTATTTCTAGAACTAGAGCAAAATAACTAATACTATTTCTAAAATTGAACCAAAATAACCACACTATCTTTGGAATGGAACAAAATAAATACTATTTCTAGAAATATAGCAAAATAACTCACACTATTTCTGAAATTAAACTAAAATAACACATTATATTTCTAGAACTACTACAAAATTACACACTATTTATGAAATAATTGCAAAAAAGATATAATTTGATATAAAATCTCAGCTCAGTCCCTATAGGTCTTTGAATCTTATGAAGCAAGGTCCAAAAGAAACAACAATATGTAAGATATTCCAAATTAACTGTACGAGCACGAGGATGATACTATAAAGATGACTGTAAATTTACTTGTAACTTATATATAGATGCCTCCCCAGTTCCCAATTGCAAATTGCGGTGGTCAAAATCATAATTGATATATTAGGGTCAAAATCATAGCAATAACTATAATTTGTTAGAAATTCAAAATTTTCATCCATTACACATCAATTGTTAATTTGGAACGTAAATTAAGAAATTAGGTGGTGGTGGAGGGTTGGTCGGTTGGGATGGAAGGAGAAATGGAATTGGGATAGGAGGAAATGGGGATTTGGTCTTTGGGCTTTGGGCATTAGGGGTCTGAAAGAAAATAAGGTTGAGATTATCTAAAAGGGAGAGTCAAGTGGATTTTTTAAGTGGGTCACGTGTATTTTTTAAATAGTAATGGCTCAAAACGAAAAACAATCTTCTTCTTCTTCTTTCTCCATCTGTAGGTTGTACTGATTGCAGCTGCCGCCGATACCTCTCCTACACCACATGCCAGACTGTCGGGTGCTCCTCGAAGGTCCTCACAGCCAATTTCTAGACTTTCAGAGGGTGTATAATTTCTCTAAGAGTAGAGAGTATAAGAGCCGCCAAAAGTTATATAATCTCAGTCAACGTGGGGGGCAGGGTTGTAATTATATTGAAGTTTTTAACGGGCTGCATTTTCTATCTGTTAGGGGTAATTTTGGAACCTTATTTTGGAACATTTTGGGCTTTGTAATTCAGCCCGTGTAGAATTTGGGGGCCTATCCTTATGATTAGTTTTGAGGTGCTTTTGTTAAATAAAATTATTTTTTTATTAAAATAATCTTAGTCCAAGCCATTTTCATTAAAGCTCCCATAAATAAAAGGGAAATTTAGTTATTTTGAACCCTATTTGAGTTTTAGTTGCACTTTTGATTAAAACTGACAATTTCTTACCCAATTTCTTACCCAACTTGTTATCGGGTCACCCGCTAATAACGGGTTCTTCACGGATTTACACGGGGTAGCACGTGGGTAATCCTTTTCGACCTGTTAAGAGAAAAATATTTTAATAATTTTAAAGTTAAACTACTAAACTTATTATATAATAGTGTATATTAAATATGGAGCTTTAATGAAAAGAGTTTTGACTAACTTTAAATTAACCAAAAATCACCCTAAACTAATATTTAACCAAAATGGCTTAAAAGTTATGGAAATATCCCAAAATGAGACATTTTCTTAATCTGGGGGCAAAAATATGATTTTTTGAATATGCACAGAGCATGCACACGCCATGCACAGTCGCTGGACAGAAATAGGATTTTCTACACCTTGAAATGTCCTAATTGGCCTCGTATATAAATAAATTATTTCCTCCTATTTTCTGATTTCTCTCTCTACTATCTTTCTGTCGAAGAACCCTAACGATGCACTTACCCTTTAACAACCCACGTCACCGGCATCAACCCTTTCTCTCTCACCGATGGCCATCCTTTCACCAGTCCCCTCTCTCCTCTGTTTTCGAATCGGTGACCCAAGATTCAGATCACAACTAACTTTTAGGTGGCAATACAATTCCCAACTCACAATCCTAAAAGCTTGGTGTGTAATTGATAATAATTCATCCACCGAAGCTCTCATCAAGGTCGCAAGTGGGATTGGACGAATCAACATGAGCCAAAGCCTAGTACGAGTGATGCGGGTTTCTTTACAAGTGATGGGGTTGGCTTTGGCTTCAATTTTTCCATAAAACTATACACTGTATGCACACAAGATGCATAAAGGAGGTCAAATTTGTGTTTGTGCTCAATTATTGTAGTCTAATTTTGATGTCACGCAATTCACAACGACACAGAATTGTTGATGCAAATTTCCGCCGTCTCTTCCTTTGACGAAAATGCACCTACAAAATAATGACACCCAAGATTAAGGTCAAAAGTCTCACATGCCCACGATGAATGAGGGGCTTTGGTCGAAGAATCTTCGATGCCAAAGTTAGAATTCTGAAAAGAATGTGTTTAGGAGTTTGTGGGTAACAAAAACCTCCTGAATTTTGGAGATAAAATGGGTATTTATAGGAGAGAATGAGGAAGTGGGCCGACCTTAGGGTGGTATTTTAGGTGGGAATATTCCAAGATATTTGTGTAAATAAATATCTTGGAGTAATTAGGTAAATATCTTAAATAAATGGAATTAGGATTACTTACTTGAAAGAAGTTTTCTTTGATTAGGAATGTATTTATGATAAGAATAAGGAATAATTCTATCATAAATACCTTTGACTTTTCCTAAGGGAAAGGTGCCTTGAGCAGTCGTTGATATCTGCCTGCTCTACCTCAACTTAGCGTGGTGAATGAGAATGCTCCCTGCTCATTTATTGGGGTAGTCTTGTCCTTCTTGGGAAATAATCTACGTGTCAGCTCCATGATTTTTGGGATTATTTTTGGCTCCACTAGTATCATGCCATATATGATTCGAACCTACAACATTGAGTTTTGAAGACTTAGGCATGCTTTGTGTTGTGCATCTTTTCATTTAAGAAAGCAAACATTGTTAATGTTACCAAAAACTTCTCTCTTTTCCATTTACTAATAAAAAGTACGTGAGAACTAAATTTGAAGAAAAGTAAAGGAAAATAAACAAATCTAGTCCCAATTAAAACGATTTAACATTTCACAAAACATGTTCATTTCCTGATGCCATCTACATGAATTACAACTATTGAATTTGTCATGGCACCATAAATCCCAATAGGGTCGGACTGTGAAAGGACCTTGTGCACTTCCACAGTCACTGCATGATTTGACGGTAGCATTGTCTTCGTGAAATTTTATTATTCTACTTCTAACTTCCCTGTCCACCCGAATTGACCAAAAAAACCACCGAGCTCTTTCTCTACACTCCATTACGCTCACCAATTTCTGACGGTTGAGAGAATGTAGAAGGTTGAGGCCTCTCTCTTTTTCATCCCCCCTTGGCACACCAAGATTGCACCATAGGCGTATGTTAATGCTTAATGACCCTGGGAGATCGCCGTATTCACAGACTTATTTCCTAGTTCAGAGTTGTTATATCGGAAGTACCATATCGCATCCCTTGGGTGTACAAGGCCTCACTGTACTTTAATATGAAGGTCTCTGATCCCGAGCCATGATGTGGGGATCTACTAACCAATGCAACCGGTAGGGGTTTTGTAGAACGATAGGTTACCATCTTCCTTCAGTATTTCGTTTGTCTTCCAGGTATCTTTGTGCATAAAGTTTTGGTTGGTAGGGTCCTACTGAGACTCATGTGAATCAGTTGCAGTTGGTTAAGTTTATAAGGGAAGGGAGGGCTTTTGAGCAATCAGTTAAGATCTTTCTGTATTAGTTAGCGGTTAAGCGATATTTATATTAAAAAAAGATCTTATTTTCGTACTACTTGTGAGTAAGGAACTCTTAAATGCACCGCTTCAAGAACTTATACACTTCTTCAGGTCTCCTCCGTGAAGTTAGCGGGTCGACATTTTCAAATCTTTGAAAGCTGATGTGTTCGAAGATGCGGTCATGTTGGGCAAGTTGGTTGAACTTCTTGCACACCATTTTTGCTGAATATAGGGAACAAAAGGAGGGGGAAGCAACCTTGGTGAGTATTTCCATAAGAAGCTCATCTGGAAGAGATTGTATGAAATTGGGGTCGTTGTGCCTTTCTTCATCGTTCTGCAACTGGATGAGGTGGTTTGTTCTTAGACAAGCATGCATAAATACACCACCTTTCATGCCACCCAAAAGTCATTCATGCACACTTTCGTAATTAATTATCACAATTTCCTAATTATGCCTACTTTTTTAAGTTTCTTGTTTGTGTATGCACAATATGAAGGGAATTTTGTGAAAAACATGTTCATTTGAGCAACATCTATGGCATGCAATTAACATTTAAAGGCGGAATCATGCTTGTATGCACTCAAAAACAAAACATTACCCATGAAATTCAAAGCCTAGTAGAAGGGTGAACCAAGACTTAACTCAAGAACAAAGTGAGTTGAGAAATCTTATACCTTTGTTGATTCCTCTTTGCATAAGAAAAGGCTAATCACCCAAGGAGAGGGCCTTCACTCCTTGCTTCTTAGCTCTATGGATTTCTTGGATGAGGATGGTTGAAAGGATTCTCCAAGTTCCCAAAGTTGAGAACCTCTAATTTTTCCATACCAAGGAGAGACTCGAAGAAGAGATGAGTGACCTTGGAGGAGGGAAGATTGCTAGCTAATCTCCTCCTAAGGGGCCTGCCTCCTAGAGAGAAGGAGAGACATTTTGTTCTCATCTTTTCTCCAAAAGAAACCCTAAGGATGAAATGGCTATAAATTTGCCTTTATACCACCTCACAATGGAGTGGCAAACTTGCAATTAAGCCAAGTTCACTACCCCTTTCTATATGGCCGGCCATTAAGGGTTAATTGGGCTTTCAAGCCCTTTTGGTTTCAAGTTGTCATACAACTTGAGTTAATGGGCTTGACATTCAAATCCCATTGGGCCTTGCGGCCCAAAACTAATCTGAGGTCTATAACGAACTTATTCGTTTGATTAATTAACATATTAATTAATCTTAGCCATAAATAATTAAACCATTTAATTATCCTTACTCATCTCTGTTGTTTCTTCAATCTCTACCTTACACGGTGTACGATCCATTAGGTTCCTTTTAGCGAGGCAGTGGGCGATTAGAACTCTTTCAAATCGATTATGAATTGAAACTTACTTTCAATTCTCCCTTTAGTGATTATACACGTTTAGGGCTTCCACAAACCATGAGTGACACCTAGCAGTATGTCATGGTTACCCAAGCTAATCAGAAGAGGTGGAGAACCTATTCAGTTTAGGATTACAATGCAATACGGTCTTTCTCTAATACAATACTCTTAACCACATTGTTTGGTTTGATAGTTTATTCATGTCTACTATCCAATATGATTCATTTACTTATATGATTACCTTGAATGTGATTTGGAACGACTTCCTAAATCTCATTCATACTCTGGCCAGAGATTCTTAATCATATCATAGAGTATTCTCCCTCAAACGGTTTGAAGGTTAGAAATCCCTTGTTGCGCATTCACTTGCCTCCATGACTAAGTGGCTTAACCCCAACTATGTCGTGGACACCCTCGGATGGGGTGACTTTGACATAGTCAAAGATCAAGGACCTAACCACAAGACAACTATGATGCCTCAGGTCAAATGACTACTTTGCATTATCCCAACCATGAGTTCTCATGTGACATGAGTATGAGAACTTCTTGTTGATCGCGTTCAGTGAACTCATTCTTTATTGAGCATCTACGTACTTGTCTTGGTGTCAGTCACACCAATGACTTGAGACCAGTCACTCTCCCTAAATCTTAACACGATTAAGACTTATCTTTCTTTCCAACTACATCCTATGGAGTTATGAAAATTTTGGAAGATCTTTTAATTGACAATCATATTGTCTTAGAAGTATATATCCTATATATGGGTAATTGATAACATCCAACAAACTAAATCTTATTCAAGTTCGTTCTTCTCCTAATGGAGAAATCCATTATCTTATGATGCTTCTTTCCTTGATATCTTTTCAAGGAAACTGTTCTAAAGCGTTACCTTTCCTTGGATCAAATCTAAGGAGGTAAATACTTTAGACGTCTTACTCATCAATTCACATTCTTGAATTCTTTGAAACCTTTTTGCAAAGTATTCTGACTTGTGTTTATTCAAAATAAACGATAGTCCAACCGAGAGCGATCTTCGGTGAATGTCATACAACATTAGTAGTATTATGTTGTGGACAAGTGCCGCTAACATCTAGGTGATTTAACCTCAACAACTTTGTGATTCTTTCTTCCTTTCCAAAAGAATAAAGATTCAAACATTTTGCCTCTATACAATTTTAACAAGAAGGCATTGGATCCGGATCTAACGATCCAAAGCATCCATCTATGACCAACTTGTAATTTATGTTTTTAGAGGTATCAGAACTCAGTTGGGATTAGTCACTACATTGTAACCTTTTGGGTTTTAAGCATCGTTATATTCTAAACAGTTAACACTACCATATCATCTCTACTATAGAGATAATCAATTAGATTACAATAATCTAATCATTCATTAATAAAGAACAATGTTTTGTCAAACAAAACATTCATCCATTTCTCATACGAAATTAAGTTCCTTTATTCAAATTGGAATGTAAAGACAATCTTTGTTTTTCTATTTTCTTTGGTAGCTCATATGAGGAAGTAAGTACTACCTGCTTTCGCAGAGATCTACATTTGATTCACGTTCCGAATGTGAAGTACTTTCTCTTCTCTCATTAATCTTCTACTTCTTATTAGCCACACTTTTACAACGATTGTAAAACATAGTTACTAATACAAAATCAAGCATTCAAGTAGAAGAACCAACTGTTTTGAACTTATTCAAGAACAATTTACAACACCTTCGAAATGTGTGTTCTTGACACTTTCAAGACATTTCTTGCAAGACATTTCTTGCAAATACCCCTTCCAATGTCCATCCTTTCATAAAGGAAGTTTGTTCCCTTGGAGTTATTAAGCCTTCTTCATTTGACTTCTCATTTGACTACAATAGTCATGGTCCCTAAACTCCCACTATCTCTCTTGAAACTTATTTCAATTGTGTTATACACATCAAACAATTTGGACAGCGTGTGGTTATTGTTCACTATATAGTTTACAATAAACTTAGTGAACCATTTGGATAGGGACACATAAGTGAAGTCCTTGCCTAGTTTCCGTCTCGTGAAATAGTTTAACACTTCAACACTCAATGATTCAAAATCATCATAAGTCCATGTTGATGGACTATTTTTGTCAACCAACCATTATGTTCTAAACATAATTACAAACTTTCAAGAGTTGTTCAAGGCAACTCTCATTCTTCATACAACAATTTGTAAGTGAAGAATCATGGCACATAAAGTGTACATGCCCTTGTGCTTACTTCTCAAGTCCCTTGTTCGTGTAACAAAGAAACAAGTGCTAATGTTTGCGTTAACTAAGAGTTGTTCAAAGCAACTCTTATTTCTTCATACAACAATTTGTAATTGAAGAATTATGACATTAAAAGTGTTGTCCTCTTTATGATAGACTTATCTAACATGTTCTTCCAATGATACATTATCAATAGGAAGATTGTGAGGATGAGACTACTTAGGTACATATACAAGCCATTAAAGACAATCTATGGGATTGTAGTACCAAGTCCGGAAACTAAAGCTTTCGGCTTTTTCTTTGTCAAGTTTTGGACAACATTTGCAAATATATTGGTAAATAAATACATAATGAATATAAATTGATTCATTTTAAGCCATTTGATCCGGGTCTTTAAATCAAATAGCACCACCCACTATTTTTGGCAAATTCCATATCCCTCATCGGAATTCGAGAGTTTGGAGGAAACTCTTAGTAGGGTATGGGAGACTCATCCACCTCACAATGATATGATGTTGGCTAGCATCAATAATAATGAGAGAGTACACTTACTCATTTGCATCTCTTGCAAGTACCCATCTTATTTGACCTCAAGAGAATGAAGCCTCACAATGATATGATGTTGGCTCCATTGCACTTAGTTAAGTCATTCCCACCATGCAAGTTCGAGTAGGGGTTCAAGAACAACCTCACAATGATATGATGTTGATCATTCTCGTTGCCTACCTTCACAACATCATGTATGCATATAGAAATCCTCCTGAGTGTAAGCACGCACTTTGTACCCCCCCATGATAGGGTGAAGTCGGTGTACGAGTCACAAACGATCGGAGCCTACCACGGTGGAAGGCCACGAAAGAGTGTTCAAAGCACTCTCACGCTTATCAACTTAATAATGGTTTGGTTGAGGGTTTTAGGTCTCATCACATATAAGTATGCATTTTAATCCTATTAAAACAATTTGGTCCTATTGCAACTATTGGTCCATTTGATTGATTTAGTTGTATATGATACTTCCACTATGCTTGTAAAACGGTTTTTAAAGCAAGAGTATATGGTACTACTAACATAAGGTTTGCATTCATTGATGGACTATATAGTTGCCTTAGGGCCTTAGGATGACTATGAACCTTTGATTCGATCCAACACGAGCCTAGTGTTGAATCTCGGTCTAGGGATGGTGATTGATTTTAGTTACGCGTTTAATCACATTAAGGCGTGTTTTCTTATTGGGCGTTGGACCCTCTACTTCATTTTCATGCATATCAAATAAAGCAAGAAAGAAGTACTTCAAAGTAAAGAAGAGCTTATGCTCTTTTACAACATTTGATCAAAACAAATTACTTTAAAGTAAAGAAGAGCTTATGCTCTTTTACAATATTGGATCATATCAAATTACAACCAAAATCTAATATACACATTCCCATGGTTCAAACAAATTTGAGATGGCCTTTCACATAGCTCAATTATCGTAGGCTTAGGTTCATAATCACCCTTTCTTTAATTAATTAACACTTTAACTAATTAAACTTGAATGCAACATTTTTCATTTGGTTTTTGTATCCATAGAATTGATTTAAATGGAGCTAAATGAAATGAAAATCCAATTCTCATTTAAAGATACAAAACTATTTTGTTCTCAACTAATTTGGGCCGAAAAACAATAACCTCAACCATTGGGCTATATAGCAAAACACAAACTTTTGAGGTCACTTTGTAAAAACACAAAAGTCCACTACTTCATGTAATTACAACTAGAACCCAAAAATTTCATCAAAAAACAAAAACTTTATTAAAGGAGCAAAACAATTTGTCATTTAGTGATTTTGGGCCTTTACGTAAAAACGTAAACTTTCGGGTCAAAGTACAAATACACAAAAGTATCAAAACTTTATGTAATTGCTTACAAGCCCCAAAAGTACCCTATTTAATAGGGTGGCCGGTTTTGGATGAGAGATAGTGTCATAAACTTTTGAATTTTTCAACAAAAGTGAAAGGTGATGGGTAGGTTTGAAAAAATGATTTCCATAAAACATGGTTCCTTGAAACAAGGAAAAGGTGTAAGTGATTGGTATGAGTGTTGATTGAAAAAGGACAAATCATGTTATACCATTTATTACAATAAAGTCACACCAATCACCATAAACAAAACTTTATGCAAAACAACCAAAAACTTTGAATCAAAATACCTAACCTTTTTGTTCTTGCCAAAAACATAAAAAGAACAATGAAGAACATCCATGAAAACCCATAAGAGCTCCATGAACATTTTTCACCCAAAGACACCCCAAAAACTCTCAAACTTAAGGGAAAAAACATATTACCATACTAGGGTACTTAGGGGTTCCTAATGTCACTTTAAAACACTTTTAACAAGACAAACATGAACCCAAAAATCCACCATTTGGATTTGGCCGAATTTCCCCAAAAACATGGCACCAAATTTTAGCTCCAAAATTCATGCTCATATGAACTACATCTACAACATTTGAGATGGAAAATTTTCTAACAAAATTTACATTCAAAGAAGCAAGAATAAAGCTTGTAACAATTACAACATTCAAATCATAAACTATGAAAATACAAAACCCAAAAGGATTCACCAACTACTAGACCTAGGCTCTTGATACCACTTGAAGGAAATTTTGTGAAAAACATGTTCATTTGAGCAACATCTATGGCATGCAATTAACATTTAAAGGCGGAATCATGCTTGTATGCACTCAAAAACAAAACATTACCCAAAGAAAATAATAAAAAGATAGACAAGCATTGATGAGTGGGAAAAAATGGCGGCAAGGTAGATCGATGACATGGTAATGATGACAACTTGGGCCATTTTTTTAAATAATTATGCTTAGTTTTTAAAGCTTGTTGTTTATGTATCTATAAAGAAAAATTAAAAGTACAAAGTCCATAGAATTACAAATTTAGTAGTACATGAGAGACTAAAGGAAAACAAAAGGCTGTGTTGGAATTTAAACGCTGCGATTACAACAAAATTAATGAACAAAAAAAAAAAACTTAGTAACTATCTCTACCGCATAATATATCACAAAATATATTCACTTCCTGATGCCATCTACATACATTACAGGTAGTGAATTTTTCATCGTCACATGCATCCCAATGTGTTCGGAGTGTGACCGGACCCGATGGACTTCCACTGTCATTGCAAGATTTGATGGCAACGTTGTCATGGTGAAGTTTTAGGATTATGGCCCTTACTTCCTTATGTGCCCAAAAATTTTTGGTTTTTCGTTATGGGAAAATGCACCATCCACATTTTTTTTTGGGAGGATGTAAATTGAACTTGTGGTTTTGTAATAGAACACAAACCCACAAGACAAATTAAATAGATGGTGAATAAGGGTCATTCAAACGGTGCAACTTCCCATCACAAAAAAGGTCATTCAAACAGTGTAACTTCCCATGACAAAAAGTTAACTTCTTAGGTATGTAATAATTAAAAAATAAAGTCATCCAATACTATTATAGAAGTAGATTAATGATAACCGATCCCCCCCCCCCCCCGATACAACGCATGCACATACATTATATCCACATACCATCCACATACTAAGCACACTGAATGATCTCATATGGTCATGATATGCACACTGGCATGTTGCGTCTTGAATACTGAAAACATATAATCTGGAAATGGGAAAATTAACATTTTCCAAAACCCTTTTGAATGCTATGCACACCTCAAGTAGGTTAGGACAAGACCTAATGGTCATGTACACCACATCTACTCCGCATCTACTTTGTCTTGTCAAATTGCTAACTAGTTTGCCAACCAATCCATTTAGAAATAGAGCATGGAAGGAAAAATTTGCTATCCAATTTGCACTTTATTGTTTGGGATTTCACTAATATGAGGATGGTGCATTTTCCAAGATATGAAACCCTAAAATAATGGGGTAAGTCTCATACCTTTTAGCGCCTAGTCTTGAAGAGAATCCTAAGGCTAACAAGCTAATGCCCACGGGGTTTACAGTAATGTGTGGAATTTTTTTTTATTTTTGACGTGGTACAATATTAGGTATGTTCCAATTTGTGTTTCAGTTCAATTGCAGAAATTTCACAAAATTTTCCCGATATGTGCATACGAAGTGCATATATTGTGCAGGTTGCGTGCATAAGGTGTGCATTTCTTGCGTATGGTACGTGCATATGATATGCATATTATGTGTGTGCGAAGTGTATGGTATGTGCATATAACAAGGATACATAGTACGCCATGTTTATTATCATAAAGTACTTAGCTAATACATTGCACAACAATAAAACGTCATATAATCCCATTATGGTTGACATGGTTCCTTTCCTTTCTCTAGTCGACAAGAATCTTCAAAGCCTTTGTTGTGTTCCTCCTTCATTTTGGCATTTCCCTCCTGGGGACGCTCATACTACTCAATATGGCCCGAACGCTTCTGGAACAATTCAAAATTTAGGAATGTGATCCTTTCTCTAGACATGTCAACCTTCGTTTTCTGCTTGCTTGCACGGTAGAGCGCTTTGTGGGCTTCACCGTTGAGGTCCACGAGCTCCTTTTCTGCCTTCATTAGCTTGTGGTTTCACTACTCACCGACACCCATTTCATAATTGAGTCTCCTGTGGACCTGATCTATACTTTTCAGCAGCGTCTTCGAGTCAAAGCTAAATGATGACGTAGGATTTGCCTTTGGCTACCTGGGAAATGGAGGAGGTTCCATGTTATACCACCCATGGAACTCTGTGTAAAAGCCCCCAGTTTCATGTGGGAACTAGGGCATGTTTGTATTCTCAATTGTTTTGGCTATCTTTTGTAATCGTGGGGACTATAGATTGATAGCTTTGACAAGACATGGGTTCGAAACTTGGAGGTTTTTACATCCTTTTTTTTTTTTTTTTTCCGAAACCCATTTTAATGGTTTAAACTCATCATTTGAAGGACCTTTTGAAACCCAGAATCCAACATCTTGTATATACTGATAACAATATACAAGCATACGGAAAATCATATAGAGATGACAAATGTGCATGTCATGCGCATATTGTGTGCATATCGTTTGCATATCGTGTACAATTTCTTTCATATTCAACTAAGACTTGTAATTCACAAACATTTTCAAACAAACATCGATTCCAGATCGAATTCACAAAAATTTGCAAGTTCATAACAAAATTAACAAATATTGAGCATTCTGTAACAAACCCACAAAGCCAGATCCACCAACACAACTCCATGAATCTTCAATACCCTAAACAAAAATTAAAACGCAAAACTCTAAGATTGAAAAACCTAATTGAACAAACAAGTAATTAGCTGTAGAAATGGAGACAATGACTGAGTTTGAGAGAGAAAGAGATGAGAAAGAGAGAGACGAACCTGATGGCTGTGGAAATATGGCTGTCGAAGCTTCATTGCCGGAAACAATGAAACTTTCCTGCCAAAATGCAAAATTTGGTTCAAAAATCATATTTTAAGGATGGAACATTGATGCAAATGAGAAATCCTCACTGCGAAGCTTCACTCTTGACTTCCCTCTATTCGAAATCAGAGTTTAGAGATCTGAGCTCAACCTAGAAACATAGTTCACAGAGCTCTCTCGGCATCCTCTCTTCCAAATGACAAAAATGATGAAATGTTATGAGGGTTTTTAGTATTTATATGTGGACCTTTTAGTAATTTCTATTTTGTGCATGGTGTGCATGGCTTGTGCATGGCCGGTTTGTCCCATTTTGGGGTATTTCCCTAAAAATTAATCATAAGGACAAAACTATTTGTATAACATGCACTACAAACATAAAACTCATAGGCTGAATTAAAAGCCCAACACAATAAATATTTTTTTTCTAAACTTGCCCCTAACAGAAACTAGCCAAGCAGTTACCTTATGTTTTTTAATTTTTTTAGTACATCGATATATTTACACTAGGGGGAGGGGGAGGGAGAGTTCGGCTAAGCCACATAATGGGCATGCTAATTTGGTATCGAATTCGCCATGGGAAGAAGAATACCACCAGACCATAGTACTGAATGGCAGCAATTACCTTATTAAACATGAAAGTGATGAGCTGGTGTCTACCATCACCATTTCCATTTTTCCTCTTGACATCCACCATTCCCACTTTCATTTTCCTCTACACAATTCCCAAAAGCTTAAAATATTATTTAAAAAAAATTATAATGGAAGCTTGGAAGCGAGCCCACATGGTCAGTCATGGTGGTGGACAATGCCTCATCTCTTTTTCTTTTGGGAAAAGGCCCAAAATTGGACAATTTCTTAATCTTGGAACATAGATAGGATTTTTTGAATATGCACAGAGCATGCACAAGCCATGCACAGTTACTGAACAGAAATAGGATTTTTCTACACCTTGAAATGACCTAATTACCCTCCCATATAAATGGGTTACCAAGAAAATTGCAACCCTCATTTTTGATTTTGTAAAAAAAATAAAAATAGAGGAGAGAGAGGAAGCCTCTCTTGCCTCCCCTACCTTCTCGTACTCTGCCGGCGACCTAGAACATGAACAACGGCACAGGTAAATCTCATCTTCCATTTTTTTCTTGGTTTTTTCTTCTCACCGGATCTTTATGACTTTTTTTTTCTTCATGAGGAAATCTCTCTTGCGTCCCCCACATTTTCGTGCTCCGCCGGCGACCTGGAACATGAACATCTGCATAGGTAAAACCCATCTTCTGTTTTCCCTGGTTTTTGCTTGATCTTTATGACTCTTTTTTTCTTCATCTTCTTTTTATGTTTGGCTTAAATTATGCAAATTGTTTATTGTGATTTGTAGAAATGGGCTTTGATGCTTTGATTTGTAGAAATGGGCTTGAGTTTATTGTGATTTGTTGGTTGCAGTTTTGAAGAAGATTTTGTTAGAGGAAAGTTGATTTTAGTTGATATGGGGAATTGAATTCCGGGTCATTAAAATTTGGGAATAATTTTGGTACCTTTGGTGGAGTTGTGTGAATTGGAACTTTTTTATACAGTTTGTTATGATTTCCATTTTCTAAAATTACATCTTGGTATTGGTGGATTGCTGGGATGATTCTTTGCAGCATATATATAGCTTCTTTAATCCTGAGATTCACATTGGATTATAAAAATGTTCAAAGCTCTTGATCTGAGAATGGTTTTGAATGATATACAATATAGTTGTACAAGTTTTTTTAACTTTTTCTATACTTTTCTTATGCGGTCTCATGTCATTTCAGAGGGATGATTATGTTCTTGGATTCAATGGATTATCATATACTGTCAGAGTTAACGACACTTTCAACTTCTTGAGAAAAAGGAGCAAGAAAGGTTTGGTTCCAGTGGTTACTGTAGCAAGTTTCAATGCTCTTATTAAGGCATTTGTAAGGCTTTTGAGCTTGAGGAATCACATTTATTATTGTACAAGATGGATTTGTTATTTAGGTTCTGTTGACAATTTTTGACAATTTTATGGAAACATTGTTGACAATTTGAATGTTTTAGCATGTTTTGAAGGCTCTTGTGAAAGACAAACCGAAGAAACTTGGTACAATATGCATCCAAATGAATGTTTTTGCTTATTTTCGTATATCGTTTGTAAATTCGTTACTCGATTCTTTTATGGGGTGTTCCTACCCATTTCGGTTTCTTGTCTGTCTTTTGTCGCTCTTATGACTGATTTACTAATGAGGAATGTTGCCAGGATTAGTGATATTTCAAAGTTTGTTTTTTTCTGTACATTTCAAATCTACATATTGTGAGCATCCAATGAGCATGGTGTGTACATGCTATGTACATATTATGTGCATGTCTCAATCATGTTTTGCTCATTAAAGGAGGTCAAATTTGGGTTTGTGCTCAATTATTGTAATCGAAGTTTGACATAATGCGATTAACAACAACACAGAATCACGCCATATACTATTTGAACCTACGACATCGAGTTTTGTGGACTTAAACATGGTTTGTTCATGCTTTGTTTTGTGCATTTTTCATTTAAGAAAGCAAACATTGTTAATGATACCAAAAACTTCTCCCTTTTTCATTTACTAAAAAAAAGTACATGACAACTAAATTTGTAGAAAAGTAAAGGAAAAGAAACAAATCGAGTTCGTATTAAAGCCATTTCACAGATCACAAAAAATGTTCATTTCTTGATGCCACCAACATTGCACCGTAGCATTTCATATGCATTTACTATGAATTTACTGTGCATGACTTGTGCATTTGCTTTGCGTGTCAGTCATTCATGCACAATATCCAAATAAAATAATAAAAAGATACACAAGCATTGATGAGTGAGAAAGAGTGGCGGCAAGTTAGATCGATGACATGGTAATAATGACATCTTGGGCTAGTTTTTTGTAATTATGCCTAGTTTTTAAAGCTTGTTGTTTGTGTATCTATGCAAAGAAAAATTTAAAAGTACAAAGTCCATAGAATTACGAATTTAGTATTACATGAGAGACAACAAAATTAAATGTTGGAATTTAAACGCTACGATTACAACAAAATTAAATGAACAAAAAAAACAAACTTAGTACCTATCTCTACCACATAATATATCACAAAATATATTCACTTCCTGATGCCATCTACATGCATTACAAGTAGTGAATTTTTCATGGTCACATGCATCCTAATGAGTTTAGAGTGTGACCGGGCCCTGTGGACATCCACAGTCTCTGTAAAGTTTGATGGCAGTGTTGTCGTGGTGCAGTTTCAGGATTCGGGCCCTTACTTCCCTATGCCCCAAATGTTGGAAGTATGCCCACAAAGCCACTCATTTGATGTAATAGCTTTTGGAATACTTATTGTATTAAACTATTATATGTTTAATAAAGGACAAAGCTTATTGTTAATCACTATTTATTGTATCATGTGTTTAAGCAATAAGGGAATCCAAGGAATGTATTTGATCTAAGAGATAAGTGATTTAAGTAAGTTAGATTAACGAGACCTTTCTCTTATACTCATTCCTAAAACGTTGCTAGCCATAGGATTGCCAATTGGGCATTGACAATCCGCTAAGGTTAGTATGTGTTATGTCGACTCAAGCGTGAGTATGACTAGTCTCAAGTCATTTAGTGTTGGACACTAAGACAAACACATAGGTGCTCGAAAGAGTAATCGAGTACTGAACAACGATCAAAAGAGAGTTCGAACATACATGTCATGTAAGAACTCGTTAGTTGCAATATGCAAAGTAGTCCTTTGACCTGAGGCATCATAGATGTCTAATGGTTAGATCCTTGATCTTTGATCATGTCAAAGGCATTCCATCGAGAGTGTCCACGGCATTGTTGGGGTCAAGCTATCTAGTCATGTAGGCATATGAATGCATAACAAGGGATCTCTAACCTTCCATGGTGGAAGGAGAATACTCTAAGATATGATTCGGGAGTCTTTGGCCGAAGCATACGAATATGACTTAGGAAGTATGTTCCAAATCATATTCAATTGAATCATATAGAGAAGTATTACATTGGATAGTAGACATGAAACAAACTATCACTCAAACAATGTGATTAAGAGTATTGTATTAGAGAATGACCGTATTGCATTGTAATTGTAACTGGATAGGTTCTCCAACCAATTCTATTTAGCTTGGGTAGCCATGACATACTGCTAGGTGTCACTCATGGTTTGTGGAAGCCCTGAAGATTAGCAAACACTAATCTTAATCAAAGGGAGAATTGAAATGAAGTTTCAATTCACAATCGATTGTTAAGAGTAACAATCGCCCACTGCCTCGCTAATTGGAACCTAATGGATCGTACATCGAGTAAGGATGAAAGTGAAGAAATATAAATGAAATGGATAAGCAATTAAATGGTTTAATTAAAAATGGTCAAGGTTGATTAATTAGTTGATTAATTATACAAAAGGTTCGTATTGGGCTTTTAAGTTAGTTTTGGGCTTCGGGGTCCAAAAGGGTTTGGTCCACTAGGTCCATTATGTTTAAGTTGTATGACAACTAAAACAAATATGGGCAAATAGCCCAATCACTTAAGATGGCCGGCCATAGTGAGGGAAGTGGGAAGTTTTGCTTAATTGCAAGTTTGCCACTCACCTAAGAAAAGAGATATAAAAGCATCTTTATAGCTTTTACCTCATTAGGGTTCTCTTGAGACAAAGATGAGAAACACTTTCTCTCTTTTTCTCTAAAAGAGGCCGGCCACTTAGGGAAGAGATAGCTAGCAATCTTTTCTTCTCTAAGTCATCCATTTCATCTTCACACCTCATCCTTGGTGTGTAGACTTAGAGACACCAAATCTTTGGTGTTCTTGGAGATCCTTTCCTCACATCCTCAAGGAGCAAAGGAGCATCAAAAGGAAAAAAAATCACAAGGAAGATCCAAGGAGCTAGGAGGTGACTTGAAGGCCCTCCACTTGGGTGAATCCCTTGTGTAAACAAGGATGAGCTTCAAGGGTAATGAATCTCTAAATCCTTCCTTCTCTTTAATGTTGTTGAAGAGTCTCTTGGTTCACCATTCACTAGGCTTTGAAAGTCATGGGTTTTTAGAATTGTTTTTGAATGCATGCCTACTTTAATATGTTAATAGTTTGCCTATGTGTTCAAATATTCTCACATGTTCTTAGCTAGGACAAAATTTTTCCTTCACCAAAAACCTGACTAGACTAACACAACCGAAACCTGTCTCGGCATTCCATTACACTCAACCGTCCTGAGTTGTGGCAGTTGAGAGAATAGAGAAGTTGGAGCCCTTCGTGCTTCGAATCCTACCTGTGGCACACCAAGATCGAACCGTACATTGCACTCTTAAGCTGCTTGTCACATCCCGGCCTGGGCCCCCACCACATCCCAGGCTCGACTCCGCCGTAGCACTATATTGTCCGTTTTGGGCCCCGACCACTCCCTCATGGTTTTGTTTCTGGGAACTAACACGAGAACTTCCCAGTGAGTTACCCATCATGGGATTGCTCTCGCGCGAACTCGCTTAACTTCGGAATTCCGATGGAACCCGAAGCCAATGAGCTCCCAAAAGGCCTCATGTTAGGTACATATGGGAATATACATATAAGGCTTACATGATCCACTCCCCTAGGTGATGTGGAATGTTACAATCCACCCCCCTTTAGGGGCCCGACGTCCTCGTCGGCACACTTCCGGCCAGGGATTGGCTCTGATACCAAATTGTCACATCCCGGCCTGGGCCCCCACCACATCCCGGGCCCTGCCTCCGCCATAGCATGATATTTTCCGCTTTGGGTCCCAACCACGCCCCTCATGGTTTTGTTTCAGGGAACTCACTCGAGCAAAACTTCCCAATAGGTCACCCATCTTGGGAATGCTCTGGCCCATTCTCGCTTAACTTCGAAGTTCCTATGGAATCCGAAGCTAGTGAGCTCCCAAAAGGCCTTGTGTTAGGTAGAGATGGGAATATACATATAAGGCTGACATGATCCACTCCCCTACGCGATGTGGGATGTTACACCGCTAAATTCTGGCTTCTTCCTTGTTGTCTCGAAATAAGTATTGCATCCGTACCCTGTAGAGGGCATCGAGGTTGTGGCACTGGATGCAACGATTGATGAAGGTTGAGACTTTGTTAGACATGCCTATGATCCAAGCGGGTTGGTGGTCTCAAAGTCTGTAGTATTGATGTGTTGGTAGATGCATGGGTCTTCGGCTATTTCCTTGAACTTCTTCAAAACCATCTTCGCCGAAAAGAGGTCCCTTAATGAGCGAGAAGCAACGATGATAATAATTTTGAGAATAACGTCGTAAAAAACAGATTGCATAGAGGAAATGGTGGTGCGGCCTTTCTTCATCATTTTCAACTTCTGGGTTTTTTTTTTTTTTTTTTTTTGGAGGATGGAAATTGAACTTTTGGTTTTGTAATCAAACTATGCAACTTCCCATTACAAAAGGGTTATTCAAACGGTGCAACTTCCCATGACAAAAAGTTAACTTCTTATGTAGGTAATAATTAAAAAACAAAACCACCCAATACCATTACAGAAGTAAATTAAAAATAACCGCCCTTCACGCATGCGCATTAAATGCACAACGCATGGGCACTATATCCACATACTATGCACACACTAAGCACACTGAATGTTCTCATATGGCCATGATATGCACACTGCATGCTGCGTTTTGAATACTGAAAACATATAATCTGGAATTGGAAAAATTAACATTTTCCAAAACCCTTTTGGTCAAATTAAGTACCAAAACAAAACATTCATTAAAGCCCACTACTTTTGTATTATATTATTATTAAACATTGGGCAATTTATGAGTTGACATGTGAAAAAAGCATATCTTACACATATTGAATGCAATGCACACCTCAAGTAGTTTAGGACAAGACATGAGGGTCATGTACACCACATCTACCTTGTCTTGTCAATTTGCTAACTAGTTTGCTAATCAATCCATTTAGACTATCCAATTTACACTTTATTGTTTGGGATTTCACTAATATGAGGATGGTGCATTTTCGAAGATATGAAACCCTAAAATAATGGGGTAAGTCTCGTCCCTTTTGGTGCCTAGTCTTGAAGAGAATCCCCAGACCAACATGCTAATGCCGATTGGGTTTACAGTAATCTATGGATAGAATTTGATTTTTGACGTGGTACACTATTGGGTATGTTCCAATTTGTGTTTCACTTCAATTGCAGAAATTTCATAAAATTTTCCTGATGTGTGCATACGAGGTGCATATGCTGTGCAAGTTGTGTACCTAAGGTGTGCATGTCTTGCGGATGGCATATTATGTTTATGATATTATAAGGTCATATGTATATTATGTGCATTTAATATGCATTTGGTGTGCATGGTATGTGCATGTTATATGCATATAACAAGGATATATAGTGCATGTTTATTATCAAAAAATACTTAGCTAACACATTGCACAACAATAAAATGTCATATAATCCCATTATGGTTGACGTGGTTCCTTTCCCTTCGCTAGTCAACAAGAATCCTCAAAGCCCTTGTTGCATTCCTCTTCTATTTCGGCCTTTCCCTCTCGAGAACGCTCATACGACTCAATATGGTCTCGACGCTTCTGGAACAATTCAAAATTTAGGAATGTGATCCTTTATCCAAACGTGTCAGCCTTTGTTTTCTGCTTGCTTGCACGGTAGAGCGCTTCATTGGCTTCATCGTTGAGGTCCACAAGCTCTTTTTCTACCTTCATTAGCTTGTGATTCCATTACTTGGCGATGCCCGTCTCATAGTCGAGTCTCCTGCGGACCTGATCTATACTTTTTAGCGGCCTCTCCAAGTCCACAGAGCTAAACAATGACGTAGGATTTGCCTTCGGCGACCCCGGAAGCGGAGAAGGTTCCATGTTGTACCACCTATGGAACTCCGCGTTAAAGCCCTTGGTTTCATGTGGGAACTTGGACACGTTTGTGTTCTCAATTATTTTGGCTATCTAAGAAGTCTAATTTTTTAGAAGGGTTAATGGTTATTGCAACTTTGTGTGAGAAGCATATTTATACACAATTCTACCATGATGAGGATGAAATCAGTTGGGTAAAAGAGAGAATGTGATGAAGGTGTTATGTGGTGAGGATGTGATGCATGTGACCTTCAAAAGTTGTAAGAATCCCTACCACTACTATTTTATCCCCCAACTTGAATGATGCTTCCAAATGTTGTTACTTCATTGCCAACATAAAGGTAAGTGTGTTATCAAATCTCACACCCCCTACATCATGATGTGCACGGGTTGGTCTAGGCATATCTAACCATTTTGTAATGATGGGGAATATACAAATATACATTCATAGTTTCAATAAGACATAGGTTCGAAACTTGGAGGTTTTTACATCTTTTTTTTCCCCCTGCTAAACCCATTGTTATGGTTTTAACTCATCGTCTGAAGGACCTTTTGAAACCCAGAATCCAACACCTTGTATATACTGATAACAATATGCAAGCACAAAGCAAATCACATGGAGATGACAAATGTGCATTTCCAACACCTTGAACTAAGACTTGTAATTCACAAACATTTTCAAACAAACACCGATTCCAGATCGAATTGACAAAAATTTGCAAGTTCATAACAAAATTAACAAGTATTGAGCCTTTTGTAACAAACCCTCAAAGCCAAATCCACCAACATATACCCTAAACAAAAATTAAAATGCAAAACTCTAAGATTGAAACCCATAATCTAAAATAACAAAACCCATAAATAAATAAAGATTTCCATCCATAACACATTTCGAGACCTCTCTTCCCCATCCTTCTTTTGTTCAATTTTACATGTCTGCAAATCCGAAAACCTAATTGAACAAACAAGTAATTAGTTGCAAAAATAGACAATGACCGAGTCAGAGAGAGAAAGAGAGAGACGAACCAGATGGTTGTGGAAATATGGCTGCAGAAGCTTCATTGGCCGGAAAGAATGGAACTTTCCGGCCAAAACGCAAAATTTGGTACAAAAATCATATCTTTAAGGATGGAACACTAATGCAAACGAGAAACCCTCTCTTCGAAGCTTCACTCTCGACTTCACTCTCTTTGAAATCGGAGCTCAAAGATCTGAGCTCAACCTAGAAACCCAGAGCTCACAGAGCTCTCGATATCCCGCTCCAACAAATGAGAACAGTGATGAAATGAGCTGAGGAGTTTTAGTATTTATATGTGGGCATTTTAGTAAGTTCGATTTTGTGCATGGTTTGCATGGCCGGTTTGTTCTATTTCTATCCCAAGATTAAGAAATTGTCTCATTTTGGGGTATTTCCCTTTTCTTTTTCTCTGATGTGTTTTGACTTTTTCTTTGAATTTATTTCTTTCGTCTTCTCTCTATTTTTCTACCTAGTACACTTTTTCCTAAACTACAAGTAACCCCTTCAACTTTTGTCATGTTTATTTTTTCTTGGGTTAACTATACAAATTTGTTACTTTAAGATTCTTCAAGGAAAAAAAAATTAAATAGCTAAAATATTTTCATAAGTAAACAAAGTAAAGTCTCCAAAATGTAAAATCTTCAAATTGAACATTATTTCTAGAATGAACACTACCAGTATTTTGTATTTTTAGAACTGAACACTACTAGTATTTTTAGAACTAAGCACTGGCATTGCCACTACTTTTAAAATTAAACATTGGCTATTAATGGAACTAAACAGTGACTATTTCTTAAACTGAACACTGGTATCATCATTATTGTAGTTTCAAAAATAGCGTGGACTATTTTGGTTCAGTTTCATAATAGTGTGAGTTATTTTGCTGTAGTTTCAAAAATAGTGTGAGTTATTTTGGTTTAGTTTTAGGAATAGTTTGAGTTATTTTGGTTCATTTTCATAAATAGTGTGTAAGTTCTAGAAATAGCGTGGATTATTTTAGTTCAGTTTTATAGTTTTTGTTATTTTGCTGTAGTTTCAGAAATAATGTTTACTTTGTCTGACACACCCCGACCGAGGTCAAGGCATGATGGCCGTCACGTGAGAGTGACGTAGCCATGTGCACAGTGCAGAAGCGATAAAGATAGCAAATATGCGAATAATTAAAAACCAAGTTACTAGAGTGCACTACTAAACGAATGTGACAAGAGTTAGTTACAACAATGAACACTCCTAATCAGAGCATAAGTCTAGGTGCAGTCCAGTAGGACAAGTACTAGTTATACAGTACCAGGAATGTCTTACTATAAAATGGATAAGTCAGAACTGCTGACGTCCTCTAGCCACCAACATCAATCTTACTTAAAACCTGGAGGGGTGCAAAATAGAAAACATGAGTGGGCAAAAACAAATGTTTTACAAAACCATTTCACTAATCAACATATTTAACCCCTCGCTGTAAAACATGTATAATTTTCCCAGAATCAAGATGTAAGCATCTACATATATATATATCTGAAATCATATCAATTCAGTTCATGCTTCACATAATCATATTCATATGTATATATGCCATGCCAAGATATAATAGAGTAAATAATTCAGGTAAGAATAATTTCATAGAAATGTGATATGTTAGCTGGAACCCCTATGGTAGTCTGTACGGCTGAATTCATAGCTCAAACTCAATCTAGCCGGAGTCACTACTATGACCTATACGGCAATATATTGCACATAAGTCCGAACCACTAGAAAGGGTCTGTATGACAAGGTTGGGTGTAATATAGTTATGCTCAATGCTACGCCCTCATGCTAGCTGTGGGATAATCGTTAGTCACCTACGAGTCGGTACTACTTATAGTGGTTTGTACAACAAGACTGTGCACCTAAATTGGATCCAATGTGAGCATATGGTGCGGGAGGTGACATAATATACAGGCATGTGCCAACTCTCTCTGGCTAAATCGCAATCACCCTGGTGCAGGTTACGAGTTCAATGTTCATCCATACATTTATAATCATTCTATTCACAACTAAGGCCTTTGTCTTAATCACATCTCATATAGACAATTAACATGTTCATCTCATTTATTGAATGGCTGCATCTAACCTCTCGTTAGACTGCCTACGTACCCTAAATAGGGATCAAGCCGTTCGTAGTTCACCTAATCAAACATAACTTACCTGAACTTACCTGTGCCTCCACAACACCACATTTATATATATATGCACCCATGAAATGCATATTCAGAATATAAAGGCATTTGACATATTGTTTCAAAGCATACTTTAATTTAAAACACATTTCTGGGAAATGAATCAAGTATATAAATATATACTGAAAACAAAAGCCCACTCACTGATATGTCGACGGGTCGTAACCCCCGAGTTGTCTGTGAATACGCTCGTCCTCAGAATAAGTTTCACCTATATGCGAATTAACTATAAAAACGTTATTTTAAAGCACATAGGCAAAACTAGCTAATAACTTCTCATACATTGCTCAAAATGGGTATATGAATATACCACAGTGATCTACACAACCTCACGAACATCGTGATATTTTTAGGTGGCTCACTCGCCCCCACGGGCCGAGGAGGGCATGGCCTCACACGCCCAACATGCGCATCATCTTCAACCTCCACACGCCGGAACTGTTCACCGGCGCCGGATTCTGGGTAGAACTTCAAACTCACTATTCTCCTTCGTTTCTCAACCATTTTTCATGCAATTGGTACCAAAATGAAGCTAAGGACATCTACGATCACGTTATACCATTTTAAAGCTCTAAAAGTCACGGGATCTCACCGGAGAATTCCAAGAAAAACCGGCCAAACTTCCTCCACACGATCCCGACGTCCAAAACCTTCAAATGAAGCACTCCGAGCTTCCTTGGGGCCTCACTAAGCTTCCTACAAGCTTGAAATGTCCAAAAACACGAGATTTAACGTTTGCATTAATAGTGCACAAGTCGGAGGTAAAACTAGGGTTTTTCGAAGGTATCCTTACCTGAAATGGGTACCAATCGACTCGCCTGAGGTTTACGAACACAATGGTGCCAACCTTGGCCACGATCCGTGAAGTTTCAAGGGTTTTTGGGTGCTAGTCCGTACGAGTTCGAAGGAGAGAGAGAGAGTGAAACCGAGAGAGAGAGGGTGCACGGGAGTGAGAGAGAGAAGGTAGGTGTGTGGTCCAAAGTCACCAATCAAAACCCAATAATTCCCTTACTTCCAATTGGGTCCAAAACTTAGGGAAAAATAATAAATGGGTCCAAAACCAACTTAACTCACACAATACAAATTAACGTCCAAGGGTATTATTGTCAATTCACGCCGTCGAGAAATATAAATTGGGACGGGTTGTGACATTGTCCTTTCCATAAATAATGTGGGTTATTTTAGTTCGGTTCCAGAAATAGTGTAGGTTATTTTGCTATAGTTTCAGAAATATTGTGGGTTATTTTGCAGTGATTCTGGAAATATTGTGGGTTATATTAATTTAGTTTCAGAAATAGTGTAGTTTATTTTGATATAGTTGTAGAAATAGTGTTTATTTTGTTCCATTACAGAAATAGTATGAGTTATTTTGGTTTAATTTCAGAAGTTCCATAAATAATACAAGATTAAGTCCACCAAATGACAAAAAACAAAAGTTCGACAAAAAAAAAATGGCGGAAAATAAAAACTAAAAAAAAGTAAACGATACAATTACCATATTAAATAGCATTAAAAAAATATATGTTAAAAATCATTAGACAACTCTACTACGTAATTTTTCTGTTCTGTACCACTATCTCTTTTTTTTTTTCGAGGAAGTTACCACTATCTCTTCCCACCTTCTGCAACATATGAATTAGCATTTTCCCACAAACTGAAATCATAGTGCAAGAAACAATCTCCAAATAAATAGAAAATAGAAAATATAATAAAAACCTACAAAATTGAACAAAACCAGAACTCCATGGATTCAAAAACCAAAACTTTCGCATTTACACACCATCTCCAAATATATTCTGAGAACGGACTGAAGATTCCTCTTAGAGAACTTCCTCGCCTTCTTCCCCAGCTTGCCCATGGCCGCTCACTTCTCTTCTGCAATGGAGGAGCTGCTTTGTATTATTGCTTGGGTGCCTCAAGTCTCAAACTATTGCAGGGTACGAAAATAGAGATTGAGTGGACATCGAGAGGGAGGGATTCGATTGATTCGATTGCAAAATGGTGGAATTGAAATTGAATTGAGAATAAAAACGATAGTACATATTAGACGGAGAGATCGAGAAAGGGATGCATTTTCGTACAAAGTACGACTAATAAACAAACTATTTTAAAACCGTCGAATTTCAAAAAACAAACTATTTTAAAACTATTCAAGGCCTAGTGAGTGTGGTGAACCAAGACTCAACTCAAGAACAAAGTGAGTTGAGAAATATTATACCTTTGTTGATTCCTCTTTGCATAAGCAAAGGCTAATCACCCAAGAGATAAGGCATTCATTCCTTACTTCTTAGCTCCATGGATTTCTTGGATGAGGATGGTAGAATGGATTTTCCAAGTTCCCAAAATAGAGAACTTCTAAGTCTCCACACCAAGGAGAGCATTGATGAAGAGATGAGTGACCTAGAGGAAGTAAGATTGCTAGCTAATTTCCTCTAGGGTGGCCGGCCTCTTAGAGAGGAAAAGAGAGCATTGTGTTCTCATCTTTTCTCCAAAAGAAACCCTAAATGAATTTTGGCAAGAAAGTTCTTTATATAGTAACTTCACTTAAGTGACAAAAAGAACCTAAACCCTATTTCATCAATATGGCTGGCCTGCTATGGTCTTTGGGCTGTTTGGGCCGTCTTGAATCTTTATTCATTAAGTTGCCATACAACTTAAGTCAATGGGCTTGACATTCGAAGCCCTTTGGGCCTTGAGGCCCAAAACTAACCCGAGGTCTAAAACGAACTTATTCGTTTGATTAATTAACATATTAATTAATCCTAGCCATAAACAATTAAATCATTTAATTGTTCTTACTCAACTCTGTTGTTTCTTCAATCTTTACCTTACACGATGTACGATCCATTAGGTTCCTTTTAGCGAGGCAGTGGGCGATTGTTACTCTTAACGATCGATTGTGAATTGAAACAACATTTCAATTCTCCATTTGATGAAGATTACCAGGGCTTCCACAAACCATGAGTGACACCTAGCAGTATGTCATGGCTACCCAAGCTAATCAGAATAGGTGGATAACCTATTCAGTTTAGGATTACAATGCAATACGGTTCTCTAATACAATACTTTTGACCACATTGTTTGGTTTGATAATTTATTCATGTCTACTATCCAATGTGATTCTTTTACTTATATGATTACCTTGAATGTGATTTGGAACGACTTCCTGAAGGAAATTTTGTGAAAAACATGTTCATTTGAGCAACATCTATGGCATGCAATTAACATTTAAAGGTGGAATTATGCTTGTATGCACTCAAAAACAAAACATTACCCATGAAATCTTATACCTTTGTTGATTCCTCTTTGCATAAGCAAAGGCTGATCACCCAAGTAGAGGGCCTTCATTCCTTACTTCTTAGCTCCATGGATTTCTTGGATGAGGATGGTTGAAAGGATTCTCCAAGTTCCCAAAGTTGAGAACCTCTAATTTTTCCACACCAAGGAGAGACTCGAATAAGAGATGAGTGACCTTGGAGGAGGGAAGATTGCTAGCTAATCTCCTCCAAGGGGGCCGGCCTCCTAGAGAGACAAGGAGAGACATTGTGTTCTCATCTTTTCTCCAAAAGAAACCCTAAGGATGAAATGGCTATAAAGTTGCCTTTATACCACCGCACAATGGAGTGGCAAACTTGCAATTAAGCCAAGTTCACTACCCCTCTCTATATGGCCGGCCATTAAGGGTTAATTGGGCTTTCAAGCCCTTTGTGGTTTCAAGTTGTCATACAACTTGAGTTAATGGGATTGACATTCAAATCCCATTGGGCCTTGCGGCCCAAAACTAACCCGAGGTCTATAACGAACTTATTCGTTTGATTAATTAACATATTAATTAATCCTAGCCATAAATAATTAAACCATTTAATTAGCGAGGCAGTGGGCGATTAGAACTCTTTCAAATCGATTATGAATTGAAACTTACTTTCAATTCTCCCTTTAGTGATTATACACGTTTAGGGCTTCCACAAACCATGAGTGACACCTAGCAGTATGTCATGGTTACCCAAGTTAATCAGAAGAGGTGGAGAACCTATTTAGTTTAGGATTACAATGCAATACGGTCTTTTTCTAATACAATACTCTTGACCACATTGTTTGGTTTGATAGTTTATTCATGTCTATTATCCAATGTGATTCATTTACTTATATGATTACCTTGAATGTGATTTGGAACGACTTCCTAAATCTCATTCATACTATGGCCAGAGATTCTTAATCATATCATAGAGTATTCTCCCTCAAACGGTTTGAAGGTTAGAGATCCCTTGTTGCGCATTCACTTGCCTCCATGGCTAAATGGCTTAACCCCAACTATGTCGTAGACACCCTCGGATGGAGTGACTTTGACATAGTCAAAGATCAAGGACCTAACCCCAAGACAACTATGATGCCTCAGGTCAAAGGACTACTTTGCATTATCCCAACCATGAGTTCTCATGTGACATGAGTATGAGAACTCCTTGTTGATCGTGTTAAGTGGACTCATTCTCTATTGAGCACCTGCATGCTTGTCTTGGTGTCAGTCACACCAATGACTCGAGACCAGTCACTCTCCCTAAGAGAAGACATAACACATACTAATCTTAACGGACTATCAATGCCCAATTGGCAATCCTATGATCAGGAATTTTTAGGATATGTATACGAAAGAGAATGGTCTCATGAATCTAACTTCTTTAGCTCACATCCTCCCAATTACATATTCTTTGGACTTATCGTTTAAGCATATAACATTTATATGAGACGGCTTAAAACAATAATCTTTGCCCTTTATATTAAACTAGATTAGTTTAAGCATATAACATTCATATGATTGGATTTAAGGCACATTTCCAACATGTGGTTGTGTCTCGATGGTGTTTTACTGAGAGAAGAAAGATTGTTTGAGTGAGTGAGAGAGAGTTAGAGAGAGAGATAAAGAAGGGAGTAGGGTAAGGTGGCAAAATAGGAGAGGGAGTAATGAGAGAAAGAAGAGAGATTTGAAATGATAGAGAAAGAGACCAAGAAGTATGGACAAAGGGATATGGGACTTGGTTCACAAATCAACACAAATTATCTCTAAACATGAAATTACCATTTTACCCTCAGTATTTGGTGTTTCGTAAAATTTTAACCATAACTCCAATTTTGATTCTGCTTAAACCTATCGGTAGCTGGCGGACCCTCACGAGCAGTGGAGGAAGCCTTCGGTTTTTTCTCAAACAGCTCCACGATAACGATCAAACAAGCTAATGCATCCGCCTTAATCCTCTTTATCTCCTTTCTCGGGGGTAGCCCACTTTCTCCCGGTCAAGAAGACTAAGTAGCCAACGTCATTCATGGTACTCAGCAGGGATAACTAAAGCAACATGCACCTTCTTCATATATGCAGAAGTCTTAGGAGTTGAGCCAAATTTCAAATCTACTTAAGCAGAGGATGACAATCAACAAATCAGATAACAGCTTAGGAAAAGTACAAAGCAGCCTAGAGACTAAGCAGTATACTTACCGGTGATGAAAATCATTGGAACGCACAACTCAGAGGAAGAATCAGGCTCTCACTCTCCATTTATCTCCAAAGTCTCCTTGGCCCAGCCATGATCTCCCATGCTCGAATGATCAAAGAGCCTATGGCTGGATCACAACTACCCAACTCCATCAATATGACCTATGTCAAAGAGGTATCAGAATTCGTTGACGGTTATATCCAAGTCAAAGAATTGGCTTAGATTGAGGAATCCCACCATCACACAGACCGCATTTGGAGAACATTGAGCGGGGGCACACTTCATGGAGCAAAACACTTCTTGGAAGAAACGCAGCATGGGAAAAGTAAATCCCAACACGAAGTAGTAGGGGTGAAACTTGATAGCTCTATAAGCCCCACTACATGGCTCACGGCTGCTACCCTCCTTGACACGCTTCACACGCGTCCCAAACATAATGGCATGCCTATATGTTTCAAGGAAATCTCTAAACAAATCATCGGAGCTAATTTTGAAGTCCGCAACCTTGAAGTAGCCCATTTTACTTAAAGACCTCCCTTGACGATACAACGACGACACACCATCATCACTCTTGTGGCTTGAAGAAGACATGCTCAAAGAAATTCTACAAAGACGCAAGGAAGAATCATTAGATAGCTAAACAATAAAAAATAAATAAAAAAAATAAGCGCGCTAGGCCCTACGGCCCAAAGACCAACGAACCATAGGCCTAAGACCGCAAGAGCCCAGCGGCCACGCCAGGCCTCACGGCCTAGTCCCTTCTCCCCCAGGCCAATTCAGCTGGAAGAGGGCATGCGCCCCCGCGCCTCCCACACACACACTCTCTCTCTATGTGCACGCGAGCCCGAGCCCAGCAAACTAGGAAGCCCATGCCTTCTTGACACCACCACAGCAAGCCAAGCCTAAAGCCCAGCCCGCTGCTCACATGCCTGGCCCATGCTATGCCTAGCCCAATCAACTCGGCCCAAGACGAGTCGTACCTGGCCCAGCCAGCTAATCACCGCCACACCATGCCACCCACGACAACAGTGTCGTGGCCTTTCCAAGCCACCTTTTCACACTTCCTCGACCCCCGTCGAGCCAAATTTCAAGTCCCGATGCTCCAAAAAATTACGAAGACAAGGAAAAATTAATTTTTTTTCTTACCTTGGTGTGACGTGAAGACGAAGAAAGCAATGAAAGACGGTCATTTTCACAGGCAAGTGTAAAAGATTGCTAGGGGAGGAGGAACAAATATCCTCTAGCTTTCTCTCTCTTGTAGGGTAGAATAAATTGCTCTCTGAAGTTGATTTAATCATCTACTTAAGGTAGACTTAAATAGACTTTGGAAGTGATTTATTTCTCTTTCCTAGAAGGATCTAATTAACAATTAATGTGGGAATCTACATCAAAATAGGAAACAATCTTATGTTTCCTAAAGCAAGGAAAGATCTCTACACCTACTACCTTTTCCTGCGAGCAACCCAACAGGTGTGGGAGCATTTGTGGAGCAAAAAATAATCAAGAAAACTATGGAGGTGACACATGGACTTTTGGGTGAAAATGATAAAATTACCCTCGAGGTACATAGGGATTCCCACGCGCATGCAACGGAAAAAAACAGCTCAATGAATGAAGAGTCAAAGGTGATGAAAATGGTATTTATTCAAATCCTTCTCATCAAATCCTTATTGAAAAGGTAACTCCCAATTTTCCTATTTAATTTAGGATTAATTTCCATGTTAATTGCAAGATATATTTCACATAATATCTTGCAATTATTCACACAATTTCACCATATATGGCCGGCCACTATTCTCCAAATAGGGCCAGCCACTCCCCTAGAAATAACCCTACTATCCCACTAAAAAGCTAAGCCATTTGCTACCCATAAACTCCAAAGCACATTCTTTTCAGAATTCTAACTTTGGCATCGGAGATTCTTCAGCCAAAGCCCCCCCCATTCATCATGGGTGCGTGAGGCTTAATCTTAGGTGTTATTATTTTGCAAGTGTATTTTTGCCAAAGGAGAATATGGCGGAAATTTGCATCCACACCTGTTTTACTAAGAAATAATAGAGAGAGGGATAGGGACGGTAAGCATAGAGATGGAGAAAGGGCTTGGGGAATTTTATGTGTTATTCCTCATGCCTTGCGTCTTTACTTATACTAATAAGATAGAGAATATTACCTCCCCCAGCCCCTAAGGACTACAATTACAATCACGAAACTATCTAATATATACTATAGAATCCCACATATAATCTACTAGGATTTACACAATCACGCTTTTAATGAAATTAGGACTGTAAGACTCCCCTTTGAGTGTGTAAGAACTCAAGTAAATGGCCATCAGGTCTTCATGTGATGATGTAGAAATTGTTGATGAAGTCGTCTCATCTAGTAGGCATAATGAGCAAATGTGAGTCTCAAAACATACAAAAGAATGCATAGGTAGTAAAACTCATAAAACCTTGTCAGGTAAAACTCAAGGTAGTCTAAAAAGAAAAGTGAGAAGTTGCAATATGTCAAAACTAACGCCTTCAGGAGGCAAGTAGAACACACACAAGGGAATGACCAGCCCAAGATTATTGCCTCGTCAAAACCTCATCAAGTAGTAAAAACCCAATAGGAAAACTGTTCCTAATTGTAGAGAAAAATAGTACATTAAGGTCAAGTGAGTATACTTCTAAATCCTCCCTCTGAGTCTGACAAAACTTTCAAATGAGAACTACAAACATTGCAAATGAGATAGTTACTCATACTAATTCCTTGGACAAGCTTATGGAAGGTAGACTTCGGTAGTGACTTCGTGAAGAGGTCGACAAGGTTAATTTGAGATCGGATTTTCTTGATTTCAATCTCACGATGTTTGACTTGTGAAATTTTATCCTTGGATTTCACTATTTAATTTACATATTTCATATTTACACTATTGGAACCAAATTAGCACACCGCCGTGGATGGTGGAGGCACAAATCTAAGTAACCTATAAACAGCAAACAACCATGAGCAAACCTAAGATCGGAAAAGGGAGTGTGCTAGCCAAAGGCTTTCCGAAGGTTAAGTTAGTAAGCAAGTATAAGACTCAAGCAGGGGGCAAAAGAATTAGAGTATGATGAACCCTAGAAGGGTGTATTTATACTAGTTGGGAGCGAGGCCTTTTTAGGAAGAATCCTTGTTCTAACCGTGAGAATTCTAGAGGATATCTAGAAGTATATATTGCATCCTCTTTAGGAGTGTGATTACTTGCAGTGCACACCAATTCCTAAATTGTAGGAACTCCGAGACATATACAGATCTAACTTATTCCATATCGAATCAGATCTCCGTATCTTGCGGAACAAGCATGGTTATTTTCACTGAAGTCGCTCGGACTTTGTCACTGACCCGGAACAAGATGATGGTTGCACCACTGCTCCGTTAGTCCAGCTTCACTTGGCTCTGCTGGCATAGGTGATTTTTGGTCAAAATCAATTGGGGTTTTGACGAGGAAGGTGTTCCAAACCTTTAAGGAGAGAAATCTTGAACTTTATTGAGAATTCGAAAGGGTTTCGTCAGGGACGACTGCAGGTTGTCGAGGGAAGTTGATTTCAACATATTCTAGTGAAAAACAGCGGCGGGGTGGGCTGCAAGCCACCCAAATGGCGGCCTAGTCACAAGGAAGAATACACATCAAACAATGTCATTTTTATAAATTAGGGTTTTGGAACTGTCAACGGCTTAGCGGCTTGGTACGATGAGGTCGGCTCACACGACTTCAGGGTTGTGGCTATTGTGCTCGGTGCAGCTCGACTTAGCTCATGAAGTGCTCGGCTCGGAAAGAAAGAGAGAAAAATTATGGTTTTTTTGTTTTTTTTCTTTGCTTATTCACACGTATTCAATTCACATAATATATAATGATATATTCTAAATATAATCCAAACACAGTTTGAGCAGAATTTATAATTTGTAACGTGAAAAGTTGAGTTCATGCATTATGGTGACGGTTCATGCAATAAAGGTTGAAAGAATATCGACAATTAAGATCTTGTTTTAGAAGAACGTAGATTTCCAATGATGAATATCGGGAATGGGTTTGTAGGAGTTCCTCCCCCAATTTCATATTTTCATCTTCAAAGCGTTATTTCACGTTAAAAAAAATTGAATTATTTAAATCAAGAAAATCAAAAGTTAATCAAATAAGAATAATTTAAGGGAATTGTTATTAGCACCCCAAAAATCTCATTCTACACTCCTCACAAGTGTATTTTTCTTTATAGTTATAGAAAGTTTGGAGTGCAAACTGAGATTTTTAGAGTGCTAATAACAATTTCCTAATTGAAACGTAATATTCTCTTGATTAAAGATGGACAAATCTCTTTTGTGCAGCGTCAATACTGTGTTGATAATGTGGTGTAACCTATTTTATCTAAGAGAAAGAGAGGGACGTAAGAGAGAGAATTGGAGAATATGGTGGAGGAGTTCAGTGTGTTACTCCCCAGATCTTGTGCCCTTATTTATAATAAACCAAGGACGATTCCTTGCCTTGCAAGTAATGATTTACACAACCACACATGCGCTAGAATTATATTCACATCAAAAAATTTCATGGCACATTTTAAACTCACTGCAAATGTCGAGATGTAATTAGCCTCTTTATTTAGGAAAATTAACTACTTTGATCCTTTTTGGGGTTTTGGTTGCACTTTTGATCCATCTCCCACAAAATTGCTCTTTTGATCAAATTTGCATGTGAAAAGTTCGTACTGTCTTCATTGATCTTTTATTGATCAACATATCATTCATAGATAAAAATAAAAATAAAACCACAAAAAAAGGCAACACCACCCTAACGACACTCTCATGTCCATTTTTAAATCCATTCCTTCGGTTTCTTCGCCTTGACTAATCAAATTTAGAGAGGTGAAGAACATTTGGGACACCATGGAGTCGCTGGGTAGGCTTCCAATTGCTTCACCTCTTAGACCCATTTCTTCTTCTTCTTAGAAATTGTAATATTGATTTAGTAATCTTGATCTTATGGCACGTGATAGTATATAATGTTATTTTTAATGTGTGTTTCTAATTGTTGTGATTAATAGGGAATGATTCATGTTTGTAGTAATCTCACTCTCTCCCTCTTGCTCTCACCTTGCTTTAGCTCAATTGTTTGATTTTTTTCATTTGAAATTGGTTGTGGTGGTTATAGAATGAAGACGAAGAAAAGGGTTCCTTGAATTAATTATTGTGGCTATGGTAGTTCGAAATTAGAAAATGAGGGTGTATCGTTGAGGCATCATCAAATTGTTGTCGTGGTTATGTTGGTTCAAAATCCAAGGGAGAGTATTGTTGGAGCATGGTTTGGGCGTTATCATATTGTTGTTGTGGTTGTGTTGGTTCAAAATCATAAACGGGGGAGTATCGTTGTGTTGGTGTTGTTATTTGAGTGGTGGTTCAAAATCAAAAAAGGGAGTGTCGTTGGCTTCGTTAGGGTGTCCTGTGTTTTAGTAGACCTTGATGATCTTGTCACTTTTGTCGTGTTCGTGTCATTTTCATGACATACCCAATATATTAATATATTGTATTGTGTAAAACCCATTAAAATGAACAGGTAATATTACCTGACCCGAACTCAACCTGTTAAAATTAACAGGTAATATGACCTAACCCGTCACTAGTTAAAGAAAATCTGAAAAATGAAAATAGGTGGGAACTTTCCATTTATATATTTGATAAAGAACTTTCCACATTATGCTTAGATTAGATTACTGTTTATGAGAATTAGCATATTAATGAAATTTATGAAATTATGCTACGTCCTACGGGATGTAGAGGTATTCGTATTATTATTGATGCCTTAATTGGATTTACAGTCATGAATAACATTGCATTGATTAGAATTATCGAATTATCGATTTACCATGGCATGATCGTATTTACGTTATCTGCTCATTATTTGGTGCACTGGTGTTAGTACTCACCCAGAGCCAGGGCCAGTTTTTCACGTGTATATTCACATGGCATCGTATGCTCACTTTGGATCCATTGTAGGTGCCGATCTTGTCCTAGATTTCTATTGTCGATTAGGACTCGTATGTGATGCGCATAGCACCAGTCTTCACGTGATTTTAGTACTAGAGCGTAAATCATTATTACACCCAATCATGTTCATGTTAGAATACCTTTGCATGAACTCCTGTGTCAGCATATGTCGATGAGCACTGATATGATATGTTTGTTTATACGAGATTATGTGATTCCCTGATGTTAGATGTTTATTTATGAAATATTGTGGCATATTGAATTCTTGAGATATTGTAGGCTACGGTAAGTATTTTCATACTATATGTAGTATGTATATTTTGGAAACTACACTTGTTTTATAGCAAGGGGTTATTACGTTTTGAAAAGGTTTTACAAAGCTTTATTTTTAGGCCCACTTACCCTTGTTTTTTCGCCCCTCCAGGTTTTAGTAGCAGAGCTTTTGTATCGACGAGGATTATTGGCAAATCCTGGTATTAGAGGTTATCTTCGATAGTATAACTTTCATTCTACTTTTACTGTACTTTACTTATGCTCTGACATCACGTGAGAAATGGGTTCATTTCCGCTCACAAGTGCACTCTTGCATTTCGGCACTTTTAGGTTTAAATTTACTCACATTTTCCACATCACTACACTTTATGGCTTTGTCAACTTTCTGGTGTCGGCCAGCACAACTCGATTCGGAGTCCAGGTGGACATTCTCGGTCCTTGAACCGAATTGTCGAATCTTGCCACCTCGTCGAATACGAAAAATGTGTTAGCTTTTCCTAAGTTTTGGACAATTTAGACGACTTTTTGACATTCTAGATGATTGTTTTGGCGAAGGCCTTTAGACTTTAAGTGAAGAATCTCCCTACCAAAGAAAGATTTAGATTGGAGACGAGTTGATGGCCTTAATGCGGGGCTAATGTATCGATAGTTTAGCACCACCGGAGATTTACTCATCAATTCTACTACTACTTTCCGGTCATCATTACCAACCCTTCCGAGTTAGGAAACTGTAGATAGTTTTGATTCTTTAACTGTACCCTTTAGTATACCACCTATCAGAATTCCTACAAAGTTTTACTTTTCGTCCAAATTTCTGGAAATGTCTCGAGTGACGATGTGGTGCTAAAGTGGTAGCACTCAACGGAAGAATATCTGGGGGACAATCACATTTGGTCCCCGACTATACTAATCCTTTAAGTGTATTTATAATTTCGGACCTTCAGGAGGAAGATTCTATTCCGTTAAATCCCATTTCAAAGTAGATTATTAGCAATTTCCATTCATGAGCTTAGAACCTTCCAATCAATACTAGTTCCAGAATTTCTTTCGATGTTGTACTCGTCATTGTGATGGGTACAGGCATGGGAATACAAATTATTATACCTTCGACGAATAGTAATCAATTTCCCCTAGAATCAACGAAACCAAGTCATAAGACCAATTCCTTACCAATCAGCCGAAACTACCCATCAGAACGAGCATTAACCTATAATTAGTCTATGGTGGCGCTACTAATTGACGATTTTGCTCGATATCCAATAGTTGTTAACCAGTATTCAGGCGGTATGATTTCTGATAGCGGACACATGCTAGTATCTGGGAATGATACAAGTGCCAGAACACCGGTTCACAGTTTCAAGGTAACGAACAATATCAAAATATCTTAAATGCGTTAATTAGCGACACGATTGTTAGATGGATTAACAGTGACTACCTAAGACAAAGAAATTAAATTGTGGAAACTTATGAGCTAGCCTTTTAGGAGGACAGTAAGCTTATAGTTGTGTTGACCCTATCACTCACCTAGGTAACCAGAACATTCCTAACTAGCCACGAGTACAAATTTAGCAAACCTTCGTTAGGATTTTGTTTGATTAGGGTACCATTCCATTCATCATATCATCTTTAAATTCAAATATATCAATCACCTGGTATCGTAGTCGGGTAAGTTTTGGGAATCCTAATGCCATGAGTTTGTCTTGTCCCGTGCGAATACGGTGGATGCACCATTCCTTTTACCAATCTAATGATGCCAGTTAATCTATTTCGTTGGATATCGTGGATTTCCACGTCATGTAATATATGAATTGACTACATCGTAATTATCCCTTTAGTGAAGCATTGATCGAGAATTGTTGTTTTTCGAATACTAGTCATCCCCTTGGTCACTTCCATAAGCGAATGTTACAAATTGAAGTACGAGTTTGTAAATGAATATTCTGTATCGAGTAAAACGAGAACACGTGTACAAGGTAGATTTGTATTGATGAATTTGTAGGGTTACAATCTCTGTTTACAATTTTCCTCTGATTCAGTTTTTAAATTTGATGTAGATGCGTAGGTTGTTGATCCAAGGGTTGCGATGACTTGATCTTGGAAGAACGATTGAACGATTGCTTCAAGTTTTGAGCTTGAAATAATGCGTGGATAGTCTTCACCTCAAGGTTTAGTGTTGTGGCAAAGGTAGAGTTGATGTAGGACTTTGTTGATTCAAGGGTCTTGGCGACTTGATCTTGAATCGAACGTCGTTACAAGTTTTTAGCTTGTAACCAAGTCTTGAAGGAATTGGCACAAGTGCTTGTTGATTCTTCAAGGGAATGTTTCGGCTTTGGTCAAAGAAAGCTTTAGCTTTGGTTGTACATTCTCCAAAAAGAGGTTTGGCAGCGTATTAGTCTTCAAAGATTTGGCAGATGTTATCCTTTTGTGAGAATTTTGGCCCTTCAATGTAGAAATTGTCGACCTTTATGCTTGTCTGAGGACCTTGTAATTATAGACTTCTCAAAGCTTGCCTTTTGGATGGATTTGGCTTTGATTTGTGTCTTGATTCGTCCATGGGAGAATTTAGGCATGTTTTGTGTCTTAATTTCAGCCATTTTCCCTTGCTTGGCCGAATTATAGGGCTTTCTTGCCTATTTTGTGAGCAATCTTCAATTCTTGCTTGTTTTATGAAGATGCTTTATCTTTCTTTCCTGTTTTGGGAGCAATTTTGGCCCCTTGCTGATTTTAAGGAGATTTCTTCCTTTTGGCTGAATTTTGGGGAAGTTTTGAGCTTCCTTTGCTTGAATTGTGCCGCATGTCATTGATGACTTGTCCATTTGTGATGAGTCATATGCCATGTAGAGCTTTGTGATGAATATTGAGAAAGTCGTGTGGTCTATTAGTGTGTGTTGTGGAGAAATAAAGTAGTATGGTACGTTTCGAGGAAGTATACCTCCGACGTCATTTCCAAAATTATCTCGGATACCACCAAGGTGTAAAATGGAGTACACCATCGACCCACTCCCTAGTAAAACACCAGTTTTCATTGCATTTACTGAACGACTCCTGCATCTTTGAGAACCACAAACCCAACACTTTATCTTAGGGAACCTAAAACCTAGTCAAAAAGACAATTAAAACCGGTGACAATTAAAACTGTTAGCCCATACTTCGAACTGATGGTCTACCTAACCAACTTTTGAGTCGATTTTTCTTCAATAGCCTAATGAATTCTTAGTAGTCTTACCGACGACTTTCTCACTTACTTCAACAAGGAGATCAAATTTTCATACAGACAATTAACTTTATACAAAATTCCTCATATAATAGCTTTGTTTCGATTGGTACTTTTCTTGGAAGACGTTATCTCAGTAGGCTATTCTTTTCATTTCCCGAAAAAGTTAGAACTGTAGAAATTAAAATCCTCACAAAGTGTTGTGAAATGTGAAATGTCCTTGGCTTTGTCAATTTTATCGGCAGTTTGTTAGCGACTTTTTAGTTATGGCATTTTTCTTGCCAAGTTGGCTGAGGAAAATCAGTTTAGTTGAGACGTGGAATATGATTAAAGTTGTGACAACTGAGGTGTTGTCTATTTCCTACCTTTGATCGTACACTTTTCGATAACATCGATAATTTTGAAATCTACGATGATGTTTCCTTGGAATGATTTGGCTGCGTACCGATGCAGCATAACTGGTATCGCTTAAGTTTCCCAATGGTTGGAACCGTACAAAATTAATCATCTTACTCATGACTTAGAGTCAACAGTTACCATCTTTACTTGAAAACCGGATGTTACTTCTCTGTGGAGAAACGTGTCCAAAATCTTTACTAACCTTAGACTTTTCAAATACATCTTCATTTGAAATGAGCTAAATTTCTGACAGTGAAGAAAAACCAAATAAATGCCTATGATTGCACCATCGTGTATCACCCTAGTTGTGCAAACGTAGTTACCGCTTACCATAGCAAAAGATATACCTACCCTTGAACATCTTTAACCTGTCTTATCTCATTTCAGTTAGAATTCACGAGTATTGATTTGACGTTACTTGCGAGTTACCAAGAAATCATTCGAATGGTTATAATCACTTCCTGTATCTGTTTAGAGATGAGAAATATCACCTTTAGCTTCCAGTACGAGGTATCTTGTACATGTGTTTCGGTGATTATCACAAGTCCGCTCACTTTCCATTGGTCCCAAAGGAACAACATTTTAGACACTTGGTAAAATTCTTCATTCTTAAATTTATTAGATTTTCTGACATTTCGATCAACATATACTCTTATTGGGATTCCTTATTCACCTTCTTGTGCTGGAAAGTATTTCAGTCAACCTTAAGTAAGTGTCTACCTTACTGCACTTTGTATTATTTATGAGGCAGATAGACTATCTAGAAGAATCGCTGACATTGAAATTTTAGTTGTGACCATTAATTCCTCAATCACCTGACAAATACTCTGCTGAAAGGATCTTTACCGTTGGTGATTGAATATCCAGGAAGCCACCATTGTAACGAGATGTTATGCATTCAATCCAGTTATTTTGTACTCTAGACTTGATGGACTTGTTTTGACCCTCAAATTCTTGAGTGATCTTTTAGCCTTCTCAACATAGTTTTGTAAACACAAAAATCCTGTGACGAATGAAACGAGAACACTTGTACAAAGTAGATTTGTAATAATGAATTTGTAGGGTTACAATCTCTGTTTACAATGTTCCTTTGATTTAGTCTTCAAATTTGATGTAGATGCCTAGGTTGCTGTTCTAAGGGTCGCAATGACTTGATCTCGGATGAACGATCGCTTCAAGTTTTGAGCTTGAAACAACGCTTGAGTAGTCTTTACCTCAGGTTTAGGGCTGCGGAAAAGGTAGTGTTGATGTAGGATTTCATTGATTCAAGGATCTTGAGACTTGATCTTGAATCGAACGTCGTTACAAGTTTTTGTTGGAAATATGCCCTGAAAGTCAATCTTTGGAAGAAACCTTTCAGGACAATGAATGGATGTATAGATAATTCTTATACATCAAATGGCAAAGTCACTAATTAGGACTATCTCTATAAACGATATATGTCCTAAATAGTGAATCCATGGACAATGGATTGATAGAAGAAGTAATCTAATGATGTTAGACTACAGAGACCTTCTTCACATAATCATCATGTCCAAAAAGGTTCCTCGTCATAGGATTGTCGGAGGGATACTGACAATGCATAGACCAGTACATACTATGTCCGCTTCAATTGGAAGAATGGAAAGTCTCGTCCCATTCATATAGTGACACTAAGACAGGTATGTAGGTGCTCATTAAGGGAATGAGTTCATTGAACACAATCGAACGAAAGTACTTGCATGGAGGTCTACTCACATGTCAAGCAAGTAACTCTAATGGTTGGAATAATGTAAGTAGTCCTTTGACCTGAGGCATCATAGTTGTCTTGTGGTTAGGTACTTGATCTTTGATTATGTCAAAGTCACTCCATCCGCGGGTGTCCACAGCATAGTTGGGTTTAAGTCACTTAGCCATGGAGGCAAGTAGATGCGCAACAAGGGATCTCTAATCCTCGTTATGAGAGGATGAATACTCTAAGATATGATTCAGGAATCTTTGGCCGAAGTATCGAGCGTAATAAAGGAAAGCGTTCCTATACGACTCAATTGAATCATATAACATGGAATAATCACATTAGGGGTTTGACATTATAAATCCATACCCTAATAGTGTGATTGAGAGTATTGTTTAGAGAAGGATCGAATTACATTGTAATTCCAACTGAATAGGTTCTCCGAACAAATTCTACATTAGCTTGGGTAGCCATGAAATATGGTTAGATGTCACTCATGACTTGTGAGTTCTTCTAAACGATTAAATGTAGTCGTCAAAGAAGAAGGTGAATTAAAAGTAAGTTTTAATTCACTAAGTGATTGAATTAAATATAATCAATTAGATTGGTCCCATCACCTCACTGCCTTGCTAATTAGAACCTAAAAGGATTGTACACCAATACACTCTTGTAGTGAGTAACTAATGGATGATGGAAATAATTAATTGGATTAATTAAGTGTTGTGATTAATTAGAATGTCTAAAGAAATCATAAAAGCGATAAAAGATCGTTTTGGGCTTAAAGAAATGTTCGGGTTTAATTGGGCCCATTGGGCCTAAACCTATTGGGCTTTTATTCAAGCATTGGATGACTTGAAATAATAAAAGCCCAAAGCCCAAACAACACTAAAGAGGCCGGCCAAAGGAGGGAGAGAGAGAGTCAAATGTTGACTTGTTTCTTTTTGGTTATAAAAGGAACTTTATAGCACAAAGTTTCATAAGGGTTTTTTGAGTGTTCAAAACAACAAAAGAGAAAAAGAAAATATCTCTCTCAACACTCAAAGGGCCGGCCACCAAAGAGGGATGGAGCTAATCATCTTCTCACCCTTTTGGTTATTCCTTCATCCTTCTCACTACACTAGTGGGTGTGGATCTTTAGAAGTCTTCAACTTTGGAGACTCAAGGAGAACCAAGGAGCACTCATTCTAACAAAGTGGAGGAGGCAAGGAGGGAGGCTAGGCTCAAGGAGTTCCAACAACAAAGGGCTTGGAGGTGGTCCATCCTTGGTCTAAAGTCTAGATCAAGAGGTATAAAACTACTCCTACACTTTGTTCTTCAATAAATTATTTTGATGCATCTTACATAAACCTATGCATCTTGAAGGGGATTTGCATGACTATAGCTTTGATATTATTTGATAACATGCTTCCGTTGCTTTCGTATATAAATCTTGAATTGTATATGCATGCTAGTCACTAGAAATCCCACATGAAATCTCATAAATTTCCCTTCAGTTTTGAGCTTGCAACAAAGTCTTGAAGGAATCGGCATGAGTGCTTGTTGATCCTTCAAGGGAATGCTTCAACTTTGGTTGTGCATTCTTCAAAGAGAACTTTGGTAGCATATTAGTCTTCAAAGATTTGGCAGAGGTTCTACTTTTGTGAGAATTTTGGCCCTTCAATGTAGAAATTGTCGACACTTCTGCTTGTCTTAGGACCTTGTATTTATAGACTTCTAAAGCCATGGTTTTGGGTGGATTTGGCTTTGATTTGTATCTTGGTTCGTCCATGGGAGAATTTAGGAATGTTTTTTGTCTTGTATTAGTCGTTTTCCCTTACCTTGGCCGAATTATAGGGCTTGTTACCTATTGTGTGAGCAATCTTCAATTCTTGCTTGTTTTATGAAGATGTTTTAGCTTTCTTTCCAGTTTTAGGAGCAACTTGGACCCCTTGCCGATTTTAAGAGGGATTTTCTCCCTTTTGTCGACTTTTGGGAAGGTTTTGCACTTCCTATGCTTGATTTGTGCCACATGTCTTTGATGACTTGTCTATTTGTGATAAGTCATATGCCACGTGGAGCTTTGCGATGCATCATTTGTATGCAACGAAATTTACATGTCTACAAATGCCCCCACTTCAAGGCGCGTTGTAGGCATATGCTTGTCACATGTAGGAAACGTGTTTTGAAGTCCTGCAATGTGAATGTTCTAACTCAATGGTTGTTGAGACTTGATCTTGAAGTTTGCTTCTTCAATAGCCGTAGAGGCATATTTCTTGAATGGAAATGATGAATTTCGTCAAGGGCTGTTGAGTTGTATTTCTTGAACGAAACATTTCTTCAAGGGCCATTGAGGCTTGATCTTGAATGAAATGAAAATTTTCTTCAAGGGCCGTAGAGGCTTGATCTTGAAAGGAATGAAGTTTTTCTTCAAGGGCCATAGAGGCTTGATCTTGAAAGAAATGAATTTTTTTTTCTCTTCAAGGGCCGTAGAGGCTTGATCTTGAAAGAAATTTTGGAAATGGATAAATCGGCACATATTGTGCGTATTGATTTTCCATAATTTTGACAAAAATACATTTGGTGTATTTTGATTTTTTTTTTTAATTTTTTCCATGTGGTTGTAGGAATTTCTTTTTTCCTTCCTTAGGTAGGAACCTCCTTTAGTTTTGGTAATGAGGGTGATTTCCTTCAGAGTGTTGGAAAGCTTTGGTGATTTCCTTCAAGGTTTTGTAAAGATTTAATGTTTGTCCTTGGGTAAGTAGGATTTGCATTTTTTTCCTTTCCTCTTTTCTTTTCTTTTTTGGCCAAGGGGGTATTTTCCATCTTTGTTTGGGAAACTTGAAGGCTTGTCCTTGCTTTGGAAGGATTCCATTTTGTATTTTTGCAAGGAAAGGTACTTTCCCTTGATGTTTTGGAAATTTTGAAGCTTTTTCCTTTTCTTTTTTTTTTTGTTTCCTTTTTTTTTCTTTGCTGATTTTGTTGCAAAAAAGCATGTTTTGTTTTTCCTTGTGCCGAAATCAGCTTGATTTTCCTTTTGCTTTTTGGGTATCTATTCTCCTTATAGCATTAGGAAACAATTGACCATTATTTATAAAGCAATTGGGTGTGTGTTTTTGTCACAAAACCTAATGTGCCGTGTGCTTGCTGCTGTTGTTGCCGTGGCTACTTGCTGCTTGGTGGTACCCTATGTTGTTGTTTGGAGCTTGTTGCAGTGCGTCACTTTTTACCACGTGATGGTGTGCAAAAGACTGCAACGAGGTTACATTGTGCAGTGCCTTTTGGTCACGATTTTCCCTCAGTGGTGATGTTGCCTTGCAGTGAAAGAAATTGCTTGTGTAATCCCTGCGGGGTTACGTAGTGCGATTGCGTAGTATTTTGGTTTTCTTTGCTACTGTAGCGTGCTTTGAAGGACTGTCTTGTAGCTGCCTTCTTTGTTGTGCTACTCAAGCTTTGTGGCTGACTTCTTTTCGTTGTTGTGACTTTGTCATAGTCATCCTTCGACGCTCATGAGGTTTGTCTCACATGTCTTTTGCTTTAGTGAAGCAATTTTTTTCTTCTTGCCGCTCCACTCTTATGCTTATGTTGCCTTGTTTGTTTTGTTGCAGCCATGGTATTTTTCAAGTGCTTTAAGAGCAATACCATTACCATTCTTGTGAAGGAAGGCGATTCGCAAGATAAGGGAACGACGTTGAAACTTTGTGCGACTTTGACTGGCCCTAAAACATTTGTTCTTCTTGTAAAAGACAACTCGATGCATATCAAGTCGTGGTCTTCTGAAGTATCTTGGGCGGTGACAAATTTTGGTCCACCAAATACGAAGAAAAAGGTGTGCACATCAAGGATTCTTACCTTGAATCCTTCACACCATGTTCGTGACAATCCACCGGCTTCGTTTGAGCTTCTTGGCGATCGCATCCGTAGCGGAGCTATGATTTGGAATAGCATCGACTACTAGAGAAGCTGTCTTTGCTGAGTTTTATTGATAGTGGCTTGAAGATGTCGTGTGCCGATCCCAAGATGTGTTTACCAACGTGGGCCTTTATTAGGCTATGTACGCATCTTTGTTTAGTTATGATCGCTATCCTTCCGTCCTTCGTGCGTTCTTTAAGCGTTAGTGTTCAGCGGCCAACACACTTCACACGACACAAGGGGAGATGTCGATTTCACTTTGGGATCTTCCCAAAATATGAGGCTTGCCAATCCAGGGTAAGTTTTACGACGAGGTTGTTCCTAGAGTGGAGGAATTTTCTCATGGCAATAGCCGAGGATTGTCTGCGAGTTGCCGCTATTTGTTTTAGAGGTATCATAAGCTTTCCCATGAGGCTCAGGGTAAATCAGGCATGAAGATTTCTTCATTGATCTGATTTTGGTATTGGGATGCCATGAAGTGCAAGGTGGCTGTAGGTGAATCATTCAGCCTTGCTATTCTGATCCTAGCCAATATTTATGATGGCTTGAGCAATGTTTCAAACTTGGCAAGCACCGAAGATTGTGCTACAATACTTCCCTACCACTATGTGTATGGTTGGTTGGGTGTGTACTTTGGCATTCATTTTTCTTCGTCGACTTTAGACAAGTCAGGGCCTTCTTCACCAACTTCAGTCAAGCCGGGGCCTTTGATGACAAAGTACTTTGGCGTTCTTTCTGCAAAGAGCCTTGATGATTGGCAAGCACAAGTGTTGTTTAGAAGTTTTGAAGGTTTGAGAATGGATCACCTGGCAAGGGTTAGCTAGGAGCGGCGAGGCCACATAGATGATTCACACCTTCATTTCTTAGACTTGTATTATCTCACAAGTCTTCACTCGGGGTATGTTTCTTTATGGCAAGGTGACCAATGTATTGTTCAGTCGTATAGTCCTCACCGTTTCAGCAGGCAATTTGGTTTTATCCAACATATGCCATGCAAGCTGAAGGAAAATGCACAGTCGGAATCCTTGCAAGTCGTGTATATGCATTGGGAGTCTTGAACCCATGCATGTACTAATGCTTCTATCACCCAACCGCCCAAGGACGAGTTCAAGAGTAATCTTGTAACTCGTGCCTAAGTAGGCTGGTGGTCAAAGGTACATCATGAAGACTTGGGGACTGCAAGTGACACCAATTATTCTCATTCACGCAATGATGCCCCGAGAGAGGGTTGTTCTGTGGTTCCCACACATTTGGCACCTTTTGATTGTGCGAGCGCAACTCATTTGCAAGATGGACCTGCGGCTTTAGCTCCTCAACGCCTGTGTTTGACTTCTTAGCGTCCAAACACTTTTTAAGAGGTAGGTGATGAAGTTGACTCACACGAAGATGAACTTGTTTTGTGGCAGCATCAACAAGTTTTGAACAAGCGACCTTTTGAAGGTGCTCAGGATGACAGTGATGTCAATTTTTGTCATAAGAAGAAGAAAGTGTTTAGGCCTCCTTAGTTTGATGGTCGTATGTCACTAGAGAAAGATGTATGTATTTCCTTCTTTCACCTTTTTGCGTATGCATAAAGGATTCTATTTAAGCATTATTTCTTTGGCAGTCAAATGGCACGTTCCCTTTGAGAAGAGCAACTTCCTAGTCTCACTAGAATTGTCCTTCTAATCGAAGTTTATCATCATATGAGAAACTTCCTAGCATCTTTTGTCTATCATTAGGGATTGAGATAATCCAATTATATCTTGAAATCTATCATTATAGATTTCCATCCTATGTATATAGACTATGTCTCCCAAATTCATTCTATCATTATAGAACGTTTAAAGTCATAACTTTAACAAAGAAGAATTCCTAAAATTAATACATCATATATATGTTCAAATTTAGGAATATGATTAACTCCCACTAATCTTTTGTAAACCTAGTAAGCAAAAGATTCATTTACATCTTCATAAGACGCTTATAGCTCCCACTAGCTTGCTAAGATTCATGATGGATGGATCTCTACAACTTACAAGTCTTGTGATTCCTAGTTTTAGACATATATTATCAAGACTATCTTGATAATGGTTTCGGAAACCCATATTATGTCCTAACATTGAATCACCGTTTAGTTGTAGCTAGCAATCTTCGAATTAATAGAAACCAAGACTACATCAAAGATGGTTTCTTCCAAGTCAACTAATCTCGTTGATTGTAGTCACCTTAAGCTACCATTTAGCTATGTAGGTTTCATTATTTCGGGTCAAATGGTATTATACCATTTCCTTGAGTATATGTCGTATATACACTCAATGTAGTCATAAGGATTTTCATTCTTATTTCTTTCGAATTAAGAGGTGTAACTCTATGACATAGTCATAAAGTTCAAACCATTCAACTAAGATGGTCTATAAATCCTTCTCAACTACCTTGGAGCTTGTGGTGTAGGAACTAGGTTGTTATATTTGTTGATTATTATCTTGTCTCTTAAAGAACCCATTCTTTAAGTTCTATCTCTCGTTCATTTGCTCTATCTTAGGCAAATCCTAGTGTAGGATTACAATGAACTACCCAACAAACAACATTTGTTAGTTTGTTTATAGAAGTGATATCCACAGGTTAATTTAAGGATATCCCACAAGATTGTTCTTAAACAAATATTGCTTATTAGCACACAACCCCAAATCTTAACACGATTAAGACTCGTCTTTCTTTCCAACTACATCCTATGAAGTCGTGAAAATTTTGGAAGATCTTCTAACTGACAATCATATTGTTTTAGAAGTATATATCCTATATATGGGTAATTGATAACATCCAACAAACTAAATCTTATTCGAGTTCGTTCTTCTCCCAATGGAGAAATCCATTATCTTATGATGCTACTTTCCTTGATATCTTTCAAGGAAACTCTTCTAAAATGTTATTTTTCCTTGGATCAAATCTAAGGAAGTAAATACTTTAGACGTCTTACCCATCAACCTACATTCTTGAATTCTTTGAAACCTTTTGCAAAGTATTCGGACTTATGTTTTTCAAAATAAACAATAGTCCAACCAAGAGCGTTCTTTGGTGAATGTCATATAACATGAGTAGTATTATGTTGTGGACATGTGCCACTAACATCTAAGTGAATTAACCTCAACAACTTTGTGATTCTTTCTTCTTTCAAAAAGAATAAAGATTTAAACATTTCGCCCCTATACAATTTTAACAAGAAGGCATTGGATCCGGATCTAACGATCCAAAGCATCCATCTATGACCAACTTGTAATTTATGTTTTAGAGGTGTCACAACTCAGTAGGGTTAGTCACTACCTTGTAACCTTTTGGGTTTTAAGCATCGTTGTATTCTAAACAGTTAACACTACCACATCATCTCTATTATAGAGACAATCAATTAGATTACAATAATCTAATCATTCAATAATAAAGAACAATGTTTTGTCAAACAAAACATTCATCCATTTTTCATACAGAATTTAGTTCCTTATTCAAATTGGAATGTAAAGACAATCTTTGTTTTTCCAATTTCTTTGGAAGTTCATATGAAGAAGTAAGTACTATCTGCTTTCACATAGATCTATATTCGATTCACGTTCCGAATGTGAAGTACTTTCTCTTCTCTCAATAATCTTCTACTTCTTATTAGCCACACTTTTACAACGATTGTAAAATATACTTACTAATACGGAATCAAGCATTCAAGTAGAAGAACCAACTGTTTTGAACTATTCAAGAACAATTTACAACACCTTCGAAAGGTGTGTTCTTGACACTTGCAAGACATTTCTTGCAAATAATGAAGGAAATTTTGTGAAAAACATGTTCATTTGAGCAACATCTATGGCATGCAATTAACAATTAAAGGCGGAATCATGCTTGTATGCACTCAAAAACAAAACATTACCCATGAAATTCAAAGCCTAGTAGAAAGGTGAACCAAGACTCAACTCAAGAACATAGTGAGTTGAGATATTTTATACCTTTGTTGATTCCTCTTTGCATAAGCAAAGGCTAATCACCCAAGGAGAGGGCCTTCATTCCTTGCTTCTTAGCTCCATGGATTTCTTGGATGAGGATGGTTGAAAGGATTCTCCAAGTTCCCAAAGTTGAGAACCTCTAAGTCTCCACACCAAGGTAGGACTTGAAGAAGAGATGAGTGACCTAGAGGAAGTAAGATTGCTAGCTAAAATCCTCTAGGGTGGCCGGCCTCTTAGAGAGAAAAGAGAGCTTGTGTTCTCATCTTTTCTCCAAAAGAAAACCCTAAGGATGAAATGTCTATAAAGTTGCCTTTATACCACCTCACAATGGAGTGGCAAACTTGCAATTAAGCCAAGTTCACTACCCCTCTCTATATGGCCGGCCGTTAAGGGTTAATTGGGCTTTCAAGCCCTTTGTGGTTTCAAGTTGTCATACAACTTGAGTTAATGGGCTTGACATTCAAATCCCATTGGGCCTTGCGGCCCAAAACTAACCCGAGGTCTATAACGAACTTATTCGTTTGATTAATTAACATATTAATTAATCCTAGCCATAAATAATTAAACCATTTAATTATCCTTACTCATCTCTGTTGTTTCTTCAATCTCTACCTTACACGGTGTACGATCCATTAGGTTCCTTTTAGCGAGGCAGTGGGCGATTAGAACTCTTTCAAATCGATTATGAATTGAAACTTACTTTCAATTCTCCCTTTAGTGATTATACACGTTTAGGGACTCCACAAACCATGAGTGACACCTAGCAGTATGTCATGGTTACCCAAGCTAATCAAAAGAGGTGGAGAACCTATTCAGTTTAGGATTACAATGCAATACGGTATTTCTCTAATACAATACTCTTGACCACATTGTTTGGTTTGATAGTTTATTCATGTCTACTATCCAATGTAATTCATCTACTTATATGATTACCTTGAATGTGATTTGGAACAACTTCCTAAATCTCATTCATACTCTGGCCAGAGATTCTTAATCATATCATAGAGTATTCTCCCTCAAACGGTTTGAAGGTTAGAGATTCCTTGTTGCGCATTCACTTGCCTCCATGGCTAAGTGGCTTAACCCCAACTATGTCGTGGACACCCTCAGATGGAGTGACTTTGACATAGTCAAAGATCAAGGACCTAACCACAAGACAACTATGATGCCTCAGGTCAAATGACTACTTTGCATTATCCCAACCATGAGTTCTCATGTGACATGAGTATGAGAACTTCTTGTTGATCGCGTTCAGTGAACTCATTCTCTATTGAGCACCTACGTACTTGTCTTGGTGTCAGTCACACCAATGACTCGAGACCAGTCACTCTCCCTAAGAGAAGACATATCACGTACTGATCTTAACGGACTGTCAATACCCAATTGGCAATCCTATGATCAGGAACGTTTAGGATATGTATACAAAAGAGAAAGGTCTCATGAATCTAACTTCTTTAGATCGCATTCTCCCAATTACATATTCCTTGGACTTATCATTTAAGCGTATAACATTTATATGAGACGGCTTCAAACAATAATCTTTGCCCTCGATATTAAACTAGATTAGTTTAACAAGTGAAATGTCCGTAAAGTATCATCATATGATTGGTTTTAGGGCACATTTCCAACAAATACCCCTTCCAATGTCCATCCTTTCATTAAGAAAGTTTGTTCCCTTGGAGTTATTCGCCTTCTTCATTTGACTTCTCCTTTGACTACAATAGTCATGGTCCCTAAACTCCCACTATCTCTCTTGAAACTTATTTCAATTGTGTTTATACACATTAAACGATTTGGAGACTGTGCGGTTAATGTTCACTATGTAGTTTACTATAAACTTAGCGAACCATTTGGATAGGGACTCAAAGGTGAAGTCTTTGCCTAGTTTCCGTCTCTTGAAGTGGTTTAAAACTTCAACACTCAATGATTCAAAATCATCATAAGTCCATGTTGATGGACTATTTTTGTCAATCAACCATTATGTTCTATACATAATTACAAACTTTCAAGAGTTGTTCAAGGCAACTCTCATTTCTTCATACAACAATTTGTAAGTAAAGAATCATGGCACATAAAGTGTACATGCCTTTTGTGCTTACTTCTCAAGTTCCTTGTTCATTTAACAAAGAAACAAGCACTAGTGTTTGCATTAACTAAGGGTTGTTCAAAGAACTCTTATTTCTTCATACAACGATTTGTAATGGAAGAATTCTGACACTAAAAGTGTTGTCCTCTTTATGATAGACTTATCTAACATGTTCTTCCAATGATACATTTGTTGGAAATGTGCCCTAAAACCAATCATGTGATGATACTTTACGGACATTTCACATGTTAAACTAATCTAGTTTAATATTAAGGGCAAAAATTATTGTTTTAAGCCGTCTCATATAAATGGTATATGCTTAAACGATAAAGTCCAAGGAATATGTGATTGGGAGAATGCAATCTAAATAAGTTAGATTCATGAGACCATTCCTTCGTAGACACATCCTAAACGTTCCTGATCATAGGATTGCCAATTGGGCATTGACAGTCCGTTAAGATCAGTACGTGCTATGTCTTCTCTCAGGGAGAGTGACTAGTCTCGAGTCATTGGTATGTGTGACATCAAGACAAGTACGTAGGTGCTCAATAGAGAATGAGTTCACTGAACACGATCAACGAAGAGTTCTCATATTCATGTCACATGAGAACTCATGGTTGGGATAATGCAAAGTAGTCCTTTGACCTGAGGCATCATAGTTGTCTTGTGGTTAAGTCCTTGATCTTTGATTATGTCAAAGTCACTCCATTCGGGGTGTCCACGGCATCGTTGGGGTTAAGCCACTTAGCTATGGAGGCAATTAAATGCGCAACAAGGGATCTCTAACCTTCAAACCTTTTGAGGGAGAATACTCTATGATATGATTAAAAATCTCTGATCAGAGTATGAATGAGATTTAGGAAGGCGTTCCAAATCACATTCAAGGTAATCATATAAGTAAACGAATCATATTGGATAGTAGACATGAATAAACTATCAAACAAAACAATGTGGTCAAGAGTATTGTATTAGAGAAAGACCGTATTGCATTTGTAATCCTAAACTGAATAGGTTCTCCACCTCTTATGATTAGCTTGGGTAACCATGACATACTGCTAGGTGTCACTCATGGTTTGTGGAAGCCCTAAACGTGTATAATCACTAAAGGGAGAATTGAAAGTAAGTTTCAATTCACAATCGATTTGAAAGAGTTCTAATCGCCCACTGCCTCGCTAAAAGGAACCTAATGGATCGTACACCGTGTAAGGTGAAGATTGAAGAAACAATGGAGATGAGTAAGAATAATTAAATGGTTTAATTATTTATGGCAAGGATTAATTAATATGTTAATTAATCAAACGAATAAGTTCGTTAAAAGACCACGGGTTAGTTTTGGGCCTCAAGGCCCAATGGGCTTCGAACGTCAAGCCCATTGACTTAAGTTGTATGACAACTTAATTCACAAAGGCCCAAAAGCCCAATAAAACCCTAATGGCCGGCCATGTTAGAAGAAAGGCCTCTTGGTTCTTTAGGTCACTTATTTGAAGGGACTATATAAAGGACTTTATAGCCTAAATTCATTAAGGGTTTCTTTTGGAGAAAATTGGTGAGAACATGTCTCTCCATTTCTCTCTAAAGAGGCCGGCCCCCTTGGAGGGATTATCTAGCAATCCTACTACTCCAAGGTCACTCATTTCTTCTCCAATCTAACCTTGGTGAAGAGACTTAGAGGTTCTCAATTTTGGGAACTTGGAGAACCATTTCATCCATCCAAATCCATAGATCTTAGATGCAAGGAATGAAGGCCCTCTCTTTGGGTGATTAGCCTTTTGCTTATGCAAAGAGGAATCTACAAAGGTATAAATTTCTCAACTCACTTTGATTTGAGTTGAGTCATAGTTCACCAATCTACTAGGCTTTGAATTTCATGGTTAATGTTTTGTTTTTGAGTGCATGCAAGCATGATTCCGCCTTTAATTGTTAATTGCATGCTATATGATGTTGCTCAAATGAACATGTTTTCACAAAATATTCCTTCAAGTGGTATCAGAGCCTAGGTCTAGTAGTTGGTGAATCCTTTTGGGTTTTGTAGTTCATAGTTTTGATTTAAAAGTTGTAATATGTTACAAGCTTTATTCTTGTTTCTTTGAATGTAAATTTTGTTAGAAAATTTGCCATCTCAAATGTTGTAGATGTAGTTCATATGAGCATGAATATTGGAGCTAAAATTTGGTGCCATGTTTTTGGGGATTTTCGGCCAAATCTAAAGGGTGGAATTTTGGGTTCTTGTTTGACTTGTTAAAAGTGTTTTAAGGTGACTTTTGGAACCCCTTTGTACCCTAGTTTGGTTATATGTAATTTCCCTTAAGTTTGAATGGTTTTGGGATGTTTTTGGGTGAAAAATGTTCATGAAGCTTTTATGGGTTTTTCATGAATGTTCTTCATTGTTCTTGAAGTTTTAGCCAAGAACAAAAAGTTTGGTATTTTGATTCAAAGTTTTGGTTTATTTCATAAAGTCTTTGTTTTGTGTTGGTTGGTGTGAAATTTATATCATCAAAACATTTATTGAAATTTTGAAAGGTGATAGAAATGGTGATGGGTGTGTAAGAAGTACTTCTCTTACACACACACCACTTGCATGGCTTTGTTCACACCAAACTATTTCCACTTGCATGGCTTTATGACTTAGTTGAAAAATTTTCAAAATTTTTGTGGACTCACCTCTCCAAAACCGGCCACCCTACAAGTGGGGTGTTTTTGGGGCTTTTATGCAATTACATAAAGTTTTGGTACTTTTGTGTAATTTGTGGTTTGACCCAAAAGTTTACGTATTTACGTAAAGGCCCAAAATCATTAAAGGTCAAATTGTTTTGTTCCTTTAATGAAGTTTTTGAATTTATTGAAATTTTTGAGTTCTAGTTGTGATTACATGAAGTAGTGGACTTTTGTGTTTATACAAAATGAGCTCAAAAGTTTAAGTTTTGCAACATAGCCCAAAGTGAAGGAAATTTTGTGAAAAACATGTTCATTTAAGCAACATCAATAGCATGCTATTAACAATTAAAAGGCGGAATCATGCTAGCATGCACTTAAAAACAAATAAAGCAAGAAAGAAGTACTTCCAAGTTCCCAATCTATGGATTTGGATGGAAGAATAGGTTTCTCCAAGTTCCCAAAATTGAGAACCTCTAAGTATCTTCACCAAGGTTAGATTGGAGAAGAAATGAGTGACCTTGGAGTAGTAGGATTGCTAGATCCACCCTCCAAGGGGGCCGGCCTCCTAGAGAGAAAAGGAGAGACATGTTCTCTCCAATTTTCTCCAAAAGAACCCATAATGAATTTTAGGCTATAAAGTTCTTTATATAGTCACTTCTTTAAATGACCTAAAGAACCAAAAACCCTAATTCAATACACATGGCCGGCCATATAAGGGATATGGGCTTTTGGGCCTTTGTGAATCTTTATTCATTAAATTGTCATACAACTTAAGTCAATGGGCTTGACGTTTGAAGCCCATTGGGCCTTAAGGTCCAAAACTATCCCGAGGTCTTTAACAAACTTATTCGTTTGATTAATTAACATATTAATTAATCCTTGCCATAAATAATTAAACCATTTAATTATTCTTACTCATCTCCATTGTTTCTTCAATCTTTACCTCACACGGTGTACGATCCATTAGGTTCCTTTTAGCGAAGGCAGTGGGCGATTCCGAACTCTTTCAAATCGATTGTGAATTGAAACTTACTTTCAATTCTCCCTTTAGTGTTTATACACGTTTAGGGCTTCCACAAACCATGAGTGACACCTAGCAGCATATCATTGTTACCCAAGCTAATCAGAAGAGGTGGAGAACCTATTCAGTTTAGGATTACAAATGCAATACGGTCTTTCTCTAATACAATACTCTTGACCACATTGTTTGGTTTGATAGTTTATTCATGTCTACTATCCAATGTGATTCGTGTGCTTATATGATTACCTTGAATGTGATTTGGAACGACTTCCTAAATCTCATTCATACTCTGGCCAGAGATTCTTAATCATATCATAGAGTATTCTCCCTCAAACAGTTTGAAGGTTAGAGATCCCTTGTTGCGCATTCACTTGCCTCCATGGCTAAATGGCTTAACCCCAACTATGCCGTGGACACCCCGAATGGAGTGACTTTGACATAATCAAAGATCAAGTACCTAACCACAAGACAACTATGATGCCTCAGGTCAAAGGACTACTTTGCATTATCCCAACCATGAGTTCTCATGTGACATGAATATGAGAACTCTTCGTTGATCGTGTTCAGTGAACTCATTCTCTATTGAGCACCTACGTACTTGTCTTGATGTCACACACACCAATGACTCGAGACTAGTCACTCTCCCTGAGAGAAGACACAGCACGTACTGATCTTAACGGACTGTCAATGCCCAATTGGCAATCCTATGATCAGGAACGTTTAGGATGTGTCTACGAAAGAATGGTCTCATGAATCTAACTTCTTTAGATCGTATTCTCTCAATCACATATTCCTTGGACTTATCGTTTAAGCATATAACATTTATATGAGACGGCTTAAACAATAATCTTTGCCCTTGATATTAAACTAGATTAGTTTAACATATGAAATGTCCGTAAAGTATCATCATATGATTGGCTTTAGGGCACATTTCCAACACAAAGGTTGAGGTTATTGCATTATTGGCCCAAATTAGGTTGAGAACAAAATGGTTTTGTCTCTTTAAATGAGAATTGGATTTTCATTTCATTTAGCTCCATTTAAATCAATTTTATGGATACAAAAACCAAATGAAAATGTTGCATTCAATTTAATTAGTTAAAGTGTTAATTAATTAAAGGGTGATTATGAACCTAAGCCTACGATAATTGAGCTATGTGATAGGCCGTTTCAAATTTGTTTGAACCATGGGAATGTGTAGATTAAATTTTGGTTGTAATTTGATTTGATCAAATGTTGTAAAAGAGCTTAAGCTCTTCTTTACTTTAAAGTAATTTGAATTATTCAAATGTTGTAATGAGCATAAGCTCACCTTTACTTTGAAGTACTTCTTTCTTGCTTTATATGATATGCATGAAAATGAAGTAGTTGGGTCCAACGCCCCTAAGACAACACGCCTTAATGTGATTAAACGCGTAACTAAAATCAATCACCATTCCTAGACCGAGATTCAACACTAGGCTCGTGTTGAATCTAAACAAAGGTTCATAGTCATCCTAAGGCCCTAAGGCAACTATATAGTCCATCAATGAATGCAAACCTTATGTTAGTAGTATCATATACTCTTGCTTTAAAAACCGTTTTATAAGCATAGTGGGAGTATTATATACAACTAAAAACAATCAAATGGACCAATAGTTGTAATAAGACCAAAATTGTTTTAATAAAGATTAAAATGAATATTTATATGTGATGAGACCTAAAACCCTCAACCAAACCATTATTAAGTTCATAAGCGTGAGAGTGCTTTGAACACTCTTTCGTGGCCTTCCACCATGGTAGACTCCAATCTTTTATGACTTGTACACCGCCTTCACCCTATCATGGGGGAGTGCAAAGTGCATGCTTATACTCAGGAGTAGTCTATATGCATACTTGATGAGGTGAGTGTAGGCAACGAGGATGGCCGACATCGTATCATCGTGAGGCTATTCTTGAACCCCTTCACGAACTAAGCATGGTAGGAATGACTTAACTAAGTGCAATGGAGCCAATATCATATCATTGTGAGGTTACATTCTCTAGAGGCCAAATAAGATGGGTACTTGCAAGAGATGCAAATGAGTAAGCGTACTCTCTCATTATTATTAATGCTAGCCAATATCATATCATTGTGAGGTGGGCTTGGTAATAGTGAGTCTCCCATACCCTACTAAGAGTTTCCTCCAAAACTCTCGAATTCCAATGAGGGATATGGAATTTGCCAAAAATAGTGCGTGGTGCTATTTGATTTAAAGACCCGGATCAAATGGCTTAAAATCAATCAATTTATATTCGTTATGTATTTATTTACCTATATATTTGCAAACGCTATCCAACACTTGACAAATAAAAGCCGAAAGCTTTAGTGTCCGGGCTTGGTACTACAAAACCATAGATTGTCTTTAATGGCTTGTAAATGTACCAAAGTAGTCTCATCCTCACAATCTTCCTATTGATAATGTATCATTAGAAGAATATGTTAGAAAAAGTTTATCATAAAGAGGACAACACTTTTAATGTCATAATTCTTCAATTACAAATTGTTGTATGAAGAAATAAGAGTTGCTTTGAACAACCCTTAGTCAATGCAAACACTAGTGCTTGTTTCTTTGTTAAATGAACAAAGAACTTGAGAAGAAAGCACAAGGGCATGGACACTTCATGTGCCATGATTCTTCACTTACAAATTGTTGTATGAAGAAATGAGAGTTGCTTTGAACAACTCTTGAAAGTTTGTAATTATGTTTAGAACATAATGGTTGGTTGACAAAAATAGTCCATCAACATGGACTTATGATGATTTTGAATCATTGAGTGTTGAAGTTTTAAACCACTTCAAGAGACGGAAACTAGGCTAAGACTTCACCTTTGTGTCCCTATACTCATGGTTCACTAAGTTTATTGTAAACTATGTAGTGAACAATAAACACATGCTCTCCAAAATGTTTGATGTGTATAACACAATTGAAATAAGTTTCAAGAGAGATAGTGGGAGTTTAGGGACCATGACTATTGTAGTCAAAGGAGAAGTCAAATGAAGAAGATAAAATTAACTCCAAGGGAACAAACTTTCTTTATGAAAGGATGGACATTGGAAGGGGTATTTGCAAGAAATGTCTTGCAAATGTCAAGAACACACCTTTCGAAGATGTTGTAAATTGTTCTTGAATAGTTCAAAACAGTTGGTTCTTCTACTTGAATGCTTGATTCCATATTAGTAACTATGTTTTACAATTGTTGTAAAAGTGTGACTAATAAGAAGTAGAAGATATATGAGAGAAGAAAAGGTGCTTCACATTCGGAACGTGAATAAAATATAGATCTCTGCGAAAGCAGATAGTGCTTACTTCCTCATATGAACTACCAAAGAAATTGGAAAAACCAAAGATTGTCTTTACATTCCAATTTTAAGGAACTTAATTCCGTCACTATAGTAGAGATGGATGAATGTTTTGTTTGACAAAACATTGTTCTTTATTAATCAATGATTGGATTATAGTAATCTAATTGATTGTCTCTATAGTAGAGATGATATGGTAGTGTTAACTGTTTAGAATATAATGATGCTTAAAACCCAAAAGGTTGCAAGGTAGTGACTAATCCCAACTGAGTTGTGATACCTCTAAAACATAAATTACGAGTTGGTCATAGATGGATGCTTTGGATCGTTAGATCCGGATCCAATACCTTCTTGTTAAAATTGTATAGAGGCGAAATGTTCGAATCTTTATTCTTTTGGAAAGAAGAAAGAATCACAAAGTTGTTGAGGTTAATTCACTTAGATGTTAGTGGCACTTGTCCACAACATAATACTACTCATGTTGTATGACATTCACTGAAGATCACCCTCGGTTGGACTATAGTTTGTTTTAAATAAACACAAGTCCGAATACTTTGCAAAAGGTTTCAAAGAATTCAAGAAATGTAAGTTGATGAGTAAGACGTCTAAAGTATTTACATCCTTAGATTTGATCCAAGGAATGGTAACACTTTAGAATAGTTTCCTTGAAAGATATCAAGGAAAATAGCGTCATAAGATAATGAATTTCTCAATTAGGAGAAGAACGAACTAGAATAAGATTTAGTTCGTTGGATGTTATCTATTACCCATATATAGGATATATACTTCTAAAACAATATGATTGTCAATTAGAAGATCTTCCAAAATTTTCATAACTCCATAAGATGTAGTTGGAAAGAAAGACAAATCTTAAGCATGTTAAGATTTGGGGTTCTGTGCTAATAAGCAATATTTGTTTGATAACAATCTTGTGGGATATCCTTAAATTAACTTTTGGATATCGCTTCTATAAACCAACTAACAAATGTTGTTTTGTTGGGTAGTTCATTGTAATCCTACAATGTGATTTGCCTTAGAGCAAATGAACTAGGGTTAGAACTCAAAGAATGGGTTCTTTGAGAGACAAGATGATAATCAACAAATATAACAACTTAGTTCAAATACCACAAACTCCAAGGTAGTCGAGAAGGATTTATAAACCGTCTCAGTTGAATGGTTTGAACTTTATGACTATGTCATAGAGTTGCACCTCTTAATTCAAAAGAAATAAGAATGAAAATCCTTATGACTACATTGAGTGTATATACGATATATACTCAAGGAAATGGTAAAGTACCATTTGACCCGAAATAATGAAACCTTCATAGCTAATTGGTAGCTTAAGGAGACTACAATCAAAGAGAATGGTTAACTTTGAAGGAACCATCTTTGACGTAGTCTTAGTTTCAATTAATTCGAAGATTGCTAGCTACAACTAAATGGTGGTTCAATGTTTGGACATAATATGGGTTTCCGAAACCATTATTAAGATAGTCTTCATAATATATGTCTAAAACTATGAATCACAAGACATGTGAGTTGTAGAGATCCATCCATCATGGATCTCAGCAAGCTAGTGGGAGCTATAAGCATCTTATGAGAAAAGGATCAAATCGTTTGATTTCTCATAAAGATGTAAATGAATCTTTTGTTTACTAGTTTGACAAAAGATTAGTGGGAGTTAATCATGTTCCTAAATTTAAATATATATATGATATATTAATTTTGGAAATGAAAAGAATACTTCTTCGTTAAAGTTATGACTTTAAGCATTCTATAAACGATAGAATGTATATGGGAGACATGGTCTTAAAGTTATGACTTTAAGCATTCTATAACGATAGAATGTATATGGGAGACATAGTCTATAAACATAGGATGTAAATATATAATGATAGATTTCAAGATATAATTGGATTATATCAATCCCTAATAATAGACAAAAGATGCTAGGAAGTTTCTCATATGATGATAAACTTCAATCAGAAGAACAACTCTAGTGAGACTAGGAGGTAGCTCTTCTCAAAGGGAACGTACCCTTTGACTCCCAAAGAAATAATGCGTAAATAGAATCCTTTATGCACATGCAGAAAGGTGATTTATGTATTTCATATTGTATGAAAAACGTTGATATGAGTTGTACCTCGAACGGTACAAGATGATATCAATTCAAGCCCAGGATCAGAACCATGGCAACTGTCAAGTGAGTCCTTAAGTATTTAAGAAATACTAAAGGATAGCTTCCTCAAAGAATGAGGAAGAATTAGAGTAACGTAATGGAAGCGTAAATGTATTAGATTATGAATCTAATCCATCATTGGATGTTTCTTCATTATGAATGAACAGATAAACAGATTTCTCTTTATTATGACTAAAGAGATATTTGGATGGAAACATTAAAGTAATGACTTTAGTGTGTTCCATTATGAATGCAAAATATATTGCCATATATAGAAGTTTACAACAATGTTGTTTGGATGGGAAAGTTCATTTATGAACTCTCTATTCGGTTCCAACCAGAAAGTGTATCTAGTGTACTGACACTATGACACTAATGGGGCGATAGCTCAAGCCAGGGAATCAAGGTCTCATCAAGGTCCGAACTCAAATGAGAGACTGAACCACATGATTGAGAATCATGTATAATGGTGACGTCGTGATTCTCAAGGTTGCTTCTATGGATAACATATAGATATCCATTGTCTAGGCCTACTATTCAGCCATTTATGAAATGATTACAGAAGTGGTATCATCACTGATGACCAAGCTGATTGGCTCTAGTGCAAGTGGGAGATTGTTGGAAATGTGCCCTAAAACCAATCATGTGATGATACTTTACGGACATTTCACATGTTAAACTAATCTAGTTTAATATCAAGGGCAAAGATTATTGTTTTAAGCCGTCTCATATAAATGTTATATGCTTAAACGATAAAGTCCAAGGAATATGTGATTGGGAGAATGCAATCTAAATAAGTTAGATTCATGAGACCATTCTTTCGTAGACACATCCTAAACGTTCCTGATCATAGGATTGCCAATTGGGCATTGACAGTCCGTTAAGATCAGTACGTGCTATGTCTTCTTTCAGGGAGAGTGACTAGTCTCGAGTCATTGGTGCGTGTGACATCAAGACAAGTACGTAGGTGCTCAATAGAGAATGAGTTCACTGAACACGATCAACGAAGAGTTCTCATATTCATGTCACATGAGAACTCATGGTTGGGATAATGCAAAGTAGTCCTTTGACCTGAGGCATCATAGTTGTCTTGTGGTTAAGTCCTTGATCTTTGATTATGTCAAATCACTCCATTCGGGGTGTCCACGGCATCGTTGGGGTTAAGCCACTTAGCTATGGAGGCAATTAAATGCGCAACAAGGGATCTTTAACCTTCAAACCTTTTGAGGGAGAATACTCTATGATATGATTAAAAATCTCTGATCAGAGTATGAATGAGATTTAGGAAGGCGTTCCAAATCACATTCAAGGTAATCATATAAGTAAACGAATCACATTGGATAGTAGACATGAATAAACTATCAAACCAAAAAGACCGTATTGCATTTGTAATCCTAAACTGAATAGGTTCTCCACCTCTTCTGATTAGCTTGGGTAACCATGACATACTGCTAGGTGTCACTCATGGTTTGTGGAAGCCCTAAACGTGTCTAATCACTAAAGGGATAATTGAAAGTAAGTTTCAATTCACAATCGATTTGAAAGAGTTCTAATCGCCCATTGCCTTGCTAAAAGGAACCTAATGGATCGTACACCGTGTAAGGTGGAGATTGAAGAAACAATGGAGATGAGTAAGAATAATTAAATGGTTTAATTATTTATGGCAAGGATTAATTAATATGTTAATTAATCAAACGAATAAGTTCGTTAAAAGACCACGGGTTAGTTTTGGGCCTCAAGGCCCAATGGGCTTCGAACGTCAAGTCCATTGACTTAAGTTGTATGAGAACTTAATTCACAAAGGCCCAAAAGCCCAATAAAACCCTAATGGCCGGCCATGTTAGAAGAAAGGCCTTTTGGTTCTTTAGGTCACTTATTTGAAGGGACTATATAAAGGACTTTATAGCCTAAATTCATTAAGGGTTTCTTTTGGAGAAAATTGGTGAGAACATGTGTCTCCATTTCTCTCTAAAGAGGCCGGCCCCCTTGGAGGGATTATCTAGCAATCCTACTACTCCAAGGTCACTCATTTCTTCTCCAATCTAACCTTGGTGAAGAGACTTAGAGGTTCTCAATTTTGGGAACTTGGAGAACCATTTCATCCATCCAAATCCATAGATCTTAGATGCAAGGAATGAAGGCCCTCTCTTTGGGTGATTAGCCTTTGCTTATGCAAAGAGGAATCTACAAAGGTATAAATTTCTCAACTCACTTTGATTTGAGTTGAGTCATGGTTCACCAATCTACTAGGCTTTGAATTTCATGGTTAATGTTTTGTTTTTGAGTGCATGCAAGCATGATTCCGCCTTTAATTGTTAATTGCATGCTATATGATGTTGCTCAAATGAACATGTTTTCACAAAATATTCCTTCAACATTATCAATAGGAAGATTGTGAGGATGAGACTACTTAGGTACATATACAATCCATTCAAGACAATCTATGGGATTGTGGTACCAAGTCCGGAAACTAAAGCCTTCGGCTTTTCTTTGTCAAGTTTTGGATAGCGTTTGCAAATATATTGGTATATAAATACATAACGAATATAAATTGGTTGATTTTAAGCCATTTGATCCGGGTCTTTAAAACAAATAGCACCACCCACTATTTTTGGCAAATTCCATATCCCTCATCGGAATTCGAGCGTTTTGGTGGAAACTCTTAGTAGGGTATGGGAGACTCACTATTACCAAGTCCACCTCACAATGATATGATGTTGGCTAGCAACATTAATAATGAGAGAGTACGCTTACTCATTTACATCTCATGTAAGTACCCATCTTATTTGGCCTCTAGAGAATGAAGCCTCACAATGATATGATGTTGGCTCCATTGCACGTAGTTAAGTCATTCCCACCATGCAAGTTCGGGTAGGGGTTCAAGAACAACCTCACAATGATATGATGTTGATCATTCTTGTTGCCTACTTTCACAACATCATGTATGCGTATAGGACTCCTCCTGAGTGTAAGCACGCACTTTGTACTCCCCCATGATAGGGTGAAGTCGGTGTACGTGTCACAAACGATTGGAGCCTACCACGGTGGAAGGCCACGAAAAAGTGTTCAAAGCACTCTAATGCTTGTCAACTTAATAATTGTTTAGTTGAGGATTTTTAGGTCTCATCACATATTAGCATACATTTTAATCTTATTAAAACAATTTGGTCCATATGATTGATTTAGTAGTATATGATACTCCCACTATGCTTGTAAAATGGTTTTAGAGCAAGAATATATGGTACTAGTAACATAAGCTTTGCATTCATTGATGGACTATATAGTTGCCTTAGGGCCTTAGGATGACTATGAACCTTTGATTCGATCCACCACAAGCCTAGTATTGGAACTCGGTCTAAGGATGGTGATTGATTTTAGTTACGCATTTAATCACATTAAGGAAAGTTTTCTTATTGGGCGTTGGACCCTACTACTCCAATTTCATGCATATCAAATAAAACACGAAGGGAGTACTTCAAAGTAAAGAAGAGCTTATGCTCTTTTACAACATTTGATCAAAACAAATTACTAAAGTAAAGAAGAGCTTATGCTCTATTACAACATTTGATCATATCAAATTACAACCAAAATATAATCTACACATTCCCATGGTTCAAACAAATTTGAGAGACGGCATTTCACATAGCTCAATTATCGTAGGCTTAGGTTCATAATCACCCTTTAATTAATTAACGCTTTAACTAATTAAACTTGAGTTCAACATTGTCATTTGGTTTTTGTATCCATAGAATTGATTTAAATAGAGCTAAATGAAATGAAAATCCAATTCTCATTTAAAGAGACAAAACCATTTTGTTCTCAACCTAATTTGGGCCAAAATGTAATAACCTCAACTTTTGGGGTCACTTTGTAAAAACACAAAAGTCCACTATTTCATGTAATTACAACTAGAACCCAAAATTTTCATCAAACAAAACAACTTCATTAAAGGAACAAAACAATTTGTCCTTTAGTGATTTTGGGCCTTTACGTAAAAACGAAAAATTTCGGGTTAAAGTACAAATACACAAAAGTATCAAAACTTTATGTAATTGCATAAAAGCCCCAAAAGTACTCCCATTGAAGGAGTGGCCGGCCAAGGAGTAGTGTGAGTGATGGTGTGTGTGTTTGATGAAAGACAAAGTCAAGAAAGTTGAAAAATAGGTAAGGTGTTGAAATAAAATAGGTATGGGTGTGAAAACAAAGTACACACCAACTATGACTAACATAATTTCAAACACTCAACCTTCCAATCACCTTTTCAAAAAAAAAAATGTCTTGTTGATTGAAAAGTCACACCAACCAACACAAAACAAAGACTTTATGTAATCAACCAAAACCTTTGAATCAAAACACCAAACTTTTAGTTCTTGGCAAAAACATAACAAGAACAATGAAGAACATTCATGAAAACCCATAAGAGCTCCATGAACATTTTCACTCAATAAAACTCAATTTTTCACTACTCAAAAGGGGGTTAACATCCTAGGGTACTTAGGGGTTCCAAAAGTCACTTTAAAACACTTTTAACAAGACAAACATGAACCCAAAAATCCACCCTTTGGATTTGGCCGAATTTCCCAAAACATGGCACCAAATTTTAACTCCAAAATTCATGCTCATATGAACTACATCTACAACATTTGAGATGGCAAATTTTCTAACAAAATTTACATTCAAAGAAGCAAGAATAAAGCTTGTAACAATTACAACATTCAAATCAAAGACTATGAACTACAAAACCCAAAAGGATTCACCAACTACTAGACCTAGGCTCTGATACTAATTGAAGGAAAAATTTGTGAAAACAAGTACATTTGAGCAACATCTATGCATGCTATTAACAATTAAAAGGTGGAATCATGCTTGTATGCACTCAAAACAAAACTTAACCCATGAAATTCAAAGCCTAGTAGTTATGGTGAACCAAGACTCAACTCAAGAACAAAGTGAGTTGAGAAATCTTATACCTTTGTTGATTCCTCTTTGCATAAGCAAAGGCTAATCACCCAAAGAGAGGGCCTTCATTCCTTACTTCTTAGCTCCATGAATTTCTTGGAGGAGGATTGTTGAAAGGATTCTCCAAGTTCCCAAAATAGAGAACCTCTAATTTTTCCACACCAAGGAGAGCATTGATGAGGAGATGAGTGACCTAGAGAAAGGAAGATTGCTAGCTATATTCCTCTAGGGTGGCCGGCCTCTTAAAGAGAAAGGGAGAGTTTGTGTTCTCTCCAATTTCCTCAAAGAAAACCCTAATGAAGAAAAGGCTATAAAGTCACATTTATACCTACCTTCATTGGAGTGGCAAACTTGTAATAAGTCCAAAACCCACTCCATTATTATCATGGCCGGCCATTAAGGGTTTATTGGGCTTTCAAGCCCTTTGTGTTTTTAAGTTGTCATACAATTTGAGTTAATGGGCTTGACCTTCAAATCCCATTGGGCCTTGCGGCCCAAAACCAACCTAAGGTCTTTAACGAACATATTTGTTTCATTAATTAACATATTAATTAATCCTAGCCATAAATAATTAAACCATTTAATTATCCTTACTCATCTCCGTTGTTTCTTCAATCTCTACCTTACACGGTGTACGATACATTAGGTTCCTTTTAGCGAGGCAGTGGACAATTAGAACTCTTCAAATCGATTGTGAATTGAAACCTACTTTCAATTCTCCCTTTAGTGATTATACACGTTTAGGGCTTCCACAAACTATGAGTGACACCTAGCAGTATGTCATGGTTACCCAAGCTAATCAGAAGAGGTGGAGAACCTATTCAGTTTAGGATTACAATGCAATACGGTCTTTCTCTAATACAATACTCTTGACGGTTTGATAGTTTATTCCTATTCAGTTTAGGATTACAATGCAATACGGTCATTCTCTAATACAATACTCTTGACGGTTTGATAGTTTATTCATGTCTACTATCCAATGTGATTCTCTTACTTATATGATTACCTTGAACGTGATTTGGAAAGACTTCCTAAGTCTCATTCATACTCTTGAAGGTGATTTTGTGAAAAACATGTTCATTTAAGCAACATCTATGGCATGCAATTAACAATTAAAGGCGGAATCATGCTTGTATGGACTCAAAAATAAAACATTACCCATGAAATTCAAAGCCTAGTAGAAGGGTGAACCAAGACTCAACTCAAGAACAAAGTGAGTTGAGAAATCTTATACCTTTGTTGATTCCTCTTTGCATAAGCAAAGGCTAATCACCCAAGGAGAGGGCCTTCATTCCTTGCTTCTTAGCTCCATGGATTTCTTGGATGAGGATGGTTGAAAGGATTCTCCAAGTTCCCAAAGTTGAGAACCTCTAATTTTCCACACCAAGGAGAGACTCGAAGAAGAGATGAGTGACCTTGGAGGAGTGAAGATTGCTAGCTAATCTCCTCCAAGGGGGCCGGCCTCCTAGAGAGAAATGGAGAGACATTGTGTTCTCATCTTTTCTTCAAAAGAAAACCCTAATGAAGAAAAGGCTATAAAGTCACATTTATACCTACCTTCATTGGAGTGGCAAACTTGTAATAAGTCCAAAACCCACTCCTTTATCAATATGGCCGGCCATAGGGTTTTATTGGGCTGTTTAAGCCTTTGTGAATTATTAGTCATTAAGTTGTCATACAACTTAAGTCAATGGGCTTGACGTTCGAAGCCCATTGGGCCTTGAGGCCCAAAACTAACCCGAGGTCTTTAACGAACTTTATTCATTTAATTAATTAACATATTAATTAATCCTAGCCATAAATAATTAAACCATTTAATTATCCTTACTCATCTCCGTTGTTTCTTCAATCTCTACCTTACACGGTGTACGATCCATTAAGTTCCTTTTAGCGAGGCAGTGGGCGATTAGAACTCTTTCAAATCGATTGTGAATTGAAACTTACTTTCAATTCTCCCTTTAGTGATTATACACGTTCAGGGCTTCCACAAACCATGAGTGACACCTAGCAGTATGTCATGGTTACCCAAGCTAATCAGAAGAGGTGGAGAACCTATTCAGTTTAGGATTACAATGCAATAAGGTCTTTCTCTAATACAATACTCTTAACCACATTGTTTGGTTTGATAGTTTATTCATGTCTACTATCCAATGTGATTCTCTTACTTATATGATTACGTTGAATGTGATTTGGAACGATTTCCTAAATCTCATTCATACTCTAGCCAGAGATTCTTAATCATATCATAGAGTATTCTCCCTCAAACGGTTTGAAGGTTAGAGATCCCTTGTTGCACATTCACTTGCCTCCATGGCTAAGTGGCTTAACCCTAACTATGCCGTGCACACCCTCTGACGGAGTGACTTTGACATAGTCAAAGATCAAGGACCTAACCACAAGACAACTATGATGCCTCAGGTCAAAGGACTACTTTGCATTATCCCAACCATGAGTTCTCATGTGACATGAGTATGAGAACTCCTTGTTGATCGTGTTCAGTTGACTCATTCTCTATTGAGCACCTACATGCTTGTCTTGGTGTCAGTCACACCAATGACTCGAGACCAATCACTCTCCTTAAGAGAAGACATAGCACGTACTAATCTTAACGGACTGTCAATGCCCAATTGGCAATCCTATGATCAGGAACGTTTAGGATATGTATACGAAAAAGAATGGTCTCATGAATCTAACTTCTTTAGATCGCATTCTCCCAATTACATATTCCTTGGACTTATCGTTTAAGCGTATAACATTTATATGAGACGGCTTCAAACAATAATCTTTGCCCTTTATATTAAACTATATTAGTTTAACATGTGAAATGTCCGTAAAGTATCATCATATGATTGGTTGTAGGGCACATTTCCAACAACTCTGGCCAGAGATTCTTAATCATATCATAGAGTATTCTCCCTCTAACGGTTTGAAGGTTAGAGATCCCTTGTTACGCACTCACTTGCCTCCATGGCTAAGTGGCTTAACCCCAACCATGTCGTGGACACCCTCTGACGGATTGACTTTGACATAGTCAAAGATCAAGGACCTAACCACAAGACAACTATGATGCCTCAGGTCAAAGTACTACTTTGCATTATCCCAACCATGAGTTCTCATGTGACATAAGTATGACAACTTCTTGTTGATCGCGTTCAATGGACTCAATCTGTATTGAGCACCTACGTACTTGTCTTGGTGTCAGTCACACCAATGACTCGAGACCAGTCAATCTCCCTAAGAGAAGACATAGCACGTACTGATCTTAACGGACTGTCAATGCCCAATTGGCAATCCTATGATCAAGAACATTTAGGATATGTACACGAAAGAGAATGGTCTCATGAATCTAACTTCTTTAGATCACATTCTTCCAATTACATATTCCTTGGACTTATCGTTTAAGCATATAACATTTATATGAGACGACTTCAAACAATTATTTTTGCCCTCTATATTAAACTAGATTAGTTTAACATGTGAAATGTCTGTAAACTATCATCATATGATTGGTTTTAGGGCACATTTCCAACACCAAATTAGGTGGTTCCAACTCATGTGCAGGATTTGATTGATGAGCTATGGTCCCAGCCGTACAGGTCACTTTAGGTAACTCCGGCTGGCATACTATTTCATATTGGTTTATTCTACCTGGCTTACTTATTTCTTACTGAAATTTGACATGGTATATTTGTGGAATTGTTATTTCGAATATGGTTTTGAGATATAAAAATGCATGCTATTTTTTGGGAAATTATACAGGTTTTACGGCGAGGGGTAACTACCTGTGATAATTGAAATGGTTTTTGAAAAGCTTTGTTTTTGCCCACTCACACTTTCTGTTTTGCATTCCTCCAGGTTTTAATTGCTAAAAGTTCGTATCGACGAGGATTCTGGGCAAATATCAAGATTGGTGGCTACTTCTGAGGGTACAATCCTTATCCACTCTACTGTACTTACTTATGCTCTAACGTCACGTGTGAAGTGTGTTCATTCCTGCTCACCAGCGCACTCTAGTATTTAGGCACTCTTAGGTTTAAATTTATTCACATTTTTCCACACCATCACACTTTATGGCTTCGTCACCTTCCAGGTGTTGGCCAGCATAGCTGGATTCGGAGTCTTAGTGGACGTTCCAAGTCGGGGTGTGTCAGTTTGGTATCAGAGCATAAGTTGGGCAGTATTGCATCCATCACACGCGTGATGAAAGCATTCTATGTTCTTCAGTCTAATTTTTGAAATTGCCACCTCGTCGACTACGAAAAATGTGTTAGTTTTTCCTAAGTTTTAGGCAATTTTACCGACTTGTCGACATTTTAGAAGATTACTTTGGTGAACACTTTTAGACTTAAAGCAAAGAACTTTTATGCCAAGGAAAGATGGAGATTTGAGACTAGTTGAAGGACCTAAAGCAGGGTTAAGGTATCGATATCGGGGTAACACTAGAGATCTATAAATCAATTTCATCATTATTCTTGAGCCATCATTATCAACCTTTTCGAGATAGGGAACTTGAACTGATTTTGATTCCTTGGCCATCATTATTCTTGAGCCATCATTATCATTATTCTTGAGCCATCATTAGTATACCATTTAATGGGATTTCTACGAAGTTTACTTCGTCAAGATTCCAAAATTGTCTTGTGTGACGGTAGGGTGATAAAAGGATAGCACTTGACATAAGAACATCAGGGGAACAATCACTTTTGGTCCCCCATAGTACTAATCTCCTGAACCATTAGTTATCATTTCAGATCTTTAGGAGAAAGATCGATTTCCATTTAAACTCGTTTTAAAGTAGAATATTAGTAAATTTTCCTTTCTGGCTTGGGAATTCTAACAAATACCAGTATCCAAATTTCTTTTGGTGATGTACTAGTCATTTAGACCTATGAGTGGTGCAAAATCTTTGAGATAGTGAGTATTTTTTTCCCTTAGAATTATGGAACCATCTCATAAGATCAATTTCTTAACAGTCGTCCAAAACCACTATCTGAGCGGGCTCTAGTCTGTGTTTAGCCTATAGTGACGCTACTAATTGAAGATATTATCTGATATCCATGAACTGTCAACCGATATGCAGGCGGTATGATTTCTGATACCAGACACATGCTAGTATCTAGAAGTGATACCCTTGTGCCAGAACGCTGATTTACATTACTAGGGTAGCGAACAATATTAAAATTATCGTATATGCGTCAATTAGCGGCACGACTAATAGACTGAATAACAGCGACTGCTGAAGCCGAAGAAACTAAATTTCAGAAAGTTAGGAACAAGCTTTGTATTAGGACAGTAAACTCATAGTTGTCTCTACCTTATCACCTATCTAGGTAAATAGAATCTCTTCAATTAGCCACCTTCTGGATCACTTCCATGGGTAGATAGGAGAATCGAAGTACGAGTTAATTTCTCACTATTAGAGTGAGCTGAGTAAATAGAAAGTTGTGAGGACCTATTAGCACATGGCGTGGTGAAAGGAAATATTATGGTACGTTTTGAGGACGTACATTCAGGCGTCATATTCCAAAGCCTTACCTGAGATATTATCATCGATCTAATTTTTAATATTACACTAGTTTTCCTTGCGTCCATTCGAACAACTTTTACCATTTGGAAGAATTTAGTTATTAAAGCTTACCAATTAAGGAATTACGCAATCAAACATTTTATCTAGGAAACTTCAAACCTAATTGCGAAAGCGAAAGACTGAACCCTAGGTTTGTACTTTAATAACTTGATCGGGTGATGATTAGAAACCATTTAAGTCCTACTATGAACTAATGGTCTTATAGGTGACCTTCTTAATTACCTCGACGGTGAGACCAAATTCTCTAAGTTCTTCTAGTCAGCTTATTACTAGATTTTTTTCGATTAAAAGCTTTGAGTAAATTGATACTCTTCTTGGGAGATGTGATCTCAATGGACAAGATTATTTTTTTTTCCCAAAAAGTTTGTAACGGAAGAAAGGTCACATTCTCACAAAGGGTTGTGAATTCGAGATATCCTTGATCTTGTTGATTTTATCGACAATTTATTTGTGATTTTCACCTATAGTATCCTTCCTCACTTTTCGGTCGAGGAAAGTTAGTTTTGTTTGGAAAGTTGGGAATGAATAAAGTTTTTGACACCGAATTGTTGTCTCATTTCATCATAGTTTTACATTCTTGGATGACGTTGATCTTTTGGAGATTCATGACAATGTATCTTTGAATGTTCAATTGTGCAGAGGCAGCATGACGGATTGTCACTTATATTTTCAATGTGTAGAATTGTTTGGAATGAGCCATCTTATCTTATCTATGACTTGGAGTTAACATTTATCATCTTTGCCTGAAAATCAAATGACATTTCTCTGTGGAGAACGTGTCCAAAATTCTTATCAACCTTAGAATTTCTTAAGTACATTTACTCTTGGAATGAGCTTAGTTCCTAGGAGCGACAGTATAAGGACTAAATCAACATTTACGAGTGTATTATCGTGTATCAGTCTGGTTGAACAAAAAGGACATATCTATCCTTGAACACTTTCAGCTTATTCTATCCTATTTTAGTTGGAAAATTCGAGTATCGTTATGGCGTTACCTTTAACCTATCAAGAAATAGTTCGAATGATTATAATCCATTTTGTTATATGAATGGAGTTGGGAAGTATCATTATACGCTCTCAGTATGAGGTATTTTGTATGTGTAGAGAATGTGAAAATCAATAATCATGAACTGAGCCAATGCTATGCTTATGTGGTGTTCAATTGGTGGTAGCTTTACTTAAGTGGAAACTCGTATTCTTCCAGCCTCAAAGTTTAAAGTGGTGACGATGATTTCATTCCTGAAAATGGGCGTTGAAATTTCAACAACAAAACACTTGTGAAGACAACTAAGATAGAAGTGGGACGTTGTTAACTTTTCCATGTGATGCGATCAAGAAGTTCTTGTTGTGACATGATCAATTGTGGAGATAGGAAAGGAATAAAATCGAGGCTCCCTTTGATGTGTTTGAAGAGAATCCTTATTCTAGACACACCTCGCTTTTGATTAACGTTGAGAGGATATGGAGTTCAAACTTCCTGGACAACCACAAAAAAAATTATTTGCGTCCAAAGTATGATGGCATTATGAGGAGGCTACTTCTAGACTTCTATACAAGTTCAGGCAAACAAAAATCCGACAAGACTATCATCTTGGGGTATTTATATTTCATCGTGCTACATGTTTCACTTCCAAGCCTTTGGAAGTCTTTGTGAAGATTATGAGTATTAGATGTTGTTAGTATCACATTTCTACCCCTAGACTAACGATTAGCCTGAAACAAGTTACTCAGACCTTAGTGGACGAATTGCATCTTCTTCGTTCCACCATTAGCTTGGTTGCAACATACCATTATCTTTATTTTAGTTCCTTGTAACCACAGTTACAATTTTGTTTTAGCTATGGTACCATTGGAGTTGACACACAGAGACTTTATGCATAGTGCATACCTGATAGACGCTTACTTTTGTTAGGGTTATGGGTAACTACGGTTACATTCCTGCTTAGGAGTATTTGAATGATCGGGATTGTGATGTAGAAATTTAATGTTATTGACGATGTATGTGTATTTTCCAATGGGGGCATGATGGTAATATTGCACCCTCAGAAATTGTTACTTGCTTATCGAGACAACAGTGAGTTGTCGATATTGCGGGCTACAGACCGCAATATCAATAACTTATTCGTTGGGTTCGTTAAGCAAGTAAACATGTAGGTCATTCTACATTAGTATTTGTATTTATTTATTTAATTAGTTATTTATTGTTTGGGCTTGACCCAAAGATAATACATGCTTATATTTGAAGTACGTTACGCTATGAGTGCGTTTGTGAAAAATATTTTATATTCGCTTTTGATTTCAGTGCAACTATTTTAACTTCACTTCACTACATACGTATTCTGATGTTATGTTCTATACGTCTATTTTTGGACCCTATGTTTTAATAAAATATTATTTTTTTGGCATGGTAATGAAGGAGAAGGAAAGTTTGAGCTTGGAGGCATAAAAGAGGAATCACTGCACTCCGATCGTGACGGAATGGCATTCTCTTTTATGCAACTGCTCTAGTTTGATTTCTTCTTTATGTGTACATTTTCTTACGATCTTTCGGAGCATTTTATGTATAACTAGTGATTTCAAAAGCGTGATTTTACGAAAATGCCCTTAGAGGTGAGGGTATTGACTTTCTTTGATCAACGTTTAGTGAGATGTATGAAATATTCCTTTGGCGTATTCCTGAAGTACTCGACAATACGGGCTCGTAGGCGCAAGCAGAAGAGGATTTGGAGTTACGGTTAAAGTTTTATGGAACTGTAAAACCGAGAAGTACTTTTGTATTGGTTACTATTTATTTTTTTATAAATATTTTTATAATCTTTGTATTAAATTCTTTTAGTTATTTTAAACTTGAAAAAAAAAAGAAAAAAAAAAGGGAAGGCTGCCTGATGGCAGCGAATGAGAGGAGAGAAAGAGAGTGCTTCAAGGAACCAGGAGAGAGAGAGAGTGGCCGAATGGGGAGTGGATAGAGGAAGGTGAGTGACCAACCAGGAGAGGGAAACATGAGGGGAAATGAGGGAGAGGGATACACCGGATCCCTCTACCCGGTTTTCCATTTCGGGCAGACCCGATGGCACTATTAATTCCAGTGCATTTTTCGGTGGTTCTCCAGCAAATTAGGATCCCTCATCACTTGGAATCATCCTAGAATTCTTCCCTCTACCTATTCCACCCCAAATTGGAGAGAATTTGGCCTTGAAACTGGGAAATCCACACCGTGGGTGCCGTGGGAATCCTTGCTCGTGATCTACCAATTGTGAAACCATCTACTCCAATTACCACCACTAGAACACTCCCCTAGAACCCAAGAACAAAGCCCAAGCAGTGGTGGAGGCATTGGAGCAAGTTTGGAGGTCGAATCGAATCACACCCAATTCTAGGGTTCCGGCAGGTTCGAGGTAAATTGGGGCCTTTCCAAGCCAAATTAGATTTGGCCACATGTATAAAGTTTACTCTACTCATTGAGATCTTCATTCCTATAAATTTTGGTAATTTTTGGAAATAGTTGGATTTTCAGACGAGTCGGGGCGACTGACCGCCACGCACGGCGGTGCGTGCGGCGACGCGTGGCCAGGGGGCCGTCGATGTTATTCTTAGGCTAAATTAGATGCCTCGAGTTCAATTTTGGTAATTGTATGACGTAGGTTGATCGTTGGAATCTAAATTCTCTACGATACGTTAATAGGTCATTATATGAATCGACGATCCGACCATTGGATCGTCACCAAACTTTAATACGTTATAGTACGTAATATTTGAGGACTATAGCAACTTGTGGATTGAGAATCCGATATACGGATCTTCCCGAATTGGATTTGTAAGTTCATAAAATAAAATGTTAACCGCCACTTGGTTTTGGCAATTGGCGGAGATCCGACAATTGGATCGTAATGAAACTTTAGGATGTTGTTCTAGACGTTTAATGTGGATCTCTGGAAGTAAGGGATCGGAAATCCGTGATGTGAATCTTCTGGATCAAACTACGTAGGAATGTGTTTTATATAAGTTATATACTCTAACGTTAAGATTTCTGAGACATGATTTGATAATTGTTCTAGGCGCCGATCGTTCATGACACCTCGATGTGTGTGTTGGGGAATGGTAGTGCGGACTCCAGGTGAGTGGGCTTTTGGTTTTCAGTGTATATGTATATATATATACTTGGTATTTTTCCCAGAAAACTTAATTAAATGGTTTTATATTTTGAAATGCCATGTCAAATGCTCTTTATGTTAGATTATGCATTAGTATGGTTATATATATTGTTGCTTGACGCTGCGAACGCTCAGGTAAGCTTCAGGTGAGTATGTTGATGGTAGTGATGGTAGTGAGTATAATTGTGTTGAGATGTATTTAGAGCTTATTATCCTGCACCCTAGTGTTAGTGCTCTGCCTGAGGTTAGGGCCTAGCCTTCATGTGATCATTCACCTGCCGCACCACACGCTCACCTTGGATCCAAGGCAGGTGCCAGCCTATCGTACAGACCACATTAGGTGGTTCTGACTCGTAGGTGAATTGCGATACTTCGCACAACCTTCACGTGATCGTAGCACTTGAGCGTATTTATTTACACCTAGCCTGTCGTACATACCACATTAGGTGGTTCCGACTCGTGTGCAGGATTTGATTGATGAGCTATGGTCCCAGCCGTACAGGTCACTTTAGGTGACTCCGGCTGGCATACTATTTCATATTGGTTTATTCCACCTGGCTTACTTATTTCTTACTGAAATTTGACATGGTATATTTGTGGAATTGTTATTTCGAATATGGTTTTGAGATATAAAAATGCAAGCTATTTTCTGGGAAATTATACAGGTTTTAGGGCGAGGGGTTACTAACTTTGATAATTGAAATGGTTTTTCAAAAGCTTTGTTTTTGCCCACTCACACTTTTTGTTTTGCGCCCCTCCAGTTTTAATTGCTAAAAGTTCGTATCGAAGGATTCTGGGCAAATATCAGGATAGGTGGCTACTTCTGAAGGTACAATCCTTATCCACTCTACTGTACTTACTTATGCTCTAATGTCACGTGTGAAGTGGGTTCATTCCCGCTCACCAGTGCACTCTGGTATTTAGGCACTCTTAGGTTTAAATTTATTCACATTTTTCCACACCATCACACTCTATGGCTTCATCACCTTCCAGGTGTCGGCCAGCACAGCTCGATTCGAAGTTCTAGTGGACGTTCCGGGTCGGGGTGTGTCAAACAAGGTCTAAGTTTCAATCCTTATGAAACTGAACCAAGAATTAGACACTATTTATAAAACTTGACCGATAAGTAGACACTATTTATGAAATTGGACCAATAAGTAGACATTATTTATGAAACGACACTAAGAATTAGGCATTATTTCTAAAACTAAATCAATCGGTGGAAACTACTTATGAAACTGGACTAGACCAAGAACTATACACTGTTTATGAAACATGACCAAGAACTAGGCACTATTTATGAAACCGGACCAAGAAAAAGACATTATTTATGAAACTGTACCAATTGTTATACACTATTTATGAAACTGGACCCAATAACTATGCACTATTTATGAAATATGACAAAGAACTAGGCACTATATATGAAACTGGACCAAGAAGTAGGCACTATTTATGAAAATGGACCAAAAAATAGTATAGTACCGTTCAGTTTCATAAACAGTGTCTGTGATGGACGTATGGATCCCACGCGTCAGGTCTTTTTTTTTCTTTATACATTACAATTGTGTCCTTTTCATTAACACTACTAACATTCTCAATGAAAACTATGAATCCTACTCTTACACTACACAGTGCACACTCTCTTACGTCGTATAATTTTACTTCTACATTTTTTACTTTTTAACCAAGTTATAAGTCTTTATTATTTTAGCCATATTTGAAAGGACAAATTTAGTAAAATTCGGGATATATGTATACTAATAGGATGTCTAGATGCTTATGTTGTCAAATTGTCAAACAATACCATTATTGATCGTATATTTTTTTATTAGAGTATGTCATTCAAATCCTTCTTAAAATAAGGAGACACTATTTATGAAACTGGACCCATAATTAGACAATATTTATGAAACCAAATCAAGAATGAGACACTATTTCTAAGACTAAACCAATAAGTGAAAACTATTTAGGAAACTAGACCAAGAAAGAAACATTATTTATGAAACTAGACCAAGAAAGAGACACTATTTATGAAACTGAATCAAGAACTAAGCCACTATTTATGGAAGTGGAACAAGATCCATGCACTATTTATGAAATTGGACTAATAAGGAGACATTATTTATGAACTGGACCAATAAGTAGACATTGTTTATGAAATCCAATCAAGAATGAGACACTATTTCTAAAACTAAATCAATAGGTGGAAACTATTTTTGAAACTAGACTAAGAAAGAAACACTGTTTATGAAATTGAACCAACAACTAAGCATTATTCATGAAACTGGACCAAGAACTAGTCACTGTTTATGAAACTGGACCAATAAGTAAACACTATTTATTCAGTTTTAGAATAATGTGGGTTATTTTGATGTAATTCCAAAAATAATGTTTATTTTGTTCCTTTCCATAGATAGTGTAGATTATTTTAGTTTAGTTTTCATAAATAGTGTGAGCTATTTTGTTGTAGTTCTAGAAATAGTATGAGTTATTTTGGTTCTATTTCAAAAATAGTGTGGGTTATTTTGCTGTAGTTTCAAAAATAATGTGTGTTATTTTGATTTAGTTTAAGAAATAGTATGGTTTATTTTTGTTCAGTTTCAGAAATAGTATAATTTATTTTCCTATAGTTTCAGAAATAGTGTGAGTTATTTTGGTTCATTTTCAGAAATAGTGTATGTTATGCTATAGTTTCAGAAATAGTATTGATTATTTTGCTGTAGTTCCAGAAATAGTGTTGATTATTTTGGTTCAGTTTGAGAAATAGTGTGAATTATTTTGTTGAAGTTCCAGAAACAATGTGGGTTATTTTGGTTCAGTTTCTGAAATATTGTGACTTATTTTGCTATAGTTCCAGAAATAGTGTGAGTTATCTTGGTTCAGTTGTAGAAATAGTGTAGTTATTTCTTCACCTTCCCAACCATCTTTTCCCTCTTTTTTCACGTCTCTAGTTGTAGACCACATCACTGCCGCACCGCATCACCATTAAAATCACCGTGACAAACCAAAATCAAACCAGCACCCAAAACTTGGATCCCACCATCTTCTCATGCTTCATCTTTGTCATCTTCTTGTTGTCTTGGATTCAACACCACCTACACCAAACGAGCGCCACCACCTAAAAACATTATATAAGCTTATGTATCAATAAGCAAAATACATGGGTGTAGAACTCTACCATTTTTATTAAGGGGATATCAAATTTTGCGAACAAACGCATGAGCAATTGACAATACATAGATTACAAAGAGAAACTTCCTCATGGCGCTTCGAATGTCGTCTAGGGATTCCATCCAGTTTCAGTTCAAGGTCCGACATTTCCAGTCTCTTTGTTTCTTCGCCGGATCACATTTCTCAACTCACATCATTATTAAGCATTGGTGATTTGGATAATAAAGGCAAATGTAATGGGCAATGTGGTATTGAAACGTATTGAGACACATTTGGCAGCATCTTTCATTTCACTTTAGTGTAGAAAGACTGACTGGTCACCAAAGGCCCTCAGAGACTCCCAGTCACTGAAGAACTTTCCTTCGTTGCATGTTTTGTTACAGAAGATAAAAGAAATATAAAAAATATGGGGATCAATCGTTTTCTTCGATCCAATCTCAGAACCTAGGTATCAAATCTTAAATCCCAAACACCCATTTGGTTTTTTTTGGATTACATCTTCCTGTATGTGTTTTCTGATTGACAAAGACAGAAGAACAACAGAATATTACAAGCAACTGCATCATATCGAACCTTCTTGCTCATTTATTTGAGATTGTCGTCGACTATCAACAGTTGGTTCCCTCTCGTCAGCTTTGCATTCTCTTCTCCCTCCGATGATTCTGTCGCCCTCTCCTCTTCTTCTATGCTTGATTCTTTGAACAGGAACAAGAAGAAAAAAAACCTAATTTGATCGAGTTCCTAAAGGTCAAAAATACCTAGCTGGATAATAGAAAGCAATCAAATCAAAACCCTAAATTAAAAAATCTGCAAAGTGAAGTGATTGGCCTTTATAACTTAGTTCTTCGACATGACTAAACTAACGGAAAACAAAACTAACATAACCCAAAAAGAGGAAAAATAGAGAGATCAGTATGTTATTTTGGTTGGGCCATTTTAATTGGACTTGTTTAATATTGGGCTCTATATTGACCATTAAATAAAGTTATAGGGTAATTTTTCATTAAAACTCAAAGTTTGCAAGCTATTTTCATTAATTTTTCTTTTATTTATATGGAATTATTATTAACAATCTAAAATCTCATTTTGCACTCCAAATATTCTATAATTAGAAGGAAATATACGAGTATAAAATGAGATTTTATGAGGGGTAATAACACTTTCCTATTTATATTAGCACACAAAACCCTAAACCCTTAAACGACGGGTCCACTCACACCCGAAACCCCGAACGAATTGAGAGGGAGAGGGAGAAGAAGAGGGAGAGGAAGATGAATGACATATAGGGATGGGCAAAATACCCATGGGTATGGGTAACCGCGGTTACCCGCCCATTTAAAGTTGACGGTTATGGTTATGGGTAACCGTTTAGACAAATAAGCGGTTATGGGTATAACCGTTTATCCATGAAATTTAAATGGGCAGTTATGGGTATTATCCGCGGTTATAACGGGTATCCATCGGTTATGGGTAATATTCATGGTTATAACGGGTATCCATTTACCCATTTAATTTAATATATGTAAAATTAAAAAAGAAAATTAAAAACCCTCATAGAATAAGTTACAACTCCGTCACTCTCTCTCTCCGTCCCTCTCTCTCCTCCTCTCGACTTCGTCACTCTCTCTCTTCGTCGCTCTCTCTATGCGCCTCTCGACTTCAACTCGACCACACCTCGACGACCTCGCTCAGACAACCTCACCACCCTCCTCGACCTCACCTCAGACTCTCTCTCCGTCACTCTCTCTCTCTCTTTGTCGCTCTCTCTCTCCGTCGCTCTCTCTCTGCGCCTCTCAACTTCGACTCGACCACACCTCGGCAACCTCGCTCAGACAACCTCACCACCCTCCTCGACCTCACCTCAGACAACCTCCTCACCTCAGAATCCGGCCATACCCACATCAGGTAAATTTTGGAATTAATTTAGGGTTTGAGATTTAGGGTTTGTGAAATTTAAATTAGGGTTTGTGAAATCTAGTCTTGATTAGGCATTTGTTCTTGATTTTATTAAAAATTTGCATTGTTCTTAATTTTATTAAAAATTTTGGTTGATTTTTAGTTTCGATGTCTGAAGTAATTCAATTTCTGGAGAGATTTTTAGTTTAGCTGTACTCTCATCTTGTTCCAAACCTTGTTGATCCGACTTGATTCACATGATGGTTGCTATGTGACCGTTAGTCCGTGTACCCTCAAGTTAATATAGGAAGACCGTTTGGTAACCTTTTTCGTTTCTAGTTTTGATACGTATTTCCATTGTAAAGCTAGGCTAGCATCGGGCTCCACTGTTGGTACTTCATCTTTACTTTCACATGTTAGAACATGTCCTGTATTGACGACAAAGAAAAAGAGTCATTGCAAACTGCTTGACAAGATACAATAATAATTAGGAAAACCTAGCAGGGTTTGATTCTGTCATGGATACTTTGTGTGCGCGCTCGTGTTGTGACACTTGCTTACTGATTTCATGTGTAATTTCCTGTGCAGTGCCTTCTACAAGAATATGGTGAAAGTTGGAAAGTGTGTCACATATAATAAGGTGAACTTTCCCTCCATGGCGAAATGTTTTCTTTGTATACCTCTTTGTTGGAGTTTTTGTAATAATTTTGTGAATTTCGGATTTAATATCCAGGTTGTTGGTATCTTTGGTTTCACTGGAGAAGATCACATAGGAAAAGTTAGTTTTCCACCTGTGCAGGTAATTTCCTTGGCTACGCTGCTTATCATATGAAGAATTATTAAATTATTGTTCATTGTTACAGACTAGTTCCACAAAACTACTGAGCTAATATCTGTTTTCTTTTTATATCTTCACTTAAACCTCACCTTCTGTAAGTTTGATTTAGCTCAATAAGTGCTTTCTCTTTCCTATGAGCTCTTATTGTTGACTCGCTGCCAGTCAACTGTACAATTCTTTCACCAGTGAACATCTTTGATCTTTCATATTTTCCACCATACAAGGAAAACAATGCATTGCTTAGTCCAAGTCGAATATTGATTTTTCTGAAACCTTCAGTTTGATGTTCTGTATTGGTTATGTGACTATGTAAGATGACGTATGGATGCAAAAATGCGCTGGGATTCATAATAAAGAGATCCAATATGGTCGTGTCTTAATGCAGGCAGTTCCATCATTTCCAAGTTCATTTCCACATCTCTTCCCTGGCCAAGACAATCTTCGTTGCTTAATACCTTGCGCGATTGACCAGGTATGCAAGATATGGATAATTCTCAGCTAGGATATACGTGTTCTTTTTCCCTTGGCTAAATCTCTAGGGAACCACCTTACTTTAAATGCTGCACGGCACATTTTGAGGGTATCAAAGAGTTTTAATAACTTTGTGTGCTAGTTAATTTGATTTAACGTTGTTTTTCTTTCTTTTGTTTTTTTCTAATACTATGGTTTATTTGTTTGTGATTTGTCAAGGATCCTTATTTTAGAATGACACGAGATGTTGCTCCACGAATTGGGTATCACAAACCTGCATTGATTGAGTCTTCTTTCTTCCCTGCCCTGCAGGTATGTTTATGATATTATGTTTTACTGTATGTAGCTTATGATGTGATTTCTGATACCTTTTCTGGAATGTGGATACTTGCAGGGAGAGACTGGAAAAATGTCGGCTAGTGATCCAAATTCTGCCATATATGTAACTGATTCTGCAAAGGAAATTAAGAACAAGGTTTACATTTGACGTTGCCGTAGTCTCGGTGTCCCATTCTTCTAGCTGAAAATCACAATCCAAATGGTCCAAAAATTCTTCTGTTGCGTGAGTCAACCTTGGAGAATAAGGAATGTAGAGATATTATAATTATGTAATTGGTATCCTTATGTATTAGGGATACTTGTTTCCTAAAATATAGGAAATTGTATAAGTTTATATATTCCTCTATGTGAGAAGAAAAATAGTGAGATTAATATTCATGAAAACCCTAGAATTCTATCATGGTATCAAGAGCAGGTTCGGCCTGCCTTCGACGGTCAACAAATTCCCAGCAAACTCTCTCATAGTCTAAACCCTAGACTGTGTTAGAAACAGAAAAAGTCAAACTGCAGCCTTTGTAAACATCAAAGCTGCGAAAAATCTAACCCAATCTATCCCCAGAACATTGTTGCGATGGCTGGAGAACATAAGGCAGAATTGATTCCCGTGCCCGCTGTGTCCAACCCAGGCGAGTCTACCAACATCAGCACCTCGGGGCAAGCGAGAGTTGTAGCTGCTGGACTAGGAGCAGCACCGAATGGAGGAGATCACGTTGGGCTTGTAGCTGCTGGACTAAGAGCAGCACCGAATGGAGGAGATCACGTTGGACTCAAAGCCCAACCAGAAAAAACTGACTGTGGTAGAGGCATTATGGCTGTTTCAACGGGCCAGCCAAGGCCCAATCTGTCCCACCAAGTCACGGTAGAAGCCCAATCAGCGAGGCAGACTTTGGAGGCAGCGTCCAATGTGGATGAAACTGGCCCGTTACTATCTCTTATCGATCAAATTTCAATGAATGATAACTCGAAAGACTCAGGTAAAATCGGTACTGTTTTGATATCGTCCACCAAAAGAGATACTGGTTGGATAATTGATTCTGGAGCTACAGATCATATGACTTATGATGCATCATTATTTTATCACATGACTCCACCATCTAAAGAGGATGTTATCACAGCCAATGGTGATGTTGCTCCTGTAACGGGAGCAGGTTCTATTTACCTTACTCCATCTTTGTCCATTCACAACGCACTACTTGTTCCGTCATTATCTAATCATCTACTTTATGTTGGTCAAGTTAATGAGCAATTGGATTGTGTTGTGTCCATGTTTCCCACTTTTTGCCTACTTCAGGATATCCAGACTCAGGCGATAATTGGACGTGGTACTAAGAGGATAGGGTTATATTATGTGGATGATGTGTCGGCAAGCCGAGTAAATCAAGTGCGCAGTAGCCACCCAAACAAGTATAAGACAATCTGGTTATGGCATCGTCGATTAGGGCATGCGTCTTTTGGTTATTTAAAAAAATTGCTTCCGTCTTTATTTCATGGCGTTTCAGACTCTGATTTCCAGTGTAAGGATTGCATTCTTGCAAAAAGTCATCGTACTTCTTATCATTTGAGTTTCAATAAAAGAACAGTTCCCTTTGAGCTGGTTCATTCTGATGTGTGGGGGCCTTCTCCAGTAACTACTAATCATGGGATTCGTTGGTTTGTTATATTTGTGGATGACTGCACCAGAATGACATGGCTTTATACTATGAAACATAAAAGCGATGTTGGTCAAATTTTTCACCAATTTTACTGCATGGTTAAAAATCAATACTCTCTGCCCCTCAAGGTTCTCAGGTCCGATAATGGTGGGGAATATCTCAATACCGAACTTTCTCAATATTTTCAGGAGCACGGAATTCTTCATGAGACTACTTGCCCACAAACCCCGCAACAAAATGGGATTGCAGAACGCAAAAATAGACACATTTTGGAGACCACTCGAGCACTCCTTATTGGTGCTCATGCTCCTCATTCCTATTGGGCGGATGCTGTAAGATACTCTGTTTATCTCATGAACCGAATGCCCTCCCGAGTGCATAATTTTCGCACTCCTATGGAAGTTTTTGCAGACCATGTGACGTTACCATCTTCACTTCATTTGCAACCGCGTATATTTGGTTGTGTGGCCTATGTGCACCTCCATAAAAATCAGCGTAGTAAGTTGGATCCATGTGCGGTTCGATGTATTTTTCTGGGATTTAATGGTCAGCAGAAGGGGTATCGGTGTTATCATCCACCTACCAAGCATATGTACATCACCATGGATGTTACATTTTCTGAGCATGAGATGTTTTTTCTTCCTGACCACACTTACTATAATCTTCAGGGGGAGATGAGTGCAGAAGATTATAGTTGGATTGATCTTCCAACTGATTGTGGGCGTGAATTCTGCAGTGGTGGAATCTGCCAACCACCTGCAAGTAATAGCCGAGAGCAGCCCATCAACATTGCGGAGCCCAATGTGATCAGCCAAGACCCAACAATGGGTTTTGATAATTGCCGTGAGCAGCCCAGGAACATTTGTGAGCCCATCAGCACTAGTGAGCCTAATCTGGGCTTACCAAGTTCAAAATATACGGCAGGTGGGCTTGAAGGTTCAGGAGCCGAGGGCTTCTCTAAGTCGAGCATGCATTATGAGCCCAGAGCGAGTATTAGACCATGCTGCAGTGAGCCGCACTCTCCTACTCAAAATTTGGACAGCTTAAGCACTTCAAATAACCCTTCTCCAGTTGTACCCGTTCATATGCCCGAGGATATCCATGAGGTACGTTTATCCCAATCTGATGAAGCTCATAATTTGACTAACATTGAAAGTACTTATGTGTTGCCTCCTAGACAAAATCGTGGGAAACCACCGGACAGGTATTCTCCAGATGAAAAAGTTAGATATGCTATTGCAAAGTATGTCTCTACTCATCGATTATCTCCTAAGTACCAAGCCTTGGTGAATAAAATGGATGGAATCAAAATTCCAACAAAAGTGGAAGAAGCTTTGCGGGATCCTCGATGGACAGAAGCAATGGAGGTCGAAATGGATGCCTTACAGAAAAATGGAACTTGGAGCGTGGAGTCTCTACCACAAGGAAAAAGACCAGTCGGATGCAAATGGGTGTTCACCATCAAACACAAGGCCGATGGAACCATTGACAGATACAAGGCAAGGTTGGTAGCTAAGGGGTACACACAGACTTTTGGAGTAGATTATCAGGAAACATTTGCCTCAGTAGCAAAGATGAATACTATACGAGTTCTGTTGTCTTTAGCTGCTAACTTTGATTGGCCGTTGAAACAATTTGATGTGAAGAATGCTTTTCTACATGGAGACTTGAAGGAAGAAGTATACATGGAGCTCCCACCTGGGTATGAAGTGCAGAATAAAGCAGGCAAAGTATGCAGACTACGAAAGGCTCTTTATGGACTCAAACAATCGCCGAGGGCTTGGTTTGGAAGATTTACTGAGGCAATGAAGAAATATGGGTACCAACAAGGGAGTGCGGATCACACTTTGTTTATCAAACGCAATGGAGGAAAGGTTACCTTGTTGATAATATATGCGGATGATATGGTAGTCACAGGTGATGATACAGAAGAAATGGAGAGATTACAGCAGTATCTTTCTTCGGAGTTTGAGATGAAAGATTTAGGAGGTTTGAAGTACTTCTTGGGAATTGAAGTTGCTCGTTCCCGTGACGGTATTTACTTATCTCAGCGGAAATATGTTATGGACCTTTTGTCTGAGACTGGGATGTTGGCATGCAAACCAGCAGAAACACCTATAGTTCAAAATCATCATTTGGCTATCTACCCAGACCAGGTGCCAGCAAACAGGGAAAGATACAAGAGGTTAGTAGGAAGGTTGATTTACTTGTCTCTTACGAGACCAGATATTGCATATGCTGTTAGTGTAGTAAGTCACTTTATGCATTCTCCTAGTGAGGATCACATGGCTGCTGTTATGCGGATTTTAAGTTATTTGAAAGGTGCACCTGGAAAAGGGTTGATCTTCAGGAAACATGGGCATATGGAGGTAAAAGGGTACACTGATGCTGATTGGGCCGGGAACATTACTGATAGACGCTCTACGTCAGGGTACTTCACATTTGTTGCAGGAAACCTTGTGACTTGGAGAAGCAAGAAACAGAATGTTGTGGCTAGGTCCACGGCAGAGGCTGAATACCGTGGAATGGCGCATGGGATTTGTGAGTTATTATGGCTGAGGATTCTTCTTATAGAGATTGGGTTCAAGCCACGTGGAGCGATGCTTTTATATTGTGATAATCAGGCTGCGCGAGAAATAGCTAATAATCCAGTGCAGCATGATCGTACAAAACATGTTGAGGTGGATAGACATTTTATTAAAGAAAAGTTGGATGTTAAGTTAATTGATATTCCATATGTAAGATCTGAAGACCAGCTGACTGACGTGTTAACGCATGCAGTGTCAGTAAGAGTGTTTCAGAACTCACTTGACAAGTTGGGCCTAGGTGATATCTATGCACCAACTTGAGGGGGAGTGTTGCGTGAGTCAACCTTGGAGAATAAGGAATGTAGAGATATTATAATTATGTAATTGGTATCCTTATGTATTAGGGATACTTGTTTCCTAAAATATAGGAAATTGTATAAGTTTATATATTCCTCTATGTGAGAAGAAAAACAGTGAGATTAATATTCATGAAAACCCTAGAATTCTATCATCTTCCAGATTAACGTAAAACAAAGAACTTGTGTGTATACGCAGATCAACAGGTATGCATTTTCTGGTGGACAAGATTCAGTAGAGAAACATAGAGAGCTTGGAGCAAATCTTGAGGTATTTGGATTGTCTCACATGTTAGTAATAGAAATGTGCCCTCCCCGATTGGCATGAGAGTGTTATTTGTTGCTGGATGTGCTACCTTCTTTCCTCATTATATATTGTCCAAACAAGAAGGCAAATTTGCTTATCAGTCTACAATTCACGCCAATTTGATTTCATATCTTATGAGATTTCTTTGTTAGTACTTGGTTTGGTGCCTTGTAACTTATAGAGGAATTAATTTATCTTCTGGAAATTTTCAGGTAGATATTCCATTCAAATATCTAAGCTTTTTCCTAGACTACGATGATAAACTCGAAGAGATACGGAAGGTGAGACTCATCGCCCCAGTGAATTTATCTGTTTTCTATGTCAACATATTATACATCCTCTTTTTGCTAATTCACCTGGGGTGCTATTAGGAGTATGGTTCCGGGCGCATGCTAACAGGTGAAGTGAAGCAACTGCTTGTTGATGTTTTGACAGAAATGGTAGAAAGACATCGTAGGGCTAGGGCTGCAGTGACTGATGAGGTAAGCTTTTCTAGCATTTTTAGATGATTGGCCGTCCTGTAAGTTGTTATTTGTCTCTGCGTGCTGCGTGATTTTGGAAAGCAAACATGAGTTTATGAAACCCCGTTATGACTTAGAAGGACTTACGGAAATGTCTTTGCTTATTTTTCAGATGGTGGACGCATTCATGGCGGTGAGGCCCTTAGTACATGTGTTCTCCAGACTGGTTGTGGGGTCAGATGCGATGTAATTACTGTAAAATTTCATATAAATTATGTATATGTTCAAAAATTTACTATTTTAGCCTAATTTTAATTTTTACTATTGAACCAGATTCAAACTCTACTCGTGTTGAAGATTCTTCATTCGGTGATGATACTGATGTGAATGTGGTAAAAACTAATCTTTATTTTTGTTTTTTACTTTGGAGCTATTGGTGATACTCATTCAATTTATGCATACTAATTCAATTATACATTTCTTTTGGAGGCCTCTTTTGGTGACAACGAGTCGATGATACTTTGTGATTGAACGTGTTCGAAAGTGTTTAGTTTCGGAATATTTTGGAGCTTTGAAATCTAGTATTCAAGATAATGACTACTTTTTGTTTTTAGAAGCTTTGCTTTTTAATCATATGGATTATAATTAAAGACTTGCTTGGGTGTAGCAGAAAAATATCTTTCGTAAACTATTATTTCAATTATTGGAATTATATGAGGACTTAAATGATTAAAATAGGGAAATGTGTGCTAAAATGTACTTATAACGGTGTTTAATTGTCTAAAAATGAAAATTATGACAAATTTTTCTTTTGTAATTTTCAAATTGTTAAAAAAAATAATGTAGACGGGCGAAAAAAATGGTAAATGGGTAAAAAAGGATAAACGGGCGAAAAAACGGATAAGCGGGTAAATGGTTATGGTTATGGTTAAATAGGTACACGGTTATGGGTATGGATAACCGTTTATAAACGGTTATGGTTATGGGTATATAACCATTTATGTAATTACCCAACGGATAAACGGTTATACGGGTATGAATATAAACGGTTATGGGTAAATAATTACGATTACCCACCCGCCATAAGGATTGCCCATCCCCATGGTCTAAAATATCCATAATATCCCGATATTTCCATCGAAATTTCCGTGTTTTTGGACTACCGATATTTTTTTGAACTACCGATATTTCCGATATCATCGATATTTTAGATCTTGCTAAGTCACTCATGTATCTTACCATGCAATGTATAAAGTGTAAAATATTGTACTAATTCATTATATATAAATGATTATGGTGTGTTTAAACTTATTTTATTAATTACTACATATTTTATACACTCACAATGTTTGTCAGCTCGCTATATAATCAACTTAAATCAGTTATATCTATCATGCAATGCATTTCCTTCCAATTTTTTGTGATAAACTAATAGATAATTGACTAAATAAACATCCTGCAAAGTTTCAATAAAAATTTCCAAGTTTTTCTTACAATTTCCGTGATTTTTATTCAATTTTTATCGATATCAATAATATTCCGATACTTCCATCGAAATTTCCGTATTTTTGGACTAACGATATTTCCGATATCATCTGTATTTAATAGCTTGCCCATCCCTAATGACATAGCAGCAATGTCGGAGCAATTGTTATCGGAGAGAATAAAGCAAAAGCTAAACGAAGTAAATGTCGCTGCGCAAACTCAACTCTCTCCCATCCAAGACCATGTCAATTTCACCGTATCTATATCAATCTCCTCTTCTGGGTATGCATGCATATCTGTGCTTTTTTTGGTGTTTTTGTTGATGATTTTCTTTTTTATGTGATAGCCGATGGGTATGAATTCGACCGTTACTGCTTTGTCAGCTGTCTGGTTTTCAGAAAAATTTGTAAATTATTAAAATGTGGATGTGGTCTTGTTACTGGGCTCTGTTTGGTTGCTCAGAAAACGCAAAAGGAAAATTAAATAAAAGAAGTTAGCTACTTTGATAACTGATGCTAGAGAAAACAGAAGTCATTCAAGTGTGCGGTCTTTGTTTGGGGGTTAGTCTTTTATTTATTTTATAATTTTTTGATTTTATTTTCTGAAATTTTCAGTCTAGGTTGTATCCAAGTATTAAAATCTGAATCAAATAAAGCCAATATTTGATTTTTTATTTATTATATTTTAGTTTATAATTTACTTGGTTGATTTATATGGTTTCCAAAACTTGGGATGCAAACTGGGTGATTCATCGTCTCTGTACTTATAGATCACTAGTAGTAATTTTTCAGCTTTAATTTTGGATGAGGACTTTTTGCAGCAAGCGTACTTCAAATGTGCGCACGAGTGTTTCGATAGGAGACGAAGTCAACAGGATATAAGCAGGGCCGGTCCTGAGTTTTTGGGTGCCCGGTGCGAAAGCTCAAAATGTGCCCTTTTTTTATTACGAAAACATATGTTAAAAAAAAAAAAATATTTAACGAGGGCTGGAACCCAGTCGAAGCTGGGGGGCTAGGCCCTCACGCCCAAATTATATTACTTGAGAAAATATACAACGGGGGGGACATAGTACCTAAACCCCGACAATAAAAAATACAATCATATACAACCATTCCTAGCAAAGCTCCTTGAAATTTCAACCTTTAAGAAATTGTCTTCTAGCATTTTTTGAAGCAAAATCATCAATTATATCATCATACTCCAAGTCTTCAATCTCATCATTTTCAATGCATAAGATTGCTAATCCATTTAGCCTATCTTGAGTCATAGTGGTCCGCAAGTAAGATTTTAATAATTTCAATTTTGAAAAACTTCTTTCTGCAGATGCCACGGTCACAGGTACAGTCAACAGTACACGATAAGCAATCATGACATTAGGACACATGTCAGTTTCTTTTACAAAGTTTGCTATTTCCATGGATGTCCAAGGGTTATTAGAGAGAAATGCTTCTTCAGGTAACATCATTTGCAACACCTGTAATTCGGAACATAAGTCGGCTCCATCTACATCCATGGTATTTCCATGTTTCAAATGTGCTTCAAGATTCATACAATTTTCTTTTAGCTGTTGATCATCCAATGAAATTAACTTCGATGCATCAAACAAGAAGCCAAAAATAGATTCAAAAGCCTTTAACTGTTCAAATCTATTTTTCAGTTGAGAAAGAGCAATATCCACTACAACAAGAAAATAATCTGTTCTAAATGATTCTTCAGCAGACTGTTGTTCCCTCTCATTACCATCAACTTCATCATGATGTCTTTTTCTAGGTCTATGACGTTTAGTTTGAAAAACAGGTTCAATTTCCGAATCAAGTGCAATTTCTTTAGCATCACGCATGGCAGAAGCAAAACCAGTTTCTCTGTAGTTTTCAAAAAAGATAACAAGTGCTTCCAGTGCCTTTACAGCAACATCAAGACGCATGTCTTCAGATTGTAATTTTTTGCTCACCATGTTAATCTTCAACAAAATGTCATACCAAATAACCAAACTTAATACAAAATCAAAACTGGAAAGTTCTCCTGATGCTAAACATCCGGCATCCCTACTCAATTGGGGATTCTCAGTAATTTCCACCAACGTAAACAAAGCATTTCTAACCTGGGCTACTTGAGATTTAATTGCTTTAACACTTTCAATGTGACTTTCCCATCTAGTAGTTGACAATGACTTCAAAGTTAACCCATCAATATGTTCAAGCAAAATATTCCAACGCTTTGTAGAGTTGGAAAACACCGTATATATGCATTGGCATGCTCCAAAAAAAGATTTTGCTTTAACACATGAACTTGCCATATCACAAACTACTAAATTAAGACAATGAGAACCACATGGCATATAAAAGGCTCTGGGATTTATCTCTAGGAATCTTTTCTGGACACCTTGGTGTTTCCCTTTTATGTTAGATCCATTATCATAACTTTGTCCCCTCACATTGTCAATATCAAGATCAAGAGACTTTAGGACATCTTGCAACTCATTAAAAAGTCCTTGTCCTGATGTATTTTCCACACTTAAAAACTCCATGAAATACTCCCTTATATGTATTGACCTACTTGACAAGTCAACACATCTCAAAATTAAAGTCATCTGTTCCACATGACTTGCATCAGGAGTACAATCAAGAATGACAGAAAAAAATTTGGCTTCTTTTACTTTTTTAATGATTGCGGTTTTGACTTTTGAAGCTAAAGTAGCTATCAACTCATTTTGGATTTTATGGCTCAAATAGTGGTGATGAATCTCTTTATTCTCAATGAGTCGAAAATGCTCTTGCATTATTGGATCAAACTCCGCAATCATTTCAAGTAAACCTAAGAAGTTGCCATTAGAGTCCTCATAAGGTCTTTCATTTGTTCCACGAAATGCTATATTACGTATGGCTAAACATTTCACAACAGCAATAATTCTAAGCATCACTTGTTTCCAATGATTTGTCTCTTTCTTGATTCGCATTTGAAATTCTTTGTCAATTGTCTGATTTTTTGTCAATCTACTTTTCAACTCAACCCAAGTTCTCGAATTAGTGAGATGCTCTTTACTCTTTTCATGTTGATCAAGCTTCACACCAAGATGTCTCCAATCACTAATTCCATCTTTTGCTAACTCACTTTTTGAGGTAATTGTTTTAAACAATTTACAACAAAAGCAAAAGATTTTATCCAACTCTTTTGAGTACACGAGCCATTTCCTATCATAAATTTCACCCGTTGGTAATTTTCGATCATAGTAGTGTGAGGAAAATTTTCTAGAGAGTTTGTCCTTAGGATAAGTGAGATTAGTTTCTCGAATTGGTCCCTTTTCTACAAGTAAGGCTCTCATTTCTGCATTAAGACCATCCCAAATTCTTGGATCATAAATGTTTAAATGGAATGTAGGTTCGGGAGATTCAATATTTTCCTCTACACCAATATGATCATCATCAACATTTAAATCTATATCACCACCATTTTCATGATCTTGAGACCCATCACCAACATTTTCCTCTAAATCACTACCATTTTTATGGTCTTGAGACTCATCACCAACATTTTCTTCTAAATCACCACCATCATAACCACCAATTTCATGATCATGAGACTCCCCAACAACATTTTGTGACTCTTCACTAACATCATTTTCTCTCAAATTTTCAACCGACTCATTCTTTGTAGAGAAAAATTTAGTAAGAGATCCTCTTAAACTTTCGGCAATTTCGTTATCCTTTGCTTTTTTTTTCCTTTTCATATTACCAGAGAGTTGTTTCCTAAAAGACATGGCTTCGATAATTTGTTTGCAAAAATTATCTACACATGATATAACAAAAATTTCCTATCAAAATTATCAGTCCAACATATATTATATATTATAAAAACACTAACACATAGTCTAACATATACAAATTGATAAAATTGAACCTAAATATTGAGTTTAAAATGAAATCAAATAATTTAATTAATCAAGAATTCAATTCATCCACAACAACAATTCTATACATCAATTATCATATAATTATATTTCTATGTCACTTACAACGTTTTATATTAAATTATGAATTGATAATTCAAATTTTAAAAATTAGTTACCTCAAAACTCAAAAGGGTTGGTGATGAATGAATGCACTTGTAGTCAAATTCCAATACCCAAATGAATGGTGCTGTGCTGTCACGTTGAGAATAAGGAGGAGAGGGACCTCCTCCTGCTGTGCTGTCTGTCTGGCTGCTGCTCACTCACATCAGTGCAGCAAGGCACAGGGGAAGTGGGTGGGGAAGGGATTGGGGAACAAAGGGGATGGGGGATTGGGAAAAGGTTGGAAGTTAGTGGGGATTGGGGAACAAAGGGAGGGGGTGCGGGGGGAATCGGGAAAATGGTTAGAAATTAGGGTTTATGAGACCGAGAGTGGTCCCTGTTATGAGTGTGTGTGTGACTTTTTTTTTTATAATTTTTTTTATAATTTTTTTTAATGCATAAAACCTGGGTCCCTTTAATATGTTGTCAATCTTGGGCCGTCCCCCTATTTGGAAATTGGGCTCTAGTAATTTTTTTTTTTATTTTTTTATACCTAGTTATTTGGGTTTTATTATTTTGGTGCCCCTTTAATTTTTGGGCCCTAGACAGTAGCCCTTGTGGCACTGGGCTAGGGCCGGCCCTGGACATAAGCAATTGTGTCGAAAATTGCAGTGTTCCTGTTGTCAGAGCACAACAGGGAGTTGAGAATGAGATGGCCAAGTTTCAAGTAAGTGCTTCGTACTTTTTCCTGCATCTCTCTCAGTGGTTAAAATCCCTTATGTGTTCCCTCCTTTCATATTGAGAAGTATTGCATGCATCGGAGATCTCTGTTTATGAGAAATAAATTTGACAGAGAAGAGTGTAGAATTATATGTGTAGTCCATTGGGGTTGTAAATCATGTGGGTTGAATAAGAATTTCTATGTTGAACCATCAGACGTCTTGTGCGATGAAGATTTAAAACAAAAACTAGGGAGCATCTGCCAAGGAACAATGGGCCACTTTACCATCTCTCACCCACCCAATGCTTCTTTCATCATCACAAGTGCTTCTCCTCTACCAAAATTGTTTACGAGAACAGCAATTGAAAATCAAAATAGCGTACACCAAACACAGCAATTGAAAATCAAAATAGCTTACGCCAAACCGCAACAGCTTTGCTGCATAGCAATTGCTAGGCCAAACAACAAGAGTATCCCCCACCCACACGATCTGTTTTCTTTTCTTTCATTTAATGGGTTTCTCCATTTTAATGGCCAAATGAATTACAATCAGAAACTTTAACCTTTATGGTTACTCTTAGCACAAAAATAAAACCCAGTATGGTGTGTTTTCTGATATGCTTTTAGAGACTGATTTTACTTTTGAAAACATAATTATCGTTTTGTTTCCCCTATTTATGAGCTTTTGATTCCTGGAGGAGAATCTACTTTGTGAGCTAGATGTCTTTCTTCTATGGTCTGTGAGACCAATGTTAATCTGTTACACGGTGGTTCTAACATGGAGGAGAAGCACAAGGAGAAAGCTCTTGTGGTGGTTGTCTGGTGTTTCTTTGGTTTTGTAAACGGGGTCCAAATTAGGTATGATCATTAGTTTTTACTTTTACATCATCAACACACAAGACATCTAATGGTTCAAATTAGCAAATCCTTATTGAATCCAAAAGATTCATACCCTCCTTTGAGAAGCTACTTGTACCTATATAATATGTGAGTGTGTGTGTCTGCGCGCGCATCGGTCCTATGGTTTTATTTCTTGATCCAGTGAGATATTATCTTGCTTGATATTTATATATGCAAACCCATGTATATGTTCTGATTGTATCTCAAGCAATAGAAGGAACACATTCCATAAAAGGATGTCCCCATAAGTTTTCGGTCAATGTACTATGTCTCCCTCTTTGCTTCCATAAGCTCTCAAACCTTTAAGTATCAACTATTAGGATGCAAATGCTTCTTCAATTCACCAACACCTTGAAGTTACTTTGGAAATCCAACATAGTGTGTAAGAAAAAAGTTAAAAGCATACAGTTTGTGCAAATTTATGGGAGGAAATCCTGAATAACATGTTTCAATTACTCAATTTCAGAATTATTAAGGTTTTTGTAGGTCCACCTTATTCATTCATGAGAATCTTTATCTAAACAGTAGCAGGATCCTTTTTGTAGTTATTGGCTACAGAGCTACGTTTCTTCCCCTATAACTAACTCTTCAAGGTGATAAGCAGTTTTTCTTCAAAGGCACGTTTATATCCCAATTAGATTTTTTCAAACCATGATTTGGTCCGCTTCCCATGTTCCACATGGAACGATGGTTTTTAGTACACTACAAAGTTGCAAGCTTTAACTTGAGAGATTTTCAGTGTGACCGGAATACGGGGTGGTATGCCACAATGTCATTTTATATTTGGTGGAAAGTTTTTTTGTTTTCAAGTGTCCTTCCAATTATATAATGACATGTGACATACCGTCCCATGTTCCGGTCACACTGAAAAATTTCTCCTTTAACTTAGTTGAGGAAAGCATCTCCAAGAGCCTCTATTTAAATGAGGCTCTCTCACTAATTTGACTAAAAGTTGAAAAAAAAAATTGCTTCAAGAGACTATATCCTACTCTTTAGTTTAGTTTCCATAACAACAAAATATGGAACCAAGTGGCTTGTAGAAAGCTGATCTTGATTTGAAGTTGGAACTTTGGTATCTTGTAATGCTTAGGAGTACACAGAAGCTACCAACTCCACTTTTCACATTTAAAATTTCAAAAATCAGATGATGGCCAAAGATAATACACAAATAAATAAAATAAGAGTGGCTCCGAGAATTTGGCTTGAATATACGCTGATGCTTCTTTAACCACTATTAATTTGCAAATAAATCATAAGATGGCCTTGCAGTTTGTCTTTGCCTCCTTTAGGTTGATATTTAAGTTGTACTGTGAAACACACATGGATATGACAGAAGTTAAAGGAAGGTATCGATGATATTTAAGACAAAGAAAGGGAACGAACACATTAACATACATTAGTTCACCTAAAATATGCATGCTTCTTCAGATTAGAGTAGGTTGGTAATATGTTGACCGTGGTTGTTTCGGGGACAATAAACATGTGGATTCGAACATTCATTTCTGCCTTAAACCATTAGAGTAGGTTGCCAATAGCAGTGGCAGTTACTGCTGCAAAGGTAGTGTGCAAGGTATGGTTCTGATAGCAATTGTAGCATAGATAGACATGAGTTAGTAATGTTTCTTAATTGAGGACATAATTGTGTTTTGTTGCAACATCCACTCATAAGCAGAGTTTTCTTCATTCGGGCATGTGTCAGATTTGTTGTATACCTACGTGTGAGAAAGAACTCTTTTATGTTTAGATTTGTGCTTCTTTTTTTATGCGTCGCGAATATGTTTTCAGGCTGTCGTCTAGCAAACTACTACTTACTCATGAAAATTCTGATACCGAATGCAGGAGAGGTTAAGTAGGGCACTGATGGTCTGTCAAGACAAGTTCGATGCAGCTAAGCTACAACAGGCCACAACTAATTCACTCAACAATTTGGAATCATGTGTGTTGAACAGGCAACCCAAGATAGCATAAAGACGTTGCCGCATCTTGCTGAAAGATTGAAGGCTTCCTTCGGCATCAACCATTAAGTCAAAAGTCGTGATAATTGTCTTTTTAAGGACCCCTCGATTTGCCCATTAACATACCTACTAGGCCCATTATAATCGATACATGATGTCGGATATTTTTATTTATTTATTTAATTTTTTTTTTTATTTATTTATTTATTTTTTTTATGCTGGAAGGCGGAAAAACTCTTACTTCTTTTCATAATCGAATATTATCGATGAGCAATTGATGCTTTTGTAATGGTGAGGAAATGTTTTGGTAGAGCTCAAGTGTGACGACCCGTCCCTAATCTTATGTTTTTACAAAATTTAAAAGTGTGATTTTACGAAAATGCCCTTAGAAGCGAGGGTCTTGACTTCCGTTGACCAACGTATAGCGAGGTGTATAAATGAATCCATTAGCATTTTCTTAAAGTACTCGGAACTGTAAACCTGAGAAGTACTTTTGGTTTGGTCACTATTTATATATTTTTCTAATGTATATATTTTATTTATGATTTAGTGATTTTTGGGGGGAAAAAGTTGAAAAAAAAGAGGAAGAGAAAGAAAGAGGGGGAACGGGAGAGGGAAGAGCGATGGGCTGCTGCCCAATCACAGGAGAGGAAGAGAGGAAACTGACCAACCAGAGAGAAGGGAAAGGAGGGAAAGGAGGGAAGAGAGAAAGAGGGGGAAGAAACCGGGTCACCACCTTAACCCCTTTTTTTGTCTCGACCCGGTCGGAAATAATGGAATCCTTGGGTTCCGTCGGCCAAATTACGTCGGTTTAAGCTGAACCACCATTTGGGATGTACTCCATGACCCTCTCCTCATTTCCACCCCAAATTCGAAGAAATTGGGCTCGAAATCATGAAGAATGGCACCGGTGGGTGCGGCGGGTCGCATAGGCAATCGGCCATTTCCGAAGGTAATCACGTCAATCTCCACCACCATTAAGCTCCCCTAGAACCCAGGAACAAAGCCCAGGCAGTGGTGGAGGTGTTGGAGCAAGTTTGGAGGTCGAATCGAGCACACCTAAATATAGGGTTTCCGACGAGTTTTAATGAAATTGAAGCTCTTCCCTGTCTATTTGGCCTTGGTCATAGGTATGAAAGTTACTCTACTCATTGAAATCTTCATTCCTGTAAATTTTGGTAATTTTTGGAAATAGTTAGATTTTCCAAAGAGTCGGGGCGGCCGACTGCCACCCGCGGCGGCGCGTGCGGTGGCGCGTGGCCAGGGGACTGTCAATGTTATCCTTAGGCTAAATTAGATGCCTTGAGTTTAGTTTTGGCAATTGTATATCGTAGGTTGATCATTTGGACCTAAACTCATTAGGATACGTTACTTGGTAAAGATATGAATCGACGATCCGACCATTGGATCGTCACAAAACTTTAATATGTTATAGTATGTAATATGTAAAGACCATAGGAACTTACGGATCGGGAATCCGATATACGGATCTTCCCGAATTGGATTTGTAAGTTCATAAAATAAAAGGTTAACCGCCACTTAGTTTTGGCAATTGGTGGAGATCCGACCGTTGGATCGTAATGGAACTTTAGGATGTTGTTCTAGAAGTATAATGTGGATCTTTGGAAGCAACGGATTGGAAATCCGTGATGCAGATCTTCCGAATTGAATTACGTAGGGATGTGTTTTATGTAAAATATGTATTCTATCGGTAAGAACTCTGAGATGTGATTTGATAATTGTTCTAGGCGACGATGGTTCGTGATGTCGCGATATGCATGCTAGGAAGTCATAGCGCGGACCTAAGGTGAGTGGGTCTTTTCCTTTCTATCGTATATATATATATATATATATATGATTGATAATTCCTCAAACAGTTATAAACTGATTATTGCATATAATTACTGGGAATGCCGTGAAGTACTAATGTGAACTACGAGTGGCTTGATCCCTGTTTAGGGTACGTAGGCAGTCTAACGAGATGTTAGATGCAGCCATACAATAATTGAAACAAAAACCTTGTTTGGAAATTGAGCAACGTGAAGGAAATTGGTAAAAATATGAGATTTAACCTTATGTTTTTAGTGATTGGATGTTGGTCATAAATCAATGTGGAAGGATCAAGAAATTGAAATAAGGAAACGTAAGTAATGATAGTTAATTAAAGTAGTGTTTAGTTGGAAGGATCAAACAAATCTAACACTTTAAAATAAATGGGGGATTGATTTTTGACGAAATTGAATTTAAAACAGAAACTTAAAAACAAACTTCAAAGAAAATATATTTTGATGAAATAAAATGATGAGACGTTAGTTAGAGGGTTCCTTATCTGTGACAGCCCGTCCCTAATTTTAAGAATTTTTAAAGTTTAATAAAGGATTTTACAAAAATGGCATTTGAGGCACGCACGTCATTCGAGGTTAATCATCATGTCGTGCCATCTAAGATTTGTTTTCTTGGCATATCCTCGTAGTACTCGTCGCTACGGACGCGTGGGCGCAGACGGTTCGTGATTTGGATTTATATCGAAGAAGTTATTAACGTTTGAAAATTGGGCATTTAGGAATTTTAATTTTAATTAAATCTGGAATTTATTTAATGAAAGTGGATGGCCCAGATTTAATGAAGATTTGAAATGGATGGCTTGGATGTGAGGGAAAGAAATAAAAATAAACATAAGGTTTTGTGTGTGTGTGTGTGTGTGTGTGTGTGTGAAGAAGAAGAAGAAGGATTGGGCAAATCTGCCCAACCAGAAGAGAGAGAGCCGAAGCTCCGGGAGAGAAAGGAGAGAGAGCCCAGCGAATCAGGAGAGGAGAGAGGGAGTTTCTGGCCAACCAGAAGAAGGAAAGAAGGAAAGGAGGGAGAAAGAAAAGGAGAGGATCGACCTGGCGACCCGCGCACCCGACCCGCGACCCGCCGGTGTTCTTCACCAATTTTCGTCGAACTTTCTCCATTTTTCCGACGAATTGAGCCATGATTTCACTTAGTAAGTATCCTACTACTCCTTCCTCATCATTTTCATCTCAAATTTGGAGAGAATTGGTATTGAAATTGGGAAAAACGCACCAAAGGGTGCGGCAACTTTGTGTCTTCGATTCTCTTATTTTTGAAACAATTTCTCTCAATTTTTGCCATCATTAGACTTCCCTTGAGGCCTAGAACAATGCCCAATTGTTGGTTGGAGCAACGGAGTTGAATTGAGGACGAATTGAAGATCACCCAATTTTAGGGTTTCGTACGGGTTTGATGAAATTGAAGCACTTCCAGGCCAAATTGGCCTTGGCCTCAGGTATGAAAGTTACTCTACTCATTGAGATCTTCAAATCTGCAAATTTTGGTAATTTTTGGAAATAGTTAGATTTTCCGGCAAGCCGGGGCGGCCAACCGCCACCCGCGGCGGCCCGTGCGGCGGCGCATGGCCAATGGCCCGCCAATGTCATCCTTAGCATGTGTTTAATGCTCTAGGTTCAGTTTTGATAATTGATGGACGTAAATTGAATAATTGAACCTAAGTCGGTTACGATTCGGGGTTAGGTAAAAATGTGAATTGACGATCCGACCGTTGGATCGTCACCAAACTTTGATACGTTGTAATACGTAATATTTGAGGATTATAGGAACTTACGGATCGGGAATCCGATTTACGGATCTTTCGGAATTGGAGTTGTAAGTTCATAAAATAGAACGTTAACCGTCACTTGGTTTTGGAAATTGACGGAGATCCGACCGTTGGATGATAATGAAATTTTAGGAGGTTGTCCTAGAGGTATATTGTGGACCTCTGGAAGTTATGGATTGGAAATCTGAGTTGCAGATCTTCCAGATCGAACTGCGTAGTGACGTGTTTTATATAAGTTGTATTATATCGATATGATTCTGAGATTGGATTTGATTATGGTTCTAGGCACCGATCATCTTGACGCTTTGATGTGTTGTGCTGGGGAGTTGTAGGGCGAACTCCAGGTGAGTGGGCAGTATTTTCTGTATTTACCTATATACTATTGAAATTCCCAGAAACTGAGTTTTTAATGAAAGTATGTTTCTAAAATGCTATGCATGAACGAGATGCATGATATGAATGAAATGCCATGATAGGAATGATATGCATGTGATGAATGATATGAATTATATGATTGATATATGATGCATACATGTGCATGGTGCTGTGGAGGCACAGGTAAGTCAGGTGAGTTCATTATTCATTGAATTATTTGATGTTGAAACGTTTAAGCTCATAACCTGCCCTTAGGTGTTAGTGCTTATATTAGTATTCACCACACCGCACGCTCGCCTTGGATCCAAGTAGGTGGATGTCGTACAGACCATGTGAGGGTTCCGACATGCCAGTCGTACAGACCATTAGAGGGGTTCCGACTAGTGGGTGACTTTAGATATGCGCGCTGATGATTGATGAGAGAAGCACTAGAGCGTAATTATACACCTGTCATCGTACAGACTACCTTATGTAGTTCCGAGTGACGTGCAGAGTTAGACCGTACAGGTCACCGAGGTGACTCCGGTTGATTTCTTATTTCACCTGTTACATTAATGTATCTTTCAAACTGACTCTTTTTAAAGTTTTTACATGGCGTACACTCTGGTTTTAAGAAAGATGATGATTTGAGATTTATGAAAAAACTATATGCTATTATGCTATTTTCTGGGAAAGTATACATGTTTTACAGCGAGGGGTTAGAAATGTTTTAAATGATATGTTTTCGAAAAACTTTGTTTTACTGACCCACTCAATTTTGTTTTGCGCCCCTCCAGGTTCAAGTTAGCAGAGCTTTGGTGGCCACGAGGAATCCAACGGTGTTCTGACAGAATTCATAAATGTAGGTTTCACCCTCGGGTGTTATATCTTAGAAATGGTATCTTTAAAGCTTCCGAACTGTGTAAATGGTTACGTCACTCTCACGTGACGGCCAGCATGCCCTCCTTCGGGACGGGGTGTGTCAGTTGGTATTAGAGCCTAGGTTGCAGTCCTGGACATCTTGAGAATTCCCTAGTGTCTTCTGTCAGAACTTTACCGCCTCGTTGATAGCCACCTTGTTCAGATAAGCTTAGTTTCCCCGATTTAACTTAGTTATGGGAACTATTAATGTGCTTCAGTCTATTACTCAAAGGATTCATTTTGAGAATGGTTATAAGTTGAATCTGAATCACTTTATGGAAATGAAAGACCGGAGGGAGCAGATCGATGCTTAATCATTTGGAAAAGGCGTTTCAGATTCTGCAAAGTCAAAGAAATCTTCCTTTTGGAAAGGTAGATCGAGATGACTACCTGGTTTTGGAGTATAGAAATTGCATCCTGGTCGAGATAAGAGTCTTATACGATGTCACCGAAGGAAACAGCTGAATGAGAATTGTTTAAAGAGTTTAAAAAAAAAAAAAAAAAAAAAAAAAAAAAAAGGGTTTATTCCTCCGGCATATATGGACGGTAAGAAACAAGAATTTACAATTTGAGACAAGGAAAAGAATGAGAATCAAGGGAAAGATAATCAAATTAAAGGTCATGTGTCTCAAGAACCTCACAAGATTTAGAGCTTCAAAAGATGTGGGGTTAATTCTAGTTCTGCCCGCATAGATTTCTGTACCATTGGTCAGATGCAAGATGGTAGATTTAATGGAGATCCTAGATTACAGAGGCGAGGTGACTCTGGTAGAGGGAATGTACCTTTGTGCCGTAAGTGCAATAGCATACACTTTGGAGAGCGTAGGCGAGAAAGCAGAGGATGCTTTACATGTGGATAAATGGGACATAAAACTGCTAGATGCTTTGCATCATTCGGACTTGATTATGGATACGTTAGATATTTTGGTCACTTTGCCAGAGTTCATTAGTCATGTTGGAACACGATCGAGGCACATATATGCATTTCTGATAAAGAGCAAGATGGTAATATTGCACCCTTAAGAATTGTTGCTTACTTATCGAGACGACAGTGAGTTATCGTTATTGCTGGCTGCAGACCGTAATATCCATAACTTATTTGTTGGATTCGTTAAGCAAGTAAACAAGTAAGTCATTCTATGCCGGTTATGATTATTCAGGGTGTCCAGTGATGGTGGAAGAAGTAGTTGTGCCAGCGAATTTTATCCCGCTAGACATTGTGGATTTTGATGTGATTTGAGGTACAAATTGGTTGCATTATAATCGTGCCATTATGGATTACTACGGGAAATCGGTTACTTTCCACTGTCTTGGATTATCAGAGGTTACTGTTGTGAGTGAGCAAAGTGGAGTGAGGCATGTCGTTATTTCTGTTATAAGAGCAAAGAGATCATTATCGAAAAGCTGCCAAGAATACTTAGCTCACATAGTGCTACATGATGCTACGCTGAGTAGCGTGGAAAATGTAAAAGTTGGTTAGACATTTTCGGTTGTAATTCTGGATGAGTTACCCGGATTGCCATCAGACAGAGATGTGGTGTTCGCTATTGAATTGTCTCTGAGTGCAGATTTTATGTTATAGATTGGTTCCTACATAGTTAAAGGAATTGAAAATCCAGTCACTGGAATTGGTTGATAAAGGTTTCAATCCACCTAGTACGTTACCTTGGAAAACCTCAGCTTTATTTCTAAGGAAGAAAGACGGGACCTTAAGAATATGTATGGATATTAGGTAATGGAATCGGGTAACGAGTATGAACCATTATCCAGTGCCGCGCATTGATGATTGTTTGATCAGTTTAGAGGTACCTATGTGATTTCAAGGAAAGAGTTGAAGTCTGATATACTCTTAAGTGAAAATAAAGCATGCTAGTCGTTTCGAGTTGGTGTTGCAATGTTTGAGGGAACATTGGTAGTATGCAAAGTTTGACAAATGTCAATTTTGGACGAATCAAGTGGCATTTTTGGGACATGTGATATTTGCACAAGGTATTCAAGTAGATCCTCACAGAGTGACAACTGGGGAGAATTGGGAACAACCACGAACCGTGATTGAGATTCGGAGTTTTCTTAACTTAGCAGGCTATCATGGACGGTTGGTGAAAGAATTTTCAGTCATTGTTTTACCATTGACGAGAAAAGAGGTTAAGTTTGAGTGGGATGATAATTGTGGGTAAAGTTTTCAATAGTTGAAATATTTCCTCACTCGTGCACGTATTTTAGCACTCCCGGATGGTGACGGTAATTATAAGGTTTATAGTGATGCTACGTTGGATGTTCTCGAATGCGCATTGATGCAACATGGTAGGGTGACTACCTATGTTCACGGCAATTGAAATTTCATGAGATGAATTACCCTAATTATGATTTGGAACTAGCAGCTATCATCTTTACTTTGAGAATTTGGAGGCATTGTCTTTATGGGAAGAAAAATGCAAGAGTTTTTACGAATCAAAAGAGTATCCAATATCTGTTTTTTCAGAGGTATCTTAATCTTAGGCAACGAAGGTGGATTGTGTTGCCTAGTGATTATGATTGCACGACCAGGGTGATCGTGCAAATGTTGTGGCCAATACTCTTAGTAGGAAGACCCTAGTGGGAATTAGTGCTTGGTACGATTGCCATGTCCATATTCTTATGGAATTGAGATCTACTGGAGTAAAGTTGGGAATGGAAGATCGAAAAGAAAACGTACTTGCTAATTTCCAAGTTGGACCTATCTGGTAGATCGTACTTGAGACTCAAGCGTTTGACGAAGAAATTCAAGAATTTATTTAAAGCAAGGAACAACGGGAAAAAGAAAGATCTCGGGGTTAGAGAATCAGATGGCATGCGTATGCAAGTGAGCAGGATGTGTGTACTTAATGATATGGAATTAAAGAAAATATTTTTGGACGAAGCATACTCTTCAACTTACGCAATGCATCCTAGAGATACTAAAATGTATCTTACCATTCGACCTTATAAAAAGGGAAATTGTTGAATTTGTTAATAGGTGTATCAGTCGTCAGCAAGTCAAAACAGAAAGGAAGAAGTCTTTTTAGATTGATGCAGCTATTTTCCGTTCCACAGTGGAAATGGGAAAATATCACTATGGATTTTGTGTACAAGTTTCCTCGTACACGGAACGGGTGTGATGGCGTTTAAGTAATTATTGATCAGCTTACTAAGTCAGCGCAGCTTATCATCCTCAAACAAAGTGTCAGTCAGAGTGAACCATTCAGACTTTAGAGGACATGCTAAGATCTTCAATGTTGCAGTTTAGTGACGCTTGGCATAAGCGGTTGAATTTGATGGAATGTGTCTACAACAGTAGCTTTCGTTCGAGCATGGGTATGACACCGTTTGAGACACTATATGGGAAAACTTGTCGTATACTTTTGTGGTGGTCTAAAGTTGATGAAAGACATTAGTGGACCCTGAGATAGTAGAGGAGACTACTCAGAATATTCAAGTGATTAAAGCTATTATGAAGGTGGCCCAAGATTGACAGAAGAGCCTTGCCGATAGACATGCCACTGACCGGACGTGTAATGCAGGAGATTGGATGTTTTTGAAATTATCACCTTGGAAAGGTGCGATTCGGGTCGAAATGGAAGACAAGTTAAATCCTAAGTACATCAGGCCGTCTTTGAATATTGAAGGAATCAGTGAAATACTTTCAATGTTTGAATACCCTCAAGATTGGATAAGGTGTATAATGTGGTTCATGTTTCAATACTTTGACATTACATCTCAGATCATTCACATGTGATACCACCTCAACCTTTGGAAGTCAATCTGGATTTGATGTATGATGAGGAGCCAGTGCCTATTTTGTATTAGAAAGATGATGTACTGAGAAATAAGATAATGAGTTGGGTGAAAGTTTATGGAGGAATATTTCAGTGGAAGAAGCTACTTGGAAGTCAGAGAATCGAATGAGAGAGATGTGTTTCGGGCTGTTTTATGAATATTGATGGATTGTAAAGATTGTGTAAATTTCGAGGACGAAATTTCTATAAGGTGGGTAGATTGTGACAGCCCGTCCCTAATTTTAAGAATTTTTAAAGTTTAATAAAGGATTTTACAAAAATGGCATTTGAGGCACGCACGTCATTCGAGGTTAATCGTCATGTCGTGCCATCTAAGATTTGTTTTCTTGGCATATCCTCGTAGTACTCGTCGCTACGGACGCGTGGGCGCAGACGGTTCGTGATTTGGATTTATATCGAAGAAGTTATTAACGTTTGAAAATTGGGAATTTAGGAATTTTAATTTTAATTAAATCTGGAATTTATTTTATGAAAGTGGATGGCCCAGATTTAATGAAGATTTGAAATGGATGGCTTGGATGTGAGGGAAAGAAATAAAAATAAACATAAGGTTTTGTGTGTGTGTGTGTGTGTGTGTGTGTGTGAAGAAGAAGAAGAAGGATTGGGCAAATCTGCCCAACCAGAAGAGAGAGAGCCGAAGCTCCGGGAGAGAAAGGAGAGAGAGCCCAGCGAATCAGGAGAGGAGAGAGGGAGTTTCTGGCCAACCAGAAGAAGGAAAGAAGGAAAGGAGGGAGAAAGAAAAGGAGAGGATCGACCTGGCGACCCGCGCACCCGACCCGCGACCCGCCGGTGTTCTTCACCAATTTTCGTCGAACTTTCTCCATTTTTCCGACGAATTGAGCCATGATTTCACTTAGTAAGTATCCTACTACTCCTTCCTCATCATTTTCATCTCAAATTTGGAGAGAATTGGTATTGAAATTGGGAAAAACGCACCAAAGGGTGCGGCAACTTTGTGTCTTCGATTCTCTTATTTTTGAAACAATTTCTCTCAATTTTTGCCATCATTAGACTTCCCTTGAGGCCTAGAACAATGCCCAATTGTTGGTTGGAGCAACGGAGTTGAATTGAGGACGAATTGAAGATCACCCAATTTTAGGGTTTCGTACGGGTTTGATGAAATTGAAGCACTTCCAGGCCAAATTGGCCTTGGCCTCAGGTATGAAAGTTACTCTACTCATTGAGATCTTCAAATCTGCAAATTTTGGTAATTTTTGGAAATAGTTAGATTTTCCGGCAAGCCGGGGCGGCCAACCGCCACCCGCGGCGGCCCGTGCGGCGGCGCATGGCCAATGGCCCGCCAATGTCATCCTTAGCATGTGTTTAATGCTCTAGGTTCAGTTTTGATAATTGATGGACGTAAATTGAATAATTGAACCTAAGTCGGTTACGATTCGGGGTTAGGTAAAAATGTGAATTGATGATCCGACCGTTGGATCGTCACCAAACTTTGATACGTTGTAATACGTAATATTTGAGGATTATAGGAACTTACGGATCGGGAATCCGATTTACGGATCTTTCGGAATTGGAGTTGTAAGTTCATAAAATAGAACGTTAACCGTCACTTGGTTTTGGAAATTGACGGAGATCCGACCGTTGGATGATAATGAAATTTTAGGAGGTTGTCCTAGAGGTATATTGTGGACCTCTGGAAGTTATGGATTGGAAATCTGAGTTGCAGATCTTCCAGATCGAACTGCGTAGTGACGTGTTTTATATAAGTTGTATTATATCGATATGATTCTGAGATTGGATTTGATTATGGTTCTAGGCACCGATCATCTTGACGCTTTGATGTGTTGTGCTGGGGAGTTGTAGGGCGAACTCCAGGTGAGTGGGCAGTATTTTCTGTATTTACCTATATACTATTGAAATTCCCAGAAACTGAGTTTTTAATGAAAGTATGTTTCTAAAATGCTATGCATGAACGAGATGCATGATATGAATGAAATGCCATGATAGGAATGATATGCATGTGATGAATGATATGAATTATATGATTGATATATGATGCATACATGTGCATGGTGCTGTGGAGGCACAGGTAAGTCAGGTGAGTTCATTATTCATTGAATTATTTGATGTTGAAACGTTTAAGCTCATAACCTGCCCTTAGGTGTTAGTGCTTATATTAGTATTCACCACACCGCACGCTCGCCTTGGATCCAAGTAGGTGGATGTCGTACAGACCATGTGAGGGTTCCGACATGCCAGTCGTACAGACCATTAGAGGGGTTCCGACTAGTGGGTGACTTTAGATATGCGCGCTGATGATTGATGAGAGAAGCACTAGAGCGTAATTATACACCTGTCATCGTACAGACTACCTTATGTAGTTCCGAGTGACGTGCAGAGTTAGACCGTACAGGTCACCGAGGTGACTCCGGTTGATTTCTTATTTCACCTGTTACATTAATGTATCTTTCAAACTGACTCTTTTTAAAGTTTTTACATGGTGTACACTCTGGTTTTAAGAAAGATGATGATTTGAGATTTATGAAAAAACTATATGCTATTATGCTATTTTCTGGGAAAGTATACATGTTTTACAGCGAGGGGTTAGAAATGTTTTAAATGATATGTTTTCGAAAAACTTTGTTTTACTGACCCACTCAATTTTGTTTTGCGCCCCTCCAGGTTCAAGTTAGCAGAGCTTTGGTGGCCACGAGGAATCCAACGGTGTTCTGACAGAATTCATAAATGTAGGTTTCACCCTCGGGTGTTATATCTTAGAAATGGTATCTTTAAAGCTTCCGAACTGTGTAAATGGTTACGTCACTCTCACGTGACGGCCAGCATGCCCTCCTTCGGGACGGGGTGTGTCATTATCCACACATGAATAAATGCATATAATTTTATTCCCAGTAATGAATTCAACAAACGAATAAATGACAACGCTCCAAGTTAATTAGGTCCGCTTAAATTAACCTTCAGATTTCCCTAGATTCATTGAATTGGACGGGATACGCATCACAACCAAATTATTCTTATCAAGTTCCCTAACTATGGAATACGCATGATAGAGAGACATATCAAAGATCATTAAGTTCAATGGAAATCATAAGCATCGACTAGGCATTCATAACTATGGAATACGCATGTTAATCCAACCTAGGGTTTACTAAACACAATTGTGGCTAGCGATTTTTACTACTCATGAATATAAGTTCATAACGATTAGATGAAATTCCCTTATATCCTAGCATCAAGTCTAAGCATGTAAATTAAGTGTCGACCCTCAACCCACATTGTAACATCCCACATCGCCCAGGGGAGTGATCCTTAAATGTATATTCCCATCCCTACCTAGAACGAGGCCTTTTGGGAGCTCACTGGCTTCGGGTTCCGTCGGAACTCCGAAGTTAAGCGAGAAAGAGGCTAGAGCACTCCCAGGATGGGTGACCCACTGGGAAGTTGCTCGTGAGTTCCCAAAAACAAAAACCGTGAGGGCATCGTCGGGGCCCAAAGCGGACAATATCGTGCTACGGTGGTGGAGCGGGCCCGGGAAGTGGTCCGCCCTGGGCCGGGATGTGACAAATGGTATCAGAGCCAATCCCTTGGCCGGAAGTGTGCTAACGAGGACGTCGGGCCCCTAAGGGGGGTGGATTGTAACATCCCACATCGCCCAGGGGAGTGATCCTTAAATGTATATTCCCATCCCTACCTAGAACGAGGCCTTTTGGGAGCTCACTGGCTTCGGGTTCCGTCGGAACTCCGAAGTTAAGCGAGAAAGAGGCTAGAGCACTCCCAGGATGGGTGACCCACTGGGAAGTTGCTCGTGAGTTCCCAAAAACAAAAACCGTGAGGGCATCGTCGGGGCCCAAAGCGGACAATATCGTGCTACGGTGGTGGAGCGGGCCCGGGAAGTGGTCCGCCCTGGGCCGGGATGTGACACACATACATAAACAAGTTCTTAATCAACACAGAAAAATAAACCACATCCAACATTCATAAATTCATAACTGGAGTAAATCAAATCATAATAAACATTTATCCATGGTTTCAAATTCCCCTCTAACTAAACAGAAATTAATTACACATGTTTAATATAATTGAAAAGCAAATTAAATTAAACATGAGTTTATGAAAAATAAAACCAAATGAGGAAGCTTGCTGTGCTGTGCTTAAGCTGCCTTCTGCGCATGGCTTTTCCTGTCTAATTCTTTCCATCAGCTGCCAAAGGCAGCACTCTCCCTGCACTTCACAGCTGCCAAGGGCTTCTCTCGCCAGCACAGTCTCCAAGGCAGCGTCCTCTCTTCCTTCTCACGCTGCTCAGTGGCTGCCTTCTTGGTTCTGCGCGAGCTGACTTTCCTGCTTCACTCCTGACTCCTCTATATATTTTTGCGCGACCCCTGCACTCTAACCTCGCTGCCAAAGGGCAGCGTTATTCCCCCCCTTTCTTTCTCCGCGCGACCTCTGCCTTTGCGCTGACTGCCCAATCCCCCCTGCGAGCTGTCCAAATTCCACGCTGCCTAAGCAGCTGTCTCTCCTTCCCACCTTTTCTCGCCCCTCCAGGCGCTCCCCCCGAGGCCTCCTGACTGCCTTCTTTTATTTCAGCTGCCAAGGGCAGCAACTCTTTCTTATCTTCTCTGCCAGCTTTCCCACTTACTTCTTTTTCTATTTTAATTCCTCCAAGGCCTTTATGCCGAGGCTTCCAGCTCCCAAGCACTCACAGTCTTTCCTTTATATTCCCTCCAAGGCCTGACTTAGTGACCTCCTGTCTTTTTTTATTCTTCCACGTTTTCTTGTTTTCCACTGACCTATGCAGCATGCACCCACACTCCTCCTTTAATTATGGCAGCCCTCTTGCAACAGCTGCCAAGGCAGCCTTCTTTTTATATTTCTTTATTCCCAATCTGCCAAGCTTTCCTATATTTCTTTTTCTGTCCGCTCCATTTTATCTGCCAAAATGTTTTCTTAAGGTAATAAAATAAGTGAGCAAGGTAGAAATGACGAATTTATTACTTAAAATCACACTTGTGCTATTTTTATTTTCTTAGCTAGATAAATTCGATAAAACACAAAAACAAAGCAAATAACTCAAAAATATAAGAAACTAACTAAGAAAAGACGAGAGAATTTGAGAGCTCATAAACCCGACACTGTCGTACGAGTTGCCCATGAATCGTACATGTTATGTTGAGATGCATTGAGAGCTCATAAACCTGCACCCGGTGTTAGTGCTCCCGCCCGTGGCCAAGGCACAGTCCTTCACGTGATGTTCACCTCTCGCACCTTACGCTCACCTTGGATCCAAGGTAGGTGCACAGTCCTGTCGTACAGACCACTATAGGTGGTTCCGACTCGTAGGTGACCCGCGATTATTCGCACAGTCTTCACATGATCGTAGCACTTGAGCGTATTTATTTACACCTAGTCCTGCCGTACAGACCACTTTAGGTGGTTCCGACTCGTGTGCAGGTATACTTATTGAGCTATGGATAAGTCGTACAGGTCACTAGAGGTGTGACAAAATATGTGATGAGCTAGCATATGTGAGGAATATGTGATAAGCTAGCATATGTGATGAAATATGTGATGAGCTAGCATATGTGATGAAATATGCGATGAGCTAGCATATGTGATGAAATATGCGATGAACTAGCATATGTGATGAGATATGGGTAAGTCGTACATGTCACTATAGGCGACTCCGATTTGCGTGCTAGAATGGGTTATTAATCAAATGATTATTGATATTGCTAATGAGATGTTGTGTTGTATATTTATGATTTTTCTGGAAATTATATAGGTGTTGTAGCAAGGAGTTATAATGTTTTATATAGTTTCTATTAAAATTTTATTCTAGGGCCACTCACCCTTGTTTTGTTTTCACCCTTCAGGTTTTATTAGCATGAGCTTTCTTATCGTCGAAGATTCGTGGCGATTCTTAGTATTGGAGATTATTTCGAGGGTACGATTCTTAATTCACTCTACTGTACTCACTTATGCTCTAACGTCATGTGTGAAGTGGATTCATTCCCCTGCACCATCGCACTCTGGTATTTAGGCACTTTTAGGTTTAAATTTATTCACTTTTTCCACATCACCATACTTTATGGCTTCGTCACCTTCCAGGTGTCGACCAGCACAGTTCGATTCGGAGTACTAGTGGACATCCCGGGTCGGGGTGTGTCATCAAGAGGCATATGAGCCTGCAAAAAATAATTGATTGAAATCTCATCCAAGGTGAACTACACAAAAATTTATTACAACATTGGCACGCCGATGTGATATACCGTCTCCATCCGCAGTAGCATACACTAACTCTGTATATCTCGTGTCATGTTTCGAACGGATTTGATACACTACGTCAGCATGTCGCGGAATGCATAAGTCGTGTCGTTGCAACTTGCAAGGGGATAGAGCTTGAAACCATGCTGGTATGCTAAATAGAAAGAAATTATGATAAGAATTTTATACAACTACATGCTCAGATTGCAAAATTATTTTGAAGGAAACAAAGAGCCAAACATTCGTTTCTAACGACATTAATAGTCTTCTTGTCCCAGATTGCAAAATTAACCTTTCACTTGCTCGAGCATAAGAAATAAAGACTACAAGTAATATCTTGGAGAAAAACATTGCATATTCAATAGAGGGCTGCAATGGTGCCTTCGAAAGCTTAACAGCAGGGGTTACATTGTCCTTGACTACATTATTACGTTTCAACCAAAAAAAGTTATTACAGTATTACACAACTGATTTCTAAGATCAAACCTTCGATGTCATGCTTGCTTCAGCTTCTTTCTGACCTTTTTCGTCCTCAAACTTGTTAATAGCCACTTGCAGTTCATCTGTGCCTCCAACAGTTCTCATGGTGTAGAAATATACTCCGAAGACAAAAGCTGACAGGCCCCCAGCAACTATCGCATTCTTTGTTTTAGGTGCAAGGCTCCTATATCCCGAAATCCCAGCCATCTATCAGAAATATTGGGCAGCAAGATCTGTTTTATGCTTCACGTCTGCAAACACCAAAATACAAATTACATAAATCTTGTTCGCTCTCTGGAAGAAACATTCTGGTGAGGACCGGACATTGAAAAAGAATATACAGATTTAGCACTTGATTTTGTTGGATGTGTGTATGAAAAGAGCCAAACAATAAAAGGGCCGAGAACATTTATATGCAAAATATGGAAAAGTAATTGCATTACATACTGCAGCCGAAAGTACTCCATACACAGACAGATAACTGCAACACAAACAGTAGGTGACTAAATTTACAAATCACAATAACACTTGGTTACAGAAAAACCACTACTATGACTAAAAACCCTTTGCATGATATCAAAAGAATAAAAGGCTGTGCAGGAGAAGATTTAAAAAGGCCGGCTACCCCAATTTAAATTATATTGCTCCTCTACAGCATGGATCAATAATGTCCATATTGCTCCTCTACAGCATGGATCAATATTGCTCCTCTTTCTGCTTATAAAAGATAAAAACCAAAGTAAAAGCATTAAATGACAAACAGTTTTGAGGCCTATGTATGCGGAAGCCAAAATATAATTACTTGGTATAAAACCAATGAAAAGAAAGGAGCTAAGTCAATCGAACAATATCATTATTCGATACCATGACGATGACGGTCATTCTATCTATTTTGATTTCTTTTCGTGCTTAAGCTGTTGTGAGGCTAATACAAATGAAGATGCTAGTTTTTGGTAATACAAGTAACTTGAGGGGAAAACTCATACTTGATAGGCAACTCTTGCACCTTTGTCCACTTGAAAGTGAAAATGAGAAGTGGGGCAATGGCAAGACAATGAAAACTCCTACCAGCTACCAGACAGATTTTGAATCAAACTGTTTACTGTAAACTAATGTTTTCCAGCAGCAATAACAGATTATGTTAACCACGAATTATAACTAATAATTAATCATCATTAACTAATAATCTTCATCTCATGAGATTTTCTCAGTTGCCAAATAAAGTTCAATAAACGATACAACAACAACCAGTTAAGTTAAAACATGTATAAAGAATTGAAAAGAGATGATAGATGTAAGAATTATGGGTTATTTCCGCTAAGGAAGAAGGATCACTCCATCAAATCGGTAGAAAATGTTGGATATTTCTGTTTCCAAATCAATCGAAAAGTTCAATAAACAGAAAGGAAACAAAGAAAACAGAATTAAATAACTATATAATTACATACCTGAACTGAAATGTTGAACTTATGAATTAGGGGAGCGTCAATCCAGAATTCCGGATTCCGAACGAAAACCCTTGAGAAACACCCGACTTGCGCCTTTTCATTGTATTCAATTTGGGGCTTTTTGTGTGAAGCAGCAATAGTGTGCTGACGTGTGCGGTTAGGGAATGAACGCGCGTCCAACTCTGCCTCGGCACACTTTGTTTCGCATCCTTACTAGGAGAAATTTCTCAATCTTCGCAGAATATGAACACATACATCATATGTCATTATATAAATATATATTTTGAGTCATATGTTATTATACAATTGAAAGAACGCTTTGAAAAAATATTTATTTTTAATTGTACAATGACTTTGATGTACTGCACTGTGCTCTAAGTACACTAAAACATCTATCCATTACAATTTAATTCTAATTAATTTCCTATTTGTCAAACACTCCCCTCAAGTTGGAGAGTAGATGTCAAGAACTCCCAACTTGTGTAACATGCTCAAAACTTCTTTCCAAGGGGCTTCGTAAACAAGTCTACTAGATGTTGTATAGTGCCAACATGTGTAGTAACGATTGTACCACAAACAATCTTATCACGCATAAAATGACAATCCATCTCAATATGTCGAGTGTGCTCATGAAAAATGGGATTGGCAGCTATATGCAATGTCACTTGATTATTACAAAATAAAAGATATCGACCAATTAAAGAATGCCCAAATCCTCCAATAAAAAACGCAACCAAATCACTTCATCACAACCAGCAGCCATAGCTCTATATTTCAGTTCAGCGGAAAAGAGCAAGACAATTTTATGTCGTTTTGTTAGCCATGAAATCAAAGAATATCCCAAAAACACACAACAACTAGTGGTTGAGCATCGAGTGATAGAGAAACCTGTCCAATCATAATCACGAAAAGTTGTTAACTTTATTTGGTTGTCAGAATGGAATAATAAGCCTTGACATGGAGTAGACTTCAAATAATGGACAACACGAAGTGCGGCATCTATATGAGGGATATATGGCTCATCCATCCATGAAACTATAACATCCCACATCGCCTAGGGGAGTGGATCATGTAAGCCTTATATGTATATTCCGATCTCTACTTAGCACGAGGCATTTTGGGAGCTCACTGGCTTCGGGTTCCATCGGAACTCTGAAGTTAAGCGAGTTCGCGCGAGAGCAATCCCAGGATGGGTGACCCACTGGGAAGTTCTTGTGTGAGTTCCCAGAAACAAAACCGTGAGGGTGTGGTCGGAGCCCAAAGCGGACAATATCGTGCTACGGTGGAGTCGAGCCCGGGATGTGACAATTTGGTATTAGAGCCACTCTGCAGTGTGGTGCAAGTGTGCCAACAAGGACTTTGAGCCCATAAAAGGGGGTGGATTGTAACATCCCACATCGCCCAGGGGAGTGGATCATGTAAGCCTTATATGTATATTCTCATCTCTACCTAGCACGAGGCTTTTTGGGAGCTTACTGGCTTCAGGTTCCATCGGAACTCCGAAGTTAAGCGAGTTCGCGCGAGAGCAATCCTAGGATGGATGACCCACTGGGAAGTTCTCGTGTGAGTTCCCAGAAACAAAACTGTGAGGGCGTGGTGGGGGCCCAAAACGGACAATATTGTACTACGGTGAAGTCGAGCCCGAGATATAGTGGGGGCCAAGGCCGGGATGTGACATAGTTTAAAACATGTACAGGGTAAGTAATACATGGTCGTGTTATTGTGGGATAAATCAACCGTGTTACTAGACGTTGATACTTTTCAGAATCCTTGAGAAGTTCCCCTTTGTCAGACAATTTCGTATCCTCCATAGGTGATGCAACAGGGTGTGCTCCAAGAAAGCCATAATCCTTGAGAATCTCCAATGCATATTTACGCTGAGAAATATAAATTCCACTTCTGGATCGAGAGGCCTAAATACCCAGAAAATACTTCAAATCACCAAGATCTTTAATTCGAAAGTGATTATGGAGAAAATTTGACACACCCCGACCTCGAATGTCTACTAGGACTCCGAATCGAGCTGTGTTGGCCGACACCTAGAAGGTGACGAAGCCATAAAGTGTAGTGATGTGGAAAATGTGAATAAATTTAAACCTAAAGTGCCTAAGTACATGAGTGTGCAGTGAGCGGGTATGGACCAATTTCACACGCGATGTCAGAGCATAAGTAAAGTACAGTAAGGTAAGATAAGAATTATACCATCATAGGAAGCCACATGTACTAGGATATGCCAAGAATCCTAGTCGATACAGAAACTTTGCTACTAGAACCCGGAGGGGCGCAAAACAAGAAAAAGTGAGTGGGCAAAAACAAAGCTTTTCAAAAACCATTTCTCTTTCCAAAAATAATAACCCCTCACCGTAAAACCCGTATAATTTCCCAGAAAATAATACTACTTATATATGTAAAAATAATGCACAAAGGCAGTAAAAACCAAGTATGCCATGTCATAGCATTTCAACAAGGAAATATGTAAGCCCGGTGAAATAAATCAATGTAAAATGATATGCCAGTCGGAGTCACCTAACGTGACCTGTACAGCTGAACCTATAGCTCATTAACCAATTCCTGCACACGAGTCGAAACCACTTAATGTGGTATGTACGACAAGACTAGGTGCAATAAGTACGCTCAAGTGCTACGATCACGTGAAGACTGTGCGAATAATCGCGGGTCACCTATGAGTCGGAACTACCTATAGTGGTCTGTACTACAGGACTGTGCACCAAACTTGGATCCAAGGTGAGCATGCGGTGCAGGAGGTGAACATCACGTGAAAGACTGTGCCCTGGCCACGGGCGGGAGGACTAACACCGAGGTGCAGGTTTTTAAGTGCCTCTATGTATAACCATCATAATGCAACTCACAATCATCAATACATATACTCACCTGGAACTTACATGAGCGTCCGCAGCGTCAAACAATAACATACACAACTACTAAAAGCATATACCAAAATATAAAGCATTTGACATGGCATATAAAGCACAAAATCATTTAAATCAATTTTTCTGGGAAAAACGTAAAGCGTATATACATATATTGAAAACCAAAAGCTCACTCACCTGGAGTCTGCGCTACAACTCTCTAGTACAAACATCGAGGCGTCACGAACGATCGGCGCCTAGAACAATTATCAAATCATATCTCAGAATTCTTGTCAATAAAACACTTAACTTACATATCCTATTCGGGAAGATCCGTACGTCGGATTCCCGATCCGTAAGTTTCTAAAATCCTCAAATATTATGTACTACAACATATCAAAGTTTAGTTGATGATGCCCGGGGCAGGATGTGACAAATTTTTTTAGAGAATCAATTGCAACAATATCATCAACGTAAATAAGAAAGACTGTTAAAGATGTTACAACTCGTTCCTTAAAATATTATATTTTATTCCCTAGACATGCGAAATGACTATTTTGCCCTTGAGTGGGTGTCTTAATTAATTATCGAGCCTCTACTCGAGATTCAAATCCTTATACCTTCTTGGGTTTGATAACCTTGTTCTTGTACATTAATATAACATTGAAAACGAAATTCAAATTGAAACCTCGAAGGCTAAATTGAAATAATTGGAAGGGTAATTCAGTAATTTCACTTAAAAATCGTTTAAGTGGGATTTAACCCACTCCGTCTCTCTCTCCCTCATTTTTTCTAAATCATTTTGTCTCTCTAACTCTCGATTCTCTTTCTCTCTTTTTGTCACCAAGAAGGAACCATCGCCATTCTTGCCAACTCCAACAAAAAATGATGAGTCAATATTATACTATATATTTTACCCTAATCTTAGTAATAATTTATTGGTTATTATGTGTGAATTTTGATACTTTGAATTATATTTCTAATGTCTGAAATTCGACTTCCTCTAGAACAAAAAGTGATCAAATGGATGAATTTTGGAGTAATTCTAATTGGAGGATGTTCATGAGTCTTTCAAGATGATTGTATCAAAGTTTCAAATTTTTCTACTTAGCAGTTTGACCGTGGCGATGAAATAAAGGCCCAGCGCGCAGCTTTCCCAGATTGACGTTTCTGGACATTTTGGGTATTTTGGAGGTCAAGAGGGAATATTTTGAGGAAGATTCCTTCTAAGGATTTGTAGGGGACGACTTCAGCTTTCAAAATAGATATTTTGGGGACCAAATTGGAGTTGATTTGGTCGGTCAAAAGTCTGATTTTCTGAGAAGTCCGAATTTTAGTTCAAATAGGAAACCTTTTTATTTTCTGTGTTATTATTTAATTATGTTTCCTAGTTTTACTCTAAGACTTTTTAGGGTTTTATTTTGTATTAGTATAAATACAATATTTAGCCATTAGGGTTAAGTAGGAGAAAAGGAGGAGAAGAAACGCACGCACTACTCTAGAGGGTTTTTGAAGTTTATTTTCTAGGTGTTTTCTATCAGTTTTCTATTTCAATAAAATTCCTTTTGTTTTACGGTTGTTCGTAACTGATTTTCATTTGCTAGGACGATACCTTGAGCCTTAACATGAATATGTAGTTTTTATTTAATTGCTTATGATATTATGCATGTTTGCTTTGAATTATTAATTACTGTGCTTTAAACTATCTCTATATCTAAATGCTTAGCTACCATTAGGATGTTTAGATAAGTAATCGGATGCAATTCGATTGAAATACCACCGAAGGATTGAGTATTGCTTCGTGTGATTGATAGTTGTAATTTCACCTAGGATGAATACCACGTCTTAGGGGTTGCATGATTTTTCAAAAGGTTTTCACAAAACATAATGAGTCATGCATGTTTATATTTGATCTGAAGACCATGGACATATTGCATGTTTGATATACGTTCTAACTTGAATACCACGAGTAGAATATGCATTAGGAAAACCTAACCTTCAAAGTTGCATGAGTAATTCATAAGTAATTGGTAAATCTACATATGATTGTTAAGGGGATGGCGGAACCCTAGGCTTTCACAATTTGGTTTTCAAAACTATTTTCCTTTGTTTTCTTTACTTTGTCAATTTATTCAATTGTTTTTAATTAAATTCGTTTTTAATATTTTAGGTCATTAAATCACTTTTTCCAAACTTTGTTTTCAAATAATTAATTAAGATTTGATTTTAACATAAATTATTCATTCAATTCATGTGGAGAACGACCTTACTTGAGCTGCTATACTACGACAACCTTGTACTGTTGCAAGTATTTTTAAGTGTTTTTATTCCTACTTTTGCAAGTGGTAAATTTTTTTATCAAGAAATTGACACCGTTGCCGAAGATTATTTTAAATAATTTGTGTTTATCAACTCTTAGTTAATTATTTTTTTATATATCTCTTTATTTACTTGATTTTAATTTTTGTTTTTCAGGTAACAGTTTATTGATTTTGAGATCATTGCAACAATGGATTGGTTTAGTTCCTCACAAGGAGAACCTACAGTTTGTGCTCTTGCAATTTAAATACCCATGATATTATGTATTGTCCTCAAAGGCAGTATTTTCCAGAGTTTGTGCAGCACCATATTAATATGAGGAACAATTTTCAAAGGCCTAGGTGCGATCCCTACTCAAATTTTTATAATCCATCATGGCCAGAGCATCAAAATCCTATGTGGGAACCTAGTCATCATCTGTTTGGACATCCTATTGTGCCAAACAAAGCTGATTGGGAGAATGCAATCGAAAACATGGCTAAATCGTTTGAAAATAACCACCGTGTGATTCAGGATACCCAAGCTTCATTAGATAATCTGGTGCAACAAGTCGGGTAGCTCATGCATCAATGGGATGAACACGAGGAAGACGAGTTTCCTTGTCAACAAATTGATGGCCCACAAGATTCAGAGGAATGGTGTGTAATTCAAACACCCTAATGTGCAACGAGTTATGAGTACATGCAGGAAAACGCTATAATTGAAGAGCAATCTGCCAGTTACTCGTGCCCAATGGAGGAAAAAGCACATGTTGATCCTGAAATTTCCACAAAACCATTTATTGCCCAAGTTTATATGCCACACATACCACATCAAGAGGCTGCAATGCAACCCACAAAGCTGCAGGAAAGCTTTGAAATTGCCAGCACACACGTAAAGCCAATCATAATTACAGAAATAGAGTGCAGGTCCATCAAGCAGGCTAAGGCATATGGGAAGAAGAAGACGTTTTCACGTCGAAACCATAACCCCGATTTGGGGTACTGTTCATGCAAACGTTAAATCTCGTGTTTTTGGAAATTTCAAGCTTGTAGGAAGCTTAGTGAAGTCCCAAGGAAGCTCGGAGTGCTTCGTTTGAAGGTTTTGGACGTCGGGATCATGTGGACGAAGTTTGGCCGGTTTTCTTGGAATTCTCCGGTGAGATCCCGTGACTTTTAGAGCTTTAAAATGGTATAACGTGATTGCAGATGTCCATAGCTTCATGTTGGTACAAATTTCATGAAAAATGGTTAAGAAACGAGTGAGAAATAGGCAGTTGCAGGTTTGCCCAGAATCCGGCGCCGGTGACACAGTTCCGGCCTGTTTATTTATGTCACATCCCACACTATATGCTCATATTGGATCCAACTTAAGTGCACAGTCTTGTCGTACAGACCTTATTTATGGTTCTGACTCGTAGGTGACTAGCGATTTATTGCCCGGCTATTATGAGAGAGTAAAATTGAGCATAATTATATTACATCCAATCTTGTCGTACAAACCCCTTTTTAGTGGTTCCGACTTATGTGCAGTATATTGCCGTATAGGTAATAGTAGTGACTCCGGCTAGATTGAGTTTGAGCTATGAATTCAACCGTACAGACTACCATAGGAGTTCCGGCTAACATATCATATTTCTATGAAATTATTCTTACCTGGATTGTTTACTTTGTTATATTTTGGCATGGCATACATATGAATATGATTATGTGAAGCATGAACTGAATTGATATGATTTCAAATATATGTATGTATATGCTTATATCTTGATTCTGGGAAAATTATACATGGTTTACAGCGAGGGGTTAGTTATGTTGATAAATGAAATGATTTTGTAAAACATTTGTTTTTGCCCACTCACGTTTTCTGTTTTGCGCCCCTCCAGGTTTTAAGTAAGCTTGTTGTTGGTGGCTCGAGGACGTCGGCAGTTCTGACTTATCTAAATAATAGTAGGACATTCTTGGTACTGTATAACTAGTACTTGTCCTACTGGACTGCACCTAGACTTTATGCTCTGATTAGGAGTGTTTACTGTTGTAACTAACTCCTATCACTTTCTGTTTAGTAGTGCACTCTAGTAATTTGGTTTTCAATTATTCATAAAATTCTTATCATCATCGCTTCCGCACTGTGCACATGGCTACGTCACTCTCACGTGACGGCCAACATGCCTTGATCTCGGTCGGGGTGTGTCAAAATCCCTTATTATAATACTATTAGAAATGGTTACAATACAAAAAATTCAAACATTTTGATTTAATAAATGGATAAAAACTATGTAAAAATAAGAAATAATAAATGGCAAAAGAATGTATCTATAGTGTTAAAAAAATTGGTACATTTTACAAAAAAATAGGTACATTTCACATATAACAAAGTGGTACATTAATAAAGAAGAATAGGTACATTATAAATAAATTATGGTATAGATAAAAGATTAAAAAATTATGAGTACAAATGAATTTTTAAAAAATATAGGTGCTAAAAGAAATTAATACATGGGTACAAAATAAAACTAAAAAGAAAATACTACAAATTTTAAAAAAATGTTGCAAATTAAAAGTCGGTACAAACTAAAAATATAAATATATGATACAAAGTTTAGGCATAAAACATAAATATACCATATTTAATTTTTCTATCATTGATTAAATATACAATGTCATATGACGGTATACACATGGGTACTGTCACATCCCGACCTGGGCCCCCACCACATCCCGGGCTCGACTCCACCGTAGCACGATATTGTCCGTTTTGGGCCCCGACCACGCCCTCACGGTTTTGTTTATGGGAACTCACACGACAACTTCCTAGTGGGTCACCCATCCTGGGAATGCTCTCGCTCGAACTCGCTTAACTTCGGAGTTCCGATGGAACCCGAAGCCAATGAGCTTCCAAAAGGCCACGTGCTAGATAGAGATGAGAATATACATACAAGGCTTACAGGATCCACTCCCCAAAGTGATGTGGGATGTCACAATCCACCCCCCTTAGGGGCCTGACGTCCTTGTTGGCAAACTTCCGGCCAGGGATTGGCTCTGATACCAAATTGTCACATCCCAGCCTGGGCCCCCACCACATCCCGCGCTCAACTCCATCGTAGTACGATATTGTCCGCTTTGGGCCTCGACCACGCCCTCACGGTTTTGTTTCTGGGAACTCACACGAGAACATCCCAGTGGGTCAACCATCCGATGGAACTCGAAGCCAGTGAGCTCCCAAAAGGCCTCATGCTAGGTAGAGATGGGAATATACATATAAGGCTTACAGGATCCACTCCCCTGGGCGATGTGGGATGTCACAAATTGACACACCCCGACCCGGAAAGTCCACTTGGACTCCAAATCGAGTTGTGTTGGCCGACACCAAGAGGGTGACGAAGCTATAAAGTATAGTGATGTGGAAAAAATGTGAATAAATTTTAATCTAAAAGTGTCTAAATACGAGAGTGCGTTGTGAGCGGAAATGAACCCATTTCACACGTGATGTCAGAGCATAAGTAAAGTACAGTAGAATGGATTGAGAATCATACCCTTGAAGGTAATCTCCAATACCAAAATTTGCCCCGAATCCTCGTCGATAAGAAAGCTCAGCTAAAAAAACCTGAAGGGTGGAAACAAAGCAAGGGTGAGTGGTGCTGGAAATAAAATTTTAATAAAAACCTTCTAAATCGTTTTAACCCCTCGCTGTAACACCTGTATAGTTTAAAAAAATCATACCACATATCAATGTAAAATCAAAAGTATATCAACAATAAATCCATAAATATACCACGACACAGCATCTCATGAGCAATATAAATAATCATCTGCTCAATAAATCAATGCTAGCACATAAGTCGGAGTCACCTATGGTGACCTGTACGACTCATCCATATCTCATCAATCAATGCTAGCACATAAGTCGGAGTCACCTATAGTGACCTGTACGACTCCCACATATCTCATCAGTCAATGCTAGCACATAAGTCGGAGTCACCTATAGTGACCTGTACGACTCCCCCATATCTCATCAGTCAATCCTAGCACATAAGTCGGAGTCACCTATAGTGACATGTACGACTCATAGGCAACCTGTACGACAGTGTCCAAGTTGCCTATTCATTGCAACCTGTACGACTATGTTGGAGTTGCATATATAGCTCATTTTCCAATTCCTGCACACGAGTCGGAACCACTTAATGTGGTCTGTACGACAGGCTGGGTGTAAATAAATACGCTCAAGTGCTACGATCCCGTGAAGGCTGTGCGAAGTATCGCAAGTCACCTACGAGTCGGAACCACCTAATGTGGTCTGTACGACAGGCTGGCACCTACCTTGGATCCAAGGTGAGCCTGTGGTGTGGGAGGTGAACGATCATGTGAAGGCTAGGCCTTATCCTCGAGCGGAGCACTAACACCGAGGTGCAGGATAATGAGCATTAAATACAAAAAAACATAACCATACACATAGAAATCACTGTCATCAACATGTACTCACCTGAAGCTTACCGGGGCATCTGGAGCGTCATTTGGCATAACCACTTTAACGTCCCAACATTCTTAATCGGAACTAAACCCAGTGATAGACCAGAATAAAATCATGGTTAATCTCTACGCTATTAAACATCATAATTTTTTTCCTTAAAGAAACCAAGTACCATGTTAAATTTGGGTTGTTTTATGGTTGCATCTAACTATCTTGTTAGACTGCCTACGTACCCTTAAACGGGATCAAGCCATTCGTAGTTCAACTTAGTACTTCAAAGTATTCACAGTAATTATATGCCGATAATATGCATATAGATATACCATAATGCAATCTAAAACTCAACCATACCATAGTATTTTAACATATATATATATATATAACATGACATAAAATGCATAGAACAATTTAAAAGCATTTGTGGAATTATCAGTCATATCTATATACGATAAAAGGAAAAGACCCGCTCACCTGAGGTCCATGCTACGACTCCCTAGCACGAAAATCGAGACATCACGAACCATCGTCGCCTATAACAATTATCAAATCACATCTCATAGTTCTCATCGATAAAACATGTAACTTACATAAAACATATCCCCAAGGATATTCTAGAATGATTTGGGACCCATTGACCAAATGTCAATCGTCAGTCAAAGATCGACGGTAAGGTCCACAACCCTACGTAACTCGATCTAGAAGATCCGCATCTCAGATTTCCGATCCGTAACTTCCAAAGATCCACATTGTGCTTCTAAAACATCAAACTAAAATTTCATTACGATCCAACGATTGGATCTTCTCCAATTGCCAATTCAAGTGGTGGTCAATGTTTTATTTTACGAACTTACAATTCCAATTTAGGAAGATCCGTACGTCAGATTCCCAATTCGTAAGTTTCTAATATCCTCAAATATTACGTACTATAATGTATTAAAATTTAATGACGATCCAACTGTTGGATCGTCGGTTGTTGTAATACTCAAGTGGCGTACCATAATGGGATTAAGTTCAAACGACGGAATTTCATCAATCAGACTTCACAAACTGAACCAAGGTATTCAAATTTAGCCTAGGAAGGTCAGGGGACCCCTCGGCCCACGCGCAGCCGCAGGTGGCGATTGGCCGCCCGACTTGCCGGAAAATTCAACTATTTCTAAAAATTACCAAAATTTGCAGAAATGAAGATCCCAAAGAGAGGAACAATTTTCATACCTGTCACGAAGTCCAAAAGTGGACGGAAGATATTCAATTTTGCCCACAAAGTCGGCGGGTGCCTAAAGCTTCCCGGCTTCAATTCGTCGTCTACGGTGGTCCAATAGGGTCAAGGTTGGTTGGGATTTTCTCCTGGGATTATGGGCTACAAAGCCCAAGTGGTGGCATCGGCCATTGCTTTGCCGATTCGCCAAAAAAGTGAAAATGATGGCCGAAGCATTGCGAGAACTGTTGACTTTTGTGGTCTCAAACCGCCTCATACAGTGGTTAATCAAGGTGGTTCTTGGTTGGATTTTGTCGAGGGGAATGAGAGTTTCAAGATGGTGGTGGTGGCGTCGAAAAACTCCACCGGAGTTGGCAGGAATTGGCCTTGGAAATGGGAGGTCGCGGAGGTGTGGGTGACGGGGAAGCTGGGAGCTTTCTTCCTTTTTTTTTTTTTTTCTTTTCTTTTCTTATTGGCCGGAGCACTGCGAGAATTGTTGACTTTTGTGGTCTCAAACCGCCTCATACATTGGTTAATCAAGGTGGTTCTTGGTTGGATTTTGTAGAGGGGAATGAGAGCTTCAAGATGGTGGTGGTTGCGTCGAAAAACTCCACCGGAGTTGGCAGGAATCGGCCTTGGAAAATGGGAGGTCGCGGAGGTGTGGGTGACGGGGAAGCTGGGAGCTTTCTCCCTTTTTTTTTTTTTTTTTTCTTTTCTGATTGGCTGAAGGCTTTCCTTCCTTTTATGTGATTGGTCCTTTGTGCCTAAAATTTGATTGGGCTACTTCCTTGAAGGAGTTAAATTAATTTACAAACTGAATATAAATAACCAAATTCAAAAGTCCGTAACTATATTGTTATCATCCGGACTCGCAAACGGCTTTCGCCTATGTGTTTGCACCAACAAGTACTACAAGGATATGCTAAAAGAATAGGTCATACGTTTCTCTAGACGATGGTAAACGAAAGTCAAAGTCCTTACCTCTAGGGCATTTTTGTAAATTCACACTTTTAAAATTAATAAAAACTTAAAATTAAGAACGGGTTGTCACAATCTACCCACCTTAATAAATTTCGTCCTCGAAATTTAAAATCATTTGTTATACAACAGTAGTGAAAAGACAGCAGATAAATAGATATGTAAGGAAGATATCAAGTTAGAGTGGTTGCATAAAAGAGAATGCCATTCCGTCACGATCGGAGTGCAGTGATTCCTCCTTCATGCCCCCAAACTCGTACTTTCTTTCTCCTATAACACAATACTAAAATATAATACTACAATATAAAATCCTTTATGAAAACATTAAGTCAAAAATAGATATACAGTAACATATCGTCAAAATGCACAAATCATATAACGTACCATTGAATAGTTGTACTGAAATCAAGACTAAACATAGATTAGTTTTCACCTACGCATTCATTGCGTTACGTACCCCGAAGATGAACATGTAGTATCTTTGGGTCGAGCCCAGATAATGAATAACTAACTAAATAAGTAAATACAAATGCTAACATAGAATGACCTACTTGTCTATTTACTTAACGAACCCAACGAATAAGTTATTGATATTACGGTCTGCAACCCGCAATACCAACAATTTACTGTTGTCATGCTAAGTAAGTAACAAATTCCCGAGGGTGCAATATAACCATCATGCCCCCCATTGGAAAATACACAAATAACGTCTAGTCAAATCTCTACCGTGCTCACACACTCCCCCTCCTTGGGTAACAACAACAATAGGATAACATTTTTATAATGTGAACTCTCATAATTGAACACTTGTTCGTAAAACTCCTCAGTCAAGCAAGTGCTAAGCAAAGAATCTCTATTCCAAATCTTCATAATGTCACAACAAAGACCAACAATTTTTTGTGAAGATAAGTATCAAATACGATCATACTACAACTATAAAGCAAATAAACGTAACACACCAAGAAAGTCTGGATAGGCCCTTCAGATTGGTTGTTAGTTTGAGGGAAATATATAGTCAACTACAACTTACTACACTTGGCCTTCAAGAAGGCTTCCAAAACACTTGTAAACATGCATCCCGATAAGATATAATAGTGACATACCTGTTATGTAGTCGAGCTAACATAGTCTGCAACAGTTTAGCAAGCAAATTCATAATGAAGTTCCCTCGAACTTAGTGAGAAAGTGACTACGTCGAGAAGGCTAGAAGAATATTCGAGAATTTGAGGATCAAAGCAAGTCCATCAAATTTAGTATAAGAGATAACTGGACTGGATGTATAACATCAAACTACGACAATAGCTTTCGAGATAATCGATCACCACGGTAAGATTCGTTCAATTGAGCATTTGCTGGGTGATTAAGTAATTAATGGTTATGACTGCACTTTCAATGTTAATGGTTCTTTTAGACAGTGCTTCCGCTTTAAGGCAATACAAAGTGCAGTAGGGTAGACACGTACCCGAGGTTAACTAGAAGACCTTCCAGCACCAAGAAGTGAAAATGTTGTCCTTTTGAACCAACGGAAAGCGAATTGACTTGTCACATCAATTGACAATCACCATACATCACCAAAATCCCTACAGAGAAGTGTTATCTAGCTTCCGAAATAAGATGATGACTGTTGACTTTAGGTCATGAATAAGATGGTTTGTTTCGAATGGTTCTAACCGTTGGAAAATAAAAGCAATACTCCATCATGTTGCCTCTGCCCAGTCGAAACATCCAAAGAACACGTCACACTGAATTTCGAAATGATCAGAGTCAACAAAAGGTGTAAAATAGGGGTAAGATAAGACAACACTTCAGTTGTTAGAAACTTTAATCATTTCCAACAACCCATTCTAATTTAACTTTCCTCGGTCGTAAGTGAGGAAAACACTGTAGCCGAAAGGTTTGAGGTTCCTACGATAAAGTATTTAGTCCTTGGTTGGGTAAATTCCTAATTGGTAAACATTGTAACTAAGTTTCTCAATGACGTCAGAAATGTTCGATATGAAGCAAGGAATATTGGTGTAATACTAGGAAGTGGGTCGATGATGTACATCACTTAACAATTTGGTGGTATACCGGTAAGATTGGGATACGACGCCAAAAGTATACGTCCTTGAAACGTACAATACTACTAACCAACTCTACGACACAAACTAAAAGGTCCATACAGTTTCCTCGATACTTAAATCACTCTAACAGTGAGATATTATCTCGTAATTCGATTCTACTATCTACCTATGGAAGTGATCGAGAGGTGGCTAGTCGAAGAGGTTTCATTTACCTAGGTAGGTGATAAGGTAAATACAACCATGAATTAACTATTCTAATATAAAGCTTGTTCCTAAGCTTCCACGATCCTAGGAGGATTTGATGACTGCTTTTTGGATTTCTACTACTCCCAGGATATGACAACTAACACTCGAAAGCCTATTCTCACCCATTTAATAAGTATAACTATAAAAGCAAAATCTGGGAATTAGCGTTGGTCGAAAAATTCCAAGGCTGGAAAAAAAAACATGCTAAAGATCTACTTTCAAAAAGGACTTTATTGAGAGTCGATATTCCTCCTGAAGATCCAGCATGAACACAAGTATGTTTGAAGATATTAGTGTTAACAGGGACCAAAAGTAATTATCCCTTAGATGATCTTCCGTGAAATGCTACCAAGAAATCAAGACTAGCTGAGACTTCCAATCTCAAAAGGATCAATACTAACGGCGGAAGAATAATGATAGAATTATTTGGTAAAATCTCTAGTGATACACGGTTATCAATACATTAACTTAAGCCATCAACTTGCCTTAAATCTACACCTTTCCTCCACAAGGAAAATCTTCGTTTTAATTCTAAGGACATTGCCAAAATGATCTTCTAAAATGTCGTGAAGACAACATAACCGTCCAAAACTTAGGAAAAGCTAGAATATTTTTCCGTATTCGACAAGGTGGCAAGATTCGAACCTTAGACACAAGAACCAAGAATGCTTACATCACGTGTGTGATGGATGCAATACTGCCTCAACTTATGCTCTGATACCAAACTGACACACCCCGACTCGGAAAGTCCACTTGGACTCTGGCCGACACCAAGAGGGTGACGAAGCCATAAAGTATAGTGATGTGGGAAAAATGTGAATAAATTCAAATCTAAAAGTGTCTAAATACGAGAGTGCGCTGTGAGCGGAAATGAACCCATTTTACACGTGATGTCAAAGCATAAGTAAAGTACAGTAGAGTGGATTGAGAATCATACCATTGAAGGTAAACTCCAATACCAAAATTTTCCCCGAATCTTCATCGATAAGAAAGCTCAGCTAAAAAAACCTGAAGGGTGGAAACAAAGTAAGGGTGAGTGGCCCTGGAAATAAAATTTTAAGGGTAAATCGCCAAAATGGTCCCTGAGATTTGCATAACTCATCACTTTGGTCCCTGAGATTCCAAATCGATAAAAGTGGTCCCTGAGATTGTCCATCATCCATCATTTGGGTCATTCAGTTAAAAACTCCGTTAAGTGTCCCAGAGCTCTTAGCTGGAAGTTTGGGCAATTTTCAAAGCTTCGTAACTCAATCGTTTCTTAACCAAATTCGACCCATAATATATCAAAATGAAGATAGGAAAGTGTAGAATAAGATTATACCTATTTCGAAGCCCAATGGTTGCCGGAGATTACCGGAAAATAGCCTCAAAGTTGACTGGTCCGAGTGAAAACTTGAAAACTCGCCGGAAATTGGGTAAACTTTAAACGTTCATAACTTCTTCAATACTAGCCACTTTCGAGCTGTTTTCCAGCCAAACCACGGCGAGTTAGCCACCGAACAAGGTACCATTCTCTTCGTCACTTCAGGAAGTATGATTTTCATTTTTGAATCACTTGATTTCGTTGAGTATTGAAGAAGTTATGAACGTTTAAAGTTTACCCAGTTTCCGGCGAGTTTTCAAGTTTTCACTCAGACCAGTCAACTTTGAGGCTATTTTTCGGCCATCTCTGGCAACCATTGGGCTTTGAAATAGGTATAATCTTATTCTACACTTTCCTATCTTCATTTTGATATATTATGGGTCGCATTTGGTTAAGAAACGATTGAGTTACGAAGCTTTGAAAATTGCCCAAACTTCCGACCAAGAGTTCCGAGAAACTTAACGGAGCTTTTAACGGAATGACTAAAATGATGGATGGTAGACAATCTCAGGGATCACTTTTATTGTTTTCGAATCTCAGGAACCAAAGTGATGAGTTATGCAAATCTCAGGGACCATTTTGGTGATTTACCCAAATTTTAATAAAAACCTTCTAAATCGTTATAACCCCTCGCTATAACACCTGTATAGTTTAAAAAAATCATACCACGTATCAATGTAAAATCAAAAGTATATCTACAATTAATCAATAAACATACCACGACACAGCATCTCATGAGCAATATAAATAATCATTTGCTCAATAAATCAATGCTAGCACATAAGTCGGAGTCACCTATAGTGACCTGTACGACTCATCCATATCTTATCAATCAATGCTAGCACATAAGTCGGAGTCACCTATAGTGACATGTACGACTCCCCCATATCTCATCAGTCAATTCTAGCACATAAGTCGGAGTCACCTATAGTGACCTGTACGACTCATAGGCAACCTGTACGACAGTGTCCGAGTTGCCTATTCATTGCAACCTGTACGACTATGTCGGAGTTGCCTATTCATTGCAACTTGTACGACTATAGTGACATGTACGACTCATAAGCAACATGCACACGAGTCGGAACCACTTAATGTGGTCTGTACGACAGGCTGGGTGTAAATAAATACGCTCAAGTGCTACGATCACGTGAAGGCTGTGCGAAGTATCGCAAGTCACGTATGAGTCGGAACCACCTAATGTGGTCTATACGACAGGCTGGCACCTACCTTGGATCCAAGGTGAGCGTGTGGTGCGGGAGGTGAATGATCACGTGAAGGCTAGGCACTAACCTCGAGCGGAGCACTAACACCGAGGTGCAGGATAATGAGCAATAAATGCATAAAAACATAACCATACACATTGAAATCACTGTCATCAACATGTACTCACCTGAAGCATATCGTGGCATCCGCAGCATCATTTGGCATAACCACTTTAACGTCCCAACATTCTTAATCGGAACTAAACCCAGTGATAGACCAGAATAAAATCATGGTTAATGTCTACGCTGTTAACCATCATAACTTTTTTCCTTAAAGAAACCAAGTACCATGTTAAATTTGGGTTGTTTTATGGTTGCATCTAACTATCTTGTTCGACTGCCTACGTACCCTTAAACGGGATCAAGCCATTCGTAGTTCAACTTAGTACTTCAAAGTATTCACAGTAATTATATGCCGATAATATGCATATAGATATACCATAATGCAATCTAAAACTCAACCATACCATAGTATTTTAACATATATATATATATAACATGACATAAAATGCATAGAACAATTTAAAAGCATTTGTGGAATTATCAGTCATATCTATATACGATAAAAGGAAAAGACCATCTCACCTGAGGTCCGCCCTACGACTCCCTGGCACCAAAATCAAGACATCACGAACCATCGTCCCCTATAACAATTATCAAATCACATCTCAGAGTTCTCATCGATAAAACACGTAACTTACAAAAAAACATATCCCCAAGGACGTTCTAGAATGATTTGGGACCCGTTGCCAAAAGTCAATCGTCGGTCAAAGATCGACGATAGGGTCCACAACCCTAAGTAACTCGATCCAGAAGATCTGCATCTCAGATTTCCAATCCGTAACTTCCAAAGATCCACATTGTGCTTCTAAAACATCATACTAAAGTTTCATTACGATCCAACAGTTGGATCTCCTCCAATTGCCAATTCAAGTGGTGGTCAACGTTTTATTTTACGAACTTACATTTACAATTTGGGAAGATCCGTACGTCAGATTCCCAATTCCTAAGTTTCTAATATCATCAAATATTACGTACTATAATGTATTAAAATTTAATGACGATCCAACGGTTGGATAGTCGGTTGCTGTAATAATCAAATGGCGGACCATAATGGGACTAAGTTCAAACGACGAAATTTTATATATCGGACTTCACAAACGGAACCAAGGTATTCAAATTTAGCCTAGGAAGGTCAGGGGACTCCTCGGCCTATGCGTCGCCGGAGGTGGAGGTTGGCTACCTCGACTTGCCGGAAAATTCAACTATTTCTAAAAATTACCAAAATTCTGAAAAATGAAGATCCCAAAGAGAGGAACAATTTTAATACCTGCCACGAAGTCCAAAAGTGGACGGAAGATAGTCAATTTTGCCCACAAAGCCAGCGGGTGCCTAAAGTTTCCCGGCGTCAATTCGTCATCTACGGTGGTCCAATACGGTCAAGATTGGTTGAGATTTTCTCCTGGAATGATGGGCTACAAAGCCCAAGTGGTGGCATCGGCCATTGCTTTGCTGATTCGTCGAAAAATTGAAAATGGTGGCCGGAGCACCGCGAGAACTGTCGACTTTCGTGTTCTCAAACCGCCTCATACAGTGGTTAATCAAGGTGGTTCTTGGTTGGGTTTTGTAGAGGGGAATGAGAGCTTCAAGATGGTGGTGGCGGCGTCGAAAAACTCCACCGGAGTTGGCCGAAATCGGCCTTGGAAAATGGGAGGTCGCGGAGGTGTGGGTGACAGGGACGCTGAGAGCTTTCTCCCTTTTTTTTTTTTTTTTTTTTCTGATTAGCTGAAGGCTTTCCATCCTTTTATGTGATTGGTCCTTTGTGCCTAAAATTTGATTGGGCTACTTCCTTGAAGGAGTTAAATTAATTTACAAACTGAAATATAAGTAACTAAATTCAAAAGTCCGTAACTATACCGTTATCATCTGGACTCTCAAACGGCTTTCGCCTATGTGTTCGCACCAACAAGTACTACAAGGATACGCTAAAAGAATAAGTCATACGTTCGTCTAGACGATGGTAAACGAAAGTCAAAGTCCTTGCCTCTAGGGCATTTTTGTAAATTCACACTTTTAAAATTAATAAAAACGTAAAATTAAGAACGGGTTGTCACAGGTACAAACACAAATAAATCTTTAGAAAATTTGGCACAAAAAGAAACTAATATATGGGTACAAATTAAAAATGAAAAGAAAATTGGTACAAATTAAAAAATATTTGCAAATTAAAAATAGGTACAAACTAAAAATAAAAATATATGACAAAAAATTTAGCCATAAATGTAAATATACTAATTGTAACATTTTTAACACTAAATGAATATATTTAAAAATAAAAATATTTTATTATTCAAATAATTAATGATGTTATTAATACCCAAGGACCTTGATCAAAAATTGAAAATGAATAGGATTTTAATCAATGGAGTAACAAAAAGAAGGATGTGAACCTAATTTTCCCTTTTATTTTTCAGCACCTTCTTTGATGCTTTCATGTCCCAGGTTCAAACCCAAGTCTGTCCACTTCCATTCCCTTTATTTTATTTGTTTTATTTTTCATCTTTCTATTTCTAGTTAATTAAGGTGGTTGTTTATTTTTATTTTTGTTGTTTTAGTTTATTTTTGCTTTTCTTTTATTTTCCACACCTTGAGGACAAAGTGTGAAATAAGTTTGGGGGTGGAAAAGTAGAATTTTTGGTTTTTAATGTTTGTGTCAAGTTAAAAAATTTCATTCTTTTTAAGTTAATATCCATAGATTATTTTAAACGTTAGAACAAATGGACATGGTGAAGATTAATCCCATAATAGAGTCTTTTCTATTTATCGTTGCTTAGACACTAATTCATGAGTTATACTTTGAAAATTTGCACATCCACATCAACATGGTTTGTGGGGAGTGAGATTGAAGCACTTACTTTTAGTCTAATTTTATTTTTTTATTTTTGTTTAAAGTAAAGTTAGTTATTGTTATAAAGTAATAATTATTCCACCCGAGACTTTACCTAGTAACCGGGCCAGTCCTGCCTGATCAACGATGATTCTCGCATCAAACGGTAGAGTTTTGGCATGGGGCAGGGTGGTTAGTTGGTTTCGTAGCCTTTTCAGCTCAAGTTAGTAAGTCCTTAGGGGTGTTCTACACCTAGTGCCCTAAAGCCTTTATGGTTTGGGAGTCATTGAAAGCTCGTTACATGGGTTGGATAGAAAGCTTAAGGGAACCGACATTGCACGACCACTACTGTTACTGAAAAAAATATATAAAAAAAAATTGGGAAAAATCGAAAAGAAGAAAGGAAAATGAAAAAAGAAGAAGTTATATTTAAATTTAGTATGTGTGAAATATAGAAGGACAAGAGGTAAGGGTTTTAGTCGAGACTCCTTAGTTATGTTTGTTCACTTTACACCAAAGGAAGTTCATGAATTCTTTTCTAATTGATTCTAAATGACTTAGACTCTGTAGTGAGATTAGTTGGAACTTTTGAAAAGATGTTCTAATTTTTAACATTTTCTATGGATTGCAACTTGAAGGTGAAAATTGTCTTAATTAATTTTTCTCTAAGTTTTTATTTTTGTTTTTGCTAGAGGACAAGCAAAAAGCTAAGTATTAATCATTGTGATTTAGCATGAATATGTAGTTTTTATTTAATTGCTTATGATATTATGCATGTTTGCTTTTAATTATTAATCACTGTGCTTTAAACTGTTTCTATATCTTAATGCTTAGCTACCATTAGGATGTTTAGATAAGTAATCGGATGCAATTCAATTGGAATACCACATGAGGATTGAGTATTGCTTCTTGTGATTGATAGTTGTAATTTCACCTAGGATGAATACCATGCCTTAGGGGTTGCATGGTTTTTCAAAGGGTTTTCACAAAGCATAATGAGTCATACATGTTTATATTTGATATGAATACCACAGACAGATTGCATCCTTTGTTTTCTTTACTTTGTCAATTTATTCAATTGTTTTTAATTAAATTCGTTTTTAATATTTTAGGTCATTAAATCACTTTTTCCAAACTTTGTTTTCAAATAATTAATTAAGATTTGATTTTAACATAAATTATTCATTCAATCCATGTGGAGAACGACCTTACTTGAGCTGCTATACTATGACAACCTTGTACTGTTGCAAGTATTTTTAAGTGTTTTTATTCCTACTTTTGCAGGTGGTAAAAAATCCTATCAAACAACACACTCCAAAATCATATATTCAAGTCATTGGGACATAGGGAACCCAGCCATGCCCTTGCATGCACCATCGAAGCACCGTAAGGTGCTCTGCCATTAACGCTGAGAACTTTAAAGCTCTACACTCGAACCTAGGTCAGATTTTTGGGAAATCTTTGAAGGAAATTGCTTCTATCTTATTGGGGTGGTGTTTTGAGTTTGTTTTTAACTCGAAATTATGGGATTTAACCCTTGTATGTCCCTCTGTGCATGTACCTAGTCTCCAATGGTCTTCTTCGAGCAAACTCCAACGAGTTTGTGGTTGATGGTGCATGGAACCTGATAGGGATTTTACTACTCATGTGAATGGGCTAAAAACTCCTATTATACTTGCAAGAATCACAAGGTTGTTGTAGTATAAACGGATCTCGCAAGGTCATTCTCCACAGGGATTGTTAAATAATTCAAAGCAAACCAAATTTCAATTAGTTATTGTAAAGTAGAAATTGAGGTGATTGATTTTATAACCTACTTAAAATAAAAACGAAATTAATTAATTAAAATAAACAATCTGCAATATTGAAAACTAGAAGGAAAAGAAAACAATTTTGGAAGAAATCAAATTAAGAAAACACTAGGGTTCCACCATCACCTAGCAATCCTATGAACTTTTACCAATTACTTATGATCTACACATGCCACTTTGAAGGTTAGATTTTCCTAATTCTTATTCTACTTGGAACCTCCAACATAGAGCGTATATCTAACATGCAACCCGTCCGGACGTTCGGATCAAATCTGAACATGAAAGACTCATTATGCTTTATGAAAACCCTTTGAAAAACCATGCAATCCTTAAGACGTGGTATTCATCCTAAGTGAAATTACAATTATTAATCACAAGAAGCCAGTGTCAATTTCAGGGAACCTTCCGACCAAAATTGCATCAAATTACTTTTCTAAAGATCCTAATGGTGATCATGCATTAAGACAATTAGATAGTTTTTATCCCGGTGATTAACAATTCAAAGTATGCATGCAATCAATCATAAGCAATTAAATAAAAATCACATATTCATGCTAAGGCTCAAGGCTTCGCCCTAGCAAAAGAAATTAGTTATGCATATTCATAATTGAAATCATAGAAAATATTATTAAGAAAAGGATTGAAAACACCTTCAAGTAGAAAATCTCCAAAACCCTAGCAATTCTCTCTGTCTCCAAAATTGCATAAAATAAAGCGTAGTGAAAAACTGTAGACGGCCAAGCAATATATTTGCCAAACCACCACACAAACCCTAAAAACAGGTCATTTATTTCCCTTAGGAAACTAAAATTAATAATCAAATAAAATAGGAAACATAACCCTAAGATTAGGAAACATAACTCCAAAATTCGTCCATTTGTTCCTGTTTTGCTCCAAAGGAAGTCGAAAGTCCTATATTGAAAATACAATTCAAAGTATCAAAATTCTTCCAAAATATTAACCAAAATATACTAAGATTAGGGTAAAATATATAATATAAAATCTACTCATCAAAATACCCCCAAACTTAGCTTTTTGCTTGTCCTCAAGCAAAGCAAGACTCAAACAAAAATAAAAACTTAACAAACTAGACAACTAGCTAAAATTATCTGACAAAAATTTTCACCTTCAAAGTTGCAATCCATAGCAAATTTTTAAAATATCTTTTCAAAAGTTCCAAGCAATCCCACCACAGAGTCTAAGCCATTTAGAATCAATTAGAAAAGAATTCACAAACTTCCTTTGGTGTAAAGTGAACCAACATAGTTAAAGAGACTCGACTAAAACCCTTACCTCTCGTCATTATTTATTTCACACATAGTAACTTTAAATATAACTTTTTTTTTCTTTTTCTTTTTAATTATTTTTTTCTTTTTTTTTCTTTTAATATATAACAATTTTTTTTTCAGTAACAGTAGTGGTCGTGCAATGTCGGTTCACTTAAACTTTCGATCCAACCCATGTAGCGAGCTTTAGGTCAATGACTCCCAAACCACTAGGGCTTTAGGGCACTAGGTGTAGAACACCCCTAAGGACTTATTAACCCGAGCTGAAAAGGCTACGAAACCAACTAACCACCCTGCCCCATGCCAAAACTCTACCGTTTGACGCGAGAATCACTGCTGATTAAGCAGGACTGGCCCGGTTACTAGGTAAAACCTCGGGTGAGACAATTATTACTTTATTCACAATAATAACTGACTTTACTTAAAACAAAAATTAAAAATAAACTTAGACTAAAAGTAAGTGTTTCAATCTCACTCCCCACAAACCATGTTGGTGTGATGTGCAAAGTTCAAAGTATAATTTATGAATTAGTGTCTAAGCAACGATAAATAGAAAAGACTCTACTGTGGGATTAATCTTCACCATGTCCATTTGTTCCAACGTTTAAAATAATCTATGGATATTAACTTAAAAAGAATGAAAATTTTTAACTGACACAAAAATTAAAATCCTAAAATGTTATTTCCCACCCCCAAACTTATTTCACACTTTGTCCTCAAGGTGTGGAACATAAATAGAAACTAAAAAAAAACAAAAAACAAAACAAAAAAAACCGTGACACTAAAAAATAATGGACAAGACTATAAAAAGAAAATAAAATGAAAGAAAATAAAAAACAAAATGAAAATAAAGGAATGCATAACACCTGGCTTTTTATGTGGAAGGTCATGGTGTGACAACCCTTGGGCCGTGACAAACTACACATCCGTTGGGTTTGAACCCAACCCGCAAAGCAACACACTAGGAGAAACATTGGATTCCCCAGGAAAATGGCATGCAGCTGGCATGCGAATTTGAAAAGGGCATGCGCTGAACAAGCTATGATTGGTGGCAGCCAATAAAAAAAACACTGAATAAAAACACATTGGATCCCCTTGCTAACCTCGAGCACCGAGCCGAACGGCTCTTCTCTTTTCACCTAGTCTAGAGCCAAACGGCTCCATTTCGGAGTCATTTCACAACCCCCACTCGGCAGATAAGGGAAGCATTCAGATTTGCACACGTGTCGTGCATCCGGGAGGTGAGTTCCTTAGGATTCCAACTGAAAAGCTCCATTATGTTCCATTTCTCTCTAAAATGAAAAGACCTCTCTTTCTCTCACATTTTTTCTCGCATTTCTCCAATTCATCTCTGCGCTCTCTCTCTTCTTCATTGCTCTCAGAAACGCAAGATCAGTCTCTCTCGTTAGACAAACCGAAGAGACTCTCTCGGATCTCTTCCCTTTTTGAAAACTCCCAAGCTCAGCCATCCATTCAAACCTCCAGTTCACAGCTATTCCCTCATTCTCGCTAAGCGCGGCATCCATGCTGCAACTAATAGCTCAACTATCTACACACCGCCGTGTCTATCTAACGCAACCATGGTGGCGTGAGGTGAAAAGCTGAGATGCAGGAAGGTAAATCCCTCGCAAATCTTTTGGGTTCAGTTTCGGAGTTATGTGTATGAGTGAAATGCAGCGAGATCTAACACATGCATGTCATTTCATCTGTGTCAGGACCCCCAAGAGTGGCAAATCCGAGCCGATCTACACCACACGCTTGTCTCTGCGGAAACCTGAAACCCTTCAGCTTCTGCCATGGAAATGTGAAGGTAAGATATGTGCATCTATTTAACGTTACTCGAGCAGCTCCATATGGTTAGTTCTATCTCAGATACGCCATACTGCATGTGTATACTTATGTTTATTTCGTTTGTGGGCACAGGTCCTCGATCTGGAAGCTTACCAATGACAAGAAAAATGAAAACCAGCTACAATGCAGATCCGGTTTCCACTTAGACTTCACAAATCCGCCTCTCATCCGAAGGTAAAACGAATCCTAGGTTGTGATGTGTCTTGATCTGTAAAGATGAGGTTTATGTCCCAGCATGGTTTCATTGTGGTGCTCTGTGTGCAGGGTATGCGGATCCATGATAGAGTCAAGGAAACAGAAGTAAACACACAAGCTCAACGGACGAAAACAGCACAGGCCGCATGACCCAGATCGGTGCATCTGGGAGGTAAAATTCGAATCCTTGCAAGTGTAGTTGTTGTAGATCTAGTAATAATAGATGTACTCAGTTTTGTGGTGTATGGATCTGTGATTTAACTGTGCTTCGCCATGCATTGCAAAACTGAGCTGCAGAAAATTAACTGCTCAAAATTATGTTTCTGTGCTAGATCTGCAACAATCACCCCCAAACTTGCATCTGTGAATGACTTTATGTTGACTGTTTTAAATTTCCAGCATAGTGTAGATGTGGTTGATGTGAAGGTAGACTTGCTACTGGGTGCAGGATTCCAGCATAGGACGCGCTTTATTTTCCACTTTCGCAACCTGCAATTAACCAATATGCGTTAAAAAATAAAATAAAATAAAATAAAATAAACTGGGTAAATAAAATCAACCTGCAATTTTCCATTTTTGAATTTTTCGTTTTTTTAATTTTTTTTAATTTTTTTTTGTTTAATGTTTTATTAATTTTTATTATATATATATATATATTGTGTTTTTTTTAAGAGAAAATCAAACGAAAATTAAAATTAGGAAAGAGTTTAGAAAAATTGTTTGTTTAATGTTTTATTAATTTTTATTAATAATATATATATATATATATATTGTGTTTTTTTTAAGAGAAAATCAAACGAAAATTAAAATTAGGAAAGAGTTTAGAAAAATTGGGTTGCCTCCCAATAAGCGCTTTATTTTAAGTCTGTAGCTAGACGTCGCGGAAGTCCGGTGGCTAGATCACTGGTTCCTTCAGAGTCAAAGACTCGTATGCAGTATCAAAGGGTGACTCCACGTATGGTTTCGGCCAGTGACCATTCACTTTGAATGTGTTGCCTTGAGCCTCATTAGTTATTTCAACTGCCCCATGAGAAAAGATTTTAGTAACCAGATATAGCCCAGTCCAGCGAGATTTTAATTTCCCTGGAAACAGCTTTAGCCGTGAACTGAATAGCAAAACCTTTTGCCCTGGCTGAAATTCTTTCCGTAAAATTTGACTATCATGAAACGCCTTAGTTTTTTCTTTGTAAATGCGAGAACTTTCATAAGCACCCTAACGAATTTCCTCCAGCTCATTGAGCTGCAATTTACGTTGTTCCCCAGCTAAGTCATACGAAAAATTTAACTCTTTAATTGCCCAGTGAGCCTTATGCTCAAGCTCCATAGGTAGATGACAAGCTTTCCCATAAACGAGTCGAAATGGTGACATCCCAATAGGAGTCTTATAAGCTGTCCTGTAGGCCCACAATGCATCATTTAATTTTAAACTCCAATCTTTACGTGTTGAACCAACTGTTTTCTCCAAAATGCGTTTTAATTCTCTGTTTGAAGCTTCCCCCTGACCAGATGTCTGTGGATGATAAGGTGTAGCCACACGATGATTAATCCCATATTTTGCCAACAAATTAGCAAATGGTTTATTAATAAAATGCTTCCCCCCATCACTAAGAATAACGCGTGGAATTCCAAAACGCGGAAATATAACCCCTTGGAGGAACTTCAGGACCACTGATCCTTGATTAGTTGGTGCTGCAATGGCCTCAACCCACTTAGAAACATATTCCACAGCAACTAAAATATAGTGGTTCCCATGGGAAGATGGAAATGGTCCCATGAAATCAATACCCCAAACATCAAATAATTCAACAATTAAAATACTTTGTTGGGGCATCTCATTCCTTTTGGACTGGTTGCCGACTCTTTGACATCTATCATAAGCCTTGCACCAATTATGTGCATCTTTGAAAAGTGTAGGCCAAAATAACCCACTCTGCAAAATTTTCTCTGCTGTTATTTTCTGCCCAAAATGTCCCCCACACGCAAAATGGTGAGCAAATTTTAAAACACTTTCCTGTTCGACTTCAGGAATACACCTGCGAATAATCTAGTCTGGGCAATACTTAAATAGGTATGGCTTATCCCAGAAATAATGCTTGACATCAGATAAAAACTTCTTTTTCTGCTGAAACGTTAAATCTGGATGCACTACACCTTTAACCAAATAATTAACAATATCAGCAAATCACAGTGTACGGAATTGAACTACAAATAGCTGTTCATCGGGAAAACTCTCACTTAATGGTAGGAAATTCTCTTCGGAAGCTGTGGGAATAATTAATCTAGATAAATGGTCAGCCACCACATTTTCACTACCCTTTTTATCTCTGATTTCTAAGTCAAACTCTTGCAATAAAAGAATCCAACGAATCAATCGAGGCTTAGCATCTTTTTTAGACAACAAATATTTCAAAGTTGCATGATCTGTATAGACAATCACTTTAGCCCCAACTAAATACGAACGAAAATTTTCCAATGCAAAAACTACTGCCAACAATTCTTTCTTTGTGGTTGCATAGTTGAGTTGTGCATCATTAAGGGTTCGACTAGCATAATAAATAACTTGGGGAAGCTTATCTTTCCGCTGTCCAAGAACTGCTCCCATTGCATAATCTGATGTGTCACACATCAATTCAAAAGGTAAGCTCCAATTAGGGGCTGCAATAATGGGTGCTGTAGTGATGAGTGTCTTTAACTTCTTGAAGGCCTCCAAACAAGCCTCATCAAAAACAAAAGGAGCCTCCTTAGCCAATAAATTACACAATGGTCGGCTAATCTTGGAGAAATCCTTGATGAACCGTCTATAAAACCCGGCATGGCCAAGAAAAGATCGAACACTCTTAACAGTTGTCGGGGGTGGCAACTTTTCAATTGCATCAATTTTAGCCTTATCAACCTCAATACCCCTGTTAGAAATCAAGTGGCCTAGGACAATTCCCTGCTTAACCATGAAATGACACTTTTCCCAATTTAAAACCAAATTGGTCTTAATGCACCTTTCAAGAACTAGAGATAAATTCTGCAAACATTGGTCAAAAGAATTCCCAAAAACAGAAAAGTCATCCATAAATACCTCAACGACATGTTCAACTAACCCGGTAAATATGCTCATCATGCATCGCTGAAACGTGGCATACGCATTGCACAAACCAAAAGGCATTCTTCAGTATGCGAAAGTCCCAAAAGGACAAGTAAAGGTTGTCTTCTCTTGGTCCTCCGGTGCAACTGGAATTTGGTTGTACCCTGAATAGCCATCCAAGAAACAATAGAAAGCACGACCAGCCAATCTTTCCAACATTTGATCAGTGAATGGCAATGTAAAATGATATTTTCTAGTACCCGCATTGATCTTTCTATAATCAACAGACATACGCCACCCAGTAGTCAAACGAGTAGGCACAAGTTCATTTTTATCATTCTTCACAACTGTAATACCAGAACGCTTTGGCACCACTTGAGTTGGACTAATCCACTTACTATCTGAAATGGGGTAGATCATCTCAGCATCTAAAAGCTTCATAACTTCATTACGAACAACTTTTTTCATAATTGGATTCAAACGACGTTGAGTGTCAATGGCAGGCTTTACTCCATCCTCCATCAAAATTTTGTGCATACAAATTGTAGGGCTGATCCCTTTAATGTCAGCTATAGTCCAACCAATTGCATCTTGATAACTCCTTAAAATGGGCAACAGTTTATCTTCTTCTGTTGATGATAAATCAGCAGCAATAATAACTGGCAGTGAAGAATCTGCACCCAAATAAGCATATTTCAAGTGTTCGGGAAGCACTTTTAATTCCAATTTAGGTGGTTGCACCTTAGAAGGCTGCAGCAGTTTTTTGGGTTCCCCCAAACTCTCAAAGACGTGCCTCCAACGGGGGGGCGGGGGGGGGGGGGTTGAAAAGGAACACTTTCCAAAGCTGAAACATACTCAAAAACCTCTTCATCTTCTGTATTTTTATTCTCAAACCCATGCAACACATTTAACAATGGATCAGATGTCAAACGTGGCATAATTTCAGCATGTAATACGCTGTCAAACACATCAACACGCATACAATCTTGCACATCACTTGGCCTTTTAGTTGCTTCAAATAAACTGAACACAACAGATTGATCTTGCACCCGAAGTGTAAGTGTTCCAGCCTCTACATCAATTAACGTTCGAGCAGTTGCCATGAAATGACGTCCCAAAATAATTGGTGTTTGCATATCTTCATCCATATCCAAAATCACAAAATCTGCAGGAAGATAGAGATTATCCACTTTAATAATTAGATCTTCAATAATTCCCCTAGGATAAGCAACTGAACGGTCCGCTAGTTGTAGAATTACTGATGTAGGCTTGATTTCTCCTTGTCCTAGTATCTGAAAAACAGAAAAAGGCATTAAATTAATACTAGCACCTAAATCTATTAAAGCACGTTTAAAATTAGAATTTCCATTGTGCATGAAATTGTAAAACTCCCTGGATCTTGTTTCTTTGGGGGCAACTTGTGTAGTAAAACAGCGCTGCATTGTTCTATAAGAATCACTTTCTCAAAATCCACGAGCTTCTTTTTCTTTGTGCAAACATCCTTCAAAAACTTGGCATAAGAGGGAATATTCTTGATGGCATCAATTAATGGTAAATTAATCTGAACCTTAGACAAAGTCTTCATGAAATCTGTCAATTGTTGATCTTTAACTTTAGGCTTCAACCGTTCGGGATAAGGCATAGGCGGCTCATAAACACGATCCGCAACAATATCTGCACCATTTGCGGAACTGTTCAAGGGTTGTTCAGAATGTTTCAAATTGGCAGATTTTTCAGCCACACAATCAAAGAGCGGTTGTGAGAGTCTCATCAATGATAGTAGCTCGGGCCGACGGGATAAGGCATCGGCAGGGGAGTTGGATGCTCCAGATCGGTAGGCCAAAGTGTAGTTGTACCCAAGGAGTTTCAGCAGCCATTTTTGTTGTGTCGGAGTTGTAATGCGTTGGTCCAAGAAGTACTTGAGAGTTTGGTGGTCCGTGAGAATGGTGAAGTGGTGTCCAATTAAATAGGAATGCCACTTTTGGACGGCAAACACCACAGCTAGCATTTCCTTGTCATACACCGAGAGTGATTGGTGTTTGGGTGCCAAGGGCTTGCTAAGGAACTCAATTGGGTGATTATCTTGGGACAACACGACACCAATGTCGACGTTGGACGCTTCACACTCCAAGGTGAATGACTTGGTGAAATCGGGGAGTGCCAGGACCGGAGTTGTAGACAATGCCACCTTGATGGTCGAGAAGGTCGTGTTCACTGTGAGCGACCATGAGAAGCTGTCTTTCTTGAGTAAGTCCGTGAGGGGCTTGGCAATGAGACCAAAATGACGGACAAACTTGCTGTATTAGTCGGCGAGGCCCAACGCTCGAAAGAGTCGGCCATTCAAAAATTGATGCTATCTTAGAGGGGCCCACGGTCACTCCACAAGCTGAAATTATATGTCCCAAGTAAGCAATGGAAGGCTGCCCAAAGATGCATTTTGACGGTTTCAAACGAAGGTGGTGTTGTTGGAGAATATCAAAGACCACAGTCAAACGTGAGATATTGTTATCCAAGGAATCACTAAATACTAAGATATCATAAAAAAAACGAGGACAAATTTCCGTAGTAGTGGCTTTAAGATGGAATTCATCAGCGCTTGGAAGATGGCTGGCGCGTTGGTGAGACCAAAGGCATGACGGTGATTTCATAGTGGCCCTCATGTGTTCGGAACGCTGTCTTGTGGATGTTTGGTTCGTACATGCGGATTTGGTAGTAACCGGAGCGGAGGTCCAGTTTAGAAAATATCATCGTACCCTGCAATTCCACCAAGAGCTCATCAATAATAGGAACGGGGAAGCAATCTTTAATGGTAGTTGCATTGACCACTCTATAGTCCACACAAAACCGCCATGTTGAGTCACTCTTGGCCACCAACAGTGGTGGAGAAGTAAAATGACTCATGCTAGGACAGATGATGCCGGTCGCGGGCATCTCTTCGACTTGGCGCTCGAGTTCAGCCTTTTGGGCATGCCCATAACAATATGGTCGAACATTTATTGGTCCCATGCCTGGAAGTAATGGAATCCGGTGATCGATCTGACAATGTAGGGGTAAAGATGTTGGTGGTTGAAAGAGCTCCTGATACATGGTGAGGAGAGACTGAATGTTGGCCGGTGGTAGGGAAAGAAAGTTCGCCTAATACATGGCTCAAATTAAAGTTCAAAATTGACTAATTACAAAAGTTCAGGAGGTAATTGGCTGAAATGAAAATTCAGGAGAAATTGACAACTCTAAACAAATATGCCTAATCCAAATCTATGTGAAATCATCCCCTTCTTCCTTACATATCAAAATTACATTAAAACATGGCCTCATAGCATAGTTGGGTCGTTTAATTCACGATTGTTGTGTGTCGATCACATGTGTTCTTCGCTGTGACGCACTAATTCTTCTAGGTCTTAGTCTAACATGGTTGGGTCTAGCCGAGGAGAGCTATGAGCTCCGATCTTCAATAGGAGTAAAGGGAGAGTCTCAGCCCTGGGAGGCTTAAAATAAATAAATAAATCTAATTTTCAACTTGTAAAAAAAACGATGAAACAGGTACGGTTAAATAGATAACGATTATGGTTACCCGTTTATAAACAGTTACGGTTATGGGTATATTCGTTTGGAAAATTGCCTAGCGGGTATTGATCTAAACTGTTATAGGTAAATAACAATGGTTACCGGCTCACCATAATTGCCGAATTCAAATTGAGTGGTCCGGATTACCTAACCCTTAAGCTCTGTACAATGAGATCCAGAGTGGATCTTTGTCCTTTTAAGGGTAATGGTATGAGAGCCACAAGTATAGGTTTTCAAAGGAGAGCCATGACGAAGCAACAAAGGAGTGAGAAATAATCAAGTGTTTGAGGATATATGCATACAAGAATGACGGAAATTTTTTACAAGTAATTTTACTACTTTAATTTAGCGTTTTTATCATCACGCAACTAGATCTAGACGAATTCGGATCCTCTTTGTGAGGATCCTAGGAATCCGTGAATCATATATGTTTATCACACATCGTGTGATCAGAAATTATTTAAAATATTTTTATTTAAAATTAAATACAAACAGTACCTGACAAAAATTAACCGCACGATGTACGATGAATGGACATAATTTACGAATCTCCAAAATTTGCACCAAAATGTTCCAGAGAGAATCCTGTTGGGACTAGACTTCTCATAAAAGGCAAGTGTCGATAAAGCAGACGCATGAGAACGTTGGGTACAAAAACGTTGTTTAATTGAGCTTAAGCACTTTTCCTTGCCCCACCGCATAATTGTACCATCAAATTAAAAGGAGAGAACTTGGCTGCCGAACAGATCAGCAGCAGCTGTTGCTTACAACAAATCACGGCTAGACACTGTCTAAGTTTGATTTTAGCAGCAGCTGCTGTTTACAACTAATCACAGCTAGACATATGTTTAAGTTTGATTAAAAAAATCAAAACTTAGACACGTGTCCAATCGTGATTGGTCGTAAGCAGCTACTGCTGCTGATCTTTCAGCAACCAAGTCCAGTTCAAATTAAAATTAGTTCCCACTTACCTTGCAGTATTACAATCCCATTCTTCGTTCATAGGATCAAAAGTACCGGGATCAATCGAAAGTTCGATTCTATCAAAACTATTCATTTTCAAATGACATCTACATCGTTCACAAACATTCGTTTTTTTTTTATTTTAAAAAGGGAAGTGTTATTGGCACTACAAAAATCTCATTCTACACTCCTCACAAGTGTATTTTTTTTCCAAATATAGAAAGTTTGGAGTGTAGAATGAGATTTTTTGAATGTCAATAACAATTCCCTTTAAAAATTTCTTATAATTTAATCCATAACAAATTTCGCATCAAGTTCACAAATGTCTGTATTTTTTAGTTATATTTAAATTATTAGAACTTATATTAAAGAATCGAACAAAAAATTCTCTCTTTATCACAAATCGAATCAATGTTCGAGACCTTAAATTTCATTTATCATCGATCCAATCACTGTTCACGCTATTTCTTTTTCTTATCAATGAGTAGATCGATTTCATCCATATACTCATTTTCTTAAAAAAAAAAATAAAAAAAAAAAAAAGAGGGGCAGGGGGGGGGAGGGATCTTCTTTTGTGGATCTCTCTTGTTCCTGTTTAAGTCCCTTTCCTTTCGTTTTGGAAGTTGTTTTGACTTCTAAATCTATTTCTTCCTCACTTTCCTCCATTTCTTCCGTTTTTGAGGTTTCTTTTAGTTTCTTAATAACAATGGACGACGGGCTTAAACAGTAGACACATGTAATAAATAAGAATGTAGCTGTATGAAAACAAGCTGTGAACTATCAGTCTCTGCCACTTAACCATGATCAAAATGTACACCAAATAAATCCGAATCTACTCAGACCTTCACAAGAGGATGACGCTAAACAAGCATTTTTCAGAACACCCGATCGAGCTTGTCGCTGGGATCTAAATACTTCTTATATATCTTCTGCACAGATTGTGTTAGGCAACCGTAACATAGTTTCATTAAGTTCTTACAACCATGAAAATACGAAGAATGACAAAACTTGTTTCCGAATAAAATAGAATAAAAAAAACATAATACAGATTAGCGTTGCACATGATCAGGTTCATGTAAAGAAAATCACATTCAACAAACCCAAAAAACAATAATCCAATTCATTTTAAGCCGACACGGCCACTAAATTACACACATTCTTACGGCCAAAAGAAAAGGAAAAATCACTGGGAAGGTAATGCAAGATCATGCCAACCATCCGCATCAACTTGTTGAGTCTCTTGATCTGATCAACGGACAAAAAATGGGAAAAGGGCAATCAGCACAAATAGTGTTTTTCCACAAGAAAACGTAAACATGAAATAGTCCAAACAACTATAGTGACTGAGCTCCAAAAAGCAGAGATATAACTGCCCTAATAGTTCCTAAACATTTTACAAAATCCTCATTCATTAATTTGTTGAAAATCCAAGGCTTTGACTGCATGCAAGTATAAAGTGTTATGAAAAAGATGATACTATGCTTCCTCAAACGGTACGGAATCATCAAGAGAAAACGTGTTAAAGAATAGGGAACACTGCAGCAACAGAAGGAACAAATGTACGCTAAAAAAATGTGCCTACGTGACATGATTTACCAGATAATTGAAGGGACTTGATGGCAAGTTCACAAAATGCAACATTGTGAAAGTTCAAAGGGCATCAAACCATAATTTTCTTTTTCAGTGAAAAAGTTACACAGGTGGTTTAGAAAATTTGTGAGAATAAAAAGACGTACTGGAATCCTCAGTGTCATCAGTCCGTACAACAAGCACTGGTGGTAGGGGAAGCTCTGCAAACAATAAAGACTATTTATCAATTGAACTACAAGAAATAAAATGATAACTACTTCTTCAATGTATGCATTTTTAGGTACATATCAAAGGGGGGAGGCAAATGCTACCGTCATCAGGAAGAGTGCTTCTCATCCATTCTTCATCCACAATATCTACTATTATACCCGGGTTTAAGTCAGCCATGTTTGCTTTATACCCAAGGCAAAATCCGATCCGGAATTTCTTTTCAGTTCGAACTATTACTAATTATCTACAAAAGAGCAACATGAACTAACACATTAATAAGAACACATGCATTCATATTGGGTAGGACAAATCAATCAGAACCATGTAAGAATATGATCATGATTATAATTCCTAAGGCCTGCTATTTGTTTCAGATCCGTATAGAAAAGTCCCAATGTAAAAAGGTATACTTAATCCTTATTTGTGAAGGATTGAATGAAAGTATGAAAACTGGTTTTAACACTTTGTATACAATAAGGTAAACTTATTCAGTGTTGAATAAGGATTCTAATAGGAGAATTACATGGATTGATTGTGTATAAATAGTAGCCTCTGCTCTCACAAAACACACGCTCATTATTGAACTAAGGCCTATTGTTAGTTTGAGTATTATTGGTTTTGACAGAGAGGAGAAGGTCTACTACTTGTTTGATCATGGCTTCATCTATTACTGCTGCAGGTTGGTTTATATTTCATACTTGTAGTATATTAATTGTTTTGGTTATTCGTGGTTTATTTAACTTGACTAAGATTTCTAGGAGGCTTTATTGGTTCTTACAAACCAATGTATTAAACTATAGAGAAAAAAGAACTCTGCCATAACATGCTTATTATACGTGAGCAATCTCTAGGACCCAAGATAGTATCTCTAATAAACTCAAGCTAAATGACATCTACCCAAAAACATCAAATGAACTAAAGAGTAAAGAGTAGCATAACATTTCAACATAAAACGACCACAACCAAAAACAGTGAACATATTAAGTAAGTCCTGTTAAGCCGAACTAAAGTTTCTGAACTTTTACGTTTATTTAACTATTTACTTATTATGGTCGCTTCATGGCAATCAAAATGTAATATTCACATTAAGGAGCTTGGCCTCCCTTCCAACTTTCATACATGATAAGGAGTAAATACCAAGGAAAGAAAAATGAAGCAGTATGTCAAGGGTCCCCATAAAGAATATAAACAAGTATTTTCTCAATAACCCCTATATTTAATCTACGTATTGTTCCATAATACTTTACAAAGAAGTTCGCAAGTCCTCAAGCCTTTTCTTGTATCCCTTCCCCTATAACTCTAGCCCCTTCGTAACCCTTTCCCTACAACTCTAGCCCCTTTGTATTTTGGCACAAATCATGTCAAATGCTATAACTTGCATATACAATTAATTCAACAGCCAATAGTATCGTGCAGTTTTTCCACTAGGAGCCGGTTATCCGCAGAAAGATAAAGAAACATGACCAAAAGATAAAGAAATTACTCGTAAGTAAAAGACGAATGAGTTATTCAAAGTTCGTATTGACAGTGGAGTCCTGATGAGTTATTCACCGAACATTTTCTATACATGTTGCTTGCTATCTCGTATGCGTATTCTTTTGTCAGACTTACTAATCTGCTGAGAAGACGAACATTTTCCTACTTTACTGAAACAACACTATCGCATCATGTTTTCGAAAACCCCAAAAAAATCCCATTCCAATTAAAATCTCGAATTTGTTTAGAACCCAGATCATATATCAGATTTACACATCAAATTCGAAGCCAGATCATATTTCAGATTTACCATCACAGAAAAACCCAAATCGCAAAATTATATAGCAGAATCCAAAACTAAAATGGACGCTACACGTACCTGACTAGCATAGAAATCTCGCAAGCTCAGCTCGCCGGTTGGTTCTAGGGTTCTGCCGACAGACGATGGCTTCGTGAGAGACCAAATGGATTAATGAGTTAATTTAAAGAAAACTAACAAAAGAGCTTAAAAACTTTAAATTTTAACAAAAAATCATGTTAAAAGTTTATTTAATGGTTAGTACAAAACCTAATATCAAATCAGCCCAATAAAACTGGCCCAACCAAAATAATTTATTGTGCTTCCAATTGTACCCCTAACGTCAAGTTTCCTCACCCGTTTATTTGGTCTGTTTCCTTCATATGCAGAGAGAAAGTCTACAAACTCAGATTAATTTATGTAATTTTCTCATTACATCTTGCCATCATCCGATCTTCTCCGTCAAACTCTGAAACACCCGAGAAGGCCTTCTAAACGATGATTTCTTGGAAGAGTGTATCTCTATGACTCGCAACCCTCAACAACACCGTCCTTTCTATTGTAAAAGTTGCCTACTTGAAAGAGTCAAGAATGATGATTGTTTAGAACCATGCAAGGGCCACTTAAGGAGGCAATTTATTAAAGAATGCTGGAGCAAGTGTGGCTGCCATAGACAATGTGGAAATCGAATAGTCCAAAGAGGCTTAAATTGGAAGTTGCAGGTTGGAATCTATTTAAAATGCTCTTTCTGATTATTGTTAGTTGATGGAGTGGGGTATTTGTTTTATTATTGATGTATATCTGTGCATATATTGTTCATGAGTTTTAGTGGTTATATTCTCGAAAGATGTGATAAACAAGTGCAGATCTTGGTTCGAAAAGAAGCGGAGATGTCGTATGACTTTCCTAATCTACCTTTCGTCGAAGAAAACTAGCTAGTTGGATCATCGCTGCCGTACCTGAGGTGCAAGCATTACCGAATACATCCTTCATCATCTGTTTATGCCCGTCCCCTTGGATCATCGCCGGCGTACTTCACGGCGTCCTATGCTATCTGGATATCGTTTCTATTGCGCCGTGACAAATCCAATATCGGCTGCCGAGCCGACAGAAGTCGATATTCAAAGGACATTAGCATTGGAGAAGGTTTGTGCTATTGAATTTTGATTTGGAAATATTGATTATTTTTCGGTTCTTAATGTTCGGGCTGTGATATTTTTTGTTTTTGGGTGTTTGAAGTTTTTGGTTTTTAAATTAATTTGCAAATTTAGGGTTTCAAGTGTGATATGATGAGGAATTATTGGTCCATGTTTCTGATTTAACCGTGACCGACAACCCTTAACCATCTCTGATCGCTCTTCCATTTTTACCAATTTCAAAATTGCATTTAAAATATTTTTAGTTTTAATTTTTTAATTCTGTTTGAATTTTGTGTTTATCTTGCTCTGTGATTATATGCCTACAATGGGCAATATACGTTATTCTGATTCAGAACATGACTGAATAACTTTTGAGAGAAATTATGAGAGCAATTAGTTTCTACTTGTTTAATTTTTGTTTTTGGGTTTAATCTTTATTTTTTTTACAATTTAATTTTGCAAATTAAAATTTTTGTTGCTGGCCTTTATGAGAGCAAAGAAGTTGCCAAGAGAGAGGTTCTTCAGTGCATCGAGCAGGTGATTGTGTGCTAATGAACTCTTAATACAGTTTGTAGTATTTAGACTTGTTGAGTCACTAAGAGAGAGTGATTAGGAAGTTAATTGAGCTTGTTTCACATTCTCTAACTTAAATTAGAAATAGTATGCACTTCCAGAAGTTCAATTAGGTGGACTTCACTTGCAGTTCAACATGGGCTAGCTGCAATTGGTCAAAATTGATTGCCCATCGTTTTCTTTTAGGCTTTCACATCTCGAAATGCAAATGGCTCAAAATAATTTCAACTTTAACAAGTATGTTTATTCTGTGATCCAAATGCAATTTTCGACCCTCTTAACTTTTTTTTTTTGCACACAGCCAAATGGAGATGACCCAAAATTTCCTAATTGTAGATTTATCCAGATGCAGTCTTCTTTTGTTTGTCCTATTTCTTAAACGGAACACTAGTACTATCAATGTTTCGTAAACTAAACACTGACTATTTCTTAAACGGAACACTAGTACTATCACTGTTTCGTAAACTAAACACTGACTATTTATCAAACGAACACTAGTACTATCACTGTTTCATAAACTAAACGGAACACTAGTACTATCACTGTTTCATAAACTAAACACTGACTATTTATCAAACGAACACTAGTACTATCACTGTTTCGTTTCGTAAATTAAACACTGACTATTTCTTAAACGAAACACTAGTACTATCACTATTTAGTAAACTAAACACTGACTATTTATCAAACGAACACTAGTACTATCACTGTTTCGTAAACAAAATCGAACACTAGTACTATCACTGTTTCGTAAACTAAACACTGACTATTTCTTAAACGGAACACTAGCACTATCATTGTTTCGTAAACTAAACACTGACTACTTATCAAACGAACACTAGTACTATCACTGTTTCGTAAACAAAACGGAACACTAGTACTATCACTGTTTCATAAACTAAACACTGACTATTTATCAAACGAACACTAGTACTATCACTGTTTCGTAAATTAAACACTGACTATTTCTTAAACGGAACAGTAGTACTATCACTGTTTAGTAAACTAAACACTGACTATTTATCAAACTGACACAGGTACTACACAATTTATTAAAATGACTGACTATTTTTTAACAGAACCAAAATAACCCATCCTAATAAGTAACAATGAACGCACTTACGACAGTGACTTTAATTATTAGACTATTAGTCAATTAGGCAACCAGAAATTGGATTACCAAATTAGCTAATCCTAACCCACCACCCTCACGAAAAGTCATCTTAATCATGTGTGCTATGCTGATGCTATATATATAAAAATCAAACAAGTAACAAGAACGTTCAAGGAAACTTGGATCAATGGCTCACAAGTACTATAACAATGCACTAGTGCTACTAGTGTTTGCCAGCGTTGTGGCGCAGGAAGGAACGTTAATGGTGGGTGTTGCTCAACGAGATCTTTTATTATGGTCTCGTTTCTTTGAAAGTTTGCTTTATATATATAGAACAACATCCAAACCAGGCTTTTCATAGTACAACATCCAACCTAGGCTTTTCATGTGGATTTTCTTCCTTGGAACAAGCTGCTTCTTCTCAGCCCCTATCGATGCATTCTGACTGGAATCAAGACAAGCCATTTTTCATCTTCTTCGTCGCACCATCAACCAGCTTATTGCTAGATGATGCGGCCTCCTCCCTTCCCCTTTTTCGTTCCATATACACATACTTTTCAAAGTTGCTAGAGGCTTGGCTATATCCAAAACGAAATGCAGCTTCTTTCTCACACAAACTTTTATAAGAGATTAGCACGGTGAAACGCAAATCACCGTTGTATCTAAAAAACAAGAAGTCACAGCATTCTACGTAATGGTCTATCACAAATGTCGGCCACCCATGATGCAAGAACAAACCACCATTCTGTTGAATCAATTCAATACTCCACACACTGCCGCTAGGGTCGAACAACAAAACTAACCCAGTTATTCTGCCTTCCATTTTTCTCATGAATCTTTATGGGATTTTCAGTCTTTCGGAGCTCAAATCATCATAATAAAACGCAAAAAATGAGGGCTCCTCACATTCTGAGCTTCCTCCATTGAAATTAGCTCTGCAAGTTTCAAACTCTTATCAAAAAACAGAATCTCAGTGAAATTTTCTGAGCAACCAAACAGGTCCTACCATTTTCCCCTCCGATTTAAAATTAACGAAGCAAGAACGAACAAAATTCAAGATGGGATTTGTGATCGTATAAATTATTGGGTTTTTTTTTCAATTTTTTTTATGAGGAAATGGCATACTTGTAAAAAAAAGGAAAGTCTATTTCTAATGGGAGTGGTTGACGGAGTGAGGTTCCGTTAGGAGTAAGAGCTGGAAAAAAAAAATTTCGTTTTGGGCTTTTAATTCAGCCCATGTGTATTCAAGGTTATAGGGCCTGATATATAATAGTTTTGTCCTTATCATGAAATATAAAGCCCTTTTGGTTAAATAATAGTATAAGATGGTTTTTGGTTAAAGTAAACTTAACCCAAACCCTTTTCATTAAAGCTCCCATAATTTAATGAGTTAATTTAATGGGAAGTGTTATTGGCACTCCAAAAATCTTATTCTACACTCCTCACAAATGTATTTTTCTTTCTAAATATAGAAAGTTTGGAGTATAGACTAATAATTTTGGAGTGCCAATAACATTTCCCAATTTATTACCGTGAAGTTTTTTTGTTTTCAACATTTGATACATAAGTTTTTTTCATTCCAGAGTAGTATCTTGAAACCCTTGTTAAGATGCAACGTGGCGTGCCACGTGGATAGTGACTTGGGGGCCCACATAGATATTCAAAAAATTTAAAAAGTTAGAGAAAAAATTAAAATTTAAAAAACCTAAACAGTTAAAAGTTAGAAGCCTAAAAGGAGATAGAATCCTCTCCACATCCTCTAGATCCTTCTTTACTGTCCGAGTCGACATCTTAACTTCACCAGAGTCGGCATGGTGGCTTCGCCGGAGCTGCTAACCGACAACGTCGTAGTCGTCTTGAACGACGAACTCCGCTTGTTGTTCTGAAAAATAAGGTGTGTAGAAGTTCCCAAGAAACAAGCAGAAAAAATGAAGAAGAAGATTGAAGAACAAGAGGAACCAAAAGCAAAACTGAAGAGATGAAAGAAGAAGAAGAAGAAGAAGAAGGATCCGGATGGGTGGGATTCAGAGAGGATCCTATCCCCCCAAAAGAAAAACCACTTTCTACCAAGACCCCACACCCTAAGAAACCACAATCCAAGAGATTCCTTCGAAACCCTACTAGATCCATGTCATATGCAGTTGCGCTTGCTCACCGTCGCTCTAGCTTGCCATCGGCCCAACTCTCTATCCTTCGCAAGCTGTCGCATGGTTGTGCACCTCGAAGAAGGTGTGTTATTTATGGAAAAACAATATGGCCCTCAAGCCATCAGAGGCGATGGGGTGGCAAAAACGAAAGATAGAAGTTGTTGAAACACCATAATATTGTAAGAATCCTACCTTTTCGAATTTAATTAGGGTTTTAGGTTTTGCGAATTTTCAATTTTGATTTTTTAGGTATTTTTTTGGATTTATGGCTTCCTTTTCTATAGTTTTTGGGAATTGTGTTTTGTAGGGGGTGTCTTCATTGTTTAGTGTTTTCAATGTGTATGTGGTTTGTGTCTCCATTGATGGTCCCAATTGCAGTGCTTTAAAAAACCCTTTTATTGATAGTCCCAATGGTTTGGTTGTCTGTTTTTGTCTTCATCAGGCTTATAAAAGCCTTTGTGGTGGTACATGTTTGTGTTTTAAAACCCTTATTATTAACTTTGCAGGCATGCCATATTTGTTTACCCTTAAGATTAACCATGGTGGGAAGTGGTCTAAAGATGCATATACATGAGAGTTTGAGGCTTGGTTTGATTATGTAGACAAAGACTTTATGCCTTTTTTGAGATTGATGAGATGGTTAAGCAGTTAAGGTATGATGGATTCATTTTGTATCAATATGATTCATAGGATGTCTTATAGGGAGTGATTAAGGTTTGATAGAACGTGACCCATATGTGGATAATATGTGCAAGTATGTTCTAAGGACTAGGAAGATAAAATTGTAACCTAGAACATCAAAGTACAAAGCAAGTTGCCCTTAAACATAAGCTTTTGACGAATCTAGATGAGAGTGGCATAGTTAAAAGGGGGATAACTATAGAAGATATTAAGGAATCGGGAGTTGCACTATCTATTACAAAAGGTAATGGATCAAAAGTGAAGAAGACTAGAGCAAAAGGCGGTACTGATACTTAGAAAAATGTCTATGCATTTTGTATGACATAGCTTACCATGCTAATTTAGAATATAATGGATATGAGAGTGATAGTAGTGTGGGTGCTTGGAGGAGTGACACTGAGGGATGACAATGAAGTGGAAATGGTACTGTGAAAGGCCTCTCAGTGGTGCTGATTAAGGAGTGGAAAATGGGGCTGAAAATGTTGCAACTGAATGTGGGAAGATGTTGCTGTTAAAGGTATATTGGAAACATTTATCTTTGCAATTTTACTAAAAGTATTAAATTGTTATGTACTGAAAACATTTTTTTAACTAATATGTATTATATGTGGCAGGTAATGCAGATGAGGACACTACTAATAATGTATTTGTGGATAGTGTCTATACTTTGGATGGTGATGAGGGTGGTGCAATAGATGAAACAGTTGTAGATACAATGCTTAGAGAAGTTGAAAGGGGTGAAGGGTTTGGTAATAGTGGAGTCCATGACAACCAACATTTTGAAGAAATTGTTGATGCAAAGGTTGTAAAAGATGTTCCCCTTAATGATGGAAGAGAAGACTTAGATGGCCTGCACAATATTGATGAATCAGGTTCTAAAGTTGAATAGAAGATCATCTATCTTGTGTTTAATGAAGAAGTTGACAGGGATGATCTAAAATTTGAAAAAGGCTGGAGTTTAGAGATGTTGCACAGTTGAGAGAGGCAGTGTGATCACACTCCATTAGGCATGGTGCACATTCAATTTGGTTGAAAAAAGAATGAGAGGCGAACCATGATGTTTATGTAGACTCAATGCAAGTGAAGGCATATGTTGGGACACATGATTGTCCAAGGATTTGGAGGCAGAATCCTAACTGCAAAATGGCATGGTTTGTGAAGAGGTATGTGGATAAGTTCATAATCAACCCAAGCAATACCTATCACTACTTTTATTGAGACGGTGAAGGATGAAGGATAGGTTGAGATCCACCTGAAGACAGCCTACAGAGTGAGAGTAAAATGTTTGAGTATCCTTAAGGGTAGTATGTGGATCAATACACAAAGTTGGTGGAGTATTATAATGAGCTTAGGAAGACACAATTAAGATGAAGGTATTATCCTATGACGAAGATCATGTCATATTCCAGAAATTTTACATTTGTTTGGGGGCTTGCAAAAATTGATTCAAGAATGGTTGCAGACAACTTCTGGGGTTGGATGGGTGTCACTTGAAAGGAGTTTTCAAAGGCCAGTTACTGTCTGCAGTGGTAATGGATGCAAGTAACCAAACTTGGGTTATTGAATATGTCATAATCGAAATTGAGAACAAGGGTAGCTGAATTTGGTTTCTGGAACTACTTGCTGCTGACCTAGGAATTATGAACCAGCAGAGTTGTAATTTCATTTTTTATAAGGAAAAAGGGTAAATACTAGCTTTTGAGAAGGTGTTTCCCAATTGTACTCATCGGTTTTGTGTTAGACACTTGTACACCAACTTTAAGGCAGATGGGTTTACATCAAAATGATTAAAGGATGCCTTGTGGAATGCTGCCATGTCAACAACCATGGCTGAGTTTAGAGAAAGTATGGTGGAGGTGAAGAGGATGAAGGAAGCTCATGATTGGTTGGTGAAGAGACCAACATTGAAGGAAATATTTGTTATAACTAGTTCATTTGAGCAACATCTATGCATGCAATTAACAATTAAAAGGCAGAATCATGCTTGTATGCACTTAAAAACAAAACTTTACCCATGAAATTCAAGGCCTTGTAGTTGTGGTGAACCAAGACTCAATTCAAATCTTAAAGAAAGGAGTTGAGAAACTTTTATACATTTAAAGCACCTCTTTGCTTAGCAAAGGATATTCACCCATGTGAGGGCCTTCTTTCCTTAGTTTCCTTGCTCCTTGATTCCATGGATGTGGATGGAGGAACTTTGCTTCTTGGCTCCATGACTTCTTGGATGGATAAAGGAATGGATTCTCCAAGTTCCCAAAAATAGGGAACCTCTAAGTCTCCACACCAAGGAGAGCATTGAGGAAGAGATGAGTGACCTAGAGGAAGATAGATTGCTAGCTATTTTCCTCTAGGGTGGCCGGCCTCTTAGAGAGAAAATGAGAGCTTGTGTTCTCTCCAATTTCCTCTAAGAAAACCCTAATTATGAAATGGTTATAAAGATGCATTTATACCACCTCACAATTAAGTGACAAACTTGCAATTAAGCCAAGTTCACTACCCCTCACTCTTATGGCCAGCCTTGATGGGTTTATTAGGCTTTCAAGCCCTTTGTGTTTTCAAGTTGTCATACAACTTGAGTTATTGGACTTAACATTCAAATCCCATTAGACCTTGAGGCCCAAAACTAACCCGAGGTCTAATACGAACTTATTCATTTGATGAATTAACATATTAATTAATCCTAGCCATAAATAATTAAACTATTTAATTATCCTTACTCATCTCCGTTGTTTCTACAATCTCTACCTTACACGGTGTACGATCCATTAGGTTCCTTTTAGTGAGGCAGTAGGCGATTAGAACTCTTCAAATCGATTGTGAATTGAAACATACTTTCAATTCTCCCTTTAGTGATTATACACCTTTAGGGCTTCCACAAACCATGAGTGACACCTAGCAGTATATCATGGCTACCCAAGCTAATCAGAAGAGGTGGATAACCTATTCAATTTAGGATTACAATGCAATATGGTCTTTCTCTAATATAATACTCTTGACCACATTGTTTGGTTTGATAGTTTATTCATGTCTACTATCCAATGTGACTATTTTACTTATATGATTACCTTGAATGTGATTTGGAACGACTTCCTAAATCTCATTCATACTCTGGCCAGAGATTCTTAATCACATCATAGAGTATTCTCCCTCAAACAGTTTGAAGGTTAGAGATCCCTTGTTGTGCATTCACTTGCCTCCATGACTAAGTGGCTTAACCCTAACTATGCCGTGGGCACCTTTTGACGGAGTGACTTTGACATAGTCAAAGATCAAGGACCTAACCACAAGACAACTATGATGCCTCAAGTTAAAGGACTACTTTGCATTATTCCAACCATGAGTTCTCATGTGACATGAGTATGAGAACTCATTGTTGATCGCGTTCAATGGACTCATTCTCTATTAAGCACCTACATGGTTGTCTTGGTGTCAATCACACCAAGGACTCGAGACCAGTCACTCTCCCTAAGAGAAGACATAGTACGTACTGATCTTACCGGACTATCAATGCCCAATTAGCAATCCTATGATCAGGAACGCTTAGGATATGTATACGAAAGAGAATGGTCTCATGAATCTAACTTCTTTAGATTACATTCTCCCAATTACATATTCCTTGGACTTATCGTTTAAGCGTATAACATTTATATGAGACGGCTGTAAACAATAATCTTTGCCCTTTATATTAAACTAGATTAGTTTAACATGTGAAATGTCTGTAAACTATCATCATATGATTGGTTTTAGGGCATATTTCTGAAGGAAAAATTTTGTCCTAGCTAAGAACATTGAAGAACATTTGAATACATATGCAAACTATTAACACTTTAAAGTAGGCATGCATTAAAAAACAATTCATAAAACCCATGACTTTCAAAGCCTAGTATATGGTGAACCAATAAACTCTTTAACAACATTAAAGAGAAGTAAAGATTTAGAGTTTCTTTACCCTTGAAGCTCATCCTTGTTTACACAAGGGATTCACCCAAGTGGAGGGCCTTCAAGTCACCTCCAAGCTCCTTGGATATTGCTTGTGATTTCCTTCTCCTTTTGTGCTCCTTTGGTCCTTGAGGATGTAAGGAAAGGATCTCCAAAAACACCAAAGATTTGGTGTCTCTAAGTCTCCACACCAAGGGTTAAGTGTGAAGATAAAATGGATGACTTAGAGAAGAAAAGATTGCTAGATTAATCTCTCTAAGTGGCCGGCCTCCTTTGTGTAAAATGAGAGAAAGTGTTTCACCTCATTTCACCAAGAAAAACCCTAATGAGAAATAAAGCTATAAAGTTGATTTTATACTTCATTTCAAGTGAGTGGCAAACTTGTAATTAATCCAAGCTTGCCCATTCACACTAATGGCCGGCCATATTAATGTTATTGGGCTATTTGCCCATTTTGTTTTAGTTGTCATACAACTTAAACATAATGAGCCTTGTGGACCAAAACACTTTTGAGCCCCGAAGCCCAAAACCAACTTAAAAGCCCAATACGAACCTTTCGTAAAATTAATTAACTAATTAATTAATCTTGACAATTCTTCAATTAAACAATTTAATTGCATATCCATTTCATTTAATTTCTTCACTATCGCCTTTACTCGGTGTACGATCCATTAGGTTCCAATTAGCGAGGCAGTGGGCGATTGTTACTCTTAACGATCGATTGTGAATTGAAACCACATTTCAATTCTCCCTTTAATGATTAGTGTTTGCTAATCATTAGGGCTTCCACAAACCATGAGTGACACCTAGCAGCATATCATGGTTACCCAAGCTAAGTAGAATTGGTTGGAGAACCTATCCAGTTACAACTACAATGCAATACGGTCCTTATCTAATACAATACTCTTAATCACATTGTTTAAATGATAGTTTGTTTCATGTCTACTATCCAATGCGATACTTCTCTATATGATTCCCTTGAATATGATTTGGAACAAACTTCCTAAGTCATATTCATTTGCTTTGGACAAAGACTTTAGAATCATATCTTAGAGTATTCTCCTTCCACCATGGAAGGTTAGAGATCCCTTGTTGTGCATTCATATGCCTACATGACTAGATAGCTTGACCCCAACAATGCCGTGGACACTCCGAGGGAATGCCATTGACACGATCAAAGATCAAGGACCTAACCATTAGACATCTATGATGCCTCAGGTCAAATGACTACTTTGCATATTGCAACTTTAGAGTTCTTACATGACATGTATGTTCGAACTCTCTTTTGATCGTTGTTCAGTGTACTTGATTACTCTTTCAAGCACCTATGTGTTTGTCTTAGTGTCCAACACCAAATGAGTTGAGACTAGTCATACTCACGCTTGAGTTAACATAACACATACTAACCTTAGCGGATTGTCAATGCCCAATTGGCAATCCTATGACTAGGAACGTTTTAGGAATGAACATAAGAGAATTGTCTCGATAATCTAACTCACTTAGATCACTTGTCTCTTAGATCAAATACATTCCTTGGATTCTTTTATTGCTTAAACACAGGATACAATAAATAGTGATTAACAATAAGCTTTGCCCTTCATTAAACATATAAAAGTTTAATACATTAAGTATTCCAAAAGCTATTACATCAAATGAGTGGCTTTGTGGGCATACTTCCAACAATCTCCCACTTGCACTCAAAGCCATCCTCCCATGTATCTAATACCCATCTTTTCCATATGACGGTCAAGCTGGATTTGAGACATTGGCTATGTTAGTGGATCTGCTACGTTATCGGCTGAAGCAACTTTGAGGATGTTGACTTTCCCCTCGGCAGCATATCTTCGAATGATATTAAAGCGCCTGTCAAAATGCTTGTTCTTTTGATGTGCCCTGGGTTCCTTGGCTTGAGCTATCGCCCCACTATTATCACAGTACAAAGTTACTGGTGATGTAATGGTTGGAACCACTCCAAGTTCAGTGATGAACTTCTTCATCCAGAACGCTTCTTTGCCGGCTTCAGCTGCAGCGACATATTCAGCCTCTGTCGTGGAATCAGCAATTACACTTTGTTTCTTGCTTTTCCAGCTAACAGCCTCACCATTCAGAGTGAATACATATCCGGAGTTGGAACTTCTATCATCGACGTCAGATTGGAAATCTGCGTCTGTATAGGCTTCCACTCGCAACTCTGCCGCTCCTCCATATACGAGGAACATGTCCTTAGTTCTTCTTAAGTACTTAAGGACCGTCTTGACAGCTGCCCAGTGTTCTGGTCCTGGGTTAGATTGATATCGACTAGTAATGCTCACAGCATATGCGATATCAAGCCTTGTGCATATCATGGTATACATGAGACTCCTTATGGCAGAAGCATAAGGAATAATATTCATTTGCCGTATCTCTTCAGGAGTCTTAGGTTCCATGGACTTAGAAAGGTGAATTTCATGTCTTACAGGAAGAAAACCTTTCTTAGATTGTTCCATCTGGAACCTACTTAGCACCTTATCAATGTACATAGATTGGGATAATCCAATTAATTTTCTGGATCTATCACGATAGAGCTTTATCCCAAGTACATAAGATGCATCTCCTAAATCTTTCATGTGGAAGGTTTTGGACAACCACACTTTTACAGAAGAAAGTATTGCAGTGTCATTCCCGAATAGTAATATGTCATCTACATATAACACTAGGAATACTACTGCTTCCCCAACGACCTTTTGATAAACACAATTGTCGTCTTCGTTTTGAGTAAAACCAAACGTTTTGATTTCAATGTCGAAACGAATGTTCCAGCTCCTTGAGGCTTGCTTAAGTCCATAAATGGACCTTTGAAGCTTGCATACCTTAGTCTTTTCAGACTTGGACACGAAACCTTCGGGTTGAGTCATATAGAGCTCTTCCTCTAGGTAGCCGTTCAGAAAGGCCGTCTTCACGTCCATTTGCCATATCTCATAATCATGGTACGCAGCTATAGCAAGCAAAATCCGAATGGACTTAATCATGGCTACATGAGAGAAAGTTTCTTCATAGTCAATCCCTTCTCTTTGCTTGTAACCCTTGGCTACGAGTCTAGCCTTATAAGTCTCCACGTTCCCATCAACGCCTATCTTCCTCTTGAAGACCCATTTGTTTCTAACAGGTACAATACCTTCTGGAGGGTCTATAAGAGTCCAGACCTGATTTTGATACATGGAATCCATCTCGGATTTCATGGCCTCTTGCCATCTCTTTGAATCAATGTCGGACATTGCTTCATTGTAGTCCCTAGGGTCCTCATTTGTGTCATTGTCACCTAGAAGGTGCAATTCCGCAAAGTCATTGTCTAAGCCATACCTCTTAGGTGGCTTACTAACCCTTTCAGATCTACGTGGAGCTAGGGGTTCAGGAACAGGGTTGTCAACTTGTCGAGTGCTTGTTTGTGGTTCATTATTAATCTCATTAATTTCCATCTCTTTGCTTATAGTTCTTTTGAGAACGAATTTGTCATCTAGAAACTTAGCAGTTCTGGCGACAAAGACTTTCTGGTCGTCAGGATGGTAGAACTCATATCCCATAGTTTCTCTAGGATATCCCACAAAATAGCATCTTACTGATCTCGCTTCAAGCTTAGTAGCCTCAAGCTTCTTGACATATGCTTCACAACCCCAAATCTTAATGTGATTAAGACTTGGCTTTCTTCCATGCCATATCTCATAGGGCGTTTGTGAAACTGATTTGGAAGGTACTTTATTAAGCAAGTAAGCTACTGTATATAGAGCGTATCCCCAGAATGTTACTGGTAGATCAGCAGAACTCATCATAGAACGAACCATGTTCATCAAGGTTCGATTTCTCCTTTCAGAAACTCCATTAAGTTGTGGAGTTCCCAGTGGAGTTCACTGTGATTTTATTCCACACTCTTTGAGATAATCTAGGAACTCATTACTCAGATATTCACCCCCTCGATCCGATCTTAGGATCTTTATCTGTTTCCCAGTTTGCTTCTCAACTTCATTCTTGAATTCTTTGAACCTTTCAAAGGATTCTGACTTGTACTTCATAAGATACACATAGCCAAACCGAGAGTGATCGTCGGTGAATGTGATATAGTAGGAGAAGCCTCATCTCGACGTGGTAGACATACGTCCACATACGTCAGTGTGGATTAACCCTAGAATTTCAGTGGCACGCTCTCCTTTTCCAGTAAATGGAGATTTGGTCATCTTCCCTTTCAAGCAACATTCACAAGTACCCATCTGGTCATTACCTAATGGGTGGATGTATCCGTCTTTCGACATCTTGTGAATCTTTTCAAGGTTCACATGTCCAAGTTTAAGATGCCACATCTTTTCTTCGTTAACTTCTTCTCTAGCCCTTTTGGGTTTTGAGGTATTCCTGCTTGCAATACAGTGCATCCCACTATTCGTCTCTAGGTGAAAAAGTCCCTCTATCATATTACCATGAGAGATAATACGACCGTTCAAGTATAAAGTGCAACTCATTTTGTCAAACAATACTGAGTGCCCATCTCGTAAAAGCTTAGAGATGGAAATCAAATTCTTTATACATGAAGGAAAATATAAACAATTTTTAAGTTCCAGGACTTCCCCAGAGGGTAGGTTAAGCATGTAGGTGCCTGTTGCTTTTGCAGAGATTTTAATGCCGTTCCCAACGCGCACAACCATCTCCCCATTGCTCAGTGGCTTGCTCCCCACTAGTCCCTGCATCGTATTACAGATATGTTGACTAGCGCCTGAATCAAATATCCAAGAACTGGAGCTCACTGTAAAAGAACTCTCTATGCCAGAAATAGTCTCTTCAAAAGTTCGTGTCATAAGGCTCGCAATGCGCACCCTGTATTTCTTCTTCCAACGTTCATCCTTTGCACAATGAAAGCATGTTCCTTTGGATTTCTTTGCCTTCTTCTTATGCAACCTTTTCCTTGTGTTTGCATTCTCACTCCCACTGTCCATTTTGAAACCTTTTTCAAATTTACAGCACATGTCAATCATCTCGTTTAAAGAATGATCGAATCTATTCACTTTATAGTTTACAATAAACTTAGTGAAATCATCCGAGAGAGATGCAAGGAAAAAGTCTTGGGCCATTTTCCCATCGATGGAAGTTCCTAAACTTTTAAGATCTTTAAATATCTTTTCCATCTTTTGTCCATGTTTATGGACCGATGTCCCCTTTGCCATTTTGGCATTCATTAGACTACAAACATTTTAGAATCGTACATTACTAGTCTCAATGTCATGCATCTTATGCAAACTTTCAACCATGGCACAAGAAGTGTCCATGTGCTTATGTAGCTTCATAAGCTCCTCACTAAGTGAAGTAAGGATTAAGCATTTGGCTTGTAAATCATCCTCATAGTGTCTAACATAATTTTGACACTCCTCCTTTGAAGCTAGTTTCGTAGGAGGTACATGAGGAGGGGATTGCTTAAGCACATACAATATGTCTTTCACCTTTGAGACATTCTCAATGTGGCGATACCAAGCAAGGAAACGTTGGCCCTTAAGGCCCCTTTTGTCAAGTATAATGGTGGGTATAATTTTAGGCATGTCGTTCACTACATAACATAACAGAAATCGTATTAGATTGTTTGTTTAAAACTATTTGATTGGGTCTTTGAACCAAATAGCACCACCCACTGTTTTTGGCAAATTCCACATCCCTCAATAGAATTCGAGAGTTATATTGAACTCTTAGCGGGGTATGGGAGACTCACTATTACCAAGCCCACCTCACGATGATACGATGTTGGTTAGCAAAAATAACGATGAGAGAATAAAGCATTATTCATTTACAACCTTTTGTAATTACCCATCCGTTTGGCCTCTAGAGCATGTTGCCTCACGATGATACGATGTCGGCTCCATTGCACTTAGTTAAGTTATTCCCACCATGCTTAGTTTGTGAAGGGGTTCAAGAATAGCCTCACGATGATACGATGTCGGCTATCCTCGTTGCCTACACTCACATCATCATATGTATATGGATTCCTCCTGGATGTAAGCACATGCTTTGTACTTCCCCATGATAGGGTGAAGTCGGTGCATGAGTCACAAACGCTTGGAACCCACCACGGTGGAAGGCCTACGAAGAGATGTTCAAAACATCTCTCGCTTATCAACTTAATATATGTTTTGAGGGAATAGTGTTGGGCTACATCAAAATCATTTTAATCTTATTAAAAGAACTTGGGCCTATCACAACCATTGGTCCAAGTTAATATGAGTTAGTAGCATATAATACTCCCACTGTTTCGTTGAAACAAGCGAGACTATATGGAACTACTAACGAATGCATTGCATCCTCATATGGACTATATAGTCATATTAGGTTTTAGGATGATTATGAACCGTTTGATTTGATCCAACATGAGCCTTGTGTTGGACCTTGGGTTTAAGGTAGATAGTTGTTGATTTTAGTTACGCGTTTAATCCAATTAAACCGTTATTTCCTATTGGGCGTTGGACCCAACTATTCCATTTTGCATACAAATAAACAAAAGGAATACATGAAATAATAATAAGGGCTTATGCCCTTTTACAACACAAATGATGGACTTATGTCCATTTACAACAAATTGAATTAATCAAATTACATTCAAATCTACACTACCAAACCCAAGCATTCATAATGTAAAGCGGCCAATCACATAGCTCAATTATCGAGGCCTTTGGTTCATAATCACCATTTTCTTAATCAATCACATTAACTAAGAAAACAACTTTAAACAATTGGTTTTTGGATCCATAGAATTGATTTAAATGGAACTAAATGAAATGAAAATCTAATTCTCATTAAAGAGACAAAACAATTTTGTTCTCATTTTATTTGGGCCAAAAGGAAACTATGACCACAACAATTGGGCCATATTGCAAAAACACAAACTTTTGGGGTCACTTTGAAAAAACACAAAAGTCCACAACTTCATGTAATTTCAACTAGAACCCAAAATTTTATTAATGTAAAAACATCATTAAAGGATCAAAACAATTTGTCCTTTAGAGTTTTTAAGCCTAAACGTAAAAACGTAAATTTTTGGGCCAAAATACAAAAACACAAAATTATCAAAACTTTATGTAATTGCACAAAAGGCCCCAAAAGTACCCCCACTAGGGGGTGGCCGGTTTTTAGAGGTGTGAATGAGTGTGAAAGGGTTTTATGCAAGTTGTGAATGCATGTGCAAAATGCAAGTTGATTTTGGTGGGTGAGTTATTGGTGAAATTGATGGTTTGTAAGAAAAAATTAAAGTCTATGACAAAACATTAAAACCATTTCATCACATCTCACCAATAACCATCAACCATCAAATAATAAACCAAAACTTTATGAAAAACATAAAATTTTTGAATCAAAACTTCAAACCTTTTTGTTCTTGGCAAGAACTTCAAGAACATTGAAGAACACTCATGAAAACTCATAATAGCTCCATGAATGTTTTCAATCACCAAAACTCAATTTTTCACCACTCAAAAGAGGGCTAATATCCTAGGGTACTTAGGGGTTCCAAAAGTCACCTTAAAACCATTTTAACAAGACAAACATGAACCCAAAAAATCACCCTTTGGATTTGGCCGAATTTCCCAAAATACATGGCACCAAATTTTAGTTCCAATATTCATGCTTAAATGAAATACATCTACAACATTTGAGATGCTAAATTTTCTAGCTAAATTTATATATTCAAAAGCAAGAACAAAGCTTGTAACATTTACAACATTTAAATCATAAATCATGAAAATCACAAAACCCAAAAGGATTCACCATAAGCTAGGCCTAGGCTCTGATACCACTTGAAGGAAAAATTTTGTCCTAGCTAAGAACATTGAAGAACATTTGAATACATATGCAAACTATTAACACTTTAAAGTAGGCATGCATTAAAAAACAATTCATAAAACCCATGACTTTCAAAGCCTAGTATATGGTGAACCAATAAACTCTTTAACAACATTAAAGAGAAGTAAAGATTTAGAGTTTCTTTACCCTTGAAGCTCATCCTTGTTTACACAAGGGATTCACCCAAGTGGAGGGCCTTCAAGTCACCTCCAAGCTCCTTGGATATTGCTTGTGATTTCCTTCTCCTTTTGTGCTCCTTGGGTCCTTGAGGATGTAAGGAAAGGATCTCCAAAAACACCAAAGATTTGGTGTCTCTAAGTCTCCACACCAAGGGTTAAGTGTGAAGATGAAATGGATGACTTAGAGAAGAAAAGATTGCTAGATTAATCTCTCTAAGTGGCCGGCCTCCTTTGTGTAAAATGAGAGAAAGTGTTTCACCTCATTTCACCAAGAAAAACCCTAATGAGAAATAAAGCTATAAAGTTGATTTTATACTTCATTTCAAGTGAGTGGCAAACTTGTAATTAATCCAAGCTTGCCCATTCACACTAATGGCCGGCCATATTAATGTTATTGGGATATTTGCCCATTTTGTTTTAGTTGTCATACAACTTAAACATAATGAGCCTTGTGGACCAAAACACTTTTGAGCCCCGAAGCCCAAAACCAACTTAAAAGCCCAATACGAACCTTTCGTAAAATTAATTAACTAATTAATTAATCTTGACAATTCTTCAATTAAACAATTTAATTGCATATCCATTTCATTTAATTTCTTCACTATCGCCCTTACTCGGTGTACGATCCATTAGGTTCCAATTAGCGAGGCAGTGGGCGATTGTTACTCTTAACGATCGATTGTGAATTGAAACCACATTTCAATTCTCCCTTTAATGATTAGTGTTTGCTAATCATTAGGGCTTCCACAAACCATGAGTGACACCTAGCAGCATATCATGGTTACCCAAGCTAAGTAGAATTGGTTGGAGAACCTATCCAGTTACAACTACAATGCAATACGGTCCTTCTCTAATACAATACTCTTAATCACATTGTTTAAATGATAGTTTGTTTCATGTCTACTATCCAATGCGATACTTCTCTATATGATTCCCTTGAATATGATTTGGAACAAACTTCCTAAGTCATATTCATTTGCTTTGGCCAAAGACTTTAGAATCATATCTTAGAGTATTCTCCTTCCACCATGGAAGGTTAGAGATCCCTTGTTGTGCATTCATATGCCTACACGACTAGATAGCTTGACCCCAACAATGCCGTGGACACTCCGAGGGAATGCCGTTGACACGATCAAAGATCAAGGACCTAACCATTAGACATCTATGATGCCTCAGGTCAAAGGATTACTTTGCATATTGCAACTTTAGAGTTCTTACATGACATGTATGTTCGAACTCTCTTTTGATCGTTGTTCAGTGTACTTGATTACTCTTTCAAGCACCTATGTGTTTGTCTTAGTGTCCAACACCAAATGACTTGAGACTAGTCATACTCACGCTTGAGTTAACATAACACATACTAACCTTAGCAGATTGTCAATGCCCAATTGGCAATCCTATGGCTAGGAACGTTTTAGGAATGAACATAAGAGAATGGTCTCGATAATCTAACTCACTTAGATCACTTGTCTCTTAGATCAAATACATTCCTTGGATTCCCTTATTGCTTAAACACATGATACAATAAATAGTGATTAACAATAAGCTTTGCCCTTCATTAAACATATAAAAGTTTAATACATTAAGTATTCCAAAAGCTATTACATCAAATGAGTGGCTTTGTGGGCATACTTCCAACAATTTCCAACAATTATTACCTCCTAAATAACCTCTGTGAGAGCTTCAATTCTTTTATCATGAGGGCTAAAGATAAGCCTACAATTAGCATGTTTGAAACTAAAAGAGTTTTGTTGATAAAGAGGATATGGTTGAGAAGAGATACAATTAGAAAAGATACAGTTTGCCAAAAAATTCAAAAGAAGTTGGAGGAGTACAAGCTTAAAAGCTCACACAATAGCTACATGGTCCGGATGAGAAAAATTTGGAGTGGATGAAGGCAGGGGCAACACATTTGTGGGGGACTTGATGGGGTGCAGATGTTTATGCATAAGATGGCATTTGAACGGCTTTCCTTGCATACATGGTTGCTTAGCCGTTTATAATCAATGAGACAACCTAAGAAATTTGTTTCCTCTTGGTACAAGAAGGAGAAGTACTATGAAGCTTATGAGAACTTGGTTCAACTGTTCAAGGCATGAAATTTTGGAAGCCCACTGACAACAAATGCATTATTCCACCAAAAATGCAGCATGGGAGACCCAAAAAGAAGAGAATTAGGGAGGGAGATGAAATGAATTCAAGTTAAGCAAGTGAAGGCAAAACATTGTGAAGTGTAGTGGTTGCAAGGGCTTGAGATAACACAGAGCCACTTGCCCAACCACTCATCCTCCTCTAGCTGCTAAAAAGGGAAGAAAAAGTAAGAAAAGTCAGGTAAAATTTTGATATTTGTAATTGATTATTCATTTTTGTTTATATGTTTTCCATTACTTAAAGAACATGTGTTGTCTGGCAAGGGTAGTATCTGTTAGCAGTATGTGTTATTCATTACTTAAGCTTCAACATCTAAGGCATCACATGCATGCACTTCTGAAGCTCCACAACCCTCTCAGACATCACAGCCATACACATAGGAAGGCTCCACAACCGTCATCTCAGCCAACTCAAGCCTCTTAAACCACTTCAAAGTCTACTGCAAGAGGTTAGAAAAGGAGGAGAAATGTTGCTTGATGCTGCTTTTTATGCTCTTGTTATAGTTGTATATGCCCTTAGTATTTTGGAAACTGCTTTGCTATTTTGGAAAGATCTTCGGTGTTTTAGAAAGATCTTTGATATTCTGGTACTCATGTTTTGGTACTTATATTTTGGAAGAACACGTTGACCCAATAGTTAAAGTTGTGGTCTTTTGGTAACTTTTTGTGAATTAAACATTGTAGAACTTGTAATTGAAAATGTGAATTGAAAATTGTGGTCTTTGGTACTTTCTTTGTGGTGCTTCAAACTTAGTTTCATTTGTTTTTAAACAAAATTGGTGGGAAAATTGGAACACCCATAAAATGGAAATATGGGGTTAAAATTTTGGCCGGAAAATATAAAATATGGGTTAAAATGATGTAACTAAGGCTAACTAATGTCCAATTTTTAAAACATTAAATATTTTTTTGGAGTGTTTTTAAAGGGGTAAATTACATTTTACCCCTTCAGGCTTGGGGTCAATTTCAATTCCTTACAACATATTTTAAACATTTCAATTTCATACATTTACTTATCATTTTATTTCAATTTCATACATCCGTTAGAAAATCTGTTAAGTAAACCATTATGTGATGACATGACAAATATGAGATCCACATTTGTGCTGACATGGCTGCCAAATATGTGCCATGTGGCAAAAAAAAAATAAAAAAAAACCCATAAACCATTCTCCCCCCCCCAAAAAAAAATCCAAAAAACCCACCCCACCCCCACCCCCACCTCCACACTTCCACCATGGCTTCTTCACCTTATATCATAGGTATGGGTCATCGATTCAAGATCTGAACAAAGTTTGGATCTTTACAAAGATTTTGAGCTGATAAAAAAAAAAACAAGTTTAAAAAAATGGGAAGCAAATGGAGGAAAGCCAAGCTTGCTCTTGGGTTGAATTCATGTCTCTATGTTCCTCAAACCAGAGAGGAACTGCCACCCTCATCGAATGACGTTACCGCATCTAGATTCTCCGACAGCGCAACCTCCCACTTCCAATCCCCACTCCCTAGTCGACCCCAACCTATAGCCCACAGACCACACAGCCTTTACCTGAACCCGCATCCCACAAATTTCTTGAATCTTACCTGTCGAGACAACTTGGATGGATGTCATTGTGAATCGTGGGGTGGGGGGGGTTGTGGTGGAGGTGGGGATGGGGCAGGTTTTTTGGATGGGAGGGGAGGCAAAGAGAGTGGAGGAGAGGGAGAAGGTGGGTCGGAGATGGGGGGTTTAGGTTGCGGGGAAGGGGAAGGATTTCTGGGAGTGTATTATCATTATTTTTTTAAGGGTAAATTATTATAATATTTTAAATGTGGCAACCATGTCAGCTCTTAACGAACCAATGGATGAAAAATGTAACGGATGTATTATATTGAAATAAAATAGTACTTGAAGTATGAAAGTGAATTTTTTTTGAAGATATTGTATGAGGTTGCAATAAACTTCAAACCTGAGGTGGTAAAGTGTAATTTACCCTTTTTAAAGGTTGAGACCAATTTAAGATTACTCTTAAAGATTAAATGACTCCAAAAATTAAATAAAATTACATTAGGAAGGGCAAAACTGTAAAGTAGCCGCGATTGGGAAGCAGATTGGCGCTCATATTGCGAGGTACCAAGTTTGAAAATCAAATTAGATGTTGCCGTTGCAAAAGCAAAACAAATAGCGCATTTGGAAATCTCCTTCTCTCGTTCTTAATTTGCTTTCCTGTTATCAAATCAGATTAATCGCACTCTTGTCTTTTTCTTAGCCATTTATCCAGTTAGGGTGCGTTTGTTGTACCGGACTATCTCGGACTGAACTAGCTTTAGGGACTAACCTGGACTGGCTTAGACTAGATTAAGCTGGATTAACTTAGTGAAGCATTTGGTGCAGTGTTGGACTAAAAAACTGGATAATAACAAATTCTAATATTATATTATTTAATTCATATTTATTAATATTTTATATTATTTAATACATATTTAGTAATATTTTATTACTACTACTGTCTGGTTTTTTCATTCTAGAAACCTCCCATCTCTATTCTCAATTCTTTTCCGCTAATCCCCCCTTTTCTTCCTTGTTTTGCTCTGTCCATCTCCCTCTGTTTCTTCCAAATTTTTATTCGTCCATCTCCCTCTTCATCTCCATCTTTTTCTTCGTATTTCTCTTCGTTCATCTTCCTCTTTTCTTCCTAATTTTTATGGGACACAATTGGTGAATAAGAACCCAAATCAGAGTCTAAGTCATCTGGGTATTCATGGGTCTGCTTCTCTGGCATCAATGGCGAAGGTCTGCGATCAAGGAGTCTGGACTAGGTGCAGTGTGATTAGAGTGACTGCTGTGTGTTTCAGAAGCACAACGATTTTTGTAAATTTTTTGGCTTTTTTGTTTAGAATTTTGGATTTTGATCTAGTTTTGAAAGTGATATTGCAGAATTTTTTGCCTATTTTGCTTCGAATTTTGTAGGATCTGGATTTGGAAATGGTAGATGAAAGGGGCGAAGCAGGGCATAGTTTATATATTGGACCTGGGTTCCGAATCGTATGAAGGACAAGTAGATGGGAGGGGTGAAGCAAGGAGGGACGAAAGCAGGGAGGAGTTGGCTTAGCAGTCCGGCCGATTTTGGGGGGTCTCGCTAAGACCCTTTAACCAAGTGCTTAGTCCCATTTAGTCGGGATGAGTATCATTAAAGCTTGTCCCGGTTTGTATCAAACACAGGACTAGACTACCACTTAGTCCGGTCCAATCTAGTGAATGCTAGTGAGTGCAAACAATCGTACCCTTACACTATGTTTGGATGAGGGAAATAAACTTGAAATTTAGATAAAAGTCAGAATTTATAAATTGACATACACCAATTCTCTTGTTTGGATTCATAAATATAGAAATTTAGAATTTCCGTGTGGAAAAAGAACTTGGAATTTGGGACCTCCAATTTCCAAGTTTAAATTCCATTTAAATAAGTTTCATTTCCCAATTTCTATGATTGAGGGCTTAAAAATAACAAATTCCGTATTCAACTCCATTGTTTTTTAAGATTAACCAAACAAGAAAATTCACAAATTCTAGAAAATAAAATCCCGTCATTTTAATTTCGATCATTTTAAAATTTCTTAGTAATCTTAAATTTCTTCTTCCAAAACATATAGTTAGGGTTTTGAGCAGAAATCACACCCCTTTCTTGGTTTTCTTAATTTGTCGTCCAATCCAGTTTTCATTTCTCTTGAATGTTTTGTTGTGTTTTGTTTAAATCGGAGATTGATAAGTACCGATGCTCAGCACCCCTGTTCTCAACCTGCAAATTGCCAAACAGCTATGGAGAATGATTGAGACGGAAGGAGAGAGAGAGATAATTGTTTTTGTTATATTGATAATGATTTTTCTAATTCACTGTTGGAGAACAACCCCACCAATTTGATTACATATATGTTTCCACTACGACAATTGCCAGCTGGCTAGAATACTAAACAACTATATTATTACTAATAAAAATACTAGAACGCTACTAATTGCAATCAGGCTAATCACAATCGTAACATTGCCCACTCCTTCAGATAAACCTTGTCCACAAGGTTGTATTCACAAAGAAAAATCTGGGAATTTCTTAGCCAACTCATCATAATCCTCCCATGTAGCATCTTCTTCCTTGCTGCCCTTCCAATGAACGAGTAGCTGCACTCCCGCTCCATTTCCTTTTTTGTAAACTCGCCGTTGCAGAATTGACATTGGTTCCCGAGACTGCAACCCATCTTCTGTCATCACTGGTAGTGTTGTTAAAGGACTAACCCCTGGACCCAAATGCTTCTTCAAACAGCTAACATGGAAGACAGGATGTATTTTGGAATCTGTAGGAAGTTTGAGTTTGTAGGCTACACTCCCAATCCTCTCCAGAACTTCATAAGGGCCATAAAACCTAGGATGTAATTTATGAAAAGCATGTGCAGCCAATGATTGCAGCTGGTAAGGAACCAATTTCAAATAAACTAAGTCTCCAACTTCCAACTCTTTTTCCCTTCTATGCTTATTAGCTTGAGCTTTCATCCTGTTCTGAGCCACCAACAGATTAGTCTTGAGCATAGCTAAAAGATTATCCCTTGCTAACAACCCTTGCTCAATTATATCCAGTTTTGCAGTGCCTTTTTCATAAGAAGCAATATGTGGAGGGGGATACCCATAAACAACTTCGAAATGAGATAATTTTGATGAACTGTGAACTGAAGAATTATAACTCCATTCTGCCCATGGGAGCCAATAGAGCCACTTTTTGGGTTGACAACTTGTGAAGCACCTAAGATAGGTCTCCAGGCACCGGTTAACCACCTCAGTTTGGCCATCACTCTGAGTGAAGGAAATTTTGTGAAAAACATGTTCATTTGAATAACATCATATAGCATGCAATTAACAATTAAAGGCGGAATCATGCTTTCATGCATTCAAAAACAAAACATCTACCATGAAATTCAAAGCCTAGTAGATTGGTGAACCTTGACTCAACTTAAAAACAACAATTTGTTAGTTGAGAAATATTTACCTTTGTAGATTCCTCTTTGCATATGCAAAGGATAATCACCCAAGAGATAGGGCCTTCATTCCTTGCTTCTTAGCTCCATGGATTTGGTTAGAAGAATAGGTTCTCCAAGTTCCCAAAATTGAGAACCTCTAAAGATTCTACACCAAGGTTGGATTGGAGAGGAAATGAGCGACCTTGAGGAAATAGAATTGCTAGACAATATCCCCCAAGGTGGTTGGCCTCTTAGAGAGAAATGGAAGCTTTGTGTTCTCACCAATTTTCTCTAAAATCAACAACTTATGAATTTTAGGTTATAAAGTTCTTTATATAGTCACTTCTTTAAATGACCTAAAGAACCAAAAACCCTAATTCAACACTAAATGGATTTGGGCTTTTGGGCCTTTGTGAATCTTTATTCATTAAGTTGTCATACAACTTAAGTCAATGGGCTTTGACGTTCGAAGCCCATTGGGCCTTAAGGTCCAAAACTATCCCGAGGTCTTTAACGAACTTATTCGTTTGATTAATTAACATATTAATTAATCCTTGCCATAAATAATTAAACCATTTAATTCATCTCCTTTGTTTCTTCAATCTCCACCTTATTTGGTGTACGATACATTAGGTTCCTTTTAGCGAGGCAGTGGGCGATTAAAACCATTTTACATCGATTGTGAATTGAAACTTACTTTCAATTCTCCCTTTAGTGATTACACACGTTTAGGGCTTCCACAAACCATGAGTGACCCCTAGCAGCATATCATGGCTACCCAAGCTAATCAGAAGAGGTAGAGAACCTATTCAGTTTAGGATTACAAATGCAATACGGTCTTTCTCTAATCTAATACTCTTGACCACATTGTTTGGTTTGATAGTTTATTTATTCATGTCTACTATCCAATGTGATTCATTTGCATTTTATGATTACCTTGAATGTGATTTGGAACGCATTCCCCAATCTCATTCATACTCTGGCCAGAGATTTTAATCATATCATAGAGTATTCTCCCTCAAGCCAATTGAAGGTTAGAGATCCTTTGTTGCGCATTCACTTGTCTCCATGACTAAGTGGCTTAACCCCAATGATGTCGTGGACACCCCGATGGGGTGACTTTGGCATAATCAAAGATCAAGGACTTAACCACAAGACAACAACTGTGATGCCTCAGGTCAAAGGACTAATTTGCATTATCCCAAACATGAGTTCTCATGTGACATGAGTATGAGAACTCCTCGTTGATCGTGTTCAGTGAACTCATTCTCTATTGAGCACCTACGTACTTGTCTTGATGTCACACACACCAATGACTCGAGACTAGTCACTCTCCCTGAGAGAAGACATAGCACGTACTGATCTTATCGGACTGTCAATGCCCAATTGGCAATCCTATGATCAGGAACGTTTAGGATGTGTCTACGAAAGAATGGTCTCATTAATCTAACTACATTAGATTGCATTCTTCCAATCACATATTCCTTGGACTTTATCGTTTAAGCATATAACATTTATATGAGACGCCTCAAACAATAATGTTTGCCTTTTATATGTAAACTAGATTAGTTTAACATGTGAAATATCCGTAAAGTATCATCATATGAATGGCTTTAGGGCACATTTCCAACACTGAGGGTGGTATCCTGAACTCATACACAGCTTAGACCCACTCAATTTGAAAAATTCTTTCCAAAAAGCACTGAGGAATACAGTGTCTCTATCACTTACTATGGTTGATGGCATGCCATGCAGCTTGAACACATGCTCTACAAATTCTTGAGCTACCATAGTTGCAGTATAAGGGTGTCCAAGAGGAATGAAGTGAGCATATTTTGATAATCTGTCCACAACCACGAAAATAACAGACTTTCCCTTGCAATTGGGTAAGCCACAAATAAAATCCATGCTAATATCCCTCCAAACATTTTCAGGTATTGGAAGTGGCTGAAGCAGACCTGGTGGTGACAAAGTCTCATACTTATTCTGTTGGCACACCATGCACTCGGCTACCCATGACTTAATATCTTTTTTCATCCCTACCCAATAAAAACTTCTTTTCAATCTATGGTAGGTTTTTTGGACTCCTTCATGACCGGCCATTGGAGTGCAATGATGCTCTTCAAAGATCTTTTGTCTCCAAGTTGAATTTGGTCCAATCACAATCCTAGCTTTGTACTTTAAAAAACCATTATCAATGTGGAACTTTGATAAATGGGAAGTAAGTGAGTTGGCGTGTGTGGCTGCCCTTAATTCCTCCATCTTTTTTTTAACCCACTCATCTTTTTCCAATTGTCTCCTCAAGTCATCCAACCACCCAAAATAAGGGTATGTGATAGTGACATATTCCACTAACTCTTCAGTTTGTTTTGTTGGTAGTGTATGGACATTAGGTACCCTTGATAGGGCATCAGCTACCACGTTTTCCACACCTTGTTTATATTGGATCTCATAATCATATCCCAATAGCTTTGAAACCCACTTTTGCTGGAATGGAGTAGTGGCTCTTTGATTTAAAAAATATTTCAAACTATTGTGATCTGTTTTGATGATGAAATGTTGCCCCTGGAGGTAATTTTGCCACTTTTTAATAGCTTGCACCACAGCTATGAGTTCTCTTTCATAAGTGGATAGAGACTGATTCTTGGGGCCCAAAGTCTTGCTGGAGAAAGCAATGGGTTTTCCCTGTTGTTGCAGGACAGCACCTATTCCATTTGCAGAAGCATCACATTCAATAACAAATGGAATGGAGAAATTAGGTAGGGCTAACACCTTAGGAGATGTCATGACCCTTTTTAATTCTTGGAAAGCCGATTCTGCTGCCTCAGACCATTTGAATCCATCTTTTTTAGTGAGTTGGTACAAGGGCTGGCATATCTTGCCATAGTTTTTTACAAACTTTCTGTAATAACCTGTCAACCCCAAAAATCCCCTCAGCTCCTTCACATTTCTAGGGACTGGCCAATCTAAAACGGCTTGTAGCTTAGTGGGATCAGCTGCAACTCCCTTACTGGAAACTATGTGACCCAAATATTCAACCTGTTGCTGACCAAAAGAGCATTTAGACTTTTTTACGTAGAGCTGGTGCTGCCTTAACAACTCTAAAGTCTGGTGCAAATGAGATAGGTGCTCCTCCCATGTTTTACTGTAAACTAATATATCATCAAAAAACACCAATATAAACTTTCTGAGATAAGGTTTAAAAATGTCATTCATCAAGCTCTGAAAGCTTGCTGGTGCATTGGTAAGCCCAAAGGGCATCACCAAAAATTCATAATGCCCTTCATGGGTCCTGAAAGCAGTTTTCTCCACATCTTGTTCATGCATTCGATTCTGATGGTAACCAGATCTTAAATCCAGCTTGGAAAAATATCTAGCCCCAAATAACTCATCCAACAGGTCATCTATGAGTGGAATAGGATATTTATCCTTGATAGTGATGTTATTCAATTCCCTGTAATCCATGCATAATCTCCAAGTGCCTTCTTTCTTCTTAACCAGTAAAACAGGGAAGGAAAAAGGGCTACGGCTAGGTCTGATAAAACCAGAGTGCAGCAACTCCTGTACTGCTTTTTCAATTTCAGCTTTTTGCAAAGGTCCATAATGATAGGGCCGAATATTTGGTGGCATTGATCCTGGAAGCAAAGGGATCCTATGGTCATGAGTACGTGAGGGAGGTAATGTAGAAGGAATAGTAAATACCACCTCGAAATTGTTCAAAACCGTGTGCAGCTCATTGATTTGGGAGGGAGTGAGTTCTGATGTGTCAACAGGTCCATTATCTAGAGAATATAAAAATAATCCCAAGTTGGAAGTGGAGCTCACTTTATTGATGTGATGCACCGAGAAATCCTGTATAGAAGATTTTGATGGTGCACAATGAGTCAATTTAAATTGCTGAGGTCCCACCTGAAACTCCATAGTTAAGTTTTGGAAATCCCACAAAACTGGACTAACTGTGGATAGCCACTGTACCCCTAGGACAACATCACAACCCCCAAGAGGTAAAGCAAACAGATCGCTGTAGCAAGTATACTGTCCCACCGTCAACTGAAAATTGCTACAGTACCCTTGACTTTTCACTCTACCCCCATCAGCAATCATCACCTCAAAAGGCTTTGTTGGTTGAAGTGACCACCCCAATTGCTTGACTAATTTTGAATCAATGAAATTATGGGTGCTTCCAGAGTCTAACAACATTCGAACTGGTTGATTTTTAACCAATCCTTCCACCTTCATGGTTTGAACAGAGGGTTTGGCACTAATGCCATAGAAAGCACACTCACTTAATGCCATGCTTTGTAACTCGACAGGAAGAGTAGGTGGGTCTTCATCTTCACACTCTTCATCAGAAACAATATCCAACATAAGAAGCTGTTTATGAGCACATTTGTGTCCTTTATCCCACTTGTCAGTACAAAACCAACATTCACCCCGGTCTCGTTTTCGCTGCACCTCCTCAGGGGTTAATTTTTTATAAGGCAAAGCAGGGACTCGGTTCCATCCCGGGTTGGGAAGAGGTAGAAGTTTGGGTCTGGCCGGAGGAAAAGGTTTAGGGGTGACAGTTTTTAGATCCATGAGTTTAGCCTCAATTTGCACGGCCAGAGCAATGGCATCATGCACCGAATTAGGTTTCAGCAACTTAACATCATACTTTAATTCTCGCTTTAATCCACCAATAAAACAACTCTTCAACAGAATTGGGCCAACATCAGTAGTACGATTAGCAAGACGCCGGAATTCGAGTATGTAGTCTTTGAGATTACCTGTTTGTTTGAGCTTGAACAAGGATTTGGTACAATCCTCGAAATCCGACGGGCCAAATTCCTGGCACAATCCGGTGGTGAACTCGGGCCAAGTGGGAGTAGAAATGATGCAATCACGCCATCTGAACCATTGCAGCGGTTCATTCTCAAAATGAAAAGAAGCGGTCAGGACCTTCTGATGTGCTGGAGTGTGATAATAAGCAAAATACTGCTCAGCTTTGTAGATCCAAGCGGAGGGATCGTCGCCGTCGGTGAAACGGGGAAAATCCAGACGATGCGGCCACTGAGGGCGCGGAGTGAAACCGCCGTCAAAAGAGTCACGACGGGGAAATCGCGGAGTCTCCAGATAACGGCAGTCGCCGTCGTCAGTAGGATGCGGCGGAGCGGGATCTGGAGGATTTGGAGCTGCAGAGGAACCCTCGCCGCCGCGAGCGCCAGGATCGCGCTGCAAATGCTCCAAGAGGAGGGAGAACTTCGTCTCCAATGAGGTGAGGCGGGCGTCCGAAGCAGCTTGGATCTGTTGAGGAAGAGCTTCCAAAACAGTTTCCACAGCAGAGAGGCGCGATTCCAAGGTCGACATCCGAGAATTGTTGGTGTGGCGGGGCATACAAAAGGGAGTCGCAGGATCTAGAGGATGATACCAGTGATAAGTACCGATGCTCAGCAGCCCTGTTCTCAACCTGCAAATTGCCAAACAACTATGGAGAATGATTGAGACGGAAGGAGTGAGAGAGAGAATTGTTTTTGTTATATTGATAATGATTTTTCTAATTCACTGTTGGAGAACAACCCCACCAATTTGATTACATATATGTTTCCACTACGACAATTGCCAGCTGGCTAGAATACTAAACAACTATATTATTACTAATAAAAATACTAGAAAGCTACTAATTGCAATCAGGCTAATCACAATCGTAACAGAGATGGGGATTCAAGATTTGAGGTCCAATTATAGGGTCTGATTTTGATGCAGTTAGGGTTATGGGTCCGGAAGTAATAGGCTAAAAAGGCAGACAAAGATATCAAGGACTGATGATTGGGATCATCTAGGAGTTATTCAGAGTGTTTGATGATCTAGTTGATCATGAGGGAGGGACCCAGAAGTAGAAGCACCACAGAAGACCATCTTTTGATATTTGATTGCAGAGTTTGATGAAGACATTGAGGAGGGGCTAAGAATCACAGATCATGAATTGGATGATGATGATGATGAGGATGAGGACTTGATTAGGGGTTTTCTTAACTATATTGGAGATTAAGATGATTAAAACCCTCAAAGAAGCGGATGTACCTGATCTAGAGGCGGCGCCGCGGCGGAGGCAGAGGAAGAGGGCTTATTAAAGAGTATTTCAAATAATCACAAATCGTATACTCTTTAGTACATGTGAATATTTAATTCCCTACAGTCATGATTCTCCTTTAATTCTATTGCTTGCATCTTTTCTCACATGAAGTCTGCATTGGTTCTGGACGCCTCCTCCGTGCCAAGGTTCAGTCGCACCACCTCCGCTTATTGGTAATGCCATCTGTTCTTTTGTACCTCATACGCTGGCTCCAATAATAGCTTGTCTAAAGACTAGATGTTGGTAATGTCAAACACGCCTTAAAGTAAAGTGCCAACATATCAATACATCTTATTTGAGAGGCTGCTTTCTGAGACATTTGAACATTTGAAAACCTACCATAAATATCATCATTTAGGATTTCTGTTGTACGTGTAAAGGCTCTCATTTGCATTGTTCTGTTTTGATGGACTATTGGCATCTTGTTTTTTCAGTTGTCTAGTGTTGTTTAGTTGATGCCAGATTCAGTTGTGGTTTGAGTGCTGGAATGGTGTTATTGATAAGCATTCATGTGGAGGCAATTCCTCGCGTTGTGGTGTGTTTACAACTTTATGATAATCGTGATATATTTTGAGTCAAATTTTGTTTGGTCTATTCTTCCATGGATGCAAGTTTCATTGACTCTTCGTTTAAAATCTTTTGGTTTCTATAGAATTTGTATCTGTTTACATCTTCTCTCTTCCAAGAGGAGGCAAGTTATTCTGCTTCTGGTGTATCGTTGCTGAGAAACATGGCAAGCCAATATTTTTGTATAGCATGGTTGTACTTGTTTTATTGTATGAACTGGTATTAACAATTGATTTCCATCAATATGAAAGCCAAAGCAATGTTGTAGGCGTGATTTAGAAGTTGTGATTTATAAGCCTTGTTTTGAGGGAGCAAAGGATGAGGAGATGGGTTGTTTATGGAATAGAGTTCATTATTTGGCTTCTATCATGGCGTTAGTTCTTTCAGGACATTGTAAGTCTCTTAGTCCGTTGCTTGACTTATAAAGTCCAATAATTTTGTTCTTTTACATTTGGTCACAAGTTGCGGGTCTTACATTCTTTCCTTTGCTTGGTGTTTACGTAGCTTACACTTGTATTTTCATAAACCATTTGATAATTAATTTGAGTTACTCGGGGATTCCTACTGTGTTTTATATTAATTTATGCTTCATCCTACAGTATCTTTAAGGTATGTTTTATGCCTGCTCAGTTATGCTCTTGTTCATTGAGTAATGTTAATTAATCTTCAATGATTCATGTACACACTTTGGATGTTTAGCAATTAGCACAAACTAAATGATTGCCATGTATATATGTTATCTTTTCATCACATTGAAGAAAGGCTGCACTTTATGATTATGCAAAATGACTACTTTTGCTTCTTATTGTCGTTACTTTCGTTCTCAATAGCATAGCCACTCTCAATTTTCTTTCGAAATTCTCACTGCCCGACCCAACTTCTTTAGCTGCCACTCTAATATTAGGGATTTCTTACCTCACATAATGTCCATCTCTCTCTCTCTCTCTCTGCCCTCTTCTATCTAACTCCATTTCGATTTTAAAGTTTAAACAATGAGTTTGCCACGCTTTTGCTAGTTTTTCACATCAGGTTTGTTATCAAGCTGTTGAAGTGCAAATTTCAGCTTTGGTCTATTGCACATATTTGTAAGTGTTGCAGATACTAATTCAAAATAAATCAAGGTGCATTTTGGCTTGTTAATTTAATACTCTTTATCATTTAATGAAAGGGTTGCAATTGAATTACTCTGCAAGTTATGTCAAAATTCCAGAATCAGGCGATTGTAAGGTCATCTCCAACCGAAGGGTCCAGAGGGCCAGAGGCCCGAAAATAGCCCTAAGAGGTTATGGACAGAAGTTTGCAAATAAATGGTAACTACAAATATTGCCAAGGTACAAAAATTTGTAGACAATCTTTCCAGGCATGCCTCATTGTTCGTATGAATAGCGTATCATTCCTTGTCATTTGGGTACATCTTTCCTTAAACTAAAATGGTACCATGCATGAACTTTGCTCATCCCATTTTTTGATATGGACTAATGACGGATTTGTCTTTAAGATTACAAGATCAATAATTAGGAGAGTAGTGTGCAAACCATTCAACCTTGTTGCATGAGACTTGCATCTAATGACCAGGGAAGCAATGTGGTTTTTTTGTACCCTTGCTGTGGAAAGTGAGGAACAACGGCAGGAAAAGGTTACAAGTTATCTTCTTTTGAAGATTGTTGGCACCCTCTGTTGAAGATTGTGCCGTGCCATCCGATCAGCTCAGATGATTGGTTTCCTGTTTCTGAATAGTGATATAAAAGCATTCCAACCCGCCAAATTTGCTTCATAAGAGGCTACTACCATCTTCAGATTGTTATCATAGACATGCAAATCACTCTGCTCAATGTGTTGAACCATGACGAATATGTTGGAAGATTAGCCACATTTCTCTCACCATAATTGACTAGTATCAGTGCCAATGCAGCTCTTCCTTACCCAGACAGGTTTTCCAGGTTACAGATTCTGGTGCCATGTATCAAATGATGCAGTTTTGTCAAATTTATCTCGGCAACACCATATGTAATCACTCAAGCAATTACAACTGCCAGTAGCTCAGGTTTTACACAAATGTACAGTTTCATTCTGGTTGCATATTTATGTCCCCTTTTTTAGTTCTTGTTTAGATTTGCTTGTCTTAGTTTCTATTCAACTTTGTACTATTCAGACCTGACTTTGATTAATGACAATAGTGTCACATTTGATTAACGATAATAATGTCACATTTGTATCACCAGCTTCTCTTTTATTATTTGGTTGTTCATCAGTTAGACCTTCTTTGCCATTCCGACAAATGAGATTAGCAAAAAATACAATTATTCAAACTAATTTACAAACAAGATTAATTTAATCAAAGCTAAGCCAACGCTATATAACACATCCATCCCTTCAATGCAATTAGGAAACATTTCTAATAAAATACCAAGCTCAAAATACATGACACCACAAGACTCGTCGCAACCAACCCGAGCACCCAAGTGTTTCTTTAAGCAACTTACACGGAATACATGATGTATTTTGGATTCAGGAGGAAGTTTAATTCTGTAAGCCACATTCCCCACTTTCTCCAACACTTCAAAGGGACCATGATACTTGGGATGCAGCTTGTGATAAGCATGCATAGCCAAAGACTGCAGCTGATAGGGAATTAACTTCAAGTACACGAAATACCCAACTTCAAATACTCTTTCACTCCTATGTTTGTTCACCTGGACCCTTATTCGGTTCTGTGCAACCAAGAGATTTGTTTTCAACATGGAAAACGTTTGATCCCGAGCAATCAATCCTTGTTCAACTATTTCAAGTTTGGTAGTACCCCTTTCAAATGCAGCAATGTGGGGAGGAGGATATCCATAAACTATCTCAAAAGGAGTGAACTGTGAAGAAGAGTGAAAAGAGGTGTTATAGCCAAGGGAGCCATTGGAGCCATTTCTTGGGCTGGCAGCTTGTGAAGCACCTTAAGTAAGTCTCCAGGCAACGGTTAACCACTTCACTTTGCCCATCACTCTGGGGATGATATCTCGAGCTTATGCAAAGTCGAGACCATTGTAGCTTGAAGAACTCTTTCCAAAACATACTAAGGAAGACAGGATCCTTGTTACTTACAATGGTGGTAGGCATCCCATGCAATTTAAACACATTTTCCACAAATTCTTGAGCCATTATGCTAGCTATGTAAGGGTGCCCTAGTGCAATGAAATGAGAATATTTGGATAGTCGATCAACCACAACCATGATCACTGATTTACCTTTACAAGTGGGTAGGCCAGTGATAAAATCCATACTTATATCACTCCACACCTTTTCAGGTATAGGAAGGGGTTGTAGAAGTCCCAGAGGCGAGATTGTCTTGTATTTGTTTTGTTGGCAGATTCTACACTCGGCTACCCAGTGCTTGATGTCCTTCTTCATACCAATCTAGTAGAAACTCCTTTTCAACCTTTGATAGGTTTTTAGCACCCCTTCATGGCTCTACAATGGGGGTGCAATGGTGCTCCTCAAATAACTTCTTCCTCCAACTAGAATATGGTCCTACTACCATTCTAGAATTATACTTCAAAAAACCATTGTCTAAGTAGTATTTGGAAAGAGATTTATCGATAGCACATGAAGTGGGGTTTTCCAGGTCTTCCTTGCTTTTCTTTAATATCCAAGGATCATGCTCCAAATGTCTCCAGATATCATCTAACCACCCAAAATAGGGATAGGTTATTGCTGTGCATTTTTAGAATCTTGCAAAGTGTCTTCAGGTAAGAGATTGGAACTAGGAGCTCGAGACAAGGCATCTGCAACATTATCATCTGCCCCATGCTTATACTGGATTTCGTAGTAAAATCCTAAGAGCTTGGAGACCCACTTCTGCTAGAAAGAAGTGGTTACCCTTTGATTGAGGAAGTATTTCATACTTTGGTGGTCCATTTTAATGATAAAATGATGCCCTTGGAGAGGGTTCTGCCACTTTTGAGTAGCATGGACTATAGCTATCAGTTCCCTTTCATATGTAGACAAGGCTTGGTTTCTGGGCCCCAACACTTTGCTAGTAAAGGCAATTAGGCTCCCCTTTTGTTGAAGAACAACCCCTATACCCACACCTGAAACATCACATTCCAACACAAAAGCGGCTGGAAAATCAGGTAGTGTAAGCAATTGAGGAGATGCCATGGTTGATTTAAGTTGCTGGAAGGCCAAATCAGCATCTTGTGTCCAATGGAACCCATCTTTCTTGGTCAACTGATATAAGGGATGACAAATCTTTCCATAAGCTGGAATGAATTTTCGGTAATACCCTGTCAAGCCTAAAAGCCCCCTGAGTTCTTTGACATTGCGAGGAGGAAGCCAATCAATGGACTGAATCTTTGCTGGATCTGCGGATACCCCTTCTCTAAAGACTATATGGCCTAAGTACTCCACTTGACTTTGACCAAAAGAACATTTTTTTCTTCTTCACAAATAACTGATGTTGCTGCAAAATCTCCAAAGCTTTGGACAAGTGTAATAGGTGGTCCTCCCATGTTGTACTATAGACGAGGATGTCATCGAAAAAGACAAGGATAAAATGCCTTCAACGTGGTCTGAATATTGCATTCATAAGACTTTGAAAAGTAGCTGGAACATTGGTTAAGCCAAAAGGCATAACCAAAAACTAATAATGGCCCTCATGGGTTCAGAATGCTGTCTTTTCAATATCTTCAGTGTTCATTCGAATCTGGTGGTACCCCGAGCGCAAATCCAGTTTAGAAAAATATCTGGCACCATACAACTCATCCAACAAATCATCAATCAAGGGAATATGGTATTTTTCCTTGATGCTAATGTTGTTTAGCTCCCTGTAGTCCGTGCATAACCTCCAGGTTTTGTCTTTCTTCTTGACTAACAACACTGGAAAAGAAAAAGGATTGTGGCTAGGCCTGATCAAACCACCATCCAAGAGTTCTTGCAAAACTTTCTTGATTTCACTTCTTTGTAGTGGGTCATAATGATAAGGCCTTATGCTAGGAGGTTTAGTACCCAGGATTAAGGGAATTTGATGGTCATGCTCCCTTGGAGGTGGTAATTCAGTGGGAATCCCAAATACCTCTTCAAAAGTACTCAAGACCCTATGCAGGTCCTGCAACTGTTGAGTGCTCAAATCAGAGGCTTCTAACTTGTTTCCCTCCAAGGAATAAAGTAGGACTCCCAAAGTAGAGTTATATAGCTCTTTGTCAATATTGCATAAACTGATGTCATGCAACTGGGAAGAAGGAAGTGGGGCTGAAGACTGAGTGAGTTTGAAAGCGACCTGATCCATCGAGAACTTCATAGCGAGTTGTTGAAAATCTCAGAGCATCGGGCTTATGAATGATAGCCACTGGACCCCCAAGACAACATCACAACCGCCCAATGGTAACACAAACAAATATGTGGTGCACTTGTACCCCCCAATCTCCATGTGCACATGTTGACAGCAACCTTGACTTCTCACCTTACCATCATCTGCTATCATCACCTTAAATGGTTTTGTGGTTTGAAACTGCCAACCAAAATTTTTCAATAACCTATAATCAACAAAATTATGGGTGCTTTCGGAATCCAAAAGGATGGTGATAGGTAGGTTGTTGATGATCCCATCAACTTTCATGGTCTTGACTGATTGTTTCTCTTTGGTACCATAGAAAGCACAAGCACTCAGAGACATATTGTGCAACTCTGATTCCACCGATTCCAATTGTTCCTCCTCGATTACCAAATCATCACACATATCAAGCATCAGAAGCTGTTTATGCAAATACTTTTGTCCCTTAGCCCATTTTTCTTCGAAAAACCAACACTCACCCTTATCCTTCTTCCGTTGTACCTCATCGGGGTCAGCTTTTTGTATGGTAAGGCAAATTGTTTAGGTTGAGGAGTAGCTAAAGTAGGTAGTGCCAATGCAGAAGGCTTAACAAAGGGAGTAGGTTTAGGAGGGAAATGCTTCAATTCATAGAGGTGGTGGTTCTTTCTCTGATCCATCAGCCGCCATTACTGATTCGGCGTTACCCACACCACTTGTACCTAAGAAGGGTGATTTTCGCTGCATCAAAACCCCTGACTACCAACGGTGTGACCAGTTTAATGGCGGTGGTTATCTTTCTCGCCCACAGTGGCCCTAACGGTTGGAATTTCCCCGATTCCAGAGTTGAGCAATATTTTGCTTATTATAACACTCCTGATGTCCAGAAAGTGGTCACTACATCTTTTCACTTCGATGGAGAACCCCTTCAGTGGTTCCATTGGAGAAATTGCATTCATACCACTCATGCTTGGGGGGAATTCACAGTCGCCTTGTGCTAGGAGTTCGGGCCATCCGAGTTCAACAATTGCACTAAATCCTTGTTTAAACTCCGCCAAATAGGTACTCTCAAGGACTATATACTGGAATTTAGAAAGCTAGCTAATCATAATCCTATCAGTGGTGCTGCGAAGAGATCAGGCAGGAAAGTTGGATTTGGGTTTAGGGTTTGGATCTTATTGAAGAGGTGGGTTTTGTTAGTGTTTGGGCCCAAAATATCGGTTTGAGCCCAAAATATCGATTTGGGCCGAGATGTATTCTCGGCCCGGAAGGCCGTACAAAAAGGTTACTGTGGATCATTTAGTTCATGGGCTTCCTAACCTAGGTCGGTCAAGTCATGCTGCGAGACGAATAATTGAATCCTGGCGCAATAAGGAGTCTCGGCAAGATATGGATAGAAGTGAATCCGGTTTGATAAAGGATTGGGTTCAAAGTCATAGCAGGGCCGGCCCTAGCCCAGTGCCACAAGGGCTACTGTCCAGGGCCCAAAAATTAAAGGGGCACCAAAATAATAAAACCCAAATAACTAGGTATAAAAAAATAAAAAATAAAAAATACTAGAGCCCAATTTCCAAATAGGGGGACGGCCCAAGATTGACAACATATTAAAGGGGCCCAGGTTTTATGCATTAAAAAAAATTATAAAAAAAATTATAAAAAAAAAAGTCACACACACACTCATAACAGGGACCACTCTCGGTCTCATAAACCCTAATTTCTAACCATTTTCCCGATTCCCCCCCCCCCCGCACCCCCTCCCTTTGTTCCCCAATCCCCACTAACTTCCAACCTTTTCCCAATCCCCCATCCCCTTTGTTCCCCAATCCCTTCCCCACCCACTTCCCCTGTGCCTTGCTGCACTGATGTGAGTGAGCAGCAGCCAGACAGACAGCACAGCAGGAGGAGGTCCCTCTCCTCCTTATTCTCAACGTGACAGCACAACACCATTCATTTGGGTATTGGAATTTGACTACAAGTGCATTCATTCATCACCAACCCTTTTGAGTTTTGAGGTAACTAATTTTTAAAATTTGAATTATCAATTCATAATTTAATATAAAACGTTGTAAGTGACATAGAAATATAATTATATGATAATTGATGTATAGAATTGTTGTTGTGGATGAATTGAATTCTTGATTAATTAAATTATTTGATTTCATTTTAAACTCAATATTTAGGTTCAATTTTATCAATTTGTATATGTTAGACTATGTGTTAGTGTTTTTATAATATATAATATATGTTGGACTGATAATTTTGATAGGAAATTTTTGTTATATCATGTGTAGGTAATTTTTGCAAACAAATTATCGAAGCCATGCCTTTTAGGAAACAACTCTCTGGTAATATGAAAAGGAAAAAAAAAAGCAAAGGATAACGAAATTGCCGAAAGTTTAAGAGGATCTCTTACTAAATTTTTCTCTACAAAGAATGAGTCGGTTGAAAATTTGAGAGAAAATGATGTTAGTGAAGAGTCACAAAATGTTGTTGGGGAGTCTCATGATCATGAAATTGGTGGTTATGATGGTGGTGATTTAGAAGAAAATGTTGGTGATGAGTCTCAAGACCATAAAAATGGTAGTGATTTAGAGGAAAATGTTGGTGATGGGTCTCAAGATCATGAAAATGGTGGTGATATAGATTTAAATGTTGATGATGATCATATTGGTGTAGAGGAAAATATTGAATCTCCCGAACCTACATTCCATTTAAACATTTATGATCCAAGAATTTGGGATGGTCTTAATGCAGAAATGAGAGCCTTACTTGTAGAAAAGGGACCAATTCGAGAAACTAATCTCACTTATCCTAAGGACAAACTCTCTAGAAAATTTTCCTCACACTACTATGATCGAAAATTACCAACGGGTGAAATTTATGATAGGAAATGGCTCGTGTACTCAAAAGAGTTGGATAAAATCTTTTGCTTTTGTTGTAAATTGTTTAAAACAATTACCTCAAAAAGTGAGTTAGCAAAAGATGGAATTAGTGATTGGAGACATCTTGGTGTGAAGCTTGATCAACATGAAAAGAGTAAAGAGCATCTCACTAATTCGAGAACTTGGGTTGAGTTGAAAAGTAGATTGACAAAAAATCAGACAATTGACAAAGAATTTCAAATGCGAATCAAGAAAGAGACAAATCATTGGAAACAAGTGATGCTTAGAATTATTGCTGTTGTGAAATGTTTAGCCATACGTAATATAGCATTTCGTGGAACAAATGAAAGACCTTATGAGGACTCTAATGGCAACTTCTTAGGTTTACTTGAAATGATTGCGGAGTTTGATCCAATAATGCAAGAGCATTTTCGACTCATTGAGAATAAAGAGATTCATCACCACTATTTGAGCCATAAAATCCAAAATGAGTTGATAGTTACTTTAGCTTCAAAAGTCAAAACCGCAATCATTAAAAAAGTAAAAGAAGCCAAATTTTTTTCTGTCATTCTTGATTGTACTCCTGATGCAAGTCATGTGGAACAGATGACTTTAATTTTGAGATGTGTTGACTTGTCAAGTAGGTCAATACATATAAGGGAGTATTTCATGGAGTTTTTAAGTGTGGAAAATACATCAGGACAAGGACTTTTTAATGAGTTGCAAGATGTCCTAAAGTCTCTTGATCTTGATATTGACAATGTGAGGGGACAAGGTTATGATAATGGATCTAACATGAAAGGGAAACACCAAGGTGTCCAGAAAAGATTCCTAGAGATAAATCCCAGAGCCTTTTATATGCCATGTGGTTCTCATTGTCTTAATTTAGTAGTTTGTGATATGGCAAGTTCATGTGTTAAAGCAAAATCTTTTTTTGGAGCATGCCAATGCATATATACGGTGTTTTCCAACTCTACAAAGCGTTGGAATATTTTGCTTGAACATATTGATGGGTTAACTTTGAAGTCATTGTCAACTACTAGATGGGAAAGTCACATTGAAAGTGTTAAAGCAATTAAATCTCAAGTAGCCCAGGTTAGAAATGCTTTGTTTATGTTGGTGGAAATTACTGAGAATCCCCAATTGAGTAGGGATGCCGGATGTTTAGCATCAGGAGAACTTTCCAGTTTTGATTTTGTATTAAGTTTGGTTATTTGGTATGACATTTTGTTGAAGATTAACATGGTGAGCAAAAAATTACAATCTGAAGACATGCGTCTTGATGTTGCTGTAAAGGCACTGGAAGCACTTGTTATCTTTTTTGAAAACTACAGAGAAACTGGTTTTGCTTCTGCCATGCGTGATGCTAAAGAAATTGCACTTGATTCGGAAATTGAACCTGTTTTTCAAACTAAACGTCATAGACCTAGAAAAAGACATCATGATGAAGTTGATGGTAATGAGAGGGAACAACAGTCTGCTGAAGAATCATTTAGAACAGATTATTTTCTTGTTGTAGTGGATATTGCTCTTTCTCAACTGAAAAATAGATTTGAACAGTTAAAGGCTTTTGAATCTATTTTTGGCTTCTTGTTTGATGCATCGAAGTTAATTTCATTGGATGATCAACAGCTAAAAGAAAATTGTATGAATCTTGAAGCACATTTGAAACATGGAAATACCATGGATGTAGATGGAGCCGACTTATGTTCCGAATTACAGGTGTTGCAAATGATGTTACCTGAAGAAGCATTTCTCTCTAATAACCCTTGGACATCCATGGAAATAGCAAACTTTGTAAAAGAAACTGACATGTGTCCTAATGTCATGATTGCTTATCGTGTACTGTTGACTGTACCTGTGACCGTGGCATCTGCAGAAAGAAGTTTTTCAAAATTGAAATTATTAAAATCTTACTTGCGGACCACTATGACTCAAGATAGGCTAAATGGATTAGCAATCTTATGCATTGAAAATGATGAGATTGAAGACTTGGAGTATGATGATATAATTGATGATTTTGCTTCAAAAAATGCTAGAAGACAATTTCTTAAAGGTTGAAATTTCAAGGAGCTTTGCTAGGAATGGTTGTATATGATTGTATTTTTTATTGTCGGGGTTTAGGTACTATGTCCCCCCCGTTGTATATTTTCTCAAGTAATATAATTTGGGCGTGAGGGCCTAGCCCCCCAGCTTCGACTGGGTTCCAGCCCTCGTTAAATATTTTTTTTTTTTAACATATGTTTTCGTAATAAAAAAAGGGCACATTTTGAGCTTTCGCACCGGGCACCCAAAAACTCAGGACCGGCCCTGAGTCATAGTGAAAATAAGACTGGTCGAGATGGTGTTTGATGAGAAGAAGAAATCTTAATCCGCGTAGGGTTGTAACTCGGTCTAGAAAGTGGCTGGTGCTATAAATAGAAGAGGCTGTGCATCGTTCAAGCCCCCTCTAATTCAACACACAACTGCCCTGCGCAAATTCTCTCAACAACCTTGAGACTTTTTCTTTTTCTTTTTTCGCCAACACACATTCAGTTTGGATAAACAGCACTGTGAAGGCAACCGGTGATATCTTCAGTCGGCATATATAGCAATATCACCGTAGAACCAGCCAGTCTCGCAGCATCTTCAGTCGGCATAGATAGCACTGCGTCGATGGTGACTGGTTATCTATCCAAGTCTCGGTCGAGAAGGATTTCTGAAAATCCTTGTTGGTCGAGGTCATCTCCTTAGCCTTCTCGGCGAAGTGAGGTGTTATAGTTTATTAGGCTCGGCACATTGCATGCCGAGTTAGTTTATGATTGGATACTCTCAAGTGGGATTTAGAGTTCGACATTCCGACGGCCGAGCCACGTTTATTGTTAAGACATAAATCCGCTTTGAGTATTTGTGCCCTTACACTTTGGTGTCGATTCGGCGTAAGTTTACTCTGACGAATACCATCACTGTGACTGAATCCGACGGTGACGATTTGTGAACTTCGTAAGAATAGTAGCCTTGTCTTCAGGTTCGAGAACCCAAGAGGCCGAGACGTGTTCCTTCCTCGGCCGCAATCGCAAAACGCAGAAGTCAGCCGCGCACCCAACGCAACATCGACAAATTTTACTCCTCGGCTGAGCTCGGCTGACGAGTTGGCACGCCCCGCATTCAACCGAATGACGTAGTTAGCTCATAGATTACTTGGCCTGCGCGCCACGTAGGTTTGGTAGTTTTTAGGGTCAACAGTTAGATACTTGGTCTTTATGGGGGTCTAGGGTTAGGGTTTTGGATTGGAAATGTGATGGTTTGAAATTAGGGTTTTCTTGTTGAGGGGCTTCATCTTAAATTTGGTTCATGGTCACATCGGGAATTTCGGCAGGAGTAATGGCCATGGTGATGATCTGGTTCTAGTTTTTGAATTTCAATGGTGGAGGCATGTGGAAGAAGAAGACGGCTGCTACATAATAAAATGTTTTATTAGTTTATTGTCCACGTAGCTTAAACTTGACATTCCCATCAGCAAAAATGTGGGTTTTATATTTGCCACGTCATTATTTAACTATCAAATTAATACAAAATAAAAATATAAGTAAATGTATGAGATGAAATGTTTTAAAGATGCTATATGAGATTGAAATTGCACCCAAGCCTGAGGGTGCAAAGTGCAATTTACCCTTGTATTTTTGTTTCTTAATTTTCTTTCTGAGCAGGATAGCTAGGTTAGCTGCAAGTTTGTAGGGAAATCTCTATATATATAAAGGTTGGCTATCAATACTTCATTCTGGCAAAATACTTTTTTGCCGATCCTGATTTTACATGGTATCAAAGCAGGGTTAATCCTTGATATGCGGCATATCATATGCCTCACCTTTTCTCTTTTGCTGCCGAGTTCTCTCGCGCAACGACCATTTTTCTCCTCTTTCATTTTGTGTCATTGATACCAGCCATGGGTTACGACCAAAGCTCGGATGAGGGCAGCTAAAAGCTTATAGTCCAATTTTTATCAATATTCTCGTCTCTGATTACAAATTATTCTACTTGGTGCAAATCGCTTTCTGACACCCAATTTCAACAAATCATCTCCATCATAAACAACAAGAGAACTGAGCCGTTAACTGCTCCTCAAGCCAATGTTGCAAGCAGTACGTCGGCTTTGTCTAAACTCCCAGTGCATTTTCGCACATGGTTGATTGGCAATGGAGACTGACCACATCATGTCTTCACCACACTTGCTTGAAAACTTGTCTTTAAAATCATATATACAATTGAGAAATGTTTTGGGGGTGTCTAGTTTCACGGTTGACCTTATGTCGATTAGCAAGATTACAAGTGGTTTGAGTTGTTTAAAACCTTTTTTTCCATATTTGTGTATTTTTGAGGACTAGGTTACGGAGAAGACGATTGATCTAGGTAAACAGCATGGGGGACTTTATTACCTTGTGGTGTTAGTGTCTCAACGATCTTCTTCTTTCAACAACATATCATCCTGTCATCTTGTCACCGTTTCTTTTGATTTGTGGCGTCAACTTTTGGGCCACATTTCTAGAATCTAGTAATGAATTCTTCCTTAACTAAAAAACTTATGCAATTGAGAAAACAACTTAAATTGGGTACACAACTTCAATTAGGAAAATAACTTCAATTGGAAAAACAACTCCAATTAAGAGAATAATTCCAATTGGAAAAAACCACTCCAATTGGAAAAACAACTACAATTTGGAAAACAACTCTAATTGGAAAACCCACTCCAATTGGAAAAACAACTTATTCCTCTAATGTTATAATTCTTAATAGACTTAGGACAACTCATCATGGGCTGGAAAAACCTAACATAATGTGATGCCCATTAGCAGCAGGCCATGCACTCTAAAGTTGATGCCTTAGAGCCAACAACACCTAGACTCTCACTCAAATTCCTTCCGAGAAACACCCCATTGATTGTTAATAGGTGTATAGAATCTCAACCACTGTTACGATAGGTCTATTGAGCGTTATAAAGCTCAACTTGCGGAAAAAGGGGTTCACTCAAATTGAATGCCTTGACTATCACGACACATTTTCTCCCACGGTGAAGATGACCTTCGTGCGTTCTCTTCTTGCTGTTGCTATTAACCGTAATTGGTCTTTCCACCAGCTTGACGTCAACATGCTTTCTTTCATGGCGATCTTCATCAAGAAATCTACATGTCTCCACCTCCTGATTTTCGACGCCTGGGGGGGGGGGGGGAGAAACTTAAATGTCTCCTCAACAAGTCACCATATGGTTTAAAGCAAGTCTCTCAGCAATGGTTTGCTAAATTCACTGAAACTATTCAGACAACTAGTTTTGTTCAGTCAAAAACGGATTATTGTTTATTTACCCACAAGCAAAATCAGTCTTTTTATTGCTTTGCTAATCTATGTTGATCACATAGTGATTACTGGAAACAATGAGTGTGATATCAGTCACCTCAAAAAATTTCTCTTTACTCGCTTTCGTATCAAAGACCTTAGGCAATCTGGTCGTGGGAGTGGCGTTATAGCCGGCTCGCCCTCTTCTCCTAAATTTGCACCATCTGTACAACTATGAGAAGTCCTTCCGCTCGTTGTTTTGTATAGCTCGACTCACTTAGGTGAACTTTTAAAAATCTCCCAAGCATGTTGCAAATTAAATTTTGCGTGGTTGCATGATTTATTTCTAGCTCAAACAATCGGTGTGCTTTCCACTCCTACGCATATAGTAAAGGAAAACTAATAAGATGAAAAATGTGAATACAATTAAAACTTTAACATTTAAAGATGTGGACTTACCATATCTTCTACATTGGTAAAACATGGTGGATTACAATATGCTGCACTTGAAGATGCACTCCATAGTTGACCTTGTTGGTTGAGAGTTTTGAAGTGAGACTTAACATCCTCCTTGTAGTTGAGGTTTTGCCCTAGAGTGCCCAAATTGTTACAAGAAACTTTTTGTAAATGTCCCCCACATAGTATCAATTGTTTGAAAGCGACCAACAGAACCATCTTCGGCGATCTACACCCAAGCTAAGCATAAGGTGACATATTCACCATGAAGCCAATTTTCATTTCTAGCACTCTCTTTGTCTGCCATATGAGCTAAATTTGAAAGGAGAAGGGAATGATCGAAGAAATTTTGGTAGTGAAATATGAGAAAATTGATTTCTTTTATGGATATTTGTAGAGTTTTGGAGGAGTTTTACATTATGTTTGGATGAAGAAATATAAAGTTACTAAGGAATTTTAAAATGACAAAAATTAAAATGACATGATTTTATTTTCTAGAATTTGTAAATTTTTTTGTTTGGTTAACCTAGGCTGTATAAAAGAAAAAAGTTTCAAAAACGACTGCTGGAATGGAACAGTCAAGAAATCTGGGCCGCACAACAAAGTTGTCGTTGGAAAGGCCTATAGGGTTTAGGAACGCTCCTCTTTGTATCATGACTCAAGAGGCACGCCAGTTGATGGATGACAACGACTAACGCATCTGGGCCATTAAAAATGGGATTGTTGTGAGCTTGACCGCAAAGAATCTCTCGAGTCAATGGAACTGATGCTCATGTCCACTTTTTTGGATTTCACGTGATGCTCCACCCCTAAATTCTTATTTTCTCGCCCCCAAAATACATCCCTTGGAGATGATTTGGACCCAAATGCTGCTTTTTTTTTGCCCCACCCCTCCGTTGGAGACAGTTTAACCATCCTTGGGAGGCTTGAGGACTGTTTCCCTTCCACATTTTTTACCGGAGTTATATTCTAAACTAGTATAATTTGCAAAACTTTGAATTCAAGTCCAAGAGGGCAAGCTGACTGCCTTGGCCAATTTGTCTAACCCCCACATGTGCACATATTTGTTTTCATTCAAGAGTCTGTTGTGTTGTATTCTTGCCCAGAAAACACAAAAAGGGAAACTCACATTCAATTGTGGACATAAAACAACATTATATTATCAAATGAATAAAAGTGAAAAGATGATACTCAAAATCATATATACTAAACATGAGTTTCCTCTGGCAATGTAGATCACCAGTGTCCGGACGGAAATGCCCTTGCTTTGTTTGGGGTTTTGTCCAAGAGGGCAAGCTGACTGCCTTGGCCAATTTGTCTAACCCCCACACGTGCACATATTTGTTTTCATTCAAGAGTATGTTGTGTTGTATTCTTGCCCAGAAAACAAAAAAAGGAAACTCACATTCAATTGTGGACATAAAACAACATTATATTATCAAATGAATAACAGTGAAAAGATGATACTCAAAATCATATATACTAAACGTGAGTTTCCTCCGGCACTGTAGATCACCAGTGTCCGGACGGAAATGCCCTTGCTTTGTTTGGGGTTTTGGCGCTGCTGTCTGAGTTTTGTACACTGGAATGTCACTTTTGCCCACACTGGGTGGGCCGTTTTCAGCTGGCCGAATTGCCCTTGGGCTTTTTTATGGTTTATGGTAGTTTATGGTGGTTCCTGCAGGAATAAGGAGGGAATTTTGTGTGCCACGTGTTGATGATCGCGCTGTGCTCTTTTGGGCTTTTTATTTGGTTCCTTTTTGTTTTCTTTCCTTTCTTATTCACCTTGCCCGTTCTCTTTTGCTCTTGGTTTCTTTTTTCTTTTGTTCTCCACTGTGTGCTTCCGTTTGGCACGCTTTTGTGTTATCGTCTTCTCAGCCGTCATTTTCTCGCTTCGCAGCTGCTTGCTTCGTTCGACAACTCTGTGGTGCGTGATTTTCTTTGGATTTTTATCTTCATTTGTAGATTTTTGTGTTAGTTTTGCAAAACGGGGTTTTTTTTTTTGGTTGTGTTTGGAAAGATCTGGACTTTAGCATTTTAAACTCTGGCAGGGGTCGCCGTCTGTGGGGAGAAAGGTCTCTATTTCAGTTTTTGAACCATAGGAGAAAATCCAAAATTTAGACACAGGTTTGTCAAAAATTGAGAAATCAAAGAGGCTTTCAGGGGTTTTAGATTGTATTTCTTAATCACCGTGTCATTTACTCTTAATTGCCAACATCAGCCATGGCTGCTTGCTAGAGGTTTTCAGAAAGTTAGAGAGAGAGAGAGAGAGAGAGAGAGAGAGAGAGAGAGAGAGAGACAGTTTGGGTTATTCTGTTATGGGGGTCACGGGAAGATGAGGGTCTAAAGTGGGAAGAGAGACAGTTTGGGTTATACTACTGTAATCCGTTCTCAGTGTATACAATTTTTGTTTTTCCTTTTGAGCCTTTTGTTTAACAAATTTTTTTATTTGTTTTTGGCTGGCGTTCGGTCTGCAGATACAACTTTTGTTTAAATTTTGGTTTTTTTTTTATTTTTATTTATTTTTCAAATTTTGCCTGTTTTGTTTATGTGTTGAGATGCCCAGTTTTCCGACGTACTATTGGAAAATGACTTCTCTTACTCCCATGACAAATATTCAGGTATTGCATATTGGATTCGTTTTGGTTTTCAGAAAACAGACAGGTAATTCTTTGTTTCTGCAGGTGAAGATAATAGACACGAACAGAGTATTCCTACACATCGGAATAACGTGTCAACTCCAAACTAGCAACCAACAGACTATCCCTAACACTCACAAAGTCACACGGGCCACTACCAGGAAAGCACCCTCCAAACCTCTACATCAGCATCCAAGTAAATCCCACTCCTGCTCTGCTTCATAAGTTCATTGTTATTTCCGTAATATATTCTGATTTCTAGAACTGTAAATTCGCATTTGGAAATGAATTTTCTGTGCAAATTTGGATATTTCGATGTTGGTTAAAGTTAGGGGAATGACTCCGATTTTGTTACTCAATTAATTTACTTTTTTGTGTATCTCAACCTTCTGATTGATTTCCTGCATCATTGCTTAGTTTTACTCACTACTCACTGAAACTTGAGTGAATTTTTTTACCTTATGACCCCATATGTGATTATCAAGTCCATGATTGTCTTTTGATCAGTTTTCCTTTGAAGTGAATGCCAAACTGCAGAAGTTTTCAGCCTTTTTTGCAGCTATGTTGTTTTTAGATTCCAGCCAAAAAAATCTGTCCAAGAGGTGAGTAAATTTATTTGATGGACCTGTTTGATTTGTAAAATTTATGGGAGAGAATAGGTAATTGCATCTAGACAGGTGGAAGTGGTTCTTGTACAAGTCCCAGAATTCATCTCTGCCAAATAAAATCAATGTGAGGCATGTGGAGTGTATAAAGTAAAAAGATTTTCTATTCAAAATAGAGCACAAAGACGAGAAACCGAAAAGAACATATCAAGATTCTCCTCTCTGATTTTTGAACCATCACTGCCCACTCTGGCCAGTGAACTTGGAGAAAAGGCAAATGTGAGGGTTAAGATTTTTCAAAGACTATCATTAGTTCGGTATTTATGGATTTCAGATTAATTTACGTTTGCAAAAGAATTTCCTGAGAAATAATGTATAAACCTCAAGGAAGACGATCCATGAGGCGTAAATAAAGCAGACATTCGACCTAAACTTTCTCAACTTTTCCCCTTTACCAAAAAGACCCCCAATGAACGTGGTGAAAGTTTACAGTGACTATAACTCGGATGCATAAAATCATACGGGGGATGAAATAGAACGTAATATATATCCTCAAAAACAAAGCTGATAGGCTAACAGAGAAATTTGAAGGGGAAGGGCAATAGATTGAAGGGGAAGCGCAATAGATTTCCCAGACTCCCATGTCAAGTAACAATTCTTGATACTATATACGACATGGGTACGCTCAACATATTGAACTGTAACCAAACAGATGATAGTAAGCCTAGCAAATAGTAATAAATGCGCCATTAACTAGGGAATTTTAAAGATTCTGAGAAACTACCTGTTCTTCAACCTTCATATGCTTAGAGAACAGCTTTGCTGCACGACATTCATTAGTCAACAACCGGAAGCCCCTACAGGAACAGAATAAAGGTTCAGTGATATGCATGTAACAAAGGTCTGGTGCTACTGAGACATTTTTTATGAAATTCAAACTTCAGTTTGGCATTATCAAATTTGCAAATGGTTCAAGTTATGGTACAATAAGAAAGGAAACCAACGTATTTAACCTTACAAGTTCTAATGCTCTCAACGCAGATGTACTAATAATCCTTTTTCCATCCACGAGATCCTTTTCACAAACTTCTTGTTTCCATGATGGACCAAAAGCTTCCTTCACATGTTTCCCCCAGATGCTGACATCTTGATCCAAGCTTTCAGACTGATCCAGAATACTCTTATCTGCAAAAGTAGACGAATAAATTCAAGTTCGTTCCTCAGACGGTGGCATTTTCACATTGTGCACAAGTAATTCAAAGTAATCCATTAACTCCACGTATACAAAATAAATAAAGCTGAACATAAATTCAACATCAATACTGAACTAGTTTGACTGAATTTCCAAACATAGCTTCAACCAATCACACTAAGGCCATCTCCAACCGATCCGGCCAGAGGACCATAGGGTCAAAAATAATATGAAATGACACCAAAACCGTCTCCAACCGAAGGCTAGGCCAAAAACACCAAATTAGGCCAACCGGCTGGCCCAAATGAGCTAGCCAGCTAGCCCCGGGCCAACCCAAATTTCAAATGCCAACGGCTACTGATGTCAGCATTATGCCAGTAGCCGTTGGATTTGAATTTTTTTTATTTTTTAGAACAAAATTTAAAAAAAATGATAAATTTTTAAATTTAAGTTATAGTATTTAAATTGAAATAATAAATTATGTTTGGGCTATGGCACTTTGACCCTCTCGGTTGGAGATGACTTTTTGTCACAATGCTATGTTTGACCTATGACCCTTTGCCCCCTTTGTTGAAGATGGTATGAAATATTGTATGACATTGTTCATTAAAATATAATTTTTTGGAGGACTATAGGACTAAAGGGAGCCCTGGCCCTCATTCGGTTGGAGATTGCTTAATATGTTGAAGTTCCACTGTCTTAGCCTTGAATTTTGTCATAGTTGAATCTTAATACCTCACAAAAACTATATCCTGTCATCTGCTTGCTATTTTTAGTTGGAAAAAATCCCAGAAAAGTGAGTATTTACAAATGTTTCATCTCAAAAAAATAGATTAAAAAAAAAAAGAGAAAATAAACTAAGACAAATTAATAAACTAAAAGGTACCATTGAAGGACTCCAACTCGAGATAAGAAAGCTAACGCCGTTGGCAGACTGAAACTTGTCCAGAAAGAAGCTGAGCTGCGCCGACACTGACGCCGGTTGTACCTCACCGTCGCTTAAACCGTCGCTGTTTTGGCTGCTTTGATTGCTCGCTTTCTCGTCAATTGGGTTTTCATTGCTGCCGCCATTGCTGAGCCGTTGCTTCTTCTCCTTCTTCCTCTTCTTTGTCTTAGGGCCGAGCGGGTTGCCCTTGTTGTTTCTGTGAGACAGCTTCGATGGCTTCTTCGCCTTCCCGCTCCCTATTTTTGCAGCTGCTGGTTGATTACTGCTAAAACCCTAAAAAGTTGAAAACTTGGAACTTTCTTAACAGTTATTAGCCATTATGCCCTCGATTTATTTCGACAATTCAATGTTTGCCCATTCACCTTTTTTTTTTCAATTTTTTTCTAAACAAACAATATTATTTACTTAATTCAAATTTGATTTTGTTGAAAATCAAACTTAAGACATTTCACTTATAAATGGAGAAGAATACCGGTAACCCATTCACTTTTAAGTCAATGGAAAGAGTGAATTGAAAATTGTGAGTTTTAATAACAAGGGCTTGGGATAAGTTTATTTTAACAAAAAAATCATCATATAATTTTATTTAATGAAAAAGACTTAAACTTTAATGAACATGAGTGAAATTTTAATGAAAATAACAAAGGTTTAATTTAATAAAATAGAAAATAGAAAAAAGCAATAAAAATCTGACGCATGTGACTGTAAAAACTGAAATTCCTGCAATGAATGAGACAAGAACACGTGCACAAAATAATATTTGTATTAATGATTCAGGGGTTACAATCTCTTCTACAAATTTAGCCTCTGATTCGATCTTCGTAATGTGTAGATTTATGGATTGTGCTGTTGATCCAAGGGCCGTTGGAGTTTGATCTTGAAGGTTGACGAACGGATTTTCAAGGGAGCTTTTGGGCTTGATCTTGAAGAAACAATTGTGCAGATTTCTTCAAGGGGCTTTTGGGCTTAATCTTGAAGGTTGATGGGTGAACAGATCTTCAAGGGCTTTTGGGCTTGATCTTGAAGAACGGTTGGATGTGTGGATTTGTTTACGTTGTTGATCCAAAGGGCCGTTGGGGCTTGATCTTAGGATGAACGGACGATGAACGATGAACACTTTCTTCGAGGGGCCATCGAGGCTTGATCTTGAATTGGTGGAAGTTCTTCAAGGGGCGTCGGGGCTTGATCTTGAAGGAGGATTTGACGAAGAACGAAGAGAGCTTTCTTGATCCTTCGAGATTCGCTTGGGAGCTTTAGAGTTTCAAAGCTTCAAGGTTTTTGAGTAATGTGAATTGGTTATGAATTGGTCCTCCTAAACTGAATGAAATGGCCTTGTATTTATAGAATTTTTCAAGGCCTAATTTTGAATAAAATATTCAGATGAAATAAATCATTTCTGCCAGGTGTTGACACTTGTCCTTATTTGATGACTTTTCTTATTTATTTTGATTTTTTCGTTTAGTCACACGCTACGTGTAAAATTTATGTGACACGTGAGCGTTGAAATTGTAATTATTGGTCACCATTTATTTCACCGAAATTTCGATGTCTACAAATGCCCCCATTTCAAGGTGCGTCGTATACATGTGCTTGTCACGTGTAGGAGATGCGTTTTGAAGTCCCTTAATGTAGATGTCGATCCAAGGGCCATTGATGCTTGATCTTGAATTAGGCTGGAGATTTCTTCAAGGGTTGTTGAAACTTGATCTTGAATTGGGCTGGAAGTTTCTTCAAGGGCCGTTGAGGCTTGTTCTTGAACTTTGTTTGAAATTTCTTCAAGGGCCGTCGAGGCTTGATCTTGAATTAAATTGGACCACAAGGAGCTTCACGTGGTAGATGATCTTTGGCTTTGGTAGTGGATGAATTGACATGTATTTTGTTGCGCTTGTTGACTTTCCACAGCTTTGATCTTGAACTGAATTGGAGGATTTTCTAGTTTCCTCCAATTGTTGACTTTCCACAGGCTTATTCTTGAACTGGGCTGAGAGTTTTCTTCTGCTAGACTTACCCCAAAGTGTCTGGATTTACTCATTTTATCTGGAGCTGAATTTGGTTCAAGGATGGTGGACACTTGATCTTGAATCGGACGTGATTTCTTCAAGTTGGTGACTTGATCTTTAAGGATTTGATTCAAGGGTGGTGAATTGGTACGTGCAGCTCACAACGCATAGCGAGTCGACTCAAGAATTTGAGGGTCAAAACAAGTCCGCCAAATCTAGAGTACTTGCAACCCTGACGATATGAGATATTTTTGCTTTTGAAGAAGTAGCAGATGAATCGGCACGTGTTTTGCTGTGCTTGTCTCCACATGCTTCAATGTATCATTTTAACTTGCCTTATCTATTCTTCAGGCAGATGTGGTATCTTCTGCTAGACTTGTCTATTTCCCCGGCAGAGCAATGCTAGGTAAGCAATCAGGGAAGAGTTCCAGGCAGTCGGTTCCAGACTGGGAGTTTGACTTCAAGTTCCGACTGATTGCTCTCTTTCTTTTTGTCTTGCAGGTAAGAACAAGGACAAGGAAAATGACAGGGAGAAAGCATGATATGAGATACTTTTGCTTTTCAAGAAGTGGTGGTGATTTGACAGCGTTGCACAGCGAAGCTTTGCTCTTCGGCGATGGTTCCAGCGAAAAGCTATTGAAGCTTCTCGAGCTCTTTGATTAGGGCAATGATGCCGAGGTTGGCTTTGATTTAGACTCCTCCATCTGGGTTATGCGGTTTTGCAGGGAAGGGCGTCGTGCTATAGTGATCTGTTATGGCTCATCATTGATCATTCTGCTTCAATCTCTTGCAGTATTTGCCCCCGATACAGGAGTGGAATGCAACCTTTGCATTTAAATGGTCTTCCAAAGCACTACTTCTCAGCGGCGATGAGCACTCGAGAGCAATGCCAGGTAAGCAACCAGGCAAAGGTTTTGGGCAATCAGTTCCAGATCGGAAGTTTGATTTCAGGTTCCGACTGATTGCTTTCTTTCTCCTTGTCTTGCAGGTAAGGCCAAGGGTAAAGGAAAAGACAGGGAAACAACATGATATGAGATATTCTTGCTTTCTACCCTGGTGATATGAGATACTTTTGCTTTGGTGTCATTTGTTTGTAGAGGTATTCCCGGAGAGGAAGAAAACTGAGTATTTCAAGAGGCTCTGCTGGGAGTGTACTATTGGAGGTGAGGAAGGGTTGGGCATTTTTGTAGGTCTGCCTTGCTATGGAGGATGAAGGTCGACATATATAGGAATTTCCCAACAGCCAGTAGTGGCACTATTCCTTTACTTTTGTCATCAACTGTTGGGTAATTGAAACAGTAAGATTCACGCGTTTTCAACTTTGTCAGAAATTTTTGACAAAGTTGCCCGTGATTTCTGCAAAGTTGAGGTTGCGTTTGAAAGGTGCTGACAAATCCGGGAAAGCCGGTATTTTGAAATTCGGAGAGCGATGCCTCTTTGATCTCTGAACAAGCACCTCTTCGATTTCTGAACAAGCGCCTCTTCGATTTCTGAATAAACAGCCCCGTTCCCCTTTTTTTTTTTTTTTATAGAGGCAACAATTGTGTTTTAAAAGCACACTTGAGAGTTGTTGCTTATAGAAGTTTCCCTCTTACACTTCTCAGATCTTGATCTATCCAACCTCTTATTTTCCTTCAACGTCTCTAAAAATGGCTTGCCCATCTGACCGTCGTCTTGATTTGAATATTGGGGAAGATGCCGACATGCCTTCTCAAGATAACATATGGCACCCATCCTTCGTATCCCCCAACGGTTCTCTTACAATTGGGGACTCTGTGATGAAGAACGACATAACCGCCATAGCGGTTGCTAGAAATCTTCTCACCCCCAAGGATAACAGGATCCTTTCCAAGCGGTCTGATGAGCTGGCTGTTCAAGACTCTTTGGCTTTCAGTGTTCAGTGTGCAAGCTTTGTATCGAACATGAGCCAACGTCTTCTTGCTCGAACTCGTCAAGTTGAGTCATTGATGGCTGAGGTGGCGAGTCTTAAGCAAGAGATTAGAGGGCTCCAGCACGAGAACAGAGAGTTGCACATGCTTGCCAATAGTTACTCGACGAGCATGAAGAGAAAGCTTGACCAGCTGTAGGAATCCGAAAGTCGGATTCAGAGTGACCATCAGATGTTTGTGGCTTTACTCCAGAGGCACCTATTGCGTTCATCCTCTAGAGTTTTACCGAGTGTTGAGGCTCCAAACAATCAACCTCCGACGCCTCTTCTTCCTGGAGTTCCGCCGAGTGATGAGGCGCTACCTGATCAACCTTTGTGAAGGCTCCTTCTTGTTTGCTTTCCCTTTTTTCTTTTTTCTTTTTTTTTTTTGTAAATTTTCAGAGATATGAGTAAATGAGCTTTTATTTGACTCAAGGTATATTTATCCAATCGCGGCACCATCACCTTTTTTTTTTTTTTTTAATGCTGCCGGTGCGACTGGCACCATGTGAGTTTCAAACTCCACAAAATTACAACTTGTATATAACAAATATATCCACACATGGCACCATCTTTCAAGTAATGATGTCCATCTTTACTTTTAACTCTTTTTTTTTATTTTATATATATATATATATATATTTGTTTGCTTTCCACATGCCATCATTATTTATTCCAAATGTATGGAAGCAAGGCCCCCCCGTCTTGTTTGCTCTTTTATCAACTTTTTTAATTGACATTTCCAAATCTACTTTCGGCTACCCACTCCATTTGGTTAATCAATAAGACAAAGATAAAGGGACCATGTTCCTTGTTTTGGGGAGAAAAGCAGATGCTTGTTGTGGTGCCAGATATCAAGTTCTTCAATTCCCGTTGTGTATAAATAGACCTTTATGCAAGGTTTTAGACATATATCTGATCCCCATTCCATTTCCTTCAAGTTGCAGAGTGCTTAGGTTGTGCTACGACCACCATTGACTACCTCTTACTGCACTTTTTTTCTTTTTTTTTTTTGCACCGAAAGAATGTTATGTATATATATATATATATATATATATATATATATATATATATAAACACACACACAGAGTTCACACTTTCGATTTTGACTAGTTATATATATATATATGTATATGTTTACGTGGCTTTTGATTTTGACTAGTCATGTGTGCATATACACACACACACACACACACGGTTCACATGGCTTTTGATTTTGATTAGTCATGTGTGCATATACACACACACACACACACACACGGTTCACATGGCTTTTGATTTTGACTCCTTTTATTATTTATTTATTATTATTATTTTTTTTTAGGTACTCACTACATTGGTGGATTTTCTTTGTTGTTTTGACGGAGGTTCCTTTGCTAGTGCTTGGAGCTTGTTGCAGTGCGTCACTTTTACCGTGTGGGGTTGTGCAAAAGACTGCAACGAGTTTATGCTGTGTAGTGCCTTTTGGTCACGACTTTCCTCGGTGGTGACTTCGTCGTTGCCGCTACTTGGAGCTTGTTGCAGTGCTTCACTTTTACCGTGTGGGGTTGTGCAAAAGACTGCAGCGAGTTTATGCTGTGTAGTGTCTTTTGGTCATGACTTTCCTCGGTGGTGACTTCGCCGTGCCTCTTGTCGCTACTTGGAAGGACCGTCTTGCAGCTATCTTCTTTGTTGTGCTGCTCAATTTTGTGGCTGATCTTTCAGTTGCAGCCATGGTATTTTTCAAGTGTTTTAAGAGCAACACCATCACCATTCTTGCAAATGAAGGTGATTCACAAGATAGGGGAACGACCTTGAAGCTTTGTGCGTCGTTGACGGGCTCTAAGGCACTTACCCTTCATGCGAAAGACAACTCGATGCATATCAAGTCGTGGTCTTCTGAAGTATCTTGGGAGGTGACAGTTTTTTGTCGACCAAATATAAAGAAAAATGTGTGTACATCGAGAACTCTTATCTTGAACTCTTCGCACCATGCGCGTGATGATTCTCCGGTTTTGTTTGAGCTTCTTGGTGATCGTATCCTCAACGGAGCTATGACTTGGTGACTTGGAGTAGCACCTTGTCGACTACTGGAGGAGCCGCCTTTGCCGAGTTCTACTGGGAGTGGCTTGAAGATGTCTTGAGCCACTCCAAAGATGTACTTACCAATGTGGGCCTTTATCATGCTGTCTATGCGTCTTTGTTTAGTTATGATCGCCATCCTTCCGTCCTTCGTGCATTCTTTGAGCATTGGTGTCCAACAACTGGAGATGTCGATTTCACTTTGGGATCTCCACAAGATAGGAGGCTTGCCGATCCAAGGAAAGTTTTATGACGAGGTTGTTCCTAGCGGGGAGGAGTTTTCTCATCGCAACAGCCGAGGGTTGCTTGCGAGCTGCCGCTATTTGTTTTGGGCGTACCATAAGCTTTTCAAGAAGTCTTAGAGTAAGTCAGGCGTGAAGATTTCCTCATAGATCCGATTTTGGTATCGGGATGCCATGAAGTAAAAGAGACCTTTGAAGAAAAGTGGCCGCATCAAGATAAAAACGCCTAAGGGAAACTCGGATCCGTCTGGTGTCATTGGTCTAGCTGGACACCGTACCTCTGCCGAGTTGAGGGTATTTGAGGATCTTGGCATAACATCAGAGTACTTGGAAGAATCTTACCTAGCCGTTTTCTTAGCTTGTTGGCTTTGTAAATTTGTTTTCCCCAAAGACGATGTCAACTTTATCCGCCCCGAAGTCTTCAAAGTCGTCAGCAAGATGGCTGCAGGAGAATCTTTTAGCCTTGCTATTCCGGTCTTAGCCAACATTTACTATGGCTTGAGTGTTGTTTCGAACTCGGCAAGCATTGAAGATCGCGATGCGGTACTTCCCTACCATTATGTGTATGGTTGGTTAGGTGAGTACTTTGGCACTCATTTTTCTATGTCAACTTTAGGCAAACCAGGGTCTTCTTCACTGACTTCAGTCAAGCTGGGGCCTTTGATGACGAAGTATTCTGCGAAGAGCCTCGACGATTCGCAGGCGCAAGCGTTGTATAGAAGTTGTGAAGGCTTGAGGATGAACTACCTAGCGAGAGTTGGCTCGGCTCGGCGAGGCATCATAGATGATTTGCGTCTTTGCTTCTTAGATTTGTCTTATCTTATAAGTCTTCGTTCGGGGTATGTTTCATTGCGGCAAGGAGACCGATGCATCGTTCAGCCGTATAGTCCTCACCGTTTCAGTAGACAATTTGGTTTTGTCCAACATGTGCCAGGCAAGCTGAAAGAAAACGCCCAGTCAGAGTCTCTGCAAGCTGTGTATACGCATTTTGAGTCTTGTTCCCGTGCATGTACAGATGCTTCTATCATCCTGCCGGCCAAGGATGAGTTTAAGAACAATCTGGTGACCCGTGCTTACGTAAATTGGTGGTCAAAGGTACATTATGAAAACTTGGGGGTGGCAAGTGGTACTAATTCCCCTTACTCACGTAATGATGCTTTGAGAGAGGGTTGTTCTGTGATTCCTGCACAGCTGGTACCTCTTGACTGTGCGAGCGCAGCTCCTTTGCAAGATAGACTTGTGGTTCTAGCTCCTCAGTGCCCATGCTTGTCTCCTCAACATCTGGATGCTTATGAAGAGGCGTGTGATGAAGTTGATTCATGCGAAGATGGACTTGCTTTGCAGCAGCGTCAACAAATTATAAACAAGCTACCACTTGAAAGTGTTCATGCTGATAGCGACGTTAATTTTCGTCATAAGAAGAAAGAAGTGTTTAGACCTCCTCAATTTGATGGTCGTGTGTCACTTGAGAAAGATGTACATGTTTCCTTCTTTCTTGAGACTTTTTTTTTTTTTTTTTTTTTGCTTTCATTGTTTTAGCTTTGATTTCTAACATCTTTCTTTGTCTTGTTTAGGCTGGGCCTTCTTGTTCTTTTGATTTGGCGAACACATGCATTCATTCTTATATGGAGATGTTATTTGAAGGTAATTTACCTACAGACGGGGAGATTGGGAATCCGCCTGGTGCAGAGCCCATTTCGAATCCGCCAAGTTGCCCTAGTTTGCTGCGTGTAGGTGAGGGTATGCAAGGGCCCATCATGCGTCCAACACCTTTGCCAGCTAGCTCTGAAGTCTCTTTAAGAGGGCCGAACCTTCGTGGTATTGAGCAGCTTATCCATCGCATCAGACTTAATGTGGCCATGGATGTCAAAAGCCATATTGAGGAGAGGATTTCAAAGTGCCCATGGGAAGACGTTGCGTTGCTTAAGGAGGATTTGTCGAAACTTGTTTCTGCGATTGACAACCTTAACGTTGATTCCTCGCCTTTGAGGGTCCAGATTGCCGAACTTATGGCCACCTCTACTAAGAACTCTTCCTTGCGTGCTATTTCCTCGAAGAAGTTAAGTCCAGATGTTAGAGCTTAACAACTTGCGGCAATGGATTTATCAATTGCCCAAGTCCGGTCTTCTCAGCAAGCTGTTTTGAAAGATTATCAAGTTACATGGACCCTTTTAGCTTCCGTCCGAGTGCGTTTAGAAGAGTTGGAGCGGGAGCGAGAGCAGTTGGGAATCGAAGCATCACGACTTGAAGGTGTTCTCTCGAAGCAGAAAGCCACAATTTCTCAGTACCAGAAGGAAATGTCATGCCTAGAGCAAGAGAAAGACATGGCTATGGAGTTGCCCACCTTGTCTCCCACCGATGTAGAGACTTTGAAGACTTTGGAAGGCCTGCTTGAGGATCATTTTCGTAGTTTTAGAGACATAGTTCTCTAGTAATGTCTTCCTTAAACCTTGTTTGTTGTTGATCATTGTAATAAAGTTTTGTAGCCAAATCCTTCATTTTAAAGAAATAAAGTATTCACATTTTGAATTTGCTCTTTATTCTTCAAAGTGTTTGCGTTTTTTATTGATGATGTGACTGTACTTGAAGTTTTGAAGTTTCAAGTTGCTAGTGCTTCAAGAATCTGCCATTGATGGGGCCGATCTTCAAGCCATCTTCTGCCATGATTAAGTATGCGCCATTAGTGTAGACTTCTGGTATTACATAAGGTCCATCCCACTTTGATGTGAACTTGCTTTTTGTTTTGTGAGTTGTGATGATAGGCCTACACAATGCAAGGACGAGATCTCCCATTTGAAAAGAACGAGGGCGAACTTTCTTGTTGAAGGCCTTGGAGAGTCATGCTTGATAACACTCCAAATGTTGTTGAGCTTCAAGCTTTCTCTCATCTAGTGCTTCCAGCTCTTGAAAGCTTAACTTTGCATTCTCTTCGTCAGTCAAGCCTTCTTGTATGACCATCCTTAGTGAGGGGATTTGACTCTCAAGCGGTAGAACAGCTTCCACGCCATATACGAGAGAATAAGGCGTAGCTTGGGTAGGAATCCTATGTGTTGTCCTATATGCCCAAAGTGCTTCGCTTATTCTTTCGTGCCAGTTTCTCTTTGTTCGGCCGATCACCTTCTTTAGGAGGTTGCACAATGTTTTGTTGAATGCTTCCGCAAGACCGTTGGCCGGAGCATGATACATGGAAGACTTGTGCTGCTTGAACTTGTATTTCTCGCAGAGCTCGTCCATGAGTCGGTTGAAGAACTATTTTCCGTTGTCAGTGATGATGTAGCGAGGCACACCATATCGGTGGATGATATGTTCCTTGATGAAATGGACGACAGTTTCCTTCTTGACTTCCCTTAGAGGTATGACTTCAGCCCACTTGGAGAAGTAATATGTTGCTGCTAGGATGTAAGCTTCTCTTGTAGATGACTTTAGCGTAATTGGTCCTACGAATACCAATCCTCATACATCGAATGGCCATGAGGCAGCTGTAGGGTGTAATGGTTCAGGCGGTTGATGTATGAAGTTGGCGTGGAATTGGCAGGCTTGGTACCTTTTGGCATGTTCCAGGCAATCTTTCACCATGCTTGGCCAATAGTAACCCATCCTTTTGAGCTGGAAATGTAGCTTTGGTCTAGACTGATGCGCTCCGCATACACCTGAGTGTGCTTCTTCCATGGCTTGATTGGCTTCTTCCTCGCCTAGGCATCTCAGAAGTACTCCTTCAAAAGAGCGTCGGTAGAGTGTTTCTTTGTAGTAAAGGAATCGAGGTGCTCGTCGACGTATTTCAGAGCAGTGTCTAGGATCATCTGGAAGCTTTCCATGCTTCAAGTAGTCGATCAGCGACTGTCTCCACTCTTCAGCGTCGACTGGAAGTACCGAGATGACGTTTGTATCATCCAATATCATTTCAGTAACGAGCGGGATCACCCATCTTTGGTAAACTAGCACGTCTGTAGTTTTGTTTTCTCCTTATACTCGAGGCTAGGGTGGCGAGAGCATCTGCCATTTGATTTTCTTTTCTTGGCACATGTTCTAGTGTCACAGTCTCGAACTTTTGTAGCAGTTGGGTTGCCAGTCGGAAGTATGGGACGAGATCATCTTTCCTCACCTCATATTCAGTTAAGAGTTGATTGATTATGAGCTTGGAGTCGCCAAATACCTTAAGGGTTGTGATTCCTATGTTGATCGCCATTTGGAGCCCGATGATCAATGCTTGGTACTTAGCGACGTTGTTGGAGCATAGTTCGCTTAGTTGGAAGGAATAAGGTAATATTTGCCTATGTGGCGACATGAATACTATTCCTACCCCCTCTCCGCCTGCTCGTGCAGATCCGTCGAAGAACATCATCCATGTCAGGAAGATGTCGATGTAGAACACCTCCTTGTCAGGTAAGTCATCTGAGATTTTTCGATCGGTTGGGATTGGATGATCGGCAAGGAAATTTGCTAGCGCTTGTCCCTTGACGGCCTTAGCTGGGACGTAGATGATCTCGTATTGATTGAGAAGCAACGCCCATTTAGCTAGTCGCTTTGTTAAGACTGGTTTGGACATGACGTATTTGACTGGGTCAGCTTTAGCAACCAGGTGGATGGTGTAAGCATACATGTAATGCCTGAGCTTTTGGATGGTGAACACCAAGGCGAGGCACATCTTTTCTATTGGGGAATAGTTCAACTCGGCACCTGTGAGAGTTCGGCTGAGGTAGTAGAACGCTCATTCTTTCTGGGATTCATTTTCTTGTGCCAAGAGTGCTCCAACTGAACTTTCCTGAGCGATGATGTACAATATGAGCAGTTTTCCGGGCACAGGCGCCCCCAAGACTGGTGGACTTGATAAATACTTTTTTATGCTTTCAAAAGTATTATGGCATGCTTTGTCCCATACGAACAGAACATCCTTATTCATGAGTCGACTAAACGGTTGACAACGCCCTGCAAGGTTGGAGATGAAACGCCTGATGAAGGCTAGTCGTCCTTGTAGACTCTTCAGGTCGTGCAAGTTTCTTGGTTTCAGGCATGCTTTGAATGGCCTTGATCTTTGATTGGTCCACTTCAATGCCACGGTGCTTGACAATGAAGCCGAGGAACTTTCCAGAGGTGACACCAAATGCGCACTTTAACGGGTTCATCTTAAGGTTGTATTTTCGCAACCTTTCGAACACTATTCGCAAATCCTTCAAGTGATATGATCTTTTCTTTGTCTTGACCACCACATCGTCTACGTAACATTCTACGTTTTTGTGTAGCATGTCATTGAAGATTTTCTGCATTGCGTGTTGATATGCGGCTCCAGCGTTTTTTTTAACCAAATGGCATCACCATGTAGCAGTAGATACCTTTTGGAGTGCGGAAGGCTGTTAGTTCCTCGTCTTCGAGAGCCATGCGAATTTGATTGTATCCAGAAGAGCCGTCCATGAATGACAATGCTTCATGGCTAGTGGTTGCATCCACTATGATTTTGATGATTGGCAAGGGGAAGTTGTCCTTCGGGCAACTATCATTGAGGTCCTGGAAGTCTACGCAAACACGTATTTGTCCAGATTTCTTAAGGACGATGACGATGTTGGAGATCCACTTAGGGTATTGCACCTCTCGAATGAAGCTTGCTTCGATTAGCTTGTCAATTTCAGCCTCAATTTGTGGGATGAGCTCCGATCGATATCGCCTTTGAGTTTGCTTTATCGGTCGCTTTCCAGGCTTGACTGCAAGATGATGCACAACGATGACAGGGTCAAGGCCGGGCATTTCCTTGTAGGTCCAAGCAAAGACGTATTTGTACTCTAGTAGCAGTTGGTAATACACTTCTGTCTCATCCACACTTTGCAGCGCACTTACAAAGATAGGCTTCGACTCCTCTTTTGTGCCTAAGTTGAGCTCCTTGAGATCATCAACTGTGGCTTGCCCCCATCCTCCAGTTATGGTGGTGCGGCAGTGACGTCTTCCTCAGGGATTTCGTCTTCTTTACCTTCTTAGTGAAGGAAAATTTTTGTCCTAGCTAAGAACATGTATGAACATTTGAATACATATGCTAACAATTAACTCTTTAAAGTAGGCATGCATCCAAAAACAATTCATGAAACCCATGACTTTCAAAGCCTAGTATATGGTGAACCAAAAGACTCTTTAACAACATTAAAGATAATTAAGAATTTAGAGATTCTTTACCCTTGAAGCTCATCCTTGATTACACAAGGGATTCACCCAAGTGGAGGGCCTTCAAGTCACCTCCTTGCTCCTTGGATCTTCCTTGTGATTTTCCTCCTTTTAGTGCTCCTTTGCTTCTTTGAGGATTTGAGGATTAGTTCTCCAAAACACCAAAAGTTTGATGTCTCTATGTCTCTTCACCAAGGATGTAATTTGTGAGGATGAAAATGGATCACTTAGGGAAGTAAATTTGCTAGATAACTTTCCCCAAGTAGCTTAGAAAACCCTAATTGAAAACAAAGCTATAAAGATGAATTTATACTTCATTTCTTAGGTGAGTGGCAAACTTGCAATTAAGCAAACTTGCATACCCTCACACTAAATGGTTGGCCTATATGGTTATTGGGCTTATTGCCCATTTTGTTTTAGTTGTCATACAACTTAAACATAATGGGCCTTGTGGACCAAAACACTTTTGGGCCCCGAAGCCCTAAAACCAACTTAAAAGCCCAATACGAACATTTCGTATAATTAATTAACTAATTAATTAATCTTGACCATTCTTCAATTAAACCATTTAATTGCTTATCCATTTCATTTAATTGCTTCACATATATCCTTATTTGGTGTGCGATCCATTAGGTTCCAATTAGCGAGGCAGTGGGCGATGTTACTCTTAACTATCGATTGTGAATTGAAACCACATTTCAATTCTCCCTTTTTGATGATTAGTGTTTGCTAATCAATAGGGCTTTCCACAAACCATGAGTGACACCTAGCAGTATGTCATGGTTACCCAAGCTAAGTAGAATTGGTTGGAGAACCTATCCAGTTACAATTACAATGCAATACGGTCCTTCTCTAATACAATACTCTTAACCACATTGTTTTAAGTGATAGTTTGTTTCATGTCTACTATCCAATGTGATACTTTCTTATATGATTCCCTTGAATATGATTTGGAACATCTTCCTTAGTCATATTCATTTGCTTTGGCCAAAGACTTTAGAATCATATTTTAGAGTATACTCCTTCCACCATGGAAGGTTAGAGATCCCTTGTTGTGCATTCATATGCCTACATGACTAGATCACATGACCCCAACAATGCCGTGGACAATCCGAGGGAATGCCTTTGTCATGATCAAAGATCAAGGACCTAACCATTAGACATCTATGATGCCTCAGGTCTAAGGACTACTTTGCATATTGTAACCTTAGAGTTCGTACATGACATGTATGTTTGAACTCTCATTAATCGCAGTTCAGTGTACTCGATTACTCTTTCGAGCACCTATGTGTTTGTCTTAGTGTCCAACACCAAATGACTTGAGACTAGTTCATACTCACGTTTGAGTCAACATAACACATACTAACCTTAGCTGATTGTCAATGCCCAATTGGCAATCCTATGGCTAGGAACGTTTTAGGAATGAACATAAGAGAAAGGTCTCCTTAATCTAACTCATTAGATCACTTATCTCTTATGTCAAATACATCCCTTGGATTCTCTTATTGATTAAACACATGATACAATAAATAGTGATTAACAATAAGTATTGCCCTTCCGTTAAACATATAAAAGTTTAACATATTAAGTATTCCAAAAAGCTATTACATCAAATGAGTGGCTTTGTGGGCATACTTCCAACAATCTCCCACTTGCACTCAAAGCCATCCTCCCATGTATCTAATACTCATCTTATCCATATGACGATCAAGCTGGATTTGAGTCATTGGCTTTGTCAGTGGATCTGCTACATTATCGGCTGAAGCAACTTTGAGGATGTTGACTTTCCCCTCGGCAGCATATCATCTTATGATATTAAAGCGCCTATCAAAATGCTTGTTCTTTTGATGAGCCCTGGGTTCCTTGGCTTGAGCTATCGCCCCACTATTATCATAGTACAAAGTTACTGGTGATGTGATGGTTGGAACCACTCCAAGTTCAGTAATGAACTTTTTCATCCAGAACGCTTCTTTGCCGGCTTCAGCTGTAGCGACATATTCAGCCTCTGTCGTGGAATCAGCAATTACACTTTGTTTCTTGCTTTTCCAACTGACAGCCCCACCATTCAGAGTGAATACATATCCGGAGTTGGAACTTCTATCATCGACGTCAGATTGGAAATCTGCGTCTGTATAAGCTTCCACTCGCAACTCTGATGCTCCTCCATAAACGAGGAACATGTCCTTAGTTCTTCTTAAGTACTTAAGGACCATCTTGACAGCTGCCCAGTGTTCTGATCCTGGGTTAGTAATGCTCACAGCATACGCGATATCAGGCCTTGTGCATATCATGGCATACATGAGACTCCCTATGGCGGAAGCATAAGGAATTTCATTCATTTAGCCGTATCTCTTCAGGAGTCTTAGGTCCCATGGACTTAGAAAGGTGAATTCCATGTCTCACAGGAAGAAAACCTTTCTTAGATTGTTCCATCTGGAACCTACTTAGCACCTTATCAATGTACATCGATTGGGATAATCCAATTAATTTTCTGGATCTATCACGATAGAGTTTTATCCCAAGTACATAAGATGCATCTCCTAAATCTTTCATGTGGAAGGTTTTAGACAACCACACTTTTACAGAAGAAAGTACTGCAGTGTCATTCCCGAATAGTAATATGTCATCTACATATAACACTAGGAATACTACTGCATCCCCAACGACTTTTTGATAAACACAATTGTCGTCTTCGTTTTGAGTAAAACCAAACGTTTTGATTTCAGTATCGAAACGAATGTTCCAGCTCCTGGAGGCTTGCTTAAGTCCATAAATGGACCTTTGAAGCTTGCATGCCTTAGTCTCTTCAGACTCGGACACGAAACCTTCGGGTTGAGTCATATAGAGCTCTTCCTGTAGGTAGCCGTTCAGAAAGGCCGTCTTCACGTCCATTTGCCATCTCTTTGAATCAATGTCGGACATTGCTTCAGTGTAGTCCCTAGGGTCCTCCTTTGTTTCATTGTCACCTAAAAGGTACAATTCATCAAAGTCATTATTTAAGCCAAACCTCATAGGTGGCTTACTAACCCGTTCAGATCTACGTGGAGCTAGGGGTTCAGGAACAGGGTTGTCAATATGTCGAGTGCTTGTTTGTGGTTCATTATTAATCTCATTAATTTCCATCTGTTTGCTTATAGTTCCTTTGAGAACAAATTCGTCCTCTAGAAACTTAGCAGTTCTGGCGACAAAGACTTTCTGGTCGTCAGGATGGTAGAACTCATATCCCATAGTTTCTTTAGGATATCCCACAAAATAGCATCTTACTGATCTCGCTTCAAGCTTAGTAGCCTCAAGCTTCTTGACATATGCTTCACAACCCCAAATCTTAATATGATTAAGACTTGGCTTTCTTCCATGCCATATCTCATAGGGTGTTTGTGAAACTGATTTGGAAGGTACTCTATTAAGCAAGTAAGCTGCTGTATATAGAGCGTATCCCCAGAATGTTACTGGTAGATCAGCGGAACTCATCATAGAACGAACCATGTTCATCAAGGTTCGATTTCTCCTTTCAGAAACTCCATTAAGTTGTGGAGTTCCCGGTGGAGTCCACTGTGATATTATTCCACACTCTTTGAGATAATCTAGGAACTCATTACTCAGATATTCACCCCCTCGATCCGATCTTAGGATTTTTATCTGTTTCCCAGTTTGCTTCTCAACTTCATTCTTGAATTCTTTGAACCTTTCAAAGGATTCTGACTTGTACTTCATAAGATATACATAGCCAAACCGAGAGTGATCGTCGGTGAATGTGATATAGTATGAGAAGCCTTCTCTCGACGTAGTAGACATAGGTCCACATACGTCAGTGTGGATTAACCCTAGAATTTCAGTGGCACGCTCTCCTTTTCCAGTAAATGGAGATTTGGTCATCTTCCCTTTCAAGCAACTTTCACAAGTACCCATCCGGTCATTACCTAATGGGCGGAAATATCCGTCTTTCGACATCTTGCGAGTCTTATCAAGGTTCACATGTCCAAGTTTAAGATGCCACATCTTTTCTTGGTTAACTTCTTCTCTAGCCCTTTTGGGTTTTGAGGTATTCCCGCTTTCAATACAGTGCATCCCACTATTCGTCTCTAGGTGAAAAAATCCCTCTATCATATTACCATGAGAGATAATACGACCGTTCAAGTATAAAGTGCAACTCATTTTGTCAAACAACACTGAGTGCCCATCTCGTAAAAGCTTAGAGATGGAAATCAAATTCTTTATACATGATGGAAAATATAAACAATTTTTAAGTTCCAGGACTTCTCCAGAGGGTAGGTTAAGCATATAGGTGCCTATTGCTTTTGCAGAGATTTTAGTGCCGTTCCCAACTCGCACAACCATCTCCTCATTGCGCAGTGACCTGCTCCCTGTTAGTCCCTGCAACGTATTACAGATATGTTGACTAGCACCTGAATCAAATATCCAGGAATTGGAGCTCACTGTAAAAGCACTCTCTATGACAGAAATAGTCTCTTCAAAAGTTCGTGTCATAAGGCTCGCAATGCGCACCCTGTATTTCTTCTTCCAACGTTCATCCTTTCCACAATGAAAGCATGTTCCTTTGGATTTCTTTGCCTTCTTCTTATGTAACCTTTTCCTTATCATTGCATTCTTACTCCCACTGTCCCTTTTGAAACCTTTTTCAAATTTACAGCACATGTCAATCATCTCTTTCAAAGAATGATCGAATCTATTCACTTTATAGTTTACGATAAACTTAGTGAAATCATCCGAGAGAGATGCAAGGAAAAAGTCTTGGGCCATTTTCCCATCGATGGAAGTTCCTAAACTTTGAAGATCTTGAAAGATCCTTTCCATCTTTTGTCCATGTTTATGGACCGATGTCCCCTTTGCCATTTTGGCATTCATTAGACTACAAATATTTGAGAATCGTACATTACTAGTCTCAATGTCATGCATCTTATGCAAACTTTCAACCATGGCACAAGAAGTGTCCATGTGCTTATGTAGCTTCATAAGCTCCTCACTAAGTGAAGTGAGGATTAAGCATTTGGCTTGTAAGTCATCCTCATAGTGTCTAATATAATTTTGACACTCCTCCTTTGAAGCTAGTTTCGTAGGAGGTACATGAGGAAGGGATTGCTTAAGTACATACAATATGTCTTTCACCTTTGAGACATTCTCAATGTGGCGATACCAAGCAAGGAAACGTTGGCCCTTTAGGCCCTTTTTGTCAAGTATAATGGTGGGTATAATTTTAGGCATGTCGTTCACTACATAACATAACAGAAATCGAATTAGCATTGTTGTTTAAAACTATTTTGATTGGGTCTTTTAATCAAATAGTATCACCCACCATTTTTGGCAAATTCCACATCCCTCAATAGAATTCGAGAGTTATATTGAACTCTTAGTGGGTTATGGGAGACTCACCATTACCAAGCCCACCTCAGAAGAATATCTTATTGGTTAGCAAAAATAATGATGAGAGAATAACGCATTATTCATTTACAACCTTTTGTAATTACCCATCTAGTTCGGCCTCTAGAGAATGATGCCTCAGAAGAATATCTTATTGGCATCATTGCACTTAGTTTAAGTCATTCCCACCATGCTAGTTCAAATAGGGGTTTAAGAATGGCCTCAGAAGAATATCATATTGGCCATACTCGTTGCCTACTTTCACTTCATCATATGTTTATGGGCTTCTCCTGAATGTAAGCACATACTTTGTATACCCCAGAAATTGACGAATACGGTGTACGAGTCACAAACGATTGAAGCCCACCACGGTGGAAGGCCTACGAAGAGATATTCTAAACATCTCTCGCTTATCAACTTAATATTCATTTGTTGAGGGAATAGCGTTGGGCTACATCAAAACATTTTAATCACATTAAAAGAACTTGGGCCTATCACAACCATTGGTCCAAGTTTATATGAATTAGTAGTATATAATACTCCCACTGTTTCGTTGAAACAAGCGAGACTATATGGAACTACTAACGAATGCTTTGCATCCTCATATGGACTATATAGTCATATTAGGTTTTAGGATGATTATGAACCGTTTGATTTGATCCAACACGAGCCTTGTGTTGGACCTTGGGTCTAAGGTATGTAGTTGTTGATTTTAGTTACGCGTTTAATCCAATTAAACCGTTATTTCCTATTGGGCGTTGGACCCAACTATTCCATTTTGCATACATTTAAACAAAAGGAATACATGAAATAATAATAAGGGCTTATGCCCTTTTACAACATAAATGATGGACTTATGTCCATTTACAACAATCTTGAACTAATCAAATTACATTCAAATCTACACTACCAAGCCCAAACATTCATAATGTAAAGCGGCCAATCACATAGCTCAATTATCGAGGCATTTGGTTCATAATCACCCTTCTCTTAATCAAACACATTTAATTAAGAAAACAACTTTAAAACAATTGGTTTTCGGATCCATAGAATTGATTTAAATGAAACTAAATAAAATGAAAATCCAATTCTCATTTAAAGAGACAAACCATTTTGTTCTCATCTAATTTGGGCCATTTTCTAAAAACAAAAACTTTTGGGGTTACTTTGTAAAAACACAAGAGTCCACAACTTCATGTAATTACAACTTAGAACCCAAACATTTTTAATAATGTCAAAAACATCATTAAAGGAGCAAAACAATTTGTCCTTTAAAGTTTTTGGACCTTAACGTAAAAACGTAAACTTTTGGGCCAAAATGCAAATACACAAAAGTATCAAAACTTTATGTAAGTGCACAAAACACCCAAAAATACCCTATTTAATAGGGTGGCCTGCCATAAGTGGTTTTTATTGGTAAAATTCAAATTTTATACAAAGTTTTGTAAGTGGGTTATGTTAGGTGAGGTAAAGATGAAATAAAATTTTGTATGAAATGATTTATGTCATTCTTTAAAACAAAGTTTGTCTCCCATTAAAATTACTTAATCATTAACCATCACCCACTAAAATTAAATCAAAACTTTATGTAAAAACATAAAACTTTTTGAATCAAAACTTCAAAACTTTTTGTTCTTGGCAAGAACTCCAAGAACATTGAAGAACACTTATGAAAACTCAAAATACATGGCACCAAATTTTTAGTTCCAATATTCATGCTTAAATGAAATACATCTACAACATTTGAGATGCTAAATTTTCTAGCAAAATTTATATTCAAAGCAAGAACAAAGCTTGTAACATTTACAACATTTAAATCATAAAACATGAAAATCACAAAACCCAAAAGGATCCACCATACACTAGACCTAGGCTCTGATACCACTTGAAGGAAAAAATTTGTCCTAGCTAAGAACATGTATGAACATTTGAATACATATGCTAACAATTAACTCTTTAAAGTAGGCATGCATCCAAAAACAATTCATGAAACCCATGACTTTCAAAGCCTAGTATATGGTGAACCAAAAGACTCTTTAACAACATTAAAGATAATTAAGAATTTAGAGATTCTTTACCCTTGAAGCTCATCCTTGATTACACAAGGGATTCACCCAAGTGGAGGGCCTTCAAGTCACCTCCTTGCTCCTTGGATCTTCCTTGTGATTTTCCTCCTTTTAGTGCTCCTTTGCTTCTTTGAGGATTTGAGGATTAGTTCTCCAAAACACCAAAAGTTTGATGTCTCTATGTCTCTTCACCAAGGATGTAATTTGTGAGGATGAAAATGGATCACTTAGGGAAGTAAATTTGCTAGATAACTTTCCCCAAGTAGCTTAGAAAACCCTAATTGAAAACAAAGCTATAAAGATGAATTTATACTTCATTTCTTAGGTGAGTGGCAAACTTGCAATTAAGCAAACTTGCATACCCTCACACTAAATGGTTGGCCTATATGGTTATTGGGCTTATTGCCCATTTTGTTTTAGTTGTCATACAACTTAAACATAATGGGCCTTGTGGACCAAAACACTTTTGGGCCCCGAAGCCCTAAAACCAACTTAAAAGCCCAATACGAACATTTCGTATAATTAATTAACTAATTAATTAATCTTGACCATTCTTCAATTAAACCATTTAATTGCTTATCCATTTCATTTAATTGCTTCACATATATCCTTATTTGGTGTGCGATCCATTAGGTTCCAATTAGCGAGGCAGTGGGCGATGTTACTCTTAACTATCGATTGTGAATTGAAACCACATTTCAATTCTCCCTTTTTGATGATTAGTGTTTGCTAATCAATAGGGCTTCCACAAACCATGAGTGACACCTAGCAGTATGTCATGGTTACCCAAGCTAAGTAGAATTGGTTGGAGAACCTATCCAGTTACAATTACAATGCAATACGGTCATTCTCTAATACAATACTCTTAACCACATTGTTTTAAGTGATAGTTTGTTTCATGTCTACTATCCAATGTGATACTTTCTTATATGATTCCCTTGAATATGATTTGGAACATCTTCCTTAGTCATATTCATTTGCTTTGGCCAAAGACTTTAGAATCATATTTTAGAGTATACTCCTTCCACCATGGAAGGTTAGAGATCCCTTGTTGTGCATTCATATGCCTACATGACTAGATCACATGACCCCAACAATGCCGTGGACAATACGAGGGAATGCCTTTGTCATGATCAAAGATCAAGGACCTAACCATTAGACATCTATGATGCCTCAGGTCTAAGGACTACTTTGCATATTGTAACCTTAGAGTTCGTACATGACATGTATGTTTGAACTCTCATTAATCGCAGTTCAGTGTACTCGATTACTCTTTCGAGCACCTATGTGTTTGTCTTAGTGTCCAACACCAAATGACTTGAGACTAGTTCATACTCACGTTTGAGTCAACATAACACATACTAACCTTAGCTGATTGTCAATGCCTAATTGGCAATCCTATGGCTAGGAACGTTTTAGGAATGAACATAAGAGAAAGGTCTCCTTAATCTAACTCATTAGATCACTTATCTCTTATGTCAAATACATCCCTTGGATTCTCTTATTGATTAAACACATGATACAATAAATAGTGATTAACAATAAGTATTGCCCTTCCGTTAAACATATAAAAGTTTAACATATTAAGTATTCCAAAAAGCTATTACATCAAATGAGTGGCTTTGTGGGCATACTTCCAACACTTAGATCGTGATGTGGAAGACGTCTTGGACTTCCTCTTCAGTGCCGTCCTTTCGGGTTTGTTGGCATGAAGATTGGCCAATGTGAATGATGGTGCGCCTTCTCACTTTCAGTGATCCAATTGTGTCAACCTCCAAGATTGCTTGGCGTTTCATCCTTGAAGGAATGAAGCTTCGAACATCATTTTTTCTTGCCAGTCCGTCGAGCTTTTCTTCCTTTGGCATTATTTCCCTCTTTCTAGAAGGCTTCTTGTTTTCTTCAAGTTTTTCCAAAGCTGACCATCGTGGAAGAGAGCTAGCCGTGTTACTTCGTTGCTTAGGTTTTGACAACCTTTAAAAAACAGAGCTTTGGGATGTTGGTGTGTTAAGCCTCTTAAGAACGGAGGTTTGGTCTTGACCACCAATGCGATCAAGTGCCGAAAATCTAGGCCTTGAATGATTCATCCTATCGAACACTGACGTTCGAGGAGTGGACTTAGGCTCCTCTTGATTTTGTTCAATGCTCACGCTGATGTGTTGAGTGCTAGCATTTTTCGTTTTGCTTGAAATCTTCACGGGTGCATTTGGTGTGAAGCGGAGCCCAGCTTTGTTGTTGTCAACTCCGTAACCGTGCTATTTCAACTTCTTTTGAGTCTTGGTGAGGTTATGTTCTTTGTCGTTGACGATGTTTGAAACCATCTTTCCAGGATTCGAAGAGGAAGCGAAGTTATACCCAGCTTTCAACATGAGCTTGTAGGCGTTTGGATCAAAACCTTCTTCGGTCCTCTTGGTTGGAAGAAAGCTTGGTTCCACCCCCTTTGGTATGAAGCTTTGTGGTAGTCTTGCAACCTTAGCACCGCCTAGCTGTGTCAGAGGCAAAACTGCATTCGTCTTAAGCAACTTCACATTATCCTTATGCCACTGTGTGTTGGCTTTGCTTGCTTCAGTTTCGAACGGGGATTGACCATTCTTTCTTCTTGACATCGGGATGTATCGGAATATGGGTGTGTTCGATCCTTCTGAAGGTGTCCTACTCCCTTTGGTTGTTGCAGGTTTAACAGGCTCGTCATCGTTTATGCCTAAAAATGGCACGGCTTGCCATTCTTGCTTTTTAGGTGCTGCTTTTCCTGTGGATTTGATCTCTTCTGGAAGAGCTTCAGGCACTATGTCTTCATCCATGTAGAATTTGGCATCTGCGAAGTGTGATTCCGCTTCGGTAAATGGCTTGGTATCACCTTGGATCACCTTTACCCATTCCCGGTAGAATTTTAAGTATTGGTGGAGGGTGGATGAAACTACTCCATTCCCATGGATCCAAGGCCTCCTAGGAGCAGGCTGTAGGAAGTTCTTGCATCAATCACGTGGAATATCGTGCTTGATTTAAGTTCACCAATGGTCATCTCTACTCGAATCATGCCCATCGCTCTTTGTCCTCCTTGATTAAAACCTTGGATTAGTAGACGGCTTAGGGATAATTCATCCACCTTGATGCCGATTGTGGTCATTGTTGACTTCGGCATGATGTTTATGGCTGATCCACCATCCACAAGCATGCAGTTGACTTTATGCTCCCTTACGTACCCAGAGACGAAGAGATGACGATTGTGAGGCTTGGATCCTAGCAGCAAGTCTTCATCGGTGAAGTGGATTGCGTCCTGGGTAGCACAATAAATGGCATACTCATATGGTCGAAGTTTCAAGCCTTCGTCCTTGCTTTCTTGCACTTCATGGTCGTCGGGACTGGCCTAGATCGCTGCTAGTGCTCTTCGCATCTTCTTTGGCAATCGTAGTGTTTCCTCAATGCTAAAGTGTGTCGGCAGACCTCCTTTGAGTGTGAGGGTAATTTCTCCCTCAATGGCGATGACTTTGCCTTTTGAAAGTTCTTCAGTTTCTACTTCGACCATGTGACATGCAGCGATAGTACACCGTTGGAAGAAGTCATTTGGGAAGTACTCGTGCAAGGAAACATGAATACGTGGCTCTTGCTCCACAGATTCCCCAGCGTACCTTGGCTTAGCAGCTTTTACGTTTCTTTTGGGCTTCCTACTATTGCGGCGACGGTGCTTTCTCCCTTGTTCCACCTTTGGTCTTGTGGCTTGTGGTTTTGGTTTCCTTGTCTTTTTGTAGGTCACCAATGTCCATTCTTCTTCGTCATCGGTATGTGCATCTTGGTCGCTTGCCCCCAGTGATGGTTGTGCAGAAGGCTTGTACAACTTGAGCATTGACGGGAATGGTCGGGTGCCACTTGGAGGGGCACGTGATCGAAGGATCCAAAAGCAATTGTAGTAGTATGTGTTGCGGCCATGTCTTCAAGGTCGAGCTCGATTTGCCCTTGTTGTGCTAGCTTCATGATGAGTTCTTTGAGGATGAAGCATTTGCCAATAGGATGGCTCACGATACGATGGTACTTGCAGTACTTAGGATCGTTTACGTGATTCACCTCTTCAGGGCGCTTGCATTCCAGTAACTCGATCACCTTCTTTTCCAGCAAGTCGTCTAACATTGCATCCATGTATGAGTCAGGAAAAGGGTACATCTTTTGCTCCAGCTCCCTCAAGGTGTTTTTATACTGTTTTGGGTGCGAGGAGGCTCACCTCTCTTTATCTCCTTTGCTTTGGTCTTGGAGGAAATCTTGATAGGCGCATATGAGGTCTTGATGGGCACGAGGGAGGTCTTGATGGGTGCGGTGTTGACAGTAAAAGCTTCATTTGAGGGCTTTTTTCCTGTCCTGTCTACATTTGGGGATAACACTTTATCTTTCTTGAAGTCGGTGATTGGCTCATTCTTCCCATGATTGGCGATACTCAGCTCCATGTCGTGGGATCGAGTTGCCAGCTCCTCAAATGTTCTCAGTTTTATACCTTGGAGGATGTAATGTAACCCCCAATGCATGCCTTGAACGCACATCTCAATGGCAGATGTTTTAGAAAGCTAATCTTTGCAATCCAGACTTAATGAGCGCCATTTATTGATGTAGTCGACGACAGGTTCATCCTTCCACTGTTTCGTACTGGTTAGCTCCAACATGCTTACGGTGCGGCGAGTGCTATAGAAGCGGTTGAGGAATTCTCTTTCTAGCTGATCCCAACTGTTGACAGACTCGGGCTCGAGGTCGATGTACCAGTCAAAGGCGTTGCTTTTTAGCGAGCGTACGAACTGCTTGACGAGGTAGTCTCCCTCATTTCCAGCATTGTTGCAGGTTTCAATGAAATGGGCGACATGTTGCTTTGGGTTTGCCTTTCCATCGAACTGCATGAACTTTGGCGGCTGATAACCTATCGGCATCTTCAAAGCGTCAATCTTCTTAGAGTAGGGTTTTGAGTATAGTACGGAATCATGCGAGCTTCCTTCGTATTGCGCCTTGATGGTGCTGACGATCATCTCCTGCAGCTGCTGGATAGAAAGAGATCCCATGAATGACATTGCTTGGTCTGGCTTCGGCTTCTCTTCGACTTTTTTTCGCTGGAGGCTCCTCTTCTTCATCGACTTCTTTCTTTAATGGATTAACCATTGGTTCGACTTTCATGTCAGCCTTTGCATCTAGTTGGTTGACAAATGCGGTGATTTGCAAGTCTTTTTCCTCCACAGTCCATGTAAGTTTTGCGATCGCTTCATTCATTTGAGCCAGCTGCTCCTCAATTGTAGTTGCTCTGGTAGCCATGACTTGCATGGCTGTGCTGTCGCTCGAGTAGGCATCGGAAAGTAAGGACTCGGAATACTTCCTCGGGCTTTCCTCCCTTGGTGCCTTGGGTGCTTTTGTTCCTTCGGAAAAGTTGATGCAGGGGTAGAAGAGACGGCAGAAAGAGCTCTTGCCTTGCTTCGAGTTATAATGCCCGAAGTGACACCATCTGTGGCAATGACACCCTTGTTTTCACCGCGTTGGTTACGGGAATAGCTTGAGCCTTCCTTGATGTCATTCGTGCTTTTTACGGATTTGCAGATAGAGATGAGAGGTAGAGATTGTCCCACTGGGCGTGCCAAATTTGTAAACACTGAAATTCCTGCAATGAATGAGACAAGAACACGTGCACAAAATAATATTTGTATTAATGATTCAGTTGTTACAATCTCTTCTACAAATTTAGCCTCTGATTCGATTTTCGTAATGTGTAGATTTATGGATTGTGCTGTTGATCCAATGGCCGTTGGGGCTTGATCTTGAAGGTTGACGAACGGATTTTCAAGGGGGCTTTTGGGCTTGATCTTGAAGAAACTGTTGTGCGGATTTCTTCAAGGGGCTTTTGGGCTTAATCTTGAAGGTTGATGGGTGAACAGATCTTCAAGGGCTTTTGGGCTTGATCTTGAAGAACGGTTGGATGTGTGGATTTGTTGATGTTGTTGATCCAAAGGGCCGTTGGGGCTTGATCTTAGGATGAACGGACGATGAACGATGAACACTTTCTTCGAGGGGTCGTCGGGGCTTGATCTTGAATGAAGGGAAATAATGAGATTTATGTGGGATTTCTAGTGACTAGCATGCATATACAATTCAAAATTTATATACATAAGCAACAGAAGCATGTTATCACATAATATCAAAGCTATAGTCATGCAAATCCCCTTCAAGAAGCATAGGTCCATATTTGATGCATCTAAGAAATTGATGAAGAACAAAGTGAAGGTATAGTTTTATACCTCTTGATCTAGACTTGAGACCAAGGATGGACCACCTCCAAGCTCTTTGTTCTTGGAACTCCTTGAGCCTAGCCTCCCTCCTTGCTTCCTCCACCTTGTTAGAATGAGTGCTCCTTGGTTCTCCTTTAGTCTCCAAGGTTGAAGACCTCTAAAGATCCACACCCACTAGTGTAGTGAGATGGATGGAGGAATGACCAAAAGGGAGAGAAGATGATTAGCTAAATCTCCCTTATGGTGGCCGGCCTTTGTGTGTATTTTAGAGAGAGAGGGATGGCTTCTTCTTTTGTGAAATGAACACACAAAAACCCTAATGAAACTTTTTCACTAAAAGTTCCTTTTATATCTCAAAGATAGTTAGCCAACAACTTGACTCCCTCTCTCTCCCTTTCCCTTTATTTGGCCGGCCCCTTTAGTGTTGTTTGGGCTTTGAGCTTTTATTATTTCAAGTCATCCTATGCTTAAATAAAAGCCCAATGGGTTTGGGCTTAATGGGCCCATATTAACCCGAACTTTTCTTTAAGCCCAAAACGATCTTTTATCGCTTTTATGATTTCTTTAGACTTTCTAATTAATCACAACACTTAATTAATCCAATTAATTATTTCCATCATCCATTAGTTGTCTCACTACAAGAGTGTATCGGTGTACAATCATTTTAGGTTCTAATTAGCAAGGCAGTGAGGTGATTGGCACCAATCCAATTGATTATATTTAATCCAATCACTTAGTGAATTAAAACTTACTTTTAATTCTCCTTCTTCTTTGACGACTACTTATTTAATCATCTAGAAGAACCCACAAGCCATGAGTGACATCTAACCATATATCATGGCTACCCAAGCTAATGTAGAATTTGTTCGGAGAACCTATTCAGTTGGAATTACAATGTAATTCGATCATTCTCTAAAACAATACTCTCAATCACATTATGAGGGTATGGATATATTATGTCAAACCCCTAATGTGATTATTCCATGTTATATGATTCAATTGAGTCGTATAGGAACGCTTTCCTTTATTACGCTCGATACTTCGGCCGAAGATTCCCGAATCATATCTTACAGTATTCATTCTCTCATAACGAGGATTAGAGATCCCTTGTTGATCATTCACATGCCTCTGAGAATAAGTCACTGACCCCAACAATGCATAGAACACACCCAAGATGAGGTGTGGTCACGTCTCATTATCAAAATGATCAGCAACGTATCCCCAAGACAACTATGATGTCTCAGGTCAAAGGATTACTTACATTATTCCAACCATTAGAGTTACTTGCTTGACATGTGAGTAGACCTCCATGCAAGTACTCTCGTTCGATTGTGTTCAGTGAACTCATTCCCTTAATGAGCACCTACATACCTGTCTTAGTGTCACTACACGAATGGGATGAGACTTTCCATCCTTCCAATTGAAGGGGACATAGTATGTACTGGTCTATGCATTGTCAGTATCCCTCTGACAATCCTATGACCATGAACCTTTTTGGACATGATGGTTATGTGAAGAAGGTCTCTGTAGTCTAACATCATTAGATTACCTCTTCCATCGATCCATTGTCCATGGATTCACTATTTAGGACATATATCGTTTATTGAGATAGTCCTAATTAGTATCTTTGCCTTTTGATGTATAAGAGTCATTTATACACACATTCATTGTCCTGAAAGGTTTCTTCCAAAGATTGACTTTCAGGGCATATCTCCAACAATCTCCCACTTGCACTAAAGTCAATCACTAGTGTATCTTATAGATGCTAGTCGAGTGAACTTATGCTCATAGGTAAACTTGGTTATGTATTAATCCTTTTAATTTAAAATGGATTTACTTATCAAATGTTTCTAAAACATTTGATGATGTCTCTTTCTTGTGTTCAAATACTTTGATGAGACCTTGATTCCATGGCTTGAGCTATCGCCCCATTACGTCGTAGTATCCTACTAACGACCTTATGGTTTGGATTCAATCATTGGTTCTATAAGAACCCCTTCTATTCAAAACACCTTTTGAAGCAGTTTCTAAAACTATGTATGTTTTATCAAGTCTATCAAATAGACTTTATTCATATCTTGTTGCTCAAATTATGACATCACTCCCACTAGCCTTGTTGTAACTTAGCATTCATTCAAAAATTTAACAATTATATTTTTCTTGATTTGAATGCCTATTGCTCCCACTAACTTGTCTTGGATCTATTGACAATCATTGAGATCCATTAGCTTATTGATGATGTCTCAACAATTTTGGGACTATCAACAATTCTAGCTAACACAAGTTATTTAAACGAACATACACAAAAGAATTCTTTCTCAAGTAATTCCATTTGAAATGTGTGACTTGCTTTATCAAGTCCATTCATTTAAATTATATGATGTCATACACCATAATTCAAGTTTTAGTCATACTAAGACCTTTAATGTAGTCATATAAGAATTATCCAAGTCATTAGTGGAAGCAAGGCTCCTACTAAGGATATAGAAACTCAACCATACCTTCTAGGTGGTTGATATAATTCTTTATCAAAACTACATTGAACGTTATAGTTACATGAGGTGCCGAATTTGGATTGTCTTGTTGTTAAACCATATGTTGTGACTCATTTTGAAACTATTCCCTTTTGTTTCATCAAATTTGTCCATATGCTTTGTTATTAGCTTGTTCTCATAAAAGAGAATGATGGACAACTCCCAACATATAACCATTTTATGCTAGGTTGACGAAACCAACATTCATAGACTATTCTTTAGAATGTTACACAACATAGAATTTTAACGCTTCAAAGAGTTTGAGACCTTTTAACAATTAAAATTACAAACTCATTAATAATAGTTATGCACTATTATTTTTAGACAACTATAAACCAATCATATTTAAGTTTATATCCTTTTCTCACCTCCCACTATTTCTCATGACTTTAATGAGAAATTTCATTATACATTCAAAATTTACAATTATGAAGCATACGGGTAGAGGATAATGTGGAGTAGCTTTAAAACCTTTCAAGCTTATTTGTTTCATTCTCCACTAAGTTGATGTCTTGTTATTAAGTGACTAAAGTCTTTAAACATTTCATAGATCTAGACACTTCGTTCTTGGTTTAATCACTAACACACATGACATTTTAAAACCATTTTAAGAATGCCCAATTAGTTGTTCAAAACTACTAATTGAATCAAGAGTGATCTTGGTTATTGTGGTTAAGTAAGTGATAACCATATAAGAAACGTTTTCTTATTACTTTATATCATTATAATGTGATTTTCCTTTTCTCCAAGAAAGGAATCTCTAGTCCCTTTTCAATTCATATAGAACTCATATGTAGGCAATTAGAACTAAATCTAAAGATTCATTGTATCCATCTATGGCCAACATGTGAGATCTATCCATAATTGATAAGTCCAAAGTTTGGATATCGCATTACATAAGTGATATAAATCTTGTATCTCAACTAGGATACAACAAGACAATATTCAATTCATAACACTACTTTGAGGAAATAATATAGTAGAAGGCATTCATCATATTACATTGATATGATAATTCAAACATTCATAATGTTTAATACAAAAGGAATTAGCTCTATACATTTAGAGACTAATTATATACCTTCGTATAGGCACCAATAGTGGTCTTCCATCATATGAAGCCACATAATAAGTTCTTAACAAAATAAGAAAGTTTAAAGACTATCTTTAAGTGCCTAACAAACTTCCTAAGTAGTTAGCAAAAAAATGGTGGCCGAACCCTTCTCCATCCTTTTCCTTGCTTGTTCATCTTCTACTTGGCTCCATCACCTACATACAATTGCATAAGTGATTAGCATTTTATATCAAATATAAAGATTAGAAGATCTAACAATTAGAATTGAAGATAAGAACATAAACCATACCTTGTGGCTTGTCCTTAAGAGTTGCAAGGTATAACCTGCAATTCCTCTTCCAATGCCCGTCCTTTCCACAATGGTGGCAAGTCCCATTGGGCTCCTTTGCCTTCTTTTTCCTCACTCCTCCTTGCGGCTTAGGAGTGGGTGACTTCTTCTCCTTCCCTTTGCATTTGCCTCGCGGCTTAGCCTTGGAAATGGATGGCTTGTTGTAGGCTACTGCAGCAGTCCCTACAACGTTCTCTTTCTTCATAGTCTTCTCAACGGTTACTAGCATGTTTAGTAACTCAGAGAGAGTGCTATCCATCTTGTTCATGTTGTAGTTCATAACGAACTGCGAGAACGAGTCATAAAGAGAAGCCAAGATGAAGTCCTGGGCCAATTCCCCGTCAAGTGGAGGCCCTAGGTTCTCCAATTGTTCAATGAGTCCAATCATCTTCAGTACATGTTGATGCACTGGAGCTCCCTTGACCATCTTGGTCTTCACAAGTTCACTGACAGTGCTAAAGCGACGGTTGCGCGTCCCTTCACCATATAACTCCGTAAGATGAAGTATGATGGAAGATGCACTATCCATGCCCTCGTGCTGTCTCTGCAACTCCTCATTCATGGAAGCCAACAGATATCACTTGGCTTGTGTATCATCCTCAACGTGCTTGTCATACTTAGCACGTTCATCCTAAGTGGCCTCAGGGCCAAGAGGTATGTGAGGTGGAGCCTTGTCTAGTACGTAAACAATCTTCTCCAAGGTTAGGAGAATCTTGACATTACGATACCATGATGGGAAATTGTGCCCCTCTAGGCAATGTTTGTCGAGTATTTTCGCGAGTGTGCTTCCAACCATATCTAAATACATAAACAATAAAATAAATTAGTTTGATTGTTGATTAAGTCAAACGATTCGGGTCTTTAAACCAAATGACACCACCCACCATTTTTGGCAAATTCCATATCCCTCAAGATGGAATCCGGGAGATTTCAATGAAAGCTCCTAGCGGGTTATGGGAGGCTCACTATTACCAAGCCCACCTCACGATGATACGATGTTGGCTAGCAAAAATAATAATGAGAGGGTATGACTACCCATTCATAACAACCTCTTGTGATTACCCATCTTATTGGCCTCTAGAGAACAATGCCTCACAATGATATGATGTTGGCACCATTTCTCTTAGTTAAGTTTTGACCCACCATGCCGGTTTAGATAGGGGTTCAAGTATGACCTCACGATGATACGATGTTGGCCACACTCGTTGCCTACCTTCACCACATCAAATGTTGAAATAGACTCCTCCTGAGTATAAGCACGCACTTTGCACTCCCCCATGATAGGGTGAATGCGGTGTACGAGTCATAAACGATTGGAGCCTACCATGGTGGAAGGCCACGAAGAAGTGTTCAAAGCACCTCTCCACTTTCAACTTAATATTGGATGTTGGTTGAGGGATTTTAAGGTCTCATCATTTTATTTATTTAATCACATTAAAATAAATTGTGTCCTATTATAACTACTAGTCCAAAGTTAATGAAATTAGTAGCATATGATATCCCCACTATTCATTTTCATAAAACAAATCAATATCAAAACATTTTTCAAAATATTGGAGATATATATAACTACTAATTGTGTTCATTACAGTTTAGTAGCGTATGATACTCCCACTATTTGTTTTGAGAAAAACAAATCAATATCAAAAACGAATTTTTCAAATATTGGAAGTAACTACTACTACTATGGTTTTTGCATTCCTTTGAAATTGGACTTTATAGTTATTCTAGGCTCTTTGGATGACCATGGACTTATTGGGTTAATTCAATCAACGAGCCAACATTGTTGAATAAGATCTAGGGAAGGTTGTGTCGTTTTAATTACGTGCTTTCAATCCAATTAAAACATTTTTCATTGAGCCATTAGAAATGAAAGACAATCATTCATTGCTAATTAGGGCGTTGGACCCAATTAATCTTTAATCTCATGTCAAAACCCTCTTTTAATCATGTCTCCTTACCAATAGTTAAAGAAACTCTAGTCCAGTACTAGAGGGAATCAACTAATTGAAAGAGATTAAGAAGTAATAAGAATTACAAACCGATTTGTACAAATTCCTACAAATTACATATACTAAGAGGGAGAGAAAGATTAATGTCTATCATGACAAGGTCCAATTGAAATAGTAATTAAAACACATTCCCAAGGTTCAAACAATTTGAGTTTAGCGCCCTTTCTCATAGCTCAATTATCGTTTAAGGCATAAGTCCATAGTCAACCATTTTTTTTTTAACTACTTAATCACATTAAATAATTAATTGGAATGCAACATTTACAATTAGATTTAGTGCATATGGGCATAATTGAATGATGAGTTTAAACAACTAACAAAATTAAAATCAAAATATTTTAACTTGTTAGAGAGATGGGGCCTAATATGCAAATATGAAAAGTTAAGGGTCAAACCGCAAATACTAGAAAGTATTATCAACTTTTAAAAATTACAAAATAGCCCACAAGTGGATAATCCACTAGGGTGGCCGGCCATGTTAAGGGGGATGGGAGGTTTCAAACAACTTGTATTAATTCAAATTAAAGAAGATAAAAACCCAAGATATTTCTTGCCACTTGACATGCTTTAAGGACTTTAGTGTAAAGGTGATGGAAATTCTCCTAGTCAAGTCTAGGATGGATTAAATTTTGGGAAAGCTATGGATGGTAAGTTTATCATCCAAAACCATAAAACAATTTATGAACACAAAACAAAACCATTTACACCAAAACAAAACCATTTACACCAAAACAAAACCATGAACACCAAGAACAAAACCATGAAAACAATTTCAAGATTTGTACTTTCTTGGTGATTTTTCAAACCCAAAAACAAAAGTGACAAGGTCTAGATTTTTCTAGCTTTAAAAGGATGTGTGAGTGACTTACAATAAAACACAAACACATGCCAAAAAATCCCCCAAAACCGTGCAAACCCCATGGTACTTTAGCCCCAAATTTTGTTCCAAAACTCACTCTTCATTCATGCATCCAAAACACTTTTTGCATACATATCTTTTTCAACTCTTGAAACACATTTTTCAACATTTGAAAAACTAAAGATAAACATATTTTGAATGAAGAAATAATATGTCAAACATAAAATTAAAACCCATATGCATAAAATCCAAAAGGACACATCAAATATAAACCTTTGGCTCTTGATACCACTTGAAGGGAAATAATGAGATTTATGTGGGATTTCTAGTGACTAGCATGCATATACAATTCAAAATTTATATACATAAGCAACGGAAGCATGTTATCACATAATATCAAAGCTATAGTCATGCAAATCCCCTTCAAGAAGCATAGGTCCATATTTGATGCATCTAAGAAATTAATGAAGAACAAAGTGAAGGTATAGTTTTATACCTCTTGATCTAGACTTGAGACCAAGGATGGACCACCTCCAAGCTCTTTGTTCTTGGAACTCCTTGAGCCTAGCCTCCCTCCTTGCTTCCTCCACCTTGTTAGAATGAGTGCTCATTGGTTCTCCTTTAGTCTCCAAGGTTGAATACCTCTAAAGATCCACACCCACTAGTGTAGTGAGATGGATGGAGGAATGACCAAAAGGGAGAGAAGATGATTAGCTAAATCTCCCTTATGGTGGCCGGCCTTTGTGTGTATTTTAGAGAGAGAGAGATGTTTTCTTCTTTTGTGAAATGAACACACAAAAACCCTAATGAAACTTTTTCACTAAAAGTTCCTTTTATATCTCAAAGATAGTTAGCCAACAACTTGACTCCCTCTCTCTCCCTTTCCCTTTATTTGGCCGGCCCCTTTAGTGTTGTTTGGGCTTTGGGCTTTTATTATTTCAAGTCATCCTATGCTTAAATAAAAGCCCAATGGGTTTGGGCTTAATGCGCTCATATTAACCCGAACTTTTCTTTAAGCCCAAAACGATCTTTTATCGCTTTTATGATTTCTTTAGACTTTCTAATTAATCACAACACTTAATTAATCCAATTAATTATTTTCATCATCCATTAGTTGTCTCACTACAAGAGTGTATCGGTGTACAATTATTTTAGGTTCTAATTAGCAAGGCAGTGAGGTGATTGGCACCAATCCAATTGATTATATTTAATCCAATCACTTAGTGAATTAAAACTTACTTTTAATTCTCCTTCTTCTTTGACGACTACTTATTTAATCATCTAGAAGAACCCACAAGCCATGAGTGACATCTAACCATATATCATGGCTACCCAAGCTAATGTAGAATTTGTTCGGAGAACCTATTCAGTTGGAATTACAATGTAATTCGATCCTTCTCTAAAACAATACTCTCAATCACATTATTAGGGTATGGATATATTATGTCAAACCCCTAATGTGATTATTCCTTGTTATATGATTCAATTGAGTCGTATAGGAACGCTTTCCTTTATTACGCTCGATACTTCGGCCGAAGATTCCCGAATCATATCTTAGAGTATTCATTCTCTCATAACGAGGATTAGAGATCCCTTGTTGATCATTCACATGCCTCTGAGAATAAGTCACTGACCCCAACAATGCATAGAACACACCCAAGATGAGGTGTGGTCACGTCTCATTATCAAAATGATCAGCAACGTATCCCCAAGACAACTATGATGTCTCAGGTCAAAGGATTACTTACATTATTCCAACCATTAGAGTTACTTGCTTGACATGTGAGTAGACCTCCATGCAAGTACTCTCGTTCGATTGTGTTCAGTGAACTCATTCCCTTAATGAGCACCTACATACCTATCTTAGTGTCACTACACGAATGGGATGAGACTTTCCATCCTTCCAATTGAAGGGGACATAGTATGTACTGGTCTATGCATTGTCAGTATCCCTCTGACAATCCTATGACCAGGAACCTTTTTGGACATGATGGTTATGTGAAGAAGGTCTCTGTAGTCTAACATCATTAGAATACTTCTTCCATCGATCCATTGTCCATGGATTCACTATTTAGGACATATATCGTTTATTGAGATAGTCCTAATTAGTATCTTTGCCTTTTGATGTATAAGAGTCATCTATACACACATTCATTGTTCTGAAATGTTTCTTCCAAAGATTGACTTTCAGGGCATATCTCCAACATTGAATTGGTGGAAGTTCTTCAAGGGGCGTCGGGGCTTGATCTCTAAGGAGGATTTGACGAAGAACGAAGAGAGTTTTCTTGATCATTCGGGATTCGCTTGGGAGCTTTAGAGTTTCGAAGCTTCAAGGTTTTGGAGTAATGTGAATTGATTATGAATTGGTCCTCCTAAAATGAATGAAATGGCCTTGTATTTATAGAATTTTTCAAGGCCTAATTTTGAATAAAATATTCAGATGAAATAAATCATTTCTACCAGGTGTTGACACGTGTCCTTATTTGATGACTTTTCTGATTTATTTTGATTTTTTCGTTTAGTCACACGCTACGTGTAAAATTTATCTGACACGTGAGCATTGAAATTGTAATTATTGGTCAACATTTATTTCACCGAAATTTCGATGTCTACAGTGACCCCGCATGTCTATCACACACTATTTCTGAAATTGAACGGCATTACACTATTTCTCAAACTTAACGGTACTACATAATTTCTGAAACTGAACACTAGTTATTTATGAAACTAAACATGAGTACTACACTATTTCCGAAATTGAACTCGATACTACACTATTTCTAGAATTAAACACTATTTCTCATCTGTTTAGAGACATAACAACTACCGGCGAGTAGAAATCCGCCATTTTCATTTATTTTTTTTGGCAGAAAGGTAAGATAATATTACCAACACACCGTAATTACAGAGAAAGAGGTTCGATCACAATAAAAACACAAAATAGATATAGACCCCTAACTGAAACCAAAAACAAAAGTTTTGGGCCAGAAACAGATAAATCAAACAAAAAAATTAAAAAACCCTACATTCTTGCAAGAACCGCCGCCGCCAAAGTACCGTCGAGATTTTGCCGCAGACCGCCAACTAGATGCCATAGGTCCAACCAACCAAATCCGCAAAATTGAAGGAAAAGACGACTCCAACGACTTCCACCGAGCATCACAAAGATTGGAACGACAACCAGAAACTGAATGAAGTTAGTGAGAGATAACCCACCAGCAACAAAGCCATTGAAGGCAACCAAGCCACCGAAGACAAATCCATGGGAGGTGGTGATGTGAACACACGAGCCGGAGCTCTACGCATTTCCCAAAAAAATCGCGTCAAAATGCGTTCCTACATCTGTTTCTTTTGAAATTATAATCCTTGCAAATAATATATATATATATATATATATATATAATTTTTTTTTTAATTTTTCTAATCCTTAATACTTTAGTATTATGAGCCTTTGCAACTAGAAATTAAAATTCTCCATCTAATCCAACACCATTAAACACATAGATCCCGAATTTAAAAAATGTCTATACACCCTACAATCACAAGAGCTAAATTGCAGAGATGAAGACAAAAGACAGCACTAAGAGGGAGAAAGCTTAAGTGGTGAAACAGTGACGACATCGTTACCCGTAAAGCCATATAAGAAAAAAAAAAAAAGTCGATTAGTGTTGATATGTGTTGATGCAAAGAGTTTGAGAGAGAGACCCAGATGCAGATGGGAGATAGAAAGATATAAAGGAGGAGGTAGACGAAGGAAAATGCTCTGCAATGTCATTTCACGAGAAGAAAAGGTTGAAGTAGGCTCACTCGCTTTGATAAGTTTTTTATTTTATTTTCTTTCTCTTTGTTCTTATTATTAAATAAAGTTATTAGATAACTTTTGTTTTTATTTTTTTGTCAAATGGATAACACTTTCGATTAAAATTCAAAGTTTTGAAATCTTTTTCATTAGTTTTCCTTAAAAGTAAACATTGATAACATGACCACCACGTCACCCAAGAAAGTGGCTGCTAGTTTGGAGTTGATGCGATGTGGAAAAAAGCGCTATTTTCAGAAGTAGGTATAGAGTTACTTCTGCTTTCTGCTGTTTTGTACCAATGATGACAAAAAACACTTTTTATTTCACTTACCAAACACAATTTTAGACCCAGCTTTTTAAAAAAAAAAAAAAAAAATTGTCTTTTAAATAATTTTAGCAATATCAAACCAGCCTGTAACATGCTTTCTATCTTGAGGTACATTTTTGAGTAACCTAAGTCGGTGAGAGTGGATAGAGTGATGGACAAGAGTTCGAAACCCTCCATCGTAAACCAAAAACAAGAAAAAAGGTTTGAATTGTTGTAATGTAATATGTGGATGGCCCACATGAATAGTTCGTTTGACACACCCCGACCCGGAATGTCCACTAGGACTCCGAATCGCGCTGTGATGGCTAACACCTGGAAGGTGACGAAGACATAAGTGTAGTGATGTGGAAAATGTGAATAAATTTAAACCTAAAAGTGCCTAATCAAAAGAGTGTGTGGGTGAGCAGGATTGAACTCATTTCACACGTGATATCAGAGCATAAGACAGTATGGTAAATAGGATGAGGGTTATACCACTAAAGATAACCATCTCCTGAGATTTGCCAGAATGATTGTTTACACTTAAGCACAACTACTAAACCTAGAGGGGCGGAAAAAAAAAAACAAAGTTGAGTGGGTCAGCAAAACAACGCTTGTAAGAAAACCTTAACTTTCGAATATACTAACCTCTCGCCGTAAAACAAATATAGTTTCCTTAAAATCATACTACGTATAAGTATGAAGATTTAATGTATGCCAACAATATATATATAAGAAATATGCCACAACGGGAATAATTCATCAGCAATAAAAATATAGGCATGTGCTTGACAATATACTAGCACGTAAGTCGGAGTCACCTAACGTGACCTGTACAACTGCACCTATGGCTCATCAATCTATATTATCACACAAGTCAGAGTCACCTAATGTGACCTGTACAACTGCACCTATGGCTCATCAATCTATACTATCACACAAGTCAGAGTCACCTAATGTGACACGTACGACAGGCTAGGTGTAATAATATTATACGCTCTAGTGCTCTAACATCACATGTGAAATGGGTTCAATCCCGTTCACCTGCGCACTTTTTTGATTAGGCACTTTTATGTTTAAATTGATTCACATTTTCCACATCACTACACTTTATGGCTTCGTCACCTTCCAGGTGTCGGCCATCACAGCTCGATTCGGAGTCCTAGTGGACATTCCGGGTCGGGGTGTGTCATCGTTACTATTCATCTGAAGAAAAATCAAATGGATTATTATTCATATGAAGAAAGTTTGTAAAGCGAATAGTGTTGTTGCAATAATCTTTTGCCTATAAAATGAGAGCATAAGGAGGAAAGGAAAGAAAATAGAAGAGATAGAAGATGTATGTAGGAGAAAGTATCAGTGAGCCAAGTTAGAGAGAAGAGAGAAAATAGTGAGAATTATTTTGTACTCCCATTATTTCAGATAATGAAAGATATTAATATTGCTGCCCTGAGGACGTAGGCTTGCCGAACGTCATAAATATTGTGTCTTATTTACTTTATATTCCACTGCACACATACCGTCAATTTTACAACACGTTATCAACACGAGAAGCTCTCATGTCAGTGGAAAGCACAACGCCATAAATCTGGTGAAGCACTAACTACCTCTCACCTTCGTTGGTTGGAATCTCACAGATAAGAAAATCTTTTCATTTCATCTTCATATCTCTGTATGACTAATTTTCTTAAAGTAAATATACATTTGGTTAAATAACTATTATCATTATTATTGGCAGAAAATCTGACAGCTATGTAATTAGCCTCTGAACTCCAACTTTCTCACCTCGGATTGAGATGCTTCCTTCTTAAAAGTTGTTCGTCCGCCCAGTGCCTATAACATACCAAAATTTCAGAAATTCTAACGGTGCGATCATCACAAATGTCTGAAACACCAACCCAGTTTTCAATTCCACAGAAAATTGGACAACCATCTTATGAGTACCAAAACTCCATTTTCAATAGCTCAGGTCAAAACCATTTCTCACGAAAGTTGTTTGGTATTCTCTTATCCATATCATACTAAAATTTGAGTCAAATATAACGATTTGATCTACTCATAAGTTGCAGACACTACTCTTGACTCCAAAACTTATGGAAACCGTTTCGACTCTTTCGAAACTCACCAAAGGAGGAACACCAATTGGGACTTATTGTTACTATTACTTACCGGGTAACTAAAAGGACTTAGAACTGTGAAATGAAAATAAAATACAAAGGATGAAACAAAAGAAAGTGGCAGACAAAGCAAAAGAAAAAACAAAAGATGGAGACTTAATCATTGCCTTTTCTACTTTGGTATATTTATGTGAATGGTGCTGGTTTAAAACTCTATAATAAGTTCTATTTATTTAAAGCAATTTATTTATAGTGGGTGGAATTATTACCCTTTGCTTTAAGCTTTGATATTTTTGTTAATGGTGCTGAATCAAAGCCCTTGTCACAAGTTTTATTTACTTAAAAGCAATTTATTTACCATGGCTGGAATTACTATTTATTGCTTTAATTTACTTACTATGCTACATTTTGTTATGATGAGTATAACACAGACACGAAGTTCCTTGATCAGATTAGAACCTAAAGTTTCTTGATCCTCATCATATAAAAAGATTGGACCGAAGTTCCTTGATCAAAAATCAAAACCTTAAGTTTTTTAATCAACTGAGAGAGCAGCAGACCCTCAACTAAATTCAAATGACGGCCATAATCGCCTTAGCCCACAAACTATTAAATGAGGGCCAAAAGTTCCTTTATTCATGTAAATGAGGACCATAAGGTCCTTAATCCATGTACATATTAAGTATGGGTATGAATTCCAAAAATATGAACCTAAAGGTTCTAATGATGTCGATATTGAAAATAAATTCTGAGTGCATATGATAATGTTTTGACCTGAAGTTCAAAATATGAATAATGTTAAGAACTTGAAGTTCTAACATTTTGTGTAGACATATGTTACATGTGGTATGAGTTAATTATCACAATTTCCATAATACTTGAATTTCTTCCTTTTGGGAATAAGAAAATGATGAACTTAGGAAAACCCAATTCTGTGACCATCGACATCTTACAAGAGATACTTTCATGAATTCATAATGCCCGAGAATTAATGTGGAAGCATATGATATTAGAAAACATTTATACTTAAAGGCTCATTGAATCATATTCATAGAACCAGAAGTTTCCATTGTCTCTTCATTAATTCATTAGTTATGGAACTAGAAGTTTCTATGGGTTCCCATATAACAAGCTAAAGTAGAAGCTTTTAGACATGTATAAAATCAAATGGGAAAAAACAATTATACATACACGTGAGTTACAACTACAACAACAAACAAATTGGGGAGGGGGGCTTCATAAAGGTTGCTCATGTGAAGCCTCAGTACTTGGCAGTACCCCAGAAGGGGGACGCATTGGAGACTGATCATGTGACGCCCCATTATTTGGAAAAACACCAGAAGGGGAAGGCACCAGTTGCCTTCGGAATCTAGCCACAAATCTCTAGTGATCACTTTGAACCTAACTTTCGGATCCATGCAACTGGTCGAGCTTTCTTTTCATGCTCGTCGAGTAAATATTTGTTTGTGCAACTCTTTATTCTCGTGCTTGAGCCCTCTGATCTCTTCTCTAAGACTTGCCACCTCAGCCATTAATGTTTTGAATTGGCGAGTTTGAGCAAGTAGACGTTGGACCATGTTGGATACAGAACTCGCACACTGAACAATAAAAGCCAAAGAGTATTGAATAGCCAATTCATCAGACCTCTTTGAAAGTATTCTTTTATCTCTGGGAGTGAGAAGGTCCCTAGCTACTATTGTAGCCGTTATATCATCCTTCATCATAGGGTCTCCAATCGTAAGAATGACATTAGAAGATAAGAAGGATGGGCACCATATATTATCCTGAAGCGGGATGTGTGCATCTCCCCCGAGACTCAAATCTAAATAAAGGTTAGATGGGCAAGCCATTTTCAAAAAATGGTGAAAGAAAAGGGTTGGATATATGAAATCGCAAAAATACAATAGACACAATTTTCAGAGGCGGGCAATTTTCAAAGCCTGCATTTTGAATACAATTAATACCTCTATAAAAGGAGAGGCAACACAACCACTTGTTCAAAAATCGAAGATCACCGCTTTTCGAAATTTCAAAAGCCGAATTTTCTTGAATAAAGTTTGTCAACATTTTCTCAGATGAAATCTCAGCTTTCTGGATATTAAGGACAACTCTGTCAAAATATCTCTGGCAAAGTTAAAACACGTAAAGTTCACTTTTCCAACTACACCACTGTTGCCGACAAACGTGGGTGACAAGGTCACAACCACACCACTACCTACTATTGGGAAATCCCTATATATGTCGACCTTTGTCTTCCATTGCAAGGCTCACCTCCAAAACGCCTAACTCATCTTCCTTGCCGAGAATGCCCAAACCTCTCAACATATTCAGTCTCCTTTCTCTCTGAGAATACCTCTTCAAGCAAGTCCTCAAAATGTCAAACTCATTTTCTCAGCAAGAAACCCTTTTCGATCGAAAAGGTTTACATTAAGATTTTATACTTTTTCATTCAAGAGCAAAAGTATCCCATACCATCAAGGTCGAAAGCAAGAGTATCTCACATCATGCTCTTTCCCTGTCTTTTACTTTGCCCTTGCTTTTGCTTACAAGATAAGAATAAAGAAAGCAATCAGTTGGAACTTGAAATCAAACTTCTAGTCAGGAACCGACTGCCTGGAACTTTTCCTTGATTGCTTACCTTGCATTTCTCTCAAGTAGTCATCTTCAACTATTGTTGGAGCCGGGCCTCAAGTCACCAACACCGCAGAATAATTGGTATGATGTTGGTTCTTTACACTAAAGATGCCAAGCATGGATGAGTCACCAAGAAGTGATGGATTGTGCACCACTTCTACTGTGCAAGAGACTGAAGCAGAAGGATCAACGATGAGCCCATGGAAGTCCAAAGGGGGAAAATTGGTGGCTAACTGAGTGAATGGAAGACCAAAGTTCAATGATGGGAATCCTACTCACAACCCCAGCAAATACTACCAGTTTATATAATTCACATGATGTACAAAAAGGTAATGAAAATTACTAATTGATTACAAGTTACAGAGATGTCGCACAGATTGAAGTCTCAGTCAGACTATCATTAGACTTGGCACTACTAAACTGTTGCATGCCCGAAGCATAACAGTCGCCGCATGGATTCAAGTACCAAAAGGGATAATCCATGGACACGAAAATATTAATATATCTCATGCCTGAAGCATGATTGATGTGTAGTTTCCAATGATTTAACTCCTCATAAGTGGAGATTAAAAATCCAAGCTCTATAACGCTCTAGAGGAGGTTATGATCCAAATTCTCAAACAATTCATCTAATAAGAGATGATTGTCCTAGAAGAGACAATGTAAAGCCCCTAAAAAGGCAAGGATATCCAAAGTAATGAAATGCTTATAAATATGCATGCGCATGCGCATGAGAATTATGGGATCACGAATTGATGATTACCAATGTTAATTTTGGTTTTACAGTAGCTACTAAATTCATCAAAGAGCTATGTTGATATTGAGCCACGTTCTTTTGTTCGTCGACAAAAAGCAAAATTATTGGCCAAAATGGAGAAAGGCAATTCCATTACAGTTGATTGAGAACGTGGAAAAATAGACCTATAGTACAAATCTCCAAATGATGTTGAACCCAGAAGGTTACATATGGGCATTTGTGATACAATGAACTACACTCACATGATATGACACATGATTCCTAGTTGAAACCTAAAACTGTGATATACTCCTGCAAACATGATTTCTCACTATGAAACTTGTTCATTTAAATGGAGAATTATATGTACACGAAACTTTATGATGCCTAAAGCATATCTCCACAAGTAAATTCCTCAAGTATACATTGAAGGAAGTTACTCTGTATAAATTCCAAAGGAGAATGTGTTAGGAAGTGTAGAAAATCTTTGAAGGATTCAAATTGCTTGAAGAAAGCCCTGAAAGGGTAAAGCACAAATTATGTACTCAATGCCAGTGGATGGTATAAATCTCCTTAGTGAGTACTATCACTATGATGTTGTTGCAACATACTAAGTTTCTTGCAAGAGTTGATAATATTAGAATGAGACTCCTGAAGAGTCTAGAAAGATTATAAAGTGTTGAAAGGAATATCGTCTCGAGTTGCAGATCGAACAATATGCCAACACGATTCTTATCCACCAAAAGGGTTATATGGTATTAAAGAACCATTTGGATTGAAGATCATGAGTTGAACACTCAAATGGTAAATTAATTTTTAGGCACTAAGAAAGATCATTCATCCTCGTGAGGGAAATGATGAATTGATATTTGGTCCAAGAGTACCATATATTAATAAAGTATGTGCTTTACTATACACACTGAATCAGATGTTACAGTCCCTGTGGAGCATAATACCAAAAAATGGGTATTGCAATGAAATAAAGTTTATTTGTTGATATCTCCAGGAAATTATAGACATGTGTTTGTTCTATTCCAAAGAACTCACTAATAGCCATGGTCTTATTAGGCAAGCAAAAATTGAATACCTCTTTAGCCTGCATACAAATCGCTCTCAGAAAGGATTTGTATTTACATATGAAAATAGATTCACTTTGCAAGGATCAGGGAAGCAATGATTCATTGATGCATCTTCATATCTCTCATAAATACATATCTCCATGAAGCTAGTCATGAATGTATTTGGCTAATACTTGCAGCCCATTAAAATTTGGAGCACATGCGAACCACCTTCAGAAGCAAACACTCCAACTATCATGCATGGTATCAGATTACATCAACTTAGTAATCAGTCAAATTGAAGAATTCGAAATCTGGGGAAAGATACTCATCAAGGGGAGCATCCAAAACAGATCACACTACATGACACACCCCGATCTTAGAATCAAGGCATGCTGGCCGTCACGTGAGCGTGACGTAACCATAAGTGCGGTGCGGAAGCAAAGATAAGAGAATTACGAAGGAATCAAAACCAATTACTAGCAATAATAACCAAATAGCATGCTAGAGTGAATTAAAGTGTGAACACACACATAAACAGAGCTTAAGAACTAGGTGCAGTCAAGTAGGACTATAATCAAATTACAACACCCGCAGGTGAGTCCTACAAGCAGGAAGTCTGTCAGAACGCCGAAGAAAAACCTCGTGAGCCACCAACTGCTAACTAGAACCTGGAGGGGCGAAAAACAAGATTGAGTGGGTCAGTAAAACAAAGCTTTTCGAAAACCTTTCATTTAAAACATTTCTAACCCCTCGCTGTAAAACCTGTATACTTTCCCATAAAATAGCATAATACTTTTCATTTATCTCAAATCATCAAATTTTCTCAAAAACCAGAAAGTATGCCATGTTATAATGTCAAAAACAGAATGAATGATGCATCATTGTAACAGGTGAAATAATGAATTAACCGGAGACCCTGCAGTTGGTCCTGTACGGTTAATTCTATAGCTCAACATCCAATCTAACCGGAGTGACCTCGGTGACTTGTACGGCACTACACTGCATATAAGTCGGAACTACCTGAAGTAGTCTGTACGACAAGAATGGTGTAATAATACGCTCTAGTGCTTCTCTCATCAATCATCTGTGCACATAATCTAAAGTCACCTATCAGTCGGAACCCTCTCATGGTCTGTACGACATGCACCTACTTGGATCCAAGGTGAGCGTGTGGTGCGAGGTGAAATAATATAAGCACTAACACCATGATTGCAGGTTATGAGCTATCAACATAATATACATCATCAATGATTCACATGAATAATATAAAACTCTCCTGATACTTACATGTGCGTCCACAGCACCAATTCACATATATATATATATATGCATCAATTATCAATTCATATCATTCATATCATGCATGCATGGCATTTTAGAAACATACTTTCATTAAAAACTCAATTTCTGGGAATTTCAATAGCATATAGGTATAAACAGAAAATACTGCCCACTCACTGATAAGTCGAAGGGTCGTAACCCCCGTGACGTCCCTGGATGCGCTCGTCCTCGGGATAGGTATCACCTACATGAGAAATAACTATAAAAACGTTATTTTAAAGCACATAACCAATCATTCTCAATAACTTCTCATACGGTGCTCAATTTGGGTATATGAATATACCACATCGACCTACTCGACGTCACGGACGTCGACAAATTGTTAGAAATTTTTTTTGAAGCGGCACGCTCCCCCACGCGCCTGGACAGGCACGGGTTCACGTGCCCCCACGCGCGTCTTCTTCCTCGAGCTCGCCGGACTGAGTTTTCCGGTGGCCGGAAAACTGGAAATTTTTCAATCTCCTTGTTCTCCATCATTTCTCAACCATTTTCTTCGTATTTTATATCAAAATGAAGCCCTAAACATGTAGTTTCACGTTATACTACTTTAAGGCTCTAAAAATCACGAAATCTCACCGGAGAAATCCCACGAAAACCGTCCAACTTTGAACTACACGATCCCGACGTCCAAAACTTCCAAACCAACGTCCCCGAGCTTCCTTAGGACCTCACTAAGCTCACTATAAGCTTAGAATTCCCTGAAAATCAACACATCACGAATGCATGAACAATGACATAAAACTGGGGTTCGGGTTTCACGTGATTTCGAAGGTTTCACTTCCTAAAACTAGTACCAAACGACTCAGGAGGTCGAAAGGATGAAGAACCATACCTTTTTGGCGTCGATCCGCGACGTTTTGAAGGTTTTTGGTCTTGTCCGTACGGTTCGAGAGTGAGAGAGTGACTGAACGGAGAGGAGAGAGAGAGAAAGCACGGGGGAAGGGAGAGAGAGAAGGTGAGTCCCGTGTGTGTGGGTGTGTGGTCATTCAAAACAAGTCCACACACACATACCTTAATAACGTCAAGGGTACTTTCGTCCTTTCACATCCTTAATAAGAAAATCTCGGGACGGGATGTGACACTACATATATCTTTATTATGTACCTAAAAGATTAAAACTCACCTTTTTGAAAAATGACATTATTTAATGTTCAAATTAATTAGTTTATATAATATATAATAACTTATTCAAATCCGTCTCATCTGCCTAGGTTCGTATACAAAAATTACTATCCTCTTTTTACTCTAGTATTTATCCTAGCTGTAAGATGTTGTCTTTGTAATCCAACCATTCCTTCATTTATTGAATGTAATAAGTAACATTGTAACAATAGAAAAATGTTTGGAATTTGGCATACTGGGTGGGACTTCTCTTTCAGTTTGAATTGGTTGAAAAATTAGATTATGTAAACTTAATAAGTGCATTTGCATCTAAAAACGCGAGACGGGAAATATTTGAGTAATGTTTGTATATCTTTCTTTTTTTAATATTAATTTTTAATGATATTTGACGTAGAAATAGACTTTTCATGTATTTAGTGAATTTTTTTTACACACGTCAATGTACAAAGGGTCGAGAGTCAGAGAACTCTAGCGCTCCACTTCGAAGGCTCGCCTAGGACCCCCAAATTCTCAAGGCCGGCCATGTTCATAAGAAGAAAGTTTGTAAAGTGAATATTGTTGCTACAGTAATCTTTTGCCTATAAAATGAGAGCATATGGAGGAAGGGAAAGAAGAGAGAAAAGAAAGATGTATGAAGGAGAAAATATCAATGAGCCAAGCTAGAGAGAAGAGAGAAAATAGTGAGTTATTTTGTACTAGTATTATTTCAGATAATGAAAGAAAGTATTAATGTTGCCCCAAAGACGTAGGCACACTTGCCGAATCTTGTAAATATTGTATCTTATTTACTTTATATTTCACTGCATACATATAATCTATTTTTCAACATGAATTTCAATTTCTTCAAATGACTACAGAGACATATAACTGCTGGAAAACCAAAAACAAGAAGAAAAAAAATGATAAACTTCTGTACCAAGTATTCTTTTTTGGACAAATCCGTACCAAGTATTCAGAACATACAGAAACTCGCAAAAGAAAGTCTGCTAAATTTTTCTCTTTGATAGATGTGCATGTCACGAATCAGAATAACACCGTTCGATATTTTTTTCCACTGCACTATTAAATCACATACAATTTCTGTCTAGTTGCTGAACTTAATATGCTTATCAGACCGAATAATATCTTGCCTGCCTTCATTTTATAGAAGTTACATGGCCTCCATACAGAGTACAAAAATTCTACTTGTTTTACATGAATTAAAAAGAGAACTTCTATGTATAATATCGACTTGTTTGGAAACCTTTGAGTAGGTATTACCCAATAGCAAACAAACAAACCAATTAACGAACCAAATTGAATAACCAACCTTGAAAATGCTCTCAAGTGCTCTTTCTTACACTTGTTTGTCTTCTTTTCGGAGAAATAAGCCATATCACCCGGAACAGCAAGAAAAATAGCCCTGGGTTTTCTTTAATCCGTCTGCTCCATTATTAACAAGGCTGACCCTGTTCACAGATAACTCTGCTTTGTAGGTATCCGAGTTCAAGACCTTCCGGCTGACATTGTTATATATTTCTTGAATCACAAGCTCAAAAGCCATTTTAACATTTGTTGAGTCCAGGGCAGATGTCTCCATGAAGAACAACCCCTCTGCTTCAGCAAGGCTTCTACCATCCTCAACACTCACAGCCCTAATATTCTCTAAATCACATTTGTTCCCTACTAGCATCATCGCGACAGTCGTATCGGAATGAGCTGCACCAATGATTAAAGCAAAGCTCAAATAAGAACTTAGTAGTAAAGCAAGAAATGGAGGGTACGACAACCAAAAAATCATAAATAAGCAAAGAGTTGTGCAAACTTAAAGTTCAAATAATATAACAAGGATACATTCTATAAATACATTCGGTAAGACAAATGAATTCATATACAGACTCAGTTTTGAAAAATCATTCAAAGCTAATATGATAGAAAGATAAAAATAAATATTGACACAAGGTAGGTATTTCATATAAGAATAGATCACTTTCACTATAATAGAACTGATGATAGCCAAGATAAGAATCCATGTAAGTGACAGAACCGTGACAGGAGTAAGTGTCTAGAAGTAGAACGTATGCCCCTTTGCTAAACATAGCAGTCTCTCTACCAATAAGAATACTGATATATCATCTTGTGATAGAATTTGCCATAATCCATGACCTGAATAGAAAAAAAGCATCCTTTTGGTTGGTCTAACGGGCGAGAGGGTGTGGAACTAGCCCTACACTTCTCATTTTTCACATTTTGCTTTCTACTAAAAGGATATTACCGTGCTTTCCTTTGTCTGTAATGAAAAGTAATTAGAAGGACAGCTGTGGAGAAAGGGTCTTTACAGAAAATGAAGCATCATAGTCCTAGTATCATTGACAGTGAATTATTTTTATGTAAGTAAAAAATGAAAACCACAATTGATGACAAGACTATCACAAAGATAGCAGTATAATCTTTGTTTTCTAGGAATCTTCCTCATCATAAAGCAATACTCTTCTTATAACATGACAAGAAACAAATATTCTTAATAGATTTTGTTAGATAAAAAGAATAGTTCGATGACATAGGTTCAGTCTGCATCTCGGAAGTAGAGGATAAGGGGTGTATGACATGTATAAACAAAAATAGAACAAATAAGTGTACTGAACATCACATACAACAACAAAGCCTTTTCCCACTAAGTGGGGTAGGCTGTATGAATCCTAAAACGTCATTGCGCTCGGTTCTGTGCCACGCCCTGGCATGAACCCGAATTGGTTGTCCTAGACCCGTGTCTATGCTCAATTACTCTCTCCCAAAGCTTCATTGTATGACTCATTAACTTAATACCCTTATAGTTCATGCAATTTTGTACGTCGCCATTATTCTTGCAGATAGGTACCAAAGTGCAATTTCGCCACTCATTTGACATCTTCTTCGTTTTCAAAATTCTATTAAAAAGGTCTGTGAGCCATGCTATACCCGTCTTTCCCAAGACTTTCCACACTTCGATCGATATATCATCTGGGCCCACTGTTTTTCTATGCTTCATATTTTTCAAAGTTACAAACACTTCTTCCTTCCTAATTCAGCAGTAAAAGGAGTAATTTCTACACTCTTTTGAGTTACTCACCTCCCCCAAACAAGTACTGCTTGTAGATAGGTACTCCTTTCTACACTCTTTGACCGCGTTCTCTGTAGCAAGAACATTTCCATTCTCATCCTCGATGCATCTCACTTGGTTTAGGTCTCGTGTCTTCTTTTCCCTTGCTCTAGCTAGTTTATAGATATTCAACTCTCCTTCTTTGGTATCTAGTCGCTTATACATATCATCAAAAGCCGCTAGCTTAGCTTCTCTCATAGCTTTCTTCGCCTCCTTCTTTGCTATTCTATATCTTTCACCATTTTCATCGGTCCTATCCATGTATAAGGCTTTACAACATTCCTTCTTAGCCTTAACCTTTGTCTGTACCTCCTCCTTCCACCACCAAGATTCCTTTTGGTGTGGAGCAAAGCCCCTGGACTCTGCTAATACCCCTTTTGCTACTTTTCAGATACAACTAGTCATGGAATCCCACATTTGGCTAGCTTCCCCCTCTCTATCCCAAACACATTGGGTAATTACTTTCTCCTTGAAAATGGCTTATTTTTCTCCTTTTAGATTCCACCATCTAGTCCTTGGGCACTTCAAGGTCTTGTTCTTTTTTCTCTCTTTTGATATGTACATCCATCACCAATAAGTAATGTTGATTAGCCAAGCTCTCTCCCGGTATAACTTTGCAATCCTTACAAGTTATACGATCCCCCTTCCTCATTAGAAGAAAGTCTATTTGTGTTTTTGACGACCCACTCTTGTAGGTGATCACATGTTCTTCTCTCTTCGTAAATAAGGTGTTGGCTAAGAAGAGATCGTATGCCATTACAAAATCCAAGATGGCTTCCCCATCCTTGTTTCTTTCCCCAAAACCATGGCCACCAAGAAACCTCCGTAGTTGCATGTCTCCTTGCCCACATGTCCATTCAAATCTCCTCCTATAAATACCTTCTCTCCACCAAGGAAACCAACTAAGAAGTCAAAATCCAAACCCAAATAGGGCACCAAAACCAAATAGGTAACACAAACCTAATTTTTTGCATCATCCTAATTTTGAGTCGTAAAACCCAACAATCTCGACCTCGGCGAGAAATTAGCAAACTTCCAAATCAAATACAAACTTCAAATTCGGGATACCAAAATACAAATGCAAACGTGCACCAAATTCTTTCGAAACTGATCTCCACCTAGAATAAAAAAATCCAAAAGTCTTCAAACTTTAAATTTCCTCCAACGCCGTCTCCAACAAATTCCATTACTAAAACTAACAAATACGAAACAAAATCCAAGCAAAAACTTGAACATACGAACAAAAAGTGCGAATTGCACTCCACCCAAAGAGCTTGAGTACCAAGCTCCACCTCCTCACATAACCTTTAGAGGAGTTAAGAACAACGATCTTCTACAATGCTTGCATCAACACTAGCAAAAGACTTATCAAACGGCTTCTTTTTGCCCTTGAGTTTAAGGCAATCTACTTTCCAATGACCTTCCTTATAACAATAGCTACAAGTGTTCTTTCCAAGTTTGCTCCTTTCCTTATTCCTTCCTTGAACTACCAAAAGCTCCATCTTGTGTGTTATACACTTTATTCTTTAACTCTTTAGAATTCAAAATGACTTTAACATCTTCCAAACTAATATTTTCTCTACCAAATAGCATGGTATAGACAAAGTTTTCATACGAAGGAGATAAAGAACACAACAAAGTTATCGCATAATCCTCATCACTAATTTGGTCGTCCACACTTTTCAAATCCATCATAAGTTTATTGAATTCATCAACATGCTTATTAATTGATGTACCTTCATCCATACGAAGAGTATGCAAACTTTTCTTCAAATACAACCGTTTAGCAAGGGGTTTGGTCATATACAAAGCTCTCCAATTTTAGCCACAACTCCGGTGCAGATTTGATGCTACCAACTTCACGCAAGACTTCATTCGATAAAGTCAGCAGGATTGCACCAAGTGCCCGCTCCATAACGTCTTCTTTTTCTTCATCAGTCCACAAATTCAGCAAAGCCTTCACACCCTTTAGCGTTTTTAAAAGCCCTTGTTGAATTAACAAAGCACGCATCTTCAATTGCCAAATACCAAAGTCATTGCCGTCAAACTTTTCAATATCAACTTTCACCGACTACATAGAAGGCTTCATAGTGACTGCCAAGCAAAGCCCAAGCCAAAACCTGGGCTCTGATACCACTTGTACTTTTATGCGCAAATGGAAGCGAATTTTAATAAAGTACCAATATTAACGTCGTAGGTGAAAGCTAAAACAAACAATCTCAAACTAACAAAAGAGATTTACGTTGTCCGGCGTAAAGCCTACGTCCACGAGCGAAGCACGGCGAGGAATTTCACTAAACAGACGGAATTACAAAAGAGTATTTAACTCTCACAACCCAAATCCCACAAATTACAAACCCTAAACCAAACGAGTAGAGAACCCAAAACTAATGGAGAAGATTCTCCCAAATTGCCCTCTAACTCATAAATTGACTCTGACCAAATTACCATACAAAAGAGCCACACACAAATACACTAACCCTAAGGTCCTATTTATAGTGCATAGGACTTAGGTTATAATAAGAATCCTAATAAGAAGTAAATCCAAATCCTAATCAAATAGGTAATTAACAAAATCTCTCCACCAAGGTAACGAACTAAGAAGTCAAAATTCAAACTCAAATAGGACACCAAAACAAAATAGGTTACACAAACCTAATTTTTTGCATCATCCTAATTTTGAGCCGTAAAACCCAACACAAGCAATCTCAAACAGAAAACAAGAGCTTAACATGGTTCGGCATAAAAGCCTACGCCCAGAGGTGAAGCACGACGAGTATAATTCCACTAAACAAATGGAGATTACAAAAGAGTGTTTAAACTCTCAAAAACCCAAATCCCACAAAGGTTACAAATCCTAAACCAAATGAGTAGAGAACCCAAAACAAAGCGGAGGAGATTCTCTCAAATTGTTCTCTAACTCTTCAAACTCACAAATTTGCCAAATGAAAGACCCATGAATTTGCCATGCACTCATGATTCCAAATGGTGATAATCCCCCCAAAACCAAAAAAGAGAAAACTCTCTACACCAATGGTGTCGGCACACACAATAAACTGACCCTAAGGTTCTATTTATAGAGTATAGGACTTAGGTTACAATGAGAATCATAATCCTATTGGAAATAAATCCAAATCCTAATACAACAACAACAACAAAGCCTTATCCACTAAATGGGGTCGGTTTTATGAAACCACTGCGGTCGGTTTTGCCCTTATCCTTGTGGATAGGCATGAAAGTGCTTTTCCGCTACTCATTTGGCATCTTATTCATTTACAAAACCGTATTGAAGATGTTTCTAAGCAATGCTATACTCGTCTCTCCCAAGACCTTCCACACTTTGATCGGTATACTGTCGCGACCCACTGTTTTTCTATGCTTCATCATTTTCAAAGCTACAAGCCTACAACCACTTCCCTCTTTCTTGATTCAAAGGTAGAAGAGTATTTTCCACTCTTCCGAGTTACTCAACTCATCCAAAAAGTACTCCTTTCGTGTCTTTCATTGAAAAGACAATGAAAATAAGCTCTCCATATGTCTTTAACCGCGTTCTCTACAGCTAAAACATTTCCATTCTCATCCTTGATGTACCTTACTTAGTTCAAGTCTCTTGTCTTTCGTAATTAAATCCAAATCCTAATATAAAAGGTAATTAACAAAATCTGTCTAGAAGCAAACAATCCAACCATCTCATCCTTATGCCTAAAGATATTCTCACTTTGGACAATTATTTGGTGAAAGATAACCACAATGAATCTCTGCCGTAGACGGGACAATCATGACCATTCAGGAAGGGTGTGATGTGGTTACATATTTTGGGCATTTGAATCCAGTTCTTTAAAAAATGAGGTAAGATTGATAAAACAAAGGTCGACTTTCCAGGAGTGGGGACGCAGCTTGATTCAATTGGTTTCAGTAGTACTCCTACTTTAGGTCAATATTTGGAATCTCAAGTAGGGTGGCTGTGTTTAATGAGGAATTCCATTGCAAGGGCAATGATGAGCCATGGGACCACTTAATCCGGTGGAATCTAGTGTACAAATCAAATGGAGCCATTGCAAACTTATTGAGCAAGACTCTTACTGGTGTTAAATCATTAGGAGTAAGCAGAAAGTCCAATCTAATGGGTAGGATTCTCGGATTGTCAAGAGGAGTTCCTTTCAATGTCGTTAATACATGTGTCAGGGTTATTCTTCATCATCTCAGTTGTCAAAACTCGAGATAGGGAATGGAGCTAAATTAAAAATTGGGAAAATTTTTGGCACGATGAATAAATTTCTTCATTTATACCGGTTACTATGAAAGTAATGTAGTAATTGCTTCCATCAATTTCTTTATCAACACATTGAGCTTCTTGGAATTTAGTTCTTGGAAGAAATTCGAATACAGGATAGTCCTATAAAGGATATGGATTTGTCCATGCTTCAGAGACTTTCATACCAATCCTTTTCCTTCTATGCTAGAATTCTTGTTGGTCAAGCTTTTAAGCGGTTTTTTCCCGTGTGGTTTGTTTGGATGGTCCATTTAGGACAGACTTAGATTTTTAGACATTTAGCTTTCTCTAGACGTCTAGTGTTTATGCAAGTACTAACGGTAGTTTGTAGGACACAAACATTGTCGACTGACTCGACTTTGCAGTATCATGGTTAACATACAGAGGAGAAAAAAAGAAAGAAGGCTACTCAAAACAACTTGTGATCAGTGCTAACTCAAACAAACTTGGAGATCATGGCAAAAAGGAATTTTAATAATGTCAACAAAATAAATAGCTTGATCATAACCATCATGAAAATATAACACCAAGAAAAAATCCACAAGAGAATTATGAGAAGAACGTGAATACTGGTGTGAGTTTGAAGAAGATTAGCTAATACAAGAAGCCAAAAGCAGACTCTATTGATGTTCATAAGGAAAAATGGTAGAAAATAAAAATTGGTTTGTGTAAGAAAAACGTTTAATGTAATTCACAAATGGAAGTGATTGATTGATTGCTCGCTCACAAATAGATTTGGATGGTCAAAGCTCTTAGATTCAGCAAACAAACATGTACCACTTGAGCCCTCATATCTCAGACACTAAACAACCAATCACTATCTGTCTCACACCTCCTCAACCAAAACCTCTTGATCATACTTATAGCGTCATTCATGCATCTAAGATCATAACTTCAACCAAAACCTCTTGAATATATACAATTTTTTAGCTGTTTAGAAACTTTAAGAATCCCATATATTACCCCCTCTTTAGCTACTAATACTCTGTATAGAAGCTAACACGCCATACCACATACATTCAACCACAAAGTGTTACACGAGGATATGTATATGTCTTTAAGTTTATCAACTCCCTAAATCTTAAGACACAACAAAACAACCAAAGCATCAAGTTATCTGAATTTTCTCAGCTATCCAACGTACCTACGGCCTAGATTCTACAGCCAAATGAAAGTAGACTTATTCCATTATTGGCTACCGGTACGTATTCAAAAGTAAACAATTTACACATCCACCCAAAAAACAAAAGAAAAAAAAAATAGCTTTCTTGTGATAGAAGTCTTCAAACAGAGAATTCTTAATCATAATATAAGATCTAAATCCATATCCATCACATCCACCCAATACAACCCCCAAACCCCACATTCACCAAAAACAAACACAAACCCAACAACCACAATTATCACAATTACTTAAGCACCTTAGCTTCAAGATCAAAACACCATAACCAAAAGAAAAAGCATAAAACTTTATCTGAATCAGTAGTGTAAGCAGCTTACTCTTGAGCTCATCGAGCCAGCGGCCGACACTCTCGAACGTGGTCTTGCGGGTGATATCATAGACAATGAGAGCTCCGACCGCGCCGCGGTAGTAGGCGGAGGTGACGGCCCTGAAGCGTTCTTGGCCGGCGGTGTCCCAAATCTGAGCTTTCACCTCTTTGCCGTCGATTTCCATGCTCTGGGTCTGAAACTCCACGCCTATCGTGGCTTTCGAGTGAGCGTTGAACTCGTTCCGTGAGTAGCGGGACAGCAAGTTCGATTTCCCAACTGCCGAGTCGCCGATTATGACGATCTTGAACAGGTACTCCTCCCCAGACCCCTCCTCGTCTGAAGACGACATGTCGTTTGCTTTCTGGGTTTTTCTTGCTTCTTCTCCTCTGCTTTGTTTGCTTCCTGGGTTTCTTGGTTGAAGTTAATTCAGCAGAGGAATTTTAGCACGCAGTGAAGAATGGAAAGAATGGGAGGGAGGAAGCGAGTTTTGACAGAAAAATGGTGGACTGTCAAATTTTGGAGGAGAGAGAAACTGAAAGAGAGAGAGAGAGAGGAACGATGGCGCATGTGCGCTGCGCCGCCAGACGGACATACCGCGCATGTAGTGCCTTCATTATAGATTTTCGGGCATTTTTTTCTTGTTTTATTTTTATTTTCTTTCTTTTTCTAATTTATTCTTTGATTTGCGGTTACGAATACATTTGCATCCTCTATTAAATATTTAAAGAAAATAAATTCTATGTGTAACGGTTTGATTTGGCCTTTTTTTTTTTACAATTTTTTTGAATTGTCATATGAATTCATACATATATTTTAATTTGTCATATGAACAAATTTTAATCAATTTGTGATATGAATTTTTTGAAATCATTCACTTGTCATCACACTCTTAACTCCATTAACTTTTATAAATTACATAAAACTACTTTAATTATAAATCAAACCACAATCTCATAATTCATTTTGAAATATCATACTTTAACTTATTAATTTGTTGCAATATCATATCTCTAACTTATGAATTTTTTAAAATATTGTCTCCCCTTTCTCCTTAGAAATCGCCCCCTTGGTCCTCCCTTCACTCCCTCCCCTCACTCCCTCCCCTCACTCCCTCCTTCATCCCCCTTCTTCCTCGTCCTCCTTAAACACAGCCACCATCCTCCAAACTTTCTCCGTTGTCGAACCCACTATTATCCCTAGTCCCTAAATCAACCGTCGAATCCGTTGTCGTAGTGAGATTGACGACAATAAAAGATGCAATCGAATAATTCCAAATCAAGGGTGCAACCGACAAGATCTCTTGCGAAGCTAGAAAAATAATTTGTGGACATGTGTTTTCTTTTCTCCATATTTATGTTTTTGAAGGTGGGGAGTGGGATCGACGGAGGAAAATTGTAGGAGGTTGGGGTATGGGGCATGGAGCTTCACAGACTTTGTTCGTTGGTCATGGGATGGGGCAGGGAGCTTCTCCATATGTATGTTGTCTAAAGACCCATACAAAAATTGGATGCAATTTGCAGTGAGGAGGAATCGACGAGCATGTCGGGGGTGATAGAGGCGAGGAAGTCAAAGTAGTATTTGGAGTGGAAGCGGCGAATGTCGATGGAGTTGGCGGGAAAGGGGCGGTTGATCTCCATCCGCCGCCCATGTCGGTTGATCTCCATCCGAAGGGTGACGATCGGCGATGTATCCTTGCCGGAGGAGGACGAGGAAGAAGGGGACAAAGGAGGGAGTGAAGGGAGGACGAAGGGGGCGGTTTCTTAGGAAGGGGGGCGATTTCTGGGGAGAAAGGAAGAGATAGTATTTTTTTTTGGGTAAATTACACTTTTATACTTCAGGTTTAAGGTCTAGTTCAATTCCTTACAACATCTTCAAAACATTTCACTTTCATACCTTAAGTACTATTTTATTTCAAAATAATATATCTGTTACATTTTTCATCCATTGATCCGTTAAATACTGACGTAGCTACCACATATATGCCACGTGGCTGCCAAATATCTGCCACGTGGCAAAAAAATATAATTTTTTTTTTTTTTTGAAAAACCTAAATCTTCTAAATATAAATAATAATTATAAAAAAAAAACTAAAACCTTATCCCCCTCATCCTCCTCTCATCTCCCCGCAACCCCCAAACCCATCTCCCCCATCTTCATCTTCTTCCCTGCAACCCAGAAAAAAAAAAAAAAAAACAAAACAAAACAAAACACTAAAACCTTATCCCCCTCATCCTCCTCTCTTCTCCCGTTTTGTTTTGTTTTTTTCTTTTTTTTTTCTGGGTTGCAGGGAAGAAGATGAAGATGGGGGAGATGGGTTTGGGGGTTGCGGGGAGAAGAGAGGAGGATGAGGGGGATAAGGTTTTAGTGTTTTTTATTTTTTTTTTCTGGGTCGCAGGGAAGAAGATGAAGATGGCGGAGATGGGTTTGGGGGTTGCGGGGAGATGAGAGGAGGATGAGGGGGATAAGGTTTTAGTTTTTTTTTTATATATATAATTATTATTTATATTTAGAAGATTTAGGTTTTTCAAAAAAAAAAAAAATTATATTTTTTTGCCACGTGGCAGATATTTGGCAGCCACGTGGCATATATGTGGCAGCTACGTCAGTATTTAACGGATCAATGGATGGAAAATGTAACAGATGTATTATTTTGAAATAAAATAGTACTTAAGGTATGAAAGTGAAATGTTTTGAAGATGTTGTAAGGAATTGAAATAGACCTTAAACCTGAGGTATAAAAGTGTAATTTACCCAAAAAAAATACTATCTCTTCCTTTCTCCCCAGAAATCGCCCCCTTCCTCAGAAACCGCCCCCTTCGTCCTCCCTTCACTCCCTCCTTTGTTCCCTTCTTCCTCGTCCTCCTCCGGCAAGGATACACCGCCGATCGTCACCCTTCGGATGGAGATGAACCGACATGGGCGGCGGATGGAGATCAACCGCCCCTTTCCCCCCAAACCTATATCCCCCATCTTTATCTTCTTCCCTGCAATCCAGAAAAAAAAAAAAAAAAAAAAAACCATTCAGTTCGTCTTCCCCCCCTCTTCCCCTCTCTTCTCCCCCATCTACATCTTCTTCCCCCGACCCCCTACCTGCAACCCAGAAGAAAAAAAAAACCCATATCCTGTCTCGCCATCGCCGGGTTCATGGAATGGGTGTGGATTTAAGGTGTGTAGAGAAGGGCAGAGGGTGGGTGCGGAGGGAGAGAGGGTCACGGGTTGAGGGGTACGCAAGGAGGGTCGAGGGCAAGTGGGGGTTGTTTCTGGGTTTCTGGTTTTGGGGGGGGGGGGGTTGGGGTTATTGGGTTTCTGGGTTTTGGTTTTGGGGGTTGACAGGGGTGGTTTTTTTTCAGCTTTTTTTTTAATAATTATTATTTATATTTAGAAGATTTAGGTTTTAAAAAAAAATTAAAATATTTTTTTTGCCATGTGGCATACATTTGGCAGGTACGCGGCATATATGTGGCAGCCACATCAGCATTTAATGGATCAATGGATGGAAAATGTAATTGAGGTATTATTTTGAAATAAAATAGTACTTAAGGTATGAAAGTGAAATGTTTTGAAGATGTTGTAAGGAATTGAAATAGACCTCAAACTTGAGGTATGAAAGTGTAATTTACCCTATTTTTTATAATTAATTTTAATTGTTGAATAAAAAATTAATAATTAATTAATTTTTTATTCTAAAGGAGTGGGCCCGTTCCTGCCACATTATCATTTAACTGCCAAGTTGATAGAAAATTTAACAGAGGTTTGACATTGCAACGAATTCATAAATTGAGGTATGACATTGCAATGAATTCATAAATTGAGGTATGACATTGCAATGTTTAAAATATGAGGTATGAGATTATGGTTCAACCTAAAGTTGAGGTAATTTTGTGTAATTTACCCTTTTTTCATCCAAAAGCGGGTTATTTTTAGATGTTTGACATCTTTTTTCACAAGTTTCTTTACTTACGTATTATTTTTATGCAAACATATATATATGTAGATATAGAAATTTCAGTGGAATAAATGTTCATCAACTTATTAAATTTCGACATGCCAGGGCTTACGTGGTATGCATCATGTTTCTCAGAAATCATAGACATGGCAAATGACTCATCATACCCGGACGAGTCATCAGGAGGGACATATGTCAACACTTGACGAAAAGTAATTAAAGAATTATTTTATTCAAATTAATTGATTTTTTTTTTCAATTTATTTGATTTTTGTTTAACTAAATCAAATGTTAATTGATGGAGCCAATGTGACAACCCGTCCCTAAAATTTTATTTTTTTATTTATTTTAATCGAGGCAATTGACGAAAATGCCTAGAGGCAAGGATTTTGATTTCTGTTGACCATTGTCTAGAGGAATGTGTGACTTATTCTTTTGGCGTATTTAAGTAGTACTCGTTGGTACGAACGGATAGGCGAAAGCCGTTTGCGAGTCCGGATTATAACGGTATAGTTACGAACGTTTGAAGTTGGTTATTTAAAGTTAATTAATTGGTTAAGGAGGACCAATTAGATAAAAGGTAGAAAAAGGGCAACAGCCGAATCAGAAATCAGAAAAGAGAAAAAAAAAAAAAAAAAAAAAAAACTCCCCCAAAACCGCACCCACACCCATTGCAACCACCCATCTTCCAAGGTTGATTCCGGCCAACTCCGATGGAGTTTTTCGATGCCACCACTGCCATCTTGAAGCTCTCATTCCCTCTACAAACCCCACCCAAGAATCACCTTGATTAACCACGGTATGTGGTGGTTTGAGGCCACGACAGTCGACGAAAATCAATAGTACTCCGGCCACCTTTTTCAATTTTCTGGCGAATCGGCAAAGCGATGGCCGATGCCACCACTTGGGCTTTGTAGCCCATCATCCCAGGAGAAAAACCCAACCAACCTTGACCCCGTTGGACCACCGTAGACGACAAATCGACACCGAGAAGCTTTAGGCACCCGCCGGCTTTGTGGGAAAAATTGACCATCTTCCGTCCACTCTTGGACTTTGTGGCAGGTATAAAAGTTGTTCCACTTAATGAGATCTTCATTTCTGTGACGTTTGAGAATTTTTAGAAATAGTTGATTTTTTCCGGCGAGTCGGGGCGGCCGACCGCCACCCACTGCGGCGCATGGCCAAGGGGCAGTCGATGCTATTTTTAGGCTAAATTAGATGTCTTGAGTTCAGTTTTGATGTTAGTATGACATTGGTTGATCGTTTGAACCTAAATTCTTTATGATATGTTACTTGGTAAAAACATGAATCGACGATCCGACCGTTGGATTGTCACCAAACTTTAATACATTATAGTACGTAATATTTGAGGGCCATAGGAACTTACGGATCGGGAATCCGATATACGGATCTTCCCCGAATTGGATTTGTAAGTTCATGAAATAAAAGGTTAACCGCCACTTAGTTTTGGTAATTGGCGGAGATCCGACCGTTGGATCGTAATGGGGTTTTAGGATGTTCTTGAGGTATAATGTGGATCTTTGGAAGCAACAGATCGGAAATCCGTGATGCAGCTGTTCCAAATTGAATTAGGGATATGTTTTATGTAAATTGTGTATTTTATCAGTTAGAACTCTGAGATGTGATTTGATAATTGGTCATAGGCAACGATGGTTCGTGATGTCTCGACATGCGTGCTAGGGAGTCGTGGCACGAACCTCAGGTGAGTGGGTCTTTTCCATTCTATCCTGTATTATATATATATATATATATGATAGACAATTCCATAAATGTTTATAAATCGATTATTGCTTATGATTAATGTGAATGCTTTGAAATACTATTGTGAACTACGAATGGCTTGATCCCTGTTTAGGGTACGTAGGCAGCCTAACGAGATGTTAGATGCAACCATACAATAATTGAGACAAAAACCTTGTTTGGGAATTGAGTAAAGTGAAGGAAATTGGTGAAAATATGAGATTTAACCTTATGTTTTTAGTGATTGGATGTTGGTCATAAATCAATGTGGAAGGAATCAAGAAATTGAAATAAGGAAACGTAAGTAATGATAGTTAATTAAACTAGTGTTTAGTTGGACTTATCCCCTACAATTATTTCTGAAAATAAATAATTCGGTAGTAGGGCGTTATCGATTGTGCATTTTACGACACATTATATGTATATATATGTATGTATTGGAAAAATGCTATAACATGGTTGAGTATTAGATTGTATCATGGTTTATCTATATGTATATTACCTGCACATAATTATTGTAAACGCTTTGAAGTGCAAAGGCAAACGCAAGACACCCAGGTAAGTTGAGGTGAGTTTATGGTATAAGTTGAAATGATCAAGTGATGGCATGACTATATTATGTTTTAGGCAACTCCGACATTGTCGTACAGGTTGCCTATGAGTTGTATATGTCATATGAGATGTATTTAGAGCTCATAAACCTACACCCCGGTGTTAGTGCTCCCGCTCGTGGCCAGGGCACAATCTTTCACGTGATGTTCACCTCCCGCACCTTATGCTCACCTTGAATCCAAGGTAGGTGCACAGTCATGTCGTACAAACCATTATAGGTGGTTTCGACTCATAGGTGACCCGCGATTATTCGCACAGTCTACACGTGATCGTAGCACTTGAGCGTATTTAATTACACCCGTTCATGTCGTACCGACCACTTTAGGTGGTTCCGACTCATGTGCAGGTATACTTATTGAGCTATGGATATGTCGTACAAGTCACTACAGGTGACTCCCGACTTATGAGCTAACATATGTGATTAGATACGAATAAGTCGTACAGGTCACTATAGGTGACTCCGACTTATGAGTTAGCATTGATTGATAAGTTATGGGTGCAGTCGTACAGGTCACCATAGGTGACTCCGACGTGCGTGCTAGTATGGGTTATTAATCACATGATTATTGATATTGCTGATGAGATGCTGTGTTGTGGTATATTTATGGATTACTGTTGATATACTTTTGATTTCATATTGATACGGGGTATGATTTTCTGGAAACTGTACAGGTATTGCAGTGAGGGGTTATAATACTTTAGATGGTTTCTATTAAAATTCCATTTCTAGGGCCACTCACCCTTGTTTTGTTTTCACCCTCTAGGTTTTATTAGCTGAGCTTTCTTATCGTCGAAGATTCGTGGCGATTCTTAGTATTGGAGATTCTTTCGATGGTACGATTCTTAATCCACTCTACTGTACTTACTTATCATCTAACGTCACATGTGAAGTGGGTTCCTTCCCGCTCACCAGCACACTCTGGTATTTAGCCACTCTTAGGTTTAAATTTATTCACATTTTTCCACATCATCACACTTTATGGCTTCGTCACCTTCCAGGTGTCGGCCAGCGCAGCTCGATTCGGAGTCCTAGTGGACATTCCGGGTCGGGGTGTGTCAGTCAAATCACGAACCAAGCCACAATCAAGTCTTGGTTCTTTCTTCAATGAATCAAGTCCACAATCAAGGTTAAATCCAGTAGTTGGCAAGACTTGGAGAGCCCATAATTACGAGGCTCAAAGACAAAGAAAGGGTCCACAAATCATTCTCACATACAAATGCTAAAGCTCTCAAGCCTCCCAAACACCCAAATTCCCAAACACCAAAATATTCAAAAAGACTCATAAAACGTTATGCATTCTTCGAAAAACTCATGAAGAATCATCAAACATCACTAAACGTGTCGATTCTTCCATCACAAGCTAAACCCTTGAGGTATCTGTTCATCCGAGATCAAGTCATTGCTACCCTTGGATCAACAACCCCTGCACACACATTACATTCCGAAAATCGAATCAGATGATTCAAATTATAAACAGAGATTGTAACCCTAAACCTAAATAAATACAAAACATTTATTTTGTACACGTGTTCTTGTCGCATTTGTCATAGGAAATTTCATGTTTACAAATTTGACCCGCCCAATGGGACTATCTCTGCCTCTCAACTCTTTCTCCATTCAAAATCCAAACACACCTTCAAAATCAATGGCTTCAAAGAAGGGTCAAATTGCTCTTGCCACAAAAGCAAAGAGTGTGAACATTTCAGCTGCAAGTGGAGACTTTGTTGGCTTCTTGACTCGAAGCAAAGCAAAGATAGTGACCACGATCCAACACACCACCTCCAAGCTAGTACCGCTAAGGGAGCAGGGGAGCATAAAAAATTCGAGCCTTTCATCAGCCTAGCCTCGTTAGGGGCACCAAAACATGTTGCTGCGACACGGGAGAAGGCTTCTCGAAGCAACGAGCAAAGTTCTTCGGCTTCAAATAAGTTAAGGGAGTGTTCCTTGTCACCGATTTCAGATGCAGACTCAAGCACTAGATCGTACCACAGATAGCATACTACCAACCATTGCCGAGAGACTTCTTTGTCATGTTGCGACTCATCTCTAGTCCAAATGATGACATAAAAAAAGACTCAAGTTGCATCTGTGCAAGCAGGTAAGAACATGATTGCTTTCACCAAAAGGCACGACTTGGCTGGCATTGTCTCACGAGGTAAGATTTATGCAACCCGACACATAACTCCAGTAGCATTTCCACCGATATCACATGAAGGTCATTGTGAGAATCAACCAGCCATCAACTTCATCACCCGAATTGAGTCAAAGGTTACTGCTACCATGGCGCATCCGTCTAAGTCACTCAAAGTTCGTTAAAAGCACAATTCGGTCATCTCCACTACTTCACAGACAACAAAGCAGCTTGTATCTTGAAGCAGTGAAAGGTGCTTACCAAAATCGAAGAATCCAACTGAGCGGTCACCATTGTATGTCTTTAGTATCGGCTTAAAAGCGCACCCATGCCTAGGTTCCATCCAGGTGATGATGGTGGGAGTTACTTCTGCTGATGAACAATTGGCTCAAATGGCTCAAGCAATTGAGAAGCTGACAAAAACCATTCAGGAAAAAGACATGCAGATAGGGTCACTCATGAGCGAGCTAGAGGATAGGTATGGAGAAGAATTGATCAAAGGTGCACCTCATTCAGAGAAATAGGTGCATCAAGAATTTACCTCATACAGGAAAGAGCAGCCAAAGCCTCATTCCACTTTAGTGGAGTCTTTGTCAATCCAACAACTCCAATACATGACCGCCAACACTATCAAAGCATAATATGAACGTTCTTCTCGAGATTTACTCACGTACTCCAAGCCGTACGCGAATAAGCTTGATAATCTCCGAATGCCAGCTGAGTATCAGCCTCCTAAATTCTTGTAGTTTGATGGAAATGCAACCCAAAACAACACACCGGTCACTTCATTGAAACATGCAATAATGCTGGCACCGATGACGATTACCTCGTGAAGCAGTTTGTCCGTTCACTTTGAGGCACTGCATTCGACTGGTACACGGACTTAAACTAGAGTCAATTGACAGTTGGGAATAGATGGAGATAGAGTTCCTCAATTGCTTATTCAGCACACGTTGTATGGTAAGCATGATGGAACTCACCAATACAAAAGCAACGAAGGGATAAGCGAGTGGTCGACTACATCGGCGGTTGGTATGCATTAAGCCTTGATTACAAAGATCGTATCTTAGAACTGGCTTCCGTCGAGATGTACAAACAAGGAATGCATTGGTGTTTACAATACATCCTTTAAGGTATCAAACTTCATACCTTTGAAGAACTGGACACTCGAGCTCATGACATGGAGCTAAGCATCGTAGCCACAATGAAAAGCAGGATACAGTTGGTGACAAGATGTCATATTCAAAGAAATCCATCATGGAGTCTATAACGATAAACACTGGTTCGTTCAAGTCGTCGGTACTAGACAAGAAGGGTGTGAAGAAAGCCAATTCAAGTCAAGCCCAAGAAAGGCCACGACGCACACTGAAAGAAGTGGAAGAAAAGAAGTACCTTTTTTTCGACTCATACACCGCTGCTATGTTAGAAGAAATGATCCAAAAAAAGGTGATTGAGTTGCCAGAGTGCAAACGGCCTGAAGAGATGAATTGCACCGACAACTCAAGATACTACAAATACCACCGCGTCATCAGTCATCTGGTTGAAAAGTGTTTCGTGATGAAAGACCTCATCATGAAGTTGGCACAAGAAAGAGTCATTGAGCTAGATCTTGATGATGTAGTGGAGTCAAACCATACCACTGTTACTTTTGGCTATTTTGACTCAACATCTTCACCTCGATTACTAGGCTCATGCTGCAAAACCACGCAAGTCAAGCCAAGTGAAGTTGAAGGATGGACTCATGTCACTCCAAAGAAACTGTGCAAGAAGCATACATCTTATCTACAAGTTGACCAATTAAAAATGAAGCAAAAAAGCTTTCGTTAACCTCTAAAGCGACATGGAGTGGTTAGTGATGATGAAACTTTGATACGATGATTGTTCGTCCCATCATGATGCGCATTTTCAAGAGTGCACGCTCCTCCACGTGCTAAGACAATAGTATACGCTATCTCGAAGGCCAAATTGTGACTGGTCAAGTGGCTGCTTACTGGGACGCTGCTAGAGAGGTTCGTCGTCTGCCCTTGTCCTACTTTGAGACACCTCATTTGGGGCACGCTACATCTCGGTACGCTGCAAGAGCTGATTCACCAAGGTAGTATGATGCGCGAGGGTGTTTGTCAACTCTATGACTTGTCGAGACAAGTGTTGTTCGCCATTTGGGTTGGAAGAGCTTGGACGGTATGCATCTAGTGGAAATGTAATGAACTCTGGGCGGGAGATTTGAGTTGGAAAATGCCAAATCTGCAGAGAAATAGGGTGAAAATACCTTTGGTTCAATCGTCGGTCCATAAATCTGAAGTCAGGATAGTTGAACCGATCTTGGACCAGTTTAGGCTGCTATGAGGGCCACGGGAGTAGGGCTGGACGTTGGATTGGATGCGTGAGCGGGTCGGATTGGCGGAGCAAGTCGGGCCATTGGCGTGGATTACCCCGCAGGCGCTAGGCCTAGGCTCGGCTCTGGAACGCACTCGGCCGGTGTGTTCTTCTAGTACCTATATGCCCCCGGCGCGCGATTATGCTAAGTTGCTGCATTTGTCTAAACATAAGTAATCATTGTATCATCCAGTGGTTCTGTCTGCTCGATCTTCTCAATTAAATGTGACCTATTTATGTTGGTCATGTCTCGTCGAAGCGTTTTGTCAGTAGCTTTGTTACGTTGGAAATCACGCAATTGCTCGGTCAAGAGCCTCTTTACTTCTTCTTAAACTTGTCATTGTTAGGGTAGTGAAGCTCTCGGCTGCTCCTGGTCGTGACCTGCTGGTCTAGGCTGCTCTTACATGTGTTCGACTCGTCTATGCCGTGGCTGCGGTGCATGTGGTACGTTCCTAGCAGGCGAGTGAATTTCTCGCAGGCTGCTGGTTAAACTTGAGCCGGATTGTGTGACTACTTATCTCCGTCCTTCGTGCTGCTTACTCCGATGTAAGGTGGAGGATGCTATTTGCGGACCTAGCTGCGAATGAACACTTCGTATGGAAGGTTGCTCATGTTGATTATCGAAGTATGGCCCCAACGGTGAATGTATGCTCCTCTGTGGGCCTAATCGAGGGTGCACGCTCCTCCACGTGCTAAGCTAGAGTATACGTTGTCTCGGGGGCCTAATCGTGACTGGTCAAGTGGCTATTTGCCGGGATATTACTAGAAAGGTTCGCCGTTTGCCCTTGTCCTACTTTGAGACACCTCGTCTGGGGCACTCTACATCTCGGTACACTACAAGAGCTGATTCACTAAGGTAGTCTGATTCGCGAGGGTGTTTGTCAACTCTGTGACTTATCGAGACAAATGTTGTTCGCCATTTGGGTTAGGAGAGCTTGGATGGTATGCGTCTTCTTGAGTAGTGGAAGTGTAATGAACTCTGAGCGCGAGATTTAAGTTGGGAAATGTCAAATCTGCGAAGAAATGGGGTGAAAATACCCTGGTTCAATCGTCAGTCCAGAAATTTGAAGCCCGAACGGTTGAACCAGTCTTGAACCGATTTGGGCTGCTAGGAGGGCCACGGGAGTGGGGCCGAACTTCGGATTAGACCATAGGAGCGAGTCGGGCCGCTAGCGTGGATTGCCCCGCATGCGGTGCGCTGGCGCTAGGCCTGGGCTTGGCTTGGGAACGCACTAGGCTCGCGTTAGCCTTGGGCCCACGAACGTTGGGCAGCTTCTCCTATCACAACTGCTTGGGCTTGCGCTGCTAAGTTAGTGACTCGGGTCTGCTCGCGCTAGACCTAGCTCGGCTACCTTGCAGCATGGGCTGCAGATTGGGTTGTGTGCCAAGTGGACGAGGCTTGGGCTATTGGTTGCCTCGCTGCTCCCTACTCACTATGGGCCTGCTGCCATAAAGCTTGCCCACCCCCTATTACCACGGTGGTCCCCGTGGCTGCCATGGTGGTGGTGCTCCTTGGTGGCAAATTTGCTCCTCTTGCCATCGTATTGAGCCTCATGGATCATCATGGCGAGGCTACGTCTCATCCTCCATTATTTGATCCGGATCTTTGAACGTAGGAAGTTTTGTTTGTCGTGGTTTCCAAATTTCCCGTCATTGTATTTTTTCCTCACCTCTATTTAAAGAATTAAAAAATTCTAAGAATAAGAAAGTATGAAAAATTTACAAATGAACGAGAAACGATAAACTTTGAATGCGAGAGTCTTCTTCGAGCATGTGAATCAAACTCTCAATGAAAGCACCAATTTGTGGATACAAATTTCTGTCGTCTTTTCCTTTGACGAAAATGCACCTGCAAAATAATAACACCTAAGATTAAGGCCAAAAGCCTCACGCGCCCACGATGAATGGGTGGCTTTGGCTGAAGAATTTTCGATGCCAAAGTTAGAATTTGAGAGATAAAGTGTTTAGGAATTTTTGGGGAGAGAATGACTTGCATTTTGGAGTGAAGATGGGGCTATATATAGGGATGTGGCCGGCCCTATTTGGAGAAATAGGGACCGGCCACTTATGGTGGTATTTTGAATATAATTGCAAGATATTATGTCAAATAATATCTTGCAATTAATTTGGTAATTAATTCCAATTTGAAAACAATAATTGGGAGTTATCTTGTGGGTGAGGATTTGATGATAAGTGATGAGAGAGTTTTGAATAAATATCATTTTGATCACCTTTGACTCTTCCTTGATTGAGCCGTTATTGTCCGTTGCATGCGCGTGGGAATCCCGATGTGCCTTGAGGGTAATTTTTTTCTTTATACCCTAAAGTACACGTGTCACCTCCATAATTTTCTTGATTATTTTTTGCTCCACACAAGCGTTCCAATGTGGGTGGAGTGCCGCGGTCATAGCCTTCTCAACCTCCAAGACAAACTGGAATTTTTGAAAATGATGAATTGTAGAGAACAAACATAATTTACTGAAAGAAATCTAATAGAAAATTATATTGGAGCTCTGCTATATCTTCATCTTCTTCATTCCATTTCCCATTTTGTATATCGGTAAAGGTTAATAAGGACTGAGATTTGGATTTTATCAGGTGGGAATCCGGTGGTGGCTGCAACTTGTAAGCCTTTAACACCAACTAGTTCTTCATATTTTTGTTTTCAAATTGCTGAACTCTTTAAAATTTAGTTGAGTATTTTGGTAAACATTAGGATATATACAATGGTCATTTAAACTACATATTACTATAACTTTGATTGTCTAACAAAAACCAATAAAATTACTATTACACCCTTTATACATAATTGACAGAAAATATTAGAAAAGAAAATTTGTGGGCATTAAAGTAATTATACACACAAGTTATGATGTTTATTTTTCTTCTGAACCTCACAGTCATGTCACCCTATCAATACCTTAAGGGAGCTTTTATTGCATCAGACTATCTCGGACCGGACTAACTTCAGACACTAAGCTGGACTGGGTTAAAATAGACTAAGCTGAACTGACTTTGTAAAGTGTTTGGTGTAGTATTAGACTAAATATAAGATAATAAAAATAAACTCAATGAAAATACCTTCAACAATTCCTCACAATTCCTTAACTAATTAAATAGCTTCACTTAGAAAATGAAAATACCTTTAACAATTTCCTCCCACAAAGACAAAGTCTCATCTGTACAAACACAAGCCACTTCGTTACCGTATTTCGGCAGAACCCAATCAATTTTCACAATGCCAGCAACCTCATGCACCTAAAGCAAAAACAATCACACATTTTGTCACATCCCAGCTCGACTCCGCTGTAGCACGATATTGTCCGCTCTGGGCTTACCATTCCTTCATGGTTTTGTTTTTGGGTTTCGACATGAGGACTTCCTAGGGGGGTCACCCATCCTAGGATTGCTCTCGCCCAAACTCACTTAACTTCGGAGTTCTTATGGGATCCGGAGCCAGTGAGTTCCCAAAAGGCCTCGTGCTATAGGGAGGGGAGCATGTCACATCCCAGAATCGACTCCGCTGTAGCACGATATTGTCCACTCTGGGCTTACCATTCCCTCACGGATTTGTTTTTGGGTTTCGACACGAGAACTTCTCAAAAGGGGTCACCCATCCTAGGACTACTCTCGCCCAAACTCACTTAACTTCGGAGGTCTAATGGGATCCGGAGCCAGTGAGTTCCCAAAATGCCTCGTGCTATAAGGAGAGGAGCATGTACATATAAGGCACATCACCACCTCTCCGTTGGTCTATGTGGGATCTTACAATCCACCCCACTTAAGGGGAACCCGGCGTCCTCGCTGGTACATCTGCATTGAACGACAAAATGGCTCTGATACCAAATTGTCACATCTCAGACTCGACTCCGCCGTAGCACGGTATTGTCCGCTCTAGGCTTACCATTCCCTCACGGATTTGTTCTTGGGTTTCGGCACGAGAACTTCCCTGGGGAGGTCACCCATTCTAGGATTGCTTTCGCCCAAACTGACTTAACTTCGGAGTTTTTATGGGATCCGGAGCCAGTGAGTTCCCAAAAGACCTTATATGTACATGCTCCCCTCCCTATGGCACAAGGCCTTTTGGGAACTCACTGGCTCCGGATCCCATACGAACTCCGAAGTTAACTGAGTTTGGGTGAGAGCAGTCCTAGGATGGGTGACCCCCTGGGAAGTTTTCGTGTCGAAACCCAAAAACAAAACCGTGAGGGAATGGTAAGTCCAGAGCGGACAATATTGTGCTATGGCTGAGTCGAGCTAGGATGTGATACATTTAAAAAAATGGCACTAAAAATTTCAACAGAAAAAAAAAGTAAAAAATTAATGGTTTAATTCCTGAAATGTGAAATCAATTCAAGCGGACCTTAGATTTTGAGGTGCAAGAGAAAGAGAATGAGCAAGGGTATATGGGTCTTGTTAGAGAAAGAAGATGGTATAGAAGGGAGTCTGGGACTCAAACGAGGCAGAAGAGGACAGAGAAGGAAGACGATCTTAGCAGTTTCATCCTTTTCGGGGGAGGGGTCTCGCTAAGAACTTCTGGCGAGGCAGTTAGTCCACGTGAGTCCCCTTTAATCCCATTAATCTTAGTTCATGTCCATGACAAACACTAGAATACTAATAAGTAGCCCAATTTAGGCTAGTGAAAATTAGTGAGGCCAAACAAACACTCTCTAAACTCACTCCTTTTTCCTACATGTGCACCCCACATCTACTTTTCTTTCCACTTTTTCAAACTTCTCAAATCCAGCAAGTGGCCATTTACCACAATGGTGGAAAGGTGTTGAGCCTTTGCATGGTGTCGTGGGTTCAAACCCCGTCGGTGGCTAATCTAACATATGATCTAACAAAATCTATCGTTTGACCAAAAAAAAAAAAACTTCTCAAATCCACTATTTATTTTATTTTATACAATTTGACATAATTTAATTCCTTTTAAAATTTTAAATCACACACTATAGCGTGTGTAGTGCATCTAATTAAAATTAAAAAGTACAAGCAGTGAAGCCCGCGCAATGCTGCGGGTTTCAAAACTGTCTTAAACGTGTAAAAAGTAGGGCTTATATACATGAGAAAATATGTGCCAAAGAGTAGGGTTATATACATATATTACATGAGAAAATTGAGGATGCTGATTTGGCATAATTCGAGAGTGCCTATTTACATTCTTATATTACATGACAAAAATTAGGATGGTAGTACGCCATAGCCAGAGAGTTCTACTACATTCATATATTACATGCTAAAAATTAAGGATGGTAGTATGTCATCCTCATGGATTGTTCTTCAAAAGCTATGGTCCTATACCAGGGAGACTTTTACATCTAAAACTGTACAAAGCTCATAAAGTAAGGTTTGTTCCACTAAAGACACCCATATGCGTAACTCCTTACGTTAATGGTGTATCATTTGTCTTGTACGACAACGATGAACTGAAGAAAAAAAATACAAAAAAAAATTAAAAATAGAATTCGATCACTTAAGAAGCATGGTAATACAATGAAACAAAATCACTTAATCATTGGAGAAATTAGGTTTTCATCTTTCATTTTGCTACTCCATTGATTAAAATCCTATTCCTTTTCAATTTTTGATCAAGGTCCTTGGGTATTAATAACATCATTAATTATTTCAATAATAAAATATTTTTTATTTCTAAATATATTCATTTAATGTTAAAAATGTTACAATTAGTATATTTATATTTATGACTAAATTTTTTATCATATATTTTTAGTTTTAGTTTGTACCCATTTTTAATTTGTAATTCTTTTTTAACTTCTACCAATTTTCTTTTCAGTTCTAATTTGTACCCATATATTAATTTCTTTTTTAGCCCATATTTTTTAAAGTTTATTTGTATTTGTACCCATATATTTTTTTTATTTGTACTTTTTATTTTGCTAAATGTACCCATGCTAATTATATGTACTCATTCATGTAACAGCCTGTCCCTGATTTTAAGAGTTTTAAAGTTTTAATAAAGGATTTTGCAAAAATGTCCTTCGAGGCACGTGCTTTGTTCAAGGTTAATCGTCGTGTCGTGCCATCTAAGATTTATTTTCTTGACATATCCTCGTAGTACTCATCGCTACGGAAGCGTGGGCGCAGACGGTCCGTGATTTGGAGTTACGGTTAAAGTTTTACGGAACTCTAACCAGAGAAGTACTTTTACTTTGGTTAATATATATATATATATATATTTATAAGTATTATTATTTTATTAGTTGTTATTAGAATTAGAAATGGGAAAAGGAAAGAAAGAATAAGCAAAGAAAAAAAAACTGGGCAGAAATGCCCAATCGGGAAGTGAGAGGAGGAAGAGCTCCGGGAGTGAGAGAGAGAGAGTTGGCGAATTAGGAGAGGAGAGAGGAAGGGCTGGCCAACCAGAGAAGAGAGCAGGAGGGAATGGAGGAAGAAGAAGAAGTAGCTAACCGGACCTACGACCCGGTTCCATATTACGACCCGGTTCTTGACCCGGTCGTATCTCCTTCGTCCGAGGTCCGTTGGAGGTGATTCCAGCGTCTATGGAACGTCCTCGACGAGCTCAACATCCCTGTGGTGGTAGATTATCAAATTTCTTGTCAAATTTATTCGAATTGAAGCCGTACACCCACGGTGGTTCTGGCGGGTTTTTCCTTTCTCCGGTGAATTTTGAAATGATTCCTTCCAATTACCACCACCATTATACTCCCTTAGAACCCAGGAACAAAGCCCAGGCAATGGTGGAGGCGTCGGAGCAAGTTTGAAGGCCGAATCGAATCACACCCAAAACTAGGGTTCTTATGGGTTTTGATGAAATTGGAGCCCTTCCAGGCCAAATTGGCCTTGGCCACAGGTATAAAGTTTGCTCTACTCTTTGAGATCTTCAATTCTGTATTTTTTGAGAATTTTTGGAAATAGTTGGATTTTCCGGCGAGCCGGGGCGGCCAACCGCCACCCGCGGCGGCCCGTGCGGCGGCGCATGGCCAGTGGCCCGCCAATATCATTCTTAGCATGTGTTTAATGTTCTAGGTTCAGTTTTGATAATTGATGGAAGTAAATTGAGTAATTGAACCTAAGTTGGTTACGATTCGTGGTTAGGTGAAAATGTGAATTGACGATCCGACCGTTGGATCGTCACCAAACTTTGATACGTTGTAATCCGTAATATTTGAGGATTATAGGAACTTACGGATTGGGAATCCAATTTACGGATCTTCCGGAATTGGAGTTGTAAGTTCATAAAATAAAATGTTAACCGTCACTTGGTTTTGGAAATTGACGGAGATCCGACCGTTGGATGGTAATGAAATTTTAGGATGTTGTCCTAGAGGTATATTGTGGACCTCTGGAAGTTATGGATTGGAAATCTGAGTTGCAGATCTTCCGGATCGAACTACGTAGTGACGTGTTTTATATAAGTTATTTATTCTATCGATATGATTTCTGAGGTTGGATTTGATTATTGTTCTAGGCGCCGATCGTCATGACGCCTTGATGTGTTGTGCTAGGGAGTTGTAGGGCGAACTCCAGGTGAGTGGGCAGTATTTCTGTTTATACCTATATACTACTGATTTTTCCCAGAAATTGAGTTTTAATGAAAGTATGTTTCTAAAAAATGCCATGCATGCATGAGATGAACGATATGAATTATATGAATGATATGAATGATATGAATTATATGAATTGATAATTGATGCATATGTATATGTGAATCGGTGCTGTGGACGCACAGGTGAGTATCAAGTGAGTTTATGTTATTCATGTGCATTGTTGATGTGTTTTATGTTGATAGCTCATAACCTGCAATCATGGTGTTAGTGCTTATATTATTCACCTCGCACCGCACGCTCACCTTGAATCCAAGTAGGTGCATGTCGTACAGACCATGAGAGGGTTCCGACTGATAGGTGACCTTAGATTGTGTACACAGAAGATTGATGAGAGAAGCACTAGAGCGTATTATTACACCATTCATGTCGTACAGACTACTTCAGGTAGTTCCGACTTATCTGCAGTGTAGTGCCGTACAGGTCACCGGGGTGACTCCGGTTGGATTGGATGTTGAGCTATAGAATTAACCGTACAGGACCAACTGCAGGGTCTCCGGTTAATTCATTATTTCACATGTTACATTGATGCATCATTCATTCTGTTTTTTGAAAGTTTTAACATGGCATACTTTCTGGTTTTTGAAAGATTGATGATTTGAGATAAATGAAAAATTATATGCTATTATGCTATTTTCTGGGAAAGTATACAGGTTTTACAGCGAGGGGTTAGAAATGTTTTATATGAAATGTTTTCGAAAAACTTTGTTTTACTAACCCACTCAATTTTGTTTTGCGCCCCTCCAGGTTCAAGTTAGCAGAGCTTTGGTGGCCACGAGGAATCCAACGGTGTTCTGACAGAATTCACAAAAGTAGGATTCACCCTCGGGTGTTATATCTTAGTAATTGTATTCTTTAAAGCTTCTGAACTATGTAAATGGTTATGTCACTCTCACGTGACGGCCAGCATGCCCTCCTTCGGGACGGGGTGTGTCAGTTGGTATCAGAGCCTAGGTTGCAGTCCTGGACATCTTGAGAATTTCCTAGTGTCTTCTGTCAGAACTATACCGCCTCGTGGAGAGCCACATCGTTCGGATGAGCTTAGTTTCCCCGATTTGACTTAGTTATGGGAAACTACTACTAATGTGATTCAGTCTATTACCCAAAGGATTCCTCTTGAGACTGTGTATAAGTTGAATTTGAATCACTTTATGGAAATGAAAGACCGGAGGGGGCATATCGATGGCTTAATCATTTGGAAAAGGCGTTTTAGATTCTGTAAGTTAAGGGAATCTTTCTTTTGAAAGGTAGGTCGAGATGACTACCTGGTTTTTTAGTATTGAAATTGCATCCTGGTGGAGATATGAGTCTTATACGATGTCACCGGAGGAAACAACTGAATGAGAATTGTTTAAAGAGTTGTTTAAGAAAAGGTTTATTCCTCCGGCATATATGGACGGTAAAAAACAAGAGTTTACAATTTGAGACAAGGAGAAGAATGAGAATCAAAGGAAAGATGACCAAGGTAAAGGTCATGTGTCTCAAGAACCTCGTAAGACTTAGAACTTCAAAAGAGTGGAGTGAATTCTAGTTCTGCCAGCAGAGATTTTAGTACCATTGGTTAGATGCAAGGTGGTAGATTTATTGGAGATCCTAGATTACAGAGGCGGGGTGACTCTGGTAGAGGAAATGTACCTTTGTGCCGTAAGTGCAATAGCATACACTTTGGAGAGTGTAGGTGGGAAAACAGAGGATGCTTTACATGTGGTTAAATGGGACATAGAGCTACAAGATACTCAGAATCTTTCGGACTTGATTATGGATACGTTAGATATTTTGGTCACTTTGCCAGAGTTCATTGGTCATGATGCGGAAATTTGATGTTGTGGACGATGTTGCCAAAGAGAGTAATGTTGGAGCACGATCGAGGAGTGTATATGTATTTCTAATGAAGAGCAAAATGATAATATTACACCCTTAAGAATTGTTGCTTACTTATCGAGACGACAGTGAGTTATCGTTATTGCGGGCTGCAGACCGTAATATCCATAACTTATTTGTTGAATTCGTTAAGAAAGTAAACAGGTAGGTCATTCTATGTCGGTTATGATTATTCAGGGTGTCCAGTGATGGTGGAAGAAGTAGTTATGCCAGCGAATCTTACCCCGTTAGACATTGTGGATTTTGATGTGATTTTGGGCACAGATTGGTTGCATTATAATCGTGCCAATATGGATTGCTACGGGAAATTAGTTATTTTCCATTGTCTTGGATTATCAGATGTTACTTTTGTGAGTGAGCAAAGTGGAGTGAGGCATGCCGTTATTTCTGTTGTGAGAACAAAGAGATCATTATCGAAAAGCTGCCAAGAATACTTAACTCACATAGTGCTACATGATGCTACGCTGAGTAGTGTGGAAAAATGTAAAAGTTGGTTAGACATTTTCTGTTGTAATTCCGGATGAGTTACCTGGGTTGCCGCCAGACAGAGATGTGGTGTTCACTATTGAATTGTCTCCAAGTAAAGATTTTATATTATAGATTGGTTCCTACAGAGTTATAGGAATTGAAAATTCAGTCATAGGAATTGGTTGATAAAGGTTTCAGTCAACCTAGTACGTTACCTTGGAAAACCCCAGTTTTGTTTCAAAGGAAGAAAGACGGGACCTTAAGAATATGTATGGATATTAGGTAATTGAATCAGGTAACGAGTAAGAACCGTTATCCGTTGCCGCGCATTGATAATGGTTTGATCAGTTTAGAGGTGCCTATGTGTTTTCAAGGAAAAGAGTTGAGGTCTGATATACTCTTGAGTTGAAAGTAAAGCATGCTAGTCAGTTTGAGTTGGTGTTGCAATGTTTGAGGGAACGTTGGTAGTATGCAAAGTTGGACAAATGTCAATTTTGGACGAATCAAGTGACATTTTTGGGACATGTTATATCCGCTTAAGGTATTGAAATGGATCCTTAAAAGGTAGCAGCGGTTGAGAATTGGGAACAACCACGAACCGTCACTGAGGTACGGAGTTTCTTGGCCTAGTAGAGTATTATAGACGTTTGTAAAGGATTTTTTTTAGTCATTGCTTTGCCATTGACGAGATCGACTAGAAAAGAGGTTAGGTTTGAGTGGGATGAAAATTGTGAGCAAGGTTTCAGCAACTGAAGTATTATCTCACTCATACACCTACTTTAGCACTCCCAGATGATAACGGTAATTACGAGGTTTACAGTGATGCATCCTTGAATGGTTTAGGATGTGTGTTGATGCAACATGGTAGGGTGATTACTACACTTCACGACAATTGAAACCTCATGAGATGAATTACCCTACTTATGATTTGGAATTAGCAGCTACCATCCTTGCTTTGAAGATTGGAGACATTGTCCTTATGGGAAGAAAAGTGCAAGATGTTACGGTCATAAGAGTCTCCAGTATTTGTTTACTCAGAGAGATCTTAAACTTCATCAACGAAGGTGGATTGAATTGCTAAAAGATTAGGATCGCATGATTGAATATCATCCTGATCGTGCAACCATGGTAGCTGATGCACTTAGTAGGAAGACTTCAGCTAGACTTCATGCCAGTTATGATTGTTATGGTCTTCTTCTTGATGATTTACGGATCACTGGAGTGAAGTTAGGAATGGAAGATAAAGAAGAAGCCTTACTTGTTAATTTTCAAGTTAGGCCAAATTTTAGTGGGTCATGTGCTTGAAACTCAGATGGAAGATGAAGAGACCCAAGAATTAATTAAGGCAAGGAACGACGAGAAAAAGAAAGACATCAGGGTTAGAGAATCATATGGCATGATTATGCAAGAGAACATGATGTATGTACTTATTGATACGGAATCAAAGAAAGTAATTTTGGACGAAGCATACTGTTCAGCTTATACAATGCATCCTGGAGGTACTAAAATGTATCATACCATTCGACCATATAAAAAGGGAAATTGTTGCATTTGTGAATAGGTGTATTAGTCGTCAGCAAGTCAAAGCAGAAAGAAATGAGTCTTTTTGGATTGATGCAGCCACTTTCTGTTCCACAGTGGAAATGGGAAAATATCACTATGGATTTTGTGTACAAGTTTCCTCGTACACGGAACGGGTGTGATGGTGTTTGGGTAATTATTGATCGACTTACTAAGTCAGCACATCTTATCATCCTCAAACAAATGGTCAGTCAAAGAGAACCATTCAGACTTTAGAGGACATGCTAAGATCTTCAATGTTGCAGTTTGGTGACGCTTGGCATAAGCGGTTGGATTTGACGGAATGTGTCTACAACAGTAGCTTTCGTTCGAGCATGGGTATGACACCGTTTGAGGCACTATATGGGAAAACTTGTCGTATACTTTTGTGGTGGTCTAAAGTTGGTGAAAGACATTAGTGGACCCTGAGATAGTAGAGGAGACTACTCAGCATGTTCAAGTGATTAAAGCTATTATGAAAGTGGCCCAAGATCGACAAAAGAGCGTAGTAGACAGACATGCCACTGATTGGGTGTATAATGTAGGTAATTGTGTATTTATGAAGCTTTAACCTTGGAAAGGTGGGGTTCGGTTCGAGAAGAAAGGTAAGTTAAGTCCTAGGTACATCGGACCTTATGTGATCACCGGGAGAGTCGGTGAAGTTGCTTACAGGCTTGAGTTGCATCTAGAGTTGTCGGAAGTGCATAATGTGTTCCATGTTTCCATGCTTCGACATTACATCTCAGATCCTTCACATGTGATACCTCCTCAACCTTTGGAAGTCAATCTGGATTTGACGTATGATGAGGAGCCAGTGACTATCTTGTATTGGAAAGACATTGTGATGAGGAATAAGACAATGAGTTTGGTGAAAGTTTATGTACGAATCTTTCAGCGGAAGAAGCTACTTGGAAATCAGAGAATCGGCTGAGAGAGAACTATCCCGGATTATTTTATGGTTTGATGAATTGTAATTATTGTATGAATTTCGAGGACGAAATTCTATAAGGTGGGTAGATTGTAACAGTCTGTCCCTGATTTTAAGAGTTTTAAAGTTTTAATAAAGGATTTTGCAAAAATGTCCTTCGAGGCACGTGCTTTGTTCAAGGTTAATCGTCGTGTCGTGCCATCTAAGATTTATTTTCTTGACATATCCTCGTAGTACTCATCGCTACGGAAGCGTGGGCGCAGACGGTCCGTGATTTGGAGTTACAGTTAAAGTTTTACGGAACTCTAACCAGAGAAGTACTTTTACTTTGGTTAATATATATATATATATTTATAAGTATTATTATTTTATTAGTTGTTATTAGAATTAGAAATGGGAAAAGGAAAGAAAGAATAAGCAAAGAAAAAAAAACTGGGCAGAAATGCCCAATCGGGAAGTGAGAGGAGGAAGAGCTCCGGGAGTGAGAGAGAGAGAGTTGGCGAATTAGGAGAGGAGAGAGGAAGGGCTGGCCAACCAGAGAAGAGAGCAGGAGGGAAAGGAGGAAGAAGAAGAAGTAGCTAACCGGACCTACGACCCGGTTCCATATTACGACCCGGTTCTTGACCCGGTCGTATCTCCTTCGTCCGAGGTCCGTTGGAGGTGATTTCGGCGTCTATGGAACGTCCTCGACGAGCTCAACATCCCTGTGGTGGTAGATTATCAAATTTCTTGTCAAATTTATTCGAATTGAAGCCGTACACCCACGGTGGTTCTGGCGGGTTTTTCCTTTCTCCGGTGAATTTTGAAATGATTCCTTCCAATTACCACCACCATTATACTCCCTTAGAACCCAGGAACAAAGCCCAGGCAATGGTGGAGGCGTCGGAGCAAGTTTGAAGGCCGAATCGAATCACACCCAAAACTAGGGTTCTTATGGGTTTTGATGAAATTGGAGCCCTTCCAGGCCAAATTGGCCTTGGCCACAGGTATAAAGTTTGCTCTACTCTTTGAGATCTTCAATTCTGTATTTTTTGAGAATTGTTTGAAATAGTTGGATTTTCCGGCGAGCCGGGGCGGCCAACCGCCACCCGCGGCGGCCCGTGCGGCGGCGCATGGCCAGTGGCCCGCCAATATCATTCTTAGCATGTGTTTAATGTTCTAGGTTCAGTTTTGATAATTGATGGAAGTAAATTGAGTAATTGAACCTAAGTTGGTTACGATTCGTGGTTAGGTGAAAATGTGAATTGACGATCCGACCGTTGGATCGTCACCAAACTTTGATACGTTGTAATCCGTAATATTTGAGGATTATAGGAACTTACGGATTGGGAATCCAATTTACAGATCTTCCGGAATTGGAGTGGTAACTTCATAAAATAGAATGTTAACCGTCACTTTGTTTTGGAAATTGACGGAGATTCGACCGTTGGATGGTAATGAAATTTTAGGATGTTGTCCTAGAGGTATATTGTGGACCTCTGGAAGTTATGGATTGGAAATCTGAGTTGCAGATCTTCCGGATCGAACTACGTAGTGACGTGTTTTATATAAGTTATTTATTCTATCGATATGATTTCTGAGGTTGGATTTGATTATTGTTCTAGGCGCCGATCGTCATGACGCCTTGATGTGTTGTGCTAGGGAGTTGTAGGGCGAACTCCAGGTGAGTGGGCAGTATTTCTGTTTATACCTATATACTACTGATTTTTCCCAGAAATTGAGTTTTAATGAAAGTATGTTTCTAAAAAATGCCATGCATGCATGAGATGAACGATATGAATTATATGAATGATATGAATGATATGAATGATATGAATTATATGAATTGATAATTGATGCATATGTATATGTTAATCGGTGCTGTGGACGCACATGTGAGTATCAAGTGAGTTTATGTTATTCATGTGCATTGTTGATGTGTTTTATGTTGATAGCTCATAACCTGCAATCATGGTGTTAGTGCTTATATTATTCACCTCGCACCGCACGCTCACCTTGAATCCAAGTAGGTGCATGTCGTACAGACCATGAGAGGGTTCCGACTGATAGGTGACCTTAGATTGTGTACACAGAAGATTGATGAGAGAAGCACTAGAGCGTATTATTACACCATTCATGTCGTACAGACTACTTCAGGTAGTTCCGACTTATCTGCAGTGTAGTGCCGTACAGGTCACCGAGGTGACTCCGGTTGGATTGGATGTTGAGCTATAGAATTAACCGTACAGGACCAACTGCAGGGTCTCCGGTTAATTCATTATTTCACATGTTACATTGATGCATCATTCATTCTGTTTTTTGAAAGTTTTAACATGGCATACTTTCTGGTTTTTGAAAGATTGATGATTTGAGATAAATGAAAAATTATATGCTATTATGCTATTTTCTGGGAAAGTATACAGGTTTTACAGCGAGGGTTTAGAAATGTTTTAAATGAAATGTTTTCGAAAAATTTTGTTTTACTGACCCACTCAATTTTGTTTTGCGCCCCTCCAGGTTCAAGTTAGCAGAGCTTTGGTGGCCACAAGGAATCCAACGGTGTTCTGACAGAATTCACAAAAGTAGGATTCACCCTCGGGTGTTATATCTTAGTAATTGTATTCTTTAAAGCTTCCGAACTGTGTAAATGGTTACATCACTCTCACGTGACGGCCAGCATGCCCTCCTTCGGGACGGGGTGTGTCAATTCATGTAAAACTTTTTAATCTTAAAATGTACTCATTCTTAAATATACCAATTTGTTATATGTAAAATGTACCTTTTTTTTTCCATAAAATCTATTCAATTTTTTTCTAATCCATTTCTAAACTTATATGGGTACATTCTTTTTTCTTTGATATTAAAATGTATCCATGTCAAGTTTAATCGAAGAAATTTACTAAGTCGGAACCACCTCTAATGGTCTGTACAACATGTCGGAACCACCTCTAATGGTCTGTACAACATGTCGGAACCACCTCTAATGGTATGTACGACATGCACCTACTTGGATCCAAGGTGAGCGTGTGGTGAGGGGTGAATAATATAAGCACTAACACCAGGGGTGCAGGTTATGAGCTCTCAACACAATTCATATCATTAATAATTGACATGAACACATAAAACTCACCTGATACTCACATGTGCGTCCACAGCACCATTTCATATATATGCATCAAATACTAATTCATATATTTCATATATTATGCATGCATGGCATTTTAAAACATACTTCCATTGAAATTCAATTTCTGGGAAAAATCAGTAGTATATAGGTATAAACAGAAAATAACTGCCCACTCACTGGTATGTCGAAGGGTCATAACCCCCGTGACGCCCTTGAATGCGCTCGTCCTCGGGATAGGTATCACCTATATGCGAAACAACTATAAAAACGTTATTTTAAAGCACATAGGTAAAACTAGCTAATAACTTCTCATATATTGCTCAAATTGGGTATATAAATATACCACCGTGATCTACACAACCTCAGGGTCAAATTTTTAGAAGGTGGGAAGAAAAAGAAGAGGTCGGACAAATTTTTGAAATATATATGCGACGGTCAGAAGGGCAAGACATTTTTGAAGGTGGGAAGAAAAAGAAGAGGTTGGACAAATCAAGTTCTTAGAAATGCAGGTAGGGAGCTTTTACAGGCGGAAAATTCAAGTGTGCTTTGGAATGTGATGCGTGCCTCTCTTTAAAAATCAGCACTCGACAGAGCTTCAGAAATTAAAGAGGCAAGCTCAGAGATCGAAGAGACGTCTGTTTTCTCAAAAGCTGGGCTGCTCAGAAACCACGAGCCGATCTCAAATATCGGAGAGGCATCTGTTTTTCCAGACGTGTCAACACTGTCACATGCAGAGTCAGCTTTGCGGAAATCACGGGCAGTTTGTTGAAGCGCCGATTCCAGATATCGAAGAGGCAGTTGTTTTTCCAGACGTGTCAGCGCCTGTCACATGCAGAGTAAGCTTTGAGGAAATCACTGGCAGTTTGTCGAAGCGCCGATTCCAACCATCTGCTTTTCCAGACGTGTCAACATCTGTCACATGCAGAGTCAGCTTTAAGGAAATCACGGGCAGTTTGTCGAAGCGCCGATTCCAGATATCGAAGAGGTGCCAGTCTTTTTCAGCCTCGTCAGCACCTGTCACACGCAAACTCAGCTTTGCAGAAATCACGGGCAGTTTGTCGAAGCGCCGATTCCAGATATCGAAGAGGCATCAGCTTTATCCAGACGTGTCAGCATCTGTCACATGCACACTCAACCTTGTAGAAATTACGAGCAATATGTCGAAGATTTCTGGTGAAGTAGAAAGCACGTGAAGTTTACTGTTCAATCATCCAACGGGTGCCGACAAGAGTGAAAGAATAGTACAGGTTATTAATTCCTATAAATGTCGTCCTTCACCCTCCATAGCAAGGCAGACATACATAATCCTTCTTCATCTCTGAAAATGCATTCCCAACGAAGCCTCTCGAGTTACTCTGTGTTTCTCATCCCTTGGGGTACCTCTGCAAACAAGTCATCAAGAGCAAAAGTATTTCATATCATGAAGGTTGAAAGCAAGAGTATCTCATATCATGTTTTCTCCTTGTCCTTTCCTTGTCTTTGTGACAAGGAGAAAACGAGCAATCAGTCAGCACTTGGTGTCAATTTTCCGATCTAAGAACCGACTGCCTGGAACTCCTTCCTGATTGCTTACCTAGCATTGCTCTTGAGTGCTCATCTTCAACTGCTGATGTACTTCTGAAGAAGATGCCACATCTGCCTGGAGAACAGATAAGGCAAGTGAAAATGATACCTTGAAGCATGTGGAGACAACGTGCTAATTCATCATCAAGATCAAGTCTCATTTTCCTTGCTAATAAGTTCCCCAGCCCAGTTCAAGAATACACTTGTGGAAAGATACTTCTTCAAAAGCAAAAGTATCTCATATCATCAGAGTCAAAGGCAAAGATATCTCATGGCATGCTTTTCCTTTACCCTTGCTCTTGCCTGCGAGACAAGGAGAAAGAAAGCAATTGGTCGGCACTTGGACAGATTGAACAAAGAAACAGACCATCACCTCTACCTCGTGCCTACCTGCCGTGCAGAAGAAACAAGCAGAGAAGAATGCTGCCTACAAACTCAATCAACCCAGCAGAAGGAGTCTGAGTTGAAACCAAGAGCTCGAGAAGCTTCAACAACATATGGACGCATCAGTCGCCAAAGAGTAAAGCCTCGTCGTACAAGGCCATCAAATCACCACCACCAATCAAGTCTCATTTTCCTTGCTAAGAAGTTCCCTAGCCCAGTTCGAGATCAAAGCTGTGGAAAGTCAACAAGATCATCTCTCCATAACCAGATTTGCGTTCTTAAACTCTACTCTGTCTGGTTTTTACTTTGCCATACTTGTCATGTTTATTCGTTGTTTGTTTGTTTGCTTGTTTTTGTGTGAGTTTATGCCTGAAACATTGAGGACAATGTTTGATTTAAGTGTGGGGGGGTAACCAAGTTGTTTTGCATGAAATTCGTGGGAGTTTATCACCCATTACTTCTAGTGTTGTTCCTTGCTGTTTTTAAGTGTTTTTATGCTGTTTTGGAGTGTTTTAGTGTGTTTTGACATAAAAATCCGAAAATCTCATAAAAATTTGAAAAATTGTTTTGAAAAACCCAAAAAGAGTTATTTTTGTGTGTTTGTTTGTGTCTTAGGGTACCTTCCAACACAATGATGAGGATTTGGTTTTTAATTACATGACTGTTAAAGAGAGTTATAAACATGGATGAAAATTTGATTTACTCTTTGGTGTATGCTTGGTTGTTGTTATAATTTATGAATTCACATGCAATCATAAAGAAAAAAATCAGTTTTTGTAACATGCTTGAAAGAAGGAACTCAAATGAATGCTCCAACCTTGTGAGACTTGAGCCTAAACGTTTATTTGGAGAGTTATTAATCTGTGCAATTTTTTTTGTTTTCTAAAGTCGTTGCATGATCTCATTATTCTTTGCTTGGTTGCTACTTAGAAGGCATTTCATCATTTAGTTCCAAATGCTAGAACTCATGCCTATTTCATTCAAAGCATGTTATTGATTTGCATAACACATATTCAAGATGAAGTTGTTTAGTGAGCCAAAAGCCAAAAAGCCTATCCCATACATTATATGTTTAAGTTTAACCCCGTTGAGCCTTGTTTAGCCTACGTTCTTTGTTAACCCACACTATCTTCACCTAGCCTAGATTAGGACCATCCATACCCTTGTTCTTGAAGCATAGTAAAGTATGACTCAAAATGAATTCCTTTTGATTAATGTATTGCAGAAAACAAGTGTGGGGGAAGTGATTCTTGTGTGTATGTGTGTGCCAAAGTCCTTAATAAGGCACGGGTCGAAAAAAAAAAAAAGGTTGTGAAAATGTATGAAAAAGAGTTCTAAAGTGTTGTTTGTTGAAGAAAGGTTCCAAAACATTGAATTCGGCCCTAAGTGTTGCTTAAATCTTCCATTTGTGTTAAAAGTTGATTTCTGCATTCTAAAGTGAATTCTAAGTTTCGATTTCATTACTTTGCTTGTTATTGCTTTAAGTTATCCCTATCTTTCCTTTGTTAACCATTACCCCAAGCCCCGTTACAACCCTTGACTTCTATCTTGAGTGTTATGTGTTTCAATTTGTGGAGTTTGAATTTGGTATGAGCATATGGTGTCACTGGTTCTCACATCTAAGTAGTAACATTCCATTCATGAGATCATATCTAAACATGCTTAATAACTCCAGAAATTGCTTTCTTTGTAACACATATATGTGAGTGTTCGTTTTCATGTTTACATCAATCTTCTCACATATAACTAGTGTAGGGTGTGTAGTCAGAAAATGTGTGAAAATAGAGAGTATCTTGTAAGGAATTAAACAAATTCTCCAAGGCATGTTACTACATTCAAAACATCATTTTAATTGGTTAAATGTGAACTAGTAAGTGGTGACTGTGATTAAGTATGTGCTCAAGTGTGAAGATAACTAAAATCTGTGGGAATAATGATTTTTAACATGTCATGTGCATTGGAAATCCCTGAGGCAAATGTTAGAAGGATTAGAATGTGTTTTGTTTGTTTGTTTCGTTTTGCTCGAGGACTAGCAAAAGCTAAGTGTGGGGGAATTTGATAGGAGCATATTTATGCGACTTAGTTAACATGTTTTCTTGCATTTACTTAGTTAGTTATTGCTTATAAGAGTGTTTTAAGCTATTTTCGTGTGTTTGTAGGTCCTAATAACAAAGTTGGAAAGAAAGTGCATTTTGGTGCAATTTGGAGCAATTTTGGGCCAAAATGGATTGCATGCATATGGAGCAAGTGGGATGGACGTTTTTGGTGTTTTAAAAAGGGTTTCAACACATGCAAAAATCTGAATAATAAAGTTGAAGTGTGGAAGTGTGCAGATACATACACTTAAGGAACAATTTGAAAGGAAAAGAAGTGAAAGATGCCATTTGTTGGATTGCTTTACAAGATGTATTCACATTTTCAGCAACTACAAACATAATTGCAAGCTGAAATGATGCATAGCATGTGTGTAGAGGTGTAAAGTGGCCGAAAGTTGATGTTTGCAAGATGAAATGATGCAAAACATGTGTGTGAAAGTTGTCTAACAGCTAGTACATGTGGAAAAGGGATGGAATACAAGGCAAATGCATCAGAAATTGAAGAATGAAGGCACATGGACAGCTACAAAGGAGTTGAATTAGCAAAAGAGGAATGATTGCCTTTTGTTAAAGGCAAGACACAATGATAAAAGAGCATGTAAACTAGCTGTTTTTGCATCATTTTGGTCTTTGTTTGTATTGTTTATTGAAGCCACTTAAGTGATTCTTTGCTTTGGAGCTTCTATAAATAGGGAGTGAAGGGAAGAACACTAGAGATTACACTACATCAAAAACACAATCAGCCACACCACCATACCATCTCCCATCCACTCCTCCATACAAATACCATCCAAACCTGTCCCCAAAACCTTGTGCCGCACCAAAGAGGAATGAGGAGAAGCCTTCGACGTGCATGCCATTCAAGTTAGGATCGTTGGAGCGTTTAGGTGTTTTCTTTCTTTTGATTTCAATGTTTAAATTCTATACTCTTTGTTTTGTACGTATGAGGAACTAAACCCCCCTTGGCTAGGGGGGGATTCGAAACCATGTTTATGCTTGCTATATGATTTGATTACTTTCAATTGTGTTTCATAAGTTGTGAATTCAATTTACTTATCTACATGAATTAAAACTGATTTGTGTGTGTTGGTTGAGAGTGCACGCTTAATTTTCATGCATAAGTTTGATGCTAGGATATAAGGGAATTTCACCTAATCGTTATGAACTTATATTCAAAAGTAGTAAAGGTTGTTGATCACAATCGTGTTAAGTAAATTCTTGGCATAAGTTTCATGCAATTCATAGTAACGAGTACCTCGCCAATGCTTATGATTTTCATAGAACTTAATGATCTTTGCTTGTATCTTTGTTATGCAATTCATGCAGGGAACTTGTGAGGAATGCTTTGGGTTGTCGTATGCAATTCATCCAATTCGATAACTTTAGGAAAATCTAATGGTTAATTAGTGCAATTCACGGTTAATTTGGGGTGTTGGGAATTCATGGTTTATTGAGAAGCAATTGGAAATCGTTTTGTATGCAAGTGTGACATGTGTGGAGAAGAACCCCTTAGCTAGCTTTCCATCCATTCACTTTTATCAAATTCGTTTTAGAATCTGTTCAATTTACAAAGTTTGTTCTTGTTTTCAATTTTCGTCAAAACTCAATCCCCATTTATTTTGAAGTGTTAGATTAGTTAGAAATCAATTTAGTTTGTGTTTTTAAGTGTCTTGAGTCAAGTCATAACCCAATTTCGTCCAATTTAGTGTTAGGTGTTCAAAACTGCCCAGAAAGTGTTTTTAAGGCAGTTTTGAGTGTTTATTTGCTGTTTTGAGTCTTTTGGTTTCTTTTGGTGTTTTATATTTTAGTTTTGCATTATTTGAGTCTAGTTTAGTGTTTTAAACTTTGTTTTTACGTTTTGAGTCATTTTCAAGTGATTTGGCAATCCCTCATAATCCCCGGCCTAGAACGATCCCTACTTACATACTTTGCTACAATTGATAAAAAAAGGGTTTAATTTGTGTGCTTATATATTTCGCATCATTTCGCATATAGGTGATACCTATCCCGAGGACGAGAGCATTCAAGGGCGTCACGAGGGTTACGACCATTCGACATACCAGTGAATGGGCAGTTATCTTCTGTTTATACCTATATACTACTGATTTTTCCCAGAAATTGAATTTAAATGAAAGTATGTTTTAAAATTCCATGCATACATAATATATGAAATATATGAATTAGTATTTGATGCATATATATGAAATGGTGTTGTGGACGCACATGTGAGTATCAGGTGAGTTTTATGTTCTTCATGTGATTTATTGATGATATGAATTGTGTTGAGAGCTCATAACCTGCACCCCTGGTATTAGTGCTTATATTATTCACCCAGCACCATACGCTCACCTTGGATCCAAGTAGGTGCATGTCGTACAGATCACTAGAAGTGGTTCCGACATGTCGTAAAGACCATTAGAGGTGGTTCCGACTTGTAGGTGACTTTAGATTATTATACAGCTGTTGATGAGAGAAGCACTAGAGCGTATTCTTACATCATTCTTGTCGTACAGACTACTCCAAGTAGTTCCGATTTATGTGCAGAGTAGCGTCGTACAGGTCACAGTTGGTGACTCCGGTTGGATTGGATAAAATTAACCGTACAGGACAACTGCAGGGTCTCCGGTTGATTCCTTATTTCACCTGTTATATTGATGCATCCTTATTATGTTTTGATGCATAGCATGGCATATTTTCCTGAAAAGTGTTAAAGACTTGTGATTTGAGTTTTGCTGTTATATGGTTATATGTATATACTATTTTTCTGGGAAAGTATACAGGTTTTACAGCGAGGGGTTAGAAGTGTTGTTAAATGAAATATTTTCGAAAAGCTTTGTTTTACTGACCCATTCAATCTTGTTTTGCGCCCCTCCAGGTTCTAGTTAGCAGTGTTGGTGGCTCACGAGGATTCCCACGGCGTTCTGACAGACTACTTAAATGTAGGACTCACCTTCTGGTGTTGTAATTTAGTAATGGTCCTACTTGACTGCACCTAGTACTCATGCTCTGATTGTGTGTATTTCACACTTAAACTCTCTCTAACATGTTAGTTGGATATTATTGCTAGTAGTTGGTTTTTATTCCTTCGTATTTCTTTTACCTTTTTGCTTCCGCGTCGCACTTTTGGTTACGTCACGCCCACGTGACGGCCAGCACGCCCTGATTTTAGGGTCGGGGTGTGTCAATATAGCCTGAAAGGTGACTGGTCCGTGGAAAAACTGGAAAACTCGCCTGAAACTGGGTAAACTTTAAACGTTCATAACTTCTTCAATACTCAACTAAATCGAGTGATTTAAAAATGAAAATCATACTTCTCGACGAGATGAAGAGAATAGTATCGTTTTTTACTGCTAACTCGTCGTGGTTTGGCCGAAAAACTGCTCGAAAGTGGCTAACTAATATTAGAAAGCCAGAATGAAAGTTTGGTGTCTCAAGACTTCACAAAAAAAAAATTGAACTATAAAGCCCTTCAAACAAAAAAATTCACAACTAGCTGAAAATAATAAAAACAAAATAGCATGGATACTTTTGTCAAAACAGAAAAGAAAAATATGTTAAACAAAAAGAGAATTTTTACCAAAAAAAAAAAACAAAAAAAAACAAAAAGAGAATTAAAAATTAGAAAGAAAAAACAAAAAGAAAAAGAAAAAAGAAGATAAAAACCCACAACTCCCTTCTTCTCTGTCTTCGTCTCTCTACACACACAACCGCTCCACTTACTTCAGTTTTTTTTTTTTTTTTTTTAATCAAGGACAGTTTCATTAAAACCAGCCAAAGGACATAGATTTTGCATCAACTGAAGATTTTGCTTCCTTGAAAATCTAGCGAGAAATCGTCCGTACGTTTTGGTTTGTAAGTTCTTCTTTATCGTTTCAGTTTAAATTATTTCATTTACTTTCTCAAATTTGCTTCCATGAATCCAACGCCAAGCATTCATGATTGATTTGCTATTCTTGAATTGACATTCTAGACTATGTCAAAATTCAAGTCATTGATTATTTTTTTAAGAAAATTATGCAGTCTTTCTCAATTTTAGAACCTCAATCCCAAAACCAGCCCACAGTAACCACAACAATGGCGTTCACATCGTTATTCTCTACACCGCAGCCACAACAGCAGCAGCAGCAATCGCCGTTTCAAACTCAACCCTTTCAGCAAAGCAGCTCCTTCTTCTCCCAACAACCACCGCAGCAGCAGCAGCAACAGCAATTGTATTTGTTTACTAATGACAAGACTCCGGCGAGTTATGGTACCAAGTGGGGGGATCTCCATCCGGATTCCCAGAAAATTCTTCTGCAGATTGAGTAAGTTTTCTTGAATTTTTGTGAAGAAATTTAGCCTGTTATTGGTTTTTCTTTGTGATTTTTTGGGGTGTTTGGCCTGTTTGGTTACTGAGAAAATGTAGGAAAAGGAAGCGAAATTTTGAGTCTTTTTCGTTGTGTAAAGTAGTATTATGCAAAATTGCTCAATTAGATTCCGTAAAGTGAATTTTGTTTTTTTTTCGATATTTGTTGGGTATTAATTAAAGTTCAAAACTTGGGTTTAGTTTGTATTAAATTCCAAGTGTAATAGTTCAGAACTTGGGTTTACATTTTCACTCTTATAATTATGAGTTGACCTAAGATATATGGTTTTTGAGGTTCTGTTCTGAGCTGTTGTTTGCTCGCAGGGAACGGATACTGGGGTATAGGGATGAAAGTCAGCGTTCTGGAGTGATGAAGTGAAGTTGCTGGTTGTGGCGGAGGAAGGATTTACTCTGGTTCTTGGCAATGGGAAGGACTTGAGGAGTTTTAGAGAGATGAGTTAGTGAAGGTTGATGGCGAGGGGCAGTGTGTTATGAAAGATCATGGGTATTTTGGTACGTTTAGCCTTAGCTCCACGTTTTAAGTTTGAGTCCTGTGATTTCATTTGTTGGAGAAAGTTTAAAGCTTTATATTGCCAATGGTTGCGTAGTTCTCTTCAATTTGTATGGTTGTGATGATACGGAAATAATGAGTTTACGTTCAAATTTTCTAAGACTTTAGAGGTAACCAAATTGACCCTTTTAATCTTTTAAGTTGCCATTGCATTCAGATTATGTTTTTGGTTTTATCATGCGAAGGTTAGAATTGTTACTCTCCTTGATTTTTTTGATTAATGTTGATAATTTTTGTGTAGAAAAGGTGGGAGTCTCTCCTCCGTCAAGGGAGGAGTTATTTGTTGTTGGTGATCTTATGCTCAACCAGATTTTGAGAACCAGTAAGATCACCAACAACAACAACAAATAAGATCACCAACATTAATTTTTGGTTTTAGCATGCTTGCTTGATCTGTATGGAGTGGAGTGGGGTTATCTGCGCATGTAATTTTATGCATAGTTTCATAAGTGGGGTTCAGTACCTAATATATCCTCAAATTTCTAATACAATCGTTCAGACTAATTAATTATTTAATTGCTTTACCCTTGACCGCTAATTGATTTTGAGGTTCAATGGAAGTAGAATTCACAAGGAATTGCTGAATGATTTTTAAAAGTAGCCATTGCATGCTTATCTATGGGCGCCAAATTTTCTCTCAAAACCTAGGATGCGGAGGGACTTTGCGGAGGAAGCTGAATACATAACTCTTTTGGCCATTGTCGTTTCTTTTATTCATCGAGGTGGTAAGCCTAATACATAACTCTTTTCTCTTATATGTGTAGTTTCTATGGCTTTCACTCATTCTCTAATTTGTCAAATTTTGACATATTGAGAGCTTCAGCAAAGTGAATCCATATTCATTTTCTTATGTATCGATCCCTTGCTTTTTATGACCACAACTTAAGCCAGCCCTTCGAAAGCTAGACAATCATCCTTACTTCTTTATTGTGAATACTCTTCATTTCAAGTTATATATTATTACTACTGCAAAAGAGTAAATAGGTAGAAAAACTAAACATTTGTCATTTGTTTTAGCACAACACTTACTCTGTTTTCTCCAGGTTAATACTCCGAATTAAGCGTTTGTTTTTGTTTTTTGAGTAAAAAAATCTTGCTTTTTTGGATTAGGAGGAGGTTCATTGATTGAAGTTATAAAAGAGCCAAACAAAGAGTACGAAGAAAAAGCAGGGCAGACATCCGCAATTCGGTTTAAGAATGGTGATTCTCTATAACCGGATCAATTTCTTCTTCAATTAGTGCTCAATTGTTGAATCTATGTTTGTTCCTTTGGTGTTTTTCAAGTATCCATGTATTTGTTTATCATAAGTGGTGAATTTCTAAACATATATGTGTGGATTAACATCCTCAAAAGTCAACAAACCCAAAGGCATTTTGGAAATCTGTAGAATTAGCCAACAGACTACTTTGGTTGAATCAAATTTGTTGTTTAGCAGCCAGAAGACTACTTTGGTGTCTCAAAGCTTCACCAAAAAATTTTGGACTAAAAGACCCCTAAAACAAAAAAAAAATCTAAAACTGATAGAATTTGATACACATTAAAGCACAAGGGTAATTTTGTCAAAAAAATTAAAATTTGTTAATAAAAGATAATAAAGAGAGAAAAAGGGGAACGTGCTGATCAAACTCCTCCTCCATTTTAGGAGAGAGATAATAAGAAAATAAAAAACCAACATGGGAAAAGAGGGGTAGAGAAAACTGTTTGCAGTTGCCAACAGTTTTAAACTCCCCACTTTGAATCAAATTTGTTGTTTAGCAGATCTTGCTCCCATATTTGGCTGCAACTAAACCTTAAGCCGACCTCTGCTCCCTCTGATCCACCGCCACCTCCACCTCCACCTCTGATCCTTCTCCCTCCCTTTCAATTCTAACTATATCCTAATTTAAATTATTTAATGTGTTGTGTTGTTCACTTAATTTTGATTTAGTTTAACTTTTGTCTTCCGGTTTTTGTCAGGAACCTTGCTGGCTATCGCACTAATTTACAACAAGACTGTTCTACAGTGGGCTGCTGGGAGATTCCTTAATTTTTTTTTCTTAAGGGTTATTATACAAAATGGTCCCTGAGATTGTCAATCATCCATGATTTTGGTCATTCTATTAAAAACTCTTTGGGCAATTTTCAAAGTTTCGTAACTCAATCGATTCTTAACCAAATTCGACCCATAATATATCAAAATGAATATAAGAAAGTGTAGAACAAAATTATACCTATTTGGAAGCCCAATGATTGCCGTAGATGGCCAAACAATAGCCTGAAAGGTGGCTGGTCCGTGGGAAAACTGGAAAACTCACCAGAAACTGGGTAAACTTTAGACGTTCATAACTTCTTCAATACTCAACTAAATCGAGTGATTCAAAAATGAAAATCATACTTCTCGACGAGACGAAGAGAATGGTATCTTTCTTGACTGCTAACTCGTCGTGGTTTGATCGGAAAACTGCTCGAAAATTGCTAACTCCAAAATGGTTAGCCATTTTCGAGCCGTTGTCCGACCAAACCACGGTGAGTTAGCCTTCGAAAAATGTACCATTCTCTTCATCTTGTCAAAAAGTATGATTTTATTTTTTAATTACTCGATTTGGTTGAGTATTGAAGAAGTTATGAACGTTTAAAGTTCACCCAGTTTCCGGCGAGTTTTCCAGTTTTCCCGCGGACCAGTCACCTTTCAGGCTATTTTCTGGCCATCTCTGGCAACCATTGGCTTCCAAATAGGTATAATCTTATTCTACACTTTCCTATCTTCATTTTGATATATTATGAGTCAAATTTGGTTAAGAAACGATTGAGTTACAAAGCTTTGAAAATTGCCCAAAGAGTTTTTAACTGAAGGACCAAAATCATGGATGATGGACAATCTCAAGGACCATTTCTATTGATTTTAAATCTTAGGGACCATTTCTATTGATCATGCAAATCTCAGGTACTATTTTGTATAATAACCCTTTTCTTAATCATGGTTTCGTTTAATTTGTATTGGTTTTTTTTTTCTTAATTTTAAGTTTACTTCTAAATCCAAAAGTTAATAATTTCTTTTGATTTTTGTTTTGGTTCTCCCAATCTGTGACGACCCGTCCCTACTTTTCACTGTAATTTCTTCTCTGTTGGTGTGAGTTAATGATTTTACCCTTTTTGGACGAAGTGGAATTTGACATGGAAGTGGCTTTCGGCTTTCAATTTCATTTTCCTGGTTTTGTACTAAATTAGTACTTGTCGCTACGAACACATGAGCGCATGTTAGACTCGAATCGGATCTGTAACGAAAAAGTTACGCTCCGTTAAAGTACGTTAACCACATGTACACGCACGTACGGATTTACAGTGTTTGAAAAACTATAAGAAATCATATTTTGTACATTAAAATTTTACAAAATTTGAAAGTCAAAACCTTTCCACAAAAAGGGTGTCAGTGTTCCCAAACACTCAATTTTTTATGCTGAAATTGAGGAGAGAGTCGTTGGTAAGACTACTCCGAATTTCATTAGGCTATGAAAGAACTCTCGGTTTCCAAAAGTTAATCGGAGAGAACAACAACTTGAAGTAGGACTAACGGTTTTAGTCGTCAACCGACTGAGTTGTTGAAGTCTAGGTACGACTCTAGGGTTTGGCATTTCGCCTAGTGGATAGGTTTGAGGTTCCCTAGATAAGGTATTTGGTTGGATAGGCGACAAGGGCCCTCCATAAAAGTTACATGTTGTCTTCTCTTAAAGACGCAGTTGTAGTTTGAAAAGACGCAATGAAGAATTGGTGTAGTACATAAAATGTATCGAGGTGTACCTCACCTCACTAATTGGTGATGGCTCCATAAGGAATTGGAGAAATGACGCCAAAGGTACATGTCATCGGATTGTACGATACTGCTTCTTTTCCTTACGCCACGCACTATAAGGTCTTCGTAAGTCTCTCAAAACTCGTTTTGCTCCTACAGCAGAAAATTGCTCAAGCTTCGACTCCACTGTTTGCCTGTGAAAGTGATCAGAAAAGCAAGCCATTTGGTCACTTTCAGCTCATTTTTCCGGCCAACCTCGACCACAACTGGACTCCTAATAGGTATATACTTATTCTCTATATTCCTAACTTCAAAATGGTTTTTGAATTACTGAGTTTGGTTAACTATCGAGTTAGAAATCAACTCTGAAAGTTGGGAGGAAATTCCCAAATTTCTGGAGAAGTTTGACCATGGCCATTTGGCCACTTTCAGACCTAATTTCTGGACAGCACAGACCATAAATGAAATTGCAATAGGTGTATATCAGTTCAATACATTCCTAGCTTCAAATTGGTTTTTATATCATTGAATTTGGTTGAGAATCAAGCTCGATATGAGCTCGGGAAGTTGGATAAAAAACCTGCAAAAATTGCAGGAACTCGCGAGGGAGGCAAGTACGTACGTACTCGCAGGCGCATGGGTGCGCGTGGACACGTGGGTGTTGGAAATGTGCCCTAAAACCAATCATGTGATGATACTTTACGGACATTTCACATGTTAAACTAATGTAGTTTAATATAAAGGGCAAAAATTATTGTTTGAGCCATCTAATATAAATGTTATATGCTTAAACGATAAAGTCCAAGGAATATGTGATTGGGAGAATACGATCTAAAGAAGTTAGATTCATGAGACCATTCTTTCGTAGACACATCCTAAATGTTCCTGATCATAGGATTGCCAATTGGGCATTGACAGTTCGTTAAGATCAGTACGTACTGTGTCTTCTCTTAGGGAGAGTGACTAGTCTCGAGTCATTGGTGTGTGTGACATCAAGACAAGTACGTAGGTGCTCAATAGAGAATGAGTTCACTGAACACGATCAACGAAGAGTTCTCATATTCATGTCACATGAGAACTCATGGTTGGGATAATGCAAAGTAGTCATTTGACCTGAGGCATCACAGTTATCTTGTGGTTAAGTCCTTGATCTTTGATTATGTCAAAGTCACCCCATCGGGGTGTCCACGGCATCGTTGGGGTTAAGCCACTTAGTCATGGAGACAAGTGAATGCGCAACAAGGGATCTCTAACCTTCAAACCGTTTGGGGGAGAATACTCTATGATATGATTAAAATCTCTGGCCAGAGTATGAATGAGATTAAGGAATGCGTTCCAAATCACATTCATGGTAATCATATAAGCACACGAATCACATTGGATAGTAGACATGAATAAACTATCAAACCAAACAATGTGGTCAAGAGTATTGTATTAGAGAAAGACCGTATTGCATTTGTAATCCTAAACTGAATAGGTTTTCCACCTCTTCTGATTAGCTTGGGTAACCATGATATGCTGCTAGGTGTCACTCATGGTTTGTGGAAGCCCTAAACGTGTGTAATCACTAAGGGGAGAATTGAAAGTAAGTTTCAATTCACAATCGATGTAAAATGGTTTTAATCGCCCACTACCTTGTTAAAAGGAACCTAATGGATCGTACACCGTGTAAGGTGGAGATTGAAGAAACAATGGAGATGAGTAAGAATAATTAAATGGTTTAATTATTTATGGCAAGGATTAATTAATATGTTAATTAATCAAACGAATAAGTTCGTTAAAGACCTCGGGATAGTTTTGGACCTTAAGGCCCAATGGGCTTCGAACGTCAAGCCCATTGACTTAAGTTGTATGACAACTTAATGAATAATGATTCACAAAGGCCTAAAAGGCCCAATGAAACCCCAAGGCCGGCAATGATGCTTTTGGAGTGGGTTTTGGACTTATTTACAAGTTTGCCACTCCAATGAATTAAGGTATAAATATGACTTTATAGCCAAAATTCATTAAGGGTTTGTTTTGGAGAAAATTGGAGAGAACATGTCTCTCCATTTCTCTCTAAAGAGGCCGGCCCCTTGGAGGGTGTATCTAGCCATACTACTACTCCAAGGCCACTCATTTTCTTCTCCAATCTCTCCTTGGTGTGGAGACTTAGAGGTTCTCAATTTTGGGAACTTGGAGAAACCTTTTCATCCATCCAAATCCATAGATTTTAGATGCAAGGAATGAAGGCCCTCTCTTTGGGTGATTAGCCTTTGCTTATGCAAAGAGGAATCTACAAAGGTATATATTTCTCAACTCACTTTGATTTGAGTTGAGTCTTGGTTCACCAATCTACTAGGCTTTGAATTTCTTGGTTAATGTTTTGTTTTTGAATGCATGCAAGCATGATTCCGCCTTTTAATTGTTAATTGCATGCTATAGATGTTATTCAAATGAACATGTTTTTCCCAAATCTTCCTTCAGTGGGCTGGTAGGCACGTGCGGTGCGTGGCTGCACGTGATGGTGCGTCCGGCCTTCGATTGACCTTCTGTCAATTTGTGTAGGTCCGTGACGTCGAGCATATCGATTTCGTATATTCAAACCCTATGTTTGAGCAATCCGCGGTTTTATTTAAGTTTCCGTATATGTGTTATTAATTAATTTAAAATAGTTATTTCACATATAGGGGAATTGTATCCCGAGGACGTACGGGATTAGGCAAGGCTCGGAGGCTATGATCTGATGACGTATTTGAAGGAAAAATTTTGTCCTAGCTAAGAACAAGTAAGAACATTTGAATACATATGCAAACTATTAACACTTTAAAGTAGGCATGCATTAAAAAACAATTCATAAAACTCATGACTTTCAAAGCCTAGTATATGGTGAACCAATAAACTCTTTAACAACATTAAAGAAAAGTAAAGATTTAGAGTTTCTTTACCCTTGAAGCTCATCCTTGTTTACACAAGGGATTCACCCAAGTGGAGGGCCTTCAAGTCACCTCCAAGCTCCTTGGATATTGCTTGTGATTTCCTTCTCCTTTTGTGCTCCTTTGGTCCTTGAGGATGTAAGGAAAGGATCTCCAAAAACACCAAAGATTTGGTGTCTCTAAGTCTCCACACCAAGGGTTATGTGTGAAGATGAAATGGATGACTTAGAGAAGAAAAGATTGCTAGATTAATCTCTCTAAGTGGCCGGCCTCTTTAGAGAAATAGAGAGAAAGTGTTTCACCTCATTTCACCAAGAAAAACCCTTAATGAGAAATAAAGCCATAAAGTTGATTTTATACTTCATTTCAAGTGAGTGGCAAACTTGTAATTAATCCAAGCTTGCCCATTCACCCTAATGGCCGGCCATATTAATGTTATTGGGCTATTTGCCCATTTTGTTTTAGTTGTCATACAACTTAAACATAATGGGCCTTGTGGACCAAAACCCTTTTGAGCCCCGAAGCCCAAAACCAACTTAAAAGCCCAATACGAACCTTTCGTAAAATTAATTAACTAATTAATTAATCTTGACCATTCTCAATTAAACTATTTAATTGCTTATCCATCTCATTTAATTTCTTCACTATCGCCCTTACTCGGTGTACGATCCATTAGGTTCCAATTAGCGAGGCAGTGGGCGATTGTTACTCTTAACGATCGATTGTTTCAATTCTCCCGTTAATGATTAGTGTTTGCTAATCATTAGGGCTTCCACAAACCATGAGTGACACCTAGCAGCATATCATGGTTACCCAAGCTAAGTAGAATTGGTTGGAGAACCTATCCAGTTACAACTACAATGCAATACGGTCCTTCTCTAATACAATACTCTTAATCACATTGTTTGAATGATAGTTTGTTTCATGTCTACTATCCAATGCGATACTTCTCTATATGATTCCCTTGAATATGATTTGGAACAAACTTCCTAAGTCATATTCATTTGCTTTGGCCAAAGACTTTAGAATCATATCTTAGAGTATTCTCCTTCCACCATGGAAGGTTAGAGATCCCTTGTTGTGCATTCATATGCCTACACGACTAGATAGCTTGACCCCAACAATGCCGTGGACACTCCGATGGAATGCCGTTGACATGATCAAAGATCAAGGACCTAACCATTAGACATCTATGATGCCTCAGGTCAAAAGACTACTTTGCATATTGCAACTTTCGAGTTCTTACATGACATGTATGTTCGAACTCTCTTTTGATCGTTGTTCAGTGTACTCGATTACTCTTTCGAGCACCTATGTGTTTGTCTTAGTGTCCAACACCAAATGACTTGAGACTAGTCATACTCACGCTTGAGTCAACATAACACATACTAACCTTAGCGGATTGTCAATGCCCAATTGGCAATCCTATGGCTAGGAACGTTTTAGGAATGAACATAAGAGAATGGTCTCGATAATCTAACTCACTTAGATCACTTGTCTCTTAGATCAAATACATCCCTTGGATTCCCTTATTGCATAAACACATGATACAATAAATAGTTTCTGACAATAAGCTTTGCCCTTCATTAAACATATAAAAGTTTAATACATTAAGTATTCCAAAAAGCTATTACATCAAATGAGTGGCTTTGTGGGCATACTTCCAACAGTATTTGTGAGTGGGCATTTTGTTTTCATATATACATATAAACTTTATAGTTTCCACAAATGCTTTTAAACTGTTTTGTGCATATTATGCCATGAGTTATATAATTTTAAAATGTTGTTATATGGTTGAGATTTATATATTTGATCATGGCATATCCATATGCATTTTACCTGCTCTTAAATATTTTGCTATTGTGAAATGTTAAGTAATGCTTTGTTTGGCATGATTGAATGGTATGGCATGATACCACTTGAAGGAAATTTTGTGAAAAACATGTTCATTTAAGCAACATCTATAGCATGCAATTAACAAATTAAAGGCGGAATCATTCTTGTATGCACTCAAAACAAAACATTACCCATGAAATTCAAAGCCTAGTAGTTAGGTGAACCAAGACTCAACTCAAAACAAAGTGAGTTGAGAAATTTATACCTTTGTTGATTCCTCTTTGCATAAGCAAAGGATAATCACCCAAGAGATAGGGCCTTCATTCCTTGCTTCTTAGCTCCATGGATTTGGATGGAAGAATTGGTTTCTCCAAGTTCTCAAAGTTGAGAACCTCTAAGTCTCCACACCAATGAAAGATTGATGAAGAAATGAGTGACCTAGAGGAAGTAAGATTGCTAGCTAAAATCCTCTAGGGTGGCCGGCCTCTTAGAGAGAAAAGAGAGCTTGTGTTCTCATATTTTCTCCAAAAGAAACCCTAATGAAGAAAAGGCTATAAAGTCATATTTATACCTTTGTTCATTGGAGTGGCAAACTTGTAATTAAGTCCAAAACTCACTCCTTTATCAATATGGCCGGCCATAGGGTTTTATTGGGATATTTGGGCCTTTGTGAATATTTAGTCATTAAGTTGTCATACAACTTAAGTCAATGGGCTTGACGTTCGAAGCCCATTGGGCCTTGAGGCCCAAAACTAACCCGTGGTCTTTTAACGAACTTTATTCGTTTGATTAATTAACATATTAATTAATCCTTGCCATAAATAATTAAACCATTTAATTATCCTTACTCATCTCCGTTGTTTCTTCAATCTCTGCCTTACACGGTGTACGATCCATTAGGTTCCTTTTAGTGAGGCAGTGGGCGATTAGAACTCTTTCAAATCGATTGTGAATTGAAACTTACTTTCAATTCTCCCTTTAGTGATTATACACGTTTAGGGCTTCCACAAACCATGAGTGACACCTAGCAGTATGTCATTGTTACCCAAGCTAATCAGAAGAGGTGGAGAACCTATTCAGTTTAGGATTACAATGCAATACGGTATTTCTCTAATACAATACTCTTGACCACATTGTTTGGATTGATAGTTTATTCATGTCTACTATCCAATGTGATTCATTTACTTATATGATTACCTTGAATGTGATTTGGAACGACTTCCTAAATCTCATTCATACTCTGGCCAGAGATTCTTAATCATATCATAGAGTATTCTCCCTCAAACGGTTCGAAGGTTAGAGATCCATTGTTGCGCATTTACTTGCCTCCATGGCTAAGTGGCTTAACCCCAAATATGCCGTGGACACCCTCTGACGGAGTGACTTTGACATAGTCAAAGATCAAGGACCTAACCACAAGACAACTATGATGCCTCAGGTCAAAGGACTACTTTGCATTATCACAACCATGAGTTCTCATGTGACATGAGTATGAGAACTCATCGTTGATCGTGTTCAGTGGACTCATTCTCTATTGAGCACCTACATGCTTGTCTTGGTGTCAATCACACCAATGACTCGAGACTAGTCACTTTCACTAAGAGAAGACATAGCATGTACTGATCTTAACGGACTGTCAATGCCCAATTGGCAATCCTATGATCAGGAACGTTTAGGATATGTATACGAAAGAGAATGGTCTCATTAATCTAACTTGTTTAAATTACATTCTCCTAATTACATATTCCTTGGACTTATCGTTTAAGCATATAACATTTATATGAGACGGCTTAAACAATAATCTTTGCCCTTGATATTAAACTAGATTAGTTCAACATGTGAAATGTCCGTAAAGTATCATCATATGATTGGTTTTAGGGCACATTTCCAACAATCTCCCACTTGCACTAGAGCCAATCAGCTTGGTTATCAGTGATGATACCTCTTCTGTAGTCATTTCAAAAATGGCTGAGTAGTAGGCCTAGGCAATGGATATCTATATGTTATCCATATAAGCAACCTTGAGAATAACGACGTCACCATTATATATGATTCTTAATCATGTGGTTTAGTCTCTCATTTGATTTCGGATCTTGATGAGACCTTGATTCCCTGGCTTGAGCTATCGCCCCATTAGTGTTGTAGTGTCGGTACACTAGAGACACTTTCTGGTTGGAACCGAATAGAGAGTTCATAAATGAACTTTCCTATCCAAACAACATTGTTGTAAGCTTCTATATGGCAATATATTTTGCATTCATAATGGAACACACTAAAGTCATTACTTTTAATGTTTCCATCCAAATATCTCTTTAGTCATAATAAAGAGATATCTGATTATCTTTGCATTCATAATGAAGAAACATTCAATGATGGATTAGATTCATAATCTAATACATTTACGTTTCCTTTACGTTACTCTAATTCTTCCTCATTCTTTGAGGAATCTATCCTTTAGTATTTCTTAAATACTTAAGGATTCACTTGACAGTTGCCATGGTTCTGATCCTGGGCTTGCACTGATATCGTCTTATACCTTTCTAGGTACAACTCATATCAATGTTTTCATACAATATGAAATACATAAATCACCTTTTTGCGTATGCATAAAGGATTCTATTTACCCATTATTTCTTTGGGAGTCAAAGGGCACGTTCCCTTTGAGAAGGGCAACTTGCTAGTCACACTAGAGTCGTCCTTCTAATTGAAGTTTATCATCATATGAGAAACTTCCTAGCATCTTTTGTCTATTATTAGGGATTGATATAATCCAATTATATCTTGAAATCTATCATTATAGATTTACATCCCATGTTTATAGACTATGTCTCCCATATCCATTCTATCTTTATAGAATGTTTAAAGTCATAACTTTAACGAAGAAGTATTCTTTCCATTTCCAAAATTAATATATCATATATATATATATATATATATATATTCAAATTTAGGAATATGATTAACTCCCACTAATCTTTTGTAAACCTAGTAAACAAAAGATTCATTTACATCTTTATGAGAAATCAAACGATTTGATCTTTCTCTCATAAGACGCATATAGCTCCCACTAGCTTGCTAAGATTCATGATGGATGGATCTCTACAACTTACATGTCTTGTGATTCATAGTTTTAGACATATATATTATCAAGACTATCTTAATAATGGTTTCGGAAACTCATATTATGTCCAAACGTTGAATCACCATTTAGTTGTAGCTAGCAATCTTCGAATTAATTGAAACCAAGACTACGTCAAAGATGATTTCTTCAAAGTCAACCAATCTCTTTGATTGTAGTCACCTTAAGCTACCAATTAGCTATAAAGGTTTCATTATTTCGGGTCAAATGGTACTTTACCATTTCATTGAGTATATGTCGTGTATACACTCAATGTAGTCATAAGGATTCTCATTCTTATTTCTTTCGAATTAAGAGGTGTAACTCTATGACATAGTCATAAAGTTCAAACCATTCAACTGAGACAGTTTATAAATCCTTCTTGACTACCTTGGAACTTGTGGTATAGGAACTAGGTTGTTATATTTGTTGATCACTATCTTGTCTCTCAAAGAACCCATTCTTTGAGTTCTATCTCTTGTTCATTTGCTCTTAGGCAAATCATATTTGTAGGATTACAATGAACTACCCAACAAAACAACATTTGTTAGTTGGTTTATAGAAGTGATGTCCAAAGGTTAATTTAAGGATATCCACAAGATAATTCTCAAAAAAATATTGCTTATTAGCACACAACCCCTAATCTTAACATGATTAAGATTTGTCTTTCTTTCCAACTACATCCTATGGAGTCATGAAAATTTTGGAAGATCTTCTAATTGACAATCATATTGTCTTAGAAGTATATATCCTATATATGGGTAATTGATAATATCCAACGAACTAAATCTTATTCAAGTTCGTTCTTCTCCTTATGGAGAAATCCATTATCTTATGATGCTTCTTTCCTTGATATCTTTCAAGGAAACTGTTCTAGAGTGTTACCTTTCCTTGGATCAAATCTAAATAGGTAAATGCTTTAGACATCTTACTCATCAACTTACATTTCTTGAATTCTTTGAAACCTTTTGTAAAGTATTCGGACTTGTGTTTATTCAAAATAAACTATAGTCTAACCGAGAGCGATCTTCGGTGAATGTCATACAACATGAGTAGTATTATGTTTGTGGACAAGTGCCACTAACATCTAAGTGAATTAAGCTCAACAACTTTGTGATTCTTTCTTCTTTCCAAAAGAATAAAGATTCGAACATTTCGCCTCTATACAATTTTAATAAGAAGGTATTGGATCCGGATCTAACGATCCAAAGCATCCATCTATGACCAACTAGTAATTTATGTTTTAGAGGTATCACAACTCAGTTGAGATTAGTCACTACCTTGCAACCTTTTGGGTTTTAAGCATCGTTATATTCTAAACAGTTAACACTACCATATCATCTCTACTATAGAGATAATTAATTAGATTACAATAATCTAATCATTCATTAATAAAGAACAATGTTTTGTCAAACAAAACATTTATCCATTTAACATACGGAATTAAGTTCCTTTATTCAATTGGAATGTAAAGACAATCTTTGTTTTTCCATTTTCTTTGGTAGTTCATATGAGGAAGTAAGTACTATCTGCTTTCGCAGAGATCTACATTTAATTCACGTTCCGAATGTGAAGTACTTTCTCTTCTCTCATTAATCTTCTACTTCTTATTAGCCACAATTTTACAATGATTGTAAAACATAGTTACTAATACGAAATCAAGCATTCAAGTAGAAGAACCAACTGTTTTGAACTTTTCAAGAACAATTTACAACACCTTCGAAAGGTGTGTTCTTGACACTTGCAAGACATTTCTTGCAAATACCCCTTCCACTGTCCATCCTTTCATAAAGAAAGTTTGTTCCCTTGGAGTTATTTCACTTTCTTCATTTGACTTCTCCTTTGACTACAATAGTCATGGTCCCTAAACTCCCACTATCTCTCTTGAAACTTATTTCAATTGTGTTATACACATCAAACGATTTGGAGAGCGTGTGGTTATTGTTCACTATATAGTTTACAATAAACTTAGTTAACGATTTGGATAGGGACACAAAGGTGAAGTCCTTGTCTAGTTTCCGTCTCAAGAAGTGGTTTAACACTTCAACACTCAATGATTCAAAATCATCATAAGTCCATGTTGATGGACTATTTTTGTCAACCAACTATTATGTTCTAAACATAATTACAAACTTTCAAGAGTTGTTCAAGGCAACTCTCATTTCTTCATACAACAATTTGTAAGTGAAGAATCATGGCACATAAACTTGAAGGAAATTTTGTGAAAAACATGTTCATTTAAGCAACATCTATAACATGCAATTAACAATTAAAAGGCGGAATCATGCTTGCATGCACTTAAAAACAAAACAATAACCATGAAATTCAAAGCCTAGTAGATTGGTGAACCAAGACTCAACTCAAATCAAAGTGAGTTGAGAAATTTATACCTTTGTGGATTCCTCTTTGCAAAAGCAAAGGCTAATCACCCAAAGAGAGGGCCTTCATTCCTTGCATCTTAGATCTATGGATTTGGATGGATGAAATGGTTCTCCAAGTTCCCAAAATTGAGAACCTTTAAGTCTCCACACCAAGGTTAGATTGGAGAAGAAATGAGTGACCTTGGAGGAGTTGGATTGCTATCTAATCCCTCCAAGGGGGCCGGCCTCTTTAGAGAGAAATGGAGAGACATGTTCTCACCAATTTTCTCCAAAAGAAACCCTTAATGAATTTTGGCTATAAAGTCATATTTATACCTTAATTCATTGGAGTGGCAAACTTGTAAATAAGTCCAAAACCCACTTCATCTCTAAAATGGCCGGCCATAGGGTTTCATTGGGCTTTTAAGGCCTTTGTGAATTATTTGTCATTAAGTTGTCATACAACTTAAGTCAATGGGCTTGACGTTCGAAGCCCATTGGGCCTTGAGGCCCAAAACTAACCCGTGGTCTTTTAACGAACTTTATTCGTTTGATTAATTAACATATTAATTAATCCTTGCCATAAATAATTAAACCATTTAATTATTCTTACTCATCTCCGTTGTTTCTTCAATCTCTACCTTACACGGTGTACGATCCATTAGGTTCCTTTTAGCGAGGCAGTGGGCGATTAAAACCATTTCAAATCGATTGTGAATTGAAACTTACTTTCAATTCTCCCTTTAGTGATTATACACGTTTAGGGCTTCCACAAACCATGAGTGACACCTAGCAGCATATCATGGTTACCCAAGCTAATCAGAAGAGGTGGAGAACCTATTCAGTTTAGGATTACAAATGCAATACGGTCTTTCTCTAATACAATACTCTTGACCACATTGTTTGGTTTGATAGTTTATTCATGTCTACTATCCAATGTGATTCGTGTGCTTATATGATTACCTTGAATGTGATTTGGAACGACTTCCTAAATCTCATTCATACTCTGGCCAAAGATTCTTAATCATATCATAGAGTATTCTCCCTCAAAAGATTTGAAGGTTAGAGATCCCTTGTTGTGAAGGAAAAAAATTGTCCTAGCTAAGAACAAGTATGAACATTTGAATACACATGCAAGCTATTAACACTTTAAAGTAGGCATGCATCCAAAAACAATTCATAAAACCCATGACTTTCAAAGCCTATTATATGGTGAACCAATAAACTCTTTAACAACATTAAAGAGAAGTAAAGATTTAGAGATTCTTTACCCTTGAAGCTCATCCTTGTTTGCACAAGGGATTCACCCAAGTGGAGGGCCTTCAAGTCACCTCCAAGTTCCTTGGATCCTCCTTGTGTTATCCTCCCTTTAGTGCTCCTTTGAAGATTTGAGGAAATGAGGATTTGTTCTCCAAAACACCAAAAGTTTGATGTCTCTAAGTCTCTTCACCAAGGATGTATCTTGTGAAGATGATATGGATGACTTAGGGAAGAAGAGATTGCTAGATGTCCCTCCCCTTAGTGGCCGGCCTCTTGGAGAAAAAGGGAGAGAAAATGTTTCACCCAATTTCAACAAGAAAAACCCCTTAGTGTGAAAATAGCTATAAAGTTGCTTTTATAACCTTTTCTTTGGTGAGTGGCAAACTTGCAATTAAGCAAGCTTTCACCATTCACCCTAATGGCCGGCCATCATATTGTTGTTGGGCTTGTTGCCCATTTTGTTTTAGTTGTCATACAACTTAAACATAATAGGCCTTTTTTACCAAAACGCTTTTGGGCCCCGAAACCCAAAACCAACATATAAGCCCAATACGAACCTTTCGTAAAATTAATTAACTAATTAATTAATCTTGACCATTCTTCAATTAAACCATTTAATTGCTTATCCATTTCATTTAATTTCTTCACTAACATCCTCATGCGGTGTGCGATCCATTAGGTTCCATTTAGCGAGGCAGTGGGCGATGTTACTCTTAACGATCGATTGTGAATTGAAACCACATTTCAATTCTCCCTTTGATGATTAGTGTTTGCTAATCATTAGGGCTTCCACAAACCACGAGTGACACCTAGCAGTATGTCATGGTTACCCAAGCTAAGTAGAATTGGTTGGAGAACCTATCCAGTTACAACTACAATGCAATACGGTCCTTCTCTAATACAATACTCTTAATCACATTGTTTAAATGATAGTTTGTTTCATGTCCACTATCCAATGTGATACTTTCCTATATGATTCCCTTGAATATGATTTGGAACAAACTTCCTAAGTCATATTCATTTGCTTTGGCCAAAGACTTTAGAATCATATCTTAGAGTATTCTCCTTCCACCATGGAAGGTTAGAGATCCCTTGTTGTGCATTCATATGCCTACATGACTAGATCGCTTGACCCCAACAATGTCGTGGACACTCCGATGGAATGCCGTTTGACATGATCAAAGATCAAGGACCTAACCATTAGACATCTATGATGCCTCAGGTCAAAGGACTACTTTGCATATTGCAACTTTAGAGTTCATGCATGACATGTATGTTCGAACTCTCTTTTGATCGTAGTTCAGTGTACTCGATTACTCTTTCGAGCACCTATGTGTTTGTCTTAGTGTCCAACACCAAATGACTTGAGACTAGTCATACTCACGCTTGAGTCAACATAACACATACTAACCTTAGCGGATTGTCAATGCCCAATTGGTAATCCTATGGCTAGGAACGTTTTAGGAATGAACATAAGAGAAAGGTCTCGTTAATCTAACTCATTTAGATCACTTATCTCTTAGACCAAATACATTCCTTGGATTCCCTTATTGCTTAAACACATGATACAATAAATAGTGATTAACAATAAGCTTTGCCCTCCATTAAACATATAAAAGTTTAATACATTAAGTATCCCAAAAAAAAGCTATTACATCAAATGAGTGGCTTTGTGGGCATACTTTCAACATGTTGCGCATTTAATTGCCTCCATGGCTAAGTGGCTTAACCCCAACGATGCCGTGGACACCCGCGGATGGGGTGACTTTGACATAGTCAAAGATCAAGGACCTAACCACAAGAAAACTATGATGCCTCAGGTAAAAGGACTACTTTGCATTATCCCAACCATGAGTTCTCATGTGACATGAATATGAGAACTCTTTGTTGATCGTGTTCAGTGGACTCATTCGCTATTGAGCACCTACATGCTTGTCTTGATGTCACACACACCAATGACTCGAGACTAGTCACTCTCCCTGAGAGAAGACGCATCACGTACTGATCTTAACGGACTGTCAATGCCCAATTGGCAATCCTATGACCAGGAACGTTTAGGATGTGTCTACGAAAGAATGGTCTCATGAATCTAACTTCTTTAGATTGTATTCTCCCAATCACATATTCCTTGGACTTTATTGTTTAAGCATATAACATTTATATGAGACGGCTTAAACAATAATCTTTGCCCTTGATATTAAACTAGATTAGTTCAACATGTGAAATGTCCGTAAAGTATCATCATATGATTGGTTTTAGGGCACATTTCCAACAATCTCCCACTTGCACTAGAGCCAATCAGCTTGGTCATCAGTGATGATACCTCTTATGTAGTCATTTCATAAATGGCTGAGTAGTAGGCCTAGACAATGGATATCTATATGTTATCCATAGAAGTAACCTTGAGAATAACGACGTCACCATTATACATGATTCTTAATCATGTGGTTTAGTCTCTCATATGAGTTCGGATCTTGATGAGACCTTGATTCCCTGGCTTGAGCTATCGCCCCATTAGTGTCGTAGTGTCGGTACACTAGAGACACTTTCTGGTTGGAACCGAATAGAGAGTTCATAAATGAACTTTCCCATCCAAACAACATTGTTGTAAGCTTCTATATGGCAATATATTTTGCATTCACAATGGAACACACTAAAGTCATTACTTTAATGTTTCCATCCAAATATCTCTTCAGTCATAATAAAGAGATATATGTTTATCTCTTCATTCATAATGAAGAAACATTCAATGATGGATTAGATTCATAATCTAATACATTTACGCTTCCATTAAGTTACTCTAATTCTTCCTCATTCTTTGAGGAATATATCCTTTAGTATTTCTTAAATACTTAAGGACTCACTTGACAGTTGCCATGGTTCTGATCCTGGGCTTGCACTGATATCGTCTTGTACCGTTCTAGGTACAACTCATATCAATGTTTTTCATACAATATGAAATACATAAATCACCTTTCTGCGTATGCATAAATGATTCTATTTACGCATTATTTCTTTAGGAGTCAAAGGGTACGTTCCCTTTGAGAAGAGCTACCTTCTAGTCTTACTAGAGTTGTTCTTCTGATTGAAGTTTATCATCATATGAGAAACTTCCTAGCATCTCTTGTCTATCATTAGGGCTTGATATAATCCAATTATATCTTGAAATCTATCATTATAGATTTCCATCCCATGTTTATAGACTATGTCTCCCATATACATTCTATCGTTATAGAATGCTTAAAGTCATAACTTTAACGAATAAGTATTCTTTTCATTTCCAAAATTAATATATCATATATATGTATATATATATATACAAATTTAGGAACATGATTAACTCCCACTAATCTTTTGTAAACCTAGTAAACAAAAGATTCATTTACATCTTTATGAGAAATCAAACAATTTGATCTTTCTCTCATAAGACGCTTATGGCTCCCACTAGCTTGCTAAGATCCATGATGGATGGATCTCTACAACTTACATGTCTTGTGATTCATAGTTTTAGACATATATTATCAAGACTATCTTAATAATGGTTTCGGAAACTCATATTATGTCCAAACGTTGAATCACCATTTAGTTGTAGCTAGCAATCTTCGAATTAATTGAAACTAAGACTACGTCAAAGATGGTTTCTTCAGAGTCAACCATTCTCTTTGATTCTAGTCACATTAAGCTACCAATTAGCTATGAAGGTTTCATTATTTCGGGTCAAATGGTACTTTACCATTTCCTTGAGTATATATCGTACATACACTCAATGTAGTCATAAGGATTTTCATTCTTATTTCTTTCGAATTAAGAGGTGCAACTCTATGACATAGTCATAAAGTTCAAACCATTCAACTAAGACGGTTTATAAATCCTTCTCGACTACCATGGAGCTTGTGGTATAGGAACTAGGTTGTTATATTTGTTGATTACTATCTTGTTTCTCAAAGAACCCATTCTTTGAGTTCTATCCCTCGTTCATTGCTCTATCTTAGGCAAATCATATTGTAGGATTACAATGAACTTCCCAACAAACAACATTTGTTAGTTGGTTTATAGAAGTGATATCCAAAGGTTAATTTTTGGATATCCACAAGATAATTCTCAACCAAATATTGCTTATTAGCACACAACCCCAAATCTTAACACGATTAAGATTTGTCTTTCTTTCCAACTACATCCTATGGAGTCATGAAAATTTTGGAAGATCTTCTAATTGACAATCATATTGTCTTAGAAGTATATATCCTATATATGGGTAATTAATAATGTCCAACGAACTAAATCTTATTTAAGTTCGTTCTTCTCCTTATGGAGAAATCCATTATCTTATGATGCTTGTTTCCTTGATATCTTTCAAGGAAACTGTTCTAAAGTGTTACCTTTCTTTGGATCAAATCTAAGGAGGTAAATACTTTAGAAATCTTACTCATCAACTTACATTTCTTGAATTCTTTGAAACCTTTTGCAAAGTATTCGGACTTGTGTTTATTCAAAATAAACTATAGTCCAACCGAGAGTGATCTTCGGTGAATGTCAAACAACATGAGTAGTATTATGTTGTGGACAAGTGCCACTAACATCTAAGTGAATTAACCTCAACAACTTTGTGATTCTTTCTTCTTTCCAAAAGAATAAAGATTCGAACATTTCGCCTCTATACAATTTCAATAAGAAGGTATTGGATCCGGATCTAACGATCCATAGCATCCATCTATGACCAACTCGTAATTTATGTTTTAGAGGTATCACAACTTAGTTGGGATTAGTCACTACCTTGCAACCTTTTGGGTTTTAAGCATCATTATATTCTAAACAGTTAACACTACCATATCATCTCTACTATAGAGATAATTAATTAGATTACAATAATCTAATCATTCATTAATAAAGAACAATGTTTTGTCAAACAAAACATTCATCCATCTCTACTATAGTGACCGAATTAAGTTCCTTAAAATTGGAATGTAAAGACAATCTTTGGTTTTTCCAATTTCTTTGGTAGTTCATATGAGGAAGTAAGTACTATCTGCTTTCGCAGAGATCTTTATTTTATTCACGTTCCGAATGTGAAGCACCTTTTCTTCTCTCATATATCTTCTACTTCTTATTAGTCACACTTTTACAACGATTGTAAAACATAGTTACTAATAGGGAATCAAGCATTCAAGTAGAAGAACCAACTGTTTTGAACTATTCAAGAACATTTTACAACACCTTCGAAAGGTGTGTTCTTGATACTTGCAAGACATTTCTTGCAAATACCCCTTCCAATGTCCATCCTTTCATAAAGAAAGTTTGTTCCCTTGGAGTTATTTAGCTTTCTTCATTTGACTTCTCCTTTGACTACAATAGTCATGGTCCCTAAACTCCCACTATCTCTCTTGAAACATATTTCAATTGTGTTATACACATCAAACATTTTGGAGAGCATGTGTTTATTGTTCACTACATAGTTTACAATAAACTTAGTGAACCATTAGGATAGGGACACAAAGGTGAAGTCCTTGCCTAGTTTTCCGTCTCATGAAGTGGTTTTAACACTTCAACACTCAATGATTCAAAATCATCATAAGTCCATGTTGATGGACTATTTTTGTCAACCAACCATTATGTTCTAAACATAATTACAAACTTTCAAGAGTTGTTCAAGGCAACTCTTATTTCTTCATACAACAATTTGTAAGTGAAGAATCATGGCACATAAAGTGTCCATGCCATTGTGCTTTCTTCTCAAGTTCTTTGTTCATTTAACAAAGAAACAAGCACTAGTGTTTGCATTGACTAAGGGTTGTTCAAAGCAACTCTTATTTCTTTATACAACAAATTGTAATTGAAGAATTATGACATTAAAAGTGTTGTCCTCTTTATGATAGACCTTTTCTAACATATTCTTCTAATGATACATTATCGATAGGAAGATTGTGAGGATGAGACTACTTAGGTACATGCACAATTTATTTAAGACAATCTTTGGGATTGTGTTACCAAGTCCGGAAACTAAAGCATTCGGCTTTTCTTTGTCAAGTTTTGGATAGTGTTTGCAAATATATTGGTAAACAAATACACAACGTATATAAATTGATTGATTTTAAGCCATTTGATCCGAGTCTTTAAATCAAATAGCACCACCCACTATTTTTGGCAAATTCCATATCCCTCATTGGAATTCGAGAGTTTTGGAAGAAACTCTTAGTAGGGTATGGGAGGCTCACTATTACCAAGCCCACCTCAGAATTATATCATGTTGGCTAGAGTTAATAATAATGAGAGAGTACGCTTACTCATTTGCATCTCTTGCAAGTACCCATCTAATTTGGCCTCTAGAAAATGATGCTTCAGAATTATATCATGTTGGCGTCATTGTACTTAGTTAAGTCATTCCCACCATGCCTAGTTCGTGTAGGGGTTCAAGCATAACCTCATAATTATATCATGTTGGCTAAACTCGTTGCCTACCTCACTTCATCATGTATGTATATAGAACTCCTCCTGAGTGTAAGCATGCACTTTGTACTCCCCCATTATAGGGTGAAGCCGGTGTACAAGTCACAAACGATTGGAGCCTACCACGGTGGAAGGCCACGAAAGAGTGTTCAAAGCACTCTCACGCTTATCAACTTAATAATGGTTTGGTTGAGGGTTTTTAGGTCTCATCACATATAAATATTCATTTTAATCTTTATTAAAACAATTTTGGTCCTATTACAACTATTGGTCCATTTGATTGTTTTTAGTTGTATATAATACTCCCACTATGCTTATAAAACGGTTTTTAAAGCAAGAGTATATGATACTACTAACATAAACTTTGCATTCATTTGATGGACTATATAGTTGCCTTAGGGCCTTAGGATGACTATGAACCTTTGTTTAGATCCAACACGAGCCTAGTGTTGAATCTCGGTCTAGGGATGGTGATTGATTTTAGTTACGCGTTTAATCACATTAAGGCTTGTTGTCTTAGGGGCGTTGGACCCAACTACTTCAAGTTCATGCATATCAAATAAAGCAAGAAAGAAGTACTTCAAAGTAAAGATGAGCTTATGCTCTTTACAACATTTGAATAAAACAAATTACTTTAAAGTAAAGAAGAGCTTATGCTCTTTTACAACATTTGATCAAATCAAATTACAACCAAAATCTAATCTACACATTCCCATGGTTCAAACAAATTTGAAACGGCCTTTCACATAGCTCAATTATCGTAGGCTTAGGTTCATAATCACCCTTTCTTTAATTAACTAACGCTTTAACCAATTAAACTTGAATGCAACATTTTCATTTGGTTTTTGTATCCATAGAATTGATTTAAATGGAGCTAAATGAAATGAAAATCCAATTCTCATTTAAAGAGACAAAACCATTTTGTTCTCAACCTAATTTGGGCCAAAATGCAATAACCTCAACCTTTGGGCTATGTTGCAAAACTTAAACTTTTGAGCTCATTTTGTAAAAACACAAAAGTCCACTACTTCATGTAATCACAAGTAGAACTCAAAATTTTCAATAAATTCAAAAACTTCATTAAAGGAACAAAACAATTTGACCTTTAATGATTTTGGGCCTTTACGTAAATACGTAAACTTTTGGGTCAAACTACAAAATACACAAAAGTACCAAAACTTTATGTAATTGCATAAAAGCCCCAAAAGTACTCCCACTTGAGGGAGGGCCGGTTTTGGAGAGGTGAAAGGGGTGATGTGTGTGTTGATTGGTAAGTTAGACATAAAGCATGCAAGTGGTGCAAGTGGTGTGTGTGAAAGGGAATTAATCCTTACACACCCACCAATAATTCTATCACCTTTCTAAACAAATATCTAATACATTTAAACATATGGAAAATCATAAAACATAAACTTTATGAAATAAATCAAAACTTTGAATCAAAACACCAAACCTTTTTGTTCTTGGCAAAAATGTCAAGAACAATGAAGAACACTCATGAAAAACTCAAAAATTTCCATGAACATTTTTCACCCAAAAACATCCCAAAACCACTCAAACTTTAGGGAAATAACAAATAACCAAACTAGGGTACATAGGGGTTCCAAAAGTCACTTTAAAACACTTTTAACAAGTCAAACAAGAACCCAAAAATCCACCCTTTGGATTTGGCCGAATTTTCCCAAAAAAAACATGGCACCAAATTTTAGCTCCAATATTCATGCTCATATGAACTACATCTACAACATTTGAGATGGCAAATTTTCTAACAAAATTTACATTCAAAGAAGCAAGAATAAAGCTTGTAACAATTACAACATTTGAATCATAAACTATGAACTACAAAACCCAAAAGGATTCACCAACTACTAGACCTAGGCTCTGATACCACTTGAAGGAAATTTTGTGAAAAACATGTTCATTTAAGCAACATCTATAGCATGCAATTAACAATTCAAAGGCGGAATCATGCTTGCATGCACTTAAAAACAAAACAATAACCATGAAATTCAAAGCCTAGTAGATTGGTGAACCAAGACTCAACTCAAATCAAAGTGAGTTGAGAAATTTATACCTTTGTAGATTCCTCTTTGCAAAAGCAAAGGCTAATCACCCAAAGAGAGGGCCTTCATTCCTTGCATCTTAGATCTATGGATTTGGATGAATGAAATGGTTCTCCAAGTTCCCAAAATTGAGAACCTCTAAGTCTCCACACCAAGGTTAGATTGGAGAAGAAATGAGTGACCTTGGAGGAGTTGGATTGCTAGCTAATCCCTCCAAGGGGCCGGCCTCTTTAGAGAGAAATGGAGAGACATGTTCTCACCAATTTTCTCCAAAAGAAACCCTTAATGAATTTTGGCTATAAAGTCATATTTATACCTTAATTCATTGGAGTGGCAAACTTGTAAATAAGTCCAAAACCCACTCCATCTCTAAAATGGCCGGCCATAGGGTTTCATTGGGCTTTTAAGGCCTTTGTGAATTATTTGTCATTAAGTTGTCATACAACTTAAGTCAATGGGCTTGACGTTCGAAGCCCATTGGGCCTTGAGGCCCAAAACTAACCCGTGGTCTTTTAACGAACTTTATTCGTTTGATTAATTAACATATTAATTAATCCTTGCCATAAATAATTAAACTATTTAATTATTCTTACTCATCTCCGTTGTTTCTTCAATCTCTACCTTACACGGTGTACAATCCATTAGGTTCCTTTTAGCGAGGTAGTGGGCGATTAAAACCATTTCAAATCGATTGTGAATTGAAACTTACTTTCAATTCTCCCTTTAGTGATTATACACGTTTAGGGCTTCCACAAACCATGAGTGACACCTAGCAGCATATCATGGTTACCCAAGCTAATCAGAAGAGGTGGAGAACCTATTCAGTTTAGGATTACAAATGCAATACGGTCTTTCTCTAATACAATACTCTTGACCACATTGTTTGGTTTGATAGTTTATTCATGTCTACTATCTAATGTGATTCGTGTGCTTATATGATTACCTTGAATATGATTTGGAACGACTTCCTAAATCTCATTCATACTCTGGCCAGAGATTCTTAATCATATCATAGAGTATTCTCCCTCAAAAGATTTGAAGGTTAGAGATCCCTTGTTGCGCATTTAATTGCCTCCATGGCTAAGTGGCTTAACCCCAACGATGCTGTGGACACCTGCGGATGGGGTGACTTTGACATAGTCAAAGATCAAGGACTTAACCACAAGACGACTATGATGCCTCAGGTCAAATGACTACTTTGCATTATCCCAACCATGAGTTCTCATGTGACATGAATATGAGAACTCTTTGTTGATCGTGTTCAGTGGACTCATTCGCTATTGAGCACCTACATGCTTGTCTTGATGTCACACACACCAATGACTCGAGACTAGTCACTCTCCCTGAGAGAAGACACAGCACGTACTGATCTTAACGGACTGTCAATGCTCAATTGGCAATCCTATGACCAGGAACGTTTAGGATGTGTCTACGAAAGAATGGTCTCATGAATCTAACTTCTTTAGATTGCATTCTCCCAATCACATATTCCTTGGACTTTATCGTTTAAGCATATAACATTTATATGAGACGGCTTAAACAATAATCTTTGCCCTTGATATTAAACTAGATTAGTTCAACATGTGAAATGTCCGTAAAGTATCATCATATGATTGGTTTTAGGGCACATTTCCAACACATAAAGTGTCCACGCCCTTATGCTTACTTCTCAAGTTCTTTGTTCATTTATCAAAGAAACAAGCACTAGTGTTTGCATTAACTAAGGGTTGTTCAAAGCAAGTCTTATTTCTTCATACAACGATTTGTAAGTGAAGAACTATAACACTAAAAGTGTCCTTGTCTTTATGCTAATCTTCGTAAGTTCCTTTGTTCATATAACAAAGGAATAAGCATTGGTTGTTTGTGTTGTCCTCTTCATGATAGACTTATCTAACATGTTCTCCCAATGATACATTATCAATAGGAAGATTGTGAGGATGAGATTACTTAGGTACATACACAATCCATTTAAGACAATCTTTGGGATTGTGGTACCAAGTCCGGAAACCAAAGCATTCGGTTTTTCTTTGTCAAGTTTTGGATAGCGTTTGCAAATATATTGGTAAATAAATATATAACGAATATAAATTGATTGATTTTAAGCCATTTGATCCAGGTCTTTAAATCAAATAGCACCACCCACTATTTTTGGCAAATTCCATATCCATCATTGGAATTCGAGAGTTTTGGAGGAAACTCTTAGTAGGGTATGGGAGGCTCACTATTACCAAGCCCACCTCACAATGATATGATGTTGGCTAGCATTAATAATAATGAGAGAGTACGCTTACTCTTTTGCATCTCTTGCAAGTACCCATCTTATTTGGCCTCTAGAGAATGAAACCTCACAATGATATGATGTTGGCTCCATTGCACTTAGTTAAGTCATTCCCACCATGCAAGTTCGGGTAGGGGTTCAAGAACAACCTCACAATGATATGATGTTGATCATTCTCGTTGCCTACCTTCACAACATTATGTATGCGTATAGGATTCCTCCTGAGTGTAAGCACGCACTTTGTACTCCCCCATGATAGGGTGAAGCCGGTGTACGAGTCACAAAAGATCGGAGCCTACCACGGTGGAAGGCCACAAAAGAGTGTTCAAAGCACTCTCACGCTTATCAACTTAATAATGGTTTGGTTGAGGGTTTTAGGTCTCATCAATTATAAGCATACATTTTAATCTTTATTAAAACAATTTGGTCCTATTACAACTATTGGTCCATGTGATTGATTTAGTAGTATATAATACTCCCACTAAGCTTGTAAAACGGTTTTTAAAGCAAGAGTATATGGTACTACTAACATAAGGTTTGCATTCATTGATGGACTATATAGTTGCCTTAGGGCCTTAGGATGACTATGAACCTTTGATTTGATCCAACACGAGCCTAGTGTTGAATCTTGGTCTAGGGATGGTGATTGATTTTAGTTACGCGTTTAATCATATTAAGGCGTGTTTTTCCTATTGGGCGTTGGACCCAACTACTCCAATTTCATGCATATCAAATAAAACAAGAAAAAGGAGTACTTCAAAGTAAAGAAGAGCTTATGCTCTTTTACAACATTTGATCAAAACAAATTACTTTAAAGTAAAGAAGAGCTTATGCTCTTTTACAACATTTGATCATATCAAATTACAACCAAAATCTAATCTACACATTCCCATGGTTCAAACAAATTTGAGACGGCCTTTCACATAGCTCAATTATCGTAGGCTTAGGTTCATAATCACCCTTTAATTAATTAACGCTTTAACTAATTAAACTTGAATGCAACATTGTCATTTGGTTTTTGTTTCCATAGAATTGATTTAAATGGAGCTAAATGAAATGAAATTCCAATTCTCATTTAAAGAGACAAAACCATTTTGTTCTCAACTTAATTTGGGCCAAAATGCAATAACCTCAACTTTTGGGCTATGTTGCAAAACTTAAACTTTTGAGCTCATTTTGTAAAAACACAAAAGTCCACTACTTCATGTAATTACAACTAGAACTCAAAAATTTCAATAAATTCAAAAACTTCATTAAAGGAACAAAACAATTTGACCTTTAGTGATTTTGGGCCTTTACGTAAATACGTAAACTTTTGGGTCAAACTACAAAATACACAAAAGTACCAAAACTTTATGTAATTGCATAAAAGCCCCAAAAGCACTCCCTTTGAGGGAGTGGCCGGTTTTTGGAGTAATGAAGCCATAAAATTTTGAAATTTTTTCAACTAAGTCATAAAGCCATGCAAGTGGAAATAGGTTGGTGTGAATAAAGCCATGCAAGTGGTGTGTGTGTAAGAGAAGTACTTCTTACACACCCATCACCATTTCTATCACCTTTCAAAAAAAATCAATAAATGTTTTTGTTGATAGATAAGTCACACCAACCAACACAAAACAAAGACTTTATGAAATCAACCAAAACTTTGAATCAAAACAACAAACCTTTTTGTTCTTGGTAAGAACCTCAAGAACAATGAAGAACATCCATGAAAACCCATAAGAGTTCCATGAACATTTTCACTCAATAAAACTCAAATTTTTCACTACTCAAAATGGGGTTAACATCCTAGGGTACTTAGGGGTTCCAAAAGTCACCTTAAAACACTTTTAACAAGTCAAACAAGAACCCAAAAAACACCCTTTGGATTTGGCCGAAAATCCCCAAAAACATGGCACCAAATTTTAGCTCCAAAATTCATGCTCATATGAACTACATCTACAACATTTGAGATGGAAAATTTTCTAACAAAATTTACATTCAAAGAAGCAAGAATAAAGCTTGTAACAATTACAACATTCAAATCAAAGACTATGAACTACAAAACCCAAAAGGATTCACCAACTACTAGACCTAGGCTCTGATACCACTTGAAGGAAATTTTGTGAAAAACATGTTCATTTAAGCAACATCTATAGCATGCAATTAACAAATTAAAGGCGGAATCATGCTTGTATGCACTCAAAACAAAACATTACCCATGAAATTCAAAGCCTAGTAGTTAGGTGAACCAAGACTCAACTCAAAACAAAGTGAGTTGAGAAATTTATACCTTTGTTGATTCCTCTTTGCATAAGCAAAGGATAATCACCCAAGAGATAGGGCATTCATTCCTTGCTTCTTAGCTCCATGGATTTGGATGGAAGAATTGGTTTCTCCAAGTTCTCAAAGTTGAGAACCTCTAAGTCTCCACACCAAGGAAAGATTGATAAAGAAATGAGTGACCTAGAGGAAGTAAGATTGCTAGCTAAAATCCTCTAGGGTGGCCGGCCTCTTAGAGAGAAAAGAGAGCTTGTGTTCTCATATTTTCTCCAAAAGAAACCCTAATGAAGAAAAGGCTATAAAGTCATATTTATACCTTTGTTCATTGGAGTGGCAAACTTGTAATTAAGTCCAAAACCCACTCCTTTATCAATATGGCCGGCCATAGGGTTTTATTGGGCTATTTGGGCCTTTGTGAATATTTAGTCATTAAGTTGTCATACAACTTAAGTCAATGGGCTTGACGTTCGAAGCCCATTGGGCCTTGAGGCCCAAAACTAACCCGTGGTCTTTTAACGAACTTTATTCGTTTGATTAATTAACATATTAATTAATCCTTGCCATAAATAATTAAACCATTTAATTATCCTTACTCATCTCCGTTGTTTCTTCAATCTCTGCCTTACATGGTGTACGATCCATTAGGTTCCTTTTAGCGAGGCAGTGGGCGATTAGAACTGTTTCAAATTGATTGTGAATTGAAACTTACTTTCAATTCTCCCTTTAGTGATTATACACGTTTAGGGCTTCCACAAACCATGAGTGACACCTAGCAGTATGTCATTGTTACCCAAGCTAATCAGAAGAGGTGGAGAACCTATTCAGTTTAGGATTACAATGCAATACGGTCTTTCTCTAATACAATACTCTTGACCACGTTGTTTGGATTGATAGTTTATTCATGTCTACTATCCAATGTGATTCATTTACTTATATGATTACCTTGAATGTGATTTGGAACGACTTCCTAAATCTCATTCATACTCTGGTCAGAGATTCTTAATCATATCATAGAGGATTATCTCTCAAACGGTTCGAAGGTTAGAGATCCCTTGTTGCGCATTTACTTGCCTCCATGGCTAAGTGGCTTAACCCCAAATATGCCGTGGACACCCTCTGACGGAGTGACTTTGACATAGTCAAAGATCAAGGACCTAACCACAAGACAACTTTGATGCCTCAGGTCAAAGGACTACTTTGCATTATCCCAACCAAGAGTTCTCATGTGACATGAGTATGAGAACTCATCGTTGATCGTGTTCAGTGGACTCATTCTCTATTGAGCACCTACATGCTTGTCTTGGTGTCAATCACACCAATGACTCGAGACTAGTCACTCTCACTAAGAGAAGACATAGCATGTACTGATCTTAACGGACTGTCAATGCCCAATTGGCAATCCTATGATCAGGAACGTTTAGGATATGTATACGAAAGAGAATGGTCTCATTAATCTAACTTGTTTAAATTACATTCTCCTAATTACATATTCCTTGGACTTATCGTTTAAGCATATAAAATTTATATGAGACGACTTAAACAATAATCTTTGCCCTTGATATTAAACTAGATTAGTTCAACATGTGAAATGTCCGTAAAGTATCATCATATGATTGGTTTTAGGGCACATTTCCAACACAAACCCTATGTTTGAGCAATCCGCGGTTTTATTTAAGTTTCCGTATATGTGTTATTAATTAATTTAAAATAGTTATTTCACATATAGGGGAAATGTATCCCGAGGACATACGGGATTAGGCAAGGCTCGGAGGCTATGATCCGATGACGTATTTGTGAGTGGGCATTTTGTTTTCATATATTTTGTTTTCATATATACATATAAACTTTATAGTTTCCACAAATGCTTTTAAACTGTTTTGTGCATATTATGTGTCACAGCCCGTCCCGGAGATACATTTGACGGGAATGTGAAATGATGGAATTACCCTTGACGGGTATTAAGGTATGTGTGTGTGACGCATTATTTGGACTAAATTCATATATTTCAACTTTTGGAAATATTTTAAGTTGGAGTAAAAATTGGGTTGTAATTTATGTGGTTAGGAAATAGGGGTGGAATGGTTTTGAGGGACCACACACACACATGGGACACCCTGTCTCTTTCCCCGTGCCCTCTATCTCTATCCCCTTCTCAGTTCTTCCTTTCTCTCCCTCACTCTCGAACGTACGGACCACCACCATATAACCCTGAAACTTCATGGATCGAGGGTTTTGAAGACACCATCGTGCTTGTGAGGACTCCACGAACTCAACCATACCATTTTTAGGTAAGGATAGCTTCGTATTCACGTTGAAACAGTAAACCCGATTTGGGGGTACTATTCATGCGAACGTTAAAACTTGTGTTTTTGGAAATTTCAAACTTGTAGGAAGCTTAAGGGAGTCCTCACGAGTCTAGGAGTACTTCGTTGGTAGAATTTGGACGTCGGAGGACCGAGATCGGAGTTTTTCAAAATTGGCCGGATTATCGTGCTTCCTCAGGTAAAATCTAGTGGATTTTGGACCTTGAAACTAGTCTATTGTGATTCTACATGTTGAGGGCTTCAAATTGATATATTATACGAAGAAAATGGTTGAGAAACGAAGGAGAACGAAGCATTTGAAAATTCCCCAGTTTTCCGGCCACCGGAAAAACCAGTCCGGCGAGCTCGCGAGGAAGAAGGTGCGCGTGGGCGCGCGTGGACCCGTGCTTTCCCTGGCGCGTGGGGGCGCGTGCCACATCAAAAAATTATTTAAAAAATTTGTCGACGTCCGTGACGTCGAGTAGGTCAATGTGGTATATTCACATACCCAATTTGAGCACCGTATGAGAAGTTATTAAGAATTGTTGGTTAGGTGCTTTAAAAAACGTTTTATAGTTTCGCATTTAGGTGAAAATGTGAATTGACGATCCGACCGTTGGATCGTCACCAAACTTTGATACGTTGTAATACGTAATATTTGAGGATTATAGGAACTTACAGATTTGGAATCCGATTTACGGATCTTCCGGAATTGGAGTTGTAAGTTCATAAAATAGAATGTAAACCGTCACTTGGTTTTGTTAATTGACGGAGATCCGACCGTTGGATGGTAAGGAAATTTTAGGATGTTGTCTTAGAGATATATTATGGACCTCTGGAAGTTATGGATTTAAAATCTGAGTGGCAGATCTTCCGGATTGAACTACATAGTGACGTATTTTATATAAGTTATATATTCTATCGATATGAATTCTGAGGTTGGATTTGATTATTGTTTTTAGGCGCCGATCGTCATGACGCCTTGGCGTATTGTGCTAGGGAGTTGTAGGGTGAACTCCAGGTGAGTGGGCAGTTTTGTTTTCGTATTACCTATATACTATTGTTTTTCCCAGAAAATGCATTTATTTGAAAATATGTTTTTTTAAATGCATGCATAGAATTATTTGAAGAAAATATGAATTGTTATATGAATTATATGATTGATATATGATGCATACATGTGCATGGTGCTGTGGAGGCACAGGTAAGTCAGGTGAGTTCATTATTCATTGAATTGTTTGATGTTGAGACGTTTTAAGCTCATAACCTGCACCCTAGGTGTTAGTGCTTATATTATTCACCATACCGCACGCTCGCCTTGGATCCAAGTAGGTGGATGTCGTACAGACCATGTGAGGGTTCCGACATGCTAGTCGTACAAATCACTAGATGTGATTCCGACTAGTGGGTGACCTTAGTTATGCGCGCTGATGATTGATGAGAGAAGCACTAGAGCGTATTTTTACACCTTTCATCGTACAGACTACCTTACGTAGTTCCGAGTGATGTGCAGAGTAGGGCCGTATAGGTCACTGTGGTGACTCCGGCTGAGTGGGATATTGAGCTATAGAATTAATCGTATAGGACCAACTGCAGGGTCTCCGATTGATTCCTTATTTCACCTTATTTATATTTTGATTCATGGCATGGCATATTTTTCTTGAAAAATGTTAAAGACTTGGGATTTGAGTTTGAGATTACATATGGTTTTATGTATACTATTTTCTGGGAAAGTATACAGGTTTTACGGAGAGAGGTTAGAATTATTTTTGGCGAAATGTTTTTGAAAAGCTTTGGTTTTACTGACCCACTCAATTTTGTTTTTCGCCCCTCCAGGTTCAAGTTAGCAGAGCTTTAGTGGCCACGAGGAACCCAACGGCGTTCTGACAGAATTCACAAAAGTAGGACTCACCCTCGGGGGTTTCCATTTAGTAATTGTATTTTAAAAGCTTCCGAACTGTGTAATTGGTTACGTCACTCTCACGTGACGGCCAGCATGCCCTTCTTCGGGACGGGGTGTGTCAGTTGGTATCAGAGCCTATGTTGCAATTCTGGACATCTTGAGAAATTCCTAGTGTCTTCTGTCAGAACGATACCGCCTCGTAGCGAGCCACGTAGTTCGGATGAACCTAATTTCCCTGATATAGTAGTTTGGGGGGAAATTATTGCCATTATGATTCAGTCTATTATCTAAAGGAACCTTTGAGACTGGTTATAAGTTAAATTTGAATCCCTTTAGGGATATGAATGACCTAAGGGAGCAGATTGATGACTTAATCATTTGGGAAAAGGCGTTTCGGATTATGCAAAGTTAAGGGAATCTTCCTCCCGACAGGTGGGTCGAGATGACTACCTAGTTTTTGAGTGTTGAATCTGCATTCTGATGGAGATAGGAATGTTATCCGATGATATCGGAAGGACAACTGTTTGGAAGTTGTTTAAAGAATTGTTTAAGAAAAATTCATTCCTCCGGCATATTGTGATGGTAGTAAGCAAGAATTTGCAAATGTGAGACAAGGAAAATGACGACGGATGAATATTATAGAAAGTTTACAGACTTGCCTTGTTTCCATTCGGATGTTGTTGCTAATCCGGTCGAGGTGTTATGTCGTTTTTGGCTGGATAATAAGAAGAAGTGGCGTTCTTTGGCGACCACTATCCAATGTACTATTTACCAAAAATTTGCGAGATGTTGTTGAGAATTGAGGACTCTGAGAGTATGATCAGCGAGAGTAAAGAAGAATAAGAAAAGAATGGTAATTAGAGGAAAGACGATAAAGTTAAAGATCCGCCATATCAAGGACATTGAAAGACTCAGAGCTTCAAAAGAAGTGATGTTAGAACTAATTCTTCCAGCTTAGGTTTTAATGCCACTGGTCGGAGGTGAAGTGATAGATTTACTGGTGATCCCAGATCTTAAAGACAAGGTGACTCGAGTAAGGGAAATGTACCTTTGTGCCATAGGTACAATATTAGACACTTTGGAGAGTGTGGGAATCAGTGAATGTGTTCATGTGGACGGATGAGACATAGAGTTATGAATGGTCCCTAGAATCAGTTGTTACCCAGCAGTCTTCCCTGACACCACAATATCGATCCAGCAGGTTTATGGACTTAATAGTTTGGTCAGATGGGCCGTGAGTACAGGGATATTTGATGAGTTATAAGTCCAGCCGTTCAGGCCACAAGAGGTGGATCTGGCGGACATATTATTTGGAAAATTGATGAGTAAGTCGTACAGGTCACTATAGTTGACTCCGACTTATGTGCTAGCATGGATAGTTGAGCTAGAGAATCAGCCGTACAGGTCATTCTAGCTGACTCCGGCTGATATATTTCTTATTATGGACGATGTTGCCTAAGAGAGTAATGTTGGAGCACGATCGAGGTGTATTTATGTATTTCTAAGGAAGAACAAGATGATAATATTACACCTTCATGAATTGTTACTTACTTATCAAGACAACAGTGAGTTATTTGTATTGCGGGCTGCAGACCGTAATATTTATAACTTATTTGTTGGATTCGTTAAGCAAGTAAACAGGTAAGGCACTCTATGTTGATTTGGTTTATTCAGGATGCCTAATGATGGTGGAAGAAATAATTATGCCAGTGAATCTTATTTCGTTGGACATCGTGGATTTAGATGTGAATTTAGGCACATATTAGTTGCGTTATAATCATAACAAGATAGATTGCTACGTGAAACCAGTTACCTTCCACCAATTTGGATGACTAGAGGTTACTTTTGTGGGTATGCAAAGTGGATTGAGTTAGGTCGTTATTTATGCTGTGAGAGCAAAGAGATTGTTATCGAAAGGCTGCCAAGGATACTTAACTCATATGGTGCTAAATGATGTTACTTCTAATGGTATGGGAGATGTGAGGTGGGTAGACATTTTCTTGATGTTTTCCCTGAGGTATTACCTGGATTGCCGTTAGGCGGAGATATGGAGTTCACTACTGATTTGTCTCCAGGCACAAATTTTATGTTAAAGATTGGTTCATGATGAGTTAAGGGAATTGAAAATTCGGTTGCAGGGATTGGTTGACAAAGGTATCATTTAAAGTACATCACGTTGGGGGGAGCACCAGTTTATTGGTGAGGAAGAAAATGGACATTAAGGCTATGTTTTAATTATAGGTAATTGAATCGAGTAATGATCAAGAACCGTTATCCATTGTTGCGTATTGATGATTGTTGATCAACTTAGAGGTCTGTGTATTTCCTAAGATTGACTTAAGGTCTGGTTGTTACTGATTGAAGAGTTAATGATAACGTTCCTAAGATTATGTTCAGGACTCGTTACGGTCATTATGAGTTTTCGTGATGTTATTCGGATTGATGGATTCTCTTGCTGTTTTATGAGTTTGACGGATGAAGTATTCCAGGAATGCATCGACAAGTTTGTTATTGTTTTCATTGACGATATTCTGGTATACTCTAAGCCTAGAGCAGAGCATGTTAGATATTTTAAGTTGATGTTACAAAGTTTGAGGGAACGTCGATTGTATGCTAAGTTTAGCAAATGCCAATGTTGGATGAATCAAGAAGCATTTATGAGATAAGTTATATTTGCTAAAGGTATTCAAGTGAATTTTTAAAAGGTAGCGGAAATTGAGAATTTGGAACAACCACGAACTGTGATTGAGATTCGAAGCTTTCTTAGTTTGGCAGGCTATCGTGGACGGTTCGTGAAAGATTTTCCAGTCATTGCTTTGTCACTGACGAGATTGACGAGAACAGAGGTTAAGTTTAAGTGGACAATAATTGTGAGCAAAGGTTTCAACAGTTGAAGTATTTCCTCACTCATACACGTATTTTAGCACTCCCCGAAGATAGCGGTAATTATGAGGTCTTTAGTGATGCTTCTTTGGTTGGTCTTGGATAAGTGTTAATGCAGCAAGGTAGGGAGATTGCCTATGCTTCACGGCAATTGAAACTTCATGAAATGAATTACTCTACTCAATTTGGAGTTAGTAGCAATCATCTTTACTTGGAAGTTTTGGAGACATTACTTTGATAGTGAAAAGTGTAAGATTTTTATGAATCAAATGAGTCTCCAATGTCTGCTTACTCGGAGGTATTCTAATCTTAGGCAACGAAGGCGGATTGAGTTACTAAATAATTATGATTGCACGACCAGGGTGATCGTGAAATTGTTGCGACTGATGCACTTGGTAGGAAGGCTCCGGTAAGAATTAATGCTTTGTATGCTTGTTGTGTTTTCCCTTCTTGCGGATTTGGGACCCTGGAGTGAAACTTAAGGTAAAAGTTGAGAAGAAGCTTTATTGACTAATTTTCAAGTTAGACTAATTTTAGTTGATTGTATACTCGATGCCCATAAATTTGACGAAGGAATTCAAGAATTAACCGAGGCAGAATTGGATGGTATGTTTATGCAAGAGAATGAGACGTATGTGCCAAATCATGTGGAATTAAAGAAAGCAATTTCGACGATGTACACTGTTAAGTTTTTTTGGGTATGTTGGTTACTTCTAAGTTTTGGATAGCTTACAGGAAGCTTGGTTACCAAGTTACCTTATAGTACAACTTATCGCCCTCAAATAGATGGTTAATCAGATAGCACTATCCAGACTTTGGAGGATATGCTGAGATCTTCAGTTTTGCAGTTGGCGACGTTTAGATTAAGCGGTTGGATTTGAGGGGAATTGCCTACATCTATAGCGTTCGTTCGAGCATGGGTATGAAACCATTTGAGGCACTTTTTGGTAAAGATTGTAGTACACCTTTGTGTTGGACAGAAGTTGTCAAAAGAGTTCTTGCGGGCACTGAGGTTATAGATGAGTCTACTTGGAATGTTCGAGTCATTAATTTTAACTTGGAAAACGGCCCAAGATCGCCAGAAAAGTTTAACAGACAACATGCCACTGATCGAGTATACAAGGTAAGTGATTGGGTATTTATGAAGATATCACTGTGGCGAGGTGTTGTTCGATTTGGAAAGAAAGATAAGTTGAGTCCTAGGTACATCGGACCTTATCAGATCACCGAGCGAGTCGGTGAAGATGTTTACAGGCTTGAATTGCCGTCAGAGCTGTCCAGTGTACATAATGTGTTTCACGTTTCGGTGCTTCGACATTATGTTACAAATCCGTCGTATGTGATCCCTCTGCAACCCTTAGAGTTTAACCCAGATTTGTGTTACGAAGAGGAGCCGATGACGATACTTGATCGGAAAGATAAGGTTCTAAAGAACAAGACAGTGAGCTTGGTAAAAGTATTGTGGAGGAACCACTCCGTGGAAGAAGCTACCTGGGAGACAGAAGATTGAATGAGAGAGATGTACCCAAGGTTATTCTACGAGTATTAAATGGTTTATTTGGTTATGGGAATTTCGGGGACGAAATTCTATAAGGAGGGAAGATTGTCACAGCCCGTCCCGGAGATACATTTGACGGGAATGTGAAATGATGGAATTACCCATGACGGGTATTAAGGTATGTGTGTGTGACGCATTATTTGGACTAAATTCATATATTTCAACTTTTGGAAATATTTTAAGTTGGAGTAAAAATTGGGTTGTAATTTATGTGGTTAGGAAATAGGGGTGGAATGGTTTTGAGGGACCACACACACACACGGGACACCCTGTCCCTTTCCCCGTGCCCTCTATCTCTATCCCCTTCTCAGTTCTTCCTTTCTCTCCCTCACTCTCGAACGTACGGACCACCACCATATAACCCTGAAACTTCATGGATCGAGGATTTTGAAGACACCATCGTGCTTGTGAGGACTCCACGAACTCAACCATACCATTTTCAGGTAAGGATAGCTTCGTATTCACGTTGAAACAGTAAACCCGATTTGGGGGTACTATTCATGCGAACGTTAAAACTTGTGTTTTTGGAAATTTCAAACTTGTAGGAAGCTTAAGGGAGTCCTCACGAGTCTAGGAGTACTTCGTTGGTAGAATTTGGACGTCGGAGGACCGAGATCGGAGTTTTTCAAAATTGGCCGGATTATCGTGCTTCCTCAGGTAAAATCTAGTGGATTTTGGACCTTGAAACTAGTCTATTGTGATTCTACATGTTGAGGGCTTCAAATTGATATATTATACGAAGAAAATGGTTGAGAAACGAAGGAGAACGAAGCATTTGAAAATTCTCGGTTTTCCGGCCACCGGAAAAACCAGTCCGGCGAGCTCGCGAGGAAGAAGGTGCGCGTGGGCGCGCGTGGACCCGTGCTTTCCCTGGCGCGTGGGGGCGCGTGCCACATCAAAAAATTATTTAAAAAATTTGTCGACGTCCGTGACGTCGAGTAGGTCAATGTGGTATATTCACATACCCAATTTGAGCACCGTATGAGAAGTTATTAAGAATTGTTGGTTAGGTGCTTTAAATAACGTTTTATAGTTTCGCATTTAGGTGAAAATGTGAATTGACGATCCGACCGTTGGATCGTCACCAAACTTTGATACGTTGTAATACGTAATATTTGAGGATTATAGGAACTTACGGATTTGGAATCCGATTTACGGATCTTCCGGAATTGGAGTTGTAAGTTCATAAAATAGAATGTAAACCGTCACTTGGTTTTGTTAATTGACTGAGATCCGACCGTTGGATGGTAAGGAAATTTTAGGATGTTGTCCTAGAGATATATTATGGACCTCTGGAAGTTATGGATTTAAAATCTGAGTGGCAGATCTTCCGGATCGAACTACATAGTGACGTATTTTATATAAGTTATATATTCTATCGATATGAATTCTGAGGTTGGATTTGATTATTGTTTTTAGGCGCCGATCGTCATGACGCCTTGGCGTATTGTGCTAGGGAGTTGTAGGGTGAACTCCAGGTGAGTGGGCAGTTTTGTTTTCGTATTACCTATATACTATTGTTTTTCCCAGAAAATGCATTTATTTGAAAATATGTTTTTTTAAATGCCATGCATAGAATTATTTGAAGAAAATATGAATTGTTATATGAATTATATGATTGATATATGATGCATACATGTGCATGGTGTTGTGGAGGCACAGGTAAGTCAGGTGAGTTCATTATTCATTGAATTGTTTGATGTTGAGACGTTTTAAGCTCATAACCTGCACCCTAGGTGTTAGTGCTTATATTATTCACCATACCGCACGCTCGCCTTGGATCCAAGTAGGTGGATGTCGTACAGACCATGTGAGGGTTCCGACATGCTAGTCGTACAAATCACTAGATGTGATTCCGACTAGTGGGTGACCTTAGTTATGCGCGCTGATGATTGATGAGAGAAGCACTAGAGCGTATTTTTACACCTTTCATCGTACAGACTACCTTACGTAGTTCCGATTGATGTGCAGAGTAGGGTCGTATAGGTCACTGTGGTGACTCCGGCTGAGTGGGATATTGAGCTATAGAATTAATCGTATAAGACCAACTGCAGGGTCTCCGATTGATTCCTTATTTCACCTTATTTATATTTTGATTCATGGCATGGCATATTTTTCTTGAAAAATGTTAAAGACTTGGGATTTGAGTTTGAGATTACATATGGTTTTATGTATACTATTTTCTGGGAAAGTATACAGGTTTTACGGAGAGGGGTTAGAATTATTTTTGGCGAAATGTTTTTGAAAAGCTTTGGTTTTACTGACCCACTCAATTTTGTTTTTCGCCCCTCCAGGTTCAAGTTAGCAGAGCTTTGGTGGCCACGAGGAACCCAACGGCGTTCTGACAGAATTCACAAAAGTAGGACTCACCCTCGGGGGTTTCCATTTAGTAATTGTATTTTAAAAGCTTCCGAACTGTGTAATTGGTTACGTCACTCTCACGTGACGGCCAGCATGCCCTCCTTCGGGACGGGGTGTGTCATTATGCCATGAGTTATATAATTTTAAAATGTTGTTATATGGTTGATATTTATATATTTGATCATGGCATATCCATATGCATTTTACCTGCTCTTAAATATTTTGCTATTGTGAAATGTTAAGTAATGCTTTGTTTGGCATGATTGAATGGTATGGCATGCTCATATTCATATAGTGGCTTATCATTGCTACACCCAGGTGTTAGTGCTCAGCCTAAGCCAGGCTAATCTTTCACGTGTCATTCACATCAGCACCGCACGCTCGCCTTGGATCCAAGTATGTGCTAGCACTGTCGTATAGATTGCAATAGGCAATTCTAACTCGTATGTGACAGCGAATAGCGCTAGCCTTCACGTGATTGTATCACTAGAGCGTATATTATTGCACCTAGCCCTGTCGTACAGGTTACATTAGGTGACTCCGACTCGTGTGTTAGCATAGATGGATGAGCGATAGGTGCAGTTGTACAGGTCATATTAAGTGACTCCGACTGCGTGCTAGTTTAGTTTGGTGAGCACATGATTATATTTTATTGCCGTTGAGATATTCTGCTATGGCATATTTCTGGATTTATTATTGGCATGCATTTGGTTTCATACTTATACGTAGTATGTTTTACGGAAACTATACTTGTTTTACTACGAGGGGTTACTATGTTTGAAAATAAAGGTTTTCTTACAAACGTTGTTTTGCTGACCCACTCAACCTTGTTTTTCGCCCCTCCAGGTTTAGTAGCTGTGCTTACGTGTAAAAGAGGATCTTGGCAAATCTCAGGAGATGGTTACCTTCAGTGGTATAACCCTCATCCTATTTACTATATTGTCTTATGCTCTGACATCACGTGTGAAATGGGTTCAATCCCGCTCACCCGCGCACTCTTTTGATTGGGTACTTTTAGGTTTAAATTAATTCACATCCTTTTTCCACTACACTACACTTTATGGCTTCGTCACCCTCCAGGTGTCGGCCAGCACAACTCGATTCGGAGTCCAAGTGGACATTCTGAGTCGGGGTGTGTCACAATTGCCCTTAAAGTGGGTAGTTATGCTTGCAGATTTATGACGAATGAGAAGATGGACGTGGTGTCGTTTTTGAAACTGCTATGAGTCGTTACCATTTGGTTTCTCTCTTCTCCACCATTCATAAACTGAGTTGTCTTAGTCTCTCAGGTATTTTGTATTCTGTTTTTAACTTTTTTTTTCTTCACTTTTGTTTGATTTCGTTTCCCCTTTTATCTTGCATTTTACTAGGGAGTTGATTCATTTCGTTTCCCCATATATCGATAAACAATGGAAGCAATTCTTGAATAGACTAACGTATGTAATTATATTTGAAAATAATTTGTAGTTTGATTGCAAACAATGTGAAGCAGCAAAAAAGAATTTGTAGTTTCATGAGGAACCATTAATTCACCAAGGATTTGAAGCAGCAAAAAAGGATACGGAATGCACCAAAGCATCTCGAGGACTTTTATTGCAAACAATGTGAGCCTTTCTTAGTTGGTTGATGTATGTTATTTTTTATATGCTAGCTTTTTCATGTAATTTTGTTGTTCAATGTATTCAATTGGGGTGGTTTTTCCTTTTCTTTACAGACTCTTTGATTTGGTTTGTATCATTGTTAGTTTTAATAGGCACAAGAGACCTATGACTGTCATTCTATCATTTTTTTTAATAATCTAAATTATGCTTTTACGTGTAGAATATAATATGGGAGGAAGATAAATGTGAAAAATTGCTACCAGTAGAAAATAGAAGAAGAAATCAATAGAGAAATGACACATTGTGGATTAATTTAAAGTAAAAATAGAGGGAGTTAGAACTATATTACAAATAAACATCGGATATTTAAAAGATTTTAGGGCCACGCAGCACCCATAATAAATAAAAGCCTAACAAAGGAAGAAATCAGTAGATAAATTACACATTATAGATTAATCTAAAGTAAAAGATAGAGGGACTTTGAGCAAGAAACTATGTACGTCACGCGTGGCGCGTGTGCTGTAAAAAAGGACTTTTGCATGCGCAAGGCATGAAGAACACGTATGAATTGTTTTTGTAGTAAAAATGTCCTTACGTATGCATAGATGTGTAAGGAAAAAAAAACCCTGAATGCCGCGCGTATCGCGCTGTGATGTAAAAAAGGCATTTCGCACACGCAAAGCGCATGCAGAAAGGCTAGTGTATATAATTTGTGAGCATCCAAAGATGAAAATTAGGTGTACACAAAACCATTCTTTGAGTAGGCCTTTTCAATGAATGGGCTTATCAAATGCAAACTGTGAATCCGCAGCACACAGGCCCAAGCCTGACCTAAAACCCAAACCCTAGCTGATTAAAGAAGCTCTTTCTCTACTCGACCATTTTCTCCTGTCTGCCGTTCCCTCGTGTTCAGCTCAAGCCCTCCCGCTCTCGTCTGATACTCCATCCTCCGCCTTCGGGTCAGTGTGCACCTCTCTCACTTCTCTCGCCACTTCCCGCCGTCGTTGGTTTCTTATCTTTTGCATCTCATCTGCTGCTTACTGTAAAAAACGCATCGATATAATTTTATTGCTAATTCTTTGTTTTGTTCCTCTTTTTATTAAGAGTTAATCTCGATTATTTGGTTGGGAATGTGAATCGAAATAAGAAATTATGAATTTGTATTTCTTCTTTTATTTATTATTTTCAATTGTGTTTATACAGAACCATGGCTGCCGCCGCTGTAGCTGCTCCTGCTGCGGTCGAACCAAAGGAACCTCACTATGACGTGAAGCTGTTCAACCACTGGAGCTTCGACGATGTCCAGGTTTCTGGATTTTATTATTTATTTTTACTTTTTTGATATCTCTGATGAATTAGATGACATGAGGTCAAGTTTGGTTGGATTTTAATGCTTCAACCTGAATTTTTCGAGCATTTAGATTCTGTTTTAGAGTAAATTGATGGTTGGCTAGCAGTGGAGGATTTGCCCACATGCATTTCCTTGTTTGTTAGTCGTACATAACACAACGTATTTGTGGCTCAACCTCAATGTGTATTTGGATTTCATCTTATAATTTTTTAAGCATCCACGCGACCTCCTTGTCTGGCCTTCTTGTTTTAAGAGCATCTACAGTGGAGTTCCTAAATACGTAAATGAGTATAAAACAAATATATGGATAAAATGAATCTCCAATGGACTGGACTCACGATACATAGTGTATGTTCTCACATATAGATGTATAGGGACAACCTTCAAATTTAGGAATTCTACTATAAGGACTCTCTCATTGGAGGCAATATTCCTTTAGGGACACGAGGATTTCCTTTAAGTCCTTAAATGAGACTCAAAAGTGGTGTTGGGAAGATGCTCTAAATTCACTGTAGGCGTAACTAAGTTGGCTCATGCTTATTGTTTGTATTATTATTGTTTTTTGCACTTGTTTACAGTACTGGCTATTATGCGTATGGACTAACTTGTTATAAGATTGTTCATAACATCTACTTCCTGTATATACTTGAAATAATAACGTATAATTTGCAACATGTAGGTCAGTGACATTTCACTGGCGGACTATGTTGGAGTGGTGCCTGCCAGGCATGCGACTTACGTACCTCACACTGCTGGGAGATACTCAGTGAAACGATTCAGGAAAGCTCAGTGCCCAATTGTGGAGAGGCTTACAAACTCACTCATGATGCATGGAAGAAACAACGGAAAGAAATTGATGGCTGTCAGGATTATTAGGCATGCAATGGAAATTATCCATTTGCTGACTGATCTTAACCCAGTTCAAGTTATTGTTGATGCTGTCGTTAACAGGTACATCAACATGGATATGTTAATGTCTTTCGCATAGTAATAACATATTTTTCCTTCTGCTTAGGCCCTTGTTTGATGATTGAGGGGAAGCTCAAGTGGCCTTTAATATAGTGTTCCCTGTTTAATTCCTTAAATTGATCAAGCAATTCTTTTTCCTTCTATTGTATGTCTTATGTTTTCTGATCAGTGGTCCACGTGAAGATGCAACCCGTATTGGATCTGCTGGAGTGGTTAGGCGTCAAGCTGTGGATATCTCACCTTTGAGACGTGTGAATCAGGCTATCTATCTCCTGACAACTGGTGCTCGTGAGTCTGCTTTTAGAAACGTCAAAACTATCGCAGAATGTTTGGCTGATGAACTTATCAATGCTGCAAAAGGTTCCTCTAACAGGTACTCGTACCTTGCTTTGTATGCCCTTGTTATTTTCTCCTAAAGCTCTTTTATCTGAGTTTATTTCCATCGTTGTAACGCAGTCTGATTTCATTTCTTTCCCGTGATTCATTGTTTCTTTTCTAACAATTGGTGGTGTCTTCTGTGCAGTTATGCAATCAAGAAGAAGGATGAGATAGAAAGAGTTGCAAAGGCCAACCGTTAAATGGCTGCAAGAAACCGTGATGCAATGAGGAAATTGGTCTCTGCGTGTTTGTTTAGGAAATGTCGGATTTACCCTTTGTTTTGTCTCTGCAACAAGGAGAATTTTGTCTGTGCATTTTTTATTTCCAGAGGGATTAATATTAATTGCCAAAAATATTTTATTTTCTCTATTTGTAATATGACATGTAGAGCACCCCATGATTTCATTGTGGCTAGTTTAATATTGACACAAGCTATTTGTTTGCCTTTGTCAAAACAAAGGCTTTTTGCCCTTATCAATCAATCAAGCAAATAGCGTGTCAGTATTCGTTATTTAAATCTGATTTACGCAAATAAATGCATTCTCGCAACAAATGAATACGAAAACCATGAAACTGAGAAATGAACTGCAAAATACACTATTGCTTCGTTATATACACAGTTTTTTCTCTTTCCAAAAACAAGCGGAGATATGAATCACAAGAAAATATGCAAGGACAGTTTCCATCCCAAACGTTTGAATATGATCTATTTACTCTACTTGATAAATATGAAGTCTGGCCTGGCAGTAATGCAGTGCCAGTAATGCAGCAAAATTAGTCTAGCTTCGGTTGCTCCTACCTTCTTTTGACCCCTTTTAAGTTTGTTGCGTGCTTCATTGTCATTTGGGATCATTTTGCGGTTGGTTTGCAGCCGCAGCTGCAATTCTCAAGATCAATGTGAAGATCCTGCGTGAGGGGGAAAATGAAAACAATCGTAGACATTCAACCATGACAGTTAAACAAGAAATGGTCATTCATCTTTTTTCTTCAGTTTTAGTCAAAATCTATCTAGCAAGGTGCAATCTAGCACCTCATTAGCCTCATTAGGCAGAGCTTAATGAAACAGTTTTATAAAGGAGAAAAAAAAACATAACACTACAGAAAACGATCTGAAAGCATAATCTGGTACATTCTTTTCAAACTCCACAGTCAATAACATCGTTACTCAATATATGTGAACCACAATCGTAAAGAGCTTAATAACACGTCATGTCATGTATGTAACATGTATACAGCAATTATTGTATAAGCATAGAAAGCTTGCACATGCGATAAGTAAAGCTGGAGAATACATGGCATTGTTGTATTGACCAACTTTATGAATCAAGAATTCGCAAACCTGGACTTGATTTTGAAGGCCTTTGATATGTTGTACAGCCAAATCCAACATGTCCGCATAGCTTGTTTGCTGAAATAATATTTGTAGTCAATGCTCAGTACAGTAATGTGCATATATGCACATGGAAGCTGGAGAAGACGTGGGTCTCCTAACCAAAAAATTGGAACAATATAGTTATTCGAGCATCAAATTGATAAAGCAAAATGGTTGGCACATATAGCAATTCCGTTGAGACCTATCTTAGGATTAAATTTCATAGGATGTTTTAGTATTCATGTTAATTAAACCTTTACAAAACTATATATCTGATATGAGCAGATAAAGAAAACTATATATCTGATATGACCACATATATTTCCCGTAACATTCAGTAATACAGATTTAAAAGAGCCATCGATTACTACCTTATCCATGTTTGGAACAAGGTCTTGTAGTTTCTTTAACTTCCCGCTTATTCTAGTTCTTCTCTCCTGTATAAACGAAAGGACAAGTCAGACCGACATATTAAATAAAGATAACATACCAAAATATATTTTGAACTCTCCATTTCTCTAGTTTAGTCGAGGAATAGGTGAGATATGACTCCTGAATGAAGTGAGATATGACATGTTTATCCACAAGACAAAAGAAGCATGAAATGGTGAAGCAAAAAATCAAAGTTGAAAATTGCTTGAGTCTCGGAGAAATTTGGATTCTTTAATGAATACATCATAAGCCAAACAACATGGAACTCTTAAGGGAACAAAGTGTCCGATCAGTTTTAGTATTGTAGCGAAAGGCCACCCTTCAACATTCTCATGACTAGTGACGATAGTCTACCATTTAAGAAAAGATCACATTCATAGCGACTGAATTTCAATAAAACACGCATGGACCTATATGAACTAATTTACTATCTTGATGTGAACAATCATATTTATCCCCTTCAATGGTTACTAACCCTCTCTGCAATGCTTCTGGGATGAGTTGCACAGCCACGCTTAGCACGGATTTTGCATGGAACAGAATCTTCAGGGATGTGTAGTAGCTTCTCTACAGTTGCCAATTCTAAAGATGTCTGAGGAAGGCTAAACTGAAATGGACAATGAATCAACTGTTATTAAACAGAACAATTGCAACTCTAAGAACCATGCACGCGAAATGGATTTTGAATTTAAGGTACCTGGGATTCTAAAGAACTGAGGCAGTTAAACATGTTACCACCCATATTTTTAGCTCGTTTACTTGGTGGAGCTGAAAACACAATCGAATTGATATTATCCCAGGATTCGATCCCAAAGCTAGTGCCGGGATAAGAATGCATGGCACTATGGTGGCTGTTGTTAGAGCTACCACCTTCAACAGCATTTTCACTTACTTCAGAGATTTGAGAAAGAGAATCTTGCCCAGTAAAGCTCAACTGAGACTTTAATCTTGTTCCTCTGTGACCACCATCACTGCCCCCTTGTGAGCTATAGCTTCCAGTTCCTCTTGTAACTGAGAATCCTCCTGTTCACATCGTGATGAAAGATAATTTGTAGAAACACTCTGCTTACTGATCTTTGTTTTTTACGATAAATTTATAATGTTTGATCGATTATCATTTTTTGTTAATACTAATAAAATTAGTAACAATAATTTTACCTCTTATTTCTTATGAACAATGTACCTAGTTTTTCTTTTTCATGACAACTAATGTTTGATTCCTTTTTTTTTTGACAAGTAGTAAATAAAAATTTGTAGTGTCCCTACAAAACCAGTGTACATATTATTAACTACATTGCAAAGATAAAGGATTGGTACAGAGGAAGAGGAAGAAGACAGAGAGAAGCAAGAGAGATTTTAGAGAAAGAGTTTAGAGAGAAATAGGTTTTGTATTGACATACTGAAATGAAGGTTACACATACTATTTATAAAGAAATCCTAACTACTTTAACCAAATACTAACTACCTAACTATATTACTAACTGTATTACATTTGTACCCTTAATATATATTAAGGTCTTCCTTTTCAACTCATCGAGTCCTGAGTTCAAACTCTCCTCCCTTTTAAGACATATTAGTGTTTCAGTATTATCCCACTCGTCCTTTTCTTTTAGTAACTTCCCTCCTGTCGTACTAGATTAGTCACAAACTTTGCAATTGTTTGAGGGGCAATCGTTGTAAGTAATAGATGATTTTGAGATAAAACTTAACCCTAGCTAGGTGGCATAACACTTTAAATTTTGGCCCAATAACCCACCAAACAAAAAGTCAATGGAGTTCAAAACTATATGGAAAGACTTTGCAACTTGTAGGGGGTGAGATCTACCTAACCCTAAAAAAAAGAACTCAAAGCCAATGTATTAAAAGCATGAGGCGTGGGCTAGGCGTCCAAGGGATAGTCCGGCCTAGGCGTGAGGCGAAGCCTCATGGGACCTAAATTTTTTAATATATACACTGAGCGTACACATATATTATATTAAAAAAAGAAGATTATTAATCAATAATCACCCTAAGCACACACATATATTATAAATACACACACATATATATATATATACATATATTATATTATATATATATATATATATATATAATAGAGGATGAAAAGCACAATGAGCACACATATAACAATGCACCCAGACAGCACACATCCATTATATAAAAAAAATAAAAATCAGAAAAAAAAGCAGAGAGACTATAGTGCAAGGAAGAGGAATGAGGCAATTAAAATCCTACCCAAAATTTGGGTTTGGGAGTTTGAAAAATAAAGAAAAAAAACCCCTGAGGCGGCGTCGGCGGCGAAGTCTTCCGCCCACTCCCTCAAAACAAAGGCAGCAACCCTCACGCCCAGCCTCAAAGGGCCCTGAGGCGAGCCTTTTAAAACAAATTAAAGACAATAGTTAAATAAACATATATTGCGATGGGTAAAATATAGAGTTGGGTCAATATATACCAATGTATTGTATACATTTTCCTTTTAGTGAGATCTAGCTGTTGGTTTCGACGATATATACTTGGCTTAAATCATGGGGAGTGTTAGCAACCTTTGCACTAATGTTTGTAATTAACTTTTTAATTTTTTTTCTAATGGCATGTGTCATTTGTTTGCACAAAAAACAAAACCTTTGCTAGGAATTAAAGATGGAAAACCAAAAATATAAGAGTAAATTGTAGCAATGGTACCTCAACTTTAATCAAATTGGAGTAATGGTCCTTTAACTAAAAATCCATTACCATTGGTCCCTCAACTCATCAACACGTGTAGCTATTGTCCTTTTCGTCAACTCCATAAAAATTCTGTCAAAATGAGTTATTTTGGAAGGGCTATTGCTACAATTGGATTAAAGTTGAGAGATTGCTCCAATTGGGTTAATGTTGATGGACCATCTCTCCAGTTGAATTAAAGTTGAGGGACCATTGATACAAATTTTCTTATTTGATTTTCCATGTTTGCCCCTTGATTTAGCCTCAAGTGTATGGCACGTGACTCATCTTGAGGGGATTCTAATAGAGTTGACGAAAAGGACCATAGCTGCACGTTTTGATGAGTTGAGGGACCAACGGTAATGGATTTTTAGTTGAGGAACCATTGCTCAAATTGGGTTAACATTGAGGACCATTGCTACAATTTACTCAAAATATAATTTCAAAGGCATTAATGTCTAGGTTTTTGTGTAAAAAATAACACATATCATTTGGTAATGTGAAAATGTCCAAATGCAAAAGTTGCTAGCATCTTAAACCACACATACTAAATCTTAGTTGGTGCACATCTTGAAGTACCGATGAATATGATTGATTGGAGAAGAGCCAAAGCGAACACAAATTAAATATAACATTCTAAATATATAAAGTTTGAAGCACACAATAACATTTTCGAAGCCCAAACTAAAATTGCAATAAACAAAAAAACACATGCAATGATAACAAAAAAAAACAGTTGACGAATTATCATCCTAAAATAATAAGATTTGAGTATAATATTTTTGGATAAGGATTAATGTTATTTTCGTAATATAAACGAACTTAACGGCCATTTGTCTATTTGCACCTCCCAGTCTCAGGAGTCAGGACCAGTCAAAATCCCAAAAGTACCCTACGCACAATAACACACTAACCTCAATCACCAAGGATAGAACCGTTATTTTACAAAGGAAAGAAAAAGTGGAAAGGGCATAGCGTACCATTATTCTCAGGGGCTGTGAGATGGCTGGGGAAGCCAGCTGGAGAGCTTCGCTGGCGAACCAGAGCCGCCGACGACGACGAACAAGAAGAAGAATTAGAAGATCCAATCTCATTCAGGCCGTACGATCGGAGCAATGGCTTGGTCGTGCTGGCGTCCCCATAGCCGCCGTTGGATGAGTTGACTTTGAAAGTTGACTCGGAGCTAGTGAGGGAGGAAGAGTAGCCGTGACCGTCTCCGGAGAAGTAGTGTCCGATCAGGGGCTGCGATCGGAGGGATGAGAAGTCGAAGTCGGCGGCGGTTCCGATAACGGAATCGACGGCTGAGTTTAGGAGGGAGCCCGGGGCGGAGCCGTAGCGGGTCAGACCGGTCGTGCTTGGTCTTGGGCCCATGGGCTTTTGGGGCGAGGAGGATGAGCTTGAGGGATACATTTATGTATGCTGCAGCAGCAGCTCAGCTTCTGGTGTGCCGAGATTTTAGACAGAGGGGGGAGAGAGAGTGGGGAGAGAGAGAGAGAAGGGAAGTTGGTCGTTTTAGGAAAGGAGGGGTTGAGGAAGGATGGATAGTAGTGGAAAATTCTTAGAGAGGTGATTACATCACCCGCAGGTGACGGGTATCGATTTTAGTACACGTGCGTCCAACTTTATTTTTTATACCTGATATGCCACCGAATTTAAATAGTGCTGTCAATTTTTTCCCTGAACATTAAGAGTAAATTGTAGCTATGGTTCCTGAACTTTACTCAAATTGGAGCAATGGTCCTTCAACTAAAAATCCATTACCATTGGTCCTTCAACTCATTAAAACGTGCAACTATGGTCCCTCAACTAAAAATCCATTACCTTTGGTCTCTCAATTTTAATTCAACTGGAGAAATGGTCCCTTAACTTTATCCCAATTGTAGCTATGGTCCTTCAAACATAACTCATTTTGACAAAATTTTTTACGTAGTTGACGAAAATGACCATAATTACACACTTTGATGAGTTGAGGGACCCTAATTAAGTAAATGGTTATTCCAACATAACACATTTTGACAAAATTTTGAAGAAATTAATGAAAAGGACTATAGCTACACATTTTGATAAGTTGAGGGACCAATGGTAATGGATTTTTAGTTGAGGGACCATTGCTCCAATTTGAGTAAAGTTCAGGGACCATTGCTACAATTTACTCGAACATTAATTGATTAGTTCATGAACTTTTTTAAATAGATAATTTTTTTCCTAATGTTAGAATTTGACATTTTTATTCAATTTTTCATTCATCTTGATCACGCGGACAACATATGCAATTGTATGAGGGCAAAAAGGTAATTTTAGTTTGATAAATTAGGCACAAAGCCAATACTTTGCAGTTGCTAATCGGGCTCCCATGACTAATTCAAACAGAAAGTTTATGGAGTCAACTAGCGAAAGAGAAGGAAAAAGAAATATGATGTCCACATTAGGCGTAAATTACTTCTTTATTGCCCTCAAATATTTGCGATGTGATCAAAATAGATAGAGAATGGATTAAAATTCTAAAATCTAACGTTAGGTGAAAAATTGGCTAATTACAAAAGTTCAAGAGGATAATCGACTAAAATTAAAGTTTAACTGTTCCACAAAAAGTTATGTTTGGTTGGGGGCCTTCCATCAATGGAAAATTTACAGCAAAATCAACAACTTGGCTGCATAAAGACCTTGCTTGAAATTCTTATAGGCAGAAAATCCTCACAAAAATGTTGAAGTTAACTGTTCCACAAAAAAGTTCTTCTAGTTGCTAATTCAAAACAAGCTCCAAACGTGGAGTAGGCTGAGTAGATTAATATCTAATATTGATAATTCTTGTGTCCTGTATGTAAATAATAATGAGGATCAAGATCATACTTTTGCTAAGTGCATTTTCACTACTAAAGTTTGGAAACTAATCTCGAATGTTGACCTGGCAAATCTCCACTCAAGAAGCTTCAATTTTTCTAGTTGGCTTGATTCGTTGCCTTCTAATTAAACATAGGATCTTTCTTTGTTAAGTAAAGTCTTATTGATATACTGGCAAATATGGAATGACATGAACAATGCAATCTTTAGAAAGGCAAAGCCTCATCCTACTAAGGTTCCTTACTAGTTGCTGCAGTTGGGAGTTTAATTCGATGTTAAGAGGGAACCCCATGGAGGTTGTGACTGAGTTAATCAAATGGCATCCGCATGGTCAAGCTTTGTAAAGATTAATTTTGATGGTGTTATTGTAGATGCAAATTTCCGTCGTATTCTCCTTTGAAGAAAATGCACCTGCAAAATAATAACACTTAAGATTAAGGCCAAAAGCCTCACGCGCCCATGATGAAAAGAGGGGGGGGGGAGGGGGCTTTGGCTGAAAAATCTCCAATGCCAAAGTTAAAATTATGAAAAGAATTGTGTTTAGGAGTTTGTGGGTAGCAAATAACTTAGTTTTTAGTGGGATAATAGGGCTATTTATAGGGGAGTGGCCGATCCTATTTGGAGAATAGTGGCCGCCCATATATGGTGTAATTGGGTGAACAATTGCAAGATATTATGTGAAGTAATATCTTGCAATTAACATGGCAATTAATCCTAAATTAATTTGGAAATTTTGAGAGTTCCCTTTTGATTAAAGATTTGATGAGGAGTGATGAGAGAGATTTGAATAAATGCCATTTTGATCACCTTTGACTCTTCATTGATTGAGCCGTTATTGTCCGTTGCATGCGAGTGTGAATCCCGGTGTGCCTTGAGGGTAATTTTGTCATTTTCATCCAAAAGTCCACGTGTCACCTTCATAATTTTCTAGATTATTTTTTGCTCCACAAATGCCCCACACTTGTTGGGCTACTCCCAAGAAAGGGCAGCAGGTGTAGACATCTTCCCTTACTTTAAGAAACATAAGATTGTTTCCTATTTTGATGTAGATTCCCACTTTAATTGGAAATTATATCCTTATAGGAAAGAGAAATAAATCATTTCCAAAGTCTATTTAAGTCTACCTTACTTTAGAGAGCAATTTATTCTACACTACAAGAGAGAGAAAGTTAGAGGATATTTGTTCCCCCTCCCCAAGCAATCTTTTTGCTTGTGCAAAAGACCGTCTTTCGTTGCTTTCTTCGTCTTCATGCCGCACCAAGGTAAGAAAAATTTAATTTTCCTTATCTTCTTAATTTTTTGGGAGCCTTAAGGCTTGAAATTTAGCTCAACGGGGGTCGAGGATGTGTCTAAAAATGGTTGGGGAGCCACGACATGGCTGTTGCCGTGGAGTTTCTTCATCAGCTTGGTGCGGCAGTGGCTTGGCCACGCATGGCTACCTTGGGCTAGGATTGGAGTGTTGGGCTCGGGCCCGTGTGAGTGAGAGGAATGAGGTGTGGGGGCAGCTACCCCCTTCCTATAGGTTTTGGGCCGTGAGCCTTTGGGCTGGCCCGCATGAGAGATGAGAGAGAGGGAGGCGCAGGGGCACCAGCCCCCTCTAATTGGATTGGGCCGAGGGAGAGAAATGGGAGCTAGCGCGGGCTGGGCTCCCTTGGTTTTTGTGTGTGTGTGTGTGTGTGTGTGTGTGTGTAGCCGTTTAATGATTCTTCCTTGTATCTTTGTAGAATTTCTTCGAGCATGTCTTCTTCAAGCCATAAGAGGGATGATGGTGTGTCGTCGTTGTATCGTCAAGGCGGGTCTTTGAGTAAAGTGGGCTACTTCAAGGCTACTCACTTCAAAATTAGTTCCGATGACTCGTTTAGAGATTTCCTTGAAGCATACATCCATGCCATTCCGTCTGGGGTTCGTGTGAAGCATGTCAAGGAGGGGAGCAGCCATGAACCATGAAGTGGGGCTCAGAAAGCTATCAAGTTTCACCCTTACTACTTCGCGTTGAGATTTACTTTTCCCATGCCGCGTTTCTTCCAAGAAGTGCTTTGCTCCATGAAGTGTGCCCCCGCTCAGTGTTCTCCAAATGCGATATGTCTGATGGTAGGATTCCTCAACCTGAGCCAATTCTTTGACTTGGATCTAACTGTCAATGACTTATGGTACTTTTTTGACATACACCGCATTGATGGAGTTGGCTAGCTGCAATCCCACCATAGGCTCTTTGATCATTTGAGCAAAGGAGATCATGACTGGGCCAAGGAGACTTTGGAGATAAGTAGAGAGTGGGAGTCTGATTCTTCCTTTGAGCCGCATGTTTTGACGATTTTCATCACCGGTAAGAAGACTACTTGGAATTTGGGCTGCTTTATGCTTTTGCTGAGCTGCTATCTGATTTGTTGATTGTCCTCCTCTGCTTATGTAGATTCAAAATTTGGCTCAGCTCCTATGGCTTATCCAGATATGAAGAAGGTGTATGTTGCTTTAGGTACCTCTATTGAGTACCATGAATGTCATTGGCTGCTTAGTCATCTTCGTTGGGAGAAAGATGGGCTGCCGCCAAGATAGGAGATAAAACGGATCAAGGCGGATGCATTTGCTAGTCTGATCATTGTTGTGGAGCCTGCTATGAATGAAGGTGGAAAGCAAAGATCTTCCCTGCCTGCTCAAGAGACGCAGGTTTAGAAAAAAACCAAAAACTTCCTCGCTGCTTGTGATGGTCCGCCTGCTGCTAAGAGGCTTATGATTAACTTGACTTCTTTTAAGGGGATGAATGATGAGGCTACCAGATTTGAGCCTGTGACGTCTGCCATGCTGAAGATAGCTAGTACAATTGCTGCCATGATTGCTCAGAGTAGAGGTTCCGTCATGTCCCTAGTGTTGAAGTCTGTGCCAAGACGTCCGTTGAGAGTTAAGTTCGGTTCACCTTTGGAGAGGCTTGCTACTATGAAGAGCGATAAGGTGGACTCTGCTACTAAAGTGGCGCCAAGGCTTGTTCCACTTGTTGCTAAGACTGGTTCGCCTGCTGAGAAAAAGTAGACTACTCGCGTGGGCAGTTGTGAGAAATCCACCAAGCTTGTTTTTGGAGAGTCTACTGAGATTTGTGCGCTTTTGAAGCCAGTTCTACTTGAAGACATGGATACGTGTGCCAAGCTTGTTGATGGCGTTAGATGGGTTGTTTGCCCAAGTTCCTTTGCGAAGCATACGACCCAATATAGGATGACTACTCTGCTTGCCATGATGCAGAAAATGGCGATTCTGGTAGCTGAGTCTGTAACATCCCACATCGCCTAGGGGAATGGATCCTGTAAGCCTTATATGTATATTCCCATCTCTACTTAGCACGAGGACTTTTGGGAGCTCACTGGATTCGGGTTTCATCGGAACTCCGAAGTTAAGTGAGTTTGCGCGAGAGCAATCCTATGATGGGTGACCCACTGGGAAGTTCTCGTGTGAGTTCCCAGAAACAAAACCGTGAGGGCGTGGTCGGGGCCTAAAGTGGACAATATCGTGCTACGACGGAGTCGAGGTCGGGATGTGGTGGGGGCCAGGGTCGGGATGTGACAGAGTCTATGCTCCTTGACTAAGAGGATACCAAGGTTGCTAAGGAGATGGCAATGCCTATGGCAGCTGAGGCTTATTCTTCTGCTGAGAGAATCAATAAGTCAGAGTCTGAGTTTGTCGCTTTGAATAGGTCCAATATCTCTAGCCCCACTTCTTTGCAGCTTGAGACCACTCGCGAAGAGATTGTTGACTTGAAGACTAGGCTTGACGCGATCTAAGTTAAGTATGAAAGTGCAGAGAAGGGGATTGGTCGTTACATACCTCAGATTCAAGATCTTGAATATGCCGCTTCTGAGCTTCGTTCTGCTGCTTATGCAAAGAATGAAGAGTTGATTGCTGCTTATAATCAAATGATCCACTTCCAGAAGATCGTTGATAGGCTTGAACCTCAAGTGTTAGAACTCAAAGGTGCGCTGAAGATTAACGAAAATCTGAAGAAAGAAGCGAATGAGCTGTATGATGCGATGCTAGTTAAGCACTCAAATTAAACCCTCTTGTTGTCAAATTGTAGTATAAATGCAAGTAGGGATCGTTCTAAACCGGGGATTAGGAGGGCTTGCTAAAACCTCTAAACTAACTCAAAAACATAAAAACAAAGTTAAAAACGTTTGAATAGACTTAAAGGACTCAAAACAGGTTCACAAGACTCAAAACAACTTAAAAACACTCAAAACTGCCTAAAAACACAAACTAGGCAGTTTCTGACTCTAACACAACTTTGGACGAAATTTGGGTTTTGACTTGACTCAAAACACTCTAAAACACAATCAAAACAGATTTTAAACACTTTGAAACAAGAAAGTAAAAGGGGGATTTTAGTTTTGATGAATTTGAAACAAACAAACAAGTTATAAAACTAGGTAGATTGTAAAACAAATTTGAGGAATACGATGATGGATGGATTAGTTAGAGGTCCGTTCTTCACACATGACACACTTGTACATGAATCGATTTCCAATTGCTTTTCAATAAACTATGATGCTGAACACCCCAGATTAACCGTGATGCACAAATTAACCCTCAGATTTTCCTTTACTCATTGAGTTGGATGAATGCATGCAACAACCCAAATCATTCTCTAAAAGTCCGCTATATGAATGCATAATAGAGATGCAATCAAAGATCATTACGTTCAATGAAAATCATAAGTGTTGACGAGGTAATTGTAACTATGAATGCATGATACAATTGCCAAGAATTCAATTAACGCGATTGTGATAAACAACCTTCACTACTTATGAATATAAACTTGTAACGATTAGGTGAAACTCATTTATATTCTAGCATCTAATTCATGCATGAAAACTAAGTATGCATCCTTAATAAACATACAAGAATCAGTTATGAATAAAATAGATAATTGAATTGCAATCACAACTTATCAAATCACAATTGGAGGAAATCAATTCATATCTCAAGCATGTTCATGGCTTCAAACTTCCCCCTAACTAAATAGGGGTTTAGCCACTCATAATTGCAACAAAATTAGAAAATAACAAAGTAAACATTGAAAGCAAGAACGAAGTACACCTAAAACGCTCCAAAGTTCCAAGCTTGAAACGCCAAGGACCTTTGTTTTCACCACCTTGTTGTAGCACAAGTGTCTAGGATGTGTATGGATATATGGATGGAATGGATTTGCACGGCTAAGAGATGAAAGTGTATGGATTGGTGAGATGTAGTATGGCTAGATGAATGGATGGAGGTCACGGCAAGGAAATTGTGTTTGTGAATGAAGCTCTTTTGATGGATCAAGATCTTTTTTTTAGTTATGGTGAAGGGTGGATGTATTTATAGGCTAGGGAGAGGAGTGTATGGAGTTGTGGTAATGAGTGGATGTAATGGGTGTAGTGGATGAATGTTGTGGTAATGAGTGGATGTAATGAGTGTAGTGGGTGAGTGTTGTGATAATGAGTGGATGTAATGGGAGTAGTGGATGGATGTTGTGGTAATGAGTGGATGTAATGGGTGTAGTGGGTGAGTGTTGTGGTAATGAGTGGATGTAATGGGTGTAGTGGATGGATGTTGTGGTAATGAGTGTCTTTGCATGTGTGTGCCTTCTCTTTCTAGCTGTGCATTTCCACTTGCTCCAAAGCCAAATGAGTGCAATCATAACCCCATTTGCTACTGAGTGTTGATGGCAAAGCAAAACACAAAACAAGTGCCTTTACTTTCTCATTTTATTAGCCAAATCTGCTTAGCCCTTTTCTGAACCTTTTAGTGTTACAATGCCCATAACTTCTTCTAGAAAAATGATATTAACAATCCGTAAATTGCTCCAGAAAATATACATCCGTAGCTTTCCAAACATATAAGGCTCATCTTCTCATTCATTCTGAGATGTTCGTAACATGCTTCCAAAGTCAGCTAATCTGCACAGGCAGTTTTGACGAATTTGTTACTTAATATCTCACTTGTGCTACTTTTCTTTTCTTTGCTTGATAAATCACACAAAACACAAAAACATAGTAAATAGCTCAAAAATATAAGGAACTAACTAAGAAAAGACAAGTGAATTTTATGTAAAATATATATAAATATGAGCTTATCAAATACCCCCACACTTAGCTTTTGCTAGTCCTCGAGCAAAATATAGAAAACAAAACACAACCTAAACCTTCCAACGTTTGCCTCAGGGATTTCCAACGCACATGACAAGTTAAAAATCATCATCCCCACATATTTTAGTCAACTTAACACTTGAGCACATACTTCATCACAATCACCACTTACTAGTTCACATTTAACCAATTAAAACGATGTTTTGAATGTAGTAACATGCCTTAGAGAATTTTCTCAATTCCTTACAAGATATGCACTCAATTTTCACTCAGATTTTCTGACTACACACCCTACACTAGGTACATGTGAGAAGATTGATGTAAACATGAAAACTAGTACTCACATATATGTATAACAAGAAAGCATTTTCTGGTATTAATAAGCATGTTTAGATATGATCTCATGAATGGAATGCTACTACTTAGATGCAAGAACCAGTGACACCATATGCTCATACCAATTCCAAACTCCACATATTGAAACGCATGACACTCAAGATGAAGTTAAGGGTTGTAACGGGGTTTAAGGGTAATGGCTAACAAAGAAAGGATAGGGATACTAAACGTTTTGAAAGCAATAGCAAGCAAAGTAATGAAATAGACGCTTGGAATTCACTCAATAATGCAGAAATTAACTTTTAAACACAACGGGAAGATTCAAGCAACACTTAGGGCCGAATTCCATGTTTTGGACCCTTTCTTCAACAAACAACACTTTAGAGCTCTTTTTCACAACTTTTCTTCTTTTCATTCTATTTTCCACGAATGTTTCTTTTTTTTTTTTTTTTTTTTTTTTTTTCCTTTTCTACCTGTGCCTTATTAAGGACTTTGGCACACACACACACACAAGAATCACTTCCCCCACACTTGTTTTTCTGCAAAAGTTCAACAAAAGGAATTTCTTCTAAATTATGTTTTACTATGCTTCAAGAACAAGGGTATGGATGGTCCTAATCTAGGCTAGGTGAGGATAGTGTGGGTTAACAAAGAACATAGGCTACACAAGGCTCAACGGGGTTAAACTTAAACACATAAGGAAATATGGCACGACAATTTGGCTGTGGTGGTCATTACGTAACTTCATCTTGAATATGCATTATGCAAATCAATAGCATGCTTTGAATGAAATAGGCATGAGTTTTAGCATTTGGAACTAAATGATGAACCACCTTCTAAGTAGCAACCAAGCAAAGAATAATGAGATCATGCAACGACTTTAGAAAACAATAGTGCACAGATTATTAACTCTCCAAATAAACGTTTAGGCTCAAGTCTCACAAGGTTGTAGCGTTCATTTGAGTTCCTTCCTTCAAGCATGTTACAAAAATTGATTTTTCCTTTATGATTGCATGTGAATGAAGGAAATTTTTTGTCCTAGCTAAGAACATATAAGAATATTTGAATACATATGCAAACTATTAACACATTAAAGTAGGCATGCATTCAAAACAATTCATAAAACCCATGACTTTCAAAGGCTAGTGAATGGTGAACCAACAAACTCTTTAACAACATTAAAGAGGATAAAGGATTTAGAGATTCTTTACCCTTGAAGCTCATCCTTGATTACACAAGGGATTCACCCAAGTGGAGGGCCTTTAAGTCACCTCCTTGCTCTTTGGATCTTCCTTGTGATTTTCTTCCTTTTAGTGCTCCTTTGCTTCTTTGAGGATTTGATGATATGTTCTCCAAAACACCAAAAGCTTGATGTCTCTTAAGTCTCTTCACCAAGGATGTATTGTGAAGATGAAATGGATGACTTATAGAAGAATAGATTGCTAGCTAAAACTTCTCTATGTGGCCGGCCTCTATAGAGAAAAGAGAGAATAGGTTTCACCTCTTTTCATCTAGAAAACCCTTAAATGAAAATAAAGCTATAAAGTTGAATTTATACTTCATCACATGTGAGTGGCAAACTTGTAATTAATCTAAGTTTGCATCCACTCACCCTATGGCCGGCCATGTTGATGTTATTGGGCTAATTGCCCATTTTGTTTTAGTTGTCATACAACTTAAACATAATGGGCCTTGTGGACCAAAACGCTTTTGGGCCCCGAAGCCCAATACGAACATTTCGTATAATTAATTAACTAATTAATTAACTTTGACCATTCTTCAATTAAACCATTTAATTGCATATCCATTTCATTTAATTTCTTTACTTTCATCCTTACTCGGTGTACGATCCATTAGGTTCCATTTAGCGAGGTAGTTGGCGATTGTTACTCTTAACGATCAATTGTGAATTGAAACCACATTTCAATTCTCCCTTAAAATTAGTGTTTGCTAATCATTAGGGCTTCCACAAACCATGAGTGACACCTAGCAGCATGTCATGGTTACCCAAGCTAAGTAGAATTGGTTAGAGAACCTATCTAGTTACAACTACAATGCAATACGGTCCTTCTCTAATACAATACTCTTAATCACATTGTTTAAGTGATAGTTTGTTTCATGTCTACTATCCAATGTGATACTTCTCCATATGATTCTTTTGAATAAGATTTGGAATAAACTTCCTAATTCATATTCATATGCTTTGGCCAAAGACTCTCGAATCATATCTTAGAGTATTCTCCTTCCACCATGGAAGGTTAGAGATCCCTTGTTGTGCATTCATATGCCTACATGACTAGATAGCTTGACCCCAACAATGCCGTGGACACTCCAATGGAATGCCTTTGACATGATCAAAGGTCAAGGACCTAACCATTAGACATCTATGATGCCTTAGGTCAAAGGACTACTTTCCATATTGCAACTATCGAGTTCTTACATGACATGTATGTTCGAACTCTGATTTGATCGTAGTTCAGTGTACTCGATTACTCTTTCGAGCACCTATGTGTTTGTCTTAGTGTCCAACACCAAATGACTTGAGACTAGTCATACTCACGCTTGAGTCGACATAACACATACTAACCTTAGCGGATTGTCAATGCCCAATTGGCAATCCTATGGCTAGGAACGTTTTAGGAATGAACATAAGAGAAAGGTCTCGTTAATCTAACTTACTTAAATCACTTGTCTCTTAGATCAAATACATTCATTGGATTCCCTTATTGCTTAAACACATGATACAATAAATAGTGATTAACAATAAGCTTTGCCCTTCATTAAACATATAAAAGTTTAATACAATAAGTATTCCGAAAGCTATTACATCAAATGATTGGCTTTGTGGGCATACTTCCAACAGTGAATTCATAAATTATAAGCACAACCAAGCATACACCAAATAGTAAATCAAACTTTCATCCATGTTTATTATTCTCTTTAACAGTCATGCAATTTAAAAACCGAATCCTCATCATTGTGTTGGAAGGTACCCTAAGACATAAACAAACACACAAAAACAACTCTTTTTGGGTTTTTTCAAAACAATTTTTCAAATTTTTATGAGATTTTCGGATTTTTATGTCAAAACACACTAAAATACTCCAAAACAGCATAAAAACACTTAAAAATAGCAAGGAAAAACACTAACAGTAATGGGTGATAAACTCCCACGAATTTCATGCAAAACAACTTGGTTACCCCCCCCCACACTTAAAATCAAACATTGTCCTCAATGTTTCAGGCATAAACTCACACGAAAACAAGCAAATAAACAAACAACGAATAAACATGACAAGTATGGCAAAGTAAAAACCAGACAGAGTAGCGTTTAAGAACGCAAATCTGGTTATGGAAAGATGATCTTGTTAACTTTCCACAGCTTTGATCTCGAACTGGGCTAGGGAACTTCTTAGCAAGGAAAAGGAGACTTGATTGGTGGTGGTGATTTGATGGCCTTGTACGACAAGGCTTTGCTATTTGGCGACTGATGCGTCCATATGTTGTTGAAGCTTCTCGAGCTCTTGGTTTCAACTCAGACTCCTTCTGCTGGGTTGATTGAGTCTGCAGGCAGCATTCTTCTCTGCTTGTTTCTTCTGCACGGCAGGTAGGCACGAGGTAGAGGTGAATGTCTGTTTCTTTGTTCAATCTGTCCAAGTGCCGACCGATTGCTTTCTTTCTCCTTGTCCCGCAGGCAAGAGCAAGGGTAAAGGAAAAACATGCCATGAGATATCTTTGCCTGCGACTCTGATGATATGAGATACTTTTGCTTTTGAAGAAGTATCTTTCCACAGGTTTATTCTTGAACTGGGCTGGGGAACTTCTTAGCAAGGAAAATGAGACTTGATCTTGAAGATGAATTAGCACGTTGTCTCCACATGCTTCAAGGTATCATTTTCACTTGCCTTATCTGTTCTCCAGGCAGATGTGGCATCTTCTTCGGAAGTACATCATGAGTTGAAGATGAGCACTCAAGAGCAAGCTAGGTAAGCAATGAGGAAGGAGTTCCAGGCAGTCGGTTCTTAGATCGGAAGATTGACACCAAGTGCTGGCTGATTGCTCTATTTCTCCTTGTCACAAAGACAAGGAAAATGACAGGGAGAAAACATGATATGAGATACTCTTGCTTTCAACCTTTATGATATGAAATACTCTTGCTCGTGATGACTTGTTTGCAGAGGTACCCCAAGGGATGAGAAACACAGAGTAACTCGAGAGGCTTCATTGGGAATGCATTTTCGGAGATGAAGAAGAATTATGTATGTCTGCCTTGCTATGGAGGGTGAAGGACGACATTTATAGGAATTAATAACCGGTACTATTCTTTCACTCTTGTCGGCACCCGTTGGATGATTGAACAGTAAACTTCACATGCTTTCTACTTCACCAGAAATCTTCGACAGATTTCCCGTAATCTGCAAGGTTGTGTGTACATGCAGATGCTGACACGTTTGGATAAAGCAGATGCCTCTGCGATATCTAGAATCAGCGTTTCGACAAACTGCTCGTGATTTCCGCAAAGCTGAGTTTGCGTGTGATAGGTGCTGACGAGGCTGAAAAAGACTGGCGCCTCTTCGATATCAGAGATCGGCGCTTCGACAAATTATCCGTGATTTTCGTAAAGCTGAGTGTGCATGTGACAGGTGATGACACGTCTGAAAAAGCAAGTGCCTCTTCGATTTCTGAGATCGGCCCGTGGTTTCTGAGCAGCCCAGCTTTTGAGAAAGCAGACGTCTCTTCGATCTCTGAGCTTGCCTCTTCGATTTCTGAACTCGCCTCTTCAATTTCTGAAGCTCCGTTGAGTGCTGATTTTTAAAGAGAGGCACGCATCACATTCCAAAGCACACTTGAATTTTCCGCCTATAGAAGCTCCCTACTTGCACTTCTAAGAACTTGATTTGTTCGACCTCTTCTTTTTCTTCACACCTTCGAAAATGTCTTGCCTTTCTGACCGTCACCTTAACTTGAATGTCGGGGAAGATAGTGACATATCTTCTCCAAACAACATTTGGCAGCTGTCATTCGTATCCCCAAATGGTCCTCTTACAGTTGGGGATTCCATGATGATGAATGATACAACCGCTTTGGTGGTGGCCAGAAATCTTCTCACTCCTAGTGACACTAGGATACTTTCCAGGCGGTCCGACGAACTGGCTGTTCAGGACTCTCTGGCCTACAGCGTCCGGTGTGTAGGCTCAATATCAAACATGGGCCAGCGCCTTCTTGCTCGATCTCGTCAGGTTGAGTCGTTGATGGCTGAAGTGGCTAGTCTTCGGCAAGAGGTCAGAGTGCTTAGGCATGAGAATAAAGAGTTGCACATGCTCGTAAATAATTACTCAACAAGCATGAAGAGGAAGCTTGATCAGCTGCAGGAGTCCGAAGTGCGGATTCAGAGTGATCATCAGAGGTTTGTGGCGTTACTCCAGAGGTAAGTTCTGCCTTCGTCCTCTGGCACTTCACCAAGTGTTGAGGCTCCGGATAATCAATCTCTGGTGCTTCGTCTTTCTGGAGCTCCGTCGAATGTTGAGGCACCTCCTGACCAATGAAGACTCATTTCATGTTTGTATCCACATCTTTGAATTTTTTCTACCAAATGTTCATTCTCTACTAAAGTCAATGTAAAAACACTTTATATACCTGTCAAAGTTTCAAACAAAAATCCACACAAAAAACAATCAAACAAGCAACAAATAAAAATGACAAACAAGGCAAAATAAACGCAGTAAAAGGGAAGGTTTTTAGAAACGCAAAACTGATTGTGGAGCGATTCATAGATCTTCCTTATTTGAATACATGGGTTGCCTCCCAAGAAGCGCTTTCTTTAACGTCTTGCAGCTGGACGATACCTTCTTTTAAGCTCCATTAGGGCTCATGGCATGGAAGGGTATTTCCTCCACGATATGTTCCTCAAACAGGTCGTAATAGGGCTTCAAACGATGCCCATTCACCTTAAATTCATAGTCGGTTTTCATGCTTTGGACTTGGACTGCACCATGGGTAAAAACATTAGTAATAACAAAGGGTCCAATCCACTTAGAGCGTAACTTACTGGGGAATAACCGAAGGCGAGAATAAAAAATGAGCACTTTCTGCCCCTTGGAGAATGTCTTTGTATGAAGCATCTTGTCATGATACGCCTTGGTCTTATCCTTGTAAATCCGAGCATTCTCGTACGCCTCGTGCCTAATCTCCTCGAGTTCATTTAATTGGAGCTTTCTATGCACCCCGGCGGCATCTATATCCATGTTGAAGGTCTTCACAGCCCAATGTGCCTTGTGCTCTAAATCGACGGGCAAATGACATGGCTTACCATAGATGAGCCGAAAAGGAGACATGCCAAGGGGAGTTTTGTAGGCCGTGCGATAAGCCCACAATGCATCGTCTAAGCGCAAGCTCCAATCCCTCCTTGTTGGCCCCATAGTTTTCTCAAGGATTTGCTTGATCTCCCTGTTTGAAACCTCGGCTTGCCCATTGGTCTGAGGATGATAAGGTGTTGAAACCTTATGTGTAACGTTGTACTTCTTGAGCAAAGCCTCAATGGTTCGATTACAAAAGTGGGAGCCTCCATCACTAATGAGAACTCTAGGCATTCCAAACCTAGCAAAAATGTTAGTTTTCACAAAATCTGCAACAACCTTAGAATCGTTAGTACGAGTGGCTTTTGCTTCCACCCATTTTGAAACGTAATGAACAGCTAGCAAGATATAAGTGAAACCATAAGATGGAGGGAAATGACCCATGAAATCAATACCCCAAACGTCAAAAATTTCAACAAAGGATAGGGGTTGCTGCGGCATTTGATCCTTGGTACCTATGTTTCCCATTCTTTGGCACCGATCACACGTTAGGCAATAAGTTCTAGCATCTTTAAACAACGTGGGCCAATAAAATCCACATTCAAGAACCTTTAATGCCATTCTTTGAGTGCCAAAATGTCCACCACAAGCATAAGTATGACAAAATCTTAGGATCGAAAGAAATTCACAATCATGCACACATCTATGCAAAATCTGATCAGAGCAATACTTCCACAAATAGGGATCATCCCAAACATAGAAACGTGCATCTTTTCGAAGTTTATCACATTGGTGGTTGGTGAGAGTGCTAGGAACTTGTTTAGACACTAAGTAATTCACTAGATCGGCATACCATGGTTCACTTACCTCAATGGACAGTAGCTGCTCATCGGGGAAAGTTTCAGGGATAAGTACGTCATGCTCATGCTCCTCATGGACCATTTGGCTTAAGTGGTCAGCCACCACATTCTCGCTTCCTTTTTTTGTCTCGGATTTCGATGTTAAACTCTTGAAGAAGAAGCATCCAACGAATGAGCCTCGGTTTTGCTTCATTCTTTGTTAGTAAGTACTTTAAAGCTGCATGATCAGTATAAACAATCACTTTAGTTCCAATTAAGTAAGATCGAAATTTATCTAAAGCAAAGACAACAGCTAGAAGTTCTTTTTCCGTTGTGGAGTAGTTCAATTGGGCATCATTGAGAGTCCGAGAGGCATAGTATATAACATGCGGCTGCTTGTCTTTTCTTTGCCCCAAAACAGCGCCTAATGCATAGTCGGATGCATCACACATAAGCTCGAAAGGAAGGCTCCAATCGGGAGGAACAATGATAGGGGCCGAAGTGAGCTTCTCCTTAAGCTGCTTGAATGCTGATTCACACTCCTCATCAAACTGGAAGGGCACATCTTTTTGAAGCAATCGGCAAAGGGGGTTGGACATTTTGGAAAAATCCTTGATGAAACACCTATAGAACCCTACATGGCCAAGAAACGAACGAACCTCTCTAACCGAAGTAGGAGAGGGTAAGTGACGTACAAGGTCTATTTTTTATTTATCTACTTCAATTCCTTTTTCTGAAACAATATGGCCTAAAACTATACCTTGTTTAACCATAAAGTGGCATTTTTCCCAATTCAACACAAGGTTAGTTTTAACACATCGTTTTAAGATCAAGGTCAGATTATCCAAACAATTATCAAAAGACTCCCCAAATACACTGAAATCATCCATAAATACCTCAATTATCTTCTCAACATAATCAGAGAATATACTTACCATACACCTTTGGAAAGTGGCAGGTGCGTTGCATAGGCCGAATGGCATGCGACGATAGGCAAAAGTTCCAAAGGGACATGTGAATGTGGTCTTCTCTTGGTCATCCGGTGCTATCACAATTTGGTTATATCCAGAATATCCATCAAGAAAACAATAAAAAGCACGACCGGCTAACCTTTTCAAGCATTTGGTCGATGAATGGCAAAGGAAAGTGATCTTTCCTTGTTGTAGCATTTAGCTTCCTATAGTCAATACAAACACGCCATCCGGTTTAAATTCCTGTAGGTACCAACTCGTTCTCATCATTTTTGACAACGGTAACTCCAGACTTCTTGGGAACGACTTGAACTGGTGAAACCCAAAGGCTATCGGAGATAGGGTAGATCACGCCACAATCTAAGAGCTTGATTATTTCCTTCTTCACAACTTCCATCATAGGAGGGTTGAGACGGCGTTGAGCCTCTCGGGATGGTTTAGTCCCCTCCTCAAGAAGTATGCGGTGCCTGCAAGTGGTGGGGTTAATTCCCCTAATGTCAGCCAAGGTCCACCCTATGGCTGTTTTGTGCTCTCGTAGCACCCTCACAAGCTTTTCTTGCTCATGTGCCGTGAGACTTGAAGAAACAATGACGGGCAATGTCTCGTCATCTCCCAAAAACACATACTTCAAATGGTCCGGCAATGGCTTAAGTTCAAGAGTAGGTGCCTGAACAATAGAAGATAACATCTTAGTAGAAACTGAACTTGAAATTGAGAGCGGAACCTTACCATATTGTCGTGGAAGTGACTCAAGGGCAGCCACAACCTCCACAACTTCCTCATTAAAGGGCACGACATTGGGATCCCAATTCTGGCCGTGGGTTTGCATTGCCCCAAGTTCTTGGTTTTTGAGTTCTATGCCCTTCGTAATGGCTATTTCGAGGGCATCCTCGTTCAATTCCTTAAGATACTCCTGCGCCAAAGAATCAATGATATTAATAGAAAAACATGAATGGTCATCAACGGGATATCTCATAGTTTCAAAAATATTAAAATCAATAACTTCCCCATCGAATTCCATTGTCAAAGTGCCTTTGAACACATCAATCTTTGTACGGGCTATCTTCATGAATGGCCTACCAAGGAGAATCGGCAAAGAGGTGGAATGGGCAGAATCTTCCATGTCTAAAACGTAAAAATCAGCCGGGAAGATCAAATGGTTCACCTGCACTAAAACATCCTCTAAAACACCTTTTGGGTATGCGTTAGAACGATCAGCCAATTGTATAATCACACCATCTTTTTTCAATTCACCCAAGTTCATAGATGCATAAATAGAATAAGGCATGACATTTATAGATGCACCTAAATCTAACATGGCTGATTCAAAACGAGTATTACCAATTACACAAGGATTGGTAAAACTTCCCGGATCCTTGCATTTAGTGGGCAGTTTACGTTGTAAAACAGCTGAGACATTTTCACTTACCTTGACAACCTCCTTGCTCGAAATTCTCTTCCTAGTTGTGCAAAGTTCTTTTAAAAACTTGGCATACCTTGGAACTTGCTTAATTGCATCCAAAAGTGGTATATTAACTTGAACTTTTCTAAACGTTTCCAAAATATCCTTTTCAGCCTCCTCCTTCTTTGATTGCATAAACCTACGAGGAAAGGGTACATTTGGAGGAACAACGTTAGAATTAATTAAAATTGGAACTTCCTTACCTTTGTTGGCCAAATTGGATGGTTTAGGAGCTTTTGGGGCCTGTAGCAAAGGTGTTTCCACCCTTTCCGTGGGGGTGCTTTGCTCCTCCTCTTCAATTATCAATTCTTCAACCTTATTGGAACGTGAATTGGACGGTTGGGGATCAGATTCAACTTGTTTTCCACTTCGCAAACTTATGGCTTTTGCAAATTCGAATCCTCCTTTCGGGTTGACAACGGTTGAACTAGGCAACTTACCTTGCTCTCTAAACTGTCCTACAAACTCTGCAATCTGCCCAATTTGCTTCTCCATTTGGTCCACCCTTTTTTCTTGGTTTTGCATTGCTTTGGCTTGATTTTCTTGCCCCTGAGACAAATTGGTGAGTAACTTAAGAAGTGTCTCATTATCTAAAGATGTACCTGAGGTATTTTAGGCAGGTTGTTGTGGGGCTTGTGTTGGTGCGTATTGCTTGGTATAGAAGCCCAGAGGTTGTTGCCTAAAGCCTCCTTGTAGTTGGGGTTGTTGGGGCTCCTTCCACCTGAAATTTGGATGGTCTCTCCAACCTGGATTGTACGTATTAGAATATGGATCATTCCTTGGTTGGTTTTGGCCTTGAAATCCAATTGCATTGGCGCTTTCCCATCCACCATTTTCAATCAATTGCGGGCACTTTTCAGAGGCATGTCATTCGATAGAACACACACCATATACACTTGGTTCTTTCATCCTCATTCCTACGGACATCTGAGACACAATGGAAGTAAGATTAGCTAATTGCGATTGAATGTCAGATGTGGAACTTACCTCATTCACTTGCTACCGTGGGGTGTCCCTTTGACCAACGCCTTCATATTGTTGAGCATTCAATGCTCGGTTAGCAATTAAGGTTTTGGCAGCCATGGGTGTTTTGTCCACCAAAGCTCCTCCTGCTGAGGCGTCTAGCATTTGGCGTTCAATTGGTATAAGCCCTTCGTAGAAATATTGAAGAAGAAGCTCCTCATTTATCTGGTGCTATGGACATGAAGCAACAAGGGTTTTAAAACGCTCATAGTAAGTGGGAAATGATTCACCTTTGTTTTGCTGAATGCCACTAATTCTTTTGCGTAGTAGAATGACTCGAGAGGTTGGGAAAAACTTCTCCAAAAATGCCCGTTTCATACTCTCCAATGATGTGACAGTTCCGGGGGCTAGCTCATACAACCAATCTTTAGCCTTTTCTAAGAGAGAAAAGGGAAAAGCCTTCATTTTCAGAATGCTCCCATCAACGTTCACAGGGGTCATGCTCGAGCAAACAACCTCAAACTCCTTCAAGTGTTTATTAGGATCTTCCATGGACATCCCGTGGAACTTAGGAATGTGATGCAACAAACTTGATTTCAATTCGAACTCGTCCGTCTTCCCTAGGGTAGCCATGGGGTATTGGATGCATAGGGGAGCGGCATTGTCCAATCCTGAAGCGGAAAGCTCCGTGATTGTTCGATTGTCCGCTGCCATGTTGGGATCTTCCTCTACAACCTGTGCCGTGGGCTCCTCTTGCTCTTCTACTTTGTCTTCTCCAAGATCTAGTGCAGGTTGAGATGGTTGGGGTTCTTGTTGATTCCTTGCTTATCTCAAAGTTCGTTCAAAATCGTCGTCAAAGTCACGGATGTGCTTATGAATAGGTTGAGAACTTCGAGTCATAAACCACCTAAAACAAGAAAACAAGTCAAGTCATCAACTAGGAACAAAAGCACATGAAAATAAACAAAAAGAAATAACAAGGGATTAGCAAAATTGTTAATCCCCGGCAACGGCGCCAAAATTTGATGCGATGTTAGTTAAGCACTCAAATTAAACCCTCTTGTTGTCATATTGTAGTATAAATGCAAGTAGGGATCGTTCTAAACCGGGGATTAGGAGGGCTTGCTAAAACCTCTAAACTAACTCAAAAACATAAAAACAAAGTTAAAAACGTTTGAATAGACTTAAAGGACTCAAAACAGGTTCACAAGACTCAAAACAACTTAAAAACACTCAAAACTGCCTAAAAACACAAACTAGGCAGTTTCTGACTCTAACACAACTTTGGACAAAATTTAGGTTTTGACTTGACTCAAAACACTCTAAAACACAATCAAAACAGATTTTAAACACTTTGAAACAAGAAAGTAAAATGGGGATTTTAGTTTTGATAAATTTGAAACAAACAAACAAGTTATAAAACTAGGCAGATTGTAAAACAAATTTGAGGAATACGATAATGGATGGATTAGTTAGAGGTCCGTTCTTCACACATGACACACTTGTACATGAATCGATTTCCAATTGCTTTTCAATAAACTATGATGCTTAACACCCCAGATTAACTGTGATGCACAAATTAACCCTCAGATTTTCCTTTACTCATTGAGTTGGATGAATGCATGCAACAACCCAAATCATTCTCTAAAAGTCCGCTATATGAATGCATAATAGAGATGCAATCAGAGATCATTACGTTCAATGAAAATCATAAGTGTTGACGAGGTAATTGTAACTATGAATGCATGATACAATTGCCAAGAATTCAATTAACGCGATTGTGATAAACAACCTTCACTACTTATGAATATAAACTTGTAACGATTAGGTGAAACTCATTTATATTCTAGCATCTAATTCATGCATGAAAACTAAGTATGCATCCTTAATAAACATACAAGAATCAGTTATGAATAAAATAGATAATTGAATTGCAATCACAACTTATCAAATCACAATTGGAGGAAATCAATTCATATCTCAAGCATGTTCATGGCTTCAAACTTCCCCCTAACTAAATAGGGGTTTAGCCACTCATAATTGCAACAAAATTAGAAAATAACAAAGTAAACATTGAAAGCAAGAACGAAGTACACCTAAAACGCTCCAAAGTTCCAAGCTTGAAACGCCAAGGACCTTTGTTTTCACCACCTTGTTGTAGCACAAGTGTCTAGGATGTGTATGGATATATGGATGGAATGGATTTGCACGGCTAAGAGATGAAAGTGTATGGATTGGTGAGATGTAGTATGGCTAGATGAATGGATGGAGGTCATGGCAAGGAAATTATGTTTGTGAATGAAGCTCTTTTGATGGATCAAGATCTCTTTTTTAGTTATGGAGAAGGGTGGATGTATTTATAGGCTAGGGAGAGGAGTGTATGGAGTTGTGGTAATGAGTGGATGTAATGGGTGTAGTGGGTGAATGTTGTGGTAATGAGTGGATGTAATGGGTGTAGTGGGTGAGTGTTGTGGTAATGAGTGGATGTAATGGGTGTAGTGGATGGATGTTGTGGTAATGAGTGGATGTAATGGGTGTAGTGGGTGAGTGTTGTGGTAATGAGTGGATATAATGGGTGTAGTGGATTAATGTTGTGGTAATGAGTGTCTTTGCATGTGTGTGCCTTCTCTTTCTAGCTGTGCATTTCCACTTGCTCCAAAGCGAAATGAGTGCAATCATAACCCCATTTGCTGCTGAGTGTTGATGACAAAGCAAAACACAACACAAGTGCCTTTACTTTCTCATTTTATTAGCCAAATCTGCTTAGCCCTTTTCTGAAGCTTTCAGTGTTACAATGCCCATAACTTCTTCTAGAAACATGATATTAACAATCCGTAAATTTCTCCAGAAAATAGACATCCATAGCTTTCCAAGCATATAAGGCTCATTTTCTCATTCATTCTGAGCTGTTCGTAACATGCTTCCAAAGTCAGCCAATCTGCACAGGCAGTTTTGACGAATTTGTTACTTAATATCTCACTTGTGCTACTTTTCTTTTCTTTTCTTGATAAATCACACAAAACACAAAAACATAGTAAATAGCTCAAAAATATAAGGAACTAACTAAGAAAAGACAAGTGAATTTTATGTAAAATATATATAAATATGAGCTTATCACTGTAGCTTGTCCGTGTTGGTCTACTCAAGGAGAATGCGTAGTTGAAGGGTGAGAAGGTTGGACTCGAGGCTTCACTTGTTCAGAGTCAGGCCGATTTCTACAAACTGGGTTATGTAGATCATCTCTTTGGTATGCCGTCTGCTTTTGAGTTTATTGGGAAAGACTTCGAGACTTTCTCTATTTCTCCAGAAGACTTGCTTACGTTCACTTTTGAGGCTTCCATTGGTGAAGTAGTCGGAGAAGTTGGAGCCCAGGGTAGGGCAGTCGGGGTGAAGCACTAGATGATGCCATTGTTGAGAATGTGGCGATTGCTGAAGGTGTGGCGACCGAGTAGTCGTGGGATGTCCAAGTTGCTAAAGAGTAGTCTTCTAGGTAGCCTTTAGGATTTTCTTTGTTTTCCTTGTTTCTTTTTGCTTTGCTTGAACTCCATCGGCCTTTGCTATTTGTTTATCAATTTTGCTAGAAAATTTAATAAACTTGCTTCTTTCGTTTCTTTTGTTTACGCCTAACCTTTAACTTTTAAACCAGCACCATGCATGCTACGTTTTTATAAGTAGACCCACGTAGCCTATGCAGCCATGGGTTTTGGTGCATAACTTTTGCAAAGTTGTTAGCTATAGGGTCAGCAGCCGGACGCCTTACTTACAGAAGTAGACGAGTCCGTGTGACCACTTGATTGTTAACTTTGGCTTTGTTCAATTCTTTGAGCTGTGTGGCCTGCATCACAACATACTAAAGATTTATGGGGCATGAAATTCGCTAACCTTTCGTATCAAAAGTACGTGGTTGTATGGAATTTCGTAGGCAAAGGTCCGAGAGAACTCCTTGCTCCTTATGTAACCAATTCCGTGGGTTGCGTACCATTACAACACTTTAGGAATTAGTGTAAATATGAACGATCATTCCACGCTTGGCAGAGGTGAAGCTTATCGATTGCGTATCATGTCGGTAGTGGATAGAGCTTCGTATATGCACGCTAACTGTTTAACTTTTCACAAAAATGTGCAGTTGTATAAGTTTAGCGTGGCTTATTGCTCGAAGGGCAAGCTGTAAGCAGTCTTCTGGAAACCGTAGGCTACCATAGTGCACTTGGTAGTAGCTTTAGGGCTCCAGGGCAGTTGTCCATGGGGCGTACTACGTAATGTGCCTCTTCTGTCTCTGAGGCCGGGTTCCCTGTGGATTAGGCCAAAGACAAAAAATCCTTCAGTTAGCTAAGCCTTGAAAAATACCATTGTGGCTACTTCTAGGAAACCTGGAGCAAGCCATCGTGCACCTAGTTATAGTAGGGCAACCCTACTCATCCATGCCGGAATATTTTAAGTGTATAGTTTATCCTTTCGCATCGGATAGCAAACCCAAATGGGTGTCAGGAATTGGTGTACCCTTTCGCATTGGAGAGCATGGTTGGTCTCTAGGGGGTGCAATTCCTTCGATAAGTCCCAGAAAGGGCGCGATCTTCATTTAAAGTGCATGAGTGATTAGTTGTTGTAAGCATGTAGTCATGCCAATTTGTGAATAACTTCTGAAGTCCTCATTGAAAAACGACTGAAACGAACGAAAACTTAGTTGTAAGGTAGGAACTATATAACAAGTGGATAGTTTTCGGCTTGTGAGGTGGTGCCCGTCAAGCTTCTTGAGTCTTTGGGCTTTAATGTAGCGGGAGGTCATGCATGGTACTCCATCGGCGTTCCACTGCTTTTCGATCTCTTTGTCGTTTATGGTGGCGAGGGTGTAACTACGCTTGCCGCCTACTCTGCTTATCTTGTACAAACCTTCCCAGATATGATCCATCTTTTTAGAGCCTTTTCTTGGGGTAGTGATGAAGGCTTTTCGTAGAACTAGATCTCCAGGCTAGAACTGCTAGATCTTTGCCCTTTTGTTGTAACTGGCAAAGAGCTGCTGCTGGTAGGTTGCGATGCAGGTGATGACATTTTCTCGTTCTTCCTCTGCCAGATCTAAATTTGTGGCCATCTTCTTTCTATTCTGCTTGATGCTTGACAATAGAGTGTTGATACTTGGGACGATGACATTAGGAGGAATGATTGATTTTGAACCAAATGCGAAGGAGAAAGGAGTCTCACCGGTTGCTCGTTGTTTGGTTGTGTGATACGCCCAGACATCCGGGAAGTTCATCTGGCCATTTTCCCTTCTTGTTAGAGAGGGATTTCTTGAGGCAGTCGAGAATCATCTTGTTGGATGCTTTGGTCTACCCATTGCCTTTGTACATTGAAAAATATTCATGGGCTACATGCATGTCATTATTGTTACTTATATCATAAGCATTACTCTTGTCATTGAACGTAAACATTATACCTTTCAACACATTATGCATAAGCCAACTAAGCTTAAAAAAGTGTCCACATATATTTTTGCCCTTCAACATGTGCTATATTGCACCTCAGCAACCCTTCATTACTTTTATCAACTGGGTAACAAAGGAACTCACCTTTGTATCACCAACCAGGTGATGAAGGGTACAACTAGTACTCTAACAACAAATTTGTCCTTTGGCAACTTGTCACTCTTTCCACCAACTAGGCTATGAAGGAGCTCACCTTCGTATCACCAACCAGGTGATGGATGGTACAACCAGTACTTTAATGAACATTTTTGTCCTTTGACAACTCATCATTCTTCCCACCAACTAAGTGAGGAATGGTACAAAATGTACTTAACTAATGTTTTTTACTCTTTGGCAACCTGCCACCATTTCCACCAACCAGGTTATGAAGGAATTTACCTTCTTCCCACCAAGTAGGTGAGGAACGGTACAACTCGTATATGTGGACTCGTATCATTCATAAACAATCAAAAGCCCTCAAGCCTTATAACTCAAAAAGGGCATAAACAAGCTTAACTCAACCCAACTCGGGGAGCACTTAAACCTAATAAGGGTAATAGTCAATCACAAAAAAGTATTATTGTAAGCCAACAAGGGCTTCAGTGCGTGTGTGATGCTTTAACAAGCATACAAGAGCTTCAGTGCATGTGTAATAATTTAACCTGATATCGTCTACAAGTCTCTTCGACTAGTTTGAAGCTTTACTAACCTAAAAAGCCACACATGGTATACAAAGGCAAAAAATTTAATAAGATTATTTCTATCAACATGTCAATCACAATAATGGTGGTCACTTGCAAAAGCTAATCAGCCATCTTGTGTCCGCTTTAGACCTTTACATCTTCAAACAATGCAAACACTACAACCTCGGTGTGGGTTTCCAAAGGCACTGTTGGAAAGTCAATCAATTTATATAGCTTCTCAAGAGCATCAAGATAAGCATAAACTCTAACTTTTAGTGAGGTAGTTTGTAACTTGAGACTTGTATTAACTGAAAAAGAAAGATTATGCAATTCTATTTTTATAAGCAAGAGCTTAACAACTCTAACTAAATACTAACAAACTTACTAACTATATTGATGACTTGTACAGTCATTTTACTAATTATCTAACTAATAAAGTGGAACACTTACTACCAACACCTCTAGCCATCTATTATAAGGCTTCATGCGAGCTAACCTTGCAAACTTTCTACACGAAGGCTGCAGATCCTACACCCCACGCCGTTCTGCTATGCTGCAACTAGTCATCACTCTTAACCTCGCACCCCTACCTTCAACAAAAATTCCACCTCAGGACTTCAATGATGTGTGAAGGGTAACAGACGCTCGACCTCCGTTGGGAGTTGTACACGAATGTGCGAAGCTTTTTTGTGCGTGGTCACTCCCTAATCGGGCCAATCCATTACGTTATTGAAGTTGTTTGTCTATTGAAGGGCATTTCTAAGTTGCAGACGAAGCATGTGGACAATCAGTGCAAACAAGGATCTAACGACTGAGAATGGACGAGCTCACGAGTAGAACTGGATCATTGTGACCCGGTGCATTTAGAAAATTTTAATTTTTTTTTATTTAGTGCGGACAATGATCTAATGGCTAAAAATGGACGAGCTCACGAATAGAACCAGGTTGTTGTAACCCGGTGCATTTTGTCTGAGGGAAGGAAACAAGGGAGCAAGCGGAAAATAAGGGTTGGCCGTTGCGCGTGATGATGAGGGAAAGAGAGGCAGACATATGGAGTTGGAGTTTGGAACGGATTTAAGGTGGATTGAAGCTTGGTTGTGGTTGCGACCTGGTAATCCTATAATTTTAATTTCTTTTTGTTAGTTGGGTGTGTTTGTGACAACAAATGAAGGGTAGATTAGGGTTGTCTCCACCGTGAAAGAGGGGCAGAGAAAAGGAAGTGTTGAAGGGTGTGTGCGCGCTCGATTTATAGAGGATTGAAGTGGTGCTTGGATTGGAGTTGACATGGTTGGTTCATCCACAACCTCAGAAGAAACCCAGATTGTGAAGGTGAGTGTTTGAATAATTGAAGAACCTATGTTATAATGCATTTCCATTCGAATGTGGTGTTTTTAAAAAAAAAAAATTTAAATCTGGGATTTGAAACCATAATGGTGGGTGGTTGAAATCGTGAAAGTGGATTTTAGATATATAGGTGTAAAATTTGTGCTGGCTTATGATAAGTTATGTTCTACTTGTGTAACTTTGTTGCAGGTAGACATTAAAGTATAATTCGATGGGGGTGGTGAAGGAAATATTTGTGAAAACTAGTTCATTTGAGCAACATCTATGCATGCAATTAACAATTAAAAGGCGGAATCATGCTTGTATGCACTCAAAAACAAAACTTTACCCATGAAATTCAAGGCCTAGTGAGTGTGGTGAACCAAGACTCAACTCAAGAACAAAGTGAGTTGAGAAATATTATACCTTTGTTGATTCCTCTTTGCATAAGCAAAGGCTAAACACCCAAGAGATAGGGTCTTCATTCCTTACTTCTTAGCTCTATGGATTTCTTGGATGAGGATGGTAGAATGGATTCTCCAAGTTCCCAAAATAGAGAACCTCTAAGTCTCCGCACCAAGGAGAGCATTGATGAAGAGATGAGTGACCTAGAGGAAGTAAGATTGCTAGCTATTTTCCTTTAGGGTGGCCGGCCTCTTAGAGAGAAAAGAGAGCATTGTGTTCTCATATTTTCTCCAAAAGAAACCGTAAGGATGAAATGGCTATAAAGTTGCATTTATACCACCTCACAATGGAGTGGCAAACTTGCAATTAAGCCAAGTTCACTACCCCTCTCTATATGGTCAGCCATTAAGGGTTCATTGGGCTTTCAAGCCCTTTGTGTTTTCAAATTGTTATACAACTTGAGTTAATGGGCTTGACATTCAAATCCCATTGGGCCTTGCGGCCCAAAACTAACTCGAGGTCTATAATGAACATATTCGTTTAATTAATTAACATATTAATTAATCCTAGCCATAAATAATTAAACCATTTAATTATCCTTACTCATCTCTGTTGTTTCTTCAATCTATACCTTACTCGGTGTACGATCCATTAGTAGCGTGTTTACTAACCCGTAATTGGAATAAGAATAAGGAATCCGATTCCGATTATGGATTATACATGTGTTTACTAAAATTGGGCGGAATCAAAAGTGTGTGGGGCCCACACAAAAAATGGAATCCAATTCCAAGATTTGGCTGATTTGGATTCCTAACATAGAGAAGGTATTTGGATTTCGGATTGCCCAAGCAATCAGAATGATAATTTTTTCCCTTTATGCCCTCATTTACCTTCATTATTTCCAAGATTATCCTTAACCCTAGACTCACATTATGCACAACTCCATACATATGCCGAAGAGAAGAAACTACAACTTGAGCGAGAAAATTTAGATATTAAAGTAAATACTTAAATTTATAAAAAAAATAAACAAAATCATTTTAGTGTGTCTATGAAATAAAAAAGCAATTTAATTCTTTCTTACTATTATATACTATATCAAATTTTATTAAAAAAAGTATATAAAATATTTGATTTGGGACAAGGGCATTTTAGTAATCATACTGGTTTATATTCCGATTCTGCTGAATTAGTAAACAGCTTTATGGAATTCTATTTCAATTCCAGACAGTTTTAGTAAACAACTTCAACAAGAATCTGATTCTAATTCCGACTCATTTCATTTCCTCCTCAATCAAATTCCTCCTCAATTCAATTCCTCTCAATTTGATTACGGATTAGTAAACGTGCCCTAGGTTCCTTTTAGTGAGGCAGTAGGCGATTGTTACTCTTAACGATTGATTGTGAATTGAAACATACTTTCAATTCTCCCTTTAGTGATTACTCACCTTTAGGGCTTCCATAAACCATGAGTGACACCTAGCAGTATGTCATGGCTACCCAAGCTAATCAGAAGAGGTGGAGAACCTATTCAGTTAAGGATTACAATGCAATATGGTCTTTCTATAATACAATACTCTTGACCACATTGTTTGGTTTGATAGTTTATTCATGTCTACTATCCAATGTGATTCTCTTACTTATATGATTACCTTGAATGTCATTTGAAACGACTGCCTAAATCTCATTCATACTCTGGCCAGAGATTCTTAATCATATCATAGAGTATTCTCCCTCAAACGGTTTGAAGGTTAAAGATCCCTTGTTGCGCATTCACTTGGCTAAGTGGCTTAACCCCAACTATGTCGTGGACACCCTCTGATGGAGTGACTTTGACATAGTTAAAGATCAAGGACCTAACCATAAGACAACTATGATGCCTCAGGTCAAAATACTACTTTGCATTATCCCAACCATGAGTTCTCATGTGACATGAGTATGAGAACTCCTTGTTGATCGTGTTCAGTGGACTCATTCTCTATTGAGCACCCACATGCTTGTCTTGGTGTCAGTCACACCAATGACTCGAGACCAGTCACTCTCCCTAAGAGAAGACATAACAAGTACTGATCTTAACAAGTACTGATCTTAACAGACTGTCAATGCCCAATTGGCAATCCTATGATCAGGAACTTTTAGGATATGTATACGAAAGAGAATGGTCTCATGAATCTAACTTCTTTAGATCACATTCTCCCAATCACATATTCCTTGGATTTATCATTTAAGCATATAACATTTATATTAGACGGCTTCAAATAATAATCTTTGCCCTTTATATTAAACTAGATTAGTTTAACATGTGAAATGTCCGTAAAGTATCATCATATGATTGGTTTTAGGGCACATTTTCAACAGGTGGGGGGTGGTGAGGTAGATGTAGAAGAAATTGTTGTCAAAAGATATGATGTAGATGCAGGGGATGAATTAGGTGCAGGGAGAGTTGAATTTGTGGTACCTTTGATGTCTAGTTTTTATTGTTTGGCTTTTCTTGTCAAATGTTGTAAATTGTACCACACAAGCTTTAGTTAGATTTATAATTACTTCTCTAGGATCATATTGCTGGAAATATCACTTCAAGAGCTTATCTTCTTGAAGGGAAATAATGAGATTTATGTGGGATTTCTAGTGACTAGCATGCATAAACAATTCAAAATTTATATACATAAGCAACGGAAGCATGTTATCACATAATATCAAAGCTATAGTCATGCAAATCCCCTTTAAGAAGCATAGGTCCATATTTGATGCATCTAAGAAATTAATGAAGAACAAAGTGAAGGTATAATTTTATACCTCTTGATCTAGACTTGAGACCAAGGATGGACCACCTCCAAGCTCTTTGTTCTTGAAACTCCTTGAGCCTAGCCTCCCTCCTTGCTTCCTCCACCTTGTTAGAATGAGTGCTCCTTGGTTCTCCTTTAGTCTCCAAGGTTGAAGACCTCTAAAGATCCACACCCACTAGTGTAGTGAGATGGATGGAGGAATGACCAAAAGGGAGAGAAGATGATTAGCTAAATCTCCCTTATGGTGGCCGGCCTTTGTGTGTGTATTTTAGAGAGAGAGAGATGTTTTCTTCTTTTGTGAAATGAACACACAAAAACCCTAATGAAACTTTTCACTAAAAGTCCTTTATAAATGTCTAAGAATTGAATCAACAACTTGACTCACTCTCGCTCTCTTTGGTGGCCGGCCCCTTTAGTGTTGTTTGGGCTTTGGGCTTTTATCATTTCAAGTCATCCTATGCTTAAATAAAAGCCCAATGGGTTTGGGCTTATTGGGCCCAAATGAACCCGAACTTTTTCTTTAAGCCCAAAACGATCTTTTATCGCTTTTATGATTTCTTTAGACTTTCTAATTAATCACAACACTTAATTAATCCAATTAATTATTTCCATCATCCATTTGTTGTCTCACTAGAAGAGTGTATCGGTGTACAATCATTTTAGGTTCTAATTAGCAAGGCAGTGAGGTGATTGGCACCAATCCAATTGATTATATTTAATCCAATCACTTAGTGAATTAAAACTTACTTTTAATTCTCCTTCTTCTTTGACGAATACTTATTTAATCATCTAGAACAACCCACAAGCCATGAGTGACATCTAACCATATATCATGGTTACCCAAGCTAATGTAGAATTTGTTCGGAGAACCTATTCAGTTGGAATTACAATGTAATTCGATCCTTCTCTAAAACAATACTCTCAATCACATTATTAGGGTATGGATATATTATGTCAAACCCCTAATGTGATTATTCCATGTTATATGATTCAATTGAGTCGTATAGGAACGCTTTCCTTTATTACGCTCGATACTTCAGCCAAAGATTCCCGAATCATATCTTAGACTATTCATCCTCTCATAACGAGGATGAGAGATCCCTTGTTGATCATTCACATGCCTCTGAGAATAGATCACTGACCCCAACAATGCATAGAACACACCTAAGATGAGGTGTGGTCACGTCTCATTATCAAAATGATCAGCAACGTATCCCCAAGACAACTATGATGTCTCAGGTCAAAGGATTACTTACATTATTCCAACCATTAGAGTTACTTGCTTGACATGTGAGTAGACCTCCATGCAAGTACTCTCGTTCGATTGCGTTCAGTGAACTCATTCCCTTAATGAGCACCTACATACCTGTCTTAGTGTCACTACACGAATGGGATGAGACTTTCCATCCTTCCAATTGAAAGGGACATAGTATGTACTGGTCTATGCATTGTCAGTATCCCTCTGACAATCCTATGACCAGGAACCTTTTTGGACATGATGGTTATGTGAAGAAGGTCTCTGTAGTCTAACATCATTAGATTACTTCTTCCATCGATCCATTGTCCATGGATTCACTATTTAGGACATATATCGTTTATTGAGATAGTCCTAATTAGTATCTTTGCCTTTTGATGTATAAGAGTCATCTATACACACATTCATTGTTCTGAAAGGTTTCTTCCAAAGATTGACTTTCAGGGCATATCTCCAACAATCTCCCACTTGCACTAAAGTCAATCACTAGTGTATCTTATAGATGCTAGTCGAGTGAACTTATGCTCATAGGTAAACTTGGTTATGTATTGATCCTTTTAATTTAAAATGGATTTACTTATCAAATGTTTCTAAAACATTTGATGATGTCTCTTTCTTGTGTTCAAATACTTTGATGAGATCTTGATTCCATGGCTTGAGCTATCGCCCCATTACGTCGTAGTGTCCTACTAACGACCTTATGGTTTGGATTCAATCATCTGTTCTATAAGAACCCCTTCTATTCAAAACACCTTTTGAAGCAGTTTCTAAAACTATATATCGACATATATTTCGTTTGTATACTTTATACATACTTTGCTCCAACCTTGAGACCATTGTAGTACAATACTAACAATACATTCATATGATTAGTTCTTCATCCATTATGAAGTTCCATTTGTTAAAATGGGTTATGTTCACTTTGGTTTCTAACCTAAGTGAATGCACGCTTCCAGAGTCTAACTCTGATGTTCCTTTCTTAAAGGAAATAATACTCTATCAGTTGCTACGGTTCTAATCCTGGGCTATAGTAATATCTTAAAGTGACAACCCCAATGGTTTTTCACCTTTGGATATCTACTCACAAGTCCATACATGCGTCCCTTTTGTGATTTTGTGACACATTCATTATAAGGGTCACGAAAGTGTTTTTCTATCATATAAGAAAATACTTTCTCAAATCTTCAACATTTGAGATTTAATTTCCCCATATAACATCCTTGAGATAGCCTTGCTATATCATTAAGTCCAATTTCAAGTCTATACTTCAAAATTGACCGTGTCACGATTTGTCATTTTGAGTAACATCAATATTTATTACGTCTATCAAATAGAATTCATTCATAATATGTTGCTCAAAAGTATGACATCACTCCCACTATCCTTGTTGTAACTAAGCATTCAATCGAAACCTTAAGAAAAACATAACACTTACATTTTCTTGATTTGAATGCATATAGCTCCCACTAGCTTGTCTTGGATCTATTGACAATCATTAAGATCCATTAGCTTATTGATGGTGTCTCAACAGTTTTGGACAATCAACAATTCAAGCTAACACAAGTTATTTAAATGAACATACACAATAGAATTCCTTCTCAAGTAATTCCATTTGTTATGTGTGACTTGTTTTTATCAAGTCCATTCATTTAAACTATATGGTGTCAAACATCATATTTCTAGTTTTATTCATACTAAAACCTTTTAAAGTAGTCATATAAGAATTATCCAAATCATTAGTGGAAGCATGGCTCCTACTAGGGATATCGAAACTCAACCATACCTTCTAGGTGGTTGATATAATTCTTTATCAAAACTATATAGAGCGTTATAGTTACATGAGGTGCCAAATTTGGATTGTCTTGTTGTTAAACCATATGTTATGACTCATTTTGAAACTATTCCCTTTTGTTTCATCAACTTGTCCATTTGCTTTGTACTTAGCATGTTCTCATAAAAGAGAATGATGGACAACTCCCAACATATAACCATTTTATGCTAGGTTGACGAAACCAACATTCTTTAGAATGTTACACAACATAGAATTTCAACGTTTTGAAGAGCTTGAGACTTTTAACAATTAAAATTACAAACTCATTAATAGCAGTAAAGTACTATTAATTTTAGACAACTATAAACCAATCATATTCAAGTTTATATACTTTTCTCACCTCCCACTGTTTCTCATGACTTTAATGAGAAATTAGATTATACATTCAAAATGTATAAACGTGGAGTATACGGGTAGAGGATAATGTGGAGTAGCTTTAAAACCTTTCAAGCTTATTTGTTTCAATCTCCACTAAGTTGATGTCTTGTTATTAAGTGACTAAAGTCTTTAAACATTTCATAGATTTAGACACTTCTTTCTTGGTTTAATCACTAACACACTTGACATTTAAAAACAATTTTAAGAATGCCCAATTAGTTGTTCAAAACTACTAATTGTATCAAGAGTGATCTTGATTATTGTGTTTAAGTAAGTGATAACCATATAAGAAATGTTTTTCTTTGTTACTTATATCATTATAATGTGATCTTCCTTTTCTTCAAGAAAGGAATCTCTAGACCCTTTTCAATTCATATAGAACTCATATGTAGGCAATTGGAACCAAATCTAAAGATTCATTGTATCCATCTATGGCCAACATGTGAGATCTATCCATAATTGATAAGTCCAAAGTTTGGATATCGCATTATATAAGTGATATAAATATTGTATCTCAACTAGGATACAACAAGACAATATTCAATTCATAACACTACTTTGAGGAAATAATATAGTAGAAGGCATTCATCATATTACATTGATATGATAATTCAAACATTCATAATGTTTAATACAAAAGGAATTAGCTCTATACATTTAGAGACTAATTATATACCTTCATATAGGCACCAATAGTGGTCTTCCATCATATGAAGCCACATAATAAGTTCTTAACAAAATAAGAAAGTTTAAAGACTATCTTTAAGTGCCTAACAAACTTCCTAAGTAGTTAGCAAAAAAATGGTGGCCGAACCCTTCTCCATCATTTTCCTTGCTTGTTCATCTTCTACTTGGCTCCATCACCTACATACAATTGCATAAGTGATTAGCATTTTATATCAAATATAAAGATTAGAAGATCTAACATTTAGAATTGAAGATAAGAACATAAACCATACCTTGTGGCTTGTCCTTAAGAGTTGCAAGGTATAACCTGCAATTCCTCTTCCAATGCCCGTCCTTTCCACAGTGGTGGCAAGTCCCCTTGGGCTCATTTGCCTTCTTTTTCCTCACTCCTCCTTGCGGCTTAGGAGTGGGTAACTTCTTCTCCTTCCCTTTGCCTTTGCCTCGCGGCTTAGCCTTGGAAGTGGATGGCTTGTTGTAGGCTACTGCAGCAGTCCCTACAACGTTCTCTTTCTTCATAGTCTTCTCAGCGGTTACTAACATGTTTAGTAACTCAGAGAGAGTGCTATCCATCTTGTTCATGTTGTAGTTCATAACGAACTGCGAGAACGAGTCAGAAAGAGAAGCCAAGATGAAGTCCTGGGCCAATTCCCCGTCAAGTGGAGTCCCTAGGTTCTCCAATTGTTCAATGAGTCCAATTATCTTCAGTACATGTTGATGCACTGGAGCTCCCTTGACCATCTTGGTCTTCACAAGTTCACTGACAGTGCTAAAGCGACGGTTGCGCGTCCCTTCACCATATAACTCCGTAAGATGGAGTATGATGAAAGATGCATTGTCCATGCCCTCGTGCTGTCTCTGCAACTCCTCATTCATGGAAGCCAACAGATAGAACTTGGCTTGTGTATCATCCTCAACATGCTTGTCATACTTAGCACGTTCATCCTCAGTGGCCTCAGGACCAAGAGGTATGCGAGGTGGAGCCTTGTCTAGTACGTAAACAATCTTCTCCAAGGTTAGGAGAATCTTGACATTACGATACCATGATGGGAAATTGTGCCCCTCTAGGCAATGTTTGTCGAGTATTTTCGCGAGTGTGCTTCCAACCATATCTAAATACATAAACAATAAAATAAATTAGTTTGATTGTTGATTAAGTCAAACGATTCGGGTCTTTAAACCGAATGACACCACCCACCATTTTTGGCAAATTCCATATCCCTCAAGATGGAATCCGGGAGATTTCAATGAAAGCTACTAGCGGGTTATGGGAGGCTCACTATTACCAAGCCCACCTCACGATGATACGATGTTGGCTAGCAAAAATAATAATGAGAGGGTATGACTACCCATTCACAACAACCTCTTGTGATTACCCATCTTATTGGCCTCTAGAGAACAATGCCTCACAATGATATGATGTTGGCACCATTTCTCTTAGTTAAGTTTTGACCCACCATGCCGGTTTAGATAGGGGTTCAAGTATGACCTCACGATGATACGATGTTGGCCACACTCGTTGCCTACCTTCACCACATCAAATGTTAAAATAGACTCCTCCTGAGTATAAGCACGCACTTTACACTCCCCCATGATAGGGTGAAGGCGGTGTACGAGTCATAAACGATTGGAGCCTACCATGGTGGAAGGCCACGAAGAAGTGTTCAAAGCACCTCTCCGCTTTCAACTTAATATTGGATATTGGTTGAGGGATTTTAAGGTCTCATCATTTTATTTATTTAATCATATTAAAATAAATTGTGTCCTATTATAACTACTAGTCCAAAGTTAATGAAATTAGTAGCATATGATATCCCCACTATTCGTTTTCATAAAACAAATCAATATCAAAACATTTTTCAAAATATTGGAGATATATATAACTACTAATTGTGTTCATTATATTTTAGTAGCGTATGATACTCCCACTATTTGTTTTGAGAAAAACAAATCAATATCAAAAACGAATTTTTCAAATATTGGAAGTAACTACTACTACTATGGTTTTTGCATTCCTTTGAAATTGGACTTTATAGTTATCTTAGGCTCTTTGGATGATCATGGACTTATTGGGTTAATTCAATCAACGAGCCAACATTGTTGAATAAGATCTAGGGAAGGTTGTGTCGTTTTAATTACGTGCTTTCAATCCAATTAAAACATTTTTCATTGAGCCATTAGAAATGAAAGACAATCATTCATTGCTAATTAGGGTGTTGGACCCAATTAATCTTTAATCTCATGTCAAAACCCTCTTTTAATCATGTCTCCTTACCAATAGTTAAAGAAACTCTAGTCTAGTACTAGAGGGAATCAACTAATTGAAAGAGATTAAGAAGTAATAAGAATTACAAACCGATTTGTACAAATTCCTACAAATTACATATACTAAGAGGGAGAGAAAGATTAATGTCTATCATGACAAGGTCCAATTGAAATAGTAATTAAAACACATTCCCAAGGTTCAAACAATTTGAGTTTAGCGCCCTTTCTCATAGCTCAAATATCGTTTAAGGCATAAGTCCATAGTCAACCATTTTCTAACTACTTAATCACATTAAATAATAAAATGGAATGCAACATAAACAATTAGATTTAGTGCATATGTACATAATTGTATGATGAGTTTAAACAACTAACAAAATTAAAATCAAGATATTTTAACTTATTAGAGAGATGGGGCCTAATATGCAAATATGAAAAGTTAAGGGTCAAACCGCAAATACTAGAAAGTATTATCAACTTTTAAAAAATTACAAAATAGCCCCACAACTGGATAATCCACTAGGGTGGCCGGCCATGTTAAGGGGGATGGGAGGTTTCAAACAACTTGCATTAATTCAAATTAAAGAAGATAAAACCCAAGATATTTCTTGCCACTTGACATGCTTTAAGGACTTTAGTGTAAAGGTGATGGAAATTCTCCTAGTCAAGTCTAGGATGGATTAAATTTTGGGAAAGCTATGGATGGTAAGTTTATCATCCAAAACCATAAAACAATTTATGAACACAAAACAAAACCATTTACACCAAAACAAAACCATGAACACCAAGAACAAAACCATGAAAACATTCCCTTAATGAGCACCTACATACCTGTCTTAGTGTCACTACACGAATGGGATGAGACTTTCCATCCTTCCAATTGAAGGGGACATAGTATGTACTGGTCTATGCATTGTCAGTATCCCTATGACAATCCTATGACCAGGAACCTTTTTGGACATGATGGTTATGTGAAGAAGATAGTCTAACATCATTAGATTACTTCTTCCATCGATCCATTGTCCATGGATTCACTATTTAGGACATATATCGTTTATTGAGATGGTCCTAATTAGTATCTTTGCCTTTTGATGTATATGAGTCATCTATACACACATTCATTGTCCTGAAAGGTTTCTTCCAAATATTGACTTTCAGGGCATATCTCCAACACTTCTTACATCAAAGGTTTGTTCATACATATGCATTTCATGCCATTATTTCCAGTTCATTCTGCCTAGTGGTTTTGTATAGTCAAAACTTCTTGCTGCTTTCACGCGAGCTGGGCACACTTTAAGACAACCCACATGGGTTTTCTGACAAGTTTTTCCTCTAGAGTGTTTTTCAACCCTAGATATTTTCTAATCGCTTTTGCACATGACACATGGCATTTCAACCTCATTTTCATGTCTGAAACAAGCCCTCTATAAAAGCCTCATCTAGGGTTTCATTTTCACTTGGCTAAGAGAGTTTATTTTTTCTGAAAAATGTTGTTTTTAGCTTGGAGTTGTCCTTTGGTTCTCACTTGAAAACCCTAGCCACAAAATCACACTCATGCACTAAACACCCACATCATTGCATATTAGGGCAGCATTGGCTTTATGATTTTGATCTTTGTTTCAGGTCAAGTTTTTATAAGTTTCAAATCTTTGAATTGACCTCTTTTTTTATTCGCGTCAGTTTCATCTTTCAAGTGTTTGACTGGTGAAACTGACTAGACAACGAATCCAGATTTGCATCAACTTCATCATAATATCATTTGCATAAGTTGATTGGATTTCGATGCCACAAGGTGAAGAGCTCAGGAGGAGCTGCCACTACGTGAAGATTGAAGGAGTCCATCTCATGAATGGCAAGGTTGCACAAAGGTACAAGCTGCTCCATAGATTAGGATCTAGGAATTGAGCTTGTGTGGTTACTTTGTAAGAATCTTGATTTCACTAGTGGATTGGACTTAGTAGAAAGTCCCCAGTTTTTTAACCAGAGGTGGTTTTTTCCGGCCAAAAACATCCCGTGCAATTTATTTCTTTCCTAGTTTACTTATCTTCCTTTTGGTTGTGATATGTGCTCTTCATTATCCACAAATAGATAAGTCCTTGCAACTAAGCTTGTCAATATTAAAATGTGCACTAAGCTGAACCTTAGTTAAATAGGAACTTTTTAGTAAACTGAACTTCAATTTGACTTCTTCCGTTGTGAGTAAACTAACATATCTGAGCTTAGTTGCTGTTTTGTGTTAAATAGATTTTAAATTGCAGGTTATTCCACCTGGTACCAATTTCAGTACCAAGAGTAAACGAAGAGTTAAACCCAAATTGAGAATGGAGTTTGGTTCATTAGATGAAGGGTATAAGCTTTTACAACAATTATGCATTTGCGTCGACCTTTGGGATTCGGGAACATAATAGTAGAAAGTCCATTGATGGTGAATGTTGGTTAAGGAAATAATTTGTTTGTTGCGAACAAGGGAAGAAGAGGGAGGATGATAATCCCAAACCTAATAAGAAAGGTAAAAGGAGAGATGCTAAAACTCAGTGCAAGGCGAAACTTGCGTTGAATAAGGGAAGTGGTTGTGAAAAGATTGTTGTAACGGTTTTCAATGAAGGACACAACCACCCTATGTCAAGTGTGTCGCACTTATTTAGATCACACCATCGAGTTTCAAAGGCAAAGAAGGCGATGATTGAATAACGCAAGGAGGCCAATGATTCCATAAGTAAACAAGTGGCTTTGTTGAAGGTGCAAAGTTGAGGAATTGGAAATATTGGTTGCACCCAAGGCTATGTATAACACAGAACAACAATTGTAAGCTCATCTAATCAGGCATGATGCCGAAATGTTGAAAAAGCACTTTGAGGGTGAGAAAAAAAAACGACTCATTCTATTTCAAGATGGAGATTAACGAACGTGGAACACTTGGGAATTTCTTTTTGGCAGATGCTAAGTCATGACGTGGTTACAACCTTTTGGTGATGTGATTGTGTTTGACATCACTTTCAACACCAATGTCTACAAGATGATGTTTGCTCCTTTGTTAGGAGTTAATAACCATGGTCAAACCACGGTATTCGGTTGTGCATTCTTGAAAAATGAAAAAAATTGAAAGCTTTGAGTGGTTGTTTGAAGAAATGCTTAAGGCTATGCCGCCAAAAGTCATAATTACAGATTAAGATGGAGCCATAGCAAAGGCTATTGGCAGCAAACTACCAACCACGTTTCATTGGTATTGCATATGGCATATTAGTAACAAGTTCAATGACAAGGGTTGGGATGAGGTGCTGTCAAGGATTTGCATGATTGCATATGGGATATCGAAAGCAAAGAAGAATTTGAAGCAAGGTGGAAGGTGTTGGTAGAAGAACATGAGTTAGCTGATAAAACATGGTTTCAAGACATTTATAACTTGTGTGCATAATGGGTTCCGAGAGTTCTCAGCCTGCTGAGAGTTGTCATTTCTTTTTCAAGCAATATGTGCACATGAAGCATTATTTGATTGAATTAATCATTCGGTTCAATCGAGCTGTCACAGTCCGTCCCGAAATTTCATTTATCGCGGATGTGAAATGACAGAATTGCCCTTAACGGTTGCTAAGGTACGTGTGACATGTTTTTTGAATATTGCATACTCTCCTAAATTCTTGGAAAATATTAAGTGGATTAAAATTGTATGCAATTGTGGTTTGATTTGGTTGGACCACACACACGGGACACGTACACTCGCCCCGTGCCCTCTCACTCATCCCTCTCAGTTCACTCTTCCTCTCTCTCTCTTTCGAACTTGTACGGACAAGGAACCAACCCCTCAAAACTTCACAGATCGACGTAAAAAAGGTGAGTTCCTTCATCCTTACAACCTCCTAAATCGATTGGTACTATTTTAAGAACTGGAAACCCTCGAAATCACGTCGAAACCGTAACCCAGTTTGATATCACTGTTCATGCACATGTGAAATGTTGGTTTTCAGGGAATTCTAATCCTACAGGGAGCTTAGTGAGGTCCCATGGAAGCTCAGAGTACTTAGTTTGAAGGTTTTGGACGTCGGGATCGCAGGGTTCGAAGTTGGCCGGTTTTCTTGGATTTTTTCCGGTGAGATTTCGTGTTTTTTTTAGCCTTAAATTAGTACATCGTGATTCATCATGCTTAGGGCTTAATTTTGGTGTTAATTACGTAAAAAATGGTTGAAAATCGACGGAGAATAAGAAGTTTGAAAAATCTCCAGTTTTCCGACGCTGGCGACGGTCACCGGAGCTGGAGGTAGGAGATGAGAGCCTATTCTGTTAAGTATAACGGAATATTCTAACGGCGTTAGGTCACGCCGTTAATTTTTAGTAAAGGACAAACGGAATATTCCAAGAATATTCCTGACGGCATTAACTGACGCCGTCAGTATGCAGTGCACGTGGCAGCGCGTAGGGGCGCGTAAGTCCTTGCCATTTCTGGCGCATGAGGGCGCGTGGTAGATCCAAAATTTTTTCTAAAAATTTGGTGATGATCCTGAGGTTGTGTAGATCACAGTGGTATATTTATATACCAATTTTGAGCAATATATGAGAAGTTATTAGCTAGTTTTGCCTATGTGCTTTAAAATAACGTTTTTATAGTTGTTTCGCATATAGGTGATACCTATCCCGAGGACGAGCACATTCAAGGGCGTCAAGGGGGTTACGACCCTTCGACATACCAGTGAGTGGGCAATTATTTTCTGTTTATACCTATATACTACTGATTTTTCCCAGAAATTGAATTTAAATGAAAGTATGTTTTAAAATGCCATGCATGCATAATATATGAAATATATGAATTAGTATTTGATGCATATATATGAAATGGTGTTGTGGACGCATAGGTGAGTATCAGGTGAGTTTTATGTTGTTCATATGATTTATTGTTTGATGTGAATTATGTTGAGAGCTCATAACCTGCACCCCTGGTGTTAGTGCTTATATTATTCACCCCGCACCACACGCTCACCTTGGATCCAAGTAGGTGCATGTCATACAGACCATTAGAGGTGGTTCCGACTTGTAGGTGACTTTAGATTATTATACAGCTGTTGATGAGAGAAGCACTAGAGCGTATTCTTACACCATTCTTGTTGTACAGACTACTTCAGGTAGTTCCGATTTATGTGCAGAGTAGCGCCGTACAGGTCACAGTTGATGACTCCGGTTGGATTGGATATTGAGCTATAGAATTAACCGTACAGGACAGCTGCAGGGTCTCCGGTTAATTCATTTTTTCACCTGTTATATTGTTGCATCCTTATTATGATTTGAAGCATAGCATGGCATATTTTCCTGAAAAGTGTTAAAGACTTGTGATTTGAGTTTTGTTGTTATATATGGTTATATATATTCTATTTTTCTGGGAAAGTATACAGGTTTTACAGCGAGGGGTTAGAAGTGTTATTAAATGAAATATTTTCGAAAAGCTTTGTTTTATTGACCCACTCAATCTTGTTTTGCGCCCCTCCAGGTTCTAGTTAGCAGTGTTGGTGGCTCACGAGGATTCCTAACGGCGTTCTGACAGACTACTTAAACATAGGACTCACCTTCGGGTGTTGTAATTTAGTAATGGTCCTACTTGACTGCACTTAGTACTTATGCTCTGATTATGTGTGTATTTCACACTTAAACTCACTCTAGCATGTTAGTTGGATATTATTGCTAGTAGTTAGTTTTTATTCCTTCGTATTTCCTTACCTTTTTGCTTCCGCGTCGCACTTTTGGTTACGTCACGCCCACGTGACGGCCAACACGCCTTGATTCTAGGATCGGGGTGTGTCAGTCCTTGGATGGCAATGTCAAAAAGAGGTGGTTGGTGACCATAATGATGAAACTATGCCCCTCCATTGTAGCTTCGCATGCCAATGGTAGAGCAAATGACCAAATTGTACACACGGTTTATGTTCGAAAAGTTTCAAGTAGAGGAATAGAAGAGTTTGAGTTGTTTCTTGAGGGAGCAATCTGGGCATATGAATGAGGTAGCATACGAAGTACTTGATAGGGCTGAGGGGGTGACAAAATGAAGAGGTTGGTGGTTAATATGAACTCGGGTTACGCTAAATGCAACTATAAAGAGATGGAGTTTCGGAGACTTCCTTGTCGACATATATTGGAGTATTTGAGAATCAAACAAATAAAGTTGCTACTGGAACGTTACATACTAAAAATGTGGCTACAAACCACCAATGTGGCATTGTTTTGGACATGGAAAGGGAAAGAAGTGGGCAAACATGCCTACAATTCTACCGTGTCCAAAAGAGCTCAGTTTTCAAAAAAAAAAGCTTCAGACTTGATTGACAAGGCTGAGATGTCAGAGGAAGGTACCGCACTTCTGCATCGGACTTTGAAAGCGTTGGATATGAAGCTGAACTGTTTAGGTGGTGGTAACCGTGGTCTGAAAAAGAAAACAGACTGCACAGAGGGGCATGAGTTTCCAAACCGAGGTGCTTAAAGATCCTATTCAAGTTAAAAGAAAAGGGGAGTCGAAGACAAGTACAAAAGAGAAGCAAAGTCAAAATCGGAGGCACAAGGGTAGGAAGAAGAATTGTCCACTGCCAGACACGAGGTACGCAATGTAATTACAGTTTGGTTGACAATGTATTTGTGGTTGTAATATTTGAAAGAACTTTGGATTGATTTGTAATTCTCAAGTTCGTGTCGGAGTGAGCCCAAAGAATGCACACAGGTGACACCGAGCCCCGCTCATGGTGATGTTATCGAGTGAAATGAAGTTGCTAACCATGAGCCTAATTCAATACCAACCCAAAACAGTAACATTGAACTTACGGGCGGTAATTCGGGGGTGCTAGATGATTTTTATGAATATATAATGAATGACCATTAAAGAGGGTGTGAATAATTAAATTGTGGCTTATTCATTTTGTATGCAAGATGTGTTAATTTTGTAGGGGGATGAACTATTATTTACTTGTGGCCACAATTGGTTTTTCAAAGTTTGTGTGGCTCACATCAGTGATGGAATGTGTCATCAACTGCAGAGGACATGTTATGAGATCCTATGAATATTTGTGAATATATAGAAACGTTTATGAAACTTGTAGTTGCAATACTTACTTAAGCTTGAATTTCTGATATAGTTACAAAAGTCCCTACAAAATGTTCATAATTAGAATGAGAGCAAATATATAGGAAGTGAGATATGAGGCTAAGCATCCTTGGGTGTGTTGTGAACCACATTCACGTACTTGCGTTCGGTGTACTCACCACCATCTCTGACGATGTCTTCCACTTGTGAGGCCATAATGCAGTCCCAATCATATCCAGAACGAACCTGATGGAGATAGGAACAAAATTTCTCAAACCCATCATAAAAAGCCGAGTCACACTCTTCTTGGAGATGCTTTGTCTACTATGAATAGATTGACCTACGACGTACACCTTTCCTATCTTTTTTAACTAGTGCTTCATATTTATGCTTTCAGCTATGTATTAGACATTTGTACTTTGCTGATTTGCACAATGCCTTATTATGTCGTTGCTGCAATGCAACCAATGTGTACTCCTTTTTGAGGCACTTTTGATGCCACTCATTGATAGAGCGTGAGTTGTTAGAAAATTTAGCCTTTGATTTTGCAATTTGATCGGTCAAATCATTGGAATCACCGTCACTCCCCGAGAAAGCAATGACATGTCTGCATAAACCATGGCTACTTAATTGTTCTTGCCTGCATTTTATAGATGATCAATTTAGATGTTATTAAATGGCACAACAAGCAATAAATGGATGGAAACGGATTGTCTATTTACAACTAGTTTGTCATCAATACTCATTCCAATTGCTTACCATTTCTTTGTGTAACTACATTAGGAATGTATCGTGGACAAACCAAGTGTTGTCCAATGACTTGTTCTAAAGCTTTCCATTTGTAGATGATCAATTTAGATGTCATTAAATGTGAGACCAACAAAAAATGGATTGACTGATTCATGACTGCCTATTGTAGGTATATGATGGCTTGTGAAAAATGGTGTTCAGGTTGTCAGGAACTGAGTTTACAACTTCTTGTTCATAAAAAATCCTTCCAAATCCTAAACCTTTTACTTTAATGACATTAAGAATGTGTATGGCAACAAAATGTTGAGTTCGTATATTGTCACATTTAATAGGGCAAAAAAATTGACGGTTTTGTAAACGTGTGTGTTTATGAGCCCTTATGAAGGCCACAGTCTGCCCTCACATAGTCTTCTCACTTTGGTCCTTTAGGTAGCAAAACATAAATATTCAAACAAAGAAGTGAGACAAAAAATCAGTACTGCACATAAACGTGTGACCACTCCCACATCCAATGTTGAAGAAAGTGTACAAACATTTGTGTTCCAAAAAACATGTACTCATCTCACTCCCACATCCACTACTGAAGACATTCTACAAACATTTGTGTTCCAAAAAACATGTACTCATCCCATTCCCACATCTAATTTTGAAGACATTCTACAACATTTGTGTTCCAAAAAACATGTACTCATCCCACTCCCACATCTAATTATGAAGACATTCTACAAACATTTATGTTCCAAAAAACATGTACTCATCCCAGCCCCACAAACTTAAATAGGTGAAGCATTACCATAACCAAGGACCTCATGTACGGCTACTTGAAGAATTTCTTGATCATTGGGCAGCACAAGTTAGGCTAAAACTTTATAGAATTAACCCCTTCATGCGCAACATGTTTCTTCCTCATTTCAACTTCCTCCTTAGTGTAGGTGCACCCCTTGGAATTGTCTATTAGATCATTTTCATTCAAGTGTTTCTTGTGGTGGATGTCGAATAACAATCTAGTTGCCTCCATTGTTAATTCTCGGTTCTACTTTTCAACAATACTCAACTCCCCACGAATACACTCGATTTCCCCTTCCAACTCAATGTGTATACTCTTCCAAAGCAAAATACACTGTGTTGAGATATGTCTACCTGAAACACAAGCTTGTAAAGATGCATAGTAGCACCTGGCTTCGAATATGGCCGCTTCTTGCCACATTTTGATTCTTTCGCAGTGGGTGTATTCTGAGTGATTGAATGCTGAGATTTGGAGTTTGGTGTAGGCCGAACACAATTGCCATTGGGAGTATTAAAGATGATAGGATTTGTTTTGGGAGGTGGGGTATTAAATGGAGGAGGAGTTATGGATGTTGGTGTATTTAAGAGGATTTGGAATGGACTTTTGGGTGTTGTTGGTGTATTGATTTGGAGTGGAGGTGAATTGGGTGGTGTTGCCATGATTTTGTGCAGTTCATGAAACTACAGAGCTAAAAAGGTTAGGGTCAGCTGAAATAAGTGGAATACAATTAGGTAGGGGGTGGTTTAGCTGACAAGATGGATTAAAATCCTCTTTTGCGAGAGTGCAAAAATAGGGGGATTAGGAGGGAAACGGTCCCCCTCAATTTTGATTTGCTGCTCGTATTTGCCGCCTAAAATGATGCAGGTGGCGGTCTTAAGGGGATGCCATGTGGCATTGCATATGCAATAACAACATTTTGTAAAAAAAAACGTACAATATGATCGATTTCGAAAGTTATGTGAACCAGTTCATCTTTTGCAATTCAAATTGTTCATCTCTTGCAATCCACCAAAATATGAAATTTTGACAAAAGTAAAGGCTCATAAACATGACGGCATCAACCTAAATCTTAAATACAATTGTTAGTATTAGCGACTTTGATTTTTGCATGATGGGTTAAGGCTTTCAAGTTCAATCCTTCGTACACAGTAATTGGCCCTTGTCAATATGAGCATTTCCAACATTTTTGCACATTTTTTCCTTTTCAAATTTATTTTGTATTTTGTGGAAAACAATGTCCTATCTTAGTGGAATCACTATTCATGACCGTTTCGATTGTTCCACACCCTAGTATTAGTGTATGAACCCGATCCTATCATACTGAATGTCATCTTGACCATCTCCATATTTTGTTTTTCACAATTGCCCTTTATTTTTTCAAAATTTTGTTATTACACATGAAATGCCATGTGGCATTCCCATGATGCAGCCACGTCCATAATTTTAGGCGGCAATGTAGTGGAGGGATATATAATACCGTCCTTGATGAAGAACATGGAAAATCATAGCCTCCCATATGTTGAATCAGGTGGTTGGGAAGAGGGGGGTGGGGGACTTTAAATTCAACGTTTGGTTTTCCTAATGGGGACCCAATCATAGGCTCCCACCTTGACAGGTTTAGGTTTTCTTTTCCGGATTCCAAAGGTAGGCTTTAGTGTCATAACGTTTCACAACCCAACATTCGAAGAGTACTACGTTGACGGCTTCATCATAAACACCTAGGTTGGGAAACCAATTTGCAACCATTATTGCTTGTTTGTGTGCTTGTACACGTTACCATATACATGTATTTATTGGTCCTTTTATTTGTGCATCACATCACCACACTTTTTATCTCTTCATTCAAACCCTAACTACAAACTGGAAGTTACTATTTCACAGTAGCAGTGGCTCACAACTTCCAACTTGGTGCAACTTCCTCCCGCCCTAGAATATCAATCTCCATGCCCAGGCTTCCTGACTGGCTGAACCCATTCCTACTTCCTAATCGAGGGAAACCTCTTGGTGTTGTCGAAAGTGATAATTGTAAGAACACAATTGAAAGGGGTGTCACAAGGGTTGACACCAACATCATGTCAACCATTAACGTGCAGCATGCAAAGATAAGGTGTTAATGGGGAAAATGTTTGGCAAACCCGAGAAAGTTGATGTCATCCATAGGGAACTCACTCTATCTTGGACTGAAGGTGTTAAAAACACTTCTTTGTGGACCATTTTGGCTGAATTTGGTTTACGTTGGAGTTCATCGACAAAAATGAAATGTGTGCTCCAGGGGTGTCCTTGGTATGTGAGGGGCCAGATTTTCCACTTGGAAAGGTGGATGGAAGACTTTAGGGAATCAAACCCTATAACCTTCTTGAGGGTGTAGGTTTAAATCCCTCAAATACCAATGTAGTTTAGGGAGGTAGAAATCATGAAGAACATCACTCAACCCATTGGCCGACCTGTAAGGCTTAATGATACGTCTATTAATTCCTTGAATGTAATGGCCATTAGGGTGTTGATAGATATGGATGTTCATCTGTCACTCAAGTGCGTTATAGTGGTCAATCGAGTGAGGAGCTGCCAACTTTCATCAGTTACGAAAATCTGTTCGAAATTTGTTTCTACTTTGGGAGACGTTCATTAGAGAATTGTGGATGTGATGAAGAAGATAAGGATGTTAGTTGGTTCATGTTGAATAAGATGTTCAGGGATAATCCGAACCTGCTACTAGATGAGGGTATTAATGGTTTAAGGCTTGCATTGCCAGACACGAATGATGATCTAATCTTTTGCTTCCCTCAACCAGGAGTTATCTAGGAAGATGGTCTAGGAGACGAGTCAAGGGTGGGTCCAGAGGACCACGACAGGATAGTGACTCATATAGTTGAGGGTTTTCCTTGAAAAAGAAGACGAGATCTGTTAAAAGATCAAGGTGCAGGTTGTAGTCATGTCATGGGTGAGAATTAGTGATGAATGGGAACATTTGGTATCATATGAAGGTTTATATTGGTTCGATTTAAGGTTTATGTTTTCATGTTTTAAGTAATGTTTTAGATTGTTAAGTTTGAAGTTTATGATGGTTTAAGTTTTAATATTACATGTTCAGAGTGGTGTAATGTTTTTTGCCAAATTTCCTTTTGTTGTTGGGAATGTACCACTTAGTTGTTGAACTTGCAGTCCTTAATACATATTTGTTTTTGTGATCGCTAAATGTCTACTCGTATTATTATTTCTAAATGATAACTGGAAACATAATACGTTAAAAAACATAAGAGCGAATATTCATAATAGAGAAATAACTAATTCATAGACACTCACAAGTTTTCATAACACACCTTTCCTTTATAGAACCGGCACTACTTCATACGCCACAATTTTTTAATTCATCAACGCTCATAGGTTTCATAAAACATATGTCAAGGCTTCATATACTATTGCATAATTAAATTATTTATAAGGTTGGTTTCCGCAGTTGTCAAACAACAATAACACATTAGACCTTTAATTGTTTTTGCTTCAATGGGGTTGTTTTAATCTGCTAGAGAGGGGGTTGAGTTTGAGATATTAGAACTTTTATTTTTTTTGCTTCACTGGGGGTGTTTTTGTATGCTAGAGAGGGGTTGGGTTTGAGATATTAGACCTTTTTTTTTTTTTTTTGCTTCATTGGGGTTTTTTTGTTTGCTAGTGAGAGGGGTTGAGTTTGAGATATTAGACCTTTTATTTTTTTTACTTCACTGGGGGTGTTTTTGTCGGCTAGAAAGAGGGGTTGATTTTGAGATATTATACCTTTAATTTTTTTTTTGGCTTCATTGGGGGTGTTTTTGTCCGTTACAGATAAGGGTATAGTCATCCTATACCATGGTTGTTTTCTAAACTGAGTGTTACACCAGTGTTCGAAATTGGCCTACAGAATATGTGACATGTTATTAGTGTTTATGAATATTTATGACAGCTTATAAACATTGTTTCCAATAACACTAGAGTGGTGTTGGGATGATTGAGTGGAGTTACTAATTTAGCACACATGTAAGGAGAGTTGGGAATTAAAGATGCAAGGAGAGCTGGGCATTAGATAGAGATGGGAGATGGGAGATGGGAGATGGGAGATGGGAGATGGGATTGAGTGGAGTTACTAATTTAGCACACATGATTGATTGAGTGGAGTTACTAATTTAGCACACATGTTGAGAGCAATTTAGGGCCGATTTAGGTGAAAACATTAAAATCCCTTTTTCTGCATTTTGCAAAGACCGAAGGAGTTGGAGGGAAAATGATCGCCAGATTTTTAAATTCCCGCCCACAGGTGGCGCCTTAAGTGTCCACATGGCGTGCTCAGATAATGCCACGTGGAAAATGGTAGGAATATTGAATTTTCATGAAAAAAAATTCAAACAAAAATAATATAAAAATGTTAAAAATCCCCAAATATTATGGAGATGCTCGGGATGCCTTTTCTTGCCATTATTGTGCTCTCTCTCTCTCTATGCTCTCTATTTCCTTTCTCTACCCTCTCTACTCTTTCTCGCTTTGCCCTTTCACCCTCTTCGTGTTCACTATCTCTCAACCCTCTTACTCACTCTTCCCTCTCGCTCTCTTGGAGAGGGGCGCCTCCCGAGCAAACCTTATGGCTCGGTGGGTAATTCCTTGCTATTTCTTCTTCTGAAAAATGCAAAGGAATTAGAAGCAAAAAAGTATAAGAAAGTCCATTTAGACCAGAGACAAGCATTGAGAGGCTATAATTTACCTCTTAAAAAGCCAACTGCTCTTAAACGGGAGTCGGTTAGGATGGAGGTAGTGGAAAGTTCCTTAGAAGGCAGAGAAATGATGACTGCCAACTGAAGCTTTTCCTCCTCAGAAAAGGAAATCTGCCCAGACCATTCAAATGCAAAAAGAGAGAGACGAAAGTATGTATTCAAATTAGAAAACTCATAACGGATTACGAAATGCCAGGATACGAAGAAGGAAGACTATGTTATCACAAACTTTGTTCCTAAACCACCTAACGACCCGAGCACCTGCCGCTTCTATCTCGGTTGAGCTATCCCAGTTATCGTTTACAAGGAACCAATTTTCCTTGTATGGGCATTGATTTGATGGGTTGTAGGTAAATAGAAGACAAGAGTCGAGCACATGGCAGAATCCGACCTAGCCAGAACTGTCACGAAGTTTATAATAGTGTCGTATTAGGGTAAGGCTGGGGTCAGATTTGAAAATTTCTCTCCAAAGCACATACATGCTGTTCGTTCCCTAAATTCGCCATGGGCCTCGAGGGCATATTGGGAATTTACTCAAACATGAGATTGGTGGGTGCGGGCGTGCCACTACTAGATGCCGCTAGTAGACGGGTTTTGAATGATTGAGGTTACGCCTGAGATTGACTTCGAACCAAGAGATTGTGCCATTGAGTGGGAGTGGCTCAAATTAAGGTTCTTTGTATGACTTAAAGATAAGGACTTTACTTATATGGAGAGATGGAACAATATGTAAATGGCAAGGTTGCTGGAAATGTAAATGACTAATATTGTAGATTGCTTGTAGATTAAATGACTGGAAATGAGTTGTACATAAAGACTACAAATGAGATCGATACTACTAGTGAGCAGTATAGCTATTAAACTAGACAAAAGATGGCTTTTGTGAGGGCTGATCCTGAAAAGGATTGAGGTTGGGGGCTGACTACAGCTTCGTATGCAAATCTGGCTTGAGCAAAGTTTGTGTATTTGTTTGTTTGATTGGTTGAGTGTCCATAATCCTTCTGCATCTGCTTCTTTATATAGAGATCTGAAAGAGCATCTTGCTGAGAACAAAGAACTTGCCCGAAAGAAGCTTGGGCAGCTTGCATTGTGAAATAATATTAAAATAAGCAAGTTTGTATCTCCACCACATATCTCCACCACTTGTAATAAACTAACATTTAAAAGAACCAAGGTGGCTTCTTTCACATGTTCTCTGCAGGATTGTCTGCATGGTGTCTCCCATCTAAGTCAAATATCCATCCAAGTTCAATGTTTTGTCTCATCATCCTCCAAATGCCATATTTTACCCAAATTGTCCAAATAAGTAAAATGGTACACATTTTAGGTGCAAACACATGCTATAAGGAATAAATGAAAGGCATTGAGATTAAGTTTGTGAGGAGCTAGAAAGGTGTGGACTATAACACGATGGAGGAAGGGATACAAAGGTAGTTAAATGCCATATTTGAAAAGTTCCACAAAAAAGACCACCTAGTCGTGTGACGGTCGGCTAGGTTTGTCCCCTACAACCGGCGCTCAGAGAATTACGTTGGAAGAAATGCTATATTGGTATTTTTAACCTCAGTTGGGTCATGATGCTGGGATTATGGTCATTGCTATGATCTAGAGCATCATAGTGAAACGTTGCTGACCCAATATACGGAAGAACGTCTTTCAAGTACCTGCGGCTGAGCTAGGGTGATTTGTAATTCGTGACGCTTGGATACTTTGGAAAGGCCTTTATCTCCCATCTCATTAGAGACCACCCGATCGACATTATAGTCCAGGTCTCCTCAGTGGTAGCCAGAAGTAGACCTTTCCCCAAGAACAAATGGTGGGGGAAAATTCGTCAGGTCCACTATCGGCGTCATATTTGGGCCAAGGGGGAAGGTATAATGGCTAACCTAACCAAGAGCTCGTTGAGCATCTCGGAGGAATTGACTGAGGCAGTGGAACTAATTGTGTCACTGCCAGCCGACTGTTCATAGTCGTACACTTCTTGCTCGTCGCCTTCCGTGCCTGAGGTGGTGAACATATGTATCGTTTGGTAAGCAGACGAGACGGGACGAAACGGAATGGGACGGGACGAGACAAGACGGGATGGAACAAAAAGGGAGTAAAGATTGAAGGGAAATTTATGAGATTTCATATGGGATTTCTAATGACTAGCATGCATATACAATTTCAAAATATATATACGGAAGCAACGGAAGCATGTTATCTAATAATATCAAAGCTCTAGTCATGTAAATCCCCTTCAAGGTTCATAGGTTTATGTAAGATGCATCAAAAACATATTTATATAAGGACAAAGTTTAGGAGTAGTTTTGTACCTCTTGATCTAGATCTTAGACCAAGGATGGACCACCTCCAAGACCTTTGCTCCTTGAAGTCCTTGAGCCTAGCCTCCTTCCTTGCCTCCTCCACTTTGTTAGAATGAGTGCTCCTAGGTTCTCTTCAAGTTTCCAAAGTTGAAAACCTCTAAAGATCCTCACCCACTAGTGTAGTGAGAAGGATGAAGGAATAACCAAAAAGGGTGAGAAGATGATTAGTTAAATCACCCTTAATGGTGGCCGGCCTTTGGTGTTGAAGAGAGTGATATTTTCTTTCCTCTTTTGTTGTTTTGAACACCTAAAAACCCTAATGAAAAATATCTCTATAAAGTTCCTTTTATAGCAAAAAAGAAACAAGTCAACATTTGACCTTTCTTTCCCTCTTTCACTCTATATGGCCGGCCCCCTTAGTGATGTTTGGGCTTTGGGCTTTTATTTATTTCAAGTCATCCAATGCTTGAATAAAAGCCCAATGGGCCCAATTAAACCCGAACGTTTCTTTAAGCCCAAAACGATCTTATATCGCTTTTATGATTTCTTTAGACTTTCTAATTAATCACAACACTTAATTAATCCAATTAATTATTTCCATCATCCATTAATTAATCACTACAAGAGTGTATTGGTGAACAATCGTTTTAGGTTCTAATTAGCAAGGCAGTGAGGTGATTGGCACCAATCCAATTGATTATAGTTAATCCAATCACTTAGTGAATTAAAACTTACTTTTAATTCACCTTCTTCTTTGACGATTACATTTAATCATCTAGAAGAACTCACAAGCCATGAGTGACATCTAACCATATATCATGGCTACCCAAGCTAATGTAGAAGTTGTTCAGAGAACCTATTCAGTTGGAATTTCAATGTAATTCGATCCTTCTCTAAAACAATACTCTCAATCACATCACTAGGGTATGGATATATTATGTCAAACCCCTAATGTGATTATTTCTTCTTATATGATTCAATTGAGTCGTATAGGAACGCTTTCCTTTATTACGCTCGATACTTCGGCCGAAGATTCCCGAATCATATCTTAGAGTATTCATCCTCTTATAACGAGGATTAGAGATTCCTTGTTGAACATTCACTTGCCTTCATGACTAAGTGGCTTAACCCCAACTATGCCGTGGACACCCGCGGATGGAGTGACTTTGACATAATCAAAGATCAAGTACTTAACCACAAGACAACGATGATGCCTCAGGTCATAGGACTACTTACACTATTCCAACCATTAGAGTTACTTGCTTGACATGTGAGTAGACCTCCATGCAAGTACTCTCGTTCGATTGTGTTCAGTGAACTCATTCCCTTAATGAGCACCTACATACTTGTTGATAAGCTCATATTTATATATATTTTACATCAAATTCTCTCGTCTTTTCTTAGTTAGTTTCTTATATTTTTGAGTTATTTACTTTGTTTTTGTGTTTTATCGAATTTATCTAGCAAAGAAATTAATAATAGCTTAAGTGTATATTTTTAGTAATAAAATCGTCAAAATTGCATTGCCCACTATTTTTGGTTAATAAAAATAAGATAGTAATAATAAATAAATAAATAAATAAAAAAAAAAAAAAATATATATATATATATATATATGATGTTGAGGGAGCATGCAGAAATGAAAGGAAGACAGCTAAGATGAGGAAGGGAATAAAGGGTGGATTAAAAATAAGCAAAAGAAACGTTGGTGGGTGGATTAAAAATAAGAAAAGAAAGCTTGCTAAAGGACGGAAAGTAAGGCTCGGCATTTGGAGGTCTTGGAGGTCAGCATGGTGGAGTGACAGAAATAAATAATAGGAAGGAGTGAAGGTGCTGCCCTTTGGCAGCTGGAAACCAAAGAAAGAAATATAAAAATATAAAGGGAGAGCCTCGGTGGGAGTTAAAGAAACAAAGAAGAAATGTAAAGGGAACTTTGCGGGAGAGCATGGAACTTTAAATATAATAAGGAAAGAAGGAGAGCTGCCTTTTGGCAGCTCGAGAACTGAAAAGGAATAACCAGGAGCTGCCTTCCTGGCAGCTAGAGAGGAATGGGGAGTCGGTCTTGGGAAGCTGCCATTTGGCAGTTGACGCGAGACAAGGAGCTGCGAGGAGAGAGGCAGGCAAACAGCGTGAAGGGCCTGTGGCAGTGAGAATAGGACAGTGAGGGGGGAGTCACGGGAGGCCTGGTCAGTTTTGGAGGGCTGCCTTCCCAGTACAGGAGACAAGGCGCTGACGCAGCTGCTTGGGCAGCTGAGAGACCAAGGTTGCCTCGGGGGAGCTGGCAGACAAGGCCTGCGGAAAAAATGTGAAGGTTTGGTGCGCCTGGCAGAGCAGCACCTGGAGTCACGGAGTGAGGACGCTGCCTGGCAGCGTGTGAAGGAAGGCAGCAACAAGCAGGAGGTCAGCACGAGTCAGCACGGAGGACAGCGTTTTGCAGCACAGAAAACTGTGCGGACTGAAAAAGGCAGAGAGAGCACACCAACTGCACGGAATAGAGAGGAAGAAATTCCTCACTCGGTTTAATCCTCCAAACTCATGTTTTACTTTCTGTTTTAATTTATAAATAATGTGTAATTAATTTATTTTGGCTAGAGGTTAATTCAAAACCATGGATATATTTGTAATATGAATTGATTACCTTCAGTTGTGATTTCTGAGTTGTGATTTAATCTGCTTAACTGCTTGATTGATAACTTATTTTTGTTTGTCGATTAAGGATGCATACTTAATTTACATGCATGAATTTGATGCTAGAATATAAGTGAATTTCACCTAATCGTTATGAACTTATATTCACAAGTAGTGAAGGTCGCTTATAAACGATCGCGTTAGGTAAATTCTTGGCATAAGTTTCATGCAATTCATAGTAACAAGTGCCTCGTCAATGCTTATGATTTTCATAAAACTTAATGATTCTTGCTTGTATCTCTATTATGCAATTCATGTAGGGAACTTGTAGGGAATGTTTTGAGTTGTCGTATGCAATCATCCAACCTAATAAAAGTAGGAAAATCTGAAGGTTAATTTAAGCGGACCTAATTAACTTGGGGCGTTGAGAATTTACAATTTATTGAAAGAACAACTGAAAATCAATTTAGGTTGCATATGTGGCATGTGTGGAGAATAATCCTCTAGCCAGTCCGTCATTTATCATTTTACCTTAATTTTATGTTTTTGTCAATTTTGTAATTTATTTAAGTTTAATTTACGTTTCATAAAAAATCAATCCCCCATTTATTTTAAAGTGTTAGATTGATTAGAAATAAATTTAGTTTGTGTTTTATTGAGTCTTGAATTATTTTGAGTCTTTGGATTTGTTTTGGTTTATTTGTTAGTTTTATTTTGAGTTATTCTAGTTAAGTGTCTTGAGTCTAGTTTAGTGTTTTTAATTTTGTTTTTACGTTTTTAATTTAATTTTACTTTGGTTAGCATCCCTAGTTAATCCCCGGCCTAGAACGATCCCTACTTTATCCATATACTACAACTGTCACAAATAGGGTTTAAATTTGTGCGTTAATTTATTTTCGCATCAAATTTTTGGCGCCGTTGCCGGGGATTAACAAATTTGCTAATCCTTGTTTATGTTTTTTTTGTTTGTGTTTTATGTTATTTTATTTTCTTTTATTTGTGTTTATTTTATTTTATTTTATTTTATTTTATTTTTGGTTTGTTATGTCTTTTACTTTTGATATTTGATTTAGTTTTCTTTCTTTGCTTTTAGTTACAAATGGAGCGAGACATGGCACTTGCATCCATCCAAGCAATCAACGAAGGGAGGCCTAGGAATCACCCATAATCAGATTTGCATTCCTAATCCCTTCTCTTTACTGCTTTCATTTTGTTTTGTTTATTTAATTGTGATTTTTGTTTAGGAAGTTAAAAAAAAAATAATAATAAATAAAAAAAATTAATAATAAAAAAAAAAAAAAAAAACACAAAAATACTTATATTTATAGATATAATTAAATAAACTTTAAAAGCATAAATATTTTACAATAATGTAAAACTAATAGTTTTCATTGGTCGTTGGTAGGTGGTGCCTCGGAGGTCGACGGAGCCCCTGAAAGACGAAGCGCCAGAGTTGGATCATTCAGAGCCTCAATATTTGGTGCTGCTCCCGAGGACGAAGGCAACACAAACCTCGGGAGTAACGTCATAAACCGTTGATGATCACTCTGAATCCGCACTTCGGCCTCCTGCAGCTGATCAAGCTTCCTCTTCATGCTTGTGGAGTAATTGGTTGCGAGCATGTGCAAATCCCTGTTCTCATGCCTAAGCACTCTGACCTCCTGCCGAAGACTAGCCACTTCACCTGACGGGTTCGTGCAAGAAGGCGCTGGCCCATGTTTGATACTGAACCTGCGCATCGGACGCTGTAGGCCATAGAGTCCTGAACAGCTAGTTCGTCGGACCGCCTTGAAAGTATCCTAGTGTCTCTAGGAGTGAGCAGATTTCTGGCCACCACCGATGCGGTTGTTTCGTTCATCATCATGGAATCCCCAACTGTAAGAGGACCATTTGGGGATATGAAGGATGGCTGCCAAATGTTGGTTGGAGAAGATATATCACTATCTTCCCCAACATTCAAGTTAAGGCGACGGTCAGAGGGGCAAGACATATTTGAAGGTGTTGAGAATGAAGAGTCGGACTGATCAAGATTAAAAGAAATGCAAGGAGGAAGTGTTTACAGGAGGGAGTGTTTACAGGGGGAGCTTAAGTGTGTTGTGGAACAAAAATGAGCGTTCTTATAAGAAGAAGAAATCGTTGAGGCATTACTCAGCAGTCGAAGAGGCGCCCTCTCGCAAATCGAAGAGCCGGGCTCCTTTCTCAAAAGCCGGATTCTTTTCTCAAAAGCGGCGTCTCCGTCTCAAAAGTCGGACGCCGTTCTCAAAAGTCGGGCGTCTCTCTCAAAAGTCGGAGCGGTCAGGAATCACGAGGCGAAAAGCTTTTCCAATTTTGTCGTCACTCGTCACGCGCGCTGTCAGCTTTGCGCAAATTACGGGTGGCTTTTTCAGAAAGCGCGTGACCTGTACTGTTCATCAATCCACCGGCTGCCGACAGGGGTAAAGGAATAATTTCGGTTATGAAGAAAAGTCCTATAAACGTCTACCTTCGCTTTCAACAGCAAAGGCAAACTCTCTCAACACTTCTTCATCTCCGAAATTTTTCTCAGAAAATGCCTTTCCATCAAACCCTCTCGAGTTTCTCTGTGTTTCTCATTCCTTGGGATACCTTTGCAAATAAGTCATCAAGAGCTAGAGTATTTCATATCATGAAGGTTGAAAGCAAGAGTATCTCATATCACGCTTTCTCCCTGTCCTTTTCCTTGTCTTTGTGATAAGGAGAAAGCGGGCAATCAGCCAGCATTCGGTGTCAATCTTCCAATCTAAGAACCGACTGCCTGGAAATCCTTCCTGATTGCTTACCTAGCATTGCTTACCTAGCATTGCTCTCGAGTGCTCATCTTCAACCGCTGATGTACCTCCGAAGAAGTCGCCACATCTGCCTGGAGAACAGCCAAGGCAAGTGAAAATGTTACTTGAAGCATGTGGAGACAAGGTGCTGCTTTATCTTCAAGATCAAGTCTCATTTTCCTTGCTAAGAAGTTCCCCAGCCCAGTTCAAGCATACACCTGTGGAACGATACTTCTTCAAAAGCAAAAGTATCCCATATCATCAGAGTCAGAGGCAAAGATTTCTCATGGCATGCTTTTCCTTTACCCTTGCTCTTGGCTACGAGTCAAGGTGAAAGAAAGGACATCGGTCGGCACTTGGACAGATTGAACAAAGAAGCAGACCACCACCTATTCCTCGTGCCTACCTGCCATGCAGAAGAACAAAAAGAGAAGAATGTAGCCTGCAGACTCAATCAACCCGGCAGAAGGAGTCTGAGTTGAAACCAAGAGCTCGAGAAGCTTCAACACCACAACAAATCAAGTCTCATTTTCCTTGCTAAGAAGTTCCTGAGGCCAGTTCAAGTTCAAAGCTGTGGAAAGTCACCAAACAGGACCAATGATCACTTTTTAGTTTTATTATTATCTTTTATTTTCATTTTCAATTTTTCGTTTGTTTGTTTTTTTTCTTGCGTGCTTAACTGACTTATTTCTTTTCTTTGCAGGAACTTTTGGTTATTTCCACCCTTGAAGTTGATTGCAAAATTTTAGCTTGGGGGGTCATCGCTTGATTTTTTCTGCAAATTAGGGAAGTTTTCAGTCCTATTGCTTTATTTTGTTTCTTTATATTTATTTTATTTTTATTTGCATTTTATTATATTTTCTGACATTGGGGACAATGTCTAGTTTAAGTGTGGGGGTAAAGAGTATAAAAATGACCAAATTGAAAATTTTTATACCTTCGACTTTGAACTGATTTCATTTGTTTCCATGTTATTGCTTTGTTTTCTTAATTAGTTTTGTTTTATTTAAAAAAAAAAAAAAAATCTGAAAATTTAAAAAAAATCCAAAAATATTTCCTTGTTTTCCTTATTGTTTTGAATTAGATTTTTGTTAGTTTCCCGACCCAATGATATAATTGGATCAAATTTGAATCATGATTATCAAGAACTTAGTTAACATGTGTTGTGTGAAATTCCTTATTCTTGTGTTAGTTTGTACATATTTGATCATCTTTGAAAAACTAAACGCACATAGCCTTGTTGATGTGAAATTAAAGCATGATTTAAAGCTCCATATGTGAATTTAGTGACCATATACATCCTATGTGAGTTTTTGAGCCTATTGAAAGTGTGTGCATTTTTCATACACTCCTATTTTTTTCATGTGTGATGAACTTATGTGAGATATTCTCTAGAACTTGCATAACGATCTTTCGAAATATTTGTCATTGATTGCATGAACTTGAAAATGATAGAGGCATTAGGTTTACCACCATGGCCCAAATAACCTTGTTTCCCAAAGAAAAATGATATCATTAGATTGCCAATTTGAGCCGTATTTGTGAGCCTTTTATTTCTTATCACCAGATATGTCTACCCTTATGCCTGAAATAAATATTTTTCCTTACCCTTTCCAAGCGAGCAATGCAAGATTGTCTTATGTGAAGTGTTTGTGAAGTACTTTGAGGGTGTTTGGCAAAAGAATAAGTGTGGGGGTATTTCATGTTTGTATTTGCTAAAAAAAAAAAAAAAAAAAAAAAAAAAGAAGAAAAAAGAAAAGAAAAAAAAAAAAAGGAAAATTGTATACAAAGAAAATAAAAAGTTTTTAAAGTTTCAGTATTTAGGGTGTGGTTGGAATTGTCTGAAGAATCGTTGGAGAGCTTGAGTTCTTATAAATCTAAAGAAAAGAATTGCTTGTAATGTAGCTTGGAACTTTTGTTTTCCTATTCTTTCGTTTCAATAACTCTCGCCCTAAGCCTCATTACATCCAATAAAAGTCCTCTTGATTTAAGTTTTGCAATTATGACTGTGGAGAAGTGATCTTTATGCAAGCTTATGGTAGAAATTTCACATTTGATTCTTTGAGCGAAACACATTAAAACTAAACACATGTGTGATTGAGTGTGTATCCAGTGAGAAGGTCGCTAGTTTGCATATGGTGATTTTAAAATAAAAATTTGAAATTGCATTAGCATGGCTATCTCACACACTACACTTCAAGGATGTTTCAAAGATTACTGCTAATATTTGAATAAGGAAAATGAACTTGGATTAGTTTGTTTGGTGCTAGCTACGGTTCTTAATGATTTGTGTTCTCGAATGAAATTCTATAAGGGTCACATAGAGGGAAACTAATGTTTTTCTTGTTATTACTTTTTCATGTTTTCGTTGTTTTGCTCGAGGACTAGCAAAAGCTAAGTGTGGGGGTATTTGATAAGCTCATATTTATATATATTTTACATCAAATTCTCTCGTCTTTTCTTAGTTAGTTTCTTATATTTTTGAGTTATTTACTTTGTTTTTGTGTTTTATCGAATTTATCTAGCAAAGAAATTAATAATAGCTTAAGTGTATATTTTTAGTAATAAAATCGTCAAAATTGCATTGCCCACTATTTTTGGTTAATAAAAATAAGATAGTAATAATAAATAAATAAATAAAAAAAAATATATATATATATATATATATATATATATGATGTTGAGGGAGCATGCAGAAATGAAAGGAAGACAGCTAAGATGAGGAAGGGAATAAAGGGTGGATTAAAAATAAGCAAAAGAAACGTTGGTGGGTGGATTAAAAATAAGAAAAGAAAGCTTGCTAAAGGACGGAAAGTAAGGCTCGGCATTTGGAGGTCTTGGAGGTCAGCATGGTGGAGTGACAGAAATAAATAATAGGAAGGAGTGAAGGTGCTGCCCTTTGGCAGCTGGAAACCAAAGAAAGAAATATAAAAATATAAAGGGAGAGCCTCGGTGGGAGTTAAAGAAACAAAGAAGAAATGTAAAGGGAACTTTGCGGGAGAGCATGGAACTTTAAATATAATAAGGAAAGAAGGAGAGCTGCCTTTTGGCAGCTCGAGAACTGAAAAGGAATAACCAGGAGCTGCCTTCCTGGCAGCTAGAGAGGAAGGGGGAGTCGGTCTTGGGAAGCTGCCATTTGGCAGTTGACGCGAGACAAGGAGCTGCGAGGAGAGAGGCAGGCAAACAGCGTGAAGGGCCTGTGGCAGTGAGAATAGGACAGTGAGGGGGGAGTCACGGGAGGCCTGGTCAGTTTTGGAGGGCTGCCTTCCCAGTACAGGAGACAAGGCGCTGACGCAGCTGCTTGGGCAGCTGAGAGACCAAGGTTGCCTCGGGGGAGCTGGCAGACAAGGCCTGCGGAAAAAATGTGAAGGTTTGGTGCGCCTGGCAGAGCAGCACCTGGAGTCACGGAGTGAGGACGCTGCCTGGCAGCGTGTGAAGGAAGGCAGCAACAAGCAGGAGGTCAGCACGAGTCAGCACGGAGGACAGCGTTCTGCAGCACAGAAAACTGTGCGGACTGAAAAAGGCAGAGAGAGCACACCAACTGCACGGAATAGAGAGGAAGAAATTCCTCACTCGGTTTAATCCTCCAAACTCATGTTTTACTTTCTGTTTTAATTTATAAATAATGTGTAATTAATTTATTTTGGCTAGAGGTTAATTCAAAACCATGGATATATTTGTAATATGAATTGATTACCTTCAGTTGTGATTTCTGAGTTGTGATTTAATCTGCTTAACTGCTTGATTGATAACTTATTTTTGTTTGTCGATTAAGGATGCATACTTAATTTACATGCATGAATTTGATGCTAGAATATAAGTGAATTTCACCTAATCGTTATGAACTTATATTCACAAGTAGTGAAGGTCGCTTATAAACGATCGCGTTAGGTAAATTCTTGGCATAAGTTTCATGCAATTCATAGTAACAAGTGCCTCGTCAATGCTTATGATTTTCATAAAACTTAATGATTCTTGCTTGTATCTCTATTATGCAATTCATGTAGGGAACTTGTAGGGAATGTTTTGAGTTGTCGTATGCAATCATCCAACCTAATAAAAGTAGGAAAATCTGAAGGTTAATTTAAGCGGACCTAATTAACTTGGGGCGTTGAGAATTTACAATTTATTGAAAGAACAACTGAAAATCAATTTAGGTTGCATATGTGGCATGTGTGGAGAATAATCCTCTAGCCAGTCCGTCATTTATCATTTTACCTTAATTTTATGTTTTTGTCAATTTTGTAATTTATTTAAGTTTAATTTACGTTTCATAAAAAATCAATCCCCCATTTATTTTAAAGTGTTAGATTGATTAGAAATAAATTTAGTTTGTGTTTTATTGAGTCTTGAATTATTTTGAGTCTTTGGATTTGTTTTGGTTTATTTGTTAGTTTTATTTTGAGTTATTCTAGTTAAGTGTCTTGAGTCTAGTTTAGTGTTTTTAATTTTGTTTTTACGTTTTTAATTTAATTTTACTTTGGTTAGCATCCCTAGTTAATCCCCGGCCTAGAACGATCCCTACTTTATCCATATACTACAACTGTCACAAATAGGGTTTAAATTTGTGCGTTAATTTATTTTCGCATCAAATTTTTGGCGCCGTTGCCGGGGATTAACAAATTTGCTAATCCTTGTTTATGTTTTTTTTGTTTGTGTTTTATGTTATTTTATTTTCTTTTATTTGTGTTTATTTTATTTTATTTTATTTTATTTTATTTTTGGTTTGTTATGTCTTTTACTTTTGATATTTGATTTAGTTTTCTTTCTTTGCTTTTAGTTACAAATGGAGCGAGACATGGCACTTGCATCCATCCAAGCAATCAACGAAGGGAGGCCTAGGAATCACCCATAATCAGATTTGCATTCCTAATCCCTTCTCTTTACTGCTTTCATTTTGTTTTGTTTATTTAATTGTGATTTTTGTTTAGGAAGTTAAAAAAAAAAAAATAATAAATAAAAAAAATTAATAATAAAAAAAAAAAAAACACAAAAATACTTATATTTATAGATATAATTAAATAAACTTTAAAAGCATAAATATTTTACAATAATGTAAAACTAATAGTTTTCATTGGTCGTTGGTAGGTGGTGCCTCGGAGGTCGACGGAGCCCCTGAAAGACGAAGCGCCAGAGTTGGATCATTCAGAGCCTCAATATTTGGTGCTGCTCCCGAGGACGAAGGCAACACAAACCTCGGGAGTAACGTCATAAACCGTTGATGATCACTCTGAATCCGCACTTCGGCCTCCTGCAGCTGATCAAGCTTCCTCTTCATGCTTGTGGAGTAATTGGTTGCGAGCATGTGCAAATCCCTGTTCTCATGCCTAAGCACTCTGACCTCCTGCCGAAGACTAGCCACTTCAGCCATCAACGACTCCACCTGACGGGTTCGTGCAAGAAGGCGCTGGCCCATGTTTGATACTGAACCTGCGCATCGGACGCTGTAGGCCATAGAGTCCTGAACAGCTAGTTCGTCGGACCGCCTTGAAAGTATCCTAGTGTCTCTAGGAGTGAGCAGATTTCTGGCCACCACCGATGCGGTTGTTTCGTTCATCATCATGGAATCCCCAACTGTAAGAGGACCATTTGGGGATATGAAGGATGGCTGCCAAATGTTGGTTGGAGAAGATATATCACTATCTTCCCCAACATTCAAGTTAAGGCGACGGTCAGAGGGGCAAGACATATTTGAAGGTGTTGAGAATGAAGAGTCGGACTGATCAAGATTAAAAGAAATGCAAGGAGGAAGTGTTTACAGGAGGGAGTGTTTACAGGGGGAGCTTAAGTGTGTTGTGGAACAAAAATGAGCGTTCTTATAAGAAGAAGAAATCGTTGAGGCATTACTCAGCAGTCGAAGAGGCGCCCTCTCGCAAATCGAAGAGCCGGGCACCTTTCTCAAAAGCCGGATTCTTTTCTCAAAAGCGGCGTCTCCGTCTCAAAAGTCGGACGCCGTTCTCAAAAGTCGGGCGTCTCTCTCAAAAGTCGGAGCGGTCAGGAATCACGAGGCGAAAAGCTTTTCCAATTTTGTCGTCACTCGTCACGCGCGCTGTCAGCTTTGCGCAAATTACGGGTGGCTTTTTCAGAAAGCGCGTGACCTGTACTGTTCATCAATCCACCGGCTGCCGACAGGGGTAAAGGAATAATTTCGGTTATGAAGAAAAGTCCTATAAACGTCTACCTTCGCTTTCAACAGCAAAGGCAAACTCTCTCAACACTTCTTCATCTCCGAAATTTTTCTCAGAAAATGCCTTTCCATCAAACCCTCTCGAGTTTCTCTGTGTTTCTCATTCCTTGGGATACCTTTGCAAATAAGTCATCAAGAGCTAGAGTATTTCATATCATGAAGGTTGAAAGCAAGAGTATCTCATATCACGCTTTCTCCCTGTCCTTTTCCTTGTCTTTGTGATAAGGAGAAAGCGGGCAATCAGCCAGCATTCGGTGTCAATCTTCCAATCTAAGAACCGACTGCCTGGAAATCCTTCCTGATTGCTTACCTAGCATTGCTTACCTAGCATTGCTCTCGAGTGCTCATCTTCAACCGCTGATGTACCTCCGAAGAAGTCGCCACATCTGCCTGGAGAACAGCCAAGGCAAGTGAAAATGTTACTTGAAGCATGTGGAGACAAGGTGCTGCTTTATCTTCAAGATCAAGTCTCATTTTCCTTGCTAAGAAGTTCCCCAGCCCAGTTCAAGCATACACCTGTGGAACGATACTTCTTCAAAAGCAAAAGTATCCCATATCATCAGAGTCAGAGGCAAAGATTTCTCATGGCATGCTTTTCCTTTACCCTTGCTCTTGGCTACGAGTCAAGGTGAAAGAAAGGACATCGGTCGGCACTTGGACAGATTGAACAAAGAAGCAGACCACCACCTATTCCTCGTGCCTACCTGCCATGCAGAAGAACAAAAAGAGAAGAATGTAGCCTGCAGACTCAATCAACCCGGCAGAAGGAGTCTGAGTTGAAACCAAGAGCTCGAGAAGCTTCAACACCACAACAAATCAAGTCTCATTTTCCTTGCTAAGAAGTTCCTGAAGCCAGTTCAAGTTCAAAGCTGTGGAAAGTCACCAAACAGGACCAATGATCACTTTTTAGTTTTATTATTATCTTTTATTTTCATTTTCAATTTTTCGTTTGTTTGTTTTTTTTCTTGCGTGCTTAACTGACTTATTTCTTTTCTTTGCAGGAACTTTTGGTTATTTCCACCCTTGAAGTTGATTGCAAAATTTTAGCTTGGGGGGTCATCGCTTGATTTTTTCTGCAAATTAGGGAAGTTTTCAGTCCTATTGCTTTATTTTGTTTCTTTATATTTATTTTATTTTTATTTGCATTTTATTATATTTTCTGACATTGGGGACAATGTCTAGTTTAAGTGTGGGGGTAAAGAGTATAAAAATGACCAAATTGAAAATTTTTATACCTTCGACTTTGAACTGATTTCATTTGTTTCCATGTTATTGCTTTGTTTTCTTAATTAGTTTTGTTTTATTTAAAAAAAAAAAAAAATCTGAAAATTTAAAAAAAATCCAAAAATATTTCCTTGTTTTCCTTATTGTTTTGAATTAGATTTTTGTTAGTTTCCCGACCCAATGATATAATTGGATCAAATTTGAATCATGATTATCAAGAACTTAGTTAACATGTGTTGTGTGAAATTCCTTATTCTTGTGTTAGTTTGTACATATTTGATCATCTTTGAAAAACTAAACGCACATAGCCTTGTTGATGTGAAATTAAAGCATGATTTAAAGCTCCATATGTGAATTTAGTGACCATATACATCCTATGTGAGTTTTTGAGCCTATTGAAAGTGTGTGCATTTTTCATACACTCCTATTTTTTTCATGTGTGATGAACTTATGTGAGATATTCTCTAGAACTTGCATAACGATCTTTCGAAATATTTGTCATTGATTGCATGAACTTGAAAATGATAGAGGCATTAGGTTTACCACCATGGCCCAAATAACCTTGTTTCCCAAAGAAAAATGATATCATTAGATTGCCAATTTGAGCCGTATTTGTGAGCCTTTTATTTCTTATCACCAGATATGTCTACCCTTATGCCTGAAATAAATATTTTTCCTTACCCTTTCCAAGCGAGCAATGCAAGATTGTCTTATGTGAAGTGTTTGTGAAGTACTTTGAGGGTGTTTGGCAAAAGAATAAGTGTGGGGGTATTTCATGTTTGTATTTGCTAAAAAAAAAAAAAAAAAAAAAAAAAAAAGAAGAAAAAAGAAAAGAAAAAAAAAAAGGAAAATTGTATACAAAGAAAATAAAAAGTTTTTAAAGTTTCAGTATTTAGGGTGTGGTTGGAATTGTCTGAAGAATCGTTGGAGAGCTTGAGTTCTTATAAATCTAAAGAAAAGAATTGCTTGTAATGTAGCTTGGAACTTTTGTTTTCCTATTCTTTCGTTTCAATAACTCTCGCCCTAAGCCTCATTACATCCAATAAAAGTCCTCTTGATTTAAGTTTTGCAATTATGACTGTGGAGAAGTGATCTTTATGCAAGCTTATGGTAGAAATTTCACATTTGATTCTTTGAGCGAAACACATTAAAACTAAACACATGTGTGATTGAGTGTGTATCCAGTGAGAAGGTCGCTAGTTTGCATATGGTGATTTTAAAATAAAAATTTGAAATTGCATTAGCATGGCTATCTCACACACTACACTTCAAGGATGTTTCAAAGATTACTGCTAATATTTGAATAAGGAAAATGAACTTGGATTAGTTTGTTTGGTGCTAGCTACGGTTCTTAATGATTTGTGTTCTCGAATGAAATTCTATAAGGGTCACATAGAGGGAAACTAATGTTTTTCTTGTTATTACTTTTTCATGTTTTCGTTGTTTTGCTCGAGGACTAGCAAAAGCTAAGTGTGGGGGTATTTGATAAGCTCATATTTATATATATTTTACATCAAATTCTCTCGTCTTTTCTTAGTTAGTTTCTTATATTTTTGAGTTATTTACTTTGTTTTTGTGTTTTATCGAATTTATCTAGCAAAGAAATTAATAATAGCTTAAGTGTATATTTTTAGTAATAAAATCGTCAAAATTGCATTGCCCACTATTTTTGGTTAATAAAAATAAGATAGTAATAATAAATAAATAAAAAAAAAAAATATATATATATATATATATATATATATATGATGTTGAGGGAGCATGCAGAAATGAAAGGAAGACAGCTAAGATGAGGAAGGGAATAAAGGGTGGATTAAAAATAAGCAAAAGAAACGTTGGTGGGTGGATTAAAAATAAGAAAAGAAAGCTTGCTAAAGGACGGAAAGTAAGGCTCGGCATTTGGAGGTCTTGGAGGTCAGCATGGTGGAGTGACAGAAATAAATAATAGGAAGGAGTGAAGGTGCTGCCCTTTGGCAGCTGGAAACCAAAGAAAGAAATATAAAAATATAAAGGGAGAGCCTCGGTGGGAGTTAAAGAAACAAAGAAGAAATGTAAAGGGAACTTTGCGGGAGAGCATGGAACTTTAAATATAATAAGGAAAGAAGGAGAGCTGCCTTTTGGCAGCTCGAGAACTGAAAAGGAATAACCAGGAGCTGCCTTCCTGGCAGCTAGAGAGGAAGGGGGAGTCGGTCTTGGGAAGCTGCCATTTGGCAGTTGACGCGAGACAAGGAGCTGCGAGGAGAGAGGCAGGCAAACAGCGTGAAGGGCCTGTGGCAGTGAGAATAGGACAGTGAGGGGGGAGTCACGGGAGGCCTGGTCAGTTTTGGAGGGCTGCCTTCCCAGTACAGGAGACAAGGCGCTGACGCAGCTGCTTGGGCAGCTGAGAGACCAAGGTTGCCTCGGGGGAGCTGGCAGACAAGGCCTGCGGAAAAAATGTGAAGGTTTGGTGCGCCTGGCAGAGCAGCACCTGGAGTCACGGAGTGAGGACGCTGCCTGGCAGCGTGTGAAGGAAGGCAGCAACAAGCAGGAGGTCAGCACGAGTCAGCACGGAGGACAGCGTTCTGCAGCACAGAAAACTGTGCGGACTGAAAAAGGCAGAGAGAGCACACCAACTGCACGGAATAGAGAGGAAGAAATTCCTCACTCGGTTTAATCCTCCAAACTCATGTTTTACTTTCTGTTTTAATTTATAAATAATGTGTAATTAATTTATTTTGGCTAGAGGTTAATTCAAAACCATGGATATATTTGTAATATGAATTGATTACCTTCAGTTGTGATTTCTGAGTTGTGATTTAATCTGCTTAACTGCTTGATTGATAACTTATTTTTGTTTGTCGATTAAGGATGCATACTTAATTTACATGCATGAATTTGATGCTAGAATATAAGTGAATTTCACCTAATCGTTATGAACTTATATTCACAAGTAGTGAAGGTCGCTTATAAACGATCGCGTTAGGTAAATTCTTGGCATAAGTTTCATGCAATTCATAGTAACAAGTGCCTCGTCAATGCTTATGATTTTCATAAAACTTAATGATTCTTGCTTGTATCTCTATTATGCAATTCATGTAGGGAACTTGTAGGGAATGTTTTGGGTTGTCGTATGCAATCATCCAACCTAATAAAAGTAGGAAAATCTGAAGGTTAATTTAAGCGGACCTAATTAACTTGGGGCGTTGAGAATTTACAATTTATTGAAAGAACAACTGAAAATCAATTTAGGTTGCATATGTGGCATGTGTGGAGAATAATCCTCTAGCCAGTCCGTCATTTATCATTTTACCTTAATTTTATGTTTTTGTCAATTTTGTAATTTATTTAAGTTTAATTTACGTTTCATAAAAAATCAATCCCCCATTTATTTTAAAGTGTTAGATTTATTAGAAATAAATTTAGTTTGTGTTTTATTGAGTCTTGAATTATTTTGAGTCTTTGGATTTGTTTTGGTTTATTTGTTAGTTTTATTTTGAGTTATTCTAGTTAAGTGTCTTGAGTCTAGTTTAGTGTTTTTAATTTTGTTTTTACGTTTTTAATTTACTTTTACTTTGGTTAGCATCCCTAGTTAATCCCCGGCCTAGAACGATCCCTACTTTATCCATATACTACAACTGTCACAAATAGGGTTTAAATTTGTGCGTTAATTTATTTTCGCATCACTTGTCTTAGTGTCACTACACAAATGGGATGAGACTTTCCATCCTTCTAATTGAAGCGGACATAGTATGTACCGGTCTATGCATTGTCAGTATCCCTCCGACAATCCTATGACCAAGAACCTTTTGGACATGATGGTTATGTGAAGAAGGTCTCTGTAGTCTAACATCATTAGATTACTTCTTCAATCGATTCATTGTCCATGGATTCACCATTTAGGACATATATCGTTTATAGAGATAGTCCTAAATAGTATCTTTGCCATTTGATGTATAAGAGTCATCTATACATCCATTTATTATCCTGAAAGGTTTCTTCCAAAGATTGACTTTCAGGGCATATTTCCAACAAAGATGCCCTCAGATGGAAACAAGGAGGAAGAATAAGGAGACGGAGAGGTTGTAATTTTGTGTCCCACGGATGTGGAACGAGTTGTTACAGGGGGTGAGGTGGAACAAAAATTCACCCAAAACTCGTCTCGTGGAACAACGCGTTCCACCCGCTTCAGGCACACCAAACGTAGGACGGAACGCCTCGTCCCACTCCGTTCCATCCCGTCCCATATACCAAATGGCACCATAATGCACACGCTAGGGTATCTACAAGTAGTGCCACTATCTTAGAATTGAAAAAAGGGGGAATCATCACAAATTAAGGTACAAGCGCTCATACCTAATGCTCACTTGAAGCAAATTTATGCTCAGTAAGGTGACCAATTATGAGGCTACGTGACCTAATCATCGTCATGACTTACCTAATTAGTCATTAAAGGTATTGAAGTTATTACTGCCAGCATGAAAGCACACTGGCGGGTGCCAGAGGTGAAGACTACTTTCGATAAAGTTAGCAAAAGTAGTAACCCGATTTCTCTAATTTACGAGATAAAAAGGGCATAAGAAGAAGAAGAAATCTACCTGGAAGAACAACATCATGGTAAGAAATCTTGGGAAAACAACACTTCAGGTCACCGAAAAACTTGTGGAAGAAAATCGGCAGAGTTTCAATATAAGTGTGGGATGAGAAGAGCTAATCAAGGCAAAGGTTTATATAACCCTGTGGGTAAGATCTTAGTTGTAGATGGCGGGATGTCTAGACATTGAGATGGTGACGTGTGGCAATTCATTTACTATTATGACGTGAAAAGGCGTGAAGGGATAGTACGGCACCTGAGGCACCACCTAACCATTGCATCCTCAATGAATGGACGCCTCGATCATTCAGCAAGCCTGACAGGAGCACTCACGTGGGGGACTCAAACGTCTCCTGATTGTTACCCCTAGACGAGTCGACCGACTACCATAGCCCCGAGCACAACTTAAACTACCAACCGACTGCTGCAACTCCATGTCCAAGATAAAGACCCTTGATCAAAGAGTTGGGGGACTTGTTAACACTAGGCCCATTTAGGCCCACCCATTAATAAAAGACCAAGGAAATAACAAGAAGCCCAAGGCCTAAAGAGTTCAAAGAGGGCCGACCCGAGTGCTTAGGTCGACCGAGACAAAAGAAAGACTACTTGACCACGTGGGTGAGCAAACAACTTTATGGCATGCCTTCAAGGGTGGAACTACTAAAGTGCTACTCTGACCATTTAGCAACATGCAGATGATAACAGATACCTAGGATTGGACATAAGGGCAATCAAGATAGTGCTAGGCAAGGTAGGGCAGAGTACCCGAGGTCCAAGCGGGACCTTAAAACACGTCTCATCTAACTGCTAGAACGTCACTTTGTTGACGAAGGCCTGGTCGAATAGGTGGAAAGTTGTTGGTAAGTTAGTACAAGTGTTTGGCACATTAAATGCCAGTTTGGAAGGCCTCAAGAGAGGGATGCCTATATAAAGGGGTACATACCTCCATTATGGAGGTTTAACGCATGAGATAGAATAGAGTGAAAGTATGAGCCGAGCACTATTTGGCCTTGAAATCTATATATAAGAGAAACACGGTGGATATAGCCATGTTTTGAGGGGTGTACCACTTACATCTTTGAGCTCATTTAATTTCAGCCAATCTCTTGAACCCATCTAGAGTCATTTAATTAAGTTTGTTAACCTTACAATTTTGAGCGTTAACAAGACCTTCTAGTCAATCTTCATCACAAATGGTACCCGATCAGAGTTGACCATTGCAAATAGCAGACATATTTACAAACTTACAATGTACTGCTAGTAGCATCCATCCCAATTACCAGTCAGCTCTTGTTTCCAGTTATGATCCCTTTCAAATAATTCCTCAGTCATCTACCTAGCCACCAGTTGGCTACAAGAGAACATTTCCCTCCTCAGTCAAAAGTATCACCCACTTTTCATTACTCAACCTTGTTTTAATCCGTTATAAAACTCTTCTCACATTGCCAAAGCGTACTTTCCTCCAAATACCCATTTCATTCCTCCACACCTAGAAAAGCCACAACTTTTACAAAGATATTTTATTTGAGACTGATTCCCTAGTTATTAAACCTATCAAAGATAGGAATAATCCAAATAAAGTCCTCTACCATTTTCTTTATATTCAGAAAATAATCGGTCAATCAGATTGGGGAAATCATCCACACTCCCTAAAAACACTCGAGTGAAAAATCCAATATAGTTATTATGATTACATTGATGCATGGTATAATAATTTCCTGCATCAGACAAAACATTTTAGTCACTCCTGGTTCATTAACTTTGACAACAAATTTCGAAATCCTTTCCCAACATGGCTCGGTTACTGGTGAGAAAAACATGGACCATCCATTGATTTATTCCCTCAGCCTCAAAATTTAAAAACCATGTTTCTTCAGTATATAAAGTCAAAATAGAAGATTCAATTCTCCCTTCTCTCTTACATTTTGTTGCTAAGTACGATGTCCCATGGATTCTGAAATGGTATTACAATGCCGGATGGGATTCTATGGATCTTATGCGTCAAATTATAGCCAAATGGTGGGATAAATTCAAGCATGACAAAATCATTGAGCAAGTCAATACCGAGTTTCCTGCAGTCAAACCCCTCCAGCAGAGACCCACTACCTCAGCATCCTCTACTTCTTCCATCTCAGTCGAAGGTAAATACAAGTCAGAACTTGAACAATTAGCCAAACTGTTACTACACCAAGCCTCTCAAATGAGAGGAAATGATGAAGACAGAACTTGAACAATTAGCCAAACAGTTACTACACCAAGCCTTTCAAATGAGAGTAAATGATGAAGATAATGAAGATGAAAATAGATATCTCCTATCATGCATCTTCCTTTAGTCAAAAGACCAGTCCGCCTCCTAAAAGTTACAATGGGCTTACTATCAAGATGCTCAGGATCCTTACGATATTAATGAAGAGTAAAAATCCAGTCATTTGAAGATAATTATTAGCGATTACTATTCATTGAAGACAAAAGATAACTATTAATCTGACAAGTTACTATTCATCTAGAATGCTTGTCACTGTCAATTATCATTCGGCATGCAAAGTCAACAGTAAATTTAACTATTAAGTATAGTCCCTACTCACGTGTGCTCCGACGGTAATATTTTTAGACAAAATACTATTCACCCGTGGTCCAGCAGTAGCTCCCGAAATCTTATTAAGGGCAATTACTGTTCATTAAGGGCAGATACTGTTCATGAGGTGGATTAAATAGTGGATTGCCAGGGGGAAGGGCTCCAAGGGTGGAGTTGCTCTAAGAGAGGGACTCCGAAGCCTCAGTCATCAGTTTTTGAATTTAAATTTTTTATTTTCAGCTTTAATATAAGCTTCTCTTAGTTCTACTTGTGTTCAAGAGAAATTAGTATCAAGCACTGACATGAATTTCATTTTATTTGCTGCGAGTCTTCATTAAAACCTCTCAGTAAAGGTTTCTGTAAATTTGATTTATTTTCAGTATTTATGCATTATTTCAATTTAATATATATATATATATATATATATATATATATAAAATATATATTCATATGCTTCTAAGGTTATTATTTTGACCGAAGGGAAAGATGAAAAATTAGGAACAAATTAATAAATCATATATTAGTTTCATTTGCTAGCAAAACTTTAACCTCTTGATCGATTTCTTTCAAGAGTTTATCAACTATTTCCTATTGTACAAGCTTATTCATTAGATCATGACTATTCTAATCACAAACCCCTTCCTAAAAAAAAAGTACAAGGTTGAGATGGAGTTGGTATGCATACTGATAAGTGAATTTTATATTATATATTTAACCCTATTCTTAGTATATTTTAGTTCATATTTTGGACGAAATTTGATACTTTGAACGAAATTTGATACTTTGAATTGTATTTCTAATATAGGACTTTCGACTTCCTCTGGAGCAAAACGTGGTCAAATTGATGAATTTTGGAGTAATTCCAGTTGGAGGACGTTCGTGAGTCACTTGGCTTGATTGTATCAAAATATTAGATTCTTCCATCAAGCGGTTATTTTCTGGCAATAAAATAAAGGAGCAATGCGCAGTGCTGTGACGTTTTGAGCTTGAATTGAGTTTTTGGAGCCCAAAATGACCTCGGATGGATTCGTGGTCTTCTAGAGATGTGTTCAGAACGTCTTGATCTTCAAAACAAGCTATCATGGACTGGATTTGGAGGATATCTGAGACTAAAACATGGCTGTACAGTTACCTGGTAGATTCTCCTAGTTTAATTAACACTTTATTTTCTAAGCTATTTTATTATTATTTAGTTTCCTAGTTGGAACAAGAGATCTATGTCTTAGGGTTTGTGAAATGGCTTAGCAAATATATTGCTTTGGCGTCTACAGTTTTTGGGGACGCTTATTATTATTCAACTTCAGACTTGGCTAGGGTTCTGGGAGATTTTCTACTTTAAGCTCATTCCTTTTATTTTTAATAATATTTTTTATTTCAACTATGAATATGCGTAACTAATTCCTCTTGCTAGGGCGAAGCCTTGAGCCTTAGCATGAATATGTAATTTTTATTAAATTGCTTATGATTGATTGCATGCACACTTTGAATTATTGACCACTGTTTTAAACTATCTAATTGTCTTGATGACTGGCCACCATTAGGATGTTTAGACAAGTAATTGGATGCAATTCGGTCGGAATATCACCGTAGGATTGAGTATTACTTCTTGTGATTGATAATTGTAATTTCATCTAAGGCGAATATCACGCTCTTAGGGGTTGCATGGTTTTTCAAAAGGTTTTCATAGAATTTAATGAGTCTTACATGTCACAACCTGTCCTGAAATAAATTTTTCGATGGTGTGAATTGTCTAAAATACCCTTGGACGTTGAGATGTATTTGTGTGATATGTTTTTGGTTGTGGTCCAATTCTTAATTTTCCTAGACTTTTGGAACTATTTAGGATTTAGGTTTTATTTTCTTTTGTTTTTGGTTGGCTGCAAACTGGACCACACACACTCACACACCCATACCCATCCCGTTGACTCTCTCTCTCTCCTTCTGTCGGCTTCCATCCATTGTCCGTACAAGTTGTACGGTCACCCTTTGAACTCAGCTCTCAAACCAAGGATCGACGTCGAGGAGGTTGCTTTTGTGTTCCTTGTGAGCTCAGGAACACATCCATACCTTTAGTTTGACGTGAGAACTCGTAAAACCCGAGAACCTAGAATCCCAGATTTTGAGTACTGTTCATGCACTCATAATCGTGAAGTTTTCAAGGAGTTTTAAGGTTATAGGGAGCCTTAAAACATCTTCACGAAGCTCGGGGAGTAATTTTGAAGTGATTTGGACGTCGGGAAGCCCAGGTTTAGCGAGTTGCAGGTTTAGTCGGAATATCGAAGATTTTTCAGGCGACTTTCTATTGGTTTTAGGTCCCCAAAGTGGTATGAATATGTTCTTCTCATCTTAAGCTTTAATTTGGTATAGATTTCGTGAATTTTGGTTGAAAATCGAAGAAGATATGAAGGTTTGATTATTTTTCTAGAAACCGGCGCCGGTGACAATCTCCGGCGATCTAAGGAAGACGAAGGGGAATATTATGTCAAGTCTGACAGAATATTCTAACGGCGTCAGGTAACGCCGTTAATTTCTGTTAAGGTTTGATGCGAAAATTAACTTAACGCACAAATTTAAACCCTATTTGTGACAATTGTAGTAATGATGTAAGTAGGGATCGTTCTAACCGGGGATTAACTAGGGATGCTAACCAAAGTAAAATTAAATTAAAAACGTAAAAACAAAATTTAAAACACTAAACTAGAATCAAAATACTTAACTAGAATCACTCAAAATAAAACTAACAAATAAACTAAAACAAATCAAAAGACTCAAAATAATTCAGGATTCAAGAAAACACAAACTAAATTGATTTCTAACAAATCTAACACTTTAAAATAAATGGGGGATTGATTTTTGATGAAATTGAACTTAAAACAGAAACTTAAAAACAAACTTCAAAGAAAATATATTTTATAGAATTAAAATGATGAGACGTTAGTTAGAGGGGTCCTTATCCACACATGAACATATGCATATAATTTGATTCCCAGTTATGATTTCAACAAACGAATAAATGACAACGCTCCAAGTTAATTAGGTCCGCTTAAATTAACCTTCAGATTTTCCACAAGTTATTGGGTTGGATGATTGCATACGACAACCCAAAACATTCCCTACAAGTTCCCTACATGAATTGCATAATAGAGAAACACGCAAGAATCATTAAGTTCTATGAAAATCATAAACATCGACTAGGCATTCATAACTATGGAATACGCATGTTAATCCAACCTAGGGTTTACTAAACACAATCGTGACTAGCGATTTTTACTACTCATGAATATAAGTTCATAACGATTAGGTGAAATTCCCTTATATCCTAGCATCAAGTCTAAGCATGTAAATTAAGTGTCGACCCTCAACCCACATACATAAACAAGTTCTTAATCAACACAGAAAAGTAAACCACATCCAACATTCAAGAATTCATAACTGGAGTAAATCAAATCATAATAAACATTTATCCATGGTTTCAAATTCCCCTCTAACTAAACAGAAATTAATTACACATGTTTAATATAATTGAAAAGCAAATTAAATTAAACATGAGTTTAAGAAAAATAAAACCAAATGAGGATGTTCTCTGCTGTGCTACTGTCTTCGTCCGCGCAGTTCCCTCCTGATCTCCCACGTCTCCCTCTCTGTCTGTCCTTCGTGCTGCCCAAGTCAGCACTGCCGTCCTCACCGTCCTTCGAGCTGCCCAAATCAGCACTGCCGTCCTCACCCTTCAGTCCTCTCTCTCCTCTCGCTGTCTCAAGGCAGCGCTCCTGTTGCGTCCTTTGCTGTGCTCTCCCTGCTAAGGCAGCGCCCCCTTGCTCCTTCTTCTTATCCCGTGCGCCTGTCCTCCACGTCTCCTCTGACTTCCCTCGCTTCTCCTGCTTTCCACCTTGCACGCCCTGTCTTCCTTTGCCAACTGCCTTTATTCTTTTTGCGCCAGCCTTCTGCTGTGCTTTCCACGCTGCCAAGGGCAGCTTCTTCTTTTTTTTTTTTATTCTTTTCCTCCTCTTATTTCCGCCTGCTGCCCCTTTTTGACCTGCCTTCCATTTCTTTTATTTCTGCCGTCCAGCTTTCCACTCACTTCCTGCACTGCTTTCCGTCCCATTTCTCTTTATTTTCCACTGATCTTCCACTCATCTTGCATTTGCTGTCCACATGTGCTTTGTTCCTTTTCTCATGTTACATCCCCGCAAATACCCTGTAACATTTCTATTTTAAAGCAGGGGGAAGATAATTATGAAATATGAATTGAATTCATAATAGTTGTCAACTTCACACATTGACTGGATCCTCGGGAGCAGTTTTTGTTATTTTATTTTTTTCTAAAGCTACAAATATCAAATAAGTGAGCAAGATAATTTTTACGAATTTTGTCACTTAAAATCTTACTTGTGCTAATTTTATTTTCTTAGCTAGATAAATTCTCTAAAATACAAAAACAAAGTAAAAAGCTCAAAAAAATGAGGAACTAACTAAGAAAAGACACGTGAATTTGATGTAAAAATATATATAAATATGAGCTTATCAAGGTTTTAACGGAATATTCCTAACGGCAGTTAAGTTTCAATTAGGGTTTGGCAGCGCGTGGGGGCGCGTCTGGCCATGCCTTGGCAGGCGCGTGGTGGTCGGAATTTTTTTCTAAAAATTTGGGGATGTTCCTGAGGTTGAGTAGATCATGGTGGTATATTCAAATACCCCATTTGAGCAATGTATGAGAAGTTATTTCCTAGTTTTGTGTATGTGCTTTAAATAACGTTTATTCAGTTATTTTGCATATAGGTGAGACCTATCCTGAGGACGAGTGCCATCAATCGAGGCTCAGGGGCTACGACCCTTCGACATATTAGTGAGTGGGCTTTTGGCTTTCCGTATATACCTATATACTTGAGATTTTTCCCAGAAAATGAATTTGAATGATTATACGTTTTGAAATGCCATGCAAAGTATCTACCTATTTTATTTATGCATTATTAGTTACATATAATTATAATTGGTGCTACGGACGCACAGGTAAGTGTCAGGTAAGTTCATAAATTAAAGATATGAGATTGCTTCAGTTATGCAAGATATGATGTGATGCATTGAGAGCTCATAAACCTGCACCTCGGTGTTAGTGCTCCCGCCCAGACTTAGGGCACAGTCCTTCACGTGATGTTTACCTCCCGCACCATATGCTCACCTTGGATCCAAGTTAGGTGCACAGGCTTGTCGTACATACCACTTTTGATGGTTCCAACTCGTAGGTGACCCACGATTATTCGCACAGCCTTCACGTGATCGTAGCACTAGAGCATATTTACTTTACACCTAGTCTTGTTTTACAGACCACTTTAGGTGGTTCCAACTCGTGTGCAGGATTTGATTTGATATGATTGAGATTGGTTATGAGCTATATACTCAGGAGTGCAGATTGAGTTAGAGGGATTTGGCTGATGCGATATTTGACATTGATATATTTTGCCTGGATTATTTATAGCATTGCATTGAGATACTTTGGCATGGTATACTTCTATGGATTTTCATATTGAGTATGATTTCTGATACAGCTTATTATTATTATTAATTTCTGGGAAATTATACAGGTTTTACGGCGAGGGGTTAGAATTTTATGAGAAATGAAATGATTTTGAAAAGCTTTGTTTTTGCCCACTCACACTTTCTGTTTTGCGCCCCTCCAGGTTTTAGGTAGAAGTGCTTTGGTGGATCACAAGGATTTCGACGGGGGTTCTGACAGAACATCATAAATGTAGGATCACCCTTGGGTGTTGTATAATTAACACTGTCCTGCTTGACTGCATCTAGAATATTTATGCTCTGATTGTGTATTTCACCCTTAATCTCGCACTAGCACTTTATCTTAGCTAGTTCTGCTAGTAGTTTGGTTTTTATTCCTTCGAAATTCCTTTATATTTTTATTTCCTCCGCACTGTGCACATAGTTACGTCACTCCCACGTGACGGCCAACATGCCTCGATCTAGGTCGGGGTGTGTCATTACATGTTTATATTTGATCTGAATATCACAGACGGATTGCATGGTAGATATACATTCTTGCTTGAATATCAAGAGGAGAATATATATTAGGAAAACCTAACCTTCAAAGTGGTATGTGTAGATCATAAGTAATTGGTAGAAATTCGTAGGATTGCTAGGTGATGGTGGAACCCTAGTGCCTTTATAAATTGGTATTTAAAACTCTTTTCTTCGATTATATTAGTTTTTGTTTAAAATTCATTTTTAATATTACCCAATCTCAAAATCTCTTTTCTCAAATTTTAATTCTAAGTAGTTAATTAGGAATTGTTTTTATATAAATTGTTTAAATAGTCCTTGAGGAGAACGACCTTGTATGAGCATATATACTACGACATCCTTGTATGCAAGTATTTCATGTGATTTTGCCCTTATTTGCATAGGTGGTAAAATCCCTATCACATAGATATACCCAGAATTATGTGAACAATTATGTTCTATGCGTTTGAACCTGAAGGTTCACCATATTTCTGGTGCGACTGCTGGAAACACTTCTCCATGGAATTGGCAGCTGCATTTTGAGATTTTAAGCACTCATATTCACTTTCAGGAGCAGGTCTCTAGCTATATTCATCAAATCCGCTCCTTCCTTTTGAATCTGGACTCTTTCCGGACATTTGAGCAATATAAGTCCCTAAGTCATGAACACATGAAGGGTCTTGCATGTTGAAGAAGTCAAGTACTAATTCAACTCCCACATGTGCATAAATGAGCAACTGCATGCGAACTCAAATGACCCCTCACCTCCCAAAACCTTAAAGTTTTCATGATTGAAAACAACCCCAGGCATCTTGGTAAAGGGTTCATTCACGTTCACTATCCTCAACACCTTCACACCCAATTCTTCACACCTTTGCTTGAACCCCAAGTTTCCAACCCTTGGCCCCCCAAAGGAAAAGACTGTAATCGGTGTTTTGGTTCCTGAATTATCTCGGTTTAACCCAAGCTCTGCAATGTCATAACCAAGAAGAATAGCCATTGAACTCCCCATACTATGTCCTGCCAATGTTATGCTTAACTTCTCACCTATGTACCTGTTTAGCAACCTTGACACCTCCAAAAAGAGCTGTTCTCGGCAACTTCCTAGTCCGAACTTGCTTTGGCTTTCATCTGACGTGTACAAGCTCAAAAACCCAGATTCCACTTTTACATCATTTCTTGTATTATGAGGATCCAGCCTTGCTGGAGTGAGTGGGCTCATTAGGTTTGCAACCCACTCAAGGTTTGTGATTGTGCCTCTGAAGGTATCAATAATATATCTTCTTCCACGCCTCTTAACCGCAACATCTGACGAGACAACTACATATCCAATCCAACGGCCGCAAGACTCTCTATTTTGGATTGGGATGTTGATGTCTGGAGTGGCGTAGATGTATTTGGTGACTTCATAACCGCAACTCTCCATGCCAACCTCTCTAAACATGTTTTTCTTTCCGTATTTGCAATTGAGGTAGCGTTTGGAGTTGGGGTCGAGACCAAAGCCCTTGTAACACTCGTTGACAAGGTTTCCGTATCGAATTTTCCAACAACTGCCCTTCCATTTCCATACTCTCCTCATGGCCTCCTATTTGTGTGGTCACGGTTAAACCACGTCAACATTTTATATTCCTATTACTTTTTGTTTTATTATTTCTATAAAAAATTAATATAAAATATTGACGTGACTTAATCGTGACCACACATCACAAGAGGGCATGGGAAGAGTATGGAAATGGAAGGGTAGACAATTCACCTCCCCTTGTATTTCCCTCCATTGATACAGCCAAACTAGTGCCAGAGCTGATACTAGTAACATTGCCTCTAGTAGTACTTCTTGTCGCTGCTGACACAACAATTTTGTGTCGGGCAGACAAATCTGACCAAAAGTAACCGAACGTGTCCCACTACTAGAGAGAGAGAGAGAGAGAGAGAGAGAGAGAGAGAGAAGAAGAAGAAGAAGAAGAAGAAGAAGCTTGTCGCTGCTGACACAACAATTTTGTGTCGGGCAGACAAATCTGACCAAAAGTAACCGAACGTGTCCTACTACTAGAGAGAGAGAGAGAGAGAGAAGAAGAAGAAGAAGAAGAAGAAGAAGAAGAACGTGTCCCACTACTAGAGAGAGAGAGAGAGAGAGAGAGAAGAAGAAGAACGTGTCCCACTACTAGAGAGAGAGAGAGAGAAGAAGAAGAAGAAGAAGAAGAAGAAGAAGAAGAAGAAGAAGAAGAAGAAGAAGAAGAAGAAGAAGAAGAAGAAGAAGAAGAAGAAGAAGAAGAAGAAGAAGAAGAAGAAGAAGAAGAAGAAGAAGAAGAAGAAGAAGAAGAAGAAGAAGAAGAAGAAGAAGAAGAAGAAGAAGAAGAAGAAGAAGAAGAAGAAGAAGAAGAAGAAGAAGAAGAAGAAGAAGAAGAAGAAGAAGAAGAAGAAGAAGAGGCAAATGTATATATAAATGGAGAGGTTGTGGCAGGAGGAGAGGGGATGCATGATAAACTTACGTCATGTGAGTCATGACATAAAAGTGAAAGAAAAGTAAAAGCATGTTTGGCCGAGTATTTGACTGGGGACTTCATATTGTCAAGGGTTTAATTGGAAAATTCTTTCATTATGATCGGAATACGGATGATACATCATGTATTTTTATATAAGTAATGAAAATTTTATTTTTTAATTTATTAACTTTTTGATACACATATTCTACTATTTGTATAACGACACATAATATACTACCTCGTGTTCCGATTACATTGAAACATTTCTCGTTTAATTAATTAATTGAAGTGTTCGGTTGGGTTTCAAGGCCATGTACACTCTGGTTTCTGTTGCGGCTAGGTAAAAGAGCCCTTTCTTTTTCCTTTGGCTCCCTTGATGTTGACTTCAAAGATTAATATGGAGTTTTTTTTTTTTTTTGGGCGGAAAACCAACGTACATACGAGAGACAACAAGTGACAATAAGGTCAAATCGTGTCATATTTTGTTTACGTTATGTCTTGTCTTGCTATTCCAAGCTAATTGTAAATTAAAGTTCGTCATCAATTACGTATTATACATAATTACGTTATTATATATTGTGATATGATATCGTATTTAGCTTGTTATCTTGATTTGAAGAAAAGAACATTGTTATATATTCATACAGATTATAATCATTCACTGTGAAACACTATCAATAGTTTAAATGACAAACTAAGGGTTTGTGACACACCCCGATCCTAGAATCAAGGCGTGCTGGCCGTCACGTGAGCGTGACGTAACCATAAGTGCAGTGCGGAAGCAAAGATAAGAGAATTACGAAGGAATCAAAACCAATTACTAGCAATAATAACCAAATAGCATGCTAGAGTGAGTTAAAGTCTGAACACACACATAAACAGAGCTTAAGAACTAGGTGCAGTCAAGTAGGACTATAATCAAATTACAACACCCACAGGTGAGTCCTACATGCAGGAAGTTTGTCAGAACACCGAAGAAAAACCTCGTGAGCCACCAACTGCTAACTAGAACCTGGAGGGGCGCAAAACAAAATTGAGTGGGTCAGTAAAACGAAACTTTTCGAAAACCTTTCATTTAAAACATTTCTAACCCCTCGCTGTAAAACCTGTATACTTTCCCAGAAAATAGCATAATAGCATATAAGTTTTCTAATATCTCAAATCATCACTCTTTCTCAAAACCAGAAAGTATGCCATGCTATAAATATAAAAAAAAGAATGAATGATGCATCAATGTAACAGGTGACATAATGAATTAACCGGAGACCTTGCAGTTGGTCCTGTGCGGTTAATTCTATAGCTCAATATCTAATCCAACCGGAGTCACCTCGGTGACCTGTACGGCACTACACTGCATATAAGTCGGAACTACCTGAAGTAGTCTGTACGACATGAATGGTGTAATAATACGCTCTAGTGCTTCTCTCATCAATCATCTGTGCACATAATCTAAAGTCACCTACTAGTCGGAACCACCTCTAGTGATCTGTACGACTAGCATGTCGGAACCCTCTCATGGTCTGTACGACATGTCGGAACCCTTTCATGGTCTGTACGACATGCACCTACTTGGATCCAAGGTGAGCGTGCGGTGCGGGTGAATAATATAAGCACTAACACCATGATTGCAGGTTATGAGCTATCAACATAATATACATAGTCAATGATTCACATGAATAACATAAAACTCACCTGATACTCACCTGTGCGTCCACAGCACCAATTCACATATATATATATGCATCAATTATCAATTCATATAATTCATATCATTCATATCATTCGTGCATGGCATTTTAGAAACATACTTTCATTAAAAACTCAATTTCTGGGAAATTTAATAGCATATAGGTATAAATAGAAAATACTGCGCACTCACTGATAAGTCAAAGGGTCGTAACCCCCGTGACGTCCCTGGATGCGCTCGTCCTCGGGATAGGTATCACCTATATGCGAAATAACTATAAAAACGTTATTTTAAAGCATATAACCAACAATTATTAATAACTTCTCATACGGTGCTCAATTTGGGTATATGAATATACCACGGTGACCTACTCGACGTCGCCTAGGGGAGTGATCCTTAAATGTATATTCTCATCCCTACCTAGCACGAGGCCTTTTGGGAGCTCACTAGCTTCGGGTTCCGTAGGAACTTTGAAGTTAAGCGAGAGGGAGGCCAGAGCACTCCCAGGATGGGTGACCCACTGGGAAGTTGCTCGTGAGTTCCCAAAAACAAAACCGTGAGGGAATGGTAAGCCCAAAGCGGACAATATCGTGCTACGGTGGTGGAGCGGGCCCGGGAAGTGGTCCGCCCCGGGCCGGGATTTGACAGTTTGTATTTTTTTTTTATATATAATAAAGGCTGTGTATCTTATTGACAATTCTCTTGTGGAGCTAGACATTACCTGAGATATAAATAGATAAATGAATCCATTAATTAATTAATTCCATGTAATTATGGACGTAGTATGAAGGAATAATATTTTCATTGTATAAATCAATGGATCCATCATCTCAAGGAAGATCCATGCTCTTCAAGAAAAAAAAAAAAGCATAATTAAATTTAAAAAACCAAGAATTGATCACATTAATTGATCTTGTTAGTTTTTCAAAAGGTTTTTAATCCCTAGTTTATTATCCACGCTCGATACACTACGGAATTAGGTGAAACAACTTAGTTGGCAAATTTAGGTATCAAGTTAGCATTAACACATAAAGTGACACATTCTGACCCAAAATGTTCACCTGGACTCCGAATCTAGTTGTGCTGGTCGACACCTGGAGGGTGATGAAGCCATAAAGTGTAGTGATGTGGAAAATGTGAATAAATTTAAACCTTACAGTGACTAAATACAAGAGTGCGCAAGTGAGCGGGATTGAGCCCAGTTCACACGTGATGTCAAAGTATAAGTAAAGTACAGTAAAAGTAGGATAAGAATTATACCATTGAAGGTGATCCTATACCAACATTTTCCAAGAATCTTCAACGACACGAAAGCTCTACTACTAAAACCTGGAGGGGCGAAAAACAAGAGTGAGTGGGCCTAAAAATAAAGCTTTGTAAAAACCTTTTCGAAAATGTAATAACCCTTCACCGTAAAACAAGTATAGTTTCCAAAAATAACACACTACGTATAGTATGAAAAAACTTACCACAAACTGTAATATCTCAAGAATGTAATAATTCAAAATATTTCCCATATAAAACATATAACATCCAGTAATCACAATATCTTGAATAAATGAACATAAACTATTAGGTTCTCATCGGCGTATGCTGACACACGAGTTCCTGAAAAGGTATTTTGACATGAACATGACTGGGTGTAATAATCATTTACGCTCTAGTACTACAATCATGTGAAGATTGACGCTATATGCATCACATAAGAGTCCTAATTGCCTATAGCAACCTAGGATATGACTGGCACCTACAATGGATCCAAAGTGAGCGTATGATGCTATGTAAACATACATGTGAAGACTGGCCTTGGACCAGGTGAGTACTAACACCATTGTAGCATGCACGATGAGCAGTATATAAATATGATCATGCTACGGAAATTTCATAATTCTGATAAGAGCATATTTATGCGACTTAGTTAGCTTGTTTTCTTGCATTTTCATAGCTAATTCCTACTTATTAGAGTGTTTTAAGCTATTTTCGTGCGTTTTCAGGTTCAAATGACAAAGTTGGCAAGAAAGTGCAATTTGGAGCAATTTGGAGCAGTTTTGGGCCAAGAATGGATAACACATGAACGGAGCAAGATGGATGGACGTTTTTGAAGTTCAAGAGGCTAGGAATATGCTTAAGAGATGAAGAAAATAAAGTCAAGACTTGGAAGATAAGGAATCGGCTAAAAGGAAGGAACATTATCCAAAACCTTATCTTATCCAACGTTATCCAAACTAACCTTATCTTATCTTATCTTATCCTAATCTTATCCTACCTTAATTCCAGCTGCAAGGGGGGGATCAATTTCACATTAAATCACCTACAAATCAGGTTTCTAGAAGCCAAGACCCTATCCCTAAATTGGTGCCGCACCTAGCCCTTCTAGAAGTTATGTTTCCTGCCGCAAGAACCAATCATTTTCCTCCCTGGAATCTGAATGAGAAGAGTCATTTTTCCTTGTTGATTTGGAGTCCTGATTTCCCTCATTCTCAGCCTTTGCCGTGCCCTAGCCCTATATATATATACCTTTGCAGCATAACCGAGGGACCACCATAATTTCGCACATACACAAGAGCCTAAAATCAGAAAAATACACAAGAGTGCCGCAGGTTTTTTAGAGTTTTAGAGACTTGTGCCGTGCTTGCAAGGAGAAGAAGGACTTGTGCTGTGACCCTGCAGCCAAGGATTGCGCCAAATCTACCATTGGAGTGCTGGAGCGTTTCTGGGTTCTTTCTATCCTTAGTTTTAGTCCAATGCTTAGTTTAATTTGGTTTTCAATTATGATGAACATGTGGAACTAATTTCGTTTTAGTTAGAGGTGAATTCAAAACCATGAACATATTTGTGAGATGAATTGATTACATCCAGTTATGATTTCATAAATCGTGAATGCAATTTACTTATTTGTTTGATTGATAACTTGTTCTTGTATGTTGATTGAGGATGCATACTTAGTTTGCATGCATGAATTTGATGCTAGAATATAAGGGAATTTCACCTAATCATTATGAATTTATATTCACAAGTAGTAAAAGTCACTAGTCATGATTGTGTTAAGTAAATTCTTGGCAGGAGTATCATGCAATTCATAGTTACGAATGCCTTGTCAATGCTTATGTTTTCATAGAACTTAATGATCTTTGATATGTATCTCTATCATGCTGCTCATATAGGGAACTTGATAAGAATAATTTGGTTGCGTCGCTGAGTCTAATTCAATGAATTTAGGAAAATCTGATGGTTAATTTCTGCAGTTCACAGTTAACTTGGGGCATTGTCATTCATGGTTTATAGGAATAATAACTAGAAATCGATTTATATGCATATATGTCATGTGTGGAGAAGGACCCTCTAGCTAGCCTTACGTCCCTAAAAACATCCAATTTCGTATTACCTTTAGTTTGTTTCTGCAAGTGCTTAGTTTTAGTCTTAAATTTGTCAAAAACCACTCCCCCTTTTATATTTCGTGTTTTTAGTTAGAATTTGTCCAAAACTGGTTTCTTTTTAGTGTTTTGAGTCAACATAAGTTAGGATTAGTCCATACACATTGTTTTGAGTCAATTTAACTTAGTTTTGTGTTATTCAAGTCAGTTTAGCTTGTTTTCAGTTGTTTGAGTCTAGTTTTCAATTTTTAAGTTTAATTTGTATTGATTAGCATCCCTAACTAATCCCCAGCCTAAAAGATCCCTACTTACGCGTACTACAACTATCTCAATAGGGTTTAATTTGTGTGTTAGTTTTTACCACATCAAATTCACAACAATAAAATAATAATATTTGTGACGGTAAGTATATTTATGGCACCACGTCAAAATATGCATAAACATGCATCCTGTAGAATTTATGAGATTTCATAAATTCCGTCAATACGCTAATTCTTAAAAACGGTAGTCTAATCTAGGCGTAACGTAGGCGAATTCTTTATTAAATATATAAATGGAAACTAAATAAATATATAATATTTAAAAGCGAAGGCCCACTCATAGTTACTTGTGATGTCACATCCGTTTGAGCTAGGAAAGCCGGAATCTTCGATAGTAATCACACCAAAATCAAGGCCATTAGGTGGTCGGAAATGTTTAAAAAATGCCTGCAACTTGCGGGCTTTCTAATGGAATCTAAGGAGAAGTCCCATCGTCGTCTCAAGGCCGTGAACGACGGGGATTTGTCGGGAAAAGATAGTGGTGTCCCTATTGCGTGTCTATACAACATGCACAAAGAGGAAGAACATGAGGTGGAGGGAGGTGGAGAAAGTGGCAGATGAGGGAAGACATGGTGGTGGTGTTGGCTCATTGACATGGTGAGTGGTGGAGATCTCGGCCTCACGGGCGATCAATGTTGCAGAGGGATGAGAGAGTTAGAGTGACAAAGATGGGAAGAGTTTGAGAGAGAGAGAGAGGGATAAGAGAGATGAGAGAGTGGAAGAGAGAGTTCGAATGTGTGGGAGACATGGTGCCACAGGGCAAGATAGGAGATAAAAGTTGAGGTGTGGGCCCCACCGGCCACAAAAATCTCACCAAGAAATATTAAAATAATAAAATAATAATTATGAGATATATATACAAAATATAAAATAGTAATTTTTACAAAAGTATCTTTCGGATTCTTAGTTTTGTAAAACCTCTATTGTAACTTCGATTTCAATTATGCTTGCGCCTACTCGTTCGTACCATCGATTATTTTAAGAAAACAGTAATATAATAGCTCATATGCGTCACGAAATGACAGTCAAAGAAAGTCAACAATCTCGCCTCTAAGGGCATTTTTGTCAATTCACTATTTTAAAATTAATAAAATTGTAAAATTGGGGACGGGTTGTTAAAATCTACCCACCTTAAAAAAAAATTTCTCCCTTAAAGTTGAAATAAGTTGCTATACATAAATTACTCCAAAAGATAGGAAGAAAATATATATAAGAAATCAAATTAGAGCGGTTGCATAAAAGAGAATGCCATTCCGTCGGGATCGGATTGCAATGATTCCTCTTTCATGCCTCCAAACTCAAACTTTCCTTCTCCTTGAGCACAATACTATAATATAATACCTTTATAAAAACATAAAGTCAAAAATATATACATAATAACATAATGTCAAAATACATATATAATAACGTAAACTTAAAATAATTGTATCGAAATCAAAACTGAACATAGAAATGATTTTCACCTAGGCACTTGTAGCATCACGTACTCCAAGGATATGTGTGTAGTAACATTGGGTCAAGCCCAAACAATAAATAAAAATACTAATGTAGATGGGCCTATTTGCCCACTTGCTTAACGAACCCAACGAATGAGCCATCGATATTACGATCTACAGGCCGCAATACCAACAACTCACTGTTGTCTCGTTAAGCAGGTAATAAATTCCCAAGGGTGCAATATTACCATCTTGCCTCACATTGGGAAATACACATAAATCGTCCGATTAAAGCCTCAATTGCGCTCACGTGCTACCCTCTTGGGCGATATCGTCAATAGTACATAGTTTCCTACATCATAAGCTTGACCCTTCATATACCTGTTTGCAATACTTGTTTGGCTATCATGTATTGTCTGTAGAATTCTCTATACAACATCACAAATAGTGCCACAGCCAAACCGAAATAATAATCATCGTTGTACGCAACCCTAACCGAGATAAGTTTCTATTACAATCATGCTAAGACTGTAAAACGGAAAAATGCAACTTGTCTACTAAGGTCTGGATAGTTCGTTCAGACTAGCCACGAGTCTAAAGGTGAAATAAGGTACCAGACAAAAACTTGGTACTCATGGCCTTCAAAAAGGCTTCCCAAGATTTAGAAGTAAAACATGCATAACGATAAGATATATTAGTGTCATGCACACCATGTAACCTGTTAGGGCCCAAAAATGTCACACACCAACCCAACCAAGTCTCAAGGCCCAATTGTCATGCAAAGCCTACATTCAAGCCCAAACACATGCCAAGGCACGGGATCGATGATGAATATATTTACAAACATGCCATGCCATGATTAAGCCGGATATTGATGACATGCTTATGCCTATTCATCACGCCATGCTTCCTTAGTTACTATTCCTGTTAAGCCCAAGTCACATATTTCAAAACTTGTCAAGTGGATTGTGGTATGGATGGTTACAGAAGGTTATCGGGCCTACGTGGAATTGGGGTCATGAAAGACTTTGGGCTGCTTGGGGGCCCAAATATCCAAGCCCATACCCTTTGTATTTCACGCAGGCATCATTGAGAGAGAATTAGTCTAGTTTACCCCTTTCCCTAGCAAGCCAACTTCTTTAGTTAAGATTAAATTAGATTCTTGCATTAAATGCATGTTAAGCCCAACAAGTTAGGCATTTAATGGTGACTTTCGTTTCCCAGCCTGCATAGACAACCAACGCGCGAGAGCCATGAGGTGCGCTACCAGAAGTAGCACTTGGGAAAGGCTGCCCTGGGAAAGCCATGTCTTAGGAAGAAGCAAGCTGGAGGTCTCAACAGTGCAGTTATCTTACACCAAAAAGGGAATAATAGAAGGCTCAGGGAGAAGCCATTACAAAAGGGAGATCAAGGTAATAGAAATGAGGGGAACACAGGAAGAGATACATAAGAAACACAAGAAGAGAGAACCACCCAGGAAATAAGCCTAGAGAATTCCATTTAGTCCAGAAGCTTACTTCAAGCCTCATGTATCACCATCCATTCAACCTTAGTAATTTCCATAGCTTCCCATTAAACACCCCAGCCATTGGAAGCCTTACTATCACCCTAGGAAAGCATAGATTATCCAGCAAAGAATGTCATGCAACCATGCAAATCCCTTATCTCTCATGTAAATTGATAATCTTCTAGCTTCCACACCATGCTTCACTTAAGCAAGTCATTATCTTAATCAATCATGCCATCTTTGAGCCGTTGATGTTACCGGGGTATTTCCTACGACAAGCTAACTCTTTCGAGATATCCCGGGACTTGTCATGAATCTGCACCAAGGGAGATAAGAGGGCACTCTCAAAGCTCAAGTCCACCTCGACCTAAAGGTCCCCCAACATAACCGAACAATATGGTTCACACATGCCTCAGCAAGTAGATTTATTATGAATTTCTTTCGGATTTAGTGAAAAGCTACTTCGAAAAGGCTAAAAGAAAACTCAAGAATTTAAGAGTCAAAACAAGTCCATCAAATCTAGAATACAAGATAACTGGGTTGAATGCATAACTTTGATTATAGGAAATACAGGTAAGCACTTGATTATATGGTGGCAAGTCGAGTTGGTTACAATTAAAATTTCAATGTCCAAAAGGCTCGCCTAGACAATCTATCTGCCTAAAAAATAATATGAAGTGTAGTAGGATAGACACGTGCCTAAAGTTCCCTGAACCCTAAATGCCTTCCATCACAAAAGGTAAATATGGAATCACATTCAGAGTAAACGCTCATAAAAACGCTAGAAAATATGAAAAATTCAAGAATGAGTAATTTTACCAAATGGTTTAAAATGTAGTCTCTCTAGGACCAATGGAAAGTGGGCTGACTTGTCAAGTCGGTCGATAATCATCGAAACATCATCATAATCTCCACATGTACAAGATACCTCGTACCAGGAGCTTATGGTGATATTTCCCCATCTCCATTCAGATACAGGAAGTGATTATAACCACTCAAATGATTTCTTGATGATTTGTAAGTAACATCATATCTATACTCGTGATTTTGAACTGAAATGTGGCAGGACAGGCTGAAGATGTTCAAGCGTACATGTCTCGTTTACTGTGGTTGTCAGTAACTACGTTTGCACAACCGGGGTAATACACGGTGGTGCAACCGTAGACACTGATTTAGTTCTTCCATCATCGTTGTCAGAAATTTAGTCCTTTCAAATAAAGATGGTAAACATTGACTCTAGGTCACGAGTAAGTTGGTTCACTTAATACGGTTTCAATCGTTGAGAGACATAAGCGATACTCCGTCATGTTGGATTAGTAGGTCACCAATACAATTAGAGAAACATCACCGTGGATGTCAAAATTATCGATGTTATAAAAAAGTGTACAAACAATGGTCGAAAGCGACAGTCATAATTTTATTCATATTCACAGTTTGAAACTAAACTAGTTTCCTCGGTCAATTTGTGAGAGAAAACATTATGGTCCAAAAATTGCTAACAAATCGTCGATAATTATCGACAACACCAAAGATATCACATATTTCGCAATAATTTGTGAGGATTTCAATTTCTATTGTTACATTCTTTTGGGAAATACAGCTTGATTCGGAGGCTAGGTGGACATTTCGGGTCGGGGTGTGTCAGTTTGGTATTAGAGAATTAGTAAAGTATAGTAAAAGTAGGATAAGAATTATACCATTGAAGGTACTCTCCTATACAACCATTTGCCAAGAATCCTCGATGACACGAAAGCTCTGCTACTAAAACCCGGAGGGGCGAAACACAAGGATGAGTGGCCCTAAAAATAAAGCTTTTTAAAACATTTTCGAAAACGTAATAACCCCTTGCCATAAAACAAGTATAGTTTCCAAAAATAACACACTATGTATAGTATGAAAACACTTACCGTAAACTGTAATATCTCAAGAATGTAATAATTCACAATATTTTGCATATAAAACATATAACATCCAGTAATCACTATATCTTGAACAAACAAACATTTACTATCAGGTGCTCATCGACGTATGCTGACACACGAGTTCATGCAGAGGTATTCTGACATGAACATGACTGGGTGTAATAATGATTTACGCTCTAGTACTACAATCACATGAAGATTGGTGTTGTACGTGTCACATACGAGCGCTAATTGCCTGTAGCAACCTAGGACAGGACTGGCACCTACAATGGATCCAAAGTGAGTGTACAATGCGATGTGAACATACACGTGAAGACTGGCCTTGGCCTGGGCGAGTACTAACACCAGTGTACATGCACGATGGGCAATATATAAATATGATCATGGTACGGAAATTTTGTAATTCAAAATAATAAAATAATAATATTTGTGACTGTAAATATATTTATGGTAGCACGTCAAAATTTGCAAAAACATGCATCCCGTAGAATGTATGAGAATTTCATAAATTTCGTCAATACGCTAATTCTTAAAACTGTTAGTCTAATCTAGGTGTAACGTAGCGAATTTTTTATTAAATATATAAATGGAAACTAAATAAATATATAATATTTAAAAGGAAAGACCCGCTCACAGTTACTTGCGATGTCACATATGTTGTAGTTTTAAGCTTTATTTTGTCCCATATAGGGGACTCAAGTTCCCTAGGGAGCTTTATATTAGGTTATTCATCTTTATTAGTTTTTAGGTATTGGACCATTTGGAATGAGAATTGAGGTTTGGGTCACTAGTTGTGTGGATTAGGCTTGTGATGATTGTACCATAATTTTAGTATTAATTAATCAAGACAGGGGCCTTGGGCCTTGGGGCATTTTAAGCTTCCTTTTGTCCCACGTCGGGGAACTCAAGTTCCCTAGAGAGCTTTATATTAGGTTAGTCATCTTTATAGTGATTAGGTATTGAACCATTTGGAATCAGAATAGAGGTTTGGGCCACTAGTTGTATGGATTAGGCTTGTGATGATTGTAACATAATATTAATTAATCAAGACAAGGGCCTTGGGCGTTAGGGCACTTTAAGCCTCCTTTTGTCCCACATTGGGGAACTCAAGTTCCCTAGAGAGCTTTATATTAGGTTAGTCATCTTTATTAGTCATTAGCCGATCAATGTTGCAGAGGGAGAAGAGAGACTGAGAGAGACGAGAAGAGTTTGAGAGAGAGAGAGCTAAGAGAGCTAAGAGAGGTGAGAGAGCAGAAGAGAGAGTCTGAATGTGTGGGAGACAAGGTGCCACGGGACAAGAGAGGAGATGAGAGTTGAGGTGTGGGCCCCACGGGCCACAAAAATCCCATCAGGAAATATTAATATAAAAAAAAATTATATAATAATTATGAGAAATATATATAAAATATAAAATAGTAATTTTTACAAAAGTATCTTTTGGATTTGTAGTTCTGTAAAACATCCATCATTACTTCGATTTCAATTCCTCTTGCGGCAACGCGTTCGTACCATCGATTATTTCGAGAATACGATAATATAATAGCTCATAGACATCACAGAATGACAGTCAACGAAAGTCAACAATCTCGCATGTAAGGACATTTTTGTTAATTCACTCTTTTAAAATAAATAAAATCGTAAAATTAGGAAAGGATGGTTACATAAAGTTTTTAAGTTTTTGACTTCGATATGTATAGTTGCATTTTAAAAAATAACATAAAATAATTCAGCAATTAATGTTAGAATGAAAAGGACCAATTATTAGATACTACTGAATCAATGATCGACCGTAATAGGTTACAAGAAAAGGACTATAGTTGGTTGGTATGTCTGAATGCGGACAGTTCAAATGTGTGTACAAATTAATTAAGTAGACGAGTGACCAGTTGCTATCTTATGTTATGAAGCACATAATTTTAAACCACAAAACAAAAGGTTATAAAACAATCAAAACATACCTACTAGCCTTTAGTCTAAAACAATCAAACACACACTATAGGTAGTTAGTTTGTTTGGGTTAATATTTAAACTTTGGACCTAAAAGAAAGAAAGCCCAGAAGAACTAAAGGAAGGAGACTTGCCCAAGGCCCAGCACCATGCCCATCCATCCATCTCAGGACAATATGTCGGCTCCTCATTAATGCAAAGGCTAAGCTCTTACAAGGGAAGTGGCAATCGATGGAAATCAACCTACTCTCAGCCCAAAAACACTTTTTTAATGGCAGAACATGTAAAAAAGATGATGACTCACTAAGTGCTTTCGGGCAAAACTTGCAACAGCCAAGATAAAATGCCTATAAAATGGAAGACATGGCCTAGAGACAAGGACACTCAACCAATCAAACAACCAAGCATACAAACTCTGCTCTCAAGTCAGTTTGTACCTTCCAAACCCTTTTTAGCAATAGTTCCCTTAGAAAGTCATCTTTTGTCCAGTGTAAAAGCTCTGCTACCATCTCCAGATGCTGTAGTATCGATTCCCTCATGTAAACTTGTTTACCACTTATCCCATTTAACATACAAACCTCTGTAATCACAAAGAGAAGAAACCGCAAGATGTTCACCCTTGCCCAACAAGGTGAAATCTTGCCCGACTCTCTTTGTTTTATCTTTCAATTAGTAGATCTGGTATTATGATGTACTCTCCAGTATATATTCAAGTCATTTTCAGTCATTTGATTATCAAAGGTTCCATTGGCACTCATATATGGTTCATTTAGTAGTTTTACTGCTGTAAAAGATTGAATAGGAATTAGACCGATGACTTAGTCAAATCTGGACTTCTAACCTTTAAAGCATACAAGATAATAAAAGCCCTTGATCTCAAGGCACAAAAAAGAACTTAATGTAGACTTAACCCATCTACGACAATCCTTTGATAACAAGAAGTCAGAATAACTTGGGGCACAAGTAATCAACTTAAACACACTTGTTATACATCTGCCATACTGAGATGGCAGTGGCACGCCTAAGCACTTAGTTAGTTTTGATTGCGAGCCTCAAGACCTACACCTAAGGCCCTACAAAGGCACCTTTCAGAACTAACTCTGTCCTCCTCTTGCAGCCTCTCAACAAGCAGGAGCCCGACAACCAACCAAAGTGCCAACTCCTCAGGGAGATATGTGCTCGAGCCAAGGGCCTTCTCCAGGGAAATTCCTGCCCGAACATAGTTAAAGAAGATCTTCAGTTCGACCTGCATTGATGCGAAACAATACAAAAATGGTATTTATTTGTGGCTGCCATAAATGCAGTATAACCTTGTTATGAGTGTGTCGTTAAACTACTCATGTTATAATATCGTTATCTTAGGTCACTAAAATATCAAGAATAATGGTAAGGAAATGAAACTTTAGAAGATCACCTTGGATCTTCTCTCTGACGTGTGTGTATGAGTGAAAACACTACTAGTGTGCATGAAAAAATGGAAATTTGGTGGCAGGAATCGTTGAGTTTGTTTTTACGTGGCCTTGCTCTTGCTTTCATATTACATTTTGACATCATGGGATGAATTAGAGTGTTTCTTGTCAATAAAGCTACAGAAAAGTCACCTACCAAAGGCTTAACAAATATTTATATGCGGAATCTATATATAGACTGATTTTTTTTTTGTCGAACATGGAATATTAGGGTTTTGCATACGTACCGGTGGCAGAACAATGAAGGTCAAATTTTGTTTCTCTTTACATAATGCATGCAAAAGAGAAATAAATAGGATGCCAAGCAGCTGGAGATGTTCGTGAATCGTGAGATTTTTTTACTCTTGATCTTGACAGTTGACTACTCTTGAATTCCTAGGCATGCATAAACGACATGCACATTGCGTAGTCATAGAGATATTCACTTCATTACATATACTTGAAGATCTCTAATTGCACTTAGAGATGGATCTTCAAGTGGCTTCGAGGAATATCTCTTTTTATTGAACAATAGATTCTTTATTGTGCATTCATGTATCTCCATACTTATACACACGAACTCAAGCAACATTGTGAAGTCTAGATTTATTGTTTGGCTTTTCTTGTCAAATGTTGTAAATTGCACCACCATGCTCTAGTTAGAATTAGAGTTAAAATGCTACTTTAGGATCTTGTTGCTGGAAATATTATTTCAAGAGCTTAACTTCTCACATCAATGATTTGTTCATTCATATGCATTTCACGTTGTTATGTCTAGTTCATTCTATCTAGTGATTCTGTATCGTCAAAATTTCTTGCTACTTTCATGCGAGCTGGGCAAACACTTTAACACAACCCACATAGGCTTTAATGACCCGTCTCGGACTTTACGGAACGTAGAGGGCAGTGTTGTAATTTCACTTTGGGTGGGATATGTTTATTTTAAATTGTGATTTTTGTTTGGTGTGCCATGTGGGGCCCACACTTTTGGTTTTGTCCCCTGGCCCACCCCCCCTTCTTCTCTCCCTTCTCCTTCCCACATACAACTCTCAGACCTTTCTCTCATCTTTCCCTCTCACTTTTCTCTCCCATTTCCTTCACCCTCGAGCTATCTTCTCTGCAAACTCTCCCTCTCCTCTTTGAGCTTCACTCACACGACAACAAACCTCATCACTGGACGAGGAGACTTCGAAAACCCCAGGCCAGTCGTCGTGGAAACCCTGCAGTGATAGAGTCACTGTTCATTATCTTCCTTGACGAACTCCGACGTTGGTAAGCTTTTAGAAACCTTTGGAGTGTGTTTTAAGGTTAGATCGTGTAACGACCCATTTCAAAAATTACGTGTTAATTAATTAAAATTACTAAAATATCCCTAACTATGTGAAGTTGACTTTCGTTGACCTTCGTCCGTTGACATGTTGGAATTTTTCTTATATTTTATTTCCGTAACTCTCGTTGATACGAAATGGTAGGCACGATCAGAATCGAATTCGAAGTTAAAACAAAGCTTGTACGAATTTTTGAACGTAAGGACATTTCGGTAATTTCACAAGTGGAGATTTTTCCCCACTTTTGGACCTCTACATGGGTGACACATGGCACCCTCTGTTTGGTGCCTTTTTCTTTCCCCTCCCCGTGAATCTCTCTCTAGAACTTTCCCTCACTCTCTCGTATCCTTCTCTTCCGTCTTTCCTCTTTGGCGAACCACACACACACACACACCCACACCTACAAACAACAACCACAGCGACCACGACACCATCACCATCATTTCCCCTACGAGTTCTACGAACCCAGAGTGAAGAGAAACCCTCGTTCTCCTCTTTTTCCCTCGTTGCATAGTACCTTCACTGTGCAGAAAGTTGATCTGGCGAGTTCTTGCCATTTTCCTATGAGGTAAGCTCGATAACTACTGCAAATCTTTATAGATCGTGTTTGGAACTGTGCGTAGGTAATTTTTGAGACAAGTTGGTGGTGTTTGGACACAGAGATAGCTTGGAGAAATATATTTCTGAAGGAAATATTTGTGAAAAACTAGTTCATTTGAGCAACATCTATGCATGCAATTAACAATTAAAAGGCGGAATCATGCTTGTATGCACTCAAAAACAAAACTTTACCCATGAAATTCAAGGCCTAGTAGTTGTGGTGAACCAGGACTCAACTCAAGAACAAAGTGAGTTGAGAAATATTATACCTTTGTTGAATCCTCTTTGCATAAGCAAAGGCTAATCACCCAAGAGAGAGGGCCTTCATTCCTTACTTCTTAGCTCCATGGATTTCTTGGAGGAGGATGGTTGAATGGATTCTTCAAGTTCCCAAGAAAGGGAACCTCTAAGTTTCCACACCAAGGAGGGACTTGAAGAAGAGATGAGTGACCTTGGAAGAGGATTGATACTAGTAAATCCCCTCCAAGGGGGCCGGCCTCCTAGAGAGAAAATGAGAGCTTTTGTTCTCTCCAATTTCCTCAAGAGAGAACCCTAATGAATTTTGGCTATAAAGTCCTTTATATAGTCACTTCACTTAAGTGACAAAAAGAACCAAAACCCTTTCATTCATGATATGGCCGACCTTCTAAAGGCTTTAGGTTGTTTGGGCCCTTTTAAGTCTTTACACTACTACGAAACCATTTGTTAGTGTCCCTATGAAAACCGACAAGAAACGTATATTACTGTCGTATATTAACTGAATGATGTGTCAAATATCTTTTATTCGACATAATGTCTTATTAAACCGCCACCATCATCCGACACCTAAAACTAATATTGTAGTAGTGTTAGTCATTAAGTTGTCATACAACTTAAGTTAATGGCCTTGACGGTTCTAAGCTCAATAGGCCTTGAGGTCCAATAATTACTCAAAAGCTAAAACGAATGACTCGTGACCAATCACTCTCTCTAAGAGAAGACATAGCACGTACTGATCTTAACGGAATGTCAATGCCCAATTGGCAATCCTATGATCAAGAACGTTTAGGATATGTATACAAAAAAGAATGGTCTCATGAATCTAATTTCTTTAGATCACATTCTCCCAATTACATATTCCTTGGACTTATCGTTTAAGCATATAACATTCTTATGAGACGGCTTTAAACAATAATCTTTGCACTTTATATTAAACTAGATTTGTTTAACATGTGAAATGTGTAACATCCTACGTAGACCAACAGAGAAGGGGTGATGTGCCTTATATGTACATGCCCACCTCCTACAACATGAGGCCTTTTGGGAACTCACTGGCTTCGGATTCCATCGGAACTCCGAAGTTAAGCGAGTTTGGGCGATAGCAATCCTAGGATGGGTGATCGACTGGGAAGTTCTCGTGTGAGTTCCCAGAAAAAAAACCGTGAAGGCGTGGCTGGGGCCCAAAGCGGATAATATCGTGTTATAGCGGAGTCGAGACTGAGATGTGACAGAATGGTATCAGAGCTACTCTGCCATTTGGTGCGAGTGTGTCGACGAGGATGTCGGGCCCTTAAGGGGGGTGGATATTTTAACATCCCACATCGACCAACAGAGAGGGGTGATGTGCCTTATATGCACATGCCCACCTCATATAGGATGAGGCCTTTTGGGAACTCTTTGGCTTCAGATTCTGTCGAAACTTCGAAGTTAAGCGAGTTCGGGCGAGAGCATTCCTAGGATGGGTGACCCACTGGGAAGTTCTCGTGTGAGTTCCCAGAAACAAAACCGTGAGGGAATGGTAAGCCAAAAAAGGACAATATTCTGTTACGGCGGAGTTGAGACTGGGTTGTGACAAAATGTCCATAAAGTATCATCATATGATTGGCTTTAGGGCACATTTCCAACAATCTCCCACTTTCACTAGAACCAATCAGCTTGTTCATCAGTGATGATACCTCTTCTGAATTCATTTCAAAAATAGCTAAGTAGTAGGCCTAGACAAAGGATATCTATATGTTATCCATAGAAGCAACCTTGAGAATAACGACGTCACCATCATACATGATTCTTAATCATGTGGTTCAGTCTCTCATTTGAGTTCGGATCTTGATGAGACCTTGATTCCCTGGCTTGAGCTATCGCCCCATTAGTGTCATAGTGTGGGTACACTACAGACACTTTTTGGTTAGAACCGAATGGAGAGTTCATAAATGAACTTTCCCATCCAAACAACATCGTTTTAAGTTTCTATATGGCGATATATTTTGCATGCATGATGGAACACACTAAAGTCATTACTTATAACGTTTCCACCTAAATATCCCTTTAATCATAATAAAGAGATATCCAATTATCTCTTCATTCATAAAGAAGAGACATCCAATGATGGATGCGATATGAGATTCATAATCTAATACATTTATGCTTCCATTGCGTTACTCTAATTCTTCCTCATTCTTGAGGAGTCTATCCTTTAATATTTCTTAAATACTTATGGACTCACTTGACAGTTGTCATGGTTCTGATCCTGGGCATACAATATGAAATACGTAAATCACCTTACTGCGTATGCATAAAGGATTCTAAATACGCATTATGCTTCTTTGGGAGTCAAAATGGTACATTCCCTTTTAGAAGAGCAATTTCCCAGTCTGATTGGAATTGTCCTTTTTTTGAAGTTTATCATTCGAGAAACTTCCTACATCTATCGTCTATCAATAGGGATTGAGATAATCCAATTATATCTTTAAATATATCATTATAGATTTCCATCCCATGTATATAGACTATGTCTCCCATATACATTCTATCATTGTAGAACGTTTAAAGTCACAACTTTAATGAAGAAGAATTCATTTCATTTCCAAAATTAATATATCATATTTATGTTCAAATTTAGGAATATGATTAACTCCCATTAATCTTTTGTAAACCTAGTAAACAAAAGATTCATTTACATCTTTATGAGAAATCAAACGATTTGATCTTTCTCTCATAAGACGCTTATAGCTCCCACTAGCTTGCTAAGATTCATGAAGGATAGATCTCTACAACTTACATGTCTTGTGATTCCTAGTCTTAGACATATATTATCAAGACTATCTTGATAATGGTTTCAGAAACCCATATTATGTCCAAACATTGAATCACAGTTTAGTTGTAGCTAGCAATCTTCGAATTAATAAAAACCAAGACTGCATCAAAGATGGTTTCTTCCAAGTCAACTAGTCTCATTGATTGTAGTCACCTTAAGCTACCAATTAGCTATGAAGGTTTTTCTATTTCGGGTCAAATGGTACTATACCATTTCCTTGAGTATATGTCGTATATACACTTAATGTAGTCATAAGGATTTTCATTCTTATTTCTTTTGAATTAAGAGGTGTAACACTATGACATAATCATAAAGTTCAAACCATTCAATTGAGATGGTTTATAGATCCTTCTCGACTACCTTGGAGCTAGTGGTGTAGGAACTAGGTTGTTATAATTGTTGATTATCATCTTGTCTCTCAAAGAACCCATTCTTTGAGTTCTATCTCTCGTTCATTTGCTCTATCTTAGGAAAATCCTATTGTAGGATTACAATGAACTACCCAACATATAACATTTGTTAGTTGGTTTATAGAAGTGATATCCAAAGGTTAATTTAAGGATATCCCACAAGATTGTTCTCAAACAAATATTGCTCATTAGCACACAACCCCAAATCTTAACACGATTAAGACTTGTCTTTGTTTCCAACTACATCCTATGGAGTCATGAAAATTTTGGAAGATCTTCTAATTGACAATCATATTGTCTTAGAAGTATATATCCTATATATGGGTAATTGATAACATCCAACGAACTACATCTTATTCGAGTTCGTTCTTCTCCCAATGGAGAAATCCATTATCTTATGATGCTACTTTCCTTGATATCTTTCAAGGAAACTCTTCTAAAGTGTTCTTTTTCCTTGGATCAAATCTATGGAGGTAAATACTTTAGAGGTCTTACTCATCAACTTACATTCTTGAATTCTTTGAAACCTTTTGCAAAGTATTCAGACTTGTGTTTATTCAAAATAAATGATAGTACAACCGAAAGCGATCTTTGGTGAATGTCATACAACATGAGTAGTATTATGTTGTGGACAAGTGCCACTAACATCTAAGTGAATTAACCTCAACAAATTTGTGATTCTTTCTTTTTTCAAAAGAATAATGATTCAAACATTTCGCCTATGTACAATTTTAACAAGAAGGCATTGGATCCGGATCTAACGATCCAAAGCATCCATTTATGACCAACTTGTAATTTATGTTTTAGAGGTGTCACAACTCAGTGGGATTAGTTACTACCTTGCAACCTTTTGGGTTTTAAGCATCGTTATATTCTAAACAGTTAACACTACCACATCATCTTTACTATAGAGACAATCAATCAGATTACAATACTCCAATCATTCATTAATAAAGAACAGTGTTTTGTTAAACAAAACATTCATCCATCTCTTATAGTGACGGAATTAAGTTCCTTATTCATATTGGAATGTAAAGACAATCTTGTTTTTCCAATTTCTTTGGTAGTTCATATGAGCAAGTAAGTACTATCTGCTTTCGTAGAGATCTATATTTTATTCACGTTCCAAATGTGAAGTACTTTCTCTTCTCTCATTAATCTTCTACTTCTTATTAGCCACACTTTTACAACGATTGTAAAACATAGTTACTAATATGGAATCAAGCATTCAAGTACAAGAACCAACTATTTTGAACTATTCAACAATTTAGAACACATTCGAAAGGTGTGTTCTTGACACTTGCAAAACATTTCTTGCAAATACCCCTTCCAATGTCCATCCTTTCATTAAGAAAGTTTGTTCCCTTGGAGTTATTTCGTCTTCTTCATTTGACTTCTCCATTGACTAAAATAGTCATGGTCCCTAAACTCCCACTATCTCTCTTGAAACTTATTTCAATTGTGTTATACACATCAAACGATTTGGAGAGTGTACGGTTATTGTTCACTATATAGTTTACAATAAGCTTAGTGAACCATGAAGTCCTTCCCTAGTTTCCCTCTCCTAAAGTGATTTAACACTTCAATACTCAATGATTCAAAATCATCATAAGTCCATGTTGATGGACTATTTTTGTCAATCAACCATTATGTTCTAAACATGATTACAAACTTTCAAGAGTTGTTCAATAAAACTTTCATTTCTTCATACAACAATTGTAAGTGAAGAATCATGGCACATAAAGTGTCCATGCCCTTGTACTTACTTCTCAAGTTCCTTGTTCTTTTAACAAAGAAACAAGCACTAGTGTTTGTGTTAACTGAGGGTTGTTCAAAGCAACTCTTATTTCTTCATACAACGATTTGTAATGGAAGAATTATGACACTAAAAGTGTCCATGTCTTTGTGCTAAGCTTCATAAGTTCCTTTGTTCATATAACAAAGGAATAAGCACTTGTTGTTTGTGTTGTCCTCTTTATGATAGACTTATCTAACATGTTCTTCCAATGATACATTATCAATAGGAAGATTGTGAGGATGAGACTACTTAGGTACATATACAATCCATTCAAGACGATCTATGGGATTTTGGTACCAAGTCTGGAAACTAAAGCCTTCGGCCTTTTTCTTTGTCAAGTTTTGGATATCGTTTGCAAATATATCATTAAATAAATACATAAAGAATATAAATTGATTGATTTCAGGCTATTTGATCTGGGTCTTTAAATCAAATAGCACCACCCACTATTTTTGGCAAATTCCATATCCCTCATTGGAATTCGAGAGTTTTGGAGGAAACTCTTAGTAGGGTATGAGAGGTTCACTATTACCAAGCCCGCCTCACAATGATATGATGTTGGCTAGCATCAATAATAATGAGAGAGTACGCTTACTCATTTACATCTCATGTAAGCACCCATCTTATTTGGCCTCTAGGGAATGATGCTTCACAATGATTTGATGTTGGCTCCATTGCACTTAGTTAAGTCATTCCCACCATGAAAGTTCGGGTAGGGGTTCAAGAACAACCTCACAATGATATGATGTTGATCATTCTTGTTGCCTACCTTCACAACATCATGTATGCGTATAGAACTCCTCCTGAGTGTAAGCACATACTTTGTACTCCCCCATGATAGGGTGAAGTCGGTGTATGAGTTACAAACGATCGGAGCCTACCATAGTGGAAGGCCACGAAAGAGTGTTCAACACTATCATGCTTTTCAACAATTAATAACGAATTAGTTGAGGGTTTTTAGGTCTCATCACATATAAGCATGCATTTTAATCTCATTAAAACAATTTGGTCATATTACAACTATTGGTCCATGTGATTGATTTAGTAGTATATGATACTCCTACTATGCTTGTAAAACGATTTTTAAAGCAAGAGTATATGGTACTACTAACATAAGCTTTGCATTCATTGATGGACTATATAGTTTCCTTAGGGCCTTAGGATGACTATGAACCTTTGTTTCGATCCAACACGAGCCTAGTGTTAGATCTCGGTCTAGGGATGATGATTGATTTTACTTACACATTTAATCACATTAAGGCGTGTTTTCTTATTGGGTGTTGGACCCAACTACTCCAATTTCATGCATATCAAATAAAACAAGAGAGGAGTACTTGAAAGTAAAGAATAGCTTATGCTCTTTTACAACATTTGATCAAATCAAAATACTTTAAAGTAAAGAAGAGCTTATACTCTTTTACAACATTTGATCATATCAAATTACAACCAAAATCTAATCTACACATTCCCACCAACAAATTTGAGAGACAACCTTTCACATAACTCAATTATCGTAGGCTTAGGTTCATAATCACCCTTTCTTTAATTAATTAACGCCTTAACTAATTAAACTTGAATGCAACATTGTCATTTGGTTTTTGTATCCATAGAATTGATTTAGATGGAGCTTAATGAAATGAAAATTTAATTCTCATTTAAAGATACAAAACTATTTTGTTTTTAACTAATTTGGGCCAAAATGCAATAACCTTAACTTTTGGGCAATATTGTAAAACACAAACTTTTGAGGTCACTTTGTGAAAACACAAAAGTCCACTACTTCATGTAATTACAACTAGAATCCAAAAATTTCTACAAATGCAAAAACTTCATTAAAAGAGCAAAACAATTTGTCCTTTAGTGATTTTGGGCCTTTACGTAAAAAAAGTAAACTTTCGGGTCAAAGTGCAAATACACAAAAGTATCAAAACTTTATGTAATTGCATAAAAGCCCCAAAAGTACCCCCATTATAGGGGTGGCCGGTTTTGGTAGTGTGAGTGATTGGGTGGTCTTTGATGAAAATTCAAAGTCAAGTATGTTGAAAAAGATAGGTATTGGTGTTGAAATAAAGGTATGGGTGTTGAAATAAAGGTATGGATGTGAAAGAAAAGTATCAATCATGTATACTAACCATGACTAACAAAATTTCAAACACACTTACAACTTTCCAGTCACTTTTTCAAAAGTGTGTTGTTGATTGAAAAGTCACACCATTCATCACAAAACAAGACTTTATGTAAACAACAAAAAACTTTGAATCAAAACACCAAACTTTTTGTTCTTGGTATGAACATCAAGAATAAAGCAAGAACATTGAAGAACATCCATGAAAACCCATAAGAGCTCCATGAATGTTTTCACTCAATAAAACTCAAATTTTCACTATTCAAGAGACGGTTAACATCCTAGGGTACTTAGGGGTTCCTAATGTCACTTTAAAACTCTTTTAACAAGACAAACATGAACCCAAAAATCCACCCTTTGGATTTGGCCGAATTTCCCCATAAACATGGCACCAAATTTTATGAACTACATCTACAACTTTTGAGATGGAAAATTTTCTAACAAAATTTACATTCAAAGAAGCAAGAATAAAGCTTGTAACAATTACAACATTCAAATCATAAACTATAAAAATACAAGACCCAAAAGGATTCACCAACTACAAGACCTAGGCTCTGATACCACTTGAAGGAAAACAATTGTGAAAACAAAGTTCATTTGAGCAACATCTATGCGTGCAATTAACAATTAAAAGGTGGAATCATGCTTGTATGCACTCAAAAACAAAACTTTACCCATGAAATTCAAGGCCTTTTAGTTGTGGTGAACCAAGACTCAAAGTGAGTTGAGAAATATTATACCCTTGTTGAATCCTCTTTCCATAAGCAAAGGCTAATCACCCAAGAGAAAGGGCCTTGATTCCTTACTTCTTAGCTCCATGGATTTCTTGGAGGAGGATGGTTGAATGGATTCTCCAAGTTCCCAAGAAAGGGAACCTCTAAGTTTCCACACCAAGGAGGGACTTAAAGAAGAGATGAGTGACCTTGGAGGATGATTGATACTAGTAAATCCCCTCCAAGGGGGCCGGCCTCCTAGAGAGAAAAGGAGAGCTTTTGTTCTCTCCAATTTCCTCAAGAGAGAACCCTAATGAATTTTGGCAATAAAGTCCTTTATATAGTCACTTCACTTAAGTGACAAAAAGAACCAAAACCCTTTCATTCATGATATGGCCGGCCTTCTAAAGGCTTTGGGCTGTTTGGGCCCTTTTCAGTCTTTAGTCATTAAGTTGTCATACAACTTAAGTTAATGGCCTTGAGGTCCAATAATTACTCAAAAGCTAAAACAAACTTATTCATTTGATTAATTAACATATTAATTAATCATAGCCATAAATAATTAAACCATTTAATTATCCTTACTCATCTCCGTTGTGTCTTCAATCTCTACCTTACACGGTGTATGATCAATTAGGTTTCTTTTAGCGAGGTAGTGGGCGATTAGAACTCTTCAAATCGATTGTGAATTGAAACTTACTTTCAATTCTCCCTTTAGTGATTATACACCTGTAGGGCTTCCACAAATCATGAGTGACACCTAGCAGTATGTCATGGCTACCCAAGCTAATCAAAAGAGGTGGAGAACCTATTCATTTTAGGATTACAATGCAATACAGTCTTTCTCTAATACAATACTCTTGACCACATTGTTTGGTTTGATAATTGATTCATGTCTACTATCCAATGTGATTCTCTTACTTATATGATTACCTTAAATGTGATTTGGAACGAATTCTTAAATCTCATTCATACTCTGGCCATAGATTCTTAATCATAGCATAGAGTATTCTCCCTCAAATGGTTTGAAGGTTAGAGATCCCTTGTTGTGCATTCACTTGCCTCCATGGCTGAGTGGCTTAACCACAACTATGTCGTGGACACCTTTTGACGGAGTGACTTTGATATAGTCAAAGATCAAGGACCTAACCACAAGACAACTATGATGCCTCAGGTCAAAGGACTACTTTGCATTATCCCAACCATGAGTTCTCATGTGACATGAGTATGAGAACTCCTCGTTGATCACGTTCAGTGGACTCTTTCTCTATTGAGCACCTACATGCTTGTCTTGGTGTCAGTCATACTAATGACTCGAGACCAGTCACGCTCTCTAAGAGAAGACATAGCACGTACTGATCTTAATGGACTGTCAATACCCAGTTGGCAATCCTATGATCAGGAACGTTTAGGATATGGATACGAAAAAGAATGGTCTCATGAATCTAACTTATTTAGATCACATTCTCCCAATTACATATTCCTTGAACTCATTTAAGCATATAATATTTATATGAGACGGCTTTAAACAATAATCTTTTCCCTTTATATTAAACTAGATTAGTTTAACATGTGAAATGTCTGTAAAGTATGATCATATGATTGGCTTTAGGGCACATTTCCAACAGTTTATAGTTTTCCAACGAGATTCCTTGGCTTGCCAGCCATTTTCTGGTTGATCCCGACATCAACTCCACCTCATCTTGGTACGATTCTAATCCCCACTCTCCTAGCTTCATTTTAGTTTTTGAATGGCTAGTTTTGGTTAAGTTTTGACCCCAAAACGAAGTCGGGGAGATTTCCCAGCCAAAACTCCAGTTATCTCCTTCGTTGGTCCGGCGACCCGTGAGTAGAAACCGGGTCGAGCCCAAACCCACAACCCTAAACCAGCCCAAAACCCATATGAAGTAGGCCTAAACCTTTGGGCCAGGCAGCTCATTAGCCAAGGCCTAACCTGATTCCCTTTGCCCAAGCCCAATCCTTTAGGCCTAAACCAAAGCTGAAAACTCAAATTGAGAACCGGCCCAACCCAGAAACCCAGTTCGACGGTTGGCGCGTGGTGACCGCATATGGAGCACATGCACCTCTGCCGTCCATGGTGTCGATCACGACGGCGCCAACTACTTTTTCGGCTACTTAACTTGGCGCATGGCCTTCCGGGCTGCCGCCTTGTGGCGGCGCGTGGGGGTACCCAAGGTACCTTCTTAGGTTTTTCGACATGTCAAGTCTAAATCCGCTGTTCGTTTCCAGAAATTCGACCGTTTTGGTAGATTTTTATTAAATGTACTCTCTTTGTGTTTAGGTGCAACAGAGGGAAGCGATCCAGTCCATCCTAGTTCGAGCGGCTCTCCGGTAGTAGAATACTTGTGAATGGACCCCTTCATAACTTATATATTTTTATAAAATATTAGCCTAGCATGCATTGCATATTTTATGAACGAAGCATGATTTATAATATATTTTACGGATTTTCATACTTATGATTTATTTAGATTGCTTTTATGGAATGATTATTATTTATCGGATTTATATATTACTAAAGGCTATGAATCATTGGATTTTCGGTTATGAAATTCTATGGTTTCACGTATATGTTTATTATGGATTTATGATTATGGTTTATCATGGATTTATGAGACGGGGTTTGAGCTTTTGAGCTCTAATGTTTGATACAAGATTTTGAGATATGTTTTTGGTACCTATCTAGTGGGTTATCATACGGCCATAGGACACAATTGATGAGGAGGAGTACGATATGATATATTATATACCCCCAACTTCACTACCGAAAGCAGTGTCAGACAGCTTCACTAGCCATGACTAGTGTCAGTGTGGATGTATGCTATTTTATATAGCTTCACCTTCGGGTGATGGACATGTTATTCAGCTTCACCTTCATGTGATGGACAGGTACTGCCTTCGGGCAACTATGATACCCCTAGTAGAGTACCTCACGGATACGATTTACAAATGTTTTACATGACATGCTAGGGTTTTTATAAAACCTATATGTAGTATTATATATGTGTTTTCAAAACAAGGGGTTAGTATGTTCTGAAATAAACTGGTTTTTCATAGGCTTTTTAGCCAAAATGATCATTGAGATTTGCATAACACATCACTTTGGTCCCTGAGATTGAAAATCAATAGAAATGGTCCCTGAGATTGTCCATCATCCATTATTTTGGTCATTCTGTTAAAAACTTCGTTAAGTGTCCCGGAGCTCTTGGTCGGAAGTTTGGGCAATTTTCAAAGCTTCGTAACTCAATCGTTTCTTAACCAAATTAAATTGAGTGATTCAAAAACGAAAATCATACTTCTCGACGAGACAAAGAGAATGGTACCTTTCTTGATGGCCAATTCATCGTGGTTTGGCCGGAAAACGGCTCGAAAATGGCTAACTCGAGACCAAGACAACCACATTCGAGCCATTTTCCAGTCAAACCATGGCGAATTAGCATTGAGAAAGGTACCATTAACTTTTTCTCACCGAGAAGAATGATTTTTGTTTTTGAATCATTCGATTTCGTTGAGTATTGAAGAAGTTATGAACATTTCAAATTTACCTAGTTTCTGGCGAGTTTTCCAGTTTTCCTGCGGACTAGTCACCTTTCAGGCTATTTTCCAGCCATCTCCAGCAACCATTGGGCTTACAAATAGGTATAATCTTATTCTACACTTTCTTATCTTCATTTTGATATATTATGGGTCGAATTTGGTTAAGAAACAATTAAGTTATGAAGCTTTGAAATTGCCCAAATTGGCACATGGTAGCGCATGCGGTGGCGCGTGGCCTTCCAGGCCGCCGCCCCGTGGCGGTGAGTGTGGTGGCGTGTAGGGCTACCCGAGGTTCCCCTCTAGGTTTTTTGACGTCCTGAATCCGATTAAGATGTCCGTTTTTCCAAATTCAATCGTTATAGTATAGTTTTATTAATTGGTCCCTTTATGTGCTTAGGTGCGTTTGTTAGTGGCATTTCCATCTTCTCTAGTTTGTACAGCTCTTTAATGACGGAGTAAGGTGAGTGGACCCCTTCCAAAATGCATTATTTTACTACTAGAAATGTGTACATGAAAAGCGTGATTTTATGATTACGTTTTGAGAAACGTTTATGAGTAAATTGGATTTATGATTATTGAAATATCATGCTTTATTAGATTTAAGTAATTTGGAAGATTTATGATTATATACTATGAATATGATTTATGATATGTTGTTTGAGCTACTGAGCTTCGATGAGATATATGTTGGAAATATTATGTTCATGATTTTCTATGGTTATATATATGCCTACGGGTGAATGATATCATTAAATAGCTTTGGTCGAGTGATGTAGGGCCTACAGGCGAATGATACTTATAAATGGCTTCGATCGGGTGATGTAAGGCCTTTGGGTGAATGAAGAATGAAGATTTATATATGCCAACAGGCAAATGAAGATATACATATATATATATATATATATATATATATATATATATATATATATGCCTTTGTGATACTACTACTAAGCACATTATATATGATATATGTTTTACGAAGGTTTTATGGCATGCTAGGGTTTTCGGAAAACCTATTACTTATTCTGCTATATGAGTTTTCTAAACTGAGGGTATGTATGTTGAAGAATAACTGTTTTAGTATTACTTATATATAAACTTGGTCCACTCATATTTTTTTTTGTGCCCCCTCAGGACTTGGAATCGAGGCACACAATCCCGGCGTCAAGGCACTTCCACATTGGTATCTTCGAGTCCTCTTGGTGTAGGATCGACTCCCTTGTTCATACACCTTTATATTATTCCTTTTACAATGTTCTGAATTAGTTGTATGCTCTGAACACGTTCCACAATTGCATATTCATTAAAGTTAAATTTACGAGTTTTATTTATGTTCGTTCTTTCTTCATAGTTCTCATGCATGTTAGTATGGCTTCATCACCTTCGGGTGTCGGCCAGCATGTGCCTACCCTAGTGTTCGGAGGATATCGGGGTCAGGTGTGTCATAGGTCATCTGGTAGCTTTTTCCCGAAAATGGTTTTTCAACCCTAGATCTTTCTAGATTGATTTTGCACATGACACGTGGCTTTTCTAGTCCCTTTTTTTGTCTGAACATCAAGCCTTCTTTAAAAGATCTAGGGTTTCATTTGAACTTGGCTAGGAGTTTTACATTTTCAGAAAAGAGTTGTTTTAGCTTTAAGCGGCCTCTTTGAGTTCCTTATTAGAAACCCTAGCCACAAAATCACACTAATGCACTAAATACCCACATCAATGCATATTAGGGTAGCATTGCTTTGTGATTTTGATTTAAGTTTTTGGTCAAGTTTTTCTAGTTTTAAATCTTCAAACTAACCTCTTTTTGGATTCACGTCAGTTTCATCTTTCAAGTGTTTAACTGGTGAAACTGACTGGACATTTGAATCTAGATCTGCATATCATTATATCCATAGTTTGTGTGTTGGTCTCGGTGCCACAACGTGAAGAGTTCAAGAGGAGCTGCCATCTTGTGAAGATTTTAGACAACACCATTTTGGTGCCACAAGGTGAAGAGCTGAGGAGGAGCTGCCACTTCGTCAACATCGAAGAAATCCATCTCGTGTAAGGCAATGTTGCATAAAGGTAAAGCTGCTTCATAGACTAGATTTAGGAACTGAGCTTTGCGTGATACTTTGTAAGATCTTGATTACATTAGTGGATTGGACGCAATGGAGAGTCCCCAATTTTTTAACTCAGAGGTGGGTTTTTCCGGCCCAAAACTTCTTGTGCAGTTTATTGCTTTTCTAGTTTACTTGTCTTACTTTTTTCTTGTGATATATGTTCATTATTTCCAAATAGTAAGTCCATGCAACTAAGCTTGTCGGCTTAAAATGTGCATTGAACTAGACCTTAATTAACTAGGAATACTTTAGTAAACTGACATATCTGATCTTAGTTGACTGGCGTTGCAGACTAGTCAGACAAGCACAAATAGAGGTTTTTAATTGCTGGATATTCCGCATGGTGCCAATTTCAAACACACTATCCACTTTACAAGGTAGTGAGGGTTTTGAGGTAGAGTTAAAGTTCATATTTATAAGCAGAATATATCCAATAATGTCTCAGGTCTAAGAATTAGTTGCATACTACAATCAAAAGCTTTGCAACGTTTGACATGTAAGCATTCATATGTTTAAGCTTCTTAGGTGGCAGTGTTCAGTGAACTTGTTCAATAAACAAGAACATGTATATCCACCACGTGTCCAAGACACATAGCACAAGACCATGCTAACCTTAATGCGATATACACCGACATTTTCGGATAGTCAATGTCCAGTTGACTTTCCAAATGGCTAGGAACTTAGTTTAATGACCGAGTGACTATGAAATACAAGTCTTCTTGCCCTAACCTCGTTACTTCCATACCTTAAGTCATTTGGACTCATTCATAGTATATTATCTTTATAATATAAAGTCAAACTCATGAATGCAAATCTTTCCCTATTATTAATTAATTAAAATGAAGTTGTTACATAATATCCAATATTAGGAAATTGACTTTTATGGCAGAACTCCAACATGATGTACTTGTTTCCCTGCTGGATGGATTAAGTTGAATGTTGATCGGGCTTACAATGCTAACACCTGCATTGACGTCCTTGGTGGAGTGATTTGAGATCATGAAAGCTCATTCATTGGTGCGTTTATCTGTAGAAATCCCCATGTTAACAGCTCGGCCATAGCATAATTCTTGGCTGCTTGCGAATGAGTTTAAGTTGGTAGGGAAGTTGAATATTAGAGTGCGCAACGAATAAGACTACAAAATAATAGGAATATTATTAAAATAACGAGAATGCCGAAATAGCTACAAAACCCTAGAATGCTACATTGTGACTAACTTGTTATTCTACGAAACCCTAAACCATAAAGAACTAACCTAACCCTAATAAGCAAGAAAACAAAACCCTAATACTAATGGGCTAAGCCCAAATTCAAACAATAAAATAATCCTAAATTCCAACACCCCCTGTCAAACTCATGGCGGTACACGTCGTGAGTTTGCCAACAAGTAGATGTGGATGCAAGCTCCGTTAGGCGGACACGACAAGACAAGCTCTGTTAGGCGGACACGACAAGGTAAGCTCCGTTAGGGGGACATGACAAGGCAAGCTCCGTTAGGCGGACATGACAAAGCAAGCGATTCAAGCGAACAAACAAACAATCCATTCCAGCAATCAACAAATTTTGGAGGATCAGGCTAGAGACAGGTTTTGGGTGCAGCGGCAGTAAGTCATGCAGGCGAGGTGGGGCGAGTCGAACAGGCGCAGATGAAGCGGATCTTGTACTGCTTCAGGAGTGGTTCAGGCAGGCCTGGATACGGTGATGCAGCGGTGGGTGACTGGATGTATTGGCGGCTGTGAGACGACGACAACGGATCTGGGTGCAGGTGCAACAACGGGTACGGTTCAGGTGCAGGGTGGTTGCAGGCAGATGGTGGTGGTGGGGTCGGGTCTGGTGTGAGAAGGGCTTCGACGAAAGTTGCAGAGATGGGAGTGGTGTGACTTCCAAGAAAACATATTCAATTTTTTTTTTCAAAACTAAACCAACGACAGTCTAAACAACCAACAAGACTGACAAACAAACTGATACAAATCAACGGTAGATTAAATCCCAAAGGATCAAACCTGCTTTGATACCAAGTTGAATATCAGAGTGCGCAATGAACAAGACTACAAAATAATAGGAATATTATTAAACTAACGAGAATGCCGGAACGGCTACAAAACCCTAGAATGCTACATTGTGACTAATTTGTTATTCTACGGGCTACAAAGCATCATATATATAGAGAACTAACCTAACCCTAATAAGTAAGAAAACAAAACCCTAATACTAATGGGCTAAGCCCAAATTCAAACAATAAAATAATCCTAAATTCCAACAAGGGATTTTCATGCTATTGACAATTTTGGAGACAGACTCTGGTCTGGTTTTTCATGCCGTTGACAATTTGGATAATGATTCTGCTTTGTTTAGTCCTCTAATGGAGGATATCAAATCTTACTACGGGTTCTCCTCAATTCTCGCATTACTCATGTCCGACGATCAGTAAACATTGCAGCACATAGATTAACTAAGTGGGCTTTATTTTCTGAGGATGATTATTATGTACTTCGGTATTCTCCGGACATTATCTAGTATTGCCTTTGTAGACCTGACAATCTCTTGAATGACCCGTTTTCCCAACACGAAAATAATAGATTGCTGGTCAACATGTTAGCTAATCGAGTCGCTATCGTGTCACCCATAAAAAACCCGAGTTTTTTAACAAGTACCCATGTGTAACCCATTTCAACCCGTTAAGTAAGAGGTTGGTTTGCTAATTTTTAACTACTAAAAGAACTTACTACAATAGCCATGTGAGACTAAACCCTTACCCTTAGATTTTTTTTATACCCGTTTCACGCTATATCATCTCTCGTAGGTCAGAGTCCAGAGAATCCAAGTACCATGTCTGTTGTATTCTCTCTGTTTCACTCTCGATGCTCACTCTCTATCCCATCGCCATCTCTTTGTCTCTGTCCAAGACACTACCATGACCATAGACATATCTAATCTCGCAGTCCAACCCACCACTACCATGACAACCACACTAGTGATGAATCACGACCACCACCATCGACTCCACCCATAACCCAATTGCAAGATTGCGAAACGAGATACAAATTCCTAGCTAACATTCATATTGACGACCAATCCTCCTAAATTTAGGTGATTTCTTTAATTTGTAATATCTTTCGATTCAAGAAGAAATAGGGTTTTGTAGACTTTGGGATTGTATAATCCCAAATCAGGATCCGTAAAATTAGGTATTTTATAACTAGAATTTATAATAGGTTGTCAATTGACATAATTTGTGTTATATGGCTTTGTTATTTCAATTGTCAATTTTGAATTTTTGTATTTACTTCTTTCTTGCCGTTTTGTAATAGGCGCTTTAATGTAAAAATCTAGGGTAAATTACACAAAACTACCTCAACTATGGGTCAAACCAAAATCTCATACCTCATCTTACGAATTTGTTGCAATGTCAGACATCTATCAGTTTTTCTGTTAATTTTTCTTTTAAGTGCTGATGTGGCTTGAGGCAGGACCCACTCCCTAGCCCAATTGGATAGAAAATTTATAAAATATTAAAAATTAAAAAAAAATCATTTAAATATATATATATTTTTTAATTTAGGACCCACCTCTACAAGCTTATCACCCTTCTTCCCCATCAACCCGTGTCCCCCTAACCGTCTTTCCTTCACCACCAAAACCAGAACCCCACTGCCGCCCTCTCCTCCACCATTTCCACCTCATCCACCACATTTCTCTCTAATACTGTTTGGACCCAATTTTACACTATCGGTTTGTGTGATCAAGGCCGTTGATGAACATAGCTCTCAAACGTTGGATGACGGAATGGTTAAGATAATTATTATTGAATGATATATTGTGATTTTAATCATGATATTATCTTTTAATGGTGAAATATCTTGATATTTTCTTGTACAAGATGAGATGCGAATTATATCTCCAACTTGAAAGAGAGCAGTACAGTTCAATTTAATTTGGGATTCAAACGTGCGGAGGATTAGAACATCAGAGTATTTTATCAAGAGTCCTAATACGTTACTACAGTGTTGGCAAATGGATACAGATTGACATAGATATTAGTGCAAGATGAGGATGCCAAATTAGAGTAATCAAAATAAGGTGATGTGATGGTGACATGATGGTTTTGCAGATAATGCAAAACTACCAACCATGATATTTTTTTTTTCATGCATGCATGGGATGTAAGGATAATGAAAATAATGGTCTTGGATAATGATGATAAGTCTAGCTAGGCTAGGCTATGATGATAAGAAGACTTTTATTTTGATAGGCTTTTATGAGGCTTGTGCGCTACATAGGCTTGGTAGTTTTTAAGGTCAACAAATACCTACCCTCACAACCCTCTCCAAATGCGTCAAAATCCAGAACAAAAAAAAACAAAAAGCTCAGAATTTAGAGAAACCTAGTTGCTAACACTAGCAAGTAATTAATAACACGCACAAATCTGAAGAAAAAAAAACTCATGATTCCAAAAATGGCAGAGAAGCAAAAAGTGGCAAACTTGGAAGAGAGAGGAGAACTTCGCCGCCATGGATGATGTCACCCCATCCATATCACTCTCTCTCTCTACACTGGCCACTCACTTACTCTTTCTCTCTCCTTTATCTCTTTTTGTTATGGGAAAAAGAATATAAATTTTATTTTCGATTTTTGTGAATTGCTAGTGTGGGAAGTGGGTTTAGATCGACATCCTAACCCATTTTCTGGGCGAGCTTCTCAGGTGAGTTTACGGCGAACTCTTGCGACAAGCACCCTCACCACCACCACCATTTCATTGCTCTTAGTGCCACGAACAAGACCCACCCACATTTTATGTTGTTTGGCCATCGTTCATGGTGGATCAAACTGTGAAATTTTTCAAGATTTTGACGTGGGCGATCTCGCCCTTAGAGAGGACGGTGAAGGTGCAGCATTAGGAACTAAAGTAGACTGTGGTGGAGGAGGGGAAGGAGCGCCATGGGAGGGAGGTGGAGAGGGTGGGGGTAGGGTTTTGATTTTGGAACGAAGGAAGGAATGAAGGTTGGGGACATGGGGGGATGGGGAATAAGGGGATGTGTTTGTAGGGGTGGGTCCCATATTTAAATGATTTTTTTAATATTTAATTAATTTCTTAATCCAGTTAGGCTAAGAAGTGGGTCCCACCTTAATCCACGTCAGCATTTAATAGAGAAATTAACAGAAAAACTGACGAGGTATGACATTGCAACAAATTTGTAAGATGAGATATGACATTGTAATTTTTAAAACATGAGGTATGAGATTATGATTCAACCCATAGTTGAGGTAGTTTTGTGTAATTTACCCAAAAATCTAACTGACTAACATATTGGTTATGTCTTCTTTTTTTTCTTCAAAAGCAATGGATGCTACAGATTTAGTTGTTGTGGAAGTTACAATGGCAACAGAACCAGATCTTGGAAGTGAAAATATAGACAATACAATAAGTCTTGCAAAGAAAAAGTCCAGAGTAATCAATTTAGTTAAGCAAAAACTCATATCTCCTGTTTGGAATACTTTCAATAAATTGGCTAATATTTTTTTAAATGGTAAAAATCGTGCTCATTGTAAAGAGTGTATAAGCTGGTGATAGATGATAGTCATCATGAGATGAGCAATATGAATAGACATTTGAAAACTTGCCTTACAAAGAATAATGTTGAATTGTTTATGTCAGCGTCTGAATTGTGTTCCCAAAAGTTTGATCATGTGGTATTTCGTGGCTTATTAATAGAGGCAATAATCAAGCATAATCTTCCTTTTGGTTTTGCTAAATATGAGGGAGCAAGGCTTTGTTTGCATATGTATCTCCTGATATTAAGCGACCATGTAGAAATACTGTTAAAATCTGTGTGTTGAGAATGTTCAAAACTGAAAAAAAAAAAAAAAAAAAAAAAACACTTCATAATTTGTTAGGCTTGGTTGAAGGTATAATTTGTGTGACATCAGACTTATGGTTCTCAGAATGCACTGATGGGTATCTTGCTCTTATTGCTCACTTTGTAGACAAATATTGGAAATTGCATAAAAGAATTCTAAGTTTTTGTCACATGCCTCCTCCGCATACTAGTTTTGCATTATTTGAAAAAAATCAATGCATTGGTAACTGAGTGAGGGATTGAGATTATTTTCTACTAATTTGGAAAATGCTTATTCAAACATTTGTTTTGTACATTAGAGGTCTTTTTCTTGATGAATGGTAACTTCTTTCATATACGTTGTGCTCATATTTTGAATTTGATAGTCTAAGATGGACTTATAGAAATTGGTTATTCGGTGACAAAGATTCGTAAATGCATCGAGTATATAAAGGGTTATGAGGCAAGAAAACTAAAGGTTTGTGACTGTGTTAGACAAGTAAGATATATATTGGATAGCATGAGAGGTTTGAAACAAGATGTTTGTTGGAACCAAATCTACGCACCTCCATAAGCGGTGGTTAAGCACAAATCCGTGTAACCCTGAGCAAACTGCAAAACAGTAAAACAATCGTAAGCAAACCTTAGGGGGGTGTGTTGGCCAAAGGCTTTCCAACGGTCATGTTAATGAATAATTTGAGACTCAAGCAGTGGGCTAGAGAATTCAAGTGTATAGATTGTGTTATCGTAAATGAACCCTAGAGGGGTGTATTTATACCATGGGAGAGAGACCTTTTTAGGATAGAATCCTCGTTCTAAGTCGGGAGAATGCTAGAGGATACCTAATAAGTAGATATTGCATCCTCTTAGGAGTTGTTATTACTTGTGGGGCACTCCTATCCCTAGATTGTAGGGACTCTAAGACTTATAGGATTTGATTGTGTCCATATCCGGACCACATTGTGTGTTTTGCGAAACAAGTATGGTCATCCATCGGAGCTGGTGAGTCCATGACAGCCTTTTGTGGTATATAGCTCCACCCGGTGCTATGTGAGTCTTTATGAGGTATCTTACTTAATTTCCACATTTCTCTTTGTTGACATCCACGAATTCCCCTAATGTATCTCATATGTTAGGCCAACATGTGGACGAAGGTTGCTTTGTTCCGACAAGCAAGACGGTTCTAGGAGCTTGAGTGAATTGCTGGCTTGAAACAGAGGTGAGAATAGAGGCAGAACGACGATTGCTAACCTAATCGGAAGAACTCAAGAGTGTGCACACCAGACAACTTTGAGAGGCGATTGCTAAGCCGCAGATTCTGCATATGAGGCGGAGATAGTTTGATATATCGACCTGGCTACTATTGAAGAGATGAAGGCCAAGGATTACTGGGAAAGCTTTAAGAAGGTTAAAGATGAGCTGAAGCTCGAGAGGCAAGCCAAGGCGGAGTTGGACCAGGCTCTCATTGCCTTGGAAGAACATTCGGAGCATGCGTCAAATACATAGGGAAATGATTAGGCTAAGAAGCGGAAAACTCTTCAAAGCAGGTCAATCGTAAAGATGACAAGCACATCGCGACCCTTCAGTAGCTTATCGACAGGTATTCATTCGAGATGTTTGTGCTCTGGGAAGATCATGAGAAACTTCTTAAGGAAGAGTTTGATGCCGGATTCCTTACCAGTTACGCTAAGCGAGGTCACCTCAAGGGTTGAAGCATCTTCAAAAGTTACGAGGAGATCAAACATATGAATTTTCCTCTGCCACGATGAGATGACAAATCTAGAACTTGAGCAAAATGAACATAATCCTGAAAATAACCCGGCACCTGACGATGAGATGACAAATCTAGAGCTGGAGCAAAAGGAACAAATCTACTGATGTTGATAAGTTGTAGTAGGCCTATATTACCTCTTGTGGAGAACCAAGTAAAGTTTGTGGACATGGAGAAAAAATAAAGACGCTGGAAAGCTCCAGTAGGACCACTGTCAAGACTCAGATCCCCAGCTTTGGTTATGGCAACATAAGCACCATAAATTTTGATAGACAACACATTGAGCCAACCTATACTCTGGTACCACCGCAAACGAGACACAGGCATTGCACAATCTCGGACCCTTTGACATTACAAGAGTGCCCCAAATAGTACCGCGTCATCTGAGCTTTGACAATCTGGAGTCCTCAAAGGAGTAGTAAAGGCGCTGACTCACGAATCGTGACAGGACTAAGGGTGCCCTGAGGGAGACTTTACCTTTCATCCCTGGTCGAGCTGTTATAAAGGTCATAAGCCCACTTTCCTCAACAATTGAATCTGCACCACCACTAGATAAGTTTTCTCAATCTAGGTTCAAATAATTCTGAAGTGATTCAGACTTGGATTATCGCATAGGAACACCATGACGCTATATAGCAACAATGATTCTTGGATATGCAAGATGTTCCCCTCCACCTTGGAAGTGCCAGTCGTGAGCTGGTTCTCAGAGCTACCAAACCGCTTGATTGACTGCTTCGAAAGCCTAGCCGATATCTTTACAAACACCAACTCGGTGTACCACGATGTCTAGAAGCGCCACAAGGCCATATTATGCATGGTCATCCAGAGCAAGGATGAAATTTTCATGGCTTACTTGAAGCAATTTCGAGCGAAATTAGCGGAGGTAGAGAGGCCAGACGATAGGCTTGCCACCATGGCTTTCAAGTAGGGACCTATGTCCACTCACCTTTGTCTCAAAAACTGAACAAAAAGTATGACTACGCCACTCTGGCAGAATGCTTTGACGTGAAAGACTATCTCACCGACGAGAGTAAAAAAAAAACAAAAGAAAGGCCCCCGAACAAGATTGCGGCAGAAAGCTTTAGTGGAAAAGAGAAGACTGCAACACTCTGCTTCCTTTTCCATGTCAAACTGGTAGAAGAGAGCGAAATGATAAGCTAGCTCCGTAAAGGCCGAGACAGTATACAAATTTGAACACAACCATCAACAACATCCTCAATAGCATCGAGGACAAGCCTTTTCTTAAGCGACCAAATCCTCTTTCACCAATAGCATCCTTAGTACTGCTCATTTTACCAATTGATAGGTCACACCACAAGGAGTTGCAGATCATTAAAGGGACCACATCGAGGAACTCCTCGATGGGAATAATGATGGGAGTTTGTGAGGAGCAAGGTAAGGGAAGCAAAATCCCGTTGAGGAAAAGACAAGGGCAAGTTCAACAAGTATGAACTCACGGATGATGAGGACAACAAATGCCATGCAAAGAATCTTACCCTCAATATCAATTGTATTTATGGAAGGAAAGCCAATAAATCCTGGTAAAAGGGAAGAAGCCGACAATCTTAAGATGGACTGTCCTCAATAATCTCCTGATCGACTAAAAAAAAATTCCCAAAGTAAACTTGGTTTGATTCTTCAATGACATGAGAAAATATGCAGGTTGTCCTACTCGACCCAACCACAAAAAAGATCAACGCCACATTCTGCGTGAAGACAAGCTTTTGGAGAACTTACCTCCTTATTGCCTCACCATGGGCTACTCGTAAAAAATTATCCCTAATGACAATTTTTTACATTATAACATCTTTCTTGAACTACAGCAATGATTTGATTGTTCTTTGAGATCTAATCATGCCCTTTGTCATAATTCATCATTCTGTAAAGAAGTAAAGAATTTATTATGCAACAACTTTCGTCTCATTTGTTAATGAACATGATGGGCTTTAATAAGATTTGAACTATTCCATAAAAGCGTACAACTGATCATGTAAGAATGAATTAAGTGCATAAAGGGACTAGGTTCAAAACCCTAGTTCAAGTCAAAGAGACCAGGTGGAGATAGAGGTTCCGTTTATGAGGCGATTGAGGAGATTACATTAAGAACATTCTGGTATGTGCCGAGGAAGCATAATCATATCAGAACTCTACTTTGACAGGCTTTGTTATCACGAAATCCACCCCCATAAATAAAACTGGTTCTGCAACATGAAAGGCATCTTCAACTCAAACGCTCTATGCAACATCTTCTCACACCCCTGAGAAAAATACTAATTATCCTAACCCTTTGTTAGCACATCTTCAGTTTGGATTAACAACACTATGGTGGCAACCAACAACATGTTCAATATGGAATAACACCACTAGAGCCATAGAATCAGTCGATAGAAAAGTACGTTCAGTTTGGATTAATAGAAGTACTTCAAGTTTGATTGGTTATCTATCTAAGTCTCAACCAACAAGGAGTCTTTGATTCTTTCGCTGAATACGGTCACTTCATTAACTTCCCAGTGAAGTGAGGTGTTCTACAATTAGTTATCCCTCAAGTGCACTTCAGAGTTTGGCATTCAGATGGCTGAACAACATTTACCATAAGGACACCCATCTCCTTTGAGTAGCTTTACCCGTATAGCATGATACCGATTTGGCACACCTATATTTTCACAAATATAGACGAAGTTGCCGAACTTGGTGTAGAAAGTCTTGAAATTAGTAGTGAATAGAATAACCTTGTCTTCAGGTTCTAGAACCCTACGCGAGAATGTTCCTTCCTCGGTTGTAGTCGCTTAGTGTAAAGTTAGCAGTGCGTTCGATACCACACCCAGATTTTTGAGGAAGGGAATCTTATGATATGCTAGGAATCCTTTATCATAATCATATATCCACGTATTTTAATGCTTGAAAGTTAGACAGGATGGCCTTTACGTAATGATTATATTGCTCCAAATTTTTATGAAAAACAAGATGCTCATTGAATAATTAGAAACTAATCTTCGCTTCTACAACTCTAGTTATTAAAAGAATTTTCATACATTCTCTTTGGCCACATCTATATTGCTCACCCGACAGAGCTCAGTCACGCATTCACAAGAATGACGTATTAGCTTACTAATTGCTCAGTTTGCACCAGTGTTCTAAAAATCGGCCTAGACGGTGCCTAGCTGCTTGGTGGTGGTGTTCTGATCTAATTTAGGTCAAAACGTTCAGAAAATCAGGGAGAATTTAGGCGGTCGCTAGGAGCTTTAGGCGGTCGCTAGGAGCTTTAGGCGGCTCCAGGCGGCTCTAGGCGGCAGTATAGGCGGTTAGAGACATTTAGCGGAAGCATCAACCTACCATCAAACAACTCGCAGCGGTTTGCTTTGCTTATTGTAAATCTCGAAACGATGTACACCAGTGGTTTAGATATCAACTGATAGGGTCGGATTTCGAACTTAATGAAAGCCAAAATCAACCAAAAGCAGAAAAATCAAAGCTAAATCACCGTCGGTAGGTTGAGTTGTAAACCTTTGCGAGGAAGAAGAAGCCTCTGAACTCCTTCATTTTTTTTTCTCAGAGACGACATCATCTAGGTAGTTAGTAAAGTGAAACATGTTTGGGGAAAAGTGAAGCGTGTTTGGTTTTTTTCCCCAAACGATAAGCCTGTTTGGTGTTTATGTGGCATTAGATCCCTAATTCCTAGAATCCTATTACTTTATAATTACAAAAAAAAATTAAAAAAAAAAATCATTCTTAGAATCCTAATACCACGAAATCACATATAAAACAAAAATTGTTAATAGAAATTATTCAAAAACTCATAATATTTAGTGTGTACTATGTTCTGTAATTAAATATAGGGTAAATCTCAGTTTACTACCCTCAAGTTTCGTGGTTTTCTACATTTGGTACATGAAGTTTTTTTCGTCCCAGTGTCATACCTAAAGTGTTAAGTTTGGGACAATCTCATACATTCGTTAGTCTGACTGTTAAGTCTCCTGTTAACTGAGACGTGGGGCCCATGTGGACAATGTCTAGGCACCACATGTCATTAAGGGGTCCATGTGGAAATTAAAAATTAAAAAAAAAACCAAAATTTCAAAATTCAAAATTTAGAATGGGAACAGTTAAAGGTGAAAACCACTTTTCACTCCCCCAGAAATATCGATCCCCTATCTCTGTCTGAAACCCTTCCACCTTGTTGTCTCTCCACCTCGTCGTCGGTCCAACTCGCTGTCGATCGCACCGTCATACGTTGCACACACCTTTGTACATCAAAGAAGGGGCACCGTTTTTGGGCAAGGTTGTCGTGAAGCCATCATTGGAGATGGGGTGGCAAAAAAGGAGGATTGAGGTAGCTGAAACACCAGTTTATTGTAAGTAACCTACCTTTTTCGAAGTGTAGATAATATGGGTTTAGGTTTTCCGATTTTTCAATTTTGAATTTTAGGGAATTGTGAGTTCCAATCCCCTTTTTTTCTAAGGTTTCTGGAATTGTGTTTTGTACTGGGTTTCTTTCATTGTTAATTGTTTTCAATGTGTATGTGGTTTTGCCTTCATTCGTGGTCTCAATTGCAGCCTTTAAAAAACCCTATATTCATGGTCCCCATGGTTTTGTTTTCACCTTTTTGTCCTCATGGTCCTATAAGTTAGTGTTTTGAGTTAACTTTTTGGGTTTTAAAACTTTTTTCCTTGACTTTGCAGGCATGCCTGAATTATTTACCCTTAAAATTAACCTCCGTGGGAAGTGATCTGAAAATGCATATACGGGAGGGTTTGAGGCTTGGTTTGATTATGTAGACAAAGACTTCATGTCTTCTTTCAAGATTGATGAAATGGTTAAGGAGTTAGGATATGACGGGTTTATCTTGTATCACTATAGGATTCCTATGATGTCTTATAGGGAGGGATTAAGGCTTACTGAATGGGACCTAGATGTGGGTAAAATGTGCAAGTATGTTCCAGGGACTAGGGAAATATAAATGTACCGAGAACATCTAAGTTTGAAGCAAGCTGCCATGAAACATAAGCTTTTAATGAATCTAGATGAGAGTGGCATATTAAAAAAAGGTGTCACTATAGAAGATATTGAGGAATCAAGGGTGGCAATTTCGATTACAAAGGGAAGTGGATTAAAATTGAAGAACGGTAGAGCAAAAGGGCATGTTGATCCCTTAGAAAAACGGCTATGTCTTTTGAATGGCATAGCCTACAATGGTGATGATGAACATGAGGCTGAAGCAACTAAGGGAGGACAAGAAAGTGGAGATGAGGCTCAAGATGGTACTCTCAATGCTGATAATGAATGTGATGAAGGTGATGAAGGTCACGAACCTGAAGAAGTTAATGAAGGGGATGAACTAGAAGCTAATGAAGGTAAAATTTTTGAAACATTTTTTTTTGCAATTTTAATTTTAGCATTCAATTATTTTTGCAAAGTTTAGGTTTTTAACAAATATGCATTGTTTGTTGCAGTAAATACAGAGGATGACACTACTGATAGTGAGTTTGTGGACAGTGACTATAGTTTGGAAGATGATGATCGTCGTCCAGTAGATGATACAGTTGTAGACATTGTGATTGGAGATGCTGAAAGGGGTAAAGGGGTTGGGAACCAACATCCAGAAGAAGTTATTGATGTAAGGGATGTAGAGGACGTTCCCCTTGATGATGAGAGAGAAGACCCAGATGGCTTGCACAGTGTTGACGATTCAGGTTCAGAATGTGTTGAGAAGGTCATCTACCTTGAGTTCAATGAAGAAGCCGACATGGATGATCCAAAGTTTGGAAAGGGATTGAAGTTCAGAGATGTTGCACAATTGAGAGAAACAATGTGGTCTCACTCCATTAAGCATGGTGCACCTTCTGTTAAGCTAGAAAGGAATGAAAAATGGAAGATTAGTGCAAAGTGTGAGAAAAACTGTCCATGGAGATTGTATGCTTCCAAGATGTACAATGAAGATTCAATGCAAGTGAAAACTTATGTTGGGAAACATGAATGTCCGAGGATTTGGAGGGAAAATCCTAATTGCAAAGTGGCATGGCTTGTGAAGGGGTATGTGGACAAGTTCAAAATCAACCCAAGCATGCCCATCACTACATTTATGAAGAAAGTGAAGGAGGAAAGAATGGTTGAGATCCACCTCAAGAAAGCCTACAGAGTGAGGCACAATGTTTAAAAATCCTTGAGATGAGTAACGTGGATCAGTACACAAAGTTGTGGGAGTATTGTGAAGAGCTTTGGAGGACAAACCCTACTAGTACAATTAAGATGAAGGTGCTACCCTATGATGATGCTTATGTGATATTTCAGAGGATTTATATTTGTTTGGGGGCTTGCAAAAATGGATTTAAGAAAGGATGTAGGTAGCTTGTAGGGTTGGATGGTTGTCACTTGAAGTGAGTGTTTAAGGGCCAGTTACTATCTGCAGTGGGAATGGATGCAAATAACCAAACTTAGGTTATTGCATATGCCATAGTAGAGCTCGAGAACAAGGACAGTTGGGTTTGGTTTTTGGAACTGCTAGCTGCTGACTTGTGAATTATGAACCAGTGTGGTTGGACTTTCATTTCTGACAAACAAAAGGGTTCAATACCAGTTTTTTAGAAGGTGTTGCCTAATTGTAATCATCGGTTATGTGTTAGGCACTTATACACCAACTACAAGGCAGATAGGTTTAAAGGGAAAACATTAAAGGATGCCTTGTGGAATGCTGCCAAGTCAACAACCATCACTGATTTGAGAGAGAGTATGGATGAGGTGAATAGGCTGAATAATGAAGCTTATAAATGGTTGGTGAAGAGACCATCCTTGCATTGGAGTATGTCATACTTTGAGACACACACTTAGTGTGACATTCTCTTAAACAACCTTTGTGAGAACTTCAATTCTTTGATCTTGAGGGCTAGGGACAAGCCTATTATTACCATGTTGGAAACTATAAGAGTTTTATTGATGAAGAGGATATGGTTGAGAAGAGATGCAATGAGGAAGGATAAAAGAGCTATTTGCCCAAAAATCCAGAAGAAGTTGGAGGAGTACAAGCTAAAAAGCTCATACACTATAGCTACATGGTCTAGAGGAGAAAATTTTGAAGTGGATGAAGGTAGAGGCAATATATTTGTGGTGGATTTGAATGGGTGCACTTGCTCATGCAGAAGATGGGATTTGATAGGCTTTCCTTGCATACATGGTTGCTCGGCCATCTATTATGCAAGGAGACAGCCTGAGGAATTTGTTTCCTCTTGGTAGAAGAAGGAAAAGTACTTTGAAGCTTACGAAAACTTGATTCAACCCATCCAAGGCATGAAATATTGGGAGCCATCTGAAAACAAATGCATTCTTCCTCCAACTTTTAAAAGGCAGCCTAGGAGACCAAAACAGAAGAGAAATATGGAGGGTGATGAAAATGAATTCAAGTTAAGCAAGAGAGGGCAAAAAAGTGTGAGTGTAGTGCTTGCAAGGGCTCGGGACACAACAAGGCCAAATGCCCAACCACTCATCCTCCTCCAGCTGCAAGAAAAGGAAGCAAAAACAAGAAAAATGAGGTATAATTTTGATATTTTTTGTTGATTTTTCATTTCTTAAGTGAATTTGTTATTTGTGAAGTGTAGTATCTATGAGTGCTAATATTTTATGGGTTCATTACTTAGGCCTCAACATCTAAGGCATCACAACCCTCTTAGTCATCACAGCCATGCACTTAGGAAGATCCACAACCTTCATCTCAATCAACTCAAGCCTCTCAAACCACTTCAAAGTCTACTACAAGAGGTCAGAAAAGGAGGAGGAAGGTTCCATGATGCTGCTTTAATGCTTTAGGTTGTTTAAGGGTTCATTTTGTTATAGTTGAATATGCCCTTAGTTTTTTTGGAAACAACTTTCGAATAGATCTTTAGTGTTTTGGACAGATCCTTGGTGTTTTTGGTACTCTTATTTTGGTTTAGTTGTGTACTTATATTTTGGAAGAACACATTGACCCATTAGTTGTTAAAGTTGTGGTCTTTTGTACAACTTGGAATATTGAACTTTGTTGTGAATTGAAAGTTGTTGACAATTGAACTTTGTTGCCACATCCTGGGATGTGGTGGGGGCTCCGGCTGACATATCATTTTACATTGATTTATTCCTCCTAGCTTACTTATTTCATTGCTGAGATGCTTGACATGGCATACACTTGATTTTCACTACTCTCGAGCATGATTTCTATATACGTATGTATTATTATTTTTTAGAAAATTATACGGGTTTTACGGTGAGGGGTTATTGTTTTTGGAAAGAGAAATGGTTTTAGAAAGCTTGTTTTTGCCCACTCACGTTTTCTGTTTTGCGCCTCTCCAAGTTTTAGCTGCTGAACGTTTGTATCGACGAGGATTCTTGGCGAATCTTAGTATAGGTGGCTACCTTTGAGGGTATGATCCTTACCCACACTACTGTACTTTACTTATGCTCTGACGTCGCGTGTCAAATGGGTTCATTCTCGCTCACCAACGTACTCTTGTGTTTAGGCACTTTTAGGTTTAAATTTATTCACATTTTCCATATCACTATACTTTATGGCTTCGTCACCTTCCAGGTGTCGGCTAGCACAACTCGATTCAGAGTCCTAGTGGACATTCCGGGTTGGGGTGTGTCATTTGTTGTGAACCCTTGAAACTTTGTTGTAAATTGTGTTGGTAGTTTAAAGGATGAATTTGCAGATTTAGAATTGAAAGTTTGTTTGGAATTGAATTTACAGATTTGGAATAGAAAGTTGTGGTTTTTTCTCTATTTGATTTGATTTTTTTTTCAAAAAATTTTGGCGGGAAAAAAGGAAGGCAGTACACAGTTATGGGTTAAAAATTTGGGCGGGAAATTATTTGTTTTGAATTTTTAATTTCCACTTGGACCCTTCTCAAAAAAAAAAATCCACGTTGACCACTTAATGACATGTGGCGCCCAATCATTGGCCACATGGCTGCCACATCATCAGTTAACGGGAGACTTAACAACCAGACTAACGGATATATGAGACTGTCCCAAAATTAACATTTTAGGTATGACTCTGGGACGAAAAAAACTTCATGTAACAAATGTTGAAAACCACGAAACTTAATGGTAGTAAATTGAGATATACCCTTAAATATATATGTAACATATATTATTTTTAGTTCTATATATCTTAGATGACACACCCCGATCCTAGAATCAAGGCGTGCTGGCCATCACGTGAGCGTGACGTAACCAAAAGTGCAATGCGGAAGCAAAAGATAAAGGAATTACGAAGGAATAAAAACCAACTACTAGCAATAATATCCAACTAACATGCTAGAGTAAGTTTAAGTGTGAAACACACAAATTCAGAGCAGAAGTACTAGGTGCAGTCAAGTAGGACTATAACTAAATTACAACACCCGAAGGTGAGTCCTACATTTATGTAGTCTGTCAAAACGTCATGGGAATCCTCGTGAGCCACCAACACCGCTAACTAGAACCTGGAGGGGCGCAAAACAAAATTGAGTGGGTCAGTAAAACCAAAGTTTTTCGAAAACCTTTCATTTAATAACATTTCTAACCCCTCGCTGTAAAACCTGTATACTTTCCCAGAAAATAACATAATATGCATATAATTCTTCAAATAATTCAAATCACCAATCTTTATCAAAAACCAGAAAATATGCCATGCTATAAATGTCAATAACAGAATAAGGATGCATCAATATAACAGGTGAAATAAGGAATCAACCGGAGACCCTGCAGTTGGTCATGTAAGGTTAATTTTATAGCTCAATATCCAAACCAACCGGAGTCACCACGGTGACCTGTACGGCAATACTCTGCACATAAATCGAAACTACCTGAAGTAGTCTGTACGATAAGAATGGTGTAAGAATACGCTCTAGTGCTTCTCTCATCAACAGTTGTATAATAATCTAAAATCACCTACAGTTGGAACCATTCTATGGTTTGTACGACATGTCGGAACCCTCTAATGGTCTGTACGGCATGCACCTACTTGGATCCAAGGTGAGTGTGTGGTGCGGGGTGAATAATATAAGCATTAACACCAGGGGTGCAGGTTTGAGCTTTCAATACAATTCATATCACAATAAACCATATGAATAACATAAAACTCACCTGATACTCACCTGTGCGTCCACAGCACCAATTCATATATATGCATCAACTACTAATTCATATATTTCATATCTTATGCATGCATGGCATTTTAAAACATACTTTCATTTAAATTCAATTTCTGGGAAAATCGATAGTATATAGGTAATTACAGAAAATACTGCCCACTCACTGGTAAGTCGAAGGGTCGTAACCCCCGTGACGCCCTTGAATCCGCTCGTCCTCGGGATAGGTATCACCTATATGCGAAACAACTATAAAAACGTTATTTAAAGCACATCACCAACAATACGTAATAACTTCTCATACGATGCTCAATTTGGGTATATGAATATACCACAGTGACCTACTCGACGTTACGGACGTCGAGGTATTTTTAGAAAAAAAATTCGAGGCCGCACGCTCCCCCACGCGCCGGGAGGGGCACGGACCCACGCGCGTCACCTTCTTCCTCCAGTCGCCGGACTGGTTTTGCCGGTCGCCGGAAAACTGGAGATTTTTCAATCTCCTTGTTCTCCTTCATTTCTCAACCATTTTTCACGCATTTTATATCAAATTGAAGCCCTAAGCATGTAGAATCACGTTACACTACTTTAAGGCTCTAAAACTACGAAATCTCACCGAGAAATTCCAAGAAAACTGGCCAACTTCGAACCCGGCGATCCCGACGTCCAAAACCTTCAAACTAAACACTCCGAGCTTCCTTAGGACCTCACTAAGCTCACTGTAAGCTTAGAATTCCCTGAAATTCAACAATTCACGTGTGCATGAACAGTGATTTCAAAATGGGTTACGGGTTCGACGTGATTTCTAAGGTTTCCAGTTCTAAAAGTAACACCATTCGAATCAGGAGGTTAAAAGGATGAAGAAGCTCACCTTTTTGGCGTCGATCTGTGATGTTTTGAGGGATTGGCGCCTTGTCCGTACAATTCGAAGGGAGAGAGAGAATGAACTGCGAGGGAAGAGAGAGAGAGGGCACGGGGAAGGAAAGGGTTTGTCCCGTGTGTGTGTGTGTGTGGTCCACCCAAAACAAGTCACTCTTTAACTCCCTAACCACACAAATATACATACATCCTTTAATCCAACTTAAATTTTCCAAAACTTAGGAAAATATGCGTTATTCAAAACACGCCACACACATACCTTAGTAACCGTCAAGGGTACTTTCGTCATTTCACAACCTCGATAAATAGAATCTCGAGACAGGCTGTGACATTAGATGAGTTATATATGGTTTTTAGTATAATCATATGACCTAACTTTTATACGAAATATATTATTTTTTAAAGTATAAGTGTGCACTTATTTATTTTATATACAATAAATTTCCTTAAACCGCCTAATCCGCCTAGGCCCCTACTTTTCACTAGAATTTCTTTTCCATTGGTGTCGGCCAACACAACTCGATTTGGAGTCCAAATGGACATTTCGGGTCGGGGTGTGTCACCTAGATCCCGCCTAGGCGCCTAGGCGCTAAGCCCCAGCCCGTCGCCATAATTTCTTTTTCATGCATACTAGTATGCACCACGAGAAACCTGCTGGTAGATTGTCGAGTATAAACACGACTAGTATGCATGAAAAAATGGAAAGTTGGTGGCAGCTGTTGAGTTTTTTTTATTTTTTATTTTTTTAATTACGTGGCCTTGCTCGTATGAAATATATACATTTTGACATTATGAGATGAATTAGTGTGTTTCTTGTCAATGAAGTTAATTACTTGTCAATATTTCAGAAAAGTCAACGAATTGAAAAATGATAAATATGCGGAATCTATACATAGGGTGTTTTTCTTCTCTTTACATGATGCATGCAAAAAAGAAATAAATTGAGTGACAAGCAGCTGGAGATGTCCCAATACTCGTGAATAGTGAAAATTTTTACTCTGGTGAAGTTGACCAATAAGATCTTGACAGTTGACTACTCTTGAATTCCTGGGCATGCATATTGCGTAGCATAGATATTCACTTCATTATATATACTTAAAGATCTCTAACTACATTTATTTGTGAATAAAACTGCATATATATAATATCGAATCTGCTTCTTATTTTTAAGACTTTAAAAAAAAAAAAAATCTTAATGAGTTACATTTATACAAGAATTGTTAGTAACTTAGTACCATATGAAATGAAGAAACAATTAATTTCCTTATTATCTGATGATGCTGGAAACGAAAAATGATAGCCCAACTACTCGTTAATGATTTTGATATGCAGCTGAACTTTCCATGCAATCATGCATGATATGTCAATTTTTTCCATCGACACCTGGCGTGCTTGAAAGGAACTAAATTATGTCTCTCTGTCGACCAATTTCGTTTGAAAAACATCTAAAATATCATCCCTACAATTAAGCTGGCATCGTAATACTTATATGCAATCTTCTTTTGGTTGATATTTATCAGCTTCTCTCGTATAATTATGGAATTCGCATATCTAAATAAAAATAAATAAATAAAAAACCACCTTTCCAGACAAAATCTTTCTGCCAGTCCAAAATAAGCTTTTGTCACTTAAGGTTTAAACCAACGAAAATTCGTGGAGCAAAAGTTCGTTATGCAAATTTCTGCCTGACAAAATTGTGTCGTCAAGCCAAGTGCATTGTGTTCGTGGCTAGAATTTCCGTTGGGGATGTTTCCTAATGGACGAGCACACAGCTCCCCAAGAGGTTGGCGCCGGTTGATGCTTTCTGTCGGGCTTCTGCTCACTGGCGGGCTTGTCGGGCACGACTTGTCGGGTAAGGCTGAAAGAGAAGGACAGAGTTAACTTTGAAAGGTGCCTTTGTGGGGCCTTAGGTGTAGGCCTTTAGGCTCACAATTAAGATTAACTTTTAGGTGCTCAGGCGTGCCACTGCCATCTTTAGCATGGCAGATGTAAAACAGATGTTGAGTTTTAGTCGTATATATATCCGAGAGGCTGTTTTAGTTATGAAAGGTGCCTTTGTGGGGCCTTAGGTGTAGGCCTTTAGGCTCACAATCAAGAACTAACCCAGTACTCGAACATATAATGTTTGTTTCATTGATTGCAGAAGTATTATGACTATTATACTTCTAATTACCCGAGCCCGAAGAGCAGAATGAATCCAAATAGGTGCCTTTGTAGGGCCTTAGGTGTAGGCCTTGAGGCTTCCCATCAGAATTACTTCTATACTCAAACGTTCTACGATAATCATAATATAACAGAAATAAAACTAAGAAATAGGTCGATTACTTGCGCCCCAAGTAACTTTGGACTTCTTGTTCTCAAAGACTGTCGTGGATGGGTTAAGTCCACATAAGGTTCTTTTTTATGCCTTGAGACCAAGGACTTTTGAATGATCAATCTTATATGCCCGAGGGTTTAGAACTCAGATCTGATTTAAACTGTGACTACATATTCCAATCAGATTCAAGAATTGAGGAGTCTTTTAATCATCAACTTGCTAGAAATAACTTGGATACAAATGGAAGTATACAACATATTACTAGACTTATGAATGAAAAGACAAAAACAAAGAGAGTCGGGCAAGGTTTCACCTTATCGGGCAACGCTGGTCGTCTTGCAACTTCCTATCTTTGTGATTTATAAAGGGGTTTGAGAGCTTAGAAAGAGGGATAGGGAGATGAGTTTACAGAAGGAAATCGATACTACAACAAAATTTAGACAAGGTAGCAGAGCTTTTACAAAGGCTTTTGGAGAGGGTTGATCCCGAAAGGGATGAAGGCTTGGGCTGACTACAGCTTCGTTGAAGGCAAATCTGGCTTGAGCAGAGTTTGTGCTTGTATTTGTTTGTTTGTTTGAGTGTCCTTATCTCTGATTTCTCTTTCTTCTTTTATAGACAGTTTGGCTTAGCCTCCTATATCTTTAATCTTGCCCGAATACAGCTTGAAGGGTAATGACTCATCAGCTTTTTACTTGTACTGCCACTGTAAAGTGTTTTTGGGATGATTAGCTGGCTGGTCTACACCACTTGGTCTCTAGGTAGGTGAGCAAGTGGTTCAAATGATCTGCACCTAGTCGGGAAATTCTGGGCTTTGGCTGAGCTTCGGGCTCCTTTCCTCCTAGTCCTTCTTTTGGGCCAACTCCCTTTTGAGCCCAAAGTTCAAGTTTTAACTCAAACACATTGACCACGTTGCTTGACAAATCGAACTTTGCCCAACGAAATTCTGTGGTTGGGCAAAGTTACATTTTCCGAAAATAAAAAGTTAAAATGTTTGCCCCATAAAAAGTTAAAATGTCCACTTCCCAATCCTTCCCGTTAACATTGGTTTTGACAACATATACTTTATCACATATGTCTTGGCAATGATGTGCACGTGACAAGGTAACATGTAATGCCTCAGCTTACTGGCAGTGAAATATAGAGCTAGGCACAATCTTTCCACTGGAGAGTATCTTGTTTCTACCTCACTCAGAATTCAATTGAGGTAATACACTGCCTGCTCTTTCCCGCCTTCATTGTTCTGAGCTAGTAGACTTCCGATTGATTTTTCTGAAGCTGAGATATATAGCTTTAAGGGTTTTCCCCTTTGAGGAGGTACCAACACTGGTGGAGAAGTCAAATAGGCTTTGATGCTGTCAAAAGCCCTTTGGTGTGGTCGTCCCCACTCGAAATCTTCTTTATCCTTCAGTCTTAGCAGATGAGTCAGTGGTTGGATCTTGCCCGCTAAATTGGCAAAGAATCTTCTTAAGAAATTAATTTTGCCTAACAGCCTCTGAAGTTGTACTTTATTGGTGGGTGAAGGCGACTCCATTATTGCCCGGGATTTGTTTTTGTCCACTTCTACTCCTCTTTGATGAACCAGGAACCCCAAGAAGTTGCCCTCTCTCACTCCAAATGCGCACTTCTTTGGATTCATCTTCAGCTTAGGGATCCTCATCCTTGTCAAAGCTTGCCTGAGGTCTGTCAGATGCTGCTCTTCTGTTTTGGATTTTACCACAATGTCATCGATGTACACCTCCATGTTCCGGCCAATCAAATCATGAAAGATGGCATTCATTGCCCTTTGGTAGGTTGCACCAGCATTCTTGAGCCCGAATGGCATGACCAGGTATTCATATGCCCCCACATGCCCGGGACACCTAAAAGTTGTTTTGTGTATATCTTCCTGGGCCATTTTTTATCTGATTATACCCGGCATTTCCATCCATAAAAGATAAGACTTTGTGTTTTGCTACTGCATCTACGGATAGATCAGTCATGGGCATGGGATATTCATCTTTTGGTGTAGCGCCATTAATATTTCTGTAATCAACACAACATCGTACTGCTTTTGTTATGGCTTTTAAAACGGGTACAATGTTGGCTAACCACTCTACATATTTGGCTGGTCTAATAAATCCAGCTTTTACTAGTCTTTCAATTTCTTCTTTGACATTCTCTTCTATCTCCTTTGACATCCTTCGTGGTGCTTCCTTAACAGGTTTATACCCATCTTTGATGGGCATTCTGTGTTCCACCAATGTTGAATCTAAACCTGGCATCCCAGTATAATGCCAAGCAAAACAATCTTTAAATTCTTGTAAAAGACAGATAATCTTCGCCCGATCATTAGTTTTTAACAAGCCACTGATTTGTATAGGTCTTGGATCTTCTTCTGTCCCCAAATCAATGACTTCCAAAGGATCCTGAACATCTGGTGGTGGTTTTTCCGGTTTTACGCACAAAAATTCAACCAACTCCGGGCTTTCGGGCAATTCGTCTGGCCCATCCAAGTCATATATGCACTCGGCCATTCGTATGGCCATATCCAACTCTTCTCCGTAAAGCTCTTCTCTCTTTTATCCTGATTGGTCGGAGTTCCTAGCTACCATTCCTGCTCTTCTTTGTCTAAGAGCTCCCTTTCTTGCTTTCTTCCTTTCCCATACACCAACAGTCTTTTGATCAGGGACCTGACTACTATTACCTGATCCTTCCTCTTTTGTTCTGTCATTGATGGTGTAGGGGTGTTGGGACGATACAAGGTCTATCCCACTCCTCTCTAGTAAGGAGGATTCCTTGTTCTAAAAACTTTTGGGCCGTCACCTTGGTAGGGCGGTCGTTCTCATCTGCTCCTGAACATTTCAGAATTCCTACGTTGGGATTGTAGAAACTCGCCTCCGCAACATTAGCTGTGGGGAGAAATGGCAGTGATTCGGCCTCCACCATCTCCCAAAAGCCTAGTCCCTCTGTCCCTGCCTCATGATAAACAACCACTTGTTGATGTAAAGTGGAGGGTATGGCGAGACTTTGGTGGATCCAGTCCCTTCCAAGTAAGGCTCCATAGGTGGAAGTGCAATCTACCACAAAGAATGCCAACATGACTTGTTTGGACCCCAAATCCACTTCTAAGGGCAATATCCCATGAGTTTTGGTGATAGCGCCCGAGAAGCTTGAAACCGTGAGGTCCGTAAGGAATAAGATCTTCTGTGCCTCTCCCTATCTTTTTCATTTGCTTGGCTGACAGTACATTAACAGCCACTCCTCCATCAATAAAAATTCTTTTGAAAGACACCATTTCCAAATGAGCTGCAACATATATTGGCTTAAGATGGTTGGCTAGTAACATGTTTGGATAGCTGAACACCATTTTGTCCGTATAGATCCTTAAAGGACCATCTTTGGATGCTTCGAAAGATTCAACTTTTCCCGACTCTCTTTCTCCTGCTATCTCAACACTGAAATGGGCCATCATTGGCTCCGTCATCACATAGTCTCCTTCCATAGTGGCAGGTTGATTAGGCTCGGCACCAAACATGGCGGATAACACATACGCCATGTTGATATGAAAATTGCTAGGCTCTGGCAGTTCTTCTTTCTTGCTCCCGATCTGTTCCATGAACTCATCTAACCATGCCATCGCATCTTCTAGAAGCAGTGGTTCTGGTGCCCCCTCCTGTTGATTCATGCCCGAATACGATGTTTTCTTTGGAACTTCACTGAAAGGATCCACTAATGATAGAGAAGGTGGTTTTCTTTCAGGCGAAACAGTTCCAAAACAAATAGGCTCCGTCTTCCATCCGGGAGTTGGCATAATGATCATATCTTCTTGAGCTCTCCTCAAGATCTTATATTTCCCAGGGTGTAGGCTTTGCGGTACATGGTTTCCTTCACCTTCTGTTTTGCTATTAGCCCTCTCCACCTATTTTTTACTCCTCCAACGGAACTGACTACTCCCCCCAGATGACGTTTTTTCAAACTTTTGATTCTTGGATGCTTCAGACGTCGCAGGGGTCTTTAAAGAATTCATGTAGGCTTTGTGCTGCCTCTGGACCTTTCTGACCATGGAGGCTCCCATTTGTTTAACGGGCTGTCCATTTTTTCCAACCACGTACCATTTTCACCCGAGGCGAGCAGGGTTATCTTTCTTGACAGGATTTGTTATCCTATCATTTCTCTTGACTTCTTTTCCCATATGGCCATATTGAGGATGTTCTACACCCCTCTCTTTTGGCTTTTTGGCATCCTTGTCTTCTGCCTCCTCAGAAGCTTCATGATTACGAAATATCTCTGATAAAGCTCTGGGTTGGGAATCGCCTCCTAACCGCTGAAAAACACTTCGGGAAGTATCTCTTCTTGCAGTCCGCCTAGCTTTCTCACGAGCCTTTTTCTTTCTGCTTCTTCTTTCCTCCTGATCAGCTCATGATCCATGAGGACTCCTGCTGGTGGTATTTCGAGCTCACACTCGTATTGGCATTTACTGCAAAGAACCATCCCTTTGATTATAGCTGCTTTTGGATATTCGGGCAATCTGATCACCCCTTTTATGGATTTGTCGGCCAGTCTTCCTTCTTCTATTTCCCTTGCGACCTTTTCTTTCCCCTTCTTGGCCCATGCCATACTGATCATATTTATTGGGGCTTCTAAGAAGGGATTTGTATGTTTGTCCACCACTGCTTCCTCTGGCTGGTTGGTTTTAAGTCTCTCTTTTTCCCTATCATCTTTTTCCCCAAGTTGAGGTAGAGATATAGGAATAGTTGGTCTTACAACCACGTCTGCTTTCCTTTTGAAGTCTGCGGAGGCGCTCTCCAGTCTTTGCAACAGGGTAGTTTGCAAGTTTTCATTAAAATTTTCTGGAACAACCGCTCTTTTTAAATCTTCAGGTTTTCTTGACATATTTCTTTAGCAAGTAAGATCTGATTTCAAGAAGTCCCACTGGGTGTGCCAAAACTATGTTTGTGGCTAGAATTTCCGTTGGGGATGTTTCCTAGCGGACGAGCACACAGTTCCCTGAGAGGTTGGCACCGGTTGATGCTTTCTGTCGGGCTTCTGCTCATTGGGGGGCTTGTCGGGCAAAGCTTGTCAGGCAAGGCTCAAAGAGAAGGACAGAGTTAACTTTGAAAGGTGCCTTTGTGGGGCCTTAGGTGTAGGCCTTTAGGCTAACAATCAAGATTAACTTTTAGGTGCTAAGGCGTGCCACTGCCATCTTTAGCATGGCAGATGTAAAACAGATGTTGAGTTTTAGTTGTATATATATCCGAGAGGCTGTTTTAGTTATGAAAGGTGTCTTTGTGGGGCCTTAGGTGTAGGCCTTTAGGCTCACAATCAAGAACTAACCCAGTACTCGAACATATAATGTTTGTTTCATTGATTGCAGAAGTATTATGACTATTATACTTCTAATTACCCGAGCCCGAATAGCAGAATGAATCCAAATAGATGCCTTTGTAGGGCCTTAGGTGTAGGCCTTGAGGCTTCCCATCAGAATTACTTCTATACTCAAACGTTCTACGATAATCATAATATTACAGAAATAAAACTAAGAAATAGGTCGATTACTTGCGCCCCAAGTAACTTCGGACTTCTTGTTCTCAAAGACTGTCGTGGATGGGTTAAGTCCACATAAGGTTCTTTTTTATGCCTTAAGACCAAGGACTTTTGAATGATCAATCTTATATGCCCGAGGGTTTAGAACTCAGATCTGATTTAAACTGTGACTACATATTCCAATCGGATTCAAGAACTGAGGAGTCTTTTAATCATCAACTTGCTAGAAATAACTTGGATACAAATGGAAGTATACAACATATTACTAGACTTATGAATGAAAAGACAAAAACAAAGAGGGTCGGGCAAGGTTTCACCTTATCGGGTAAGGCTGGTCGTCTTGCAACTTCCTATCTTTGTGATTTATAAAAGGGTTTGAGAGCTTAGAAAGAGGGATAGGGAGATGAGTTTACAGAAGGAAATCGATACTACATCAAGATTTAGACAAGGTAGCAGAGCTTTTACAAAGGCTTTTGGTGAGGGTTGATCCCGAAAGGGATGAAGGCTTGGGCTGACTACAGCTTCGTTGAAGGCAAATCTGGCTTGAGCAGAGTTTGTGCTTGTATTTGTTTGTTTGAGTGTCCTTATCTCTTATTTCTCTTTCTTCTTTTATAGACAGTTTGGCTTGGCCTCTTGTAGCTTTAATCTTGCCCGAATGCAGCTTGAAGGGCAATGACTCATCAACTTTTTACTTGTACTGCCACTGTAAAGTGTTTTTTGGCTGATTAGCTGGCTAGTCTACACCACTTGGTCTCTAGGTAGGTGAGCAAGTGGTTCAAATGATCTGCACCTAGTCGGGAAAAGGCCTTTTCTGCCTTCTGGGCTTTGGCTGAGCTTCGGGCTCCTTTCCTTATAGTCCTTCTTTTGGGCCAACTCCCTTTTGAGCCCAAAGTTCAAGTTTTAACTCAAACACATTGACCACGTTGCTTTACAAATCGAACTTTGCCCAACGAAATTCTGTGGTTGGGCAAAGTTATATTTTCCGAAAATAAAAAGTTAAAATGTTTGCCCCAGAAAAAGTATTTGTCGTGCAAACGTTAAATTTTTTTTTTTGAAAAAAGACTAGAATTTCCAATATTTCAAAAATTTCCTAAATTTCTTGCACATTACATATACTTCACTATAGAAAATTACATAGCTAATTTCCAGCAATTGCAAATTGACAAATACAATGGGTTAAATTTATACCATTCACAAACTCAAATTTCATATGCAAATTCACAAATTCATGCTAATTCAAAAACCCAATTTCCCGTGCAAATTCACAAATCCATACCACTTCACAAACCTAATTTTCAAATGCGAAAGTAACAATTTACAAACCCAAATTCATACCAATTTACAGACCCAAATTCATAAATTCATACCAATTTACGGACCTAAATTCAAGACTGCAGAAGTATCTGGGCAATTGGCGAGAAGAACAATGTCGCACGACTGCAGAAGAAAAGGAAGAAGAGAGATTTCAAATGCAAAAGTAACAAAATTAAGTTCATATTTACACACACATACAGAGAGAGAGAGAGAGAGAGGGGGAGGGAGAAAGAGTGAACAGTTGAGTACCTTGAGAATTGGGCTTCAAGTTTTGAGTAACAAAAGTGGATGTGTTGCAAAGAGAGAAAGAGGAGTTTGCAAAAAGAGAGGAGAGTTGCAGCGCGAGGAGGATGAAGAAAGGGACTCGGTACTTATAAAGTATCAGAACTTTTGCTCGATGAACTATTTCGTCTGGCAGACTAAGCTGGTTCGTCAAGCAAAGGTTGAATAAAAATGTCGCTGACACACCCCGACCCGAGATGTCCATTAGGACTCTGAATCGAGCTGTGTGGGCCGACACCTGGAAGTGACAAAGCCATAAAGTGTATTGATGTGGAAGATGTGAATAAATTTAAACCTAAAAGTGCCTAAGTACAAGAGTGCGCGGTGAGCGGGTATGAACCCATTTCACACGTGATGACAGAGCATAAGTACAGTACAGTAAAATAAGGTGAGAATTATACCATCGATGGTAATCGTCTACCCTAAGATTTGCCGATAATCCTCGTCGGTACAAAAATTCTACTACTAGAACTTGGAGGGGTGAAAAACAAGGGTGAGTGGGCCTGAAAATAAAGTTTTAATAAAAACCTTTTGAAAGAGTTATAACACCTTGCCGTAAAACCCGTATAGTTTTTAGAAAATAATACTACATAGGTACGAAAAATGAATGCACAGGTGCAGTAAAAAGAGAAGCATGCCATGCCACAATATCTCATCAATAATAAATTGAAGCCAGGTGTGAGATCAGTCTAAACTAACATGCCAATCGGAGTCACTTGATGTGACATATACGACTGGACCTATTACTCATCAGTCTATGCTAGCACACGAGTCGGAGTCACCTAGTATGACCTGTACGACAGGCTGGGTGTAAATATGTACACTCTGGTGCTACGATCACGTGAAAGCTAGCGTTATGCGCCAGTCACCTACGAGTCGGAGTTGCCTAATGCGACTTGTACGACAGGCTAGCACCTAACTTGGATCCAAGGCGAGCGTGCGGTGTGGGAGGTGAACAATCACGTGAAGGCTGTACCCTGGCCCGGGGCGGGAGCACTAATACCGGGGTGCAACAATGATGAGCTCTAAATGAATATATGCATGCTCATATAATTCAACCATTTCAATCACATAATAACTCACTTGAACTTACATGATCCTCCATAGGATCATATGGCATAACCACAAATCTCATCACAATGCAATATTTAAATAGAACACATTTAAATCATAGCATGCTTGCATAAACATTTCTGGAAAACCGTAAGGTATACACACACACACACACACATACTATAAAAAAGGAAAAAGACACACTCACCTGAGGTCAGCGCTACAACTCCCTAGCATGAATATCTAGGCGTCACGAACGATCGACGCCTAGAACAATTATCAAATCATGTCTCAAAATTCTTATCAATAGAACACGTAACTTACACATCTTATTCGAAAAGATCCATATGTCAGATTCCTGATCCGTAAGTTTCTAATATCCTTAAATATTACATACTATAACGTATCAATGTTTGGTGATGATCCAACGGTCGGATCGTCAATTGCTATAATAATCAAGTGGCGGACCTTAATGGAACTAGGTTCAAACGACATGAATTCGTTAATCGGACTTCACGTACAAAATTGGAGAATCAAATTTAGCCTAGGATGGTCAAGGGATGCCTCGGCCCACGCGTCACCGTACACGACGGTCAGCCGCCTGGACTCGCCGAAAAAATCAACTATTTCTAAAAATTCTCAAACTTCACAGAAATGAAGATCTTAACAATTAGAGTAAGTTTTATACCTATGGCCAAGTCCAATTTGGCTAGGAAAAGCTTCAAATCGCCCTGAACTAGCCGGATCCCTAGATTAGGGTATGCTTTGATTCAACCTCGATTCAAACTTCGACGCCCCCAAACTTGTTTGGGCTTTGTTCCTGGGTTCAAGGTGAGTGGTTTGATGGTGGTAATGGTCGACGATGCTTTCATGATGGGCGAATCTCCGCCGTGACACCTTAGGAACCCACGGGTTCTGTTCTTCCTCAAAACGGGGTCAATCTAGGTGGATTTTGGGTGGAAATGAACGAGGGGAGGTCAGGTAGATGTTTGGTAGTGGTGGTAGGAGGTGATTCACCGAAAAAAATTCCTGAATGGCATCGGAAAGCATGGATGCTACCGGGTCGAGTACGGGTCAAGGGGAACCCGACGGGTTCCTCTCCTTCTCCCCTTCTCCCCTTCTCTCTTTTCTCTCATTTCTCTCCTCTGCCATTGGTCACTCTCTTCTCTCTCCTCTTCTGAATGGGCGTCCTGCCCCTCCTTTATCTCCTTTATCTCTTCTCCCAATCGTCCGTTTCTTCTTTTATTCAATCTGGGCCACACATGTGGCTTGCCAGATTTTGCTCCAAAAATATGGAGCATTCTAGAAATTAATCAATTTACTATTTTGTCCCTGACTTTGTTTGTTAATAACTCCTTCGTTATAACTCCAAATTACATTCCGTTTGCGCTCACTTGCTCGTAGCGATGAGTACTACGAGGGTACGCCAAGAAAACGAATCTTACGTGACACACCAAGGTAGTCAACAAAAATCAACGTATTTGTTTCAAAGGGCATTTTCATTAATTCACAAATTAAAATTATTAAAACCTTAAAATTTGGGGAAAGGTCGTTATAATCGCGCAGTTCAAATTTTGGTGAAAAATAGTGGTGGGAAATCACCATTGCCCGATGAATGGTACAAATTTCGTCGAGCAAGCCTTTTGATAAGGATTTTATGTCACATTCTGGCCGGGCCCTCACCACATCTTGGGCTCGACTCCACCGTAGCACAATATTGTCCTCTTTGGGCCCCGACCACGTCCTCACGGTTTTGTTTCTGGGAACTCACACGAGAACTTCTCGGTGGATCACCTATCATGGGAATGCTCTCGCGCGAACTCGTTTAACTTCGGAGTTTTGATGGAACCCAAAGCCAGTGAGCTCCCAAAAAGCCTCGTGCTAGGTAGAGATAGGAATATACATATAAGGCTTACAGGATCCACTCTCCTGGGCGATATGGGATGTTACAATCCACCCCCCTTAGGGGCCCGACGTCCTCGTCGGCACACTTCCGACCAGGGATTAGCTCTGATACCAAACTGTCATATCCCGGCCCGGGTCCTCACCACATCCCGGGCTCAACTCCACCATAGCACGATATTGTCTGCTTTGGGCCCCGACCACGCCCTCACGTTTTTGTTTCTGGGAACTCACATGAGAACTTCCTAGTGGGTCACCTATCCTGGGAATGCTCTCGCGCGAACTCGCTTAACTTCGAAGTTCTGATGGAACCCGAAGCTAGTGAGCTCCCAAAAGGCCTCGTCCTAGGTAGAGATGAGAATATACATATAAGGCTTACAAGATCCACTCCCCTGGGCGATGTGGGATATTACATTTTACCACTGGTAAAAGTAGGGATAAAAACACTTTAAATACTTGTAAGAGTACTAGGTAATTATAGTATAGATGGCTCTAGTAAAGTCGTTCTCCACAGGGATTGAATGAATAATTTGTATCAAACCAAATCTTAATTAATTACTTAAAACAAAGTTTTGAAAAAAGGTGATTTTGTGATTTCAAATAATAAAAATGAATTTAATAGAAAATAATTAAGTAAAGTAATAAACTAAAAGAAAACGATTTTTGAAAATTAAAATGTATAAGTCTAGGATTCTACCTTCACCTTAACAATCCTATGTAGTTCTTCAATTACTTAATTATGAATTACACATGCATATTTTGAAGGCTAGGCTTTCCTAATATATGCCTACTTGGACCCCCAACATAGAGCGTATATCAAACATGCAATCCGTCTGTAGTATTCAGATAAAATCTAAACATGCATGACTCATTAAGTTTTGTGAAACCATACAACCCTTAAGACGTAGTATTCATCCTAAGTGAACTTGCACATATTAACCACAAGAGGCCTTCGTCAATTTCAAGGACCGACCTCCAACCAAAATTGCATTAAATTACTTTTCTAAAGATCCTAATGGTAGCTAAGCATTACGACAATTAGATAGTTAAAACCGGTGATTAATAATTCAATCCTGCATGCATAATATCACAAGTAAATTGAAAAGAAACTACATATTCTTGCTAAGGCTCGTTGTAACATCCCACATTGCCCAAGGGAGTGGATCTTGCAAGCCTTATATGTATATTCCCATCTCTACCTAGCACGAGGCCTTTTGGGAGCTCACTGGCTTCGGGTTCTGTAGGAACTCCAAAGTTAAGCGAGTTCGAGTAAGAGCAATCCCATGGTGACCCACTGAGAAGTTCTCATGTGAGTTCCCAAAAACAAAACCGTGAGGGCGTGGTCAGGGCCCAAAGCGGACAATATTGTGTTACGGCGGAGTCGAGCCCGGGATGTGGTGGGGGCCCGGGCGGGGATGTGACACTTGTGGCCTCGCCCTAGCAAACGGAAATTAGTTACGAACAATCATAAAAAAAATATTATTAAAAATAAGGATAGAAAACACCTTGAAATTCAAATCGTCAAAGCCTCGCAAAGTTCTCCAAAATATTATGCGTTCTTCTCCTCTTTTTTCCCCCTCTAAACCCTAATGGCTAAAAAGCCTTATTTATACTGCTACATAATTAAATTCCTTACTAGACAAAATCTTCTAAACTCTAGGAAACATAATAGAATAAGATAAATAGGAAATACATTCCTATTCTAACTTTAACTTTTGGGAAATCTGCCCAGCCACAAATCAGACACGTTTTAGACCTCCAGGGCTCCCAAACAGGCCCAAAATGACTTGAATTAAAGCTTGAGATGTCCCGAACATAATTGTAGAAGGCCTGAAATACAAAAGACATCATCTTGGACGCCAAAAAGCCCAAATAAGCCCAAAACATCAGTTTGACAGCACTGCACGCTGCTTCTTTATTTCATCGCCATAAATAAACAGCTTGGTAGAAAAATTTGAAACTTTGATACGAACAAGTTGAGAGACACACAAATGTCCTCCAATTTGAATCACTCCAAAATTCTTCCGTTTCATCATGTTTTTCTCCAGAGGAAGGCGAATGTCCTACATTAAAAATACATAACAAAGTATCAAAGTTCCCACAAAATAACCAATAAATTAATAATAAGATAAGGATAAAATATATAGTATAATATCGACTCATCAAATACCCCCAAACTTAGCTTTTTGCTTGTCCTCAAGCAAAACAAAACTAGAAAACAAAAATACAAACTAACAAACTAGAAACTTGGACAAGAATTAATTAAGACAACTTTCACCTTCAAGTCGCAAGCCATAGAAAACGTTAAAAATTAGAACATCATTTCAAAAGTTCCAACCAATCCCATCACAGAGTGTAAGCCATTTAGAATCAATTAGAAAATAATTCATGAACTTCCTTTGGGGTAAAGTGAACCAACATAGTTAAGGAGACTCGACTAAAACCCTTACCTCTCGTCCTTTTATTTCACACATACTAACTTCAAACATAGCTATATTTTTTTTTTCCTTTTTTTTTCAATTTTTCTCAAATTTTTTTCTTTTTCACACATTTTTTTTTTCATTTTTCTGTAACAGTAGTGGTCGTGCAATGTCAGTTCCCTTAAGCGTTCGATCCAACCCATGTAACGAGCTTTAGGTCAATGACTCCCAAATTACTAAGGCTTTAGGGCACTAGGCGTAGAACACCCTTAAGGACTTATTAACTCGAGCTGAAAAGGCTACGAAACCAACTAACCACCTTGCCCCATGCCAAAACTCTACCGTTTGACGCGAGAATCACTGCTAATTAGGCAGGACTGGCCTGGTTACTAAGTAAAGCCTTGGGTGGAACAATTATTACTTATTTATAACAACAAATCTTCACTTTGTTTAGAACGAAAATTAAAAATTAACTAGATGAAAAGTAAGTGTTTCAATCTCACTCCCCACAAACCATGTTGGTGTGAATGTGCAAATTTTCAAAGTATGACTCATGAATTAGTGTCTAAGCAACGATAAATGGAAGAGACTCTACTGTGGTATTAACCTTCACCATGTCCATTTGTTCTAACATTTAAAATTAACTATGGATATTAACTTAAAAAGAATGAAAATTTGTTATTGATCCAAAAATTAAAATCTTAAAATTTTACTTTCCCACCCCCAAACTTATTTCACACTTTGTCCTCAAGGTGTGTAAAATAAAATAAACATGACAAAAATAAAATAGAACTCAAATGACTAAAGACTACCTAAGTAAACTAATAAAAAGAAAAACTAAATAAACAAACAAAAAGAAAACAAGCAAATAACATAAACAGAAAAATAAAGAGAGCAAAGAGAGGCACCTGGATTCGAAGTTAAGACCGGAAGCCTTCTTAAGAGGCCCTGACCAACAAGTACAGTCCACACGTGTGTCAAACCCTAGCAACAACTGCAATATATGCTGCTTTAGCAGCTTCATTTGTCATTTGAAAAACCCTAGCCGCTGCTGCATTCTCTCTCTTGCCTCGAGCCCAGAGCCCAAACGGCTCTCCCTCTCTCTATTTCAAAACATCCTCCTCGGATGGCACGGGAAGCTCAAGATGTGCACACGTGTCGTGCATCTGGGTAGTGAGCTCCTTAGGATTCCAATTGAAGAGCTAAAATGTGTCACAGCGCGTTTACTTATCCGTAATTAGATTGAGGGGAATTGAATTGAGGAGGAATTGAATTGAGCTGGAATCAGAATCAGATTCATGTTGAAGTTGTTTACTAAAGTATCTAGAATCGGAATAAAATTGGTGTCAATTCCATAAAACTTGTTTACTTATTCAGTTGAATAGGAATTAAAAATAGTATCATTACTAAACTACCCCTTATTCTAAATAATATTTTTCATATAAAGTTATTGGAATTGATTTATATTTCATATCATATTAATTCATAAAATAATTGAAGAAGCTCTTCTTAAGGTAATATTTATGTAAATAAAAAAATATAAAAACTAGCACCTCATCCCCTTTCTCCCGATGTCCAAGCATCCTCATCTCCACCCTTTCTTCAATCCTATCTTTCCCCAGCCCGCACAGCCTTCCCACGACCTCCCATATTCACAGGTCCTCCACTCCTTATCCCTTCTATCCATATCCTCTTCTTCCCTAGCCCCCCCACAACCATCCCACGACCTCCTGAATTCGCAGATTCACATGCATCCTCATCTGTCTCTCACATTCTTAAATTCTGCAAGCGACGAGGACAACTAGGGTTCGAGTGTGGCTGGAGCCGACGCTCTTCCTAGGAAAATTGGTGAGACTGGAGAAGAGAGTGATATGGGTATCTCTATTGGATTTGGCGATGAAGCTTGTAAAGCTGTTTTGAAATTAAGAAAATAAATGAGGGTAATTTTGGAACAAAACTTTGATTCCTGGAGTCCCTTCAAGGAATCCAAATACCAAGTATTATTAGAGAATCCGACTCCGAGTAACACTGGAGTCTGATTCCAGAAATGAGTTGGGTCCTACCCCATTTTAGCCCTGATTTTTATTCCGTTGGTGGTAGTAAACACTTGAATTTCCCATTCCCCATGTCATATTCCCCGTTCGTAAACACGCCCTCAATTCTGATTGTTTTTAGAAACCCGAGGCCTCTCTCTAGAATATGAAAGATGTCTAATTTCTATCAGCACCTCAACACTTCTCAACCCGAGCTACACCTTCATATCAGAACCCCCTGCCTTCAACAAAAACCTCAGACTTGAGCCCAGCTCACCTATTTTAGCCATCACGGTTTGCCGACACACAAAGGTAAAACGCGTCGATCTCTTCTCTGCTCATTAATTTCTTATTTCCACCCCAAATGCAATAATGAAATCTGAGTCTAATATATTTTCATCTCAGTGAGCTTGTGTTGCAGACGATGATGATCAGAGACGATGGCGAACACGATAAGGAACGGTAGCAACATCAAACTTGAGATCCACAAGAAAAATGAGCAGCGGCAACCTCGATGTCCACAGATCTCATAAATACAGGTATAAATCCTCAACCCAGAAAAATATTTTTCGATATAGATCTATTGAACGTAGTCCTTAGATTTGTGAAAGTCTGTGCGCTGCACCTCTATGATTCAGTTTTTGGTGCATGCATCCCAAATTTGTGTGCTAGGAGTTGAATCAGTTTCTCTACATCCAGTGTGGTCTCTATCCTACTAGATCCTTGATTTGCTCGCACAGGATCCCACCCCCAAACTTGTATGTAATAATATTGAATATAAAATGTGAGGGAGTGATTGAGTGAGAGGGGGTGTCAAGCAATGCAAGGGACTCCATCACCAACCCCACTGTGAGTATGTGTGGAACTCTGCACGTGCATCTTTCTGCATTCCATTGATTTCTGTAGTGTTGAATCTCATTAATGTTATTGAATTGACGATGAATGCTCTGAAGTGAATGTATGTTGAATGCTACTGACTACATGAATCAGTCGAATGTGCGGATATATTGGTTATTTGGGGCTGAATTGTTTCCAAATGCAACCTGCAATGATCACACAATAAAAATCTAATTAGAATAAACCCAAAATAAAATACTGATTAACTAAAAAAAATTAATGTTTTTGTGTTTTTCAATTAATTATTTTTTAAATTTGTCGATAAAGAATAAAAGGAAGAAAATAAAATGAACGAAATAAAGAAAAGAATTACAAAAATTGAGTTTCCTTCCAATAAGCGCTTTAGTTAACGTCTATGGCTAGACGTAGAGGAAGGAATGGATGATCACGTCACTTGTTCTCTTAGAATCAGCCACTCCATTGCAGCATCATAGGGCAAAAGTAGGTATGGAGTGAGATGCTTATCAATTATGCATTTCAGGTGACTGGTTGAATCCTTCATATTTGCCCTTCTATGTGAATAATCTTTGTAATCAAACAGACTCTTCCAGCAAGGCTTGTGTCTTTATCGAACTGATTTAAACCTTGTATTTAACACCCACAATTTATGCACTGGCTGAATCTTTTGACGTAGAATTGGGTTGCCATTAAACTTTTTCTCCATTCCCATGTAAAATGTAGCTTGCTTGTAGGAGTCTTTCTGGATTTTCTCTTGTATGATTAGCTGTGCTGGTGCACTGTCTAGTATAGCAAAAACATTTTTATCAATAGATGTCTGTCGTGTATCCAAGGTTACATTCTTCAAGAGTTGACCATGTGGTTCTCTAGATTCTTAATTGTTGTGAACAACCCTGTCCAACTCATCAGTTTTAATAAATTCATGCAGCTCAGTGGGTTGCTTTGCAGTCTCGGGACTGTGCATGTAAGGCATATTGACTTGGGTAGGATTAAGTTCAGTGTAAATTTCCAGATCAACATGTGCTATTTCCTTCTTTGGGTGTGAATCATCGAATTGGGGTTCTTCCACCCTAGTATCGTAGGTTTTCCCCATCTAAATGCTTGATCTGCACAACACTCTTCTGAACCCTATTGGTTGGCAATTGGTTGAGTAGGAAAATTTGAATTTGAATCATCGTCTTGTTCTACCAACTGATATGCAAGCTGCCCAATTTGCCGCTCCAAATTTTTCATTGATTTATGAATACTATGAATTTCTTGATCGGCTTGATCAAACTTGTTAGGATACTTTTTTCCAATTTCTCAACTGCAATCTCCCAATTAGCTTTTGCTAGTGCATGAGGCTGTTCAAAAGGCTGTTGAATACACTCCCACATAGGATTTTGATGCTCTAGCCATGATGGATAAAAATTTGAGTAGGAATCGCATCTAGGCATATGAAAATTGTTCATCATATTAATATTGTGCTGCACAAACTCTGGAAAATATTGCCATTGGGGACAAACATCATGAGTATTCAAATTGCAAATAGCACAAACTGTGGGTGCTCCTTATGAGGATTCAAACCAATCCATTGCTGCAATGCTTTCAAAATCAACAAATTGTCACCTAAAAAATGAAAATCAAGTAAATATAAAGATATATACAAAAATAATTAACTAAGAGTTGATAAACACAAATTATTTAAACAAGCCCCGGCAGCGGCGCCAATTTCTTGATAGGGATTTTACCACCTGTAAAAGTAGGAATAAAAACACTTCAAATACTTACAAAAGTAAAAGGTAATTGTAGTATAGATGGCTCTAGCAAGGTCGTTCTCCACAGGGATTGAATGAATAATTTGTATCAAACCAAATCTTCCTTAATTACTTAAAATAAAGATTTGGAAAAATGTGATTTTGTGATTTCAAATAATAAAAACGAATTTTATAGAAAATAATTAAATAAAGTGCCAAAATAAAATAAACTAAAAGAAAACGATTTTTGAAAATTAAAATGTAAAAGCCTAGGGTTCTGCCGTCACCTTAACAATCCTATATAGTTCTTCCAATTACTTATGAATTACACATGCATATTTGAAGGTTAGGTTTTCCTAATACATGCCTACTTGGACCCCTAACATAGAGCGTATATCAAACATGCAATCCGTCTGTGGTATTCAGATCAAATCTAAACATGTGTGACTCATTAAGCTTTGTAAAACCTTTTGAAAAACCATACAACCCTTAAGATGTGATATTCATCCTAAGTGAACTTGCACATATTAACCACAAGAAGCCTTCGTCAATTTCAGGGACCGACCTCCAACCAAAATTGCATCAAATTACTTCTCTAAAGATCCTAATGGTAGCTAAGCATTAAGACAATTAGATAGTTTAAACCGGTGATTAATAATTCAAACATGCATGCATAATATCACAAGTAAATTAAAAAGAAACTACATATTCTTGCTAAGGCTCGTGGTCTTGTCCTAGAAAACAGAAATTAGTTACGAACAATCATAAAACAATATATTATTAAAAACAAGGATAGGAAACACCTTGAAATACAAATCATCAAAGCCTAGAAAAGTTCTCCAAAATATTATGTGTTCTTCTCCTATTTCTTCCCCCTCTAAACCCTAATTGACACACCCCGACCTGGAATGTCCACTAGGACTCCGAATCGAGCTGTGCTGGCCGACACCTGGAAGGTGATGAAGCCATAAAGTATAATGTTGTGGAAAATATGAATAAATTTAAACCTAAAAGTACCAAAAGACTAGAGTGTGCTTTGAGCAGGGATGAACCCATTTCACATGCTACGTTAGAGCATAAGTAAAGTACAGTAGTGTGGATAAGGATCATACCCTTAAAGGTAGCCACCTATACTGACATTTGCCAAGAATCCTCGTCGATACGAACTTTCAGCAGCTAAAACCTGGGGCGCAAAAAAAAAAACAAGGGTGAGTGGGCCTAAAAATAAAGTTTTTAATAAAAACTTTTTGAAAACATTATAACCCTCGCCATAAAACCTGTATAATTTCCCATAAAATAATAATACATACGTATATAGAAATCATACTAGAGAGTAGTGAAACCAAGTATATGCCATGTCAAGTATCTCAGCAATGAAATAAGTAAGTCAAGTGAAATAAATTAATGAAAAATGATATGCCAGCCGGAGTCACCTAACGTGACCTGTACGACTGAACCTATAGCTCATTAACTAATTCTTGCACACGAGTTGGAACCACTAATGTGGTCTGTAGGACAGGTTGGGTGCAAATAAATACGCTCAAGTGCTACGATCATGTGAAGGCTGTGCGAAGTATCGCAAGTCACCTACAAGTCGGAACCACCTAATGTGGTCTGTACAATAGGCTGGCACTACCTTGGATCTAAGGTGAGCGTACAGTGCGGGAGGTGAACGATCACGTGAAGGCTGGCCATGGCCTCAGGGGGAGCACTAACACTGGGGTGCAGGATAATGAGCACTAAATGCATCTAAACATAACCATACACACTGCAATCACTATCATCAATATGTACTCACCTGAAACTTACCTGGGCGTTCGTAGCATCATGCAATAATATGCATATCTATAGTAATGCATATACTAAAATGTAATGTAATTTACATGGCATTTAAAAACGTAAATCCATTTAAAACAGTTTCTAGGAAAATAGAAAACATATATACGTGTATATAGAAAACCAAAAGCCCACTCACCTGGAATCCACGCTACAACTCCCTAGCACAAACATCAAGGCGTCACGAACGATCAACGCCTAGAACAATTATCAAATCATGTCTTAGAATTCGTATCAATAGAACATATAACTTACATATCTTATTCGGGAAGATCCGTACATCGGATTCCCGATCCGTAAGTTTCTAATATCCTCAAGTATTACGTATTATAACATATCAAAGTTTGGTGATGATCCAACGGTCGAATCGTCGATTCATATAATTATCAAGTAATGCACCTTAATCAAACCAGATTCACAATACTCAATCACATCATATGGATATCAAATCTGAGATCAGGATATCAATTTAGTGTAAAAATAGCATCGGCAACACACTGGCCACGTGCCGCCACACGTGGCGGTCGGCCTCCCTGACTCGCTGGAAAGTTCAACTATTTCTAAAAATTACCAAAATTTACAAGAATGAAGATCCCAATGAGTGGAGCAACTTTCATACATGTGACTAAGGCCAATTTGGCAGGCAAAAGCCTCAATTTCATGAAAACCCGCCTGAAACCCTTAAAATTGGGTAGTTGTTGATTCGCCACCAAAACGAACTCCGATGCCTCCGCCAAAGCTTGGGCCTTGCTCCTGGGGTTGAGAGGAGTCTTTTGGTGGTGATCATCAATGGTGAAACTCGCCAGAGTCACCAGAAAAAGGTTAAAATCGTCGGATGCCCCCATGGGTTTGTGGCTTCGATTTGTGAATTTGGGTAGGAAATTTGGAAATCTAACACTATAAAGATGTAGAGCTCGTCAAGGGCTTTCGATGGACACCAAGATCACCCAAAACGGAGTTCGTACGAAGGAGATATGAGCGGGTCAAGTTAGCGGGTCGGGTGGGGAAACCGGGTTTGGCCGGTTCTCTCCTTCTCCCTTCCCTCATTTCCCTCCTTTCTCTATTCTTTGATTGGTAACCCTTTCATCTCTCTTTTTCTAATTAGTCTGGTTACTCCCTCATTTCTCTCTTTTATACTCCATCTCCACCGCCCATCCTTTATGCCTTTAAATTTGGGCCACACACATGGCTTTCCAAATTAATCTAAAAAATCTGGAGCTTTCTAGAAATAATTAATTTACTAAAATGCCCTCGACTTTAAACGTTAATATCTCCTTTGTTATAACTCTAAATTGCATTCCGTTTGCACCCACGCGTTCGTAGCGACGAGTACTACACGGATATGCCAAGAAAATGAGTCTTACATGAAATGACAAGGCAGTCAACAAGAGTCAATATCTTTGCCTAGAAGGGTATTTTTGTAAATTCACTTATTAAAATTACATAAACCGTAAAAATGGGGAACGGGTCGTTATAATCTACCCCCCTTAAGAAAATTTTGTCCCCAAAATTTAAAATAACTTGCTAAACGTAAAGTACTCGAAAACAGGGAGAAAATATGTATATAAATACATGCACAAGGAAGAAATCGAGTTAGAGCGGCTGTATGAAAAAGAATGCCATTCCATCGCGATCAGATTGCAATTATTCCTCTTTCATGCCTCCTAGCTCATACCTTCTTCCTTCCTCAATAACATAGTAGTATAATACACATATAACCTGTAAGGTTGAAAACACCAATTATTTTGTAATAACATAAGGAAATGCCTGTATTGAGTTTAAAACCAAGAGTGGAAATAACTCACCCAAAATTTGTAATGGCAAAAATAAAGTAATTTAAAAATATTTGCACGAAAAGTCAAAACCCAAAATGAAAATGGACCTAGCCAAGCATTCATCGTGTCACGAACTTCTAGGATGAGTCTGAACCATAGCTAACTAATAAGTGTTGCCGTAGATGAGTCGTCTTGCCCACTTGTTTAGTGAACCCAACAATTAAGCCATCGATATTATAGTTTGCAGCTTGTAATGCCGATCACCGATTGTTGTCTCAATAAGCTAGTGAGAAGTTTCCAAGGATGCCAAAATATCATTTTGCTCCTCTTGTGCAAATATGCCAATATCGCCCAATTCATGCCTCAATCGCGATACCATACTATCCCAGAGCGCACCAAACCAGCTACTATAAATGTTTCGACGTTCACGTTCCCACAACAATGTGACCCTAGAGTGAAGCAGTGGAAATATACGTAGAGACGAACACATATTCTTAAAAGCTTCTTTCGTGACTAATCAGTAGAGTTGCTCTCCAAATCGAAGGGTATAAAATTTGAAAGCTTAAATTAGAGAAGCCATATCTCTGACGACATTTTTCGAATGAAAGTTGTAGGTTCGAGCCACACTTGAAAATTAACGCCACAATCACCAAGTTCATAACCTATGCTCATACCTTAACCAATATCATGCTGAATTACTACTCAATCCTCAAAGCCGCTTGGAATTGTTTTTGGTAAATCTAGTAAACTCGCAAGAAGATTATACTCCAATGGTTTCTGCTAGCATCGATATGAAACTAGCGCACACATTTGCCGATTCGACCTATAATGAATTCCTCAATGATTGAGCGAGAAACCATGTCGAGAAGGCTAAACGAATACTCAAGAATTTGAGGGTCAAAACAAGTCCATGAAATCTAAAGTACAAGATATCTGGATTGAATATACAATTCCAATGTCTGAGCACGTGTAAATATTTAACTTAATCATGCGCTAGCAACAAAAAGGTTGGAAGATAACTCAACTTGAACAATAGTGTAAGGAGGGTTGATGGACGGAAGCTTAGATTTTTCCTTGACTCAAAATTCACAATAGTTTGTTACAACAATAGCTCCAGGAATAATAAATCACCGATGGTGACGATTTGCTCGATAGAATGCTGATTGGGTGATTTAAGGACTAATGGTCTAAATTGAAAGTTTTGACGTCTAAGTGATCCTCCTGGACAGTCTATCAACATCAGAAATGATATGGGGAACAGACGAATGACTCAAAATCAACTAAATACCTTTAATACCAGGAGGGGAAACTGAGGGTACGAACAGAGCTGATGCGGACTAAATATCAAAGAGTCGGACAATTTCAAAAATAATGAATTATGCCGAAAGACTAAACAATTATGTGGTTGTCTTAAGCCAAAAGTAGAAAGGTCGAATTTAAGAATGAGCTAACAAGGTTTCTTGATGATCGAAAAGTAACATCACAAAAGTATTAGAGCTATCAAGGACCAAAAGTGATTTTCTCAAGATGTTCTTCCGTCGAGTGCTAGCACTTTATCACCATCGACACATGAGACATTTCTAGAGCCTTGACAAAAGTAGACTTTGCAGGAATTCTAATAGATGGTATTCTAACGGATACAGCCAAGGAATCAAAACTATTTCGGATTTCCAATCTTGAAAGGTTTAATACTGACGGCTGGAAGATAAAGATATAATTGGTTGGTAATGTCTCCAATGATACACTGTTACCTATACATTAGCCCTGCTTTAGGCAATCAACTTGCCTCGAATCTACATCTTTTCTTGGCAGGGAATTTCTTAACTTTAAGTCTAAGGGCATTCGCCAAAGTGCTCTTCTAAGATGTCAACAAGTCGACAAGACTACCCAAAACTTAGGAAAAGCTAACACATTTTCGTATTCGACAAGGTGGCAAGATCTGAACATTAGGCTCAAAAACCAAGAATGCTTTCATCATGCGTGTGATGAACACAATACTGCCCAACTTATGCTCTGATACCAAATTGACACACCCCGATCCGGAATGTCCACTGAGACTCCGAATCAAGATGTGCTGGCCGACACTTAGAAGGTGACAAAGCCATAAAGTATAATGTTGTGGAAAATGTGAATAAATTTAAACCTAAAAGTACCTAAAGACAAGAATGCGCTATGAGTGGGGATGAACCCATTTCACACGCGACATCAGAGCATAAGTAAAGTAAAGTAGTGTGGATAAGGATCATACCCTCAGAGGTAGCCACCTATACTGAGATTTGCCAAAAATCCTCGTCGATACGAACTTTCAGCAACTAAAACCTAGAAGGGTGCAAAAAAAAAAAACAAGGGTGAGTGGGCCCGAAAATAAAGTTTTTAATAAAAACCTTTTGAAAACGTTATAACCCCTCACCGTAAAACCTGTATAATTTCCCAGAAAATAATAATACATATGTATATAGAAATCGTGCTCGAGAGTAGTGAAAACCAAGTATATGCCATGTCAAGTATCTCAGCAATGAAATAAGTAAGTCAGGTGAAATAAATCAATGAAAAATGATATACCAGCCTGAGTCACCTAACGTGACCTGTATGGCTGAACCTATAGCTTATTAACCAATTCCTGCACATGAGTTGGAACCACCTAATGTGGTCTGTACGACAGAATGGGTGTAAATAAATATGCTCAAGTGCTACGATCACGTGAAGGCTGTGCGAAGTATCGCAAGTCACCTACGAGTCGGAACCACCTAATGTGGTCTGTACGACAGGCTGGCACCTGCCTTGGATCCAAGGTGAACGTACAGTGTGGGAGGTGAAATATCACGTGAAGGTTGGCCATGGCCTCGAGCAGAGCACTAACACCGGGGTGCAGGATAATGAGCACTAAATGCATCTAAACATAACCATACACACTGCAATCACTATCATCAATATGTACTCACCTGAAGCTTACCTGGGCGTCCGCAGCATCATGCAATAATATGCATATCTATACTAATGCATATACTAAAATGTAATGCAATTGACATGGTATTTAAAAATGTAAATCCATTTAAAACAATTTTGGGAAAATAGAAAACATATATACGTATATATAGAAAACCAAAAGCCCACTCACCTGGAGTCTGCGCTACAACTTCCTAGCACAAACATCAAGGCGTCACGAACGATCGGCGCCTAGAACAATTATCAAATCATGTCTTAGAATTCTTATCAATAGAACATATAACTTACATATCTTATTCGGGAAGATTCGTACATCGGATTCCCGATCCGTAAGTTACTAATATCCACAAGTATTACGTATTATAACTGTTGACCCTAAAAATTACAAAGCCTACGTGGCGCGCAGGCCGAATAATCTATGAGCTAACTACGTCCTTCGGTGAATGCGGGCGTGCCAACTCGTCGGCCGAGCTCGGCCGAGGAGTAAATTTGTTGATGTTGCGTTGGGTCGCACTACTGACTTATGCGTCTTGCGATTACGGCCGAGAAAGGAACACGCCTCGGCCTCTTGGATTCTCAAACCTGAAGACAAGGTTACTATTATTACGAAGCTCACAAATCAAATTCGGCTTTCAATGTGCCGAATGTAATAACTGTAACACCTCACTTCGTCGAGAAGACTAATGAGATGACCTCGACCAAAAAAAGATTTAGAAACCCTTCTCGACCGAGACTTGGATAGACAATCGACCGTGCCCGCCGCAGTGCTGTTGATGCCAACGGAAGGTACTGCGAGTTCGGCCAATTCTACGGTGACAGAGCTATCTATGCCGACTTAAGATATCACCGGTTGCTTTCACAGTGCTGTTGATGCCAACGGAAGATGTGTCAGCGAAAAAGAAAAAGTTCTCAAGTTGTTGAGGATTTGCGCAGGGCAATTTTGTATTGATTTTGCGGGGCTTTTACTGAAGCGCAGCCTCCCCTATTTATAGCACTGGACCTTGAGTTACAATCCTACTCGAACTAGGCTTTCTTCTCCGGATCAACAACACCTCGACTAGTCCTATCCTGACTAGGATTGTGAACCTAGTCCCTTTTTGAGTCGGCTCCCTTCCGGATTATCATACTTGCCGAGACTCCTTGTTGTACCAGGACTCGTCTTCGTAAATAACCTAGCCGGCCTAGTTTTAGAAGCCCACGACCCGAGCGACCCGAGCGACCCGAGGCTCCCTTGTTGTCAGGTCTTCCGGGCCGAGATGGTTCTGTACTCGGCCCAAATTGATATTTTGGGCCCAAACATTGCCCCCTCGCTTCTGAGGTCTTCGGCCTGAACTCTTTGGCCGAGTTTCGACCTTGAAGAAGTGAATCTAGTTCACAGAACCCAAGTACTCTATTTTCAAGGCGCATTTATTGAACACGATCGCACGATCTTGAACCTGCAAACCTCCACTCCACGTGGCAGCCTGTGACTCGGCATTTCCTAATAATGACGTCTGAAGCGTGCAGTTACTCGAACCGTTAGGTCATCATGACCTTATGGCTAAACCTAGCCATCCTTATCTCAATCCGTGAGCCACTTCTCAGCGTGCGGACGCCGAAACGTCTTTCGCCATCAATCTCGCCGTCACACGCAATCGTGCGCCCCCAAAACCTGAAACCCTCGGTCTTCTCAACTGTATTCCCTGAATGCTCATTATGATCAGTGATTTCTTCGGTCGATTTTACCCTTTATTTTGAATTTCGAACGATTGCAGTTCCTTCCCCATCTCTATAAATACTGGAATTTTCCCATTTGTACTTTACGCTCTCAAAACTTTCTGAAATTTCTTGCCGTTTTTCTCTCGAATTCATCTTTTTCTTCCGGGTCTTTGCTTTCAAATCCCCCAACCCAGAAAACCTTTCACGCCGTGTTTCCTTCCTACAATGGCATCCTTCATCTCAAAGCTTTCCAAGGAATGTGAACAACATCAAAAAATACTCGATCGGAGCTCGATCAAAACCATACGGTTTGAGAGTGACATGAGCACTCCCCACCAAATCCTGGGTCCTCTTTTCAAGGCGACCGTTCCGTCGGCCATTACTGGCCTTCTCCAGGAGCACTGCCTAACACCCTTACTCCAAGGGTTTGAATGGTCGAGATGGGACGCGGCGAAACGCCAAGGCTCCTGGCCCTCGACGACCACAACCTGGGCAGCCTGGGTTGTCCGAATGGAGAAGCTCTTCGGCGAGCAATGGAAAGCCCTTGGCATCCACGACGCCATCCTCCTCTCGTCAATGGATATCGTTCCCGACAAGGAACTCCTCCAAGCCGCCTTGTGCTTTTGGTGCTCGGCCACCAACACCATGGTGCTTCCACTTGGTCCCATCGGCCCCACCACTCTAGATGTCACCGCCATTCTGGGCACTTCAGCGATCGGGCTCTCTATCGACGCGGCCCTCTCTGGGTACCCGTCGAATATTGACCTGAAGACGCTTTTTGATCGACGGGCTTTCGAGACGTTAAACCGTGAAGGTCGAATCCCGTCGAAAGAAGACATTCACAAGCTTCACAAAAACTTCTTCAATTACAACACCCTCTACCTCCACTTCGCCGGCCGAGGAGAAGAGGACCTACGAGAAGGGGAACATGAAGCCTTCCTCTTCTACTGGTACAACAAGTACATTTGTTGTACCAAGTCGAACAAGTGCTTGGTCGAGAATATGCCGGTGGCCGAGGCTCTGGCTAGTGGCCATGTCCTGTCACTAAGCTCCAACATTCTCGCCCATCTCTTCCGCTGCCTGGCCGAGGCGACCCTGCACAAGATCGACCCACACCAGAACGGTCCCCTCTGGGTCTTCCAGCTCTGGTTACAAGTGTATTTCGCCTCCCTTCGGCCGGCTATAGCCGACTTCTCACCAACGGAGGCACTTGGGCTTCAGTTGGCCTCCCTACCGACACCCCATCATCAAGCCGAAGAGGTATTTAGGTACCTCTTCGCTCTTGATGACCTCTCCAATGACGAGTTCCTGATATGCCGTCGTCGGGACTACCCTTCCTCCATCAGACTGCCTACATCCATGTGGGGCGCGGGGGAAGACGCCGACCTTCGTCAGTCCTGGGGGTCTTTTGTGCTTACTCGCGACCTTCCCCTTGGCTGCGATGGGAAACGAGCGGGTTGGGAAGTGTACCATCCTAACTTCCTTGCCCGACAGCTCGGTTATCTTCAAGGCTGCCCGGTCCCCCTTCTCTCCTCCCGGACAGTCCTAAGCCGCGGACGTGAGCCTCGTTCTTCGGAGAAGGAATGCCGAACTGCTGCGAGGGAGTTTCAAGAGCAGTGCCAAAAGTTCCGCCTTCGACCGACCACCCCAGAAACCCTATGCACTGACACCTTCGGTGATTGGTGGGAGGCTTACATCCAGGAATTCTTTGGTGCTCCGGTCGAAGATGTGCTGGACAAACTCTTCGGCGACCGACCTAAGAAGGCCTCTGCCCCCCAAACTCAAGGTAACTGTTCATTTTTCCACTTTTCCTTTTGCATATCAACTTGCCGTGCTAATTTGCTTTTATCTTCCCAGGTAGTCGGCCATTGAGAAAAGTAGGGGCAGTCGCCGCAGCCGGGATAGAATCGGTCGTGGCGAAGACAGATAAAACTGCTGGCCGGGCCAGGCTGACCAAACGGCCTCGCCAAGAGGCCGCGCCGGCTGTCCAATCTCCACCGCCTGCCAAGCGGGTAAAGAAACTGGCAAATAAGGGCGCACGGGAGATCCACGTCATCTCCAGTCATACTACTGGAGCGATGACCCCCAGTGTTTCCCCTCCACCTGCCGTCGGCCATCGCTTGGTCGAGGAGCGACCAGTTCCGGCCGTAGAGATAATTCAGATGCGACCTGTTTCCGGGGCCGGTACACCAGTTGTACCTCCTTCTGTCGAGGCTGCGCCGATTTCGGAAAAGACGGTTTCTGCGGCCGAGGGAGCTTCCCCTGTAAATCCAAAACCCTCTGTCTTCGTTCTGGATGAGAGCGAAGGGAGCGACGAGGCTCCGCTGGCAACTTGTCCTCGTACTCGTCGACAACCTCCTTCCACATCCGAGAGGGTTGTTCAAGCGAGTCCCTCCATGGCTGACCGTGGCAAACGTCCGGCTGAGGAACCGGTCATGGTGGCCGAACCTTCCGCTTCTCCCCAGGACCAGGGCGTTCCCCCTTCGTCCGAAGCGGTTGTCCCAGTTGGCCCGTCCGCAGCCGATCGCGGCAAACGATCGGCCGAGGAGCCAGAGGCAACGGCGGAGACGCCCGTGCATCCTCAGGACCAGGACCTCCACATTCCTTCGCAGGAAGCTACTTCGGCCTTCGTAAGTACCCTTTACCGTCTTTCTTTGATTACTTTACTGCTTTAGAATTCTAAACGCGGAAATACTAAATGTCAGGTGCCTATACACTATTTTCATAAAAAATTCTATGCGCCGAAGGGCGTTATCTATATTTCGTGGCCGCCTCAGTGGCCATCGAACGTAGATAACCTCCATCGGCCGCGAGAACTGAGAAGCAATCTGAGACATTGGGCTCGGCCATTGAGTTCTTTAGGTTCGAGCAACGATCCTGGAGACATGGCCGAGGTCTCCTCTCGGCAGGTTAAAAAAACAAAACTTTTCTTGCTCTTTTATAACTTCTTTGGAGCTTAATTTGATGTGTGTGCAGGCGTCATGGGAGGTCGAATTCAAAGTTCTCCTGTCCAGAACTACTGGAGGGGCTGGTCCTTCCGCTGCCGCGACCGAACCTGCCGATTCAAACGCTCTGACTCGGCTGCAAGAAGTTCTGTCGCTCTCGGCGTCGCAAGTCCTTGAGCGCAAAGGCCTTGATCGGCTGGGTGAATGTCTGAACGACCTCGGAGCCGACGGTCAACTGAGCGGCGAGGCTGTTGTTCAGGCCTCAACTGCCTTGGAGCGCGTTCGAGAAACTTTCAATGTTTCCGAGAGTGCTTTGAGGGCCGAGCAGAACCTGCAGGCTGCCCTGGCCGTTCAAGAGACCCTTCGCCCGAAAATTGACGCTTTGAAGGCCAAAGGGGATGTCTTGGCCGACCTCGATCGTCAGATGGCCGAATTGGCGAAACGAAGATCGGCCATTGCTTCCGATCTTGCCAAGGACTTCGAGTCGGGCGGCAAAGCCTGCTTGACCGAGTATGCGGCAAATGCAACACGGGTCGAGCAGTTGAAGCTGGAGAAGAAGAATCGGCAGGCTCAGGTTATCATGGGCGAAGTACGGTGGCTGGAGCTGAAGGCCTTGCTCGGCACTCTTCTACCTCCTTCACCTTGAATGTATCCGACTGTAAATCGGTCGACCTACTTATTTTGTACATACCTATTAATCTTAATGAATCGGTTTTTTTATTTTTATTCTCGCATTTCCCATGTGACCGGATAATATTTCTTCAAAAATTTCCCGTTGATTGGTAACCTGTGGACTACACCGGTCCGGTCTTTAAGATGATATGCCCCTTTGCCATATACTTTATGCACCACGAACGGCCCTTCCCAATTCGGCGACCACTTGCCGAACCTAGGATCTTTTAGTCCAACGGGCAACACCGTTTGCCACACCAACTCACCCTCGCCGAATGTTTTTTGTCGCACCTTTTGATTATAGGCTCGCTCGGCAATCCGTTTTTGTGCCGCCAGTAAGTTATAAGCGTCAAGTCGCGCTTCTTCCAAATCTTCTAGTTCCTGTCTCATGGATTGATTATATTCGGCGCTAAACAAACTACTTTGTTCGATTAATCGCAACGAATTTACGCTTAACTCGACCGGTAACATTGCATCGTGTCCGTAGGTTAATGCATACGGGGTTGTCGCAGTTGCTGATCGGGGCGATGTTCGATATGCCCATAATGCCTCGTTCAACTTCAAATGCCACATGCCGGGCCTTTCTTTTATTATTTTTTCGAGGATGCCGATCAACACTTTATTACTTGCTTCGGCCTGCCCATTCGCCTGTGGATAATACGGTGTAGATTGTTCGAGCCGAATGCTCAGATTCGCCGTATACTCTTTAAACCTCTCGGCTGTGAAAATGGTTCCATTGTCGGTTATGATCGTTTCTGGTATGCCAAATCTGGTCACTATGTGTTCCTCGACGAAGTCGCAAACTTCTTTAGATGTTAGTTCGGCGTATGATTTCGCTTCGACCCACTTGGTAAAGTAGTCGGTTGCGACTATTATCCATGCGTGGTTAGCGGCTCCAGAAGATGGCGTGATTTTGCCGATCACGTCTATGGCCCATCCCCTAAACGGCCATGGCTTTATGACCGAATGCAATGATTCGGCTGGGACCCTTTGTATAGGTCCGTGGATTTGGCACTGTACACATCCTCGCGCAAACTCGATACAATCCTTCAATATCCTTGGCCAAAAATAGCCGTGCCGTCGAAGTAGCCATCGCATTTTCCGTCCGGATTGATGAGCTCCGCATATCCCTTCATGGACTTCTGTAATCGCCCGACCACTCTCTTGGGGGCCGAGACACAGCAATAATAAACCATCTTCGCCTTTTCGGTATAACTCGTTCTGATACATGACATAGTTCGTGGCATGAACTCTTGTCTTGCGATCGTGTTTATTATTGGGATTGTCAAGGTATCGCATAATGGGCCCTCTCCAATCATCTGGTATTGCTTCGACGGCACAAACGTCCACTGGGTCGTCTCGATTCAACAACGAAGGTAAGGACATGACTCTTGTACGTATCACGTTGTCGCGCTGGAAGACTTGTTGGTTAACCAAGGCCGGGTATAGCTGTCGCAACACGGGTATTTCTCGGCCTAGCTTGCCCCCCAAGAGTTGTGCGCCGGAGGCGATTTGAGCCAACTCGTCTGCGTCGGTATTACGACTCCGGGAAACATGTTGAAATGTAATACCGTCGAAGGACTCGGCCAAATAGCTGGCGATCATGTGGTAAGGCGCCAGGGTGCAACTCATGCAACGAAAAGAACCATTAAGTTGGTTAATCACAAGTTCGGAGTCGCCGAGGACGAGGGCGCGGGTCGCCCGCAGGTCATGAAGGATCCCAAGGCCGATGATTAGGGCTTCGTATTCGGCCTAATTATTGGTGCATTCGAAATCCAACTTAAGCGAAAAATACCAACGATCGTGGTTGGGGGATTGAACGACAATTCCTACGCCCGCCGAGGATGACGTACTGGAACCGTCAAAGTACATCGTCCAATGATTGTCGCGCGTCGCAACCATGCCGATTTCGACATCGGCATCCCCAAAACCGTAGGGGGAAGGGTGTTGAGCAAGGAAGTCGGCCATCGCATGGCCCTTAACGGCTTTCTGAGGCACGTATTGCAAGCTAAATTCGGACAACGCCATCGTCCACTTCCCAATTCGGCCTCTTACGATTGGCCGGGTAAGCATGTACCGGATAACGTCGGTCTGGGCAATGACTTGGGTGACGGACGGGAGCATGTAATGCCGAAGCTTGGATGCGGCGAAAAATAAGGCCAGGCACAGCTTCTCGACGGCGGGATAATTGATCTCTGGGTGGCTGAGATGGCGACTTAGATAAAAAATCGCCTGCTCTCGACCGGCGTCGCTGTCTTGTGCGAGGAGGCAGCCGATGGACTCTTCGGCCGCCGAGATATAAAGCTTAAGAGGTTTCCCGCGCCGAGGAGGAACCAAGACAGGTGGTTTCGTGAGGGAGACTTTGATTTGCGTAAACGCCGCCTGATGTTCGTCGTTCCATACGAATTTATCTGAGTCCTTGAGTTTCAAAAGCGTGGAGAACGCTTTCATTTTACCGGCCGAGTTAGCAATAAATCGGCGGAGGAAATTGACCTGACCGAGTAAGGACTGGAGTTGTTTCTTCGTCGTTGGAGGTGGGGCATTGATTATTGCGCGTGCCTTATTCGCATCGACTTCAATCCCACGGTGATGCACGAGGAAACCAAGGAAATTTCCGGCCGACACGCCGAAGGCACATTTGGCGGGATTCATCTTGAGATTGTGCTGACGTATGCGGAGAAAAGCCTGTCGGAGGTCATCCAGATGTGTCTGTCGGCGTTTAGATTTGATGACAACATCGTCGATGTAAACTTCGACGATGGTTCCAATTAGATCGTGGAAAATGGTGTTCATCGCCCGTTGGTATGTGGCGCCGGCATTTTTGAGACCGAATGGCATGACAACCCATTCGTAAGTGCCGAGTGCCCCCGGGCAACGGAAAGCAGTTTTGTGCACGTCGGCTTCGGCGATGAATATTTGGTTGTACCCCGCGTGTCCATCCATAAAAGATAAGATTGCATGATTCGCCGCGGCATCGATTAACAGATCTGAAATCGGCATTGTGTATTCATCTTTGGGAGTTGCCAGATTGAGATTTCTGAAATCGATGCAGATGCGCAGGGCACCGTTTTTCTTCAAAACATGTACGATATTCGCCAACCACTCAACATATCCAGCTGTCCGAATGAACCCGGCTTTCAAAAGCCGAACCAGTTCATCCTTGATGCTGAGTTGCACTTCCGTCGAGAAACGACGTGGTGGCTGACGGAAAGGTTTACATCCGGGCTTAATACGTAATTCATGCTCGACAAGAGTACGATCTAAACCGGGCATTTCATGGTAGCTCCAAGCAAAACAATCTTTGAACTCCGTGAGCAAGGCACGAAGCTCGTCTTTCATTTGCTGAGGAAGTAAAGCACTAATAAACAAAGGTCGTGGGTCATCGGTTGTCCCAACATTAATTTCCTCCAGGGGGTCTTTAACTTGGGGCCGATGATCTTTGAGCTCGGCCGGGGCTGCTTGAATTTTATCAAGAGATAAGACAGGACCATTATCCCCTTCGGCCAGGAACTCAACGAGATTAACGGCCGAATTTGGTCGTCTAGATATAGTATACCAATGGGCCAGCAGTCGTTCCATCGTGGATGAAACCGCGGCCCTACGTGTTTCCCGATCGATGTCAGACATCGGCGTCGGGGAGGAAGTTAGCTAATCCGAGTCTCGCCGAATCCTGATGGACAGTCTCGGCGCCAACCTCGATAGCTTTCTGTACAGAAATCCGAGTCGGCCGTCCTTCATCATTGAAGTCTTGCAAAGTAATGTAGCCGACGTGGTCATCGTAATACCGTGCTTGGATCATGTTAGCCGCGAAGGGCTGGCTATCGGCCGGGTGAACAATGACCGATTTGCCGTCCCAAAAGACAAGCACTTGATATAATGACGAAGGAATACAACTGGTTTGATGAATCAAATCTCGACCGAGCAGTGCGTTATACTCGGTTTTGGAATCAACCACGAAAAAGGCGGTCATGTGAGTGCGACCGGCAATATTTACAGTTAACGGAAGTACACCTTTGGTTTGGAACTTGTCACCGACAAAACTACTCATTGTGATCCCTGACGGAATCAGTTCGTCATTCGAGCGACGCAAGGCCTTCATGATGGTCAGAGGCATGATATTGACGGTAGCTCCACAGTCGACAAAAACTTTAGAAACTGGGTATCCCTCGATATGGGCTGTCACATACAATGGCTTTAAATGGTGAAGCGCGGCTGATGATGAACGAGGGAACAATTCGGCTAAGGCGGCCTTTAAGCTCTCATCTTTTGTTGCTGACTCACCTTCAACAACAGATACAAAATCCACATGGCCGGCGTCTTCGGCGACGACATCACCATCGAGGAAATTCGGTTGAGCCGTGCTTGATTGAAAATCAGCGGGTAACACATGGACCATACTAATGTCCATGTCATCCAAGATTGACGGGCCCATCGGGTTGGAATTCTCCTCGTTATCCTCATCTTTCGTTTGATCAGCGACTACGGACTCCGTTTTTGTCAAAGCCGGACAAAAAGACTCTTCTGTTCCTTCTTCAATGGCTTGCTCCGGCGGTGCTGCTTCGGCCGAGCAGGAATTGGCTCGGCCTGTACGATTGGCAACAGATTATTTCTTGGTGGCAAGCGCTGGGGAAAGTCGAAGGGCCTGCCGTCAGTGACTTTATTAACCAGCATTTCGAGCAACCTGGTCTGTTGCTCATTGGAACTGAGTATCACGTCATGTAGCTTATAAATACCTCGACTAAACGTCTGCTCGACTGACCGAGACTGCTCGTCGAGTCGCTTTCGAAGAAACGACCTTGTTGGTGGGTCGGATCCTTCACCGCCATCCTCGTCGCAATCTTCCACTATCCCTTCGTTGAGAACACAGGTGTTCCTATTAGGGATTTCTAGACCGCGGAGTTGACCGCCGAGATTAATCTCCCTCTCTCGGCGAGTTGCGCTTGTGGACTCGGGTGTCACGGCACTAAGGGGATTCTGCGCCTGTGGCACACTTTGTCCTATGTTCTGAATCGGCAAATCGGCTGTTGATTTTCCCATAGCTGTTTTCTTTTTTACCGATCGCGTTTCAATTGGCATGAACTTCGTAGTTTAGCACTAGGTCCCACCGGGCGTGCCAAAATGTTGACCCTAAAAATTACAAAGCCTACGTGGCGCGCAGGCCGAATAATCTATGAGCTAACTACGTCCTTCGGTGAATGCGGGCGTGCCAACTCGTCGGCCGAGCTCGGCCGAGGAGTAAATTTGTTGATGTTGCGTTGGGTCGCGCTACTGACTTCTGCGTCTTGCGATTGCGGCTGAGAAAGGAACACGCCTCGGCCTCTTGGATTCTCAAACCTGAAGACAAGGTTACTATTATTACGAAGCTCACAAATGAAATTCGGCTTTCAATGTGCCGAATGTAATAACTGTAACACCTCACTTCGTCCAGAAGACTAATGAGATGACCTCGACCAAAAAAAGATTTAGAAACCCTTCTCGACCGAGACTTGGATAGACAATCGACCGTGCCCGCTGCAGTGCTGTTGATGCCAACGGAAGGTACTGCGAGTTCGGCCAATTCTACGGTGACAGAGCTATCTATGCCGACTTAAGATATCACCGGTTGCTTTCACAGTGCTGTTGATGCCAACGGAAGATGTGTCAGCGAAAAAGAAAAAGAAAAAGTTCTCAAGTTGTTGAGGATTTGCGCAGGGCAATTTTGTATTGATTTTGCGGGGCTTTTACTGACGCGCAGCCTCCCCTATTTATAGCACTGGACCTTGAGTTACAATCCTACTCGAACTAGGCTTTCTTCTCCGGATCAACAACACCTCGACTAGTCCTATCCTGACTAGGATTGTGAACCTAGTCCCTTTTTGAGTCGGCTCCCTTCCGGATTATCATACTTGCCGAGACTCCTTGTTGTACCAGGACTCGTCTTCGTAAATAACCTAGCCGGCCTAGTTTTAGAAGCCCACGACCCGAGCGACCCGAGCGACCCGAGGCTCCCTTGTTGTCAGGTCTTCCGGGCCGAGATGGTTCTGTACTCGGCCCAAATTGATATTTTGGGCCCAAACAATAACGTATCAAAGTTTGGTGACGATCCAACGGTCGAATCGTCCATTCATATAATTATCAAGTAACGCACCTTAATCAGACTAGATTCACAATACTCTAATCACATCATATGGATATCAAATCTGAGATCAGAATTTCAATTTAGTGTAAAAATAGCATCGGCTGCCCACTGGCCACGCGTTGCCACATGCGCCACCACAAATGGCAGTCGGCCGCTCCGACTCGCCGAAAAATTCAACTATTTCTAAAAATTACCAAACTTTACAAGAATGAATATCTCAATGAGTCGAGCAACTTTCATACCTGTGACTAAGGCGAATTTGGCCGGAAAAAGCCTCAATTTCATGAAAACCCGTCGGAAACCCTTAAAATTGGGTAGTTGTTGATTCGCCACCAAAACGAACTCCGATGCCTCCGCCAAAGCTTGGGCCTTGCTCCTGGGGTTGAGAGGAGTCTTTTGGTGGTGATCATCGATGGTGAAACTCGCCGGAGTCACCGGAAAAAGGTTAAAATCGACGGATGCCCCCGTGGGTTTGTGGCTTCGATTTGTGAATTTGGGTAAGAAATTTGGAAATCTAACACTACAAAGATGTAGGGCTCGTCAAGGGCTTTCCATGGACACCAAGATCACCCAAAATGGAGTTCGTATGGAGGAGATATGAGCAGGTCAACTTGGCGGGTCGGGTGGAGAAACCGGGTTTGGCCGGTTCTCTCCTTCTCCCTTCCTTCCTTTCCATCCTTTCTCTCTTCTCTGATTGGTCACCCTCTCATGTCTCATTTTCTGATTAGTCCGGTTCCTCCGTCCTTTCTCTGCTTTATACTCCATCTCCACCTCCCATCCTTTCTGCCTTTAAATTTGGGCGACACACATGGCTTTCCAGATTAAGCTAAAAAAATCTAGAGCTTTCTAGAAATATTTAATTACTAAAATGCCCCAGACTTTAAACGTTAATATCTCCTTCGTTATAACTCCAAATTGTGTTCCATTTACTCCCACATGTTCATAGCGACGAGTACCATGAGGATATGCCAAGAAAATGAGTCTGACGTGAAATGACAAGGCAGTCAACAAGAGTCAATGTCTTTGCCTCGGAGGGCATTTTCGTAAATTCACTTATTAAAATTATATAAACCGTAAAAATTGGGAACAGGTTGTTACACTAATGGCTAAAAAGCCTTATTTATACTACTACATAATTAAAATCCTTACTAGAAAAGGTCTTCTAAAAACTATGAAACATAATAGAATTAGATAACTTGGAAATACATTCATATTCTAACTTTGGGAAATTTGTCCAGCCACAAATCAGCCATGTTTTTTGACTTCCAGGGCTCCAAAATAGGCCCGAAATAACTAGAAAAAAGCTTGAGATGTCGCGAACGTAATTGCAGAAGGCCTTAAACCCAAAAGACATGATCTTGGACGTCAATAAGCCTAAAATGTTAGTTGGACAGCACCGCGCGCTGCTTCTTTATTTTATTGCCATAAATAAATTGCTTGGTAGAAAAAATTGAAACTTTGATACAAACAAGTTGAGAGGCACACAAACGTCCTCCACTTTGAATCACTCTAAAATTCATTTGTTTCATCATATTTTTCTGCAAAGGAAGGCGAATGTCCTACATTAAAAATACATAACAAAGTATCAAAGTTCACACAAAATAACCAATAAATTAATACTAAGATAAGGGTAAAATATATAGTATAATATCGATTCATCACCTTTTACTCGGGAAAAACTTAAATTTTTGGGGAAAAAATCGGGGGTAATATAATTGTTAAATCGTGATGATTCGTTTCTAATCGTCGAAAGCTTTTGTCTCATTACCTAATGGTTGGATCGTTAAAGTTAGTTTCGTAGACTGTGTATCCCATCAAAATAATAAATTCATCAAACACTTAGACTTTATTCTATACATTCTATTTAGTAGAACGTAAGGATTTTGTGATAACCATTAGTATAAATATTTTAAATTGATTATTGGGTCCATTCACTGTATTCTTCTAGGGTCGATGAGTGTATTTGTAAAAAATCATCAAAATTGGAGCTAAAATAGCCGTCAAGTCATGATGATATATTTCTAACCTTCAAAATTTTTTGTGCTATTGGGTCCATTCACTGTATTCTTCTAGGGTCGTTACGTAATCCTCGAAAGTTTTTTTTTGTGTTTTTGGCCATGAGATCTCACAGTATAATCAAACAAGTTTAGCGATTGGATCGTTGAAATTAGTTTCTTAGATTGTGTATCCTGTCAAAATAATAGATTCATCAAACACTTATAGTTTATTTTATACTTTGAAATTGGTACCAAGTGGAATATCCTTATATAAAGATTATAATCCGCTGGACTGACTAGTCAAGCCCACTAGACAACTAAGATAGATTTGTTAGTCAATAAATCGAAGATTCAATTACAAATTTCAATTCCCAAAAACTATCCTGGTTAGCAAGGTTGCAGTTCGTTGCAAGTTATTAATGTGTCAAGTGGGCAAGATTGTGAGAACATACCATTTAAATGTTCAACAGATATATGTATCATGCATGTGTATGTGAGATAAGTGACACAATAAAAATATCTTAAACACAAGATATTTTTGGCCGAAAAAACCCACCTCTCGGTTAAAAAACCGAGGATTCTCCACTGAGTCCAATCCATTAGTGTAAACAAAGGTTCATACAAAGACAACACAAGCTCAATTCCTAGATCCCTATATACGGAGCAGCTTTACCTTTGTACAACCTTTCCTTACATGAGATAGACTCCTTCAGTCTGCACGAAGTGGCAGCTCCTCCTTAGCTCATCACCTTGTGGCACCAAGATCAACACGATCCATGATATGATATGATTTTATGATATGAACATGAAATCTGGATTCAAATGACCAATCAAATTCTCAGGTCAAAGAGTTGAAGGAAGAATCTAACTTGAATCCAAAAGCTTGGCCTAAAATCGGATTTAAAGCTTAAAACCAGACCAATACTTTAATGCAAAACCTTAAAACAATGCAACCCTATTAACAATGATTGGTTGTTTAATGCATGATGAAGGTTTGGCAGCTAGGGTTTCATAAATGGAAAAGAGGCAAGCTCAAAGCTTTGAAGGCACTCTCTCTCTCTCTATAATAAATTATGAAACCCCAAAATGAAAATGAACCCTGACTAGGGATCTTAACCCCAAAAGCATCAGTTTGTTTTTACCTACCAATGACACTTATCATACTACAAACTGATAAGAAAAGATTAAGGGCTGAGATCAGACCATCAGCAGAAAGCTATCAGGAAGCCTACGTGGGTAGCTCTTAATTTGCGTGCCTAGCCAACTGGAAATCAGTGAACAATTCTGACTAGACAACAACACTAAACAGAATGCACCAAGAATATAGACATGAAATGCACATGCATGACTAAACATTTTGAAGTGAAGTGAGCCATATCCTTGAACAATTAAACCCAACAACTGCAGCCCATAATCAGAGAATGTAGTCTAAAACTAAATCGAGCAAGTGGTACACAAATACAATATTTGACAAGGAAAGCCAAACACTTAAGACTAGACTTTACAATCTCCCCCTTCGCCTTCCCTTAACAAAATACCCCAAGCCTAGAACTAATTTCACTAACCCACACTCAAGAGAAGAGCCAAGGAATGAATCCTGCATATGAACCTACATATGAACAACTCTTGACAAGAACAAGTGAAATTTATCATGGGTAAGAAAAGGCTTGCAAGATATGAAACACAACGAAATTTTTCTCCCTTATTTTGTGACAGTAAGACAAAGACAAGGTGGAAAAACACACAAGATAGTGAAATTTGCTGCAAATAAATCAAATGAATATGCCCAAGCAAAGTGTAGCAACAATTAGACTAACAACAAGAAGCACAAAAAGATGCATGTGTTGTGATTTAACTCCCCCATAATGGAAACTCCCCCATAAATGATGCTTGCAATATGAACAAAATCTTCAACAAGAGTACCATACATAATTATGGAGTTGCACCAATAGACAACCAACAACATAACACTAGAAGAGAATGAACTAAGATGTAGCTTGAATATCTATGCTTCCAAGAGATATGTAGTTTGAAGAACACAAAAAGTAGACATGCAATGCAGTTCTCAATGGACAAATATTCAAAGGCATACACAAACATTAACAATGAGATTAACACAAGCTCATAATCATGCAGAGATGTGTCAAGGTATAGGAGAAAGGATTTGTGATAGCCATCTTAAAATCATAGATCCAAGAACTTAACCAAAAAGGTCATGTCAATTTTAACCAAGCTTTTTAAAATTCATTGACCTTAAGAGACAACACTTCCTACATAATATAAACAAAGGACATGATGCACAAAATAAGGCCAAAGGCCTAAAATGAAGGGAGCATATTTTGTGAAACTTTGAGTGAGGCACCACTTGAGAGATGCCACGGTCATTTGGGAGAAGGTGTATAATTTATGAACCACCATTCTAACAATGAAACGATTGATGTATGACTTGAGAGAGGGACTTTGAGACATTGAGTTACCCCATGGCATTGCATGAAGGATACTTTAGAAGGGATTTTCCCTTGATCGATGATAATATTTCTTGAAGTAAACCCCTTTTGTTGTTTTCAATGTTTCTATACCTCCTCTTTTTGTTGATATTTTTCTTTTTGGGAGACACAAAAAAGAACAAGTAAATGACAGTTGGTTTAGATTATAGAGTAAGTAAAGTCACTACCAATCACATAGAACCAAAGCAAGTCTAACACCAAAATCACCTCAAGGCTTGAATGATGGAAACATGATTTTTCAGAGGCTATCAAGACAATAGGGAGAACCCTTGGCATCACAATGAATAATATCTGAGGATAATCCAAAAAATATCATGAATGTATGACAATTAAGATAAGTATATAGAGAGACAAAATGCAAGTTGTTGGAAATGTGCCCTAAAACCAATCATATGATGATGCTTTACGAACATTTCACATGTTAAACTAATATAGTTTAATATAAAGGGCAAAGATTATTGTTTGAAGCTGTCTCATATAAATGTTATACGCTTAAACGATAAGTCCAAGGAATATGTAATTGGGAGAATGCGATCTAAAGAAGTTAGATTCATGAGATCATTCTCTTTCGTATACATATCCTAAACATTCCTGATCATAGGATTGCCAATTGGGCATTGACAGTCCGTTAAGATCAGTACGTGCTATGTCTTCTCGGTCTCGAGTCATTGGTGTGACTGACACCAAGACAAGTACGTAGGTGCTCAATAGAGAATGAGTTCACTGAACGCGATCAACAAGAAGTTCTCATACTCATGTCACATGAGAACTCATGGTTGGGATAATGCAAAGTAGTCCTTTGACCTGAGGCATCATAGTTGTCTTGTGGTTAGGTCCTTGATCCTTGACTATGTCAAAATCACTCCATCCGAGGGTGTCCACGACATAGTTGGGGTTAAGCCACTTAGCCATGGAGGCAAGTGAATGCGCAACAAGGGATCTCTAACCTTCAAACCGTTTGAGGGAGAATACTCTATGATATGATTAAGAATCTCTGGCCAGAGTATGAATGAGATTTAGGAAGTCGTTCCAAATCACATTCAAGGTAATCATATAAGTAAATGAATCACATTGGATAGTAGACATGAATAAACTATCAAACCAAACAATGTGGTCAAGAGTATTGTATTAGAGAAAGACCGTATTGCATTGTAATCCTAAACTGAATAGGTTCTCCACCTCTTCTGATTAGCTTGGGTAACCATGACATACTGCTAGGTGTCACTCATGGTTTGTGGAAGCCCTAAACGTGTATAATCACTAAAGGGAGAATTGAAAGTAAGTTTCAATTCATAATCGATTTGAAAGAGTTCTAATCGCCCACTGCCTCGCTCAAAGGAACCTAATGGATCGTACACCTTGTAAGGTAGAGATTGAAGAAACAACAGAGATGAGTAAGGATAATTAAATGGTTTAATTATTTATGCCTAGGATTAATTAATATGTTAATTAATCAAATGAATAAGTTCGTTATAGACCTCGGGTTAGTTTTGGGCGGCAAGGCCCAATGGGATTTGAATGTCAAGCCCATTAACTCAAGTTGTATGACAACTTGAAACCACAAAGGGCTTGAAAGCCCAATGAACCCTTAATGGCCGGCCATATAGAGAGGGGTAGTGAACTTGGCTTAATTGCAAGTTTGCCACTCCATTGTGAGGTGGTATAAAGGCAACTTTATAGCCATTTCATCCTTAGGGTTTTGTTTTGGAGAAAAGATGAGAACACAAGCTCCTTTTTCTCTCTAAGAGGTCGACCACCCTAGAGGATTTTAGCTAGCAATCTTACTTCCTCTAGGTCACTCATCTCTTCTTCAAGTCCTACCTTGGTGTGGAGACTTAAAGGTTCTCATCTTTGGGAACTTGGAGAATCCTTTCAACCATCCTCATCCAAGAAATCCATGGAGCTAAGAAGCAAGGAATGAAGGCCCTCTCCTTGGGTGATTAGCCTTTGCTTATGCAAAGAGGAATCCACAAAGGTATAAAATTTCTCAACTCACTTTGTTCTTAAGTTGAGTCTTGGTTCACATAACTACTAGGCTTTGAATTTCATGGGTAATGTTTTTGTTTTGAGTGCATACAAGCATGATTCCGCCTTTAAATTTTAATTGCATGCCATATATGTTGCTCAAATGAACATGTTTTTCACAAAATTTCCTTCACAAGTAACTGATGAGCATGCTGACAAGACAGACACAACCTGGAAGCGTAGCTATTCAACCAATTTAGTTCATAGCAGAAAGACCAATAGACCGTTGAAGATCTTCGTACCTTCGATTATCTAGGGCTTTAGTGAATATGTCAGCTAGTTGTTTTTCAGTTGGCACAAAGTTTAGTGTAAGAATCTTAGCTTCCACTAGATCTCTAATGAAGTGATGCCTAATGTCAATATGTTTGGTTCTTGAATGTTGGACATGGTTTTTAGAGATATCAATTGCACTCATGTTATCATAATAAACAAGAAAAGTGGATTGCGATATATCATATTCACTGAGCATTTGTTTCATCCATATCAGTTGAGTGCAACAACTCCCGACATCCACATATTCTGCCTCGGCAGTAGATAAAGAGACACAATTTTGCATCTTGTTATGCCAAGCAACCAAATTGTTCCCAGCATAGAAAGCTCCCCTTGAGGTACTTTTTCGATCATCAATGCACCCAACACAATTAGCATCACTGTAACCAACCAAGTTTGTGTTGGTGTCATGAGTATATTGAAGTCCATAATCAGTGGTGCCACACACATACTTGATAACCCTCTTGACTGCTTGTAAGTGAGACTTCTTGGGACAACTTTGAAATCATGCACACACCCTAACAATAAATGTTGAAATCGGGCACACACCCCACCAACAAATGTGATGTCTGGTCGACTAGTAGTTAGGTAGAGTAAGCTTCCAATCATGCTTCTATACAGAGTCTAATCAACATCCTTACCACTTGAGTCTTTGTGAATTTTGGCACATGTGCTCATTAGAGATCTAGCAGCTTTTGAACCTTCGAGGCAAAACTTCTTCACCAAGTTCTTGGCATACTTTGTTTGAGAGATGAAGATGCCATCCTTTTCTTGTTTCACTTGAAGTCCAAGGAAGTAGTTTAATTCACCAACCAAGCTCATCTCAAATTCACTTGTCATCATATCAATAAATTGTTTCACAAGAGAATTAGAAGTAGATCCATCAACTATGTGATCCACATACCCTTGCCCAATCACAACATGAGATTTAACCTTCTTAACAAAAAAGGTTTTATCAACAGAGCCACGAACATAACCATGAGTAAGAAGATAAGAAGACAACCTGTCATACTAAGCACGTGAGACTTGGTTAAGACCGTAGAAAGCCTTTTTCAGTTTGTACACCCCATCTGGCTTGTGAGGATCCTTAAAGCCCTTAGGTTGTTCCACGTAGACTTCCTCATTAAGATATCCATTAAGGAATGCAGTTTTGACATCCATTTGAAAAAGCTTGAACTTCAAATGGCATGCAATAGCATAAAGATGAGCAACATAACGAAGGTGCCCAACTTCACCAGATCCTTTAGCAAATTGGTCTTTCCAGAGTACAATTTTCTACATTGGGGACAAATGTGCCCAACTTCACCACAGCGATGACACGTAGGAACAAATCTTATCTTTGGACATGGTTTGACATCCTGAGATACAAGCCTAGATTCTCTCACAAATTTTGGTTTGGTGGGGATAGAACTTGATTCACTTGCCTTATTCAGCTCAAGTAGCTGTTTCCTATTAGCCTCATGATACATCACATTATTTGCCTTCAACATATGAATTTGATTTGTCTAGTTTTCTTAAGATTCTAGCAAGTTTTGAACCGAAGCTTCAAGAGTAGTGATGACATCATTATCTTCAACTTTGTCATTGCAATTAGGAGCCTTTTCATTCAGCTCCTCAACATGGGCCTCAAGATAACCAATCTTTTCATCCAGTTCAATTCTGACTAGACGAAGAAACTTGTTTTCCTTCTGTAACTCAGCAACTTTCTTAGTTAGTTCAATCTTCTTCACTTTTGTAGAGCAAGTCTCATCAAAGAGTGTATCATACTTAATGCACAATTCATCACAAGTCATCTCCTCATTGCCATTCAGAATAGAATCATCATCACTTAGAGACACTTCCTCAATTAGAGCAACAAAAGCAACAACCTTTTCTTCATCATCTGACGACTCATCTGAATGCACAAAACCTTGATCATGATTATCATTCCAAGTAACCACCATTGCCTTTGCCCTCTTTTGACCAAGGAGATTGGTGTTAGCATACTCAGCAGCACGGTGCCCACTTCCTCCACATGCAAAGCAGGGACTAGGTACCTTTAACAAACCTTTGTCTCTTTTTCTAGTGAACCCTTTATGCTTCACTCCAGTAGATTGTTTTTCCCGATTGTTAGATGACTCACTAAACCATTTAGAATCTTATCCTTTGTTTTTGAGAATTCTTCTTAATTGTTTAATGAATAAGGCAAGATCATCTTCTGAGGTATGTCTACACACATCACAACACCCTCACTATTCTCAACACTTTGAAGAACAACTTCTTTTCTCTTCTTGGAGTCACTTTCATCCATGTCAAGCTCCATTTCATAGGTAATGAGTTTCCCAACCATTTTTCCAAGCTTGATCTTATTTAGGTCTTGAAACTCTTGAATGATAGCCTTCCTTGCTTGAAATCTCTTGGGCAAGCATCTCAAAATCTTTTGAACAACTATTGTTTCATCAATCGGTTTCCCTAACCCCAAGGCTTCATTTGTTAACATTTCAACTTTCTCAAAGAAGATCGAGAAAGCCTCAGACTCGAGCATTCTCAAATCCTCAAATTTCGAAAAGGTCATTTGGAGCTTTAAATATCTCACTTGTCTATCACCATCATGAAGAATTAAGAGTTTGTCCCAAGCTTGCTTGGCAATTGTGCAATATCGAACCTGAGCAAACTGATTAGACGAACTGGCAAAAACAATAGCATTTTTTGCTTTCCAATTAGCCATGGCTGGAGCAATTTCTCCTTGAGTCCATTCACCTTTTGGCTTAATCACAGACTCTCCATTGACTAGCATTGATTGAGCCTTCCACTCAAGAGTGAAATAATAACCAACTATAAGATCTTGAGCTTGAAGGAATATGTGAAACTTCTCGTTCGAAGCAACATAATTTGTACCATCAAAGAATGGAGGTGTATTACACAAGCCACCAACACAACCACGGTCCATGGTGAGAATCCACCCAGTACTAGCAAATCCCATAGATCACTTTAAGTATATCTAGAGCAAGGCTACTAATACCAATTAAAATTGGTACCAAGTGGAATATCTTGTATATAAAAAATTGTAATATGCTGGACTAACTAGTCAAGCCCTATAGACAACTAAGATAGATTTGTTAGTCAATAAATTGAAGATTCAATTACCAATTTCAATTCCCAAAAACTATCTTGGTCAGCGAGGCTGCAATTTGTTGCAAGTTATTAATGTGTCAAGTGGGCAAGATTGTGAGCACATACCATTTAAATGTTCAATAGATATATGTATCATGCATTTGTATGTGAGATGTGTGACACAATAAACACAAGATATTTTTGGCCGGAAAAATCCACTTCTAGGTTAAAACATCAGGGACCCTCCACTGAATCCAATCCACTAGTGTAAACAAAGGTTCAGACAAAGGTTCATACAAAGATCAGACAAGCCGACATGCCTGACCCTGATATTCTCCAAAGACCAGGGTAGGCACGTGCTAGCCGACACCCGAAGGTGACGAAGCCATACTAGGATGCATGAGAACTATAAACAATTAACCGACATAAATAAAACTTGTAAATTTAATTATAATGAATATGCAATTATGGAACGTGTTAAGAGCATATAACTAATCTGAGACACCAACAAAAATGAATAATATAAAATTGAATGAACAAAAGGATGGGTCCTACACAAAGAGGACTTGAAGATGCCAATGCAGGAGTGCCTTGACACCGGGATTGTACGCTTCGATTCTAAGTCCTCAGGGGCGCAAAAAAAATATGAGTGAACCAAGTTGATATATAAGTAATACTAAAACAATTAATCTTTAACGTACTAACCCCAATGGATTCAACAACTATCTTGGTCAGCGAGGCTGCAATTTGTTGCAAGTTATTAATGTGTCAAGTGGGCAAGATTGTGAGCACATACCATTTAAATGTTCAATAGATATATGTATCATGCATTTGTATGTGAGATGTGTGACACAATAAACACAAGATATTTTTGGCCGGAAAAATCCACTTCTAGGTTAAAACATCAGGGACCCTCCACTGAATCCAATCCACTAGTGTAAACAAAGGTTCAGACAAAGGTTCATACAAAGATCAGACAAGCTGACATGCCTGACCCTGATATTCTCCAAAGACCAGGGTAGGCACGTGCTAGCCGACACCCGAAGGTGACGAAGCCATACTAGGATGCATGGGAACTAGAAACAATTAACCGACATAAATAAAACTTGTAAATTTAATTATAATGAATATGCAATTATGGAACGTGTTAAGAGCATATAACTAATCTGAGACACCAACAAAAATGAATAATATAAAATTGAATGAACAAAAGGATGGGTCCTACACAAAGAGGACTTGAAGATGCCAATGCAGGAGTGCCTTGACACCGGGATTGTACGCTTCGATTCTAAGTCCTCAGGGGCGCAAAAAAAATATGAGTGAACCAAGTTGATATATAAGTAATACTAAAACAATTAATCTTTAACGTACTAACCCCAATGGATTCAACAACTATCTTGGTCAGCGAGGCTGCAATTTGTTGCAAGTTATTAATGTGTCAAGTGGGCAAGATTGTGAGCACATACCATTTAAATGTTCAATAGATATATGTATCATGCATTTGTATGTGAGATGTGTGACACAATAAACACAAGATATTTTTGGCCGGAAAAATCCACTTCTAGGTTAAAACATCAGGGACCCTCCACTGAATCCAATCCACTAGTGTAAACAAAGGTTCAGACAAAGGTTCATACAAAGATCAGACAAGCTGACATGCCTGACCCTGATATTCTCCAAAGACCAGGGTAGGCACGTGCTAGCCGACACCCGAAGGTGACGAAGCCATACTAGGATGCATGGGAACTAGAAACAATTAACCGACATAAATAAAACTTGTAAATTTAATTATAATGAATATGCAATTATGGAACGTGTTAAGAGCATATAACTAATCTGAGACACCAACAAAAATGAATAATATAAAATTGAATGAACAAAAGGATGGGTCCTACACAAAGAGGACTTGAAGATGCCAATGCAGGAGTGCCTTGACACCGGGATTGTACGCTTCGATTCTAAGTCCTCAGGGGCGCAAAAAAAATATGAGTGAACCAAGTTGATATATAAGTAATACTAAAACAATTAATCTTTAACGTACTAACCCCAAGGTTTAGAAAACTTGTATAGCATAATAAGTAATAGGTTTTTCCAAAAACATTAGCATGCCATAAAACCTTTCATAAAACATATATCGTATATAGGTTGCTTGGTAGTGGTAGCACAAGGCATATATACACACACACACACACACACACACACACACACACACAAACATATCTCTTCATTTGCCCGAAGTGACACACCCCGACCCGGAAAGTCCACTAGGACTCCGAATCGAGCTGTGCTGGCTGACACCTGGAGGGTGACGAAGCCATAAAGTGTGATAATGTGGAAAAATGTGAATAAATTTAAACCTAAGAGTGCCTAAATACCGGAATGCGCTGGTGAGCGAGAATGAACCCACTTCACACGTGACGTTAGAGCATAAGCAAGTATAGTAGAGTGAATTAAGAATCGTACCCTCGAAATAATCTCCAATACTAACATTCACCACGAAACTTCGACGATAAGAAAGCTTAGCCAATAAAACCTGGAGGGTGAAAACAAAACAAGGGTGAGTGGGCCTAGAGATAAAATTTTAATAGAAACCATATAAAACATCATGTGATTAATAACTCATACTAGCACGCAAGGCGGAGTCACCTATGGTGACCTGTACGACTTACCCATATCTCATCACATATACTAGTTCATCACATATTTCATCTCATATGCTAACTCATCACATATTTCATCACATATGCTAGCTCATAACATTTTCATCACATATGCTAGCTCACCACATAATTCATCATATATGCTAGCTTATCACATATTTCATCATATATACTAGCTTATCACATGTTCATCACACATGCTAGCTCATAACATTTTCATCACATATGCTAGCTCATCACATATTTCATCATATATGCTAGGTTATCACATGTTCATCACATATGCTAGCTCATAACATTTTAATCACACATGCTACCTCATCACAAATTTCATATATGCTAGCTCATCACATATTTCATCATATAAGCTAGCTTATTACACATTTCATCATATATGCCAGCTTATCACATCTTTCATCACATATTTCATCATATATGCTAGCTCATAACATATTCCATCATATATGCTAGCTTATCACATATTCATCACATATGCTAGCTCATAACATTTTCATCACATACGCTAGCTCATCACATATTTCATCATATATGCTAGCTTATCACATATTTCATCATATATGCTAGCGTATCACATATTTCATCACATATGCTAGTTCATCACATATTTCATCATATATGCTAGCTCATAACATATTCCATCATATATACTAGCTTATCACATATTTCATCACATACGTTAGCTTATCACATATTTCATCGCATATGCTAGCTCATCACATATTTCATCATATATGCTTGCTCATAACATATTCCATCTCATATGCTAGCTCATCACATATTTCATCACATATGCTAGCTCATAACATTTTCATCACATATGTTAGCTCACCACATAATTCATCATATATGCTAGCTTATCACATATTTCATCATATATGCTAGCTTATCACATGTTCATCACATATGCTAGGTCATAACATTTTCATCACATATGCTAGCTCATCACATATTTCATCATATATGCTAGCTCATCACATATTTCATCATATATGCTAGTTTATCACATATTTCATCACATATGCTAGCTCATCACATATTTCATCACATATGCTAGCTCATAACATTTTCATCACATATGCTAGCTCACCACATAATTCATCATATATGCTAGCTTATCACATATTTCATCATATATGCTAGCTTATCACATGTTCATCACATATGCTAGCTCATAACATTTTCATCACATATGCTAGCTCATCACATATTTCATCATATATGCTAGCTCATCACATATTTCATCATATATGCTAGTTTATCACATATTTCATTACATATGCTAGCTCATCACATAATTCATCATATATGCCAGCTCATAACATATTTCATCATATATGCTAGCTCATAACATTTTCATCACATATGCTAGCTCATAAGTCAGAGTCACCTCTAATAACCTGTACGACTTATCCATAGCTCAATAAGTATACCTGCACACGAGTCAGAACCACCTAAAGTGGTCTGTACAACAGGACTGGGTGTAAATAAATACGTTCAAGTGTTATGATCACGTGAAGACCGTGTGAATAATCGTGAGTCACCTACGAGTCGGAACCACCTATAGTGGTCTGTACGATAAGACTGTGCACCTACCTTGGATCCAAGGTGAGCGTAAGGTGCAAGAGGTGAACATCACGTGAAGGACTGTGCCCTGGCCATGGGCGGGAGCACTAACACCGAGGTGCAGGTTTATGAGCTCTCAATGTATCTCAACATAACATGTACGACTCATGGGCAACATGTACGACAGTGTCGGAGTTGCTTAAAACATGCATGTAGTCATGCTATAACTCTATCATTTCAACTAATACCATAAACTTACCTGCACTTACCTGGGTATCCTGCGTTCACCTTGCACTTCAAAGCATTCATAATAATTGTGCTCAATAATATACTTATGGACATGCCTTGATACAATTCAAAGCTTAACCATATCGTAGTGCTGCCAAATATATATACATATATATATATACATTTTCGAACAATGACCCTCACCTTGCACAATTTCCCAAACAAGGCTATTGTCTTAATTATTTAATCTCATTTATGTTATGGCTGCATCTAACGTTTCGTTAGACTGCCTACGTACCCTAAATAGGGATGAAGCCATTCGTAGTTCGCAATAATTATTTCAAAACATTCACAGTAATCATAAGCAATAATCAATTTATAAACGTTTATGGAATTATCAGTCATATATATATATATAATGTATATACGATATAAAGGAAAATACACACTCACCTGGAGTTTACGGTACAACTCCCTAGCACACTCATAAAGGCGTCACGAACGATCGGCGCATAGGACAATTATTAAATCACATCTCAGAATTCTTATTGATAGAATACATAATTTACATAAAACACACCCCTAAGATTTGATTCGGAAAATCCGCATCACGATCCAACGGTCAGATCTCCGCCAATTGCCAAAAACCAAGTGGCAGTCAACATTTTATTTTATGAACTTACAAATCCAATTCGGGAAGATTCGTGCATCGTATTCCCGATCCGTAAGTTTCTATGGTCCTTAAATATTATATACTATAATATATTAAAGTTTGGTGACGATCCAATAGTCGGATAGTCGATTCACATTTTACCAAGTAGCGTATCGTAAGGGATAGTCGATTGACATTTTACCAAGTGGCGATCGGCCGTCCCGACTCGCCGGAAAATTCAACTATTTCCAAAAATTACCAAATTTTACAGAAATGAAGATCTCAATGAGTAGAGTAACTTTCATACCTGCGGCCAGGGCCAATTTGGCCTGGAAGAGCCTCAATTTTGCTAAAACCCGTCGGAAACCCTAGTTTTGGGTGCCCTCAATTCGGCTCCATAGCAACTCTGACGCCCCCAAACTTGTTTAGGCTTTGTTCATGAGCTTCATAGGAGTATTTTGGTGGTGGTAATTTCAGGGATTTGTTTCAAAATTTGAGGGATGGCCACCACAAACCCTTAACCCCGTCGTCGGCTCTTTGATGAATTTACACCCAAATTCCTTCAAATTTTAGGTGGACATGGAAGAGAGAAGACTAGGAAGTAGTTTCTAGGTAGTGGTTTGCTTTGATTTGTCGGAAAAAATGGCCAAATTTTGCGGTGGCTGTCTACGGGTCGCGCGGGTCATGGTATGACTCGTCTTCCCCCTTCCTTTTCTCTTTTCCTCCTTTCCCTGCTTTCTTTTCTTTCTGATTGGGTAGTTTCTTCCTCTCCCCTCTCCCAATTCGTCCATCTCCCTCCTGTGCTCTCTTCCTCCCCTCTCCTTTCTTCCTTTCTTTCTAAAAACTCATTGGTTCCTCCTACCACAAGATGGGAGTTCAATTTAATTAACACTAAACTTAAAATAACCAATTTCGAATGTTCGTAACTATACCGATATAAACTAGACTCGCAAACGGCTTTCACATATGTGTTCGTACCAACGAGTACTACACAAATATGCTAAAGGAATAAGTCTTATGTTTCTCTAGACGATGGTCAATTCCAGTCAAAGTCCTTGCCTCTAGGGTATTTTCATAAATTCACTCTTTCAAAATTTATAAAAACATACAATTAGGGACGGGTTGTCACAATCTACCCACCTTAAAAAATTTTGTCCCCGAAATTTGAAATCATTAGCTAAACGTAGTGTACTCCAGAAGATAGGAAGAAGTATATGTATACATACATGGAAGGAGGGAATCAAGCTAGCGGTTGCATAACAGAGAATGTCATTCCGTCATGATCAAAGTGCAAGGATTCCTCTTTCATGCCTCCAAACTCAAACTTTCATTCTCTTTCAAAACAATACTACAGTAAAAATCCTTTACGAAAGCATCAAGTCAAAATAGATATATTTAAATCAAAATTGAACATTAAAAGTTTTCACCCACACACTTGTAGCTTTACCTACTATAAAGGTAAGTGTATAATAATATTGGGTTAAGCCCATCAATAAATAAACGACTACATGTAACCGGCTGAGGGTGCAATATTACCATCTTGTCCCTCATTGGATAAATACCCATACCTCGTCTGAACGAGCCTCAAACATGCTCACGCACTACTTTTTCAGGCAACATCGTCAATACCATAACATTTCCGTGTCACAATTTCCATCATCTAATACCTACCCACAACTCTCTGCTGCAACTTACATATTGTTACCATATCTCCAATGGTGCCATACTCATAACCAGGAATGTAACCTCAGTTACACATAATTCTAACAAGGCTAAGTGTTTAGCAATCAGATATTGTGCATAAGTCCCTGTATATCGACTCTAATGGTATCATAGCCAACCATAGTTGCAAGCAACTAAAATAGAGATAATGGTATTTTACACCCATACAACTCTTGAGGCGAGCAAAATGCAACACGTCCACTAAAGTCTGAGTAACTCGCTTCAATCTAATCATTAGTTTAGAGGTGGAAATGTGATACTAAACATCTAATACTTACAGCCTTTAAAAAGACTTCCAAAGGCTTGGAAGTGAAACACGTAACATGGTGAAATATAAATACACCAAGATGATAATCTCATTGGGTTTCTGATTGCCAGAACTGATATAAAAGCCTAGGAGCAGCTTCCTCATAATGCCATCATCCTCCAAAAGCAACAGAGAAGAAACTATGGTTGTCTAGAAAGTTTGGATTTTATTTCTTCCAACATCTTTCCTACTCTAACCAAAGGCAAAACACTCAGATTGAAAATTTTCTTCCAACACATCAAATGGAGCCTCAATTTTAATTTCAGTTTATCCCTACATTTAATCATGTCACGAACGAGGACTTTTAGATCACGTCCCACATACACGTTAACAACATCCCACTTCTATCTTAGTTTCCGTCACAAGTGTCTCGTTGTTGAAATTCCAACACCCATTTTAAGAAAATAAATAATCGCCAATACTTTAAGTTTTGAGGCTGGAAAAATACTGCTTTCTACTTAAGTAAAACTACCACCAATTGGAACACCACATGAGCGTATCATTGGTTCAGCATCACGATTATTGATTTTCACATTTTCTACACATACAAAATACCTCGAACTGAGAGGGTATAATGATACTTCCCAACTCCATTCATATAACAAAATGATTATAATCATTCAAATTATTTCTTGATGGTTAACGGTAACTCCCTGTCGACACTCGTATTTTCCAACTGAAATAGAATAGGACAAACTGAAAGTATTCAAGAGTAAATATGTCCATCAGAAAGACACACGATAGTACACTCATAGCTGCTGATTAAATTCTTCTACTGCCACTGTTAGAAACTTAGTCCTTTCCAAAAAGTAAGTGTATTTAAGAAGTTGTAGGGTTGATAAAGATTTTAGACACGTTTTCCATAAAGAATTGTCATTCGATTTCCAAGTAAAGATGATAATCGTTAACTTTAAATCATAGATAAAATAGTTCATTCCAAATGGTTCTATACATTGGTAAGACTACTATGAATTCAACAAGCTTCATGAGAGAACTCTGAGTTTCAAAAGTTTGTTACATAGGCCACCAATTTGAAATAGGATTCGTGCGAAAAGATTCAAGAAAACTAATGTAGTACGAAGAAGTGGAATGGTGGTATCCTCCCGAATATCGCCAAGGAATCAAAACCATTTTTTATTTCTATTTTCAAAAGATTTAATAATGATGGTTAACAATAATGATGAGATTGATCCATAAATTTCTGACGATACACCGATAATGATACATTAACTCCACGTTAGGGCCATCAACTAGTCTCAATTCCACACCTTTCATTGGCAGAAAAGTTCATTGATTATAATCTAGAGACACTCGCCAAAATGATCTTCTAAAGATTGACAAGTCATCAATTTTACCCAAAACTTAGGAACAACTAACATATTTTCCGTACTCGACGAGGTGACAAGATTCAAACATTAGACTCGAGAACCAAGAATGCTCACATCACGTGTTTGATGAACGCAATACTGCCCAACTTATACTCTGATACCAAACTGACACACCCCGACCTGGGAGGTCCACTAGGACTCCGAATCGAGCTGTGTTGGCCGACACCTAGAGGGTGACGAAGCCATAAAGTGTGATGATGTGGCAAAATGTGAATAAATTTAAACCTAAGAGTGCCTAAATACCAGAATGCACTGGTGAGTGAGAATAAACCCACTTCACACGTGACGTTAGAGCATAAGCAAGTACAGTAGAGTGAATTAAGAATAGTAACCTCGATATAATCTCCAATACTAAGAATCGCCACGAAACTTCGACGATAAGAAAGCTCAGCTAATAAAACCTGGAAGGTGAAAACAAAATAACGGTGAGTGGGCCTAGAGATAAAATTTTAATAGAAACCATATAAATCATTATAAACCCTCGCTACAACATCTGTATAATTTCCAGAAAAATCATAAATATACCACAACACAGCATCTCGTCAGCAATATCAATTAATTATGTGATTAATAACTCATACTAGGACGTAAGTCGGAGTCACCTATGGTGACCTGTACGACTTACCCATATCTCATCACATATACTAGTTCATGACATATTTCATCTCATATGATAGCCCATCACATATTTCATCACATATGCTGGCTCATAACATTTTCATCACATATGCTAGCTCATCACATATTTCATCATATATGCTAGCTTATCACATGTTCATCACACATGCTAGCTCATAACATGTTCACCACACATGCTAGCTCATAACATTTTCATCACATATGTTAGCTCATCACATATTTCATCATATATGCTAGCTTATCACATGTTCATCACATATGCTATCTCTCATCACATATTTCATCATATATGCTAGCTATCACATGTTCATCACATATGCTAGCTCATCACATATGTCATCACATATGCTAGCTCATCACATATTTCATCACATATGCTACCTTATCACATATTTCATGATATATGCTAGCTCATCACATATTTCATCATATATGCTAGCTCATAACATATTCCATCATATATGCTAGCTTATCACATGTTCATCACATATGCTAGCTCATAACATTTTCATCACATATGCTAGCTCATCACATATTTCATCATATATGCTAGCTTATCACATTTTTCACCATATATGCTAGCTTATCACATAGTTCATCACATCTGCTAGCTCATCACATATTTCATCATATATGCTAGCTCATAACATATTCCATCATATATGCTAGATCATAACATATTCCACCATATATGCTAGCTTATCACATATTACATCATATATGCTAGCTTATCACATATTTCATAACATATGCTAGCTCATCACATATTTCATCATATATACTAGCTCATAACATATTCCATCATATATGCTAGCTTATCATCACATGTTCATCACATATGCTAGCTCATAACATTTTCATCACATATGCTAGTTCATCACATATTTGATCATATATGCTAGCTTATCACATATTTCATCATATATGCTAGCTTATCACATATTTCATCACATATGCTAGCTCATCACATATTACATCATATATGCTAGCTCATAACATATTTCATCATATATGCTAGGTCATAACATTTTCATCGCATATGCTAGCTCATAAGTCGGAGTCACCTCTAGTGACCTGTACCACTTATTCATAGCTCAATAAGTATACTTGCACATGAGTCAGAACCACCTAAATTGGTCTGTATGACAGGACTGGGTGTAAATAAATACACTCAAGTGTTACGATCATGTGAAGACTGTGTGAATAATTGCGGGTCACCTACAAATCGAATCACCTAAAGTGGTCTGTACGACAGGACTGTGCACCTACCTTGGATCCAAGGTGAGCATAAGGTGCGGGAGGTGAATGATAGGGATTTTTCTATTCATGTGAATGCGATAAAAAACCTCATATTTTACTTGCAAGAATCACAAGGTTGTTGTAGTATAAACGGATCTCGCAAGGTCATTCTCCACAGGGATTATTAAATAATTCGAAACAAACCAGATTCCAATTAATTATTGTAAAGTAGAATTTTAGATGATTGATTTTATAACCTACTTAAATTAAAAACGAATTTAACTATTAAAGATAAGATAATCTGCAATATTAAAACAGAGGGAAAAGAACACAGTTTTGGTAGAAATCAAATTAAGAAAGCACTAGGGTTCCACCATCACCTAGCAATCCTATGAACTTTTACCAATTACTTATGATCTACACATGCCACTTTGAAGGTTAGATTTTCCTAATTCATATTCTACTTGGACCCTCCAACATAGAACGTATATCTAACATGCAACCCGTCCGGACGTTCGGATCAAATCTGAACATGAAAGACTCATTATGCTTTATGAAAATCCTTTGAAAAACCATGCAATCCTTAAGACGTGATATTCATCCTAAGCGAAATTACAATTATTGATCACAAGAAGCCAGCGTCAATTTCAGGGAACCTTCCGACCAAAATTGCATCAAATTACTTTTCTAAAGATCCTAATGGTGATCATGCATTAAGACAATTAGATAGTTTTTATCCCGGTGATTAACAATTCAAAGTATGCATGCAATCAATCATAAGCAATTAAATAAAAATCACATATTCATGCTAAGGCTCAAGGTTTCGCCCTAGCAAAAGAGATTAGTTCCGCATATTCATAATTGAAATCATAGAAAATATTATTAAGAAAAGGATTGAAAACACCTTAGAGTAGAAAATCTCCAAAACCCTTAGCAATCCTCTCCGTCTCCAAAATTGCATAAAAGAAAGCGTTCTGAAAATATGGTAGACGGCCAAGCAATATATCTGCCAAGCCTCCCCCTAAACCCTAGCAAACTAAAATTAATAAAAAAAAACCCATAAAAATAGGAAACATAACCCTAAATTAAATGGTAAAATTCGCCCAAAATCTGAACAGCCACGTTTTGGACCCATAAGCTGCTCCAAAACTGGCCCAATAAAGCTGAATTTAATGTTTGGAATATTCTGAACACTTTTCCAGAAGGCCACGAACCCATCCGAGGTCATCTTGGGCTCCAAAAAAGCAATTTAAGCCCAAAAACGTCATTTTCCAGCACTGCACACTGCTTCTTTATTCCATCGCCAGAAAATAACCGCTTGGTGAAAAAATCCAAAATTTTAATACAATCAAGCTAAGTGACTCACGAACGTCCTCCAACTAGAATTACTCCAAAATTCGTCCATTTGGTCATGTTTTGCTCCAGAGGAAGTCGAAAGTCCTATATTGAAAATACAATTCAAAGTATCAAAATTCTTCCAATATATTAACCAAAATATACTAAGATTAGGGTAAAATATATAATATAAAATCTACTCATCAGTGAACATCACGCGAAGGACTATGCCCTGGCCATGGGCGGGAGCACTAACACCGGGGTGCAGGTTTATGAGCTCTCAATGTATCTCAACATAACATGTACGACTCATGGGCAACCCATACGACAGTGTCGGAGTTGCTTCAAACATGCATGTAGTCATGCTATAACTCCATCATCTCAACTAATACCATAAACCTACTTGGATATCCTGCGTTCACCTTGCACTTCAAAGCGTTCATAATAATTGTTCTCAATAATATACTTATGGACATGCCTTGATGCAATTCAAAACTTAACCCTATCGTAGTACTGCCAAATATATATATATATATATATATATATACATTTTCGAACAATGACCCTCACCTTGCACAATTTCCCAAACAAGGCTATTGTCTTAATTATTTAATCTCATTTATGTTATGGCTGCATCTAACGTTTCGTTAGACTGCCTACGTACCCTAAATAGGGATCAAGCCATTCGTAGTTCGCAATAATTATTTCAAAACATTCACAGTAATCATAAGCAATAATCAATTTATAAACGTTTATCGAATTATCAGTCATATATATATATAATGTATATACGATAGAAAGGAAAAGACTCACTCACCTGGAGTTTACGCTACAACTCCCTAGCACACACATAGAGACGTCACGAATGATCGGCGCCTAGGACAATTATCAAATCACATCTCAGAATTCTTATCGATAAAATACATAATTTACATAAAACACACCCCTAAGATTTGATCTAGAAGATCTGCATCACGGATTTCCAATCCGTTACTTCCAAAGATCCAAATTATACTTCTAGAACAACATCCTAAAATTTCATTACGATCCAACGGTTAGATCTTCGCAGATTGCCAAAAACCAAGTGGCGGTCAACATTTTATTTTATGAACTTACAAATCCAATTTGGGAAGATCCGTATGTCGTATTCGCGATCCGTAAGTTTCTACGGTCCTTAAATATTATGTACTATAATGTATTAAAGTTTGGTGATGATCCAACGGTCGGATCATCGATTCACATTTTACCAAGTAGCGTATCGTAAGGGATTTAGGTTCAAACGATCCACCTACGTTATACAATTACAAAAACTGAACTTAAGGCATCTAATTTAGCCTAAAATGACATTGACGGTCCCCTGGCCACGTGCCGCCACTGGTGGCGGTCGGCCGCCCCGACTAGCCGGAAAATCCACTATTTCCAAAAATTACCAAAACTTACATAAACGAAGATCTCAATGAGTAGAGTAACTTTCATACCTGCGGCCAAGGCCAATTTGGCCTGGAAGAGCCCCAATTTTGCTAAAACCCGTCGGAAACCCTAGTTTTGGGTGCCCTCAATTCGGCTCCATAGCAACTCCGACGCCCCCAAACTTGTTTGGGCTTTGTTTCTGAGCTTAATAGGTGTATTTTGGTGGTGGTAATTTGATGGCTTTGTTTCAAAATTTGAGGGATGGCCACCACAAACCCTTAACTCCATCGTCGGCTCTTTGATGAATTTACACCCAAATTCCTTCAAATTTTAGGTGGATATGGAAGAGGGAAGACTAGGGAGTAGTTTCTAGGTAGTGGTTTTCTTTGATTTGTCGGAAAAATGGCCAAATTTGGCCGTGGCTCTCTACGGGTTGCGCGGGTCATGGGATGACCCGTTTTTCCCCTTCCTTTTCTCTTTTCCTCTTTTCCTCTTTTCCCTCCTTTCTTCTCTTTCTGATTGGGCAGTTTCTTCCTCTCCCCTCTCGCAATTCCTCCATCTCCCTCTGGTGCTCTCTTCCTCCCACCTTCTTTCTTCCCTTCTTTCTAAAAAATCATTGGTTCTTCCTCCCACAAGATGGGAATTCAATTTAATTAACACTAAACTTAAAATAACCAATTTCGAATGTTCGTAACTATACCGATATAAACTGGACTCGCAAACGGCTTTTGTCTATGTGTTCGTACCAACGAGTACTACACAAATACGATGGTCAATGCAAGTCAAAGTCCTTGCCTCTAGGGTATTTTCATAAATTCACACTTTTAAAATTTATAAAAACGTACAATTAGGGATGGGTTGTCATATGAAGGCACTACAACTCCCGACCGTAGCCAATATAAATATCTTCCGCCCGTAGGCACCAACCAAACGCCCAGCCGTAGCCAATATAAATGTCTTCCGCCCATAGGCACCAACCAAACGCCCGGCGGTAGCCAATATAAATATTTTCCAGCATCTACAAACCCCATGCCAAAGCCAATATATAAGTATCATTTGTGTAATGACCCGTCCCTAACAATTATGATTTTTATAATTTTAATACGTGAGATTACGAAAATGCCCTCGAGGCAAATATGTTGACTTATGTTGACCACCTTGTTGTGTCATGTAAAGTTCATTTTCTTGGCGTATTCGGGTAGTACTCGTCGACATGAGCGCAGGGGCGTAAACGAAATGTGATTTGAAGTTATAACGAAGATTCTACGAACCTTTAAACGTCGAGAGGATTTTGGTAATTTGCCATTTGAAACACATGTTGTATCTAGAGTAGTGTGCCACGTGGGGCCCACAGATTGGTCCTTAATCTTCTGGAACTCTCCTTCTCTTCTTTCTCTCCCATGACTCTCTTCTCTCTCCCGTAGCTTTCATTCTCTAACTCTCTCTCGGCTCCCTTTCTTCCCGTGGAAACCAAACCAGCACAATCATTTTTTCCAGCGAATTAGACCCTGAAAACATCATAATCATGTCCCTAGAATCCCTGGAATTGTGAATCCGTAGTTGGTTTCGAGAATTTTTGTGGCCAAAGGCAAGTTAGAACTCACTTTTTGGAGCCGTGGGTTTCCCTTAAGTTTAAGATAATCTTCAGCCATATCTTGAACTCTAGCCAAGTATAGATCAATTCTTCTCGTCGATTAGATAAATTTTCATGTTCGGATCGTGTGAAAAATGAGAAAGTTATAACGATTTAATGTTTGCCCAGTTTCCGGCGAACCCGTGACCTTCCAGACCATTTACGACCACCCCACGGTGAGTTAGCCATCGTGCAAGGTGCGAATCTCTTCCTCTCGTCAAAAACTATGATTTCTGTTTTTGAATAACTTGATTCGTTGAGTATTGACAAAGTTATGGACGTTGAAAGGTTGCCCAAAAATTCCGGCTAGTTACCAGTTTTCCCGCGGACAGCCGTCTTTCAGGCCATTTTCTGGCCACCTCCACCAACCATTTGGACTCCAACCTGGCATAATTTTCTTCTACACTTTTCTAGATTCAATTTGGTATATTATGGGTCAAATTTGGTTGAGAAACAAGTGAGATACGGAGCTCTAAATATTTCCTAGGAAATCTGCGAAATCTGCAGAATCCGGCCAAGTTCCATTAAGGTCCACCACTTGATTAGAATAGTAATCGATGATCCGACCGTTAGATTGTCACCAAACTTTAATACATTATAGTATGTAATATTTGAGGACCACATGAACTTACGGATCGGGAATCCGACGTGCGAATATTCCCAAATTGGATTTGTAAGTTCATAAAATAAAACGTTAACCGCCACTTGAAATTGTAATTGGCAGGGATCCAACCGTGGGATCGTAACGAAACTTTAATATTTTGTTCTAGAAACTTAATGTGGATCTTGGGAAGTTTCGGATCAGAAATTCGAGATGCGGATATTCCGGATCGAGTTACGTAGGGTTATGGACACTGTTGACTTTTGGTCAATGGGTCTCAAATCATTCTAGAGCATCATTGGGGATGTATTTTATATAAGTTACGTGTTCTATTGATAAGGATTCTGAGATGTGGTTTGATAATTGTTCTAGGCACCGATCATTCGTGACGCTTCGATATTCGTGGTAGGGAGTTGTAGCGCGGACTCCAGGTGAGTGGGTCTTCTTCCTTTTTTTATAGTATATATATATGCTTTACGGTTTCCATAAATGTTTTTATGTGAACTATGCTTTGCATGCCATGTCGTGACTGAATTATATTTTTAGTATTTCATTACTATTGTTATGCATTATATGTAATGATGTTGCAGAGACTCAGGTAAGCTTCAGGTGACTATTATATGATTGAATGGGTTGAGTTGCATTGGTATGCATAGATGCATTTAGAGCTTATCATTGCTGCACCCTAGTGTTAGTGCTCCCAACCAAGGCCAGGGCACAGTCCTTCACGTAATGTTCACCTCCCGCTCCGCACGCTCACCTTGGATCCAAGTTTGGTGCCAGCCCTGTCATACAGACCACAATAGGTGGTTCCAACTCGTAGGTGACTCGCGATTATTCGTACAACCTTCATGTGATCGTAGCACTTGAGCGTACATATTACACATAGGCCTGTCGTACAGACCACAATAGGTGGTTCCGACTCGTGTGCTAGCATATACTGATGAGCTATGGGTTCAGTCATACAGGTCACAATAGGTGACTCCGACTGACATATTATTTTATATCAATTTCACCTGACTGATGAGCTATGGATCCAGTCGTACAGGTCACATTAGGTAACTCCGACTGGCATATTATTTTATATTGATTCACCTGGATTACATTTTTTAGTGCGGAAACGTTATGACATGGCATATTTTAGTTTTTACTGGCCTTGTGCTTTGGTTTTCGTATGTATATACGTAGTATTATTTTCTGGAAACTATACAGGTTTTACGGCAAGGGGTTATGACGTTTTCAAAAGGTTTTTATTAAAACTTTATTTTCAGGCCCACTCACCCTTGTTTTTCACCCCTTCAGGTTTTAGCTGCTGAAAGTTCATATCGACGAGGATTCTTGGCGAATCTCAGTATAGGTGGCTACCTCTGAGGGTATGATCCTTACCCACACTACTGTACTTTACTTCTGCTCTGACGTCGCATGTGAAATGGGTTCATTCCCGCTCATAGTGCACTCTTGTCTTTAGGCACTTTTAGGTTTAAATTTAATCATATTTTTCCACATCACCATACTTTATGGCTTCGTCACCTTCCAGGTGTCAGCCAGCACAGCTCGATTCGGAGTCCTAGTGGACATTCCATGCCAGGGTGTGTCAATTTGCCCGTAGGCAGATCGTATGAATAACCACTAAGTAAGTACATAAAAACATTAAAATAATATTTTTAATATATTTATATATATATATATATATAAATCTTTCTTAATCGGAGTTCGTTAGCTAAAACATCATATCGTAAAACCACGTTCACAAGTATGTATATAGTCATCAATCATATATACCACAAGGAACGTAAAATCGTTAAAGCATGGTAACCGATTCACTCACAAACCTTGCATAAAACATAATCATAAAATCATGCTTTTCATGTATGCATTTCTAATAGTAAAATATGCATTTTAGAAGGGGTCCACTCACAAATGTTGTAAATGTTACAAGCTTTGTCCTTGCTTTTTGAATATAAAATTTGCTTGAAAATTTAGCATCTCAAATGTTGTAAATGTAGTTCATTTAAGCATGAATATTGAACTGAAATTTGGTGCCATGTATGTGGGGAAATTCGGCCAAATCCAAAGGGTGGATTTTTGGGTTCATGTTTGTCTTGTTAAAAGTGTTTTAATGTGACTTTTGGAACCCCTGAGTACCCTAGGATATTAACCCTCTTTTGTGTAGTGAAAATTTGAGTTTTATAGAGTGAAAACATTCATGGAGCTCTTATGGGTTTTCATGCATGTTCTTCAATGTTCTTGCTTAAGTTTCTTTCTTAGTTAATGTGATTGATTAAGAAAATGGTGATTATGAACCAAAGGCCTCGATAATTGAGCTATGTGATTGGCCGCTTTACATTATGAATGTTTGGGTTAAGTAGTTTAGATTTGAATGTAATTTGATTAGTTCAAATGTGTTGTAAAAGGGCATAAGCCCTTCTCTTTATTTCAAGTATTCCTTTTTGTTTAATTGCATGCAAATTGGAATAGTTGGGTCCAACGCCCAATAGGAAATAACAGTTTAATTAGATTAAACGCGTAACTAAAATCAACAACTACCTACCTTAGACCCAAGGTCCAACACAAGGCTTGTGTTGGATTAATTCAAACAGTTCATAATCATCCTAAGACCTAAAATGACTATATAGTCCATATGAGGATGCAATGCATTTGTTAGTAGTTCCATATAGTTTTGCTTGTTTCATCGAAATAGTGAGAGTATTATATACTACTAATTCATATAAACTTGGACCAATGGTTGTGATAGGCCCAATTCTTTTAATAAGATTAAAATGAAATTGATGTAGCCCAACACTACTCCCTCAACAAAATGAATATTAAGCTGACAAGCGAGAGATGCTTTGAACATCTCTTCGTAGGCCTTCCACCATGGTGGGCTCCAATCGTTTGTCACTCATACACCGACTTCACCCTATCATGGGGAAGTTCAAAGCATGTGCTTACGTTTAGCAGGAGTCCATATGTACATACATGATGTGGTGAGGTAGACAACGAGGATGGCCAACATCATATCATTGCGAGGCTAATCTTGAAACCCTACACGAGCTAGCATGGTGGGAATGACTTAACTACATCGTTCTCTAGAGGCCAAACTAGATGGGTAATTACAAGAGTTGTAATTACCCATCTAGTTTGGCGATGACTTACAAGCCAAATGCTTAATCCTCACTGCACTTAGTGAGGAGCTTAAGAAGCTACATGAGCACATGGACACTTCTTGTGCCATGGTTGATAGTTTGCATAAGATGCATGACATTGAGACTAGTAATCTACGATTCTCAAATGTTTGTAGTCTATTGAATGCCAAAATGGCAAAGGCGATATCGGTCCAAAAACATGGACAAAAGATGGAAAGGATCTTTCAAGATCTTGAGAGTTTAGGAACTTCCATCAATGGGAAAATGGCCCAAGATTTTTTCCTTGCATCTCTCTCGAATGATTTCACTAAGTTTATAGTAAACTATAAAGTAAATAGATTCGATCATACATTTACCGAGATGATTGACATGTGCTGTAAGTTTGAACAAAGTTTCAAAAGGGATAGTGGGAGTGAGAATGAAATCATAAAGAAAAGGTCGCATAAGAACAAGGCAAGAAAATCCAAAGGAACATGCTTTCATTGTGGAAAGGATGAACATTGGAAGAAGAAATACAGGGTGCGCATTGCGAGCCTTATGACACGAACTTTTGAAGGGATTATTTCTGTTATAGAGAGTGCTTTTACAGTAAGCTCCAATTCCTAGATATTTGATTCAGGCACTAGTTAACATATCTGCAATTCGTTGCATGGACTAACAGGGAGCAGGACACTGTGCAATGGGGAGATGATTGTGTGAGTTGGGAACGACACTAAGATCTCTGCAAAAGCAGTAGGCACCTACATGCTTAAACTACCCTCGGGGAAGTCTTGGAACTTAAAAATTGTTTATATTTTCCTTCAACCAAAATTAAGTTATTCCAAACCAAAATTAGATTTTTAGGATACAATATCCCCCAGTCGACCATTCAACCAATACATAGGGTAATTCAGTTTGTAGATAAGTTCCCAGATGAAATCACCGACAAAACCCAATTACAGAGATTTCTAGGATCTTTAAATTATGTTGCAGAATTTTATCCTCATCTTAGGCAACAATGCAAACCCTTGTTTGATCTCTAAACGAAAATCCTTCACCTTGGTCCAATACTTATACTTCCATTGTCAAACAAATTAAATCACATGGCAAGACTTTGCCTTTTGTTAGCATTCCAACTCCCAATTCATTCAAAATTGTTGAAACTGATGCCTCTGAAATTGGTTACAGATGTATTCTCAAACAGTCAATTTCCTCCGGATCTCCTGAACAAATTGTTCGTTTCCATTTAGGAGTATGGAATCCAGCACAAAGTAATTATAGTACTATTAAGAAAGAAACATTATCTATAGTATTATGTATTAGTAAATTTCAAGATGATTTATTAAATCAAAATTTTTTAGTCAGAGTCAATTGCAAATTTGCAAAATATGTTTTACAAAAAGATGTTCAAAACATTGTATCAAAACAGATTTTTGCACGATGACAAGCTATATTAAGTATTTTTTATTTCGAAATCGAATACATCAAAGGTAGTCAAAATTGCATCCCTGATTTCCTAATTAGAGAATTTCTGCAGGGGAAGAATGACAACAAGAAGACCCGATCAGATGAGGCTTCTAGCCACTCTACCACCACCATCAGTAAAACATGAATCAAGCCCAGATTCTTCTTCAACCTTCGCCATTACCAACCGTTTCACTCCCTTAGGTTCCACAATAGGAAACCTTAGGCCAAATTACCAAGCACCACGTCCCAATTACCAAACGGCATCAATCAGTCAATATGATCCTTATTCAACCCCAATATACCAATCATCATTATCCCACCCAATTAGTTATACCAAAAAATCACCATACATCAAGAAAAATCCTAGTGAATATCTTTTCAGTATCCCTTTCAATCTCAATAAAAAACAGGCACCTAAAAATTAGCCAAAATAGTCTTTCTACCCAATTTCCATAATCAACCTACAACACCACATAAAACACTGAAATACTATCAAGCCATCCTCAGTGAAACCGAGTCCATTTCAATCAAACCTCTTTACAACAAAACCCATGAAAGCAAAATCCTCTACCATTCTCTTTACATTGGAAAATTTGTAACCGAATCAGATTGGGGAATCCCCCTTTACAAAACCAAACCTCTTCACACCCAATATGTTTAAATTCCCAATAACCATTACAATTACTTTGATTACACTAATGCATAGACTAACATCTTTCTCCATCAAATAGAAGATTTTAGTCATTCATGGTTCATTAATTTTGACAAGAGCTTCAGATCAAAGTTTCATGCATGGTTCCCTAAATGGTGGTCAATTCATGGCTTAACAACCAGTCTCTTACCAGAAGAACTTATGCAGGTCCTCTCTGCCAGTTTCCAACACAAGTTTGACATAAGCCAATTCAACTATAGAATTACACTTCTCCCAATTTTCATGGTCAAATACAAAGTCTCGTGGATCATGAAGTGGAATTATGAAGTCGAAACCGGTGAAGTCAATAGAATCAGATCAGTCAAGTGGTGGAATAAATTCAACCATCAGAAGACCATCAGTCAGGTCCTTACAAAATTTCCTATTACTCCATCTCCAGTAATTCTGGCACAACCAACATAACCATCTCTGCCAGCCATCCCAGAATAGTCATTATCGAACATGAGTCCATCATCATCACTAAAAGGAACGACCAAGTCATCCAAGTCAACTAGCTCAAAAAGCAAAGAAAAAGCCACCCAACTCAAAGACCTAGCTCAACAATTACTTGCAGAAGCAGCGATGCTCCATACTAAAGAAAAGAAGTTGCAGACTTTGACTCTTTAGACACATCCTTACAGCAACCAGCCAACTCAGCAAGCCAAAAAATAGTCAGCTAAGTGGGCCGACTACCAGGACTCCCAAAACCCTCTTGCATAAAGCCATGTGAACACAGTTAATCACCATGTGAAAATTACAGTCATCAAGTCAAGTCATCATGACAATTGCCATCTTTTCAAAATCACCATGTGAAGCCAAAGTCACCATGTGAAGTTTTCAGACAAAATTCCATCAATAATTCCGACAAAGCAAGGAATCACTTAGTCACTTGCACATTCTTTCCAACAAATACCACTATTCACCAACAATAAAAGCAAGTCACCATCCATCCCCGTGCTTCCATAGTAAAGCAATCAATCATCCAAGTCTCTTTTTCCAAGTCTTTAAGAAGATGTCTCTATTGAAGAAGAAACCAAGTTCAATTTCACATTTTTCTCAATCAAAAATTTCTTTGAGTTCACACTGTACCCAAAGAAATCAAAATTGTAAACACTTTTAATTTTCAAAGAACATGTGTACGTGCACCATGAAGGAAAAATTTTGTCCTAGCTAAGAACATGTGAGAACATTTGAACACATAAGCAAACTAATAATTCTTTAAAGTAGACATGTATTAAAAAATAATTCTAAAACCCATGACTTTCAAAGCCTAGTGAATGGTGAACCACAAGACTCTTTAACAACATTAAAGAGAAGAAAGGATTTTGAGATTCATTACCCTTGAAGCTCATCCTTGTTTACACAAGGGATTCACCCAAATGGAGGGCCTTCAAGTCACCTCCTATCTCCTTAGATCTTCCTTGTGATTTTCTTCCTTTTGATACTCCTTTGTGTTGGAAATGTGCCCTAAAGCCAATCATATGATGATACTTTACGGACATTTCATATGTTAAACTAATCTAGTTTAATATCAAAGGCAAAGATTATTGTTTAAGCCGTCTCATATAAATGTTATATGCTTAAACGATAAGCCCAAGGAATATGTGATTGAGAGAATACGATCTAAAGAAGTTAGATTCATGAGACCATTCTTTCGTAGACACATCCTAAACGTTCCTGATCATAGGATTGCGAATTGGGCATTGACAGTCCGTTAAGATCAGTACGTGTTGTGTCTTCTCTCAGGGAGAGTGACTAGTCTCGAGTCATTGGTGTGTGTGACATCACTACAAGTACGTAGGTGCTCAATAGAGAATGAGTTCACTGAACACGGTCAACGAAGAGTTCTCATATTCATGTCACATGAGAACTCATGGTTGGGATAATGCAAAGTAGTCATTTGACCTGAGGCATCATAGTTGTCTTGTGGTTAGGTCCTTGATCTTTGATTATGTCAAACGTCACTCCAAAATGAGGGTATCCACGACATAGTTGGGGTTAAGCCACTTAGCCATGGAGGCAAGTGAATGCGCAACAAGGGATCTCTAACCTTCAAACGGTTTGAGGGATAATACTCTATGATATGATTAAGAATCTCTGGCCAGAGTATGAATGAGATTTAGGAAGTCGTTCCAAATCACATTCAAGGTAATCATATAAGCACAAGAATCACATTGGATAGTAGACATGAATAAACTATCAAACCAAACAATGTGGTCAAGAGTATTGTATTAGAGAAAGACCGTATTGCATTTGTAATCCTAAACTGAATAGGTTCTCCACCTCTTCTGATTAGCTTGGGTAACCATGATATGCTGCTAGGTGTCACTCATGGTTTGTGGAAGCCCTAAACGTGTATAAACACTAAAGGGAGAATTGAAAGTAAGTTTCAATTCACAATCGATTTGAAAGAGTTCGGAATCGCCCACTGCCTCGCTAAAAGGAACCTAATGGATCGTACACCGTGTAAGGTAAAGATTGAAGAAACAATGGAGATGAGTAAGAATAATTAAATGGTTTAATTATTTATGGCAAGGATTAATTAATATGTTAATTAATCAAACGAATAAGTTCGTTAAAGACCTCGGGATAGTTTTGGACCTTAAGGCCCAATGGGCTTCGAACGTCAAGCCCATTGACTTAAGTTGTATGACAATTTAATGAATAAAGATTCACAAAGGCCCAAAATCTCATATCCCTTATATGGCCGGCCATGTGTATTGAATTAGGGTTTTTGGTTTTTTAGGTCATTTAAAGAAGTGACTATATAAAGAACTTTATAGCCTAAAATTGATAATGGGTTCTTTTGGAGAAAATTGGAGAGAACATGTCTCTCTTTTTCTCTCTAGGAGGCCGGCCCCCTTGGAGGGTGTATCTAGCAATCATACTACTCCAAGGTCACTCATTTCTTCTCCAATCTAACCTTGGTGAAGATACTTAGAGGTTCTCAATTTTGGGAACTTGGAGAAACCTATTCTTCCATCCAAATCTATAGATTTTAGATGCAAGGAATGAAGGCCCTCTCTTTGGGTGATTAGCCTTTGCTTATGCAAAGAGGAATCTACAAAGGTATATATTTCTCAACTCACTTTGATTTGAGTTGAGTCTTGGTTCACCAATCTACTAGGCTTTGAATTTCATGGTTAATGTTTTGTTTTGAGTGCATGCAAGCATGATTCCGCCTTTAATTGTTAATTGCATAATATATGATGTTGCTCAAATGAACATGTTTTTCACAAATCTTCCTTCAAGTGGTATCAGAGCCTAGGTCTAGTAGTTGGTGAATCCTTTTGGGTTTTGTAGTTCATAGTTTTGATTTAAAAGTTGTAATATGTTACAAGCTTTATTCTTGTTTCTTTGAATGTAAATTTTGCTAGAAAATTTTCCATCTCAAATGTTGTAGATGTAGTTCATATGAGCATGAATATTGGAGCTAAAATTTGGTGCCATGTTTTTGGGAATTTTCGGCCAAATCCAAAGGGTGGATTTTTGGGTTCTTGTTTGACTTGTTAAAAGTGTTTTCAAGTGACTTTTGGAACCCCTATGTACCCTAGTTTGGTTATATGTTATTTCCCTAAAGTTTAAATGGTTTTGGGATGTTTTTGGATGAAAAATGTTCATGGAAAATTTTGAGTTTTTTTCATGAGTGTTCTTCATTGTTCTTGACATTTTTGCCAAGAACAAAAAGTTTGGTGTTTTGATTCATAGTTTTGATTTATTTCATAAAGTTTTTGTTTTATGATTTATTATTTATTTAAATGAGTTAGATATTTATTTGAAAGGTGTAAGAGATATTGGTGGGTGTGAAAGGATTAATTTCCTTTCACACACACCACTTGCATGCTTTATGTCAAAACTACAAATCAACACACACATCACTCTCTTTGCTCTCCAAAACCGGCCACTCCCTCAATGGGAGTACTTTTGGGGCTTTTATGCAATTACATAAAGTTTTGATACTTTTGTGTATTTGCACTTTGGCCCAAAAGTTTACGTTTTTACGTTTAAGTCCAAAAACTCTAAAGGACAAATTGTTTTGTTCCTTTAATGAAGCTTTTGCATTGTTTAAATTTTGGGTTCTAGTTGTATTTACATGAAGTAGTGGACTTTTGTGTTTTTACAAAGTGACCCCAAAAGTTTGTGTTTTCGCAATATAGCACAAAAAGTTGTGGTTATTGCATGATGGCCCAAATTAGGTTGAGAACAAAATTGTTTTGTCTCTTTAAATGAGAATTGGATTTTCATTTCATTTAGCTCCATTTAAATCAATTTTATGGATACAAAAACCAAATGAAAATGTTGCATTCAATTTAATTAGTTAAAGCGTTAATTAATTAAAGGGTGATTATGAACCTAAGCCTACGATAATTGAGCTATGTGAAAGGCCGTTTCAAATTTGTTTGAACCATGGGAATGTGTAGATTAATTTTGGTTGTAATTTGATTTGATCAAATGTTGTAAAAGAGCATAAGCTCTTCTTTACTTTAAAGTAATTTATATATGCAAATGTTGTAATGAGCATAAGCTCACCTTTACTTTGAAGTACTTCTTTCTTGCTTTATTTGATATGCATGAAAATGGAGTAGTTGGGTCCAACGCCCCTAGGAACAACACGCCTTAATGTGATTAAACGCGTAACTAAAATCAATCACCATCCCTAGTTCGAGATTCAACACTAGGCTCGTGTTGGATCTAATCAAAGGTTCATAGTCATCCTAAGGCCCTAAGGCAACTATATAGTCCATTAAATGAATGCAAAGTTTATGTTAGTAGTATCATATACTCTTGCTTTAAAAACCGTTTTATAAGCATAGTGGGAGTATTATATACAACTAAAAACAATCAAATGGACCAATAGTTGTAATAGGACCAAAATTGTTTTAATAAGATTAAAATAAATATGTATATGTGATGAGACCTAAAAAGCCTCAACCAAACCATTATTAAGTTGACAAGCGTGAGAGTGCTTTGAACACTCTTTCGTGGCCTTCCACCGTGGTAGACTCCGATCGTTTGTGACTCGTACACCGGCTTCACCCTATAATGGGGGAGTACAAAGTGCGTGCTTACACTCAGGAGGAGTTCTATATACATACATGATGAAGTGAGGTAGGCGACGAGTTTAGCCAACATGATATAATTCTGAGGCTATGCTTGAACCCCTACACGAACTAGGCATGGTGGGAATGACTTAACTAAGTGCAATGACGCCAACATGATATAATTCTGAGGCATCATTCTCTAGAGGCCAAATTAGATGGGTACTTGCAAGAGATGCAAATGAGTAAGCGTACTCTCTCATTATTATTAACGCTAGCCAACATGATATAATTCTGAGGTGGGCTTGGTAATAGTGAGCCTCCCATACCCTACTAAGAGTTTCTTCCAAAACTCTCGAATTCCAATGAGGGATATGGAATTTGCCAAAAATAGTGGGTGGTGCTATTTGATTTAAAGACCCGAATCAAATGGCTTAAAATCAATCAATTTATATTCGTTATGTATTTGTTTACCAATATATTTGCAAACACTATCCAACTCTTGACAAATAAAAACCGAATGTTTTAGTTTCCGGACTTGGTACCACAATCCCAAAGAATGTCTTAAAAGGATTGTATATGTATCTAAGTAGTCTCATCCACACAATCTTCCTAATGATAATGTATCATTGGAAGAACATGTTAGAAAAGTCTATCATGAAGAGGACAACACAAACAACCAATGCTTATTCCTTCGTTATATGAACAAAGGAACTTACGAAGATTAGCATAAAGACAAGGACACTTTTAGTGTTATTAGTTCTTCACTTACAAATCGTTGTATGAAGAAATAATGAGTTGCTTTGAACAACCCTTAGTCAATGCAAACACTAGTGCTTGTTTCTTTGTTAAATGAACAAAGAACTTAAGAAGAAAGCACAATGGCATGGACACTTTATGTGCCATGATTCTTCACTTACAAATTGTTGTATGAAGAAATTAGAGTTGCCTTAAACAACTCTTGAAAGTTTGTAATTATGTTTAGAACATAATGGTTGGTTGACAAAAATAGTCTATAAACATGGACTTATGATGATTTTGAATCATTGAGTGTTGAAGTGATAAACCACTTAACGAGACGGAAACTAGGCTAGGACTTCACCTTTATGTCCCTATCCTAATGGTTCACTAAATTTATTGTAAACTATGTAGTGAACAATAAACGCACGCTCTCCAAAATGTTTGATGTATAACACAATTGAAATAAGTTTCAAGAGAGATAGTGGGAGTTTAGGGACTATGACTATGGTAGCCAAAGGAGAAGTCAAATGAAGAACGCAAAATAACTCCAAGGGAACAAACTTTCTTTATGAAAGGATGGACATTGGAAGGGGTATTTACAAGAAATGTCTTGCAAGTGTCAAGAACACACCTTTCGAAGGTGTTGTAAATTGTTCTTGAATAGTTCAAAACAGTTGGTTCTTCTACTTGAATGTTTGATTCCGTATTAGTAACTATGTTTTACAAATCGTTGTAAAAGTATGACTAATAAGAAGTAGAAGATATATGAGAGAAGAGAAAGTACTTCACATACAAAACGTGAATAAAATATAGATTTCTGCGAAAGCAGTTAGTACTTACCTCCTCATATGAACTACCAAAGAAATGGAAAAACAAAGATTGTCTTTACATTCCAATTTTAAGGAACTTAATTCCGTCACTATAGTAGAGATGGATGAATGTTTTGTTTGACAAAACATTGTTCTTTATTAATCAATGATTGGATTATAGTAATCTAATTGATTATCTCTATAGTAGAGATGATATGGTAGTGATAACTGTTTAGAATATAACGATGCTTAAAACCCAAAAGGTTGCAAGGTAGTGACTAATCCCAACTAAAGTTGTGATACCTCTAAAACATAAATTACGAGTTGGTAATAGATGGATGCTATGGATTGTTAGATCCGGATCCAATGCCTTCTTATTAAAATTGTATAGAGGCGAAATGTTCGAATCTTTATTCTTTTGGAAAGAACAAAGAATCACAAAGTTGTTGAGGTTAATTCACTTAGATGTTAGTGGCACTTGTCCACAACATAATACTACTCATGTTGTATGACATTCACCGAAGATCACCCTCGGTTGGACGTCCAAAGTATTTACATCCTTAGATTCATGAGACCATTCTTTCGTAGACACATCCTAAACGTTCCTTATCATAGGATTGCGAATTGGGCATTGACAGTCCGTTAAGATCAGTACGTGCTGTGTCTTCTCTCAGGGAGAGTGACTAGTCTCGAGTCATTGGTGTGTGTGACATCACTACAAGTACGTAGGTGCTCAATAGAGAATGAGTTCACTGAACACAGTCAACGAAGAGTTCTCATATTCATGTCACATGAGAACTCATGGTTGGGATAATGCAAAGTAGTCATTTGACCTGAGGCATCATAGTTGTCTTGTGGTTAAGTCCTTGATCTTTGATTATGTCAAAAGTCACTCCAAAAGGAGGGTGTCCACGGCATAGTTGGGGTTAAGCCACTTAGCCATGGAGGCAAGTGAATGCGCAACAAGGGATCTCTAACCTTCAAACTGTTTGAGGGAGAATACTCTATGATATGATTAAGAATCTCTGGCCAGAGTATGAATGAGATTTAGGAAGTCGTTCCAAATCACATTCAAGGTAATCATATAAGCACAAGAATCACATTGGATAGTAGACATGAATAAACTATCAAACCAAACAATGTGGTCAAGAGTATTGTATTAGAGAAATAGCGTATTGCATTTGTAATCCTAAACTGAATAGGTTCTCCACCTCTTCTGATTAGCTTGGGTAACCATGATATGCTCCTAGGTGTCACTCCTGGTTTGTGGAAGCCTTAAACGTGTATAAACACTAAAGGGAGAATTGAAAGTAAGTTTCAATTCACAATCGATTTGAAAGAGTTCGGAATCGCCCACTGCCTCGCTAAAAGGAACCTAATGGATCGTACACCGTGTAAGGTAAAGATTGAAGAAACAATGGAGATGAGTAAGAATAATTAAATGGTTTAATTATTTATGGCAAGGATTAATTAATATGTTAATTAATCAAACGAATAAGTTCGTTAAAGACCTCGGGATAGTTTTGGACCTTAAGGCCCAATGGGCTTCGAACGTCAAGCCCATTGACTTAAGTTGTATGACAATTTAATGAATAAAGATTCACAAAGGCCCAAAAGCCCATATCCCTTATATGGCCGGCCATGTGTATTGAATTAGGGTTTTTGGTTCTTTAGGTCATTTAAAGAAGTGACTATATAAAGAACTTTATAGCCTAAAATTGATAATGGGTTCTTTTGGAGAAAATTGGAGAGAACATGTCTCTCCTTTTCTCTCTAGGAGGCCGGCCCCCTTGGAGGGTGTATCTAGCAATCCTACTACTCCAAGGTCACTCATTTCTTCTCCAATCTAACCTTGGTGAAGATACTTAGAGGTTCTCAATTTTGGGAACTTGGAGAAACCTATTCTTCCATCCAAATCTATAGATTTTAGATGCAAGGAATGAAGGCCCTCTCTTTGGGTGATTAGCCTTTGCTTATGCAAAGAGGAATCTACAAAGGTATATATTTCTCAACTCACTTTGATTTGAGTTGAGTCTTGGTTCACCAATCTACTAGGCTTTGAATTTCATGGTTAATGTTTTGTTTTGAGTGCATGCAAGCATGATTCCGCCTTTAATTGTTAATTGCATAATATATGATGTTGCTCAAATGAACATGTTTTTCACAAATCTTCCTTCACTTTGCTCTTTGAGGATGAGAGGAAAGGATCTCCAAGAACACCAAAGGTTTAGTGTCTCTAAGTCTCCACACCAAGGATGAGGTGTGAGAATGAAATGGATGACTTAGAGGAAGAAAACATTGCTAGCTATTTTTCCCCTAAGTGGCCAGCCTCTTTAGAGAAAAGGTTTCTCATCTTTGCCTCAAGAAAACCCTTAGCGAGAGAATGGCTATAAAGTTGCCTTTATACCACCTCACATGTGAGTGGCAAACTTGAATTGACCCAAGTTTGCTACCACTCACCCTTGGCCAGTTTTGATTTTGTTTATTGGGCTAATTGCCCATTTCGTTTTAGTTGTCATACAACTTAAACATAATGGGCCTTGTGGACCAAAAACCCTTTTGGACCCCGAGACCCGAAACTAACTTAAAAGCCCAATACGAACCTTTCGTACAATTAATTAACTAATTAATCAACCTTGACCATTCTCAATTAAACCATTTAATTGCTTATCCATCTCATTTATATATTTCTTCACTTTCATCCTTACTCGGTGTACGATCCATTAGGTTCCAATTAGCGAGGCAGTGGGCGATTGTTACATTTAACAATCGATTGTGAATTGAAACTACATTTCAATTCTCCCTTTGATATAGATTAGTGTTTGCTAATCTTCAGGGCTTCCAAAACCATGTGTGATACCTAACAGTATGTCATGGCTACCCAAGCTAAGTAGAAGTAGTTGGATAACCTATCCAATTACAATTACAATGCAATACGGTCCTTCTCTAATACAATACTCTTAATCACATTGTTTGAGTGATAATTTGTTTCATGTCTACTATCCAATGTGATACATCTCTATATGATTCAATTGAATATGATTTGGAGCAAACTTCCTAAGTCATATTCGTATGCTTTGGCCAAAGACTCCTGAACCATATCTCAGAGTATTCTCTCTCCACCATGGAAGGTTAGAAATCCCTTGTTGTGCATTCATATGCCTACATGACTAGATAGCTTGACTCCAACAATGTTGATAGCTTGACTCCAACCATGTTGTGGACACTCTCGATGGAATGACTTTGACATGATCAAAGATCAAAGACCTAACCATTAAACATCTATGATGCCTCAGGTCAAAGAACTACTTTGCATATTGCAACTTACGACTTCTTACATGACATGTATGTTCAAACTCTCTTTTGATCGTTGTTTAGTGTATTCGATTACCTTTTGAGCACCTATGTGTTTGTCTCAATGTCCAACACTAAATGACTTGAGACTAGTCATACTCACGCTTGAGTTAACATAACACATACTAACCTTAGCGGATTGTCAATGCCCAATTGGCAATTCTATGGCTAGGAACATTTTAGGAATGAACATAAGAGAAAGGTCTCGTTAATCTAACTTACTTAGATCACTTCTCTCTTAGAATAAATACATTCCTTGGATTCCCTTATTGCTTAAACACATAATACAATAAATAGTGATTAACAATAAGCTTTTCCCTTCATTAAACATATAATAGTTTAACACAATAAGTATTCCAAAAGTTATTACATCAAATGAGTAGCTTTGTGGGCATACTTCCAACACACCAATATCCTTTTCATCAGTCATTTTCTTATTTGCTGACTTAATCGTCAGTAAATCAATTGTAAGTTGCCGTGTAAGTTTCGCAAGAAAACTTATTTTCAAATTATATTTGCATCATTATTTTGAATTCATTATTTTCATTACGAAGAATATTTTCATAACAACTGATTTTGAATGGCATGAAATCCTTACTTACAGTCAATTCATCGACTACCTAAAGTTTAAGGTAAATACTGATCAATCATTTGTTCAATTCTTCTTGTTCATATATAACAGCTGGTTTCATGGCATATTTAATCTTGGTTATCACCCACATCAAGTTTCCAATTCTTCAATTAACAGTTCATTCAACCCTAATCAGCATTGCCCTTGGTTTAATTGTCCTCATCGTTATTATCATTAGACCTTATCATTAAACATTTCCCAGGTTGTGCTAAGACAGATTTTTGGGGCCACCTAGGGTTGACTAGTACTGGCTTCTTCAGGAAAGACTATCTTCATAAGTTTCTTTAAATAAAATGACTTTAATTCGGGGTCATCTACTTTGCTGATTAACTTGATAAGTGTTAGAATTCCTTTGTCCCACATCGGCCAGAAGACTTGAGAACAAGCCCTTTAAATAGAATTACCCCACTCTAACTAACACCAAGGCCTTTTGGATTAAAACCCCACACCTAACGGATTGAGCAGGTGGCCAAGTGGGGACAGTATCGGTGTTGTTGGAGTGGGCCCATGACCCGTCTACCTAAAATTTAAGATCGTATAGTATCGGTGTTGTTGGAGTGGGCCCATGGCCCATTTACCTAAAATTTTAGATGGTATCAGAGCCAGGGGAGGGCCCATACTGCCACGTGAACGTGTGGGTCCCATTTGACCCCGCGCGAACTGGTGAGCCCCGGCTTGGCTCCACGTAGGCCAAGACATGCCACGTGAATAGGTGGGTCCTCATTGGCCCCACACGAATGAGTGAGCCCCAGCTTGGCTCCACGTGGTTGTTGATGTGTGGAACTTTAAATGTGAACCATAAAATGGGGTGTCACGTGCGGGGGAGTGTTCCTCTATCCCACATCGGCCAGAAGACTTGAGAACAAGCCATTTAAATAGAAATACCACTCTCTAACTTACACCGAGGCCTTTTGTATTAAAGCCCCACACCTAACGGATTAAGCAGGTGGCCAAGTGGGGACAGTATCGATGTTGTTGGAGTGGGCCCATGACCCGTTTACATGAAATTTAAGATGGTATCAGAGCCAGGGGACAGGCCCGTACCACCACATGAACGGGTGGGTCCCCTTTGACCCCGCGCGAATGGGTGAGCCCCAACTTGGCTCCATGTAGGCCAAGAGATGCCACTTGAATGGGTGGGTCCCCTTTGGTCCCACGCGAATGGGTGAGCCCCAACTTGCCTCCACGTGGTTGCCGATCTGTGGAACTCCACGTGTGACCCATAAAAATGGGGTCTCACGTGCGGGGGAATGTTAGAATTACTCTGTCCCACATTGGCCAGAAGGCTTAAGAACAAGCCCTTTAAATAGAATTACCCCACTCTAACTAACACCGAGGCCTTTTGAATTAAAACCTCACACTTGACGAATTGAGCAGGTGGCCAAGTGGGGACAATATCGGTGTTGTTCGAGTAGGCCTATGGCCTGTCTACTTGAAATTTAAGAATAAGAAGATCTACTTGTTCTTCTTGTTTATTGAGGACTGAAATCTTTTTACAACAAGTATCAGTGCATCCTATTTTAATGTCGGGGGATGAAAGACTACTTGAGGAATTACTAGAAGAAGATGAATTATAACCTAAATCATCTTCGGATTAACTATGGTATGTGTCTCTGAGTTGTAAGACTTGGATTAACTGGGTTTTCTGTTCTTCAGAGATTTTCAACTGGTTGATTATTTTCTTGACTCTACATTTATTTGCATAATAACCAAATTTGCTACACTTATAGCAATTTCCTTTTTGTTCTTGGTTTTTGGAGTGGAATTTTCCTGAGGGTTTCCTTTCCCACTTGCTAGACTTGGGTTTCTTGTATAATTCATTTGTTTCAAATTTGTTATTTTTGAATTTGTTATATTTGGATTGTCTCCTACTAAAGTACCTATTTGGGTACCTATTGTAAGCTTCTGATTTTTTTTTCTTTTTGTTGGATGGAGCAATATGAGGTAATCCGTATTGTTTACAAAATGTTCCTAATTCATATTTGGCTATTGAATTGTCTTTGTTGACTTGTTTTGTAATTTTCATATCAATACACATTTTCCATCCTTCTTTTTGGATAATATTAATAATATTTCCATAAGTAAGGGTAAGATATGGTATGATACCTTCTTTATTAACTAAAATATTTCTAATTTTATGGGCAAATAGATTTGGTAATCCATTAATGAATTTTTCTTTCCAAAATGGTTGATTACTATCCTCTCTAAGCATGACTCTTGACATGAAAATATCTTTGTACCATCTAAAATCACTTAGGGTTGGACATCTTAAGTTACAAAGTTGGTCATGAATTTTGGAGGTGACATTACTGGGTGTCCCTATGAAATGTTCTATAATGGTGAAGAGTAATGTGTTGACTACATCTGGGACTCCTCATCCTATATACTCATCAAAGATGGGTGTTCCATCTTCGTCTCTTTTGACTGCATTTTTAATTTCATTTCTTGATTGTTAAGTGAGATGATTTTCCCACCAGGAATGGAGCATTCCTGTAAATCCAATGACCAAAAGGTCGACAACTTGAGTTTGACTGAGGTTATGATTGGTAATATAACTATCAGCAACCATGGAGATATGTTGTAATCTATTCAAAAGTTCTTGTTCTGATTATCCATCTATATTCCATTCATCGAGTTTATCAGCTGAGACTGAGAATTGGTTTTGGATGTTTCTTTCCTCAAATTGAATATTCGGAGGTGTTGGCCTTAGATACCAATTTTTGGTAAGAGTTGTTGGATTGACTCATTTGTTCGTGATTCATTAAATTTAACAAATTAATTTCTTAAAAGAAGAAATTAATTACAAAAGAATCGAAGTGTAACAACCCGTCCCCAATTATTACGATTTTTATAATTTAAAAATGAGAAATTAGGAAAATGCCCTTTGAGGCAAATACATTGATTTTTATTAACCGTCTTGTAATGTCATGTAAGATCTATTTTCTTGGCGTATTTGGGTAGTACTCGTCGCTACGAACGCGTGGGCGCAAACCGGACGTAATTTGGAGTTATAACGAAGGAGATATTAGCGAGTGAAGTTGAGGGCAAAATTGTAAATTCATTATTTTCTGGAATGCTCCAGATTTTTGGAGTAAAATTTGGTCATGCCACGTGTGTGGCTGTAATGGAAAGGAAAAGAGGATAAGGAGGGGTGCGGACCAATCAGTGAAGGGAGGAGAAAGAGTGACCAATGGGAGAGGAGAGAAAGGAGAGAAAGAATAGAAAGAAGAGAAGAAAAGAAAATGAAAGGGAAACGGATCCCCTTGAGGAACCGTGACCTGACCCGGTTCTATCTCCCACTTCCGGCCACCATGGACGGTGAACTTGGTGTCAAAATAAGCCTTACCTCGAGGCCAATCGATCCCTCTGTCAATTCCACCCCAAAAAATTAGAGAATTTGGCTTTGAATTTACAAAACCCACATCGGAGGGTGCGACAGGTTTATCTTCGAATCACCAAAACCTAAAACAATTTCCTTCAACCACCACCAAAAATAGACTCCCCTCAACCCTGGGAACAAAGCCCATCCATTGGTTGGGGCGACGAAGTTGTTTTGGAGTCGAATCAAGAACACCAAAAAACAAGGGTTACCAGCGGTTTGTGGCAAAATTGGGACTTTTCCCGGCCAAATTGGCCTTAGTCATAAGTATGAAAGTTGCTCCACTCACTGAGATCTTCATTTTGGTGAAGTTTGAATTTTTTTAGAAATAGTTGAATTTTCCGACGAGTCGGGGCGACCGACCGCCACCGGCGGCAGCGCGTGGCCTGTGGACCGCCAATGCTATTTTACATTAAATCGATATATTGATCTCAGATTTGATATCCATATGATGTGATTTGATTATTGTGAATCTAGTTTGATTAAGGGGAGTTACTTAGTTAAAGTCCACCTTATCGCTTTTCATAATAGCAAGCCTCTCCAAAGGTGAACTAGACTTAGCTCTCAACGGACATCTTGGTACAGACTTCGGCACTGGGGGCATGACAGGACCTCTACGCTGAGCAATCCTATCAGCAATCGTACTAGCCATTCTCGACATGGCAGGTGCCCCAAGCTCAGATCTAGTAGCCTCATTTTTCTTCCCATTGGAAGAAGTCATGTCAATCACAGGTTTTTCTGCAGCAGGCAGACGCTCATGAGCAGCGAAGGAAGTCTTTAGTTTTTTCTTGAGCAGGCAGGGAAGATCTCTTCTTTCCACCTTCATTCATAGTAGGCTCCACGACAGCAATCAGACGAGCCAATGCATCCGCCTTGATCCTCTTTACCTCCTATCTCGGGAGCAGCCCACTTTTCTCCCCCGCGAAGAGAACTAAACAACCAACGCCATTCACGATACTCAGCAGGGAAGCTCATCCCATACTGGCTTTCCCCTCATTTTTCCTCTAGGACCAAGAGGCAGGAGGGCTGCATGCCCAACATTATAGCAGCCCAAGAGGCCCGCAACCTCCTCATTTCTCTCAATCGCTGGCCTGGCTCGTGTCAGGTCCAAGAGCCCAAAGGACATGAGCCATGCAGCTTACCAAGCACTGCGCCCCAGCGCTTAGCTGCACAAGCTACCCTTGGCTCTAGCCAAGCCAAGTAGCCCAAGCAGTGGTCCCTACCACAACACCTCATCAGCCCATACCAAGACGACTCCTAGCCCCTGCCTGCCGACGTGCCACATCACCCCGACGGCTGCCCCGCGACAGCACTATCCAAGAAGAAGACGACAAAAATTAAATTTTTGTTACCTTGGTGCTGTGCGGAGAAGACCAAGAAAGCAACAAAAGACGATCATTTGCACAGGTAAGATGTAGAAGATTGCTAGAGGAGGGGGAACAAATATCCTCTAAGCTCTCTCTCTCTCTCTTATTGGGTAGAATAAATCTCTCTCCAAAGTTAATTTAATAATCCACTTAAGGTGAACTTAAATAGGTTTTGAGAGAAATTTATTTCCCTTTCCTAGAAGGATCTAATTTCCAATTTAAGAGGGAATCTACATCAAAATAGGAAACAAACATATGTTTCCTAAAGCAAGAAGATCTCTACACTTGCTGCCATTTCCTGCGAGCAGCCCAACAGGTGTGGGGGCATTTGTGGAGCCAAAAATAATCAAGAAGAATACGGAGGTGACACGTGGATTCTAGGGTAAAAAGGACAAAATTACCCTCGAGGAACCCATTACACCCAAAAATGCCACAAAGGGCCAGTTACCATCTCTCCAAAGGGGGCCAACCATGCCCTATATATTACCCCATTTTCTCTAGCAACCTAAGTTCTACACTCTTGCTAAATTCTCTTTTTCCCTCAAAATTCTAACTTTGGCATCGGAGGTTCTTCGGCCAAAGCCCCCCCCAACATTCATCATGGGCGAGTGAGGCTCTTGGCCTTGACCAAATGTATTATTTGTTTTGTAGGTGCAATTTTGTCCAAGAACAAGGAGGAAGAAATTTGCATCCACATAGGTTAGTCATTAATTACAAACCTCTTAATGAAGTCTTAGAATGGATATGATATCTGACACACCTCGACTCGGTATGTCCACAAGGACTCCGAATCGAGTTGTGCTGGCCGACACCAGAGTGTAAAGTGTAAAGATGTGGAAAAATATGAATAAATTTGAACCTAAGAGTGCCTAAATACCAGAGTACGCTGGTGAGTGGGAATGAACCCACTTCACACGTGACGTCAGAGCATAAGCAAAGTACAGTAGAATGGATTGAAAATCATACCATTGAATGGATTGAAAATCATACCATTGAACGTAATCTCCAATACCAAGACTTGCCACAAATCATCGTCAATACAAAAGCTCTACTACTAGACCTGGAGGGTTAAAACAAGAATGAGGTCAGAAAAAAAAGCTTTAATAAAAGTCTTCTCAACAATATAATCCATCACTATAACACCTGTTTAGCTTCCAAAAAATCATACTATGGATAAACACAAAATTAAAGGTATACTAATATGACATTCAGAAGTATACCACATCACAGCATCTCATTAGCAATATAAATAATCAAGTGCTTAACAACCCACACTAGCATGCCAGTCGGAGTCACATGTGGTGATCTGTACAACTACAATTATATCTCATCAATCAATGCTAGCTCATAAGTCAGAGTCACCTATAGTGACCTGTACGACTATTCATATCTCATCACTTATGCTAGCTCATCGTATATCTCATCACATATGATAGCTCATCACATATATCATCCCATATGCTAGCTCATCACATATTTCATCACATATGCTAGCTCATTACATATTTCATCACATATGCTAGCTCATTACCTATTTCATCACATATGCTAGCTCATCACATATGCTAGCTCATCATATGCTAGCTCAAGTGCTACGATCACGTGAAGACTGTGCGAATAATCGCGGGTCACCTATGAGTCGGAACCACCTATAGTAGTTTGTACAACAGGACTATGCACCTACCTTGGATTCAAGGTGAGCGTAAGGTGCGGGAGGTGAACTTCACGTGAAGGACTGTGCCCTGGCCACTGGCGGGAGCACTAACACCTGGGTGCAGGTTTATGAGCTCTAAATGCATCTCATATGACATAAACAACTCATAGGCAACCTGTACGATAATGTCGGAGTTGCCTAAAACATAATATAGTCATGCCATCACTCGATCATTTCAACTAATACCATAAACTCACATGAACTTACCTGGGTGCCCTGCGTTCACCTTTGCACTTCAAAGCATTTACAATAATTATGTGCAGGTAATATACATATAGATAAACCATGATACAATCTAATACTCAACCATGTTATAGCATTTTTCCAATATATACATATATATATATATATATATATCTTTATATATTGTGGCGTAAAATGCACAATCGATAACACCCAACTACCGAATTATTTATTTTCGGAAATAATTGTCGAAGATAAGTCCAACTAAACACTAGTTTAATTAACTATCATTACTTACATTTCCTTATTTCAATTTCTTGATTCCTTCCACATTGATTTATGACCAACATCCAATCACTAAAAACGTAAGGTTAAATCTCATATTTTAACCAATTTCCTTCACTTTACTCAATTCCCAAACAAGGTTTTTGTTTCAATTATTGTATGGCTACATCTAACGTCTCGTTAGACTACCTACGTACCCTAAACATGGATCAAGCCATTCGTAGTTCACAATAGTACTTCAAAGCATTCACAGTATTTATACGCAGTAAGCAATTTATAAACGTTGTGGAATAGTCAATCACATATATATATATATAATATACAATAAAAAGGAAAAGACCCGTTTACCTGAGGTCCGCGCTACGACTCCCTAGCACGCATATCGAGACATCACGAACCATCGTCGCCTATGATCAATTATCAAATCATATCTCAGAGTTCGTACCGATAAAATACACAATTTACATAAAACACATCCCTACGTAATTCAATTTGGAAGATCTGCATCACGGATTTCCTATCCGTTGCTTCCAAAGATCCACATTATACTTCTAGAACTACATCCTAAAATCGCATTACGATCCAACAGTCGGATCTCCGCCAATTGCCAAAACTAAGTGGCGGTTAACATTTTATTTCATGAACTTACAAATCCAATTCGGGAAGATCTATACATCGGATTCCCGATCCCTAAGTTCCTATGGTCCTCAAATATTACGTACTATAACGTATTAAAGTTTGGTGACGATCCAACGGTCGGATCGTCGATTCATGTTTTTACCAAGTAACATATCATAAAGAATTTTGGTTCAAACGATCAACCAGTGTCATACTAACATCAAAATTGAACTCAAGACATCTAATTTAGACTAAAAATAGCATCGACGGCCCCCTGGCCACGCGCCGCCGTGGGTGGCGGTGGCCGCCCTGACTCGCCGAAAAAATCAACTATTTCTAAAAATTCTCAAACTTCAGAAAAATGAAGATCTCATTGAGTGGAACAACTTTTATACCTGCCACAAAGTCTAAAAGTGGACGGAAGATGGTCAATTTTGCCCACAAAGCGGGCGGGTGCCTAAAGCTTCCCGGTGTCGATTCGTCGTCTACGGTGGTCCAACGGGGTCAACGTTGGTTGGGTTTTGCTCCTGGGATGATGGCTACAAAGTCCAAGTGGTGGCATCGGCCATCGCTTTCCCGAGTCGCCAGAAAATTGAAAAAGGTGGTCGGAGTACTATTGATTTTCGTCGACTTTTGTGGCCTCAAACCGCCCTATACCGTGGTTGATCAAGGTGGTTCTTGGGTGGGTTTTGTATAGGGGAATGAGAGCTTCAAGATGGTGGTGGTGGCGTCGAAAATCTCCATCGAAGTTGGCCAAAATCGGCCCTGGAAAATGGGAGCTTGCGGTGCGTGTTGGTCGATGGGAAGGCTACTTCCCTTTTTTTTTTTTTTTTTTTTGTTTTCTTGATTTCTAATTGGCCTTCTGTCCTTTTTCTACCTTTTATCTAATTGGTCCTCCTTAACCAATTAACTAACTTTAAATAACCAACTTCAAACGTTTGTAACTATACCATTATAATCCGGACTCGCAAACGGCTTTCGCCTATGTGTTCGTACCAACGAGTACTACTTAAATACACCAAAAGAATATGTCATACATTCCTCTAGACGATGGTCAACAGAAATCAAAATCCTTGCCTCTAGGCATTTTCGTCAATTCCCTCGATTAAAATAAATAACAAAACGAAATTTTAGGGACGGGTTGTCACAATATCCAATTCATAGCAAAAGAGATTTAATTAAGAGACTTAGTCAAGTTATAATCTTCTTAAAATTCGACATGAAGTCTGGATTTTGGCAGATTCAAATTCAAGAAGATGATAAATACAAAACTGCATTTGTCATTCTTTTTGGTCATTATGAATGGAATGTAATGTCATTTGGTCTTAAGAATGCACCTAGTGAGTTTCAGAATATCATGAATGAGATATTTAATCAATACAGTCATTTCTCAATTGTTTATATTGACGGTGTTCTCATTTATTCCAAATCGATAGATGAGCATTGGAAACACTTGAATATGTTTGCTATGATAATTAAGTCAAATGGGTTAGCTGTCTCAGCAACCAAAATTAAGTTATTCCAAATCAAAATTAGATTTTTAGGATACAATATCCACCAGTCAACCATTCAACCAATAGATAGGGTAATTCAGTTTGCAGATAAGTTCCCAGATGAAATCACTATCAAAACCCAATTACAGAGATTTCTAGGATCTTTAAATTATGTTGTAGAATTTTATGCTCATCTTAGGAAACAATGCAAACCCTTGTTTGATCGTCTAAAAGAAAATCCTTCACCTTGGTCCAATACTCATACTTCCATTGTCAAACAAATTAAATCACATGTTAAGACTTTGCCTTGTCTTGGCATTCTAACTCCCAATTCATTCAAAATTGTTGAAACTGATGCCTTTGAAATTGGTTACGGAGTTATTCTCAAACAGTCAATTTCCTCCGAATCTCCTGAACAAATTGCTCGTTTCCATTCAGAATTATGGAATCCAGCACAAAGTAATTATAGTACTATAAAGAAAGATATATTATCGCAGTGAATATCTTTTCACAATCTCAATCAAGAACAAGCACCAGAAGAATTAGCAAAAACAGTATTTCCACCCGATTTCCACCACATAAAACACTGAAATACCATCAAGCCATCCTTAGTGAAACCGAGTCCATTTCAATCAAACCTCTCTACAGCAAAACCCAAGAAAATAAAATCCTCTACCATTCTCTTTACATTGGAAAATTTTTAACCGAATCAGATTGGGAAATCGCCCTTTACAAAACCAAACCTTTTCACACCCAATATGTTCAAATTCCCAATAACCATAACAATTACTTTGATTGCATTGATTCATGGACTAACATCTTTCTCCATCAAACAGAAGATTTTAGTCATTCATGGTTCAATAATTTTGACAAGAGCTTTAAATTAAATTTTCTTATATGGTTCCCTAAATGGTGGTCAATTCACAGCCCAACAGCTAGTCTCCTACCAGAAGCGTTTATGCAGGTCCTCTCTGCCAGTTTCCAACACAAATTTGATAGAAAGCGATTCAACTACAGAATTACACTTCTCCCAATTTTCATGGCCAAATACAAAGTCCTATGGATCATGAAGTGGAATTATGAAGTCAAAACCGATGAAGGCAATAGAATTAGATCAGTCAAGTGGTGGGATAAATTTAACCACCAGAAGACCATCAGTCAGGTCCTCACAGAATTTCCCATTACTCTATCTCCAGTAATTCCGGCACAACCAGCACAACCATCTCTACCAGCCATCCCAGAACAGTCATTATCAAACATTAGTCCATCATCATCACTCAAAGGAATAGCCAAATCATCCAAGTCAACTAGCTTAAAAAGAAAATTAAAAGCTACCTAGCTCAAAGACCTAGCTCAATAAATACTTGCAGAAACAGCGATGCTCCATACTGAAGAAGAAGAAAAAGTTGTAGACTTCGAATCTTCAGACGCATCCTCACAGCAACCAGCCAACTTAGCAAGCCAAAAAACACAGTCAACCAAGTGGGCCGACTACCAGGACTCCCAAGACCTTTTTGCATAAAGCCATGTGAACACAATTAATCACCGTGTGAAAATTAAAGTCATCAAGTCAAGTCATCATAACAATTGCCATCTTTTCAAAATCCCCATGTGAAGCCAAAGTCACCATGTGAAGTTTTCAGACAAAGTTCCATCAATAATTCCGACAAAGCAAGGAATCACTCAGTCACCTGCACATTCCACAGTAAAAGTAGCAATTATTCCAACAAAGACCACTATTCATCAATAGTAAAAGCAAGTAACCATCCATCACGTGCTTCCACAGTAAAGCAATCAATCATCCAAGTCACTTTTCCAAGTCTTTAAGAAGATGTCTCTGGAGAAGAAGAAACCCAGTTCAATTTCACATTTTTCTCAATAAAAAATTTCTTTGAGTTCACACTGTACCCAAATAAATCAAAATTGTAAACACTTTTAATTTTCAAATGTCAAGGACGCCTGAGTGCACCAATATCCTTTTCATTAGTCATTTTCTTATTTGCTAACTCAATCGTCAGTAAATCAATTGTAAGTTCCGGTGTAAGTTTTGCAATAAAACTTATTTTCAAATTATATTAGCATCATTATTTTGAATTCATTATTTTGATTATGAAGAATATTTTCATAACAACTGATTTTGAATGGTATAAAATCCTTACTTGCAGTGAATTCATCGAGTACCTCAAGTTCAAGGTAAATACCGATCAATCATTTGTTCAATTCTTCTTATTCATTTATAACAGCTAGTTTCATGGCTTTAATCCTGGTTATCCCCCACATCAAGTTTCCAATTCTTCAATTAACAGTTCATTCAACCCTAATCATCATTGCCCTTGGTTTAATTGTCCTCATCGTTATTATCATTAGACCTTATCGTTAGACCTTTCGCCCCATTTGGTATCAGAGCCAAGTGAGTGGTAATTGAGTTATCATCTTTATAATCACTACATTTGTTCATCCTTCAATTTTCATTTATAGTTTATATTATTTGTTAACCTTCTAAGTAGGATTGTTTACTCTCAACCCAAATAGTAAGGAGTGTTCCAAACAATAAGTCCATAGGATTGGCATGAGTGGAGAGGGAGTTTAGCAAATATGCGAGGAAGGTAAAGCCAATAAGATTTCTGCATATTGAAAACCTGCATTTTGAGCAATATTAGTAGATTATTTATATCTAATTCAACTGCCAACACTAGCTCCATATCCAATTTAAGTAGAATTCCAAACATAGTAAATGAAGAACAAAAATTAGAATTTCAAACGGATGACAGTATCGACTTTGGAGATTGGAATATCCCCATGGTTTCTAGTAAAAACATTTACAAGAAGAAATGGTTAGTAACCTCTTTTAGAAGTGAACACCACGTCAAAACAGTTGAAAAAGCTTATGCTTTTAGTAAAGAACATGAAATTTGTCAATTATTCACACCAGAACAAATCAAAGCTCATAGAAAAGATGGTTACAATCACATTCACATAGGTCTAGTCCAAATAGCAGTCAAGCCCTTAACAAGAAGAGGCCTCAATTTCAGAGGCCCTATCATACCCTAAGCTATTTGTTGAATTTTTGGTAAGAGTTGTTGGATGTTTCTATGCTCTTTGACCAAAAAGATACCAAGGTTGTCAAGGAGGCGGCAAAGGTTATGGCAGCCAAAGCTTATTCTTCTGCCGAGAAGATCAAGAGGTTGGAATATGAGCTCGTCGCTTTGAAGGGATCTAATATCTTTGCCCCCACTTCTCTGGAGCTTGAGACTACTCGCCAAGAGATCGTTGACTTGAAGACTTGGTTTGACGCGATCCAAGTTAACTATGAAAGTGTAGAGAATGAGATCTGATGTTACATACCTCAGATTCAAGATCTTGAGCGTGCCGTTTCTAAGCTTCATTATGCTGCTTATGAAAAGGATGAAGAGTTGATTACTGCTTATGATCCACTTTAAGAAGGTTGTTGATAGGCTTGAACCTGAAGTGTTGGAACTCCAAGGTACATTAAAGATCAACGAAAGTTTGAAGAAATAAGTGGATAAGCTGCAGCACGTATGTGTTGGTCTGCTCGGGGGGAACAAGCAGCTGAAGGGTGAGAAAACTGGGCTTGAGGCTTCACTTGTTCAAATTCATGTCGATTTCTACAAGCTGGGTTATGTAGATCATCTTTTTGGTAGGCCATCTGACTTTAAGTTTGCTGAGAAAGACTTCAAAACCATCTTTATTTCTCCAGAAGACTTGCTTGCCTTTACTTTTGAGGCTTCCATTGGTGAAGTAGTTAAAGAAGTTAGTGCCCAAGTTGGGGTAGCTAGGCATGAAGCGCTAGATGGTGTCGCTGCTAAAGGTGTAGCGACCAAGTAGTCGTGGAGCGTCCAAGCTGCTAAGGAGAATCCTTCTATGTACTATTTAGGATTGTCTTTGTTTTCCTTGTTGCTTTTGCTTTGCTTGAACTTCTTCTGTCTTTGCTAGTCGTTTATCAATTTTGCTAGAAAATTTAATAAACTTGCTTCATTCGCTTTTCTCCATCTTTGCTTCTTTTGTTCATGCCCTAACCTTTAGACTTTATAGACCAGTGGCAGGCGTGTTACTTTATGGAGCCATAGCTGTTGGTGTAGAACTTTGTAAAGTTGTTAGCCATAGGGTTGGCAACATAACTCCTTACTTACAGAAGCAGACAAGTTTGCGTGCTGTTAACCTTGGCTTTCTCCAATTCTGTAGGTTGCGTAGCAAGTATCATAACATTTTAGGACTTTGTGTAGATCATTTCGTGCTTGGTAGAGGTGAAGCTTATTGACTACGTAGCATGTCGGCAATGGATAAAGCCTCGTATATATACGCTAGCATGTTTAACCTTTCACAAGAATGTGCGGTTGTATAAGTCTAGCGAAACTTTACTGCTCGAAGGGCAAGCTGTAGGCAGTCTTCTGGAAACCGTAGGCTACCTTAGTGCACTGGGTAGTAGCTTTAGGGTTGCAAGGCAGTCATCCATAGGGCGTACTGTGTAATGTGCATCCTCTGTCTCTGAGGCCCGGTTCCCCACTAATTAGGCCAAGAGACCCAAAATCCTTCAGTTAGCTAAGCCTTGAAAAAGACCAGTGTGGCTACTTCTAAGCATCCCAGAGCAAGCCATCGTGCACCTAGTTATACCAGGGCAGCCCGGCTCATCCGCGTTTGGATATTCGGAGTGTAAGTTTTTCCTCTTGCCTTAGAGAGCAGCCCCATGTGGGTGTCAGGGAATTGGTTTACCCTCTCGCACTGGAGAGCAATTAGTTTATCCTTTCGCACTGGAGAGCAGACCCAGATGGGTATCAAAGAATTGCTTTACCCTCTTGCACTGGAGAGCATGGTTGGTCCCTCGTAATTCCTGCAATCAGTCCCTAAGAAGGGCGTGGTCTTTTTTTAAAGTGCAGGAGTGATCAATTGTTGCAAGCATGCAGCCAAGCCAAGTTATAGATTACTTCTGAATTCGTCCTTGAAAAATGAGTGAAACGAACAAGAACTTAGCTGTAAGGTAGGAACTGCATAACAACTGGATGGTCCTCGGCTTACGAGGTGGTGCTTCGGCTGGCCACTTTCCCTTCTTGTCAGAGAGGGTTTTCTTGAGGTAATCGAGAATCATTTTGTTGGATGCTCCGAGCTGCCCATTGCCTTGAGGATATCTTGGTGTGGACATGTGCTGCTTTATACCATACTTTTGGAAGAACTTCGCCAAATCTTTGCCCACAAATTACGGGCCGCTGTCGGTGATGATGGATTGGGGATTACAAATCAGCAGATAATGTTCCTCCATATGAAGGGCTTGATACATGGTAGACCAGTAGTCACCTGCGTTAAGAGCCTTCTGCGCTAATGATCGACTCCAGAATAATTTCCACAAACACCTTTGTGGATTGAGCTTAGAACCTTTAGGTCGTCGGGAGGCGCTAGGCTCCAACCTTTATTTGGAGCTTTCTAGACTCCACATGTAGTAGCGTACTACCTTTATTTGGAGCTTTCTAGACTCCAACCTTTCCGTGGAGAGTCTGGCATTGGCCAGGTAGTCTATAATAGATCTTTGCCAGTTTGGAGTTGTACTAACTTGTGACACTTCGGCTGCCAGCTCCGCCTCTATGCTTGGCTTGTCTAGATATTCCACCAGAATAGAGCGTTTGAGTTGATGGTCAAGGGCGGAGCTTAGGCCGCTAGTGCGTCCGCATGGGCGTTGTCTGCCCGCAGAACTTGAGTGAGGGTGTAAGTCTAAAATGCCTCAAGTTGCTTGCGTACTTTCTCTAAGTATTGCGTCACCCTTGGATGTTTTTCCATGTACTCCGCAGTAGTTTGGTTGGTGATTAGCTGGGAATCATAATGAATTGCAAGTTTTTTCATTGCTAAGTCTTTTGCCATTCAGAGGCCTGCTAGTAGGGCTTCGTACTCTGCTTCGTTATTGGATGCCTTGAAGGCTAGAGTAATCACCTGCTCGAGCATCAAACCGTGTGGGGTGAGAAAGACCGTGCCTACTCCCGACCATTTGTAGTTGGATGTGCCGCTGACGTACAAATGCCAGAAGTCTGTTGGAAGTATGCCCACAAAGCCACTCATTTGATGTAATAGCTTTTTGGAATACTTAATATGTTAAACTTTTATATGTTTAACGGAAGGGCAATACTTATTGTTAATCACTATTTATTGTATCATGTGTTTAATCAATAAGATAATCCAAGGGATGTATTTGACATAAGAGATAAGTGATCTAATGAGTTAGATTAAGGAGACCTTTCTCTTATGTTCATTCCTAAAACGTTCCTAGCCATAGGATTGCCAATTGGGCATTGACAATCCGCTAAGGTTAGTATGTGTTATGTTGACTCAAACGTGAGTATGAACTAGTCTCAAGTCATTTGGTGTTGGACACTAAGACAAACACATAGGTGCTCGAAAGAGTAATCGAGTACACTGAACTGCGATTAATGAGAGTTCAAACATACATGTCATGTACGAACTCTAAGGTTACAATATGCAAAGTAGTCCTTAGACCTGAGGCATCATAGATGTCTAATGGTTAGGTCCTTGATCTTTGATCATGACAAAGGCATTCCCTCGGATTGTCCACGGCATTGTTGGGGTCATGTGATCTAGTCATGTAGGCATATGAATGCACAACAAGGGATCTCTAACCTTCCATGGTGGAAGGAGTATACTCTAAAATATGATTCTAAAGTCTTTGGCCAAAGCAAATGAATATGACTAAGGAAGATGTTCCAAATCATATTCAAGGGAATCATATAAGAAAGTATCACATTGGATAGTAGACATGAAACAAACTATCACTTAAACAATGTGGTTAAGAGTATTGTATTAGAGAAGGACCGTATTGCATTGTAATTGTAACTGGATAGGTTCTCCAACCAATTCTACTTAGCTTGGGTAACCATGACATACTGCTAGGTGTCACTCATGGTTTGTGGAAGCCCTATTGATTAGCAAACACTAATCATCAAAAAGGGAGAATTGAAATGTGGTTTCAATTCACAATCGATAGTTAAGAGTAACATCGCCCACTGCCTCGCTAATTGGAACCTAATGGATCGCACACCAAATAAGGATATATGTGAAGCAATTAAATGAAATGGATAAGCAATTAAATGGTATAATTGAAGAATGGTCAAGATTAATTAATTAGTTAATTAATTATACGAAATGTTCGTATTGGGCTTTTAAGTTGGTTTTAGGGCTTCGGGGCCCAAAAGTGTTTTGGTCCACAAGGCCCATTATGTTTAAGTTGTATGACAACTAAAACAAAATGGGCAATAAGCCCAATAACAATACCTAGGCCGGCCATTTAGGGTGAGGGTATGCAAGTTTGCTTAATTGCAAGTTTGCCACTCACCTAAGAAATGAAGTATAAATTCATCTTTATAGCTTTGTTTTCAATTAGGGTTTTTCTAAGCTACTTGGGGATAGTTATCTAGCAAATTTACTTCCCTAAGTGATCCATTTTCATTCTCACAAATTACATCCTTGGTGAAGAGACATAGAGACATCAAACTTTTGGTGTTTTGGAGAACTAATCCTCAAATCCTCAAAGAAGCAAAGGAGCACTAAAAGGAGGGAAATCACAAGGAAGATCCAAGGAGCAAGGAGGTGACTTGAAGGCCCTCCACTTGGGTGAATCCCTTGTGTAATCAAGGATGAGCTTCAAGGGTAAAGAATCTCTAAATTCTTCATATTCTTTAATGTTGTTAAAGAGTCTTTTGATTCACCATATACTAGGCTTTGAAAGTCATGGGTTTCATGAATTGTTTTTGGATGCATGCCTACTTTAAAGAGTTAATTGTTAGCATATGTATTCAAATGTTCATACATGTTCTTAGCTAGGACAAAATTTTTCCTTCAAGTGGTATCAGAGCCTAGGTCTAGTGTATGGTGGATCCTTTTGGGTTTTGTGATTTTCATGTTTTATGATTTAAATGTTGTAAATGTTACAAGCTTTGTTCTTGCTTTGAATATAAATTTTGCTAGAAAATTTTGCATCTCAAATGTTGTAGATGTATTTCATTTAAGCATGAATATTGGAACTAAAATTTGGTGCCATGTATTTTGAGTTTTCATAAGTGTTCTTCAATGTTCTTGGATTTCTTGCCAAGAACAAAAAGTTTTGAAGTTTTGATTCAAAAAGTTTTATGTTTTTACATAAAGTTTTGATTTAATTTTAGTGGGTGATGGTTAATGGTTAAGTAATTTTAATGGGAGACAAACTTTGTTTTAAAGAATGACATAAATCATTTCTTACAAAATTTTATTTCATCTTTACCTCACCTAACATAACCCACTTACAAAACTTTGTATAAAATTTGAATTTTATCACTAAAAACCACTTATGGCCGGCCACCCTATTAAATAGGGTATTTTTGGGTGTTTTGTGCACTTACATAAAGTTTTGATACTTTTGTGTATTTGCATTTTGGCCCAAAAGTTTACGTTTTTACGTTAAGGTCCAAAAACTTTAAAGGACAAATTGTTTTGCTCCTTTAATGATGTTTTTGACATTATTAAAAATGTTTGGGTTCTAAGTTGTAATTACATGAAGTTGTGGACTCTTGTGTTTTTACAAAGTGACCCCAAAAGTTTTTGTTTTTAGAATATGGCCCAAATTAGATGAGAACAAAATTGTTTGTCTCTTTAAATGAGAATTGGATTTTCATTTTATTTAGTTCCATTTAAATCAATTCTATGGATCCGAAAACCAATTGTTTTAAAGTTGTTTTCTTAATTAAATGTGTTTGATTAAGAGAAGGATGATTATGAACCAAATGCCTCGATAATTGAGCTATGTGATTGGCCGCTTTACATTATGAATGTTTGGGCTTGGTAGTGTAGATTTGAATGTAATTTGATTAATTCAATTGTTGTAAATGGACATAAGTCCATCATTTGTGTTGTAAAAGGGCATAAGCCCTTATTATTATTTCATGTATTCCTTTTGTTTAAATGTATGCAAAATGGAATAGTTGGGTCCAACGCCCAATAGGAAATAACGGTTTAATTGGATTAAACGCGTAACTAAAATCAACAACTACATACCTTAGACCCAAGGTCCAACACAAGGCTCGTGTTGGATCAAATCAAACGGTTCATAATCATCCTAAAACCTAATATGACTATATAGTCCATATGAGGATGCAAAGCATTCGTTAGTAGTTCCATATAGTCTCGCTTGTTTCAACGAAACAGTGGGAGTATTATATACTACTAATTCATATAAACTTGGACCAATGGTTGTGATAGGCCCAAGTTCTTTTAATGTGATTAAAATGTTTTGATGTAGCCCAACGCTATTCCCTCAACAAATTAATATTTAAGTTGATAAGCGAGAGATGTTTAGAATATCTCTTCGTAGGCCTTCCATCGTGGTGGGTTCCAAGCGTTTGTGACTCATGCACCGGCTTCACCCTATCATGGGGGAGTACAAAGCATGTGCTTATATCCAGGAGGAATCCATATACATATGATGAGGTGAGTGTAGACAACGAGGATAGCCGATATCATATCATTGTGAGGCTATTCTTGAACCCCTTCACGAACTAAGCATGGTGAGAATAACTTAAACTAAGTGCAATGGTGCCGATATCGTATCATCGTGAGGCATCATTCTCTAGAGGCCAAACGAGATGGGTAATTACAAAAGGTTGTAAATGAATAATGCGTTATTCTCTCATCATTATTTTTGCTAACCAATATCGTATCATCGTGAGGTGGGCTTGGTAATGGTGAGTCTCCCATAACCCACTAAGAGTTCAATATAACTCTCGAATTCTATTGAGGGATGTGGAATTTGCCAAAAATGGTGGGTGATACTATTTGATTAAAAGACCCAATCAAAATAGTTTTAAACAACAATGCTAATTCGATTTCTGTTATGTTATGTAGTGAACGACATGCCTAAAATTATACCCACCATTATACTTGACAAAAAGGGCCTAAAGGGCCAACGTTTCCTTGCTTGGTATCGCCAAATTGAGAATGTCTCAAAGGTGAAAGACATATTGTATGTGCTTAAGCAATCCCCTCCTCATGTACCTCCTACGAAACTAGCTTCAAAGGAGGAGTGTCAAAATTATGTTAGACACTATGAGGATGACTTACAAGCCAAATGCTTAATCCTCACTTCACTTAGTGAGGAGCTTATGAAGCTACATAAGCACATGGACACTTCTTGTGCCATGGTTGAAAGTTTGCATAAGATGCATGACATTGAGACTAGTAATGTACGATTCTCAAATATTTGTAGTCTAATGAATGCCAAAATGGCAAAGGGAACATCGGTCCATAAACATGGACAAAAGATGGAAAGGATCTTTCAAGATCTTCAAAGTTTAGGAACTTCCATCGATGGGAAAATGGCCCAAGACTTTTTCCTTGCATCTCTCTCGGATGATTTCACTAAGTTTATCGTAAACTATAAAGTGAATAGATTCGATCATTCTTTGAAAGAGATGATTGACATGTGCTGTAAATTTGAAAAAGGTTTCAAAAGGGACAGTGGGAGTGAGAATGCAATGATAAGGAAAAGGTTACATAAGAAGAAGGCAAAGAAATCCAAAGGAACATGCTTTCATTATGGAAAGGATGAACGTTGGAAGAAGAAATACAGGGTGCGCATTGCGAGCCTTATGACAAGGACTTTTGAAGAGACTATTTCTGTCATAGAGAGTGCTTTTACAGTGAGCTCCAATTCCTGGATATTTGATTCAGGTGCTAGTCAACATATCTGTAATACGTTGCAGGGACTAACAGGGAGCAGATCACTGCGCAATGAGGAGATGGTTGTGCGAGTTGGGAACGGCACTAAAATCTCTGCAAAAGCAATAGGCACCTATATGCTTAACCTACCCTCTGGGGAAGTCCTGGAACTTAAAAATTGTTTATATTTTCCTTCATGTATAAAGAATTTGATTTCCATCTCTAAGCTTTTACGAGATGGGCACTCAGTGTTGTTTGACAAAATGAGTTGCACTTTACACTTGAACGGTCGTATTATCTCTCATGGTAATATGATAGAGGGACTTTTTCACCTAGAGACGAATAGTGGGATGCACTGTATTGAAAGCGGGAATACCTCAAAACCCAAAAGGGCTAGAGAAGAAGTTAACCAAGAAAAGATGTGGCATCTTAAACTTGGACATGTGAACCTTGATAAGACTCGCAAGATGTCGAAAGACGGATATTTCCGCCCATTAGGTAATGACCGGATGGGTACTTGTGAATGTTGCTTGAAAGGGAAGATGACCAAATGTCCATTTACTGGAAAAGGAGAGCGTGCCACTGAAATTCTAGGGTTAATCCACACTGACGTATGTGGACCTATGTCTACTACGTCGAGAGAAGGCTTCTCATACTATATCACATTCACCGACGATCACTCTCGGTTTGGCTATGTATATCTTATGAAGTACAAGTCAGAATCCTTTGAAAGGTTCAAAGAATTCAAGAATGAAGTTGAGAAGCAAACTGGGAAACAGATAAAAATCCTAAGATCGGATCGAGGGGGTGAATATCTGAGTAATGAGTTCCTAGATTATCTCAAAGAGTGTGGAATAATATCACAGTGGACTCCACCGGGAACTCCACAACTTAATGGAGTTTCTGAAAGGAGAAATCGAACCTTGATGAACATGGTTCGTTCTATGATGAGTTCCGTTGATCTACCAGTAACATTCTGGGGATACGCTCTATATACAGCAGCTTACTTGCTTAATAGAGTACCTTCCAAATCAGTTTCACAAACACCCTATGAGATATGGCATGGAAGAAAGCCAAGTCTTAATCATATTAAGATTTGGGGTTGTGAAGCATATGTCAAGAAGCTTGAGGCTACTAAGCTTGAAGCGAGATCAGTAAGATGCTATTTTGTGGGATATCCTAAAGAAACTATGGGATATGAGTTCTACCATCCTGACGACCAGAAAGTCTTTGTCGCCAGAACTGCTAAGTTTCTAGAGGACGAATTTGTTCTCAAAGGAACTATAAGCAAACAGATGGAAATTAATGAGATTAATAATGAACCACAAACAAGCACTCTACATATTGACAACCCTGTTCCTGAACCCCTAGCTTCACGTAGATCTGAACGGGTTAGTAAGCCACCTATGAGGTTTGGCTTAAATAATGACTTTGATGAATTGTACCTTTTAGGTGACAATGAAACAAAGGAGGACCCTAGGGACTACACTGAAGCAATGTCCGACATTGATTCAAAGAGATGGCAAATGGACGTGAAGATGGCCTTTCTGAACGGCTACCTACAGGAAGAGCTCTATATGACTCAACCCGAAGGTTTCGTGTCCGAGTCTGAAGAGACTAAGGCATGCAAGCTTCAAAGGTCCATTTATGGACTTAAGCAAGCCTCCAGGAGCTGGAACATTCGTTTCGATACTGAAATCAAAACGTTTGGTTTTACTCAAAACGAAGACGACAATTGTGTTTATCAAAAAAGTCGTTGGGGATGCAGTAGTATTCCTAGTGTTATATGTAGATGACATATTACTATTCGGGAATGACACTGCAGTACTTTCTTCTGTAAAAGTGTGGTTGTCTAAAACCTTCCACATGAAAGATTTAGGAGATGCATCTTATGTACTTGGGATAAAACTCTATCGTGATAGATCCAGAAAATTAATTGGATTATCCCAATCGATGTACATTGATAAGGTGCTAAGTAGGTTCCAGATGGAACAATCTAAGAAAGGTTTTCTTCCTGTGAGACATGGAATTCACCTTTCTAAGTCCATGGGACCTAAGACTCCTGAAGAGATACGGCTAAATGAATGAAATTCCTTATGCTTCCGCCATAGGGAGTCTCATGTATGCCATGATATGCACAAGGCCTGATATCGCGTATGCTATGAGCTTTACTAGTCGATATCAATCTAACCCAGGATCAGAACACTGGGCAGCTGTCAAGATGGTCCTTAAGTACTTAAGAAGAACTAAGGACATGTTCCTCGTTTATGGAGGAGCATCAGAGTTGCGAGTGGAAGCTTATACAGACGCATATTTCCAATCTGACGTCGATGATAGAAGTTCCAACTCCGGATATGTATTCACTCTGAATGGTGGGGCTGTCAGTTGGAAAAGCAAGAAACAAAGTGTAATTGCTGATTCCACGACAGAGGCTGAATATGTCGCTGCAGCTGAAGCCGGCAAAGAAGCGTTCTGGATGAAAAAGTTCATTACTGAACTTGGAGTGGTTTCAACCATCACATCACCAGTAACTTTGTACTGTGATAATAGTGGGGCGATAGCTCAAGCCAAGGAACCCAGGGCTCATCAAAAGAACAAGCATTTTGATAGGCGCTTTAATATCATAAGATGATATGCTACCGAGGGGAAAGTCAACATCCTCAAAGTTGCTTCAGCCGATAACGTAGCAGATCCACTGACAAAGCCAATGACTCAAATCCAGCTTGATCGTCATATGGATAAGATGGGTATTAGATACATGGGAGGATGGCTTTGAGTGCAAGTGGGAGATTGTTGGAAGTATGCCCACAAAGCCACTCATTTGATGTAATAGCTTTTTGGAATACTTAATATGTTAAACTTTTATATGTTTAACGGAAGGGCAATACTTATTGTTAATCACTATTTATTGTATCATGTGTTTAATCAATAAGAGAATCCAAGGGATGTATTTGACATAAGAGATAAGTGATCTAATGAGTTAGATTAAGGAGACCTTTCTCTTATGTTCATTCCTAAAACGTTCCTAGCCATAGGATTGCCAATTGGGCATTGACAATCCGCTAAGGTTAGTATGTGTTATGTTGACTCAAACGTGAGTATGAACTAGTCTCAAGTCATTTGGTGTTGGACACTAAGACAAACACATAGGTGCTCGAAAGAGTAATCGAGTACACTGAACTGCGATTAATGAGAGTTCAAACATACATGTCATGTACGAACTCTAAGGTTACAATATGCAAAGTAGTCCTTAGACCTGAGGCATCATAGATGTCTAATGGTTAGGTCCTTGATCTTTGATCATGACAAAGGCATTCCCTCGGATTGTCCACGGCATTGTTGGGGTCATGTGATCTAGTCATGTAGGCATATGAATGCACAACAAGGGATCTCTAACCTTCCATGGTGGAAGGAGTATACTCTAAAATATGATTCTAAAGTCTTTGGCCAAAGCAAATGAATATGACTAAGGAAGATGTTCCAAATCATATTCAAGGGAATCATATAAGAAAGTATCACATTGGATAGTAGACATGAAACAAACTATCACTTAAACAATGTGGTTAAGAGTATTGTATTAGAGAAGGACCGTATTGCATTGTAATTGTAACTGGATAGGTTCTCCAACCAATTCTACTTAGCTTGGGTAACCATGACATACTGCTAGGTGTCACTCATGGTTTGTGGAAGCCCTATTGATTAGCAAACACTAATCATCAAAAAGGGAGAATTGAAATGTGGTTTCAATTCACAATCGATAGTTAAGAGTAACATCGCCCACTGCCTCGCTAATTGGAACCTAATGGATCGCACACCAAATAAGGATATATGTGAAGCAATTAAATGAAATGGATAAGCAATTAAATGGTATAATTGAAGAATGGTCAAGATTAATTAATTAGTTAATTAATTATACGAAATGTTCGTATTGGGCTTTTAAGTTGGTTTTAGGGCTTCGGGGCCCAAAAGTGTTTTGGTCCACAAGGCCCATTATGTTTAAGTTGTATGACAACTAAAACAAAATGGGCAATAAGCCCAATAACAATACCTAGGCCGGCCATTTAGGGTGAGGGTATGCAAGTTTGCTTAATTGCAAGTTTGCCACTCACCTAAGAAATGAAGTATAAATTCATCTTTATAGCTTTGTTTTCAATTAGGGTTTTTCTAAGCTACTTGGGGATAGTTATCTAGCAAATTTACTTCCCTAAGTGATCCATTTTCATTCTCACAAATTACATCCTTGGTGAAGAGACATAGAGACATCAAACTTTTGGTGTTTTGGAGAACTAATCCTCAAATCCTCAAAGAAGCAAAGGAGCACTAAAAGGAGGGAAATCACAAGGAAGATCCAAGGAGCAAGGAGGTGACTTGAAGGCCCTCCACTTGGGTGAATCCCTTGTGTAATCAAGGATGAGCTTCAAGGGTAAAGAATCTCTAAATTCTTCATATTCTTTAATGTTGTTAAAGAGTTTTTTGATTCACCATATACTAGGCTTTGAAAGTCATGGGTTTCATGAATTGTTTTTGGATGCATGCCTACTTTAAAGAGTTAATTGTTAGCATATGTATTCAAATGTTCATACATGTTCTTAGCTAGGACAAAATTTTTCCTTCAAAGTCTACATCGGGCAAAGCAGGCATGGCTAGGGCGTGCTCGGCTACCTCCGAAATATTGTTGGGTCGCTATGTTGCATCGCCTAGGCTAAGTGTGAAGGCGCGATAGGGAGCCGTGGAGCTGGGGCCATGTTACACGTAGCAGAAGATACTCAACTGCCAGTATCGGGCCTCTCTAGAGCTGAATTTTGGAGCAAGGGTCGGCTGGGGCTGTGTGACGCGCAGCAGGGTTGGTGCTCAACTTACCGGTATATGTTGCTCCTATGTAGAATCTTTTGGGGTGACAAGGACAAAACTTGCGTCAAAGTGTCCTTCTAGTGTTCGTCTGCCCTTGGCGTGCATTTTAAGCTGAGTTGTTGCATTTGTCACAAAACTTTGCACCACCAGTGTCTGCGCCTTTATAGTCGCGCGTCTGGATTGGGCGGAATAGTGCGCCATGAGGATGACTGCATCCGTATAAAGGTATAACTTGAACTTTTAAGTTGCAACAACTGTCGCCAAAGTTAGCTTTTGAATTTCTGGTAGCTAGTTTTCGCATCGAGGAGAGCTTTTGAACTGGAATACAGGTAGTTGGGCCCCCAGCTCTTCTCGTATGAGGGTAGAGCTTATTGCTGCTTCAGATGCGGTTGCTCGGCCAGTCAGACCTTAAATCTCTTTCAGAGTAATGGGGGACTTCATATTCAAGATAACTCAGATTTGCCTTGAATGTTCATCGACGAACGTCTTCCCAAAGTGCATGCTTCTCTTTCAGAGCGAAAGAGTCTGCCAGAGTTAGATCTTATTTCATGATCAATTCTCCGAACAACGGGTGGTTTGTTAGGAGTCATTTTTGGAAGGATGCTCTAGCTATTGAGGCGTTGCATCCAACTATCTTTGCCTTCTCAGCCTTGAACCTCTTCACATAGTCGCAAAGCGATCCCTTTAGGTTCTTCTTGACGTTGAATAAGTGGTACGACTTTTTCTTGATCAAGCGATATGATGAATATTCTTTGGTGAAAACCAAAGAAAATTCGTCGAAACTCTTGATGGATTGTGGCGACATGGTGTAGAACCAATCTTGCGCCTCACCTTGTCGAGTGGTGGTGAATATCTTGCACATAAGATCATCGTTGTTTTGATAGAGGATCATTGCGCTTCGATAGTGCTTTAGGTGTATCTCCGGGTCTCCATCCCCTTTGAAGGATGTGAGAAGTGGCATGCTGAACTTGTATGGAGGCTCTACCTGCTCGATCTAGTCCGTGAAGGGTGACCTACTTATGTTGGTCATGTCCCATCATAATGCCTAGTTAGTGACCTTGTTCCGTTGGAAATCGCGTAATCGCTCGGTCATGAGCCTTTCTACTTCTTCCTTAATTTGCCTTTATTAGGGTAACGAAGCTCTCGGATGCCCCCGGTCATGACCTACTGACCTAGGCTGCTCTTCTACGTGCTCAGCTCATCTATATAGCGGCTGCGTTGCATGTGGTTCGTTCCTAGCAGGCGAGGGAATTCTTCGCAGGCTGCTGGTTAAGCTTGAGCAGGACTGAGTGACTACTTTTCTCTGTTCTTCATGTTGCCTACTCCGATGTAAGGTGTAGGATGCTCTTTACGAGCCTAGCCGCGAATGAACACTTTTCTTGGAAGGTTGCTCATGTTGACTATCAGAGTGTGGCCCCAACCGTGAATGTATGCTCATCCGTGGGCCTAGTAGAAAGTGCACGCTCCTCCGTGCACTATGATGGGAGTATCACTATCTTGAGGCCCCAATCGATAGTGTACATTGCCCGAACGCTCAGTTCGTGGCTGGTCGAGTGGCTGCTTGCTGGGACGCCGCTGAAGAGGTTCTTCGTCTGCCCTTGTCCTACTTCAGAACACCTCGTTTGGGGCACATTGCATCTCGGTGTGCTGCAAGAGCTGATTCACCAAGGTCGTCTGCTGTGTGAGGGCGCTAATCAATTCTATGACTTGTCGAAACAAGTGTTGTTCTCTATTTGGGTTAGAAGAGCCTGGAAGGAATGCGTCTCCTTAAGTAGTGGAATTGTGGTAGACTCCAGGCGCGAGATTTGAGTTGGGAAATGTCAAATCCGTGGAGAATATGGTGAAAATGCCCCTGGTTCAATCGTAGGCCCAAAAATTTGAAGCTGGGATGGTTGAACTAATCTTGGAACGATTTGGGCTGCTTAAAAGGCCACAGGAGCAAGCTAGGCCGCGGGATCAAATTGGGCTTCAGAAGCAAACTGGGCTGCTAGAGCAAACTAGGCCGCGAAAGCAGGCTGGGCCACGGTAGTGGGCTACTCAGCGTGTGGCGCACGTGGGTGCAAGGCTAGGGCTCGGCTTGGCAACGCGTTGGGTTCGCGTCGGGCTAGAGTGGCTCGAGTCGTCTCACCTTGGGCTTAGGCCCGTGTGGGCTAAAATGGCACGGCTTGGGCCGTGGTTGTGGCGCTGTGGGCCTTGCCGAGGGTGGCTGTAGTGGTGGCCACCTTGGTGGTTGCCACGATGGTGCCTCGCGGGGGTGGTACCGTTCTACGCATCGTTGTGTTGAGCCTCATAGATCGTCATGGTCCTAATCCTTGAACGTTGGAATTTCCGTTCGTCGAGGTTTCCGAATCTCTTGCCATTGTACTTTTCTTTTACGTTTTATCGAAGAATTTTTAAAAATAAAAATTCCAAGAATAAGAACGTACGAAAAATCTACAAGTGAACAAGAAAGCACCAATTTGTGGATGCAAATTTCTTCCTTCACCTACAAAAACAATTAACACCTTAGGTCAAGGCCAAGAGCGTCACACGCCCTTGATGAATTTTTTTTTTTTGGGGGGGGGGGCTTTGGCTGAAGAACCTCTGATGCCAAAATTAGAATTTTGACGGAAAAGTGTTTGAAGAATTTAGAGAATTTTGCAAGAGGATTCAACTTAGGTTTTTAGAGAAAATGGGGTGGTATTTATAGGGGTTTTTAGAGACAATTGCAAGAGGATTCAACTTAGGTTTTGGGTGTAATTTACAATTAATTAGCTAATTAATAAATTAATTGAGTAATCAATATTAATTAATTAGCCAATTAATATAATTTGAAAGAAATAATTTGGGAGTTACCTTGTGGGGAGGATTTGATGAGGATGAATGAAATAGGTTTTGAATAATTACCTATTTTGATCACTTTTGACCTTGATTGAATTGTGATTGTGCGTTGCTCGCACGTAGAAGCTTCGGTGTGCATCGTGGGTAATTTTGTCTTTTTTACCATAGAATCCAAGTGTCGCCTCCATATTTTTGTTGATTATTTTCCAGTTGAGTTGACATAAACATATACTAGCCTTAGAGGATCGTTAATACCCATTTGACAATCCTATGGCTAGGAACGTTTTGGGAATAAACAAAACAGAAAGATGTCATTGATCTAACTTCCTTAGATCAATTGTCTGTGTTAGGTTGATCACATTCCTTGGATTCAATTATTGATTAAACATATAATCCCCTAAGTAGTGATTAACAGTAAATATTGCCCATATTCCAAAAGTTACATCAAACGAGTGACTTTATGGGAGACTTCTAACAAATTCTGTATAAAAACCAATGTAAAAAAAGTTCTCTAGGTCACGTTTCTAAGTCGATTATCTCTTTTATCCAGAAAATTGTCCCTGCAAGACACGACTTGTTTCGTCAGATTTTTAAACCCTATCAAATAATCTCCCTTCTTTTTTAATTTGAACATAACCTTATCAACGAGTTAGACTAACATCATAATACTTTTAGAGCCAAATAACGTCCAAATTCTAGTTCACACTACTAATCTGTCCAGTTTTGCCCATTAACAACCACTTGTTCTAAAACAAAATTTAATTAGAAAATAACAATTTACGTCTTCCATGCCTTCATCAAGAAGACTTCTCCTCCTTGGTAAGGCCTCAATCCAGGAGTGTCGCTAGTTTTACTTCCCGTTGCCGCATCCTATCCAAAAGCCACTCTCTGCAGCATGATTCGTTTCCTCAGATTTTTAAACCCAATAAACCAATCTTCGTTTTTCATGAAAAATTTGGACAAAACCTTTATCAACGACTTAGACTAACACCATGAAACATTCAAAGCCGAAATATCTTCCTACATAAGGTTTTTTTTTATTTTATAACTCAACACTAGGGATTTGTCTAGTTTTGTGAACAACTACTTCTAAAATGAAATTTAATCATATAAAAACAACTTATGGTTTGTTTGGTACTTTACTTGAATCAAACTTTTTAGACTCAAAAATACTTTTTGAAGTTTTACACATTAAATACTTATTTGGTAAGACTGTTTTAAAAAACTAAACTCAAAACTAACTTAAAATTAACCTACTCTTAGAAAGCACAAAAAGTGATTTTTTTAAGTTTTAAACTCCAGACCTACTACTTTCTCTCTCTTCTCCTCTCACTCTCAATCTTTATGCTAGCCTCTATCTCTATCCTATCTTTCTCTCTCCTCCCATGATGCGATCCTCTATCTCCTTTCTTTCTCTCTCCTCCTCTCCTCCTCCTTTTTGAATCCCTCTCTTCTACTTCTCTCTCCTCTTTCTCTCTTAAGCTCCCACTCCTCTGACTCTCTCTCTTTAGCTCTGTCTTTTTTATTATATTTAGTAGTACTTTCTAAATCTACTCAGAGTTGTTGTAGGGTAGTTTTTATTTTCTTTTTAATTATTAAAATTTGAAAACAATTTTGAATCTTATACCAAAAAAGTTTTTGGATTTCAAAGTAAATTGTTTAAAAAAATGTACTTAGAAAATGTTTTGAAAAATTAAATACGATACCAAGCAAGTCTTCCTTGGACTTCTAGGAGTCTCCCCCTTCTTTACGAAGGAGTTTTCCTTCCCGTTGTCCAAGCAACCTATGTCTCTCTCTTGGGTTTTTATTGTCAAATCTCTAGGGTTTTTCCTCAAGATTAACCATAAAAGAAAGTGCTCTTTAGATATAAGCTCATACAACACTTATTTTCTTTATAAAAACCCATCTCGTTTTAGACATCCAAATAAAACTCAAATCTAAAACAGACCACCATGTAAACAAATAAATACCTTTTTTTTTTTTTTTTTTGAAGAAACAATATTATCTACACTAACACGGAAGTGGTGGGCTTAGCTTCACAATAAGCTAGCAATAATGTGATTCAAATTCGTCTTTGGTGAGAATCAAACATAAGGCCTCTCACTTACAAGTGAAGAGGAATACCACTAGACCGTAGTACTAAATGACAACAAATACATACCTATTATTTTCAAAAAATTTACAATTGTGCCACAACACCCTAATTATGTTAATGAATTTAATTATCCAACATAAGGCAAATAAGTGCCTTATTATTGCAAAAGTATCTACTTTATGCTTGTCTTACTATCATTTGTCCCATTTCTGTTATTTGTCTGACAATCATTGTAGGTAAATTACATTGAATGTATGTATTAGACATATTTTGTTATTATTATATATGTGTGTGCAAATAATTTACCTATATTTTTATGTAAAATATAGGTAATTAAGGTTGTTTGCTTCAACCGTTTATACGTTCTTAAGCTCTAAAACCTACCTTCAAAACTCAAACATAATTAGACCAACTACAATCCAGCCCAATTTCTTCCCAATTCGTCCCCCGCCTTCCCTCCATCTTTCTAATTTGAGATCAGCTTGCTCCGTTTTTGGGTGTGCTTCGGGTTGACGTCCAAGACAAGTATCTAGGGCTCCCAATTGTCATCGGGCGTGTGGAGCCAAAAATAATCACAAGGCGACATGTGGATTCTTGGGTAAAAGAGGACAAAAATACCCTTGAGGCATACTGGGATTCCTACGCGCGAGCAGCGAGCAATCATCCCTAAATCAAGTCAAAAGTGCCCAAAATAGGTAACAATTTAAAGCCTATTTCATCAAATCTTTTCTATAAGGTAATTCCTAAAACCTAATTTATTCTATATATTTTGTATTCCATTATTTAGTTAATCAATTAGCTAAATGATATTTTCCTTTCATATTCCCTAAAAATTGATTAATTAAGGGATTAATTACCTAATCAATCCCTTAATTATCAATTAAAACACCCATTCACACCTAAAACTACTAAGAGGCCGGCCACCTCCCTTTTCCTAACCTTTTTCACTTTTCTCCATTTTATTACCCCATTTATACAAATAATCAATTTTGTAACTCCTAATTAAACCCAAAAAACCCTAGCCACCTCATATCCCTATAAATATACTCTCATTCTCACCAAAAAAGCCAATTCTAATCCTCTTGCAAAAAATCCTAAACACTCTAAACACTTTTTCTCTCTAAAATTCTAACTTTGGCATCGGAGGTTCTTCGGCCAAAGCCCCCCGCATTCATCGTGGGCGCGTGAGGCTTTTGGCCTTAACCTAAGGTGCTAGTTGTTTTGTAGGTGCAAAATTGTCCAAGATCGAAGAGGAGAAAATTTGCATCCACAAATTGGTGCTTTCATTGAGAGTTGAAATCTATACTCGTAGAAGACTCTCGTACAAAAAGGTTTTTTCTTTATTTTCTAGTCCATTTGAATATTTTTCATACGTTCTTATTATTAGAATTTTTTACTTGCAAAGGTTCTTTGATAAAACGTATAAGCAAAATATAATGGCTAGAAATTTAGAAAATTCCACAAGTGAAAATTCTAATGTTCAAGAAATGGGATTGCGGAGATCCGTGAGGCTAAATGCGACAATAAGTGGAGCAACACCACCACCACGAGTTTCCACCATGGGAACCACCACAGTGGCTACCTCGGTAGCCACCCGTGGCAAGGTCCATGGTGCCTTCACCATGGATCGAGCCGTGCCATCCAAGGCTTACGGCACCAAGGCCACGGCCCAAGTCGTGCCATCCAAGTTTGCCCGGGCCCAAGCCTCGCATTCGCTTGCATCACATACTAAGCAGTCTGCTCCCGCCAAGCAACCTGCTCTCGCGGCCCAGCCTGCTCCCGCCATGCAACCCACTCCCGTGGCCCAGCCTGCTCCTGCCAAGCTGTCTGCTCTCGTGACCCAGCCTGCTCCCGACGAGCAGCCCACTCCCGTGGTCCAGCCTACTTTCTTCGTGCAGCCCACTCCCGTGGCCCAGCCTGCTCCCGTCGAGCAGCCCACTCTCACGGCCCAACCTGCTCATGCCGAGCAGCCTGCTCTCGTGACCCAGCCTGCTCCCGACGAGCAGCCCACTCCCGTGGCCCAGCCAGCTCCAGTCGAGCAGCCCACTCTCACGGCCCAGCCTACTCTCGTGGCCCAGCCTGCTCCCGTGGCTTTCCAAACAGCCCAAGTCAGCCCAAGATTATCTCAACCATCCGGACTTACCATCGAGCTGGGGGCATTCTCACCACATTTTTTCGCGGATTTGACATTTCCCAACTCAAATCTCGCGCCCAGAGTCTACCACCCTTCCACTGCCCAAGGAGGCGCATTCCTTCAAAGCTCTTCCAATCCAAATGGTGAACAACACTTGTATCGACAAGTCATAGAGTTGACGAGCGCCCTTGCACAACAGACAACCTTGGTGAATCAACTTTTGCAACGCATCGGGATCCAACGTGCCCCGGACGAGGTATCCCGAAGTAGGACAAGGGCAGACGGACCTTTCCAGCAGCGTCCCGGCAAGCAGCCACTCGACCAGCCACGAGCCGAACGTTTGGGCAGTGTACATTCCCGTCTTAGCTCGCGGAGGAGCATGCACTCTCGACTAGGCCCACGGATGAGCATACATTCACGGTTGGGGTCATACTCCGATAGTCAACATGAGCAACCTTACGGGCAAAGTGTCCATTCGCAGCTAAGCCCACAAGGAGCATCATCCACCTCACATCAGAGTAGGCAGCACGACGGACAGAGAGAAGCAGTCACTCAATCCAGCTCAAGTTCAACCAGCAGCCTGCGAAGAACTCGCTCGCCTGCTAGGAACGCACCACATGCACTGCATCCGCGTCATAGACGAGCCAAACACATGGAAAAGCAGCCTAGACCAGCAAGTCATGGCTGGGGGCAGCCGAGAGCTCCGCTACCCCAACAAAGACAAATTCAGGAAGAAGTAGAAAGACTCGTGACCAAGCGATTGTATGATTTCCAACGCAACGAGGTCACCGACGAGGCACTACGACGGAACATGACCAACATAAGCAGGTCACCCTTCACGGACGAGATCGAGCAGGCAGAGCCTCCACGCGAATTCAGCATGCCACATTTCACATCTTTCGAAGAGGATGAATACCCGGAGAGACACTTAAAGCACTACCGAAGCGCAATGATCCTGTATCGAAACAACGATGATCTCATGTGCAAGATATTCGCCACTACTCTACAAGGCGAGGCGCAAGATTGGTTCTACACCCTGCGGCCACAATCCATTCGAAATTTGTACGAACTTTCTTTGGTTTTCACCAAAGAATATTCATCTTATATCTCGATCAAAAAGAAGTCTGACCATTTGTTCGACGTCAAGAAGAACCCAAATGAGTCGCTTCGCGACTATGTGAGAAGGTTCAAATTAGAGAAGGAAAACATAGTCGGATGCAACGACTCGATAGCTAGAGCAGCCTTCCAAAAAGGACTTCCGGCAGACCACCCGCTATTCGGAAAATTGATCATGAAAGAAGATCTAACTCTGGCAGACTCTTTTGCTTTGGCAGAGAAGCATGCACTTTGGGATGAGGCTCGCCAATGCACATTCAAGGACTTGAAGAAGTACCCGACATCACCTCCCTAGAAACAGCGGAGGACTTATTCGCATGTTTGACGGTATCTAAAGTAGCAATAAGCTCTACCATCATGCGAGAAGAGCTGGGGGCCCGACTACCTGTATTCTACAGTTACCTGCAGTCATCATCATAATGCACTATTCCGTCGAATCCAAACCAGCGACGATAAAGGCGTAGACCCTGGCAGATGCAAGTTTTTTTACGAACGCAATAACTCGGCCCTACGACACCCCAAATGCAGCATAGCACACTTTAGCCACACATGCTCCCTCAGTGGAGATTTCTGGCATTTGCATGTTGACGGCGCATCCAACTACGAAGGCTCGTGAGCAGCCGTGGTTCTTGCCACCCCAGACGTTTCAATGCTCAAGCAAGCGATCACTCTAAGCTTCAAAGCATCTAACAATGAAGCAGAGTACGAAGCCCCATTAGCAGGCCTTCGAATGACAAAAGACTTGGTGGTGAAAAAGCTTTCAATTCATTCCGAGTCCTAGCTAATCACCAGCCATACTACTAGGGGCAAAGGCATGATGATCATGGCAACCGACTACCTCACCAGCCGAGGATTATCCAGTTGTTATGCAGTTCTTACCTTACATCTAAGTTCTCGTTCGTTTAACTTGTTTTTCAATGAGGAATTCAGAAGTAATCACGACTTGGCTTAGCTGCATGCTTACAACAACTGATCACTCCTGCACTTCAAAAGAAGACCGCGCCCTTCTTAGGGACTTACCACAGGAATTGCGCCCCCCGAGGGACCAACCATGCTCTCCAGTGCGAGAGGGTAAACTAATTGCTCTCCAACGCGAGATGGTAAACCAATTCCCCGACACCCACATGGGTCAGCTCTCCAAGAACGGGAGGATAAACTCTACACTCCGAATATCCAGACGTGGATGAGCCGGGCTGCCCTAGTATAACTAGATGCATGATGGCTTGCGCCGGAATTCCTAGAAGTAGCCGCAATGGTCTTTTTCAAGGCTTAGCTAACTGAAGGATTTTGGGTCTCTTGGCCTAATCCGTGAGGAACCGGGCCCTAGAGACGGAGAGGGCACATTACGTAGTACATCCGATGGACGACTGCCCTGGAATTCTAAAGCTGCTACCGAGTGCACTAAGGTAGCCTACGGATTCCGGAAGACTGCCTACGGCTTGCCCTTCGAGCAGTAAAGCCGCACTAGACTTATACAACCACACATTCTTGTGAAAGGTTAAACAAGTTAGCACGCATATACGAAGTTTTATCCACTGCCGACATGCTACGTAGTCGATAAGCTTCACATCTGCCAAGCGCGGAACAACCTACACCAAGTCCTAAAGTGTTGTGATACTTGCTATGCAACCTACGGAATTGGAGAAAGTCAAGGTTAACAGCCTAGTGGTTACGCGGACTTGTCTACTTCTGTAAGTAAGGCATCCGGCTGCCAACCCAATGGCTAACAACTTTGCAAAGTTCTACACCAACACCTACGGCTGCATAGGCTACGCGAGCTTGTCTGCGTATAAAAAAGTAGCATGCTTGCCACTGGTCTATCAATTCTAAAGGATAGGGCATGAACAAAAGAAGCAAAAATGAAGAAAAGCTAAGGAAAACATGTTTATAAACGACTAGCAAAGGCCGAAGGAGTTCAAGCAAAACAAGAGCTACAAGGAAAAACAAAGAAAATCTTAAAGGCTACCTAGATGACTACACTTTAGCAGCCTGGACATCCTACGACTATTCGGTCGCTACATCTTCAGCAGCCGCGAAGCTCTTAGCAGCGGCATCACCCCCGACTGCTCCAGCCTGGGCACCAACTTCTCCAACTACTTCACCAATACCAACATGGACGCGTTGCAGCTCATCCACTTCTTTCTTCAAACTTTCGTTGATCTTCAGTACACCTTGAAGTTCCAACACTTGGGGTTCAAGCCTATCGACGATTCTCTTGAAGTGGATCACTTGATTATAAGCAGCAATCAACTTTTCATCCTTTGCATAAGCAGCGAAAGAAGTCTTTGGTTTTTTCTCAGCCGGCATCTCTTGAGCAGGTAGGGAATATCCATTTTCCCACCTTCACTTGCAGCAGGATCCACAACGGTGATTGGACGAGCCAATGCATTGGCCTTGATCCTATTCACCTCTTATTTTGGGAGCAGCCCACGTTTCTCCTGACGAAGAGAGTTAAAGTAGCCAACGCCATTCGTGGTACCCAGCAAGGGAGTTCAACCCAACATTCCAGCAGCTCATGAGGCCCGCAACCTCTTCATTTCTCTCAATCACCTGCTCGACATGAGCCATGTGACTCGCCTAGCATTGCGCCACATCGCCACAATCCGTGGCCCCAGCCATACAAGCTGCCTTTGGTTCTAGCCAAGTCGAGCAGCTTAAAGCAGTGGTCCCTGCCACAATACCTCCTCGGCCCATGCCGAGCGGACTCCTGGCCCATGTCAGCCGACATGCCGCACCACCCCGACGGCTGCCCCGAGGTAGCACCATCCAAGAAGAAGACAAGGAAAATTAATTTTTTCTTACCTCAGTGCGGCATGAAGAAGACGAATAGAGCAACGAAAGACGGTCCTTTGCACGGGCAAGATGTAGAAAATTGCTAGATGAGGGGGAACAAATATCCTCTAAGCTATCTCTCTCTTGTAGGGTAGAATAAACCGCTCTCCAAAGTTGATTTAATAACCCACTTAAGGTGGACTTAAATAGGCTTTGAGAGAAATTTATTTCCCTTTCCTAGAAGGATCTAATTTCCTATTAAAGAGAGAATCTACATCAAAATAGGAAGCAATCCCACGTTTCCTAAAGCAAGATGATCTCTACACCTGCTGCCCTTTCCTACGAGCAGCCCAACAGGTGTGGGGGCATTTGTGGAGCCAAAAATAATCACAAGGCGACATGTGGATTCTTGGGTAAAAGAGGACAAAAATACCCTTGAGGCATACTGGGATTCCTACGCGCGAGCAGCGAGCAATCATCTCTAAACCAAGTCAAAAGTGCCCAAAATAGGTAACAATTTAAAGCCTATTTCATCAAATCCTTTCTATAAGGTAATTCCTAAAATCTAATTTATTCTATATATTTTGTATTCCATTATTTAGCTAATCAATTAGCTAAATGATATTTTCCTTTCATATTCCCTAAAAATTGATTAATTAAGGGATTAATTACCTAATCAATCCCTTAATTATCAATTAAAACACCCATTCACACCTAAAACTACTAAGAGGCCGGCCACCTCCCTTTTCCTAACCTTTTTCACTTTTCTCCATTTTATTACCCCATTTATACAAATAATCAAATTTGTAACTCCTAATTAAACCTAAATTAAACCCAAAAAACCCTAGCCACCTCATATCCCTATAAATATACTCTCATTCTCACCAAAAAAGCCAATTATAATCCTCTTGCAAAATATCATAAACACTCTAAACACTTTTTCTCTCTAAAATTCTAACTTTGGCATCGGAGGTTCTTCGGCCAAAGCCCCCCCATTCATCGTGGGCGCGTGAGGCTTTTGGCCTTAACCTAAGGTGCTAGTTGTTTTGTAGGTGCAAAATCGTCCAAGATCGAAGATGAGAAAATTTGTATCCACAGGGCGCAACCGCTCTGAATGGTTTGCTTATATAAAGGATCAGTTGTGGAAAAAGTTAAAAGGTTGGAAGGACAAATTGCTTAGTGCTCCGGGTAAGGAGATCTTTATCAAAGCGGTGGATCAAGTTCTTCCCACCTACACGATAAACTTCTTTCTCTTGCCTAAGACCTTCTGCGATGACCTGCAACGACTTTTCTATTGTTTCTGGTAGGGGGATCCGGAGGATTCTAAACACATCCATTGGCTTTCATGGGAGAATATGTGAAAGCCGAAGTGTGAGGGTGGATTGGGCTTCCAGTCTTTGTAATTTCAACCTCGCTCTCTTTGCTAAACAGGGTTGGAGGCTGCTCCATAATCCGGATTCGCTCTCTTCTCGTCTTCTGAAAGCTAAATATTTCTCTCACAATAGTTTATGGGACGCAATGGTGGGTGCTAGCCCGTCACCGTGCTGGCGGGGGATTACGGAGGCTCGCATTATTCTCGAACGGGGGTCTAGATAGCAGGCTGGTGATGGTTTATCAATTCGCATTTGGAAAGACAGGTGGTTGGAGCGACCACACTTATATCGGCCTTTCTCACTTCCTCCACCTAACTGTGAGTTTGATTTGGTTTCCTCCCTGATTATTCATCCTCTAGCTGTGTGGAATACTAATTTGATCTCGGAGATCTTCCTGCCTATCGAGGCTTCGATGATCCTATCTATCACAATAAGCTCAAGACTGCCTCCTGACCATTTCGTGTGGCATTATGATCCAAAAGCCACATTTTCTGTCTAAAGTGCCTACAAGGTTGCCCATGCTTTGGATGATCAACCGTCTTCTTTAACGGGGGGACCTTCGCACTCTCCTTGGAATTTTATTTGGAAATCCACGGTCCCCAACAAGGTAAAACTGTGTGTATGGCGAGCCTCCCGGGATATTCTCCCCATCTGTGTTTTGTGTAGTTCCTCTCCGGAGTTGGCGCTACAGGTGTTTACTGAATGTCCTTTCGCAAGAGCCATTTGTTCCTCTGCCAACATTGGGCTTGGACCACGTAGTGCGAATTTCTCCTCCTTTTTGGAATGGCTTGGCATCGTGCTGCTGCTCTTTCTTAAGGGCAATTTGATCTTCTTCTTGCTATTATTTACTCTATCTGGCGAGCAAGGAATAGCCTCTTATGGGACAACAAACAGGAGAACCCCATGGTAGTTAGTAAGATGGCTGGCTTATTTCTCTTTGATTTTGTGAATGCTCAGCCGTCCCACACTTCCTGCCCACCGCTTTCTCCTTCTTGTTGGACTCCACCTCCGCCGAATTGGATCAAGATTAATGTTCATGCTTCCTTCTGTGCAAATTCAAAAAGTGGGGGTATCGGTGTGGTTTTTTGCGACAAAGCCGGTAGCTATGCTGGAGGTTTCGTTTGCAAAATTCCCCACGCGATCGACCCCCACACTATGGAGATCCTAGCTGCTCGTGAAGGTCTGCGTCTAGCGGTCCACAACAAGGGCAACACATTGTTCTGGAATGTGATGCATTACAAGTGGTCCAAGCTATTAATAGCTCTAGCAGTGGTCTTTCTGCTGCGGGTTTACAAATTGAGGATGTTAAAGTTAGCTTGCAAAATTTCTCCATTGTGAGAGTTAGTCACATAGTCGTTTCGTCAATTTAGCGGCACATAATTTGGTCAAATTGGCCTTAATTTCTTTTGTCTCTAGTTATTGGTTTGAGGTGCCTCCAACCCCTATTCAGGATGCCCTCCTTTTTTATTGTATGCATGGTTAATTCTATGAATAAAAATTGCTACCATCACCTTTTAGTGCAAGATTTAATAAACTTTTGATATGAGACATTTCTTCACATCCTCAACCCTAACACAAGGATAACACAAATTAAGCGGTGTGGTGCACGTGTTACAATTTGGCTTCACTTGCTTTGATACCATGAAGGAAATTAATAAACATGTTGAAATATACGTTCTCGTATTAAGTTAATATATAAAAGTTATAATCAATATATAAGGTTGAGTTAAGCCCAAATGTGGATGGAAGCCTAAAGGGATCGCAATCATAATTAACTTGATATACAAGAACGTAAACTACGGAAGAGTGATGAACACTCTACTGTAATAAAAAGATCTTCAAACGGAAGTATATTTCAAGGCTTCATTTGAAAGTTGCCTCAAATGGGTTGGATCTAGTATTTTTAGATTCCTCCGTCAAATTTGGTAGTGCATTCCAGGAAAAATGTAGCGATAAGTACCATGAAATTTTAAACGCACAAGGACCTGGCTAAATCAAGTCGAACTTTGGATTTACTCATCCCAAACAAAGGTCAGCATAACAAAAACCAAAAACTAAAAATTACACAAGAATGGCTTCACATGGAGATATTATATTTACTCTGTAAGACTCATGTTGAGTTGTCAATTATTATGAATCGAATTACTTGAAAGACAAATAACTTGATCTTCAAGATATTTGTCTTTTAATGTGATTCAATATTGGTTGGCAAGAATCATGGAACCAAGATATATTTAGTTGACTAATTGAAACCCTAATTAAGTAAGACATATTGTACATGCCTTGGTGGGACAACATTAAGAATAAATGGTGATTTGGTGTATTCCTCTAATTACTATAATAGGCGGAATTAGGGGAACCCTAATCACTATATTAAGGGTGTCCCTGCTTTCACAAAACACACGTTCCATTCCGAGCAAACCCTATTATTGCTGGAACACTTCCGCTTGTTGAAAGTAGAAGACTCCTTTGTCATCCGCAAGAGCCATGTCTTCCGTATTCCAAAGATAAGTAAATTGTAATTGATTTATTTTAAATTTGGTTTATCAAATCTGTGATCCTAATGTCTTGTTGTTGTTCTTATGATTTCAGAAATATCTTACATGTGGTATCAGAGCCACACAACAAGCTTAGGGTCCGATATAAAGGTATAAGCAAAATAATTTGTTTATTGAAGATGATTCACATACTAAAGAAAAAAAAATTTGCTTATCGTTTTGATTGGATGCTTTCTACTGTTCCATCTCATGAAAATTGGTTTTTGATGCTTCCGCAATTTTGTGTTGGTGTGCAATGATTTTTCATGGTTAATAATATATATATAATTGGTGTTAATTATATGAGATAAATTATTTTTTACTTATATTTTGGTAAAAATAATTTTTTAATTTGGGTTTTTGGTTATATAATTTTCGAGCACTACTTTACAACCGAATATTTGAAGCTCGAATTTTTCCTTATGATTTTGGTCCCCTCGGTAATACTTTCTGACGAGAATAACTTGTTAGGAGACAACTTGGGTAAGATTTAATTTGAATTACAATTTGTATCAATTTTTCTTTTGTATAAATTACAAGAATTCTAATTGTTTTCGAATACAAATTTTCCTAAGAATTAATATAGATTTTGGTATTAGTTTATGGGATTTCATGCTTCTGCTTACGTACTCTTATTCTTAATTAATATCAGTAATCCTAATGATATTCTATTGAAGGGAAGAATTGCATTAAACATGTTGCAATTTTCTAATTATGTTAGCAATCTCCTAATCAATTTAATTTAATGTTGACTAATTTATTTTGGTGTTGTATGTAGATTTCCTTATGGAATTGATTTTAAAATCAATTGGTAATTATCATCATTAAATTGGAGGAGATTCTAAATTTAAAATATATTCCATTAATTGTTTTATTGTGAGATTAAAAGTATTTTCATAATTATTGATATTGCCCATATAAAGAGAAATTATTTTAATACGTTTTCTTAAAAGGAAAATTAGTAGTCTCCTTGAATTTGGATTGTGCATCACAATACAACTATTATGGGAATTTAAGCTAGATTAATAGTGCAATTAATTTACCCGTTTTGTATTTGATTTGAATTAACTCATTTCATTTACTAATAAAATCTATTATAAAGAATCTTTTAGAATTAAGGAGTTACGTATTTTGGATTTCATGTTTCCATTTTTTTAAAAATTTGGATATGTATCATGCACTCACAAAGCTTGTGATTTCTTTTGGATTTTATGACTACTGATTGAGATCGATTAATAATGTTGAGATATTATTCCTTATATCAGCCTAATTTTGATACATATAGATTGGTTTATTTTGTCCAAACCAACTATTTTGTGACTCAACAAATTTGTTTAAGAAATTTTAGTGTTTTGAGCACATTAAAGATTGTAAATTGGTTTTATTTAAATTATGAATAAATCTGATTTTTGGTAGAGCTTGGGAAATGTTGATGGAGTTTTGCATACCTTGCAACGTTTCCTATTTGATTACGATTTTGATATATTTTCCTAACTCCAAACTTTGTGAAAATTTCTCATGTTATATTATATAATGGATTGTATACACAGAAAAGTTTTCATCCTTTTTTGTACAAGAAATGCATTTATGGTAAATTTTTAAGTGTGATAATATGTTGCTGGAATTTTGCAGCATAATCTGTTTGTGATATTATTTTGATATACCTACGCAACTCCTAAATTTATGGAATTTTAGTATGATATACATTGAGATATTTATTTCAAATCTGGGACTGTCCTGCAGAATTTATTGGTTTGAAAATGAATTATTGGTGAATTTTTAATCTCGGGACTGTCCTGCAGAATTTATGCAGTTTCTGCAGACAATTCCATTTCGATTTTATTTTTAGCCCACTTTTAAAATCGAAAAAATCATGGAATTTTGGGTAATAATAAATTTACATGTCTACTTTATTTCTGAAAATTTTCATATGCATTGGAGGAATATTGAGGTTTTGGTGAATTATTTAGTCTCGGGTATGTTTTGCAGAATTTCTGTTGTTTCAGCAGCACAACTTATTTCGAATTTGTTTTTAGTACACTTGTAAAATCTTAAAAATTATGAAATTTTGGGAAATAACAGAACACACGTTCCATTCCGAGCAAACCCTAATCACTATATTAAGGGTGTCCCTACTTTCACAAAACACACGTTCCATTCCGAGCAAACCCTATTATTGCTGGAACACTTCCGCTTGTTGAAAGTAGAAGACTCCTTTGTCATCCGCAAGAGCCATGTCTTCCGTATTCCAAAGATAAGTAAATTGTAATTGATTTATTTTAAATTTGGTTTATCAAATCTGTGATCCTAATGTCTTGTTGTTATTCTTATGATTTCAGAAATATCTTACATACTCATCTAAACCAAATTACAGCATAATGAAACCCAAACATGGCAGAAGGAATTTGCATAACCAAATTTGTAGATCATGTTCAGTTTTCTAGGCTATTGAAAAAAAGCATAAGAATAATGGTTGATTAAAAACTTGATGAGATTTTGGAGGGTTTGGTTGGAAGTTTAAAGTGAGTGGACATATTTGTAGTTGGGGCAACAAGGAGAAGACTAGGAAAGAATAACAAGGAGATGGCATTTCATGCAAGCCAAAGCCACCATGTTGTTGCTTCGACTGTCTCTGCTGCCTGACGAACATTGTACTTTCTTATTCTTGGCCTCTTGGATTGTCTCAGAGCTTCGGATGGATCGTGAATCAGAACTCAAATCGGAGAGGGTTGAGATGTTGAGCTCAAGGTTCACAGGTGCCTGGTTCATAGGCCAGTTCCAACTCTTTCTCGAGGTCTTTCTGTTCAGATGGTACATTTTGCCTCTCTGCATTGCATGCCAAACAAGAAGTACGTACCAAACAATTTCAAGTACGAAAATTAATCAGACACACAAATTATCTTAATTAAGAAAATGTTTGAGTGATATATATTTGCGTGTACTTCTAATAGTTAAGGTGTTGTTTTATGCAAATTTATCGTAAAAATCATACAGAGAGAGAGAGAGTGAGATACCTCAAGATCAAGGCACTGCTCCCAATCCAATGGAAGCGGATCTTTAAGTTGAAGATCAACACTTGTTTGAAGTGATAGAGATGGAGCAGTACTCTTCAGGTGGTGATCTTGTAAAAACTTCCTCTTTCTACAAGTATTGCGTTCTGCAGATTCCAGTGGACTTCTACTACTTGTTTTATTAAAAAACAACTGTGTTGGACCTAAAGAGAGCTCTGGAGGTTCCATTTCCCTAAAAATTTTATAGAAAAAAAACCTAGAATTTGATATAAGAACTGGAAATAAAACAGTGAGAAGGAACAAATTAACAAGAAGAAGAAAAAGAAAAAGTAAAAAAGAGAAGAGGAGATCTATAGCTAATAATTGAGGAAAGTTTGGATACACGAAGGAGAAAGTATAAGTAGATAATATAAATGGTGCAGTTTCGATTGCAGGAGTCATGCAAAGTGTGCCTGTCTACTAAAGGAGTGTTGTTAAATTGCCTTCATCAAACACACATTCATTAATAGGAGGGCAGGCAAGCATTTAAAGGAGAAATTTTTAGTTGTGACGGGAACACGAATGGTATACCACGTGTTTTTATGCAAGTGGTGGAAAATTTTAATTTTTAAGTTATTAATCTTTTAACACACATAACCCACCATTTATATAAAAACACGTGGTGTGTCATCTTGTGTGACGGTCACACTGAAAAATCTCTCCATTTAAAGGGGTAGCAAGTAGATATCGCTTTAATGCCTCAAAATCCAACTCTCTACCAGCATTTAAGATCAATCTAGTCATCCCACCCTCTTTCGAGAAAAGTGTACTCGTAGACCGCCGTGTAGTGTTATTACTATGTTTAAGAAGTGTAACAAATACAAACTATGACATCTACTCATACTATAAAATGTGTAACATTAATATCAAGTGATACTAATCCAAATACACCTAAAAATTGCTCGCATCTATCTTACGCAAACATTTTCAGTTTCTGTTTTTGTTTTTCGCCAACTATAATTGACACACCCCGACCGAGATCGAGGCATGTTGGCCGTCACGTGAGGGTGACGTAGCCATGTGCACAGTGCGGAAGCAATAAAGATAAGAAATATACAAATAAATAAAAGCCGAAAGCTAATAATGTGCACTAATAAACAGGAAGCGCTAGGAGTGAGATACAAGTGTAAATACTCCTAATTAGAGCATAGAAAGTCTAGGTGCAGTTCAGTAGGACAAGTACTAATTATACAGTACCAGAAGACGTCCTACAATTATTTTATTCTGTCAGAACCGCCGAGATCCTCAAAGCCACCAACAGCAAGTCTACCTAAAACCTGGAAGGGCGCAAAACAGAAAATGTGAGTGGGCAAAAACAAATGTTTTTCAAAACCATTTCATCATTAAAATGCTCTAACCCCTTGCCGTAAAACATGTATAATTTTCCAAGAAATAGAATATAAACATATGCATAATTATATATATATCTCAATTCAAATCATGCTTCACATAACCAGATTCATAAGTATGCCATACCAAAATAAATTCACGGAAAATAACATATTAGCCGGAACCCCTGAAGAAGTCTGTACGGCTGAATTCATAGCTCATTAGTCAATCTAGCCGGAGTCACTACAATGACCTATACGGCACTACATTGCACACAAGTCGGAACCACTAAAAGGGTTTGTATGACAAGACTGGGTGTAATATAATTATGCTCAATATTGCGCTCTCATGATGGCTGGGCGATAAATCACTAGTCACCTACGAGTCGGAACCACATATGATGGTCTGTACAACAAGACTGTGCACCTAAATTGGATCCAATGTGAGCATATGGTGCGGGAGGTGACATTATATACAGGCCTGTGACATATCTCTGGCTAATCACTAACACCGGGGTGCAGGTTTATGAGCTCTATGCTTCTCAATTAATCACAACCGTTATTCACATTTACAATTCATAAACTCACCTGGGCTTACCTGAGCATCCACAACACCACAATTATATATTATACATCATATACTAATTCATATACTGAACATAATTTATATGCATGGCATTTCAAGGCATACTTTCATTTAAACGCATTTTCTGGGAAAATATCAAGTATATAAGTATATACTGAAAACCAAAAGCCCACTCACTGGTATGTCGAAGGGTCATAGCCCCCGAGTCGCCCTTGACTATGCTCGTCCTCGGGATAAGCCTCCCCTATATGCAAAACAACTATAAAAAGGTCAATTTAAAGTTGATAACCCTTACTAGCTAATAACTTCTCATACATTGCTCAAATGGGATGTTTGAATATACCAACGTCATCTACACAACCTCACGAACATCCCCATATTTTAAGAAAAATTTTCTGACGTCCCACGCGCCGGCCAAGGCACGGCCAGATACACGGCCCACGCATAGGCACGTGCCTGGCACACTAACGGTAACCGTGACGCTGTTAGGAATATTCCGTTAAAAAGTAACAGAATCTGTTAGTTTTACCTGACGGCTTCAGAATATTCTGTCAAAATTGACGGAATATTCTTCTCCTTCTTCCTTGGTTCGCCGGAGTCCAGCGCCGGTGACCTCTGTGTTGCCGGTTTCTGGAAATTAGAAAAACCTTCATTTCTCTTCCATTTATGAACCAATTTCCATGAAAATTGAACCAAAATGATCCTTATAATAAGTAGAAAAAAATCTTACCAATTTTAGAACCTAAAGTTCACGGGATCTTGCCAGAAAAGCTTCGATAATCCAGCCACATTTTCAAACTCGTCGATCTCCACTTCCCGACGTCCAAATCACCTCGTTTTTCTTCTCCGAGCTTCGTGGAGATGATCTAAAGCTCCCTAGAAGCTTAAAATCTCCTAAAAACCCCGCATTTACATGTACATGAACAGTACCTAAATCGGAGCTCATGAGAAACTAGGGTTTTCGAAGGTTTCATGTCTCAAAAATGGTATATATGAACTCAGAGATTTGCAAGGAGTTCGAATCTTACCTTCTTGACGTCGATCCGTGCATGTATGGTTGGTTTCGAAGTTTGTCCTTACGTTTTGTACGGATTTTCTGAAAAATCTGAGAATGAGGGGAGAGAGAGAAGGCACGGGAGAGATGGAGAGTTTGTGTGTGTGTGTGTGTGGTCCACGTGGGTTACCAACCAAAGCCAAGAAAACACTTTGGGTCCTAAGTGTTCCAAAACTTAGGAAAAATTTAGAATTTGTCCAAATAAAACTTAACCCACATAACCACACAAAACGTCCAGGGGTAAATAGGTAATTTCACGCCTAGAAATATAATATTTCGGGACGGGCTTTGACAGTCTACCCACCTTATAAAATTTCGTCCTCGAAATTTATACAATCATACAATCCAGTAATAGTCATAAAATAGGCGTTGATACATCTCTCTCATTCGGTCATCTGTGTCCCAAGTAGCCTCTTCTACTGAGTGATTCCTCAGCTCCTTATCTTTCCAATCCAATATAGTCACTGGCTCCTCATCATAAGTCAAATCCGGATTAATTTCCAAAGGTTGAGGAGGAATCACATGCGAATGATCTGCAATATAATGTCGAAGCATCGAAACATGAAACACATCATGCACTTTGGACAACTCTGGAGGCAACTCAAGCCTATAAGCAACTTCACCAACTCTTTCAGTGATCAAATACGACCCGATATACCTAGGACTTAACTTGCCTTTCTTTCCAAACCGCACAACACCTCTCCATGGTGATAGCTTCAAAAACACCCAATCACCTACATTATACATCCGGTCAGTGGCATGTCTGTCTGCTATACTCTTTTGTCAATCCTAGGCCGCTTTCAGGTTAGACTTAATTACCCGGACATTTTGAGTAGTCTCGTCCACAATCTTAGGGCCCGCTAAAACTATTTCGCCAACCTCTGACCAACATAATGGCGTTCGACAAGACTTGCCATAGAGTGCCTCAAATGGTGCCATACCAATACTCGAATGGTAACTGTTGTTGTAGGCGAACTCCATCAAATCTAAACTATCATGCCAACCATTGCCAAACTGTAGCACCGAAGATCTCAGCATATCTTATAAGGTCCCCAAATGCCGTCATAACCATTATGTGTACGAGGAAGCTTGTACACAAAATCCATGGTAATATTTTCCCATTTCCACTGTGGAATGGGAAGTGGCTGCATCAATCCAAACGGCTTCTTCCTTTCAGCTTTAACCTGTTGGCAAATGGCACACTTACTCACATACTCGGCAATTTCCCTTTTCATACCTGGCCAATAATAAAATGGTCGAATGGTATGATACATCTCGGTACCTCCTGGATGCATTGCATATGCCGAAATATGTGCTTCATCAAAAATTGCCTTCTTTAATTCCATATTATTCGGCACATACGTTCTACTCTCTTGCATAAGCATACCATCAGATTCTCGAATTCTGAAGTCTTTCTTCTTCCCTTGATTCCTTGCTTGAATTATTTCCTGGGTCTCTTCATCATTTGTCTGGGCTTCAAGCACTTGATCAATTAAAATTGGCCTAACTTGAAAATTAGCAAGTAAGGGTTTCTCTCTATCTTCCACTCCTAACTCCACTCCAGTGGACCTCAAATCCATAAGAAGAGGAACATGACAATCATAAATGGCATTGAGTCTAGCTGGAGTCTTCCTACTAAGTGCATCCGCCACTGCATTTGCACGACCAGGGTGATACTCAATCGTGCAATCATAATCACTAAGCAACTCAATCCACCTCCGTTGTCAAAGATTTAGATCTCTCTGAGTAAAAAGGTACTGAAGACTCTTATGATCCGTGAAGATCTTACATTTCTCGCCATAAAGATAATGTCTCCAAATCTTCAAAGCAAAGATGATAGCCGCTAACTCCAGATCATGAGTAGGGTAATTCCTCTCATGAGGTTTCAACTGTCTCGAAGCATAAGCAATCACCCTACCATGTTGCATCAACACACAACCCAAACCATTCAAAGAAGCGTCACTGTAGACCTCGAAATTACCACTATCATCTGGGAATGCTAGAACAGGTGCATGAGTGAGATAATACTTCAACTGTTGAAAACTTTGCTCACAATTATCATCCCACTCAAACTTAACATCCTTCTTAGTCAACCTCGTCAGTGGTAAAGCAATCGCTGAAAACTCCTTAACAAACCGTCTATAATAGCCTGCTAGGCCAAGAAAACTTCGTACCTCAGTGACGGTTCGAGGTTGCTCCCAATTCTCCACGGCTGCCACTTTTTGAGAATCCACTCGGATACCTTGAGCTGATATAACATGTCCTAAAAATGCTACTTGATCTAACCAGAATTGGCATTTGCTAAACTTAGCATATAACTGGTGTTCCCTCAAACTTTTCAACACCAATTTAAGATGTCTAGCATGCTCAGCTCTAGACTTAGAGTATATCAGAATATCATCAATGAAGACAATGACAAACTGATGCGAAATATATAAGCACACAAATTAAACCCTATTTTTATCAATTGTAGTAAAGAATGTAAGTAGGGATCGTTCTAGGCCAGGGATTAGGAGGGCTTGCTAAATCACTTGAAAACTGACTCAAAACGTAAAAACAAAGTTTAAAACACTAAACTAGACTCAACAAATGCAAAACTAAACTCTAAAACACTAAAACAAACCAAAAGACTCAAAACAGCACATAAACACTCAAAACTGCCTTAAAAACACAATATGTGCAGTTTTGAACACCAAACACAAATTTGGACGAAAATAGGTTATAACTTGACTCGATACACTTAAAATTACAAACTAAATTGATTTCTAACTAATCTAACACTTCAAAATAAAGGGGGATTTGGTTTTGACGAAATTGAAAACAAAACAAAAACTTTGTAAACTAAAACAGATTTTAAAACGAATTTGATTAAAGTGAATGGATGGAAAGCTGGCTAAGGGGTTCTTTTCCACACATCACGCTTGCATACAAAACGATTTCCAATTGCTTTTCAATAAACCATGAATTCCCAACACCCCAGATTAACCGTGAATTGCACTAATTAACCCTCAGATTTTCCTTAAGTTATTGAATTGGATGATTGCATACGACAACCCAAAACATTCCCCACAAGTTCCCTACATGAATTGCATAATAGAGATACAAGCAAGAATCATTAAGTTCTATGAAAATCATAAGTATTGGCGAGGCACTCGTTACTATGAATTGCATGAAACTTATGCCAAGAATTTACTTAACACGATTGTGATCAACAACCTTTACTACTTTTGAATATAAGTTCATAACGATTAGGTGAAATTCCCTTATATCCTAGCATCAAACTTATGCATGAAAATTAAGCGTGCACTCTCAACCAACACACACAAATCAGTCTTAATTCATGTAGATAAGTAAATTGAATTCACAACTTATAAAACGCAATTAGAAGTAATCAAATCATATAGCAAGCATGAACATGGTTTCGAATGCCCCCTAGCCAAGGGGGGTTTAGTTCCTCATTCGCACAAAGCAAAGATAAATAAATTTAAACATTGAATTCCAAAGAAAGAAAACACCTAGATGCTCCAACTTGGACATCATGTGCATCCACGAAATCCTCCTTCCTCCTTGATGCGGCACAAAGGTTAGGGACAGGTTTTGGGTGGTATTTGTATGGGGGAATGGATATGGAATGGTGTGGTAGTGTTTAGGATGGGTGAGGGGGTGCAGCAAAGGTGTTTAGGTCAGGAATTATGGAGTATGGTGGTGGAAAGCTGCGGCAAAGGTCAAGGAATGATTTCTGGCGTGAATGGGAGTATATGGGAGGTGGTAGTTCGGCCAAGGCTGAGATATGAGTATATATAGGCACCTAAAACCCTAGAGGAATCAAATATGGACTTGCAAAATCCAAATCCACAAAGAAAAAGGCTTAAACAATCAGAATCCTCAAGGGAAAAGGCCAAGAGGTGCGGCTGGATAGGGATAAGGCAGGATAAGGCTTCTAGAAAGCCTTGCAAGGCAAGGAAATAGGTTCTAGATAGGGTTATGCACGGCAAGGAAGGTTTCCTTGCTGAAATTGGTGTGACATCTTTCTAGAACAAGGATTAAGGTGTCCTAAAGTGTTTAGGAGTCCTCTTTGTAACTGAAACCTTTGCACATTAGGAATAGGAAAGCTTGTCTTGATCAATCCTTCTTCTTCTTGGATTCCTTTTCCTTCTTTGACTTGGAAAACTTATTTGTTGTTGAAACTCAAGGCCAATTAGGTTTAACTTTCCTACTTCAAGTAGGAAACCTTGTTTGAGTAGGAATCTTCATTCTCCTAGGAATCCATCTTCAACTAGGAATCCTTCGTTGATTAGGAATCCTTCTTCAATTAGGACTCCTTCTGTGACTAGGAATCCTTCTTCAACTAGGACTCCTCAAATCTTCAAATCTTCAATTTCGTCCATTCCCTTGGCTCCATTTTGCTCCAAAAGGCTCCAAAATGGATCGTTTTGCATACTTTTCTCTTAAAACCTAAAAACACAAGAAGGTGGCTTAAAATACTACTTTAACTAAGAAAACATAACGGAAATGCATAAGAACTAGCTAACTAAGGCGCATAAATATGCTCCTATCACAAACCTATCCAAATATGGCTAGAATACTCGATTCATTAAATCCATGAAAGCAGCTGGTGCATTAGTTAACCCGAATGGCATCACAAGAAACTCATAATGACCATATCGAGTCCTGAATGCGGTCTTAGGGACATCTTCACTTCTAATCTTCAACTGGTAGTAACCAGACCTTAAGTCAATCTTAGAGAACACACAGGAACCTTGGAGTTGATCAAACAAATCATCTATGCGAGGTAACGGATAACGGTTCTTAATTGTTACCCGATTCAATTGCCTGTAATCAATGCACAACCTCAAGGTTCTGTCTTTCTTCCTCACATATAAAACTGAAGCTCCCTAAGGTGAAGTACTAGGCTGAATAAAACCTTTATCCACTAATTCTTGCAACTGCACTTTCAATTCCTTTAATTCAGCAGGAGCCATTCTATAAGGAGTCAAAGATATATGATCCGCACCTGGAAGCAGATCAATAACGAACTCCACATCTCTGTCTGGCGGCAATCCAGGCAAATCATCAGGGAACATATCCGGAAAATGCCTGACCACACGTACATCCTCCACACTACTAGGAGCATTATCATTCAACACCACATGAGCCAAATATCCCTGACAACCTTTCGACAACAATCTTTTGGCTTTCATGGCAGAAATAACACCATGCCTCACCCTACTAGGCTCTCCTACGAATGTAACTTCAGGTAATCCAGGACGATGGAAAGTAACCGTCTTTCGATAACAATCTATCTTGGCACGATTATAGTGTAACCAATCAGTGCCCAAAATCACATCAAAATCAACAATATCCAACGGCATAAGGTTAGCCGACATAACAACATCCTCTACCATCACCGGACATCCTGGATATACCTGATCCACAAAACATTTATCCCCTCTAGGCATAGAAAACTCTAAATCATATCCTAGAGGTGTGGGATGAGGTTGCTGAAGGAAAAATTTTGTCCTAGCTAAGAACATGTATGAACATTTGAATACATATGCTAACAATTAACTCTTTAAAGTAGGCATGCATCCAAAAACAATTCATGAAACCCATGACTTTCAAAGCCTAGTATATGGTGAACCAAAAGACTCTTTAAAGACATTAAAGAGAATTAAGAATTTAGAGATTCTTTACCCTTGAAGCTCATCCTTGATTACACAAGGGATTCACCCAAGTGGAGGGCCTTCAAGTCACCTCCTTGCTCCTTGGATCTTCCTTGTGATTTTCCTCCTTTTAGTGCTCCTTTGCTTCTTTGAGGATTTGAGGATTAGTTCTCCAAAACACCAAAAGTTTGATGTCTCTATGTCTCTTCACCAAGGATGTAATTTGTGAGGATGAAAATGGATCACTTAGGGAAGTAAATTTGCTAGATAACTATCCCCAAGTAGCTTAGAAAACCCTAATTGAAAAACAAAGCTATAAAGATGAATTTATACTTCATTTCTTAGGTGAGTGGCAAACTTGCAATTAAGCAAACTTGCATACCCTCACCCTAAATGGCCATATATTGTTATTGGGCTTATTGCCCATTTTGTTTTAGTTGTCATACAACTTCAACATAATGGGCCTTGTGGACCAAAACACTTTTGGGCCCCGAAGCCCTAAAACCAACTTAAAAGCCCAATACGAACATTTCGTATAATTAATTAACTAATTAATTAATCTTGACCATTCTTCAATTAAACCATTTAATTGCTTATCCATTTCATTTAATTGCTTCACATATATCCTTATTTGGTGTGCGATCCATTAGGTTCCAATTAGCGAGGCAGTGGGCGATGTTACTCTTAACTATCGATTGTGAATTGAAACCACATTTCAATTCTCCCTTTTTGATGATTAGTGTTTGCTAATCAATAGGGCTTCCACAAACCATGAGTGACACCTAGCAGTATGTCATGGTTACCCAAGCTAAGTAGAATTGGTTGGAGAACCTATCCAGTTACAATTACAATGCAATACGGTCCTTCTCTAATACAATACTCTTAATCACATTGTTTAAGTGATAGTTTGTTTCATGTCTACTATCAAATGTGATACTTTCATATATGATTCCCTTGAATATGATTTGGAACATCTTCCTTAGTCATATTCATTTGCTTTGGCCAAAGACTTTAGAATCATATTTTAGAGTATTCTCCTTCCACCATGGAAGGTTAGAGATCCCTTGTTGTGCATTCATATGCCTACATGACTAGATCACATGACCCCAACAATGTCGTGGACAATCCGAGGGAATGCCTTTGTCATGATCAAAGATTAAGGACCTAACCATTAGACATCTATGATGCCTCAGGTCTAAGGACTAATTTGCATATTGTAACCTTAGAGTTCGTACATGACATGTATGTTTGAACTCTCATTAATCGCAGTTCAGTGTACTCGATTACTCTTTCGAGCACCTATGTGTTTGTCTTAGTGTCCAACACCAAATGACTTGAGACTAGTTCATACTCACATTTGAGTCAACATAACACATACTAACCTTAGCGGATTGTCAATGCCCAATTGGCAATCCTATGGTTAGGAACGTTTTAGGAATGAACATAAGAGAAAGGTCTCCTTAATCTAACTCATTAGATCACTTATCTCTTATGTCAAATACATCCCTTGGATTCTCTTATTGGTTAAACACATGATACTATAAATAGTGATTAACAATAAGTATTGCCCTTCCGTTAAACGTATCAAAGTTTAACAGATTAAGTATTCCAAAAAGCTATTACATCAAATGAGTGGCTTTGTGGGCATACTTCCAACAGTTGCGTCACTTGAGCAAATGTATGAGAAACAACAGAATGTGTAGCACCACAATCAATCAATACTCTAGCAAAATGACCAAGAATATTTAACGTACCCATGATTAAATCAGGATTATTCTGAGCATCTTGCAGTGTCATGTTATGGATACGTCCCTAATTATGATGTCGTCCACCACGACCTCTGTTAGCATTAATACCACATCATTGTCTTGGCTGACCAGACTGCCTCAAAGATCCTGCACTGCTAGCAGCAATCTCTACCCGTTGGGGCTGTCCCCCTTGGTACCACTGGGATCCACCTGCTAAATGCGGCTGATATGGCATAAAACCTATCTGATACTAAAGGTAACCACCCTGATAATGAGGATCATGTGAGTACTGGTATTGCCCTGAAGTATAAGGAGTGGCGTCGCTCTGATAATGATAAGTACCACCATGACCAGTCTGGCCATAACCACTAGATCCTGAAACTTACTGGGTCGACGCAGGTGGTGGTAAGGAAGGCTGTTAGGGCCTCTGATAATTCTGAGGGCAATGTGCAGCCCTATGCCCCATCTGTCCACAAGTATAGCATGCACTGCTACCTCTCCTACATTCCCCAAAATGCCTATTGTTACACCTACGGCATAAAGGAGCACCTGAACCACCTGAACCACCAAAGTCTCTTTGCCTCTGAAATCTCGGGCCTCTATAAAATCTACCGCCTCTCCTTAGCATATTAGAGCTCAAGCCTCTACTACAAGAGCTGGAACTGCCACCGCTTCTCTTAAAACTCTAGGTCTTACGAGGCCCATGAAATGATTGACCTTTACCTTTATCATCTCGCCTTTGGTTCCCATTCTTTTCTTCTTCATCTTCACTTTCACTGGGCATGTTCTCTGAGTCCTCAATCCGTAGTAAAACCTCATAAAACTCCCGGTAAGTGGCACAGGGAGTCGATGTCGCTATAGAACGCTATTTCTTCTTAGTACCCAACCTGAAGCGACGTAACATCTCAACCGGATTAGCAGCAACCTCCGGATCATATCGAGACAAATCAATGAACCTCCTATAATACTCATTCGCTGGCATCTTTCCTTGTTTCAGATGAGTAAACTCTTGCTTCTTGCGATCAATGTACTCTGGGGGAATAAACCTTTTCCGAAACAACTGTTTAAACACTTCCCATTCTGCTACAACCTCTGGTGGCATCTGATATGACTCATGTCTCCACCAGGATGCAGGCTCCGGACCCAAAAACCAGGTAGTCGTCTCGACCCACCTATCAGAAGGAAGATTCCCCTGACTCTGCATCACAAGGAAAGTCTTCTCAACATGATTAAGCCACTTATCCGCTCCCTTATGTCCTTCATTTCCCATGAAATGAGTTAGCTTCAGGTTATACACAGTCTCAAAAGGTGTCTTTTGAGGATGACGGAATGAAGACTGAATGGCATTAACTATAGCTTCCCCTAATTGAGCAATATCAGGGAAACTAGGCTCACCTGAGTGACGCGGCTCTCTACGAGGCGACATAGTTCTAACAGAAGACATCATAATGATTAGATTATTCACAAGATATACATGACTGCTAACCTAGGCTTTGATACCAAACTGACACACCCCAATCGAGATCAAGGCATGTTGGCCGTCACGTGAGGGTGACGTAGCCATGTGCACAGTGCGGAAGCAATAAAGATAAGAAATATACGAATAAATAAAAGCCGAAAGCTAATAATGTGCACTAATAAACAGGAAGTGCTAGGAGTGAGATACAAGTGTAAATACTCCTAATCAGAGCATAGAAAGTCTAGGTGCAGTCTAGTAGGACAAGTACTAATTATACAATACCAGAAGTCGTCCTACAATTATTTTATTATGTCAGAACCGCCGAGATCCTCAAAGCCACCAATAGCAAGTCTACCTAAAACCTGGAGGGGCGCAAAACAGAAAATGTGAGTGGGCAAAAACAAATGTTTTTCAAAACCATTTCATCATTAAAATGCTCTAACCCCTCGCCGTAAAACATGTATAATTTTCCCATAAATAGATTATAAACATATGCATATATATATATATATATCTCAATTCAAAGCATGCTTCACATAACCAGATTCATAAGTATGCCATACCAAAACATAAAATAGAATAAGTAACTCAGGTGAGAATAAATTCACGGAAAATAACATATTAGCCGGAACCCATGAAGAAGTTTGTGTAGTTGAATTCATAGCTCATTAGTCAATCTAGCCAGAGTCACTACAATGACCTATACGGCACTACACTGCACACAAGTCGGAACCACTAAAAGGGTCTGTATGACAAGACTGGGTGTAATATAATTATGCTCAATATTGCGCTCTCACGATAGATGGGCGATAAATCACTAGTCGCCTACGAGTCGGAACCACCTATGATGGTCTGTACGACAAGACTGTGCACCTAAATTGGATCCAATGTGTGCATATGGCGCGGGAGGTGACATTATATACAAGTCTGTGACATATCTCTGGCTAATCACTAACACCGGGGTGCAGGTTTATGAGCTCTATGCTTCTCAATTAATCACAACCGTTATTCACATTTACAATTCATAAACTCACTTGGGCTTACCTGAGCATCCACAGCACCACAATTATATATTATACATCATATACTAATTCATATACTGAACATAATTTATATGCATGGCATTTCAAGGCATACTTTCATTTAAACACATTTTCTGGGAAAATATCAAGTATAGAAGTATATACTGAAAACCAAAAGCCCACTCACTGGTATGTCGAAGTGTCTTAGCCCCCGAGTCGCCCTTGACTGCGCTCGTCCTCGGGATAAGCCTCCCCTATATGCGAAACAACTATACAAACGTCAATTTAAAGTACATAACCCTTACTGGCGAATAACTTCTCATACATTGCTCAAATGGGATGTTTGAAAATACCAACATGATCTACACAACCTCACGAACATCCCCATATTTTTAGAAAACTTTTCCGACGTCCCACGCGCCACCACGCGCAGGCACATGCCTGGCACACTAACGGTAACCGTGACGCCGTTAGGAATATTCCGTTAAAAAGCAACAGAATCTGTTAGGTTTACCTGACGGCGTCAGAATATTCCATTAAAGTTGACGGAATATTCTTCTCCTTCTTCCTTGGTTCGCCGGAGTCCGGCGCCGGTGACCTCTGTGTTGCCGATTTCTAGAAATTAGAAAAACCTTAATTTCTCTTCCACTTCTTAACCAATTTCCATGAAAATTGAACCAAAATGATCCTTATAATAAGTAGAACAAAATCTTACCAATTTTAGAACCTAAAGTTCACGGGATCTCGCCGGAAAAGCTTCGATAATCCGGCCACATTTTCGAACTCGTCGATCTCCACTTCCCAACGTCCAAATCACCTCGTTTTTCTTCTCCGAGCTTCATGGAGATGATCTAAAGCTCCCTAGAAGCTTAAAATATCCTAAAACTCCCGCATTTACGCGTACATGAACAGTACCTAAATCGGAGCTCTTGAGAAACTAGGGTTTTCGAAGGTTTCACGTCTCAAAAATGGTATATATGAACTCAGAGATTTGCAAGGAGTTCGAATCTTTCCTTCTTGACGTCGATCCGTGCGTGTATGGTTGGTTTTGAAGTTTGTCCGTACGTTTCGTACAAATTTTCTGAAAAATCTGAGAGGGAGGAGAGAGAGAGAAGGCACGGGAGAGAGGGAGAGTTTGTGTGTGTGTGTGTGTGGTCCATGTGGGTTACCAACCAAAGCCAAGAAAATACTTTGGGTCCTAAGTATTCCAAAACTTAGGAAAAATTTAGAATTTGTCCAAATAAAACTTAACCCACATAACCACACAAAACGTCCAGGGGTAAATAGGTAATTTAATGCCTAGAAATATAATATTTCGGGACGGGCTGTGACAATAATGCTAAAACTCCTTGCACATTATTAAATTTTTATTTATTTCTATTTGAAAATAAAAATATCAAATAATCCAACTCACTTCATTATCTCTCATTTTCAAATATTATCAACATAGTCTAAAATCATATTCATTAACAAAACTTAATTTGTACTTATTCTTATGCACAACATTTTAAAGTAATCTATGTACTAATTCCAACCCTTTATATTATATTTAGGGGTAATGCTAGGGAGGCTAAATTTTTAAATAAAATTGTGTAAACCAATTAATTTGGTTGTTGAGGATTGGTTTATTAATTAAATATCGATTAACGTGCTTATTTCCTATTGGTGACACATCATTTAATTTGTTAATTTGATTTAAAAATTGGGAACTTTCATGAAAAAGGCTTACGCTAAGTTTATTTGAACTAAAAATCATGTTATAACTTTATTTAATGAAAAAAACTTAAATTTTAATAAAAATGACAAACAAAATTTAAATTTTAATGAAAAAGACATAAATTTAATTTTTTTTTTTTTTAAGAAAAACTGACGAGCGGGATCAGCGCGTCCTCACACATACTGTTTATGAAACTTATTACACTGTTTATAAAACTTAACGGTATTATACTGTTTATGAAATTTAATGCTACTACACTGTTTATGAAGCTTACTACGCTGTTTACAAAACTTAACTTTACTACACTATGAAACTTAATGGTATTATACTATTTATGAAACTTAACGGTATTATACTATTTATGAAACTTAATGGTATTATACTGTTTATGAAACTTCACAGTACTACATTGTTTATGAAACTTACTACATTGTTCATAAAACTTAATGATACTACACTGTTTATGAAACTTAATGGTACTACACTGTGTATATATGTATATTATTTCCTTTGCCTTAAGTATGTACCAGTGAAGTCTACATATATTGTTACATCCAACATCTCCTAGGGGAGTGGATCATGTAAGCCTTATATGTATATTCACATCTCTACCTAGCACGAGGCTTTTTGGGAGCTCACTGGCTTTGGGTTCCATCGGAACTCCAAAGTTAAGCGAGTTCGCGCGAGAGCAATCCCAGGATGGGTGACCCACTGGGAAGTTCTCGTGTGAGTTTCCAGAAACAAAACCGTGAGGGCGTGGTCGGGGCCCAAAGCAGACAATATCGTGCTACGCGGAGTCTAGCCCAGGATGTGGTGGGGGCCCAGGCATATATCACTTTTATATATATTATTTATTATATACATGAAAATACAGCTTACGAGATTATAGCACCAGACGTGTGTTTGTGTTATCATACTTTGTCAAAGACCTAAAAATGGGTGTCATCGTTGTGACATTTAGCTAATTCATACATAATATTATATGTATGTGTATTTTCGTGTACTTTTTTTTTATTTAGTTATATTTTGGGGGAGGGGAATGAAGGAAAAATTTTGTCCTAGCTAAGAACATGTATGAACATTTGAATACATATGCTAACAATTAACTCTTTAAAGTAGGCATGCATCCAAAAACAATTCATGAAACCCATGACTTTCAAAGCCTAGTATATGGTGAATCAAAAGACTCTTTAACAACATTAAAGAATATGAAGAATTTAGAGATTCTTTACCCTTGAAGCTCATCCTTGATTACACAAGGGATTCACCCAAGTGGAGGGCCTTCAAGTCACCTCCTTGCTCCTTGGATCTTCCTTGTGATTTCCCTCCTTTTAGTGCTCCTTTGCTTCTTTGAGGATTTGAGGATTAGTTCTCCAAAACACCAAAAGTTTGATGTCTCTATGTCTCTTCACCAAGGATGTAATTTGTGAGAATGAAAAATGGATCACTTAGGGAAGTAAATTTGCTAGATAACTATCCCCAAGTAGCTTAGAAAACCCTAATTGAAAACAAAGCTATAAAGATGAATTTATACTTCATTTATTAGGTGAGTGGCAAACTTGCAATTAAGCAAACTTGCATACCCTCACCCTAAATGGTTGGCCTATATGGTTATTGGGCTTATTGCCCATTTTGTTTTAGTTGTCATACAACTTAAACATAATGGGCCTTGTGGACCAAAACACTTTTGGGCCCCGAAGCCCTAAAACCAACTTAAAAGCCCAATACGAACATTTCGTATAATTAATTAACTAATTAATTAATCTTGACCATTCTTCAATTAAACCATTTAATTGCTTATCCATTTCATTTAATTGCTTCACATATATCCTTATTTGGTGTGCGATCCATTAGGTTCCAATTAGCGAGGCAGTGGGCGATGTTACTCTTAACTATCGATTGTGAATTGAAACCACATTTCAATTCTCCCTTTTTGATGATTAGTGTTTGCTAATCAATAGGGCTTCCACAAACCATGAGTGACACCTAGCAGTATGTCATGGTTACCCAAGCTAAGTAGAATTGGTTGGAGAACCTATCCAGTTACAATTACAATGCAATACGGTCCTTCTCTAATACAATACTCTTAACCACATTGTTTTAAGTGATAGTTTGTTTCATGTCTACTATCCAATGTGATACTTTCTTATATGATTCCCTTGAATATGATTTGGAACATCTTCCTTAGTCATATTCATTTGCTTTGGCCAAAGACTTTAGAATCATATTTTAGAGTATACTCCTTCCACCATGGAAGGTTAGAGATCCCTTGTTGTGCATTCATATGCCTACATGACTAGATCACATGACCCCAACAATGCCGTGGACAATCCGAGGGAATGCCTTTGTCATGATCAAAGATCAAGGACCTAACCATTAGACATCTATGATGCCTCAGGTCTAAGGACTACTTTGCATATTGTAACCTTAGAGTTCGTACATGACATGTATGTTTGAACTCTCATTAATCGCAGTTCAGTGTACTCGATTACTCTTTCGAGCACCTATGTGTTTGTCTTAGTGTCCAACACCAAATGACTTGAGACTAGTTCATACTCACGTTTGAGTCAACATAACACATACTAACCTTAGCGGATTGTCAATGCCCAATTGGCAATCCTATGGCTAGGAACGTTTTAGGAATGAACATAAGAGAAAGGTCTCCTTAATCTAACTCATTAGATCACTTATCTCTTATGTCAAATACATCCCTTGGATTCTCTTATTGATTAAACACATGATTCAATAAATAGTGATTAACAATAAGTATTGCCCTTCCGTTAAACATATAAAAGTTTAACATATTAAGTATTCCAAAAAGCTATTACATCAAATGAGTGGCTTTGTGGGCATACTTCCAACAGGGAAGGGGTTGGGGACGTGCGCTAGGCACACATGTTTAAAAAAAATAAAAAATTTGTCCTTATCATTAAATAAAGTTATTAAATTATTTTTTTTATTAAAATGCAAAGTTTTAAAACCATTTTCATTTATTTTCCTTTAAAAATTTAATCTCTCTACTATTATTTTAAATTTAATAGTAAATGACCCCAAATAATTACTCGCTAAAAGAGCCCAAAGGGAAGGAGTTGGAAGATGAGAAATTAAGCATAGTCCTCACCCGACTTTGATATAATGGCCTTGTGATCCACTTGGTTAATTGGATGGGCTTTCGGTGGCTTGACATTGGGTTTACCTTTGGACTTTGATATAATGACCTTGTGACCCAATTGAATTTTTCTAACGCACATCAAAATTGCACTGCACACCTAAATAAGAACCGTTAAATCTCGTTAAGTTAAATGATTTAACGACTTTTAGTTAAATGTGTAACTTAAATATGTACTTTGATGTGCACTAGAGAAAGCCTCATGACCCAAATATGAATCAGGTTTAATTAATTACTTTCTGATTAAGACAAGGTTTTGAATATTCAACAAAACCATTTAGTTAATAATAGTTTTGTTGAGAGAGGAGCTGAGACCCAATGTTTAAAATATCGGTATCGGTGGAAATATTGATAGATAAATTTGTGGAAATATCGATGGATATATCGTATATCTATATCGATATCGATTGCCTTTGATGGAAATGATTAAAATTTGCTCAAAAATATATAAATTTAAAATTATTTTTTAGGGGAATGTCATATGAAGGCACAACACACGTATGAATTAAGAATTAATGATTAGATACTGTGTAAACAATAAGTATGTGATATGTGAAAAGAAAAACTTCCTTATAATGACAAGTAATAAATTAAAGCATTTCACAAGAAAGAATAAATTATACATAACTTAATTGAAATTTATGTCATGAAAGCAGCACAAGTTTTATTGAGGTAACTAATACCATAAAGATAGAAATTAAAAAACAAAGAATGCATAGGCTCATGGATATTTCCTGCAAACATTTTGCAAATTGTCTACAAAACTAGATATTTCCTAAAAATATCAAAAATATCAAGGAAATTGACTGATTTCCGGCAATATCATGGATATGGGGTGAAGTTGTGAACACAGAAAATTCCTGAAACGAAAGAGACAAGAACAACGTGCACAAACAAATATTTGTATTTAGATGATTTTGGGTTACAATCTCTCTCAAATTTGATCCTCTGATTCGATCTCCGTAAGGTGTTGATTTGTAGGATGTGTGATTGATCCAAGGGCCGTCGAGGCTTGATCTTGGATGAACGAGGATGAACGGATCTTCAAGGGGCTTTTGGGCTTGATCTTGAAGAACAGTGATGAACGGATTTCCAAGGGCTTTTGGGCTTGAACTCGAAGAACAGTGACGAACGGATCTTCGAGAGCTTTTGGGCTTGAACGGATCTTCGAGGGCTTTTGGGCTTGATCTCGAAGAACAGTGATGAACGATGAACGCTTTCTTCAAGGGCCGTCGGGGCTTGGGCTTGATGAACAGCGGATGAGCGGATTTGTTGATGTAGTCGATCCAAAGGGGCCGTTGGGGCTTGATCCTTGAGGATGAACAGTTGATGAACGATGGTGATTTCTTGGTTGATCCAAGGGCTGTTGGGGCTTGATCTTGGAAGAACGATGAACGAAGAACGAAGAACACTTTCTTCAAGAGCCGTCGGGGCTTGATCTTGAATTGGTGGATGATTGTTGATCCAAAGGGCCGTTGGGGCTTGATCTTAGGATGAACGATGAACAAAGAACGAAGAACGAAGAGAGCTTTCTTGATTCTTCAGGAACCTGGATGCTTGAGAGCTTCGGAGTTTCAGAGCTTCAGAGCTTCAAGAATTTTGCCTAATGATTTTGGTTCCCCCATAAATGAATGAAATGGGCTTGTATTTATAGAATTTTCCAAGGCCTAATTTTGAATATAATATCCCAGATGAAATAAGTCGTTTCTGCCAGATGTTGACACGTGTCATGTTTGATGACTTTTCCAACTCATTTCGATTTTTCGTCGAGTCACACGCTACGTGTAAAATTTATGTAATACATGAGCGTTGAAACTTTGATTTATCGGTCAACATTTATTTACCGAAATTTCGATGTCTACAAATGCCCCCACTTCAAGGCGCGTCATATACATGTGCTTGTCACGTGTAGGAGATGCGTTTTGAAGTCCCTTACTGTAGATGTCGATCCAAGGGCCATCGAGGCTTGATCTTGAATTAGGCTGGAGATTTCTTCAAGGGCCGTTGAGGCTTGATCTTGAATTGGGCTGGAAATTTCTTCAAGGGCCGTTGAGGCTTGTTCTTGAACTTTGTTTGAAATTTCTTCAAGGGCCGTCGAGGCTTGATCTCGAAGGTTGAAATTGGACCACAAGGAGCTTCATGTGGTAGATGATCTTTGGCTTTGGTAGTTGATGGATCGGCACGTATTTTGTTGCGCTTGTTGACTTTCTACAGCTTTGATCTTGAACTGGGTTGGAGGATTTTCTGGTTTCCTCCAATTGTTTGACTTTCCACAGGCTTATTCTTGAACTGGGTTTGATTCAAGGGTGGTGGACGCTTGATCTTGAATCAGACTTGTGATTTCCTCACGGGCCGTCGAGGCTTGATCTTGAACTTTGGCTGGAAGCTTCTTCAAGGGCTGTTGAGGCTTGATCTCGAAGGTTGATTCGAACATATGGCAAACAGGCACGAGGTAAAGGTGACGGCCTGTTTCTTTGTTCAATCTTTCTAATTCACACCTGAGCAGTTTGGTCAACGGTATGATCTTCAAGATTGATGGGCTCTTCTTCCAGTTGGTGACTTGATCTTTAAGGATTCGATTCAAGGGTGGTGAATCGTGATGTGCAGCCCACAACGCCTAGCGAGTTGACCCAAGAATTTGAGGGTCAAAACGAGTCATCCACCAGAGTGATTGCAACCCTGATGATATGAGATACTTTTGCTTTTGAAGAAGTAGCGGATGAATCGGCACATGCTTTGTTGTGCTTGTCTCTACATGCTTCAATGTATCATTTTCCCTTGCCTTATCTATTCTTCTGGCAGAATGTGGCATCTTCTTGAGTTCCTCAACTCAAACTCCTTCTGCTGAGTTGATTGAGTGTGCAGGCAGCATTCTTCTCTGCTTGTTTCTTCTGCACGGCAGGTAGGCAATCAGGGAAGGGTTTCAAGCAGTCGGTTCCTTACCCGAGTTTAAGTGGAGGTTCCGGCATACTGCTTTCTTTATCCTTGTCTTTGCAGGTAATAACAAGGACAAAGGAAAGGACAGGGAGAAAACATGATATGAGATACTCTTGCTTTCTACCCTGGTGATATGAGATACTTTTGCTTTGGTGTCATTTGTTTGCAGAGGTACCCCAAGGAATAAGGAACACTGGGTGACTCGAGAGGCTTTGTTGGGAAAGCATTTTTGGAGATGAAGAAAGGCTCTGTATGTCTGCCTTGCTATGGAAGGTGAAGGTGGACGTTTATAGGAATGATTCTTCACAACCGAAACTGTTCCTTTACCCATGTCGGCAGCCGGTGGATGGATGAACAGTACAGGTTACGCGCTTTCTGAAAAAGCTACCCGTAATTTGCGCAAAGCTGACAGCGCGCGTGACGAATGACGACAAAACTGGAAAAGCTGCTCGCCTCGTGATTCCTGACCGCTCCGTCTTTTGAGAGAGGCGCCCGACTTTTGAGAACGGCGTCCGACTTTTGAGACGGAGTCCGTCTTTTGAGAAAGGAATCCGGCTCTTTGATTTGTGAGATTTGCCTCTTCGGCTTCTGAGGAGCGCCTCTTTGATTTCTTCTTTTTATAGAGGCGCTAATTTTGTTCCACAACACACTTGAGCTCCCTCCTGTAAACACTCCCTCCGAGTATATTTTTTTTTAACCTTGATCAGTTCGACCTCTTCTTTTTCTTCACATCTTCAAATATGTCTTGCCCTTCTGACCGTCGCCTTAACTTGAATGTTGGGGAAGATATTGATATGTCTTCTCCAACCAACATTTGGCAGCCGTCCTTCATATCCCCAAATGGTCCTCTTACAGTTGGGGATTCCATGATGATGAATGATACAACCGCTTCGGTGGTGGCCAGAAATCTGCTCACTCCTAGAGACACTAGGATACTTTCCAGGCGGTCCGACGAACTGGCTGTTCAGGACTCTCTGGCCTACAGCGTCCGATGTGCAGGCTCAGTCTCAAACATAGGCCAACGTCTTCTTGCTCGAACTCGTCAGGTTGAGTCGTTGATGGCTGAAGTGACTAGTCTTCGGCAAGAGGTCAGATTGCTTCGGCATGAGAATAAGGAGTTGCACATGCTCGCAACTAATTACTCAACAAGCATGAAGAGGAAGCTTGATCAGCTGCAGGAGTCCGAAGTTCGGATTCAAAGTGATCATCAGAGGTTTGTGGCATTACTCCAGCGGCAACTTCTGCCTTCGTCCTCTGGCGCTTCACCAAGTGTTGAAGCTCCGGATAATCAATCTCTGGTGCTTCGTCTTTCTGGAGCTCCGCCGAGTGATGAGACGCCACCTGATCGTCCTTGAAGATCCCTTCCTGTAAATTTGATTTGACCCTCTTCTCTTTTCTTTTTTTTTTTTTTTTTTTTTTTTTTTTTTTTTTAGGCATGTATAATGCAAATTTATGTAAAATTTCCAGAAAAAAATAAAATAAAATGGACTTTTATTTCTCTTAATGCATTTTTTTTTTTTTTTTTTTTTTGCCATTAATGGTGAAGACCCACAATCCATTATATATATATATATATTTTTTATTTATTTTTTTATTTTTTTCACATGATGCCCATACCGACACCACCATTCCCTTCTCCCTTTTTTTATTTATTTATTATTATTATTTTTTTTTTCTTTTTGCTGGCACTACCACTATCACTCAAAATTTTTTTTTTTTTTTTTTTGCTGCACCACCAATGGCTGTCATCTTTTTTATTTTATTTTTTATTTTTATATACACATGGTGCTGTCCACCACGATTTCTTCTTTTAATCATTTTTTTTTTCTTTTCTTTTCCATGGTGCCAGATGCACCATCCATTTTTTTAATAATTTTTTTTTTCTTTCGGTGCCGGGTGCACCATGTCTCATCTTTTCCTTTTTTTTTTATATTATAATTTTTTTTAATATATATGCACACATACATACATACGTACATACATATACATACATACATATATATATATATATAGGGTGCATGATAGGAGCTTGGAGGAGGAAGAAGGAGGAGCACGGAGGAGGAGGAAGAAGGAGGGGTGGGTGCCGAGAGGGAAGATCCTCAACTACCAGCTTCAAAACGCCGGTGTCGACCCATCTTCCGTCCATGTACTCGACATCTCCGACGCCTGCCTTGATCCTCGCTCTTTGCCGTGCGTTTTCTCGGCTCCGCAACCTCGTCGGTGATGACGCTGCACCCATCTTCGTGAGCAGGCGGCAGAACGGCGGTGGAGATCCTGAGGTTGAAACTGAAGTTTGAAGATGGTGATGGTGAGGAGGAGGTCCGATCTGCCATTGATTCTCTCGCGGTGGTTCCATGCTTCGTCGTCCAGGGACCACGACCGCTACCTGTAGAGCAGGAAAGGTGGCGTTTGAGGAGCTTGGTGGAGGTCCTGGCGTCACGTTGCTTGGGGCGTGTTTCCTGCGACGACGGCGTCCTCGCACTCGGCGCTGCTGAGCCGGGTCTTCCCGAGAGATCCGTCGCTGTCGCTGGCTCTTATGGTGGACATGCGCTGTGGCGGGTGGTCTTGATTTGGATCCGACTTGCTGCAACTTGAGAGAGGAAAGAAGGCCGGAGCGGACGCCGAGGGAGACGATGGTTTGGGATATTAATGGCGCCGGTAGAGGATTGGAGGAGCATGACGGGCTCCTTTTGGATCTCATGTTGGAGAGCGTTGGTTCGACTAGACCCGAGACCAGCAACGGCGGAATCTCTTCAGGGCTGCTTACCGTCATCTGCGAGACCTCACCGGGGCCAGCTTCTGCTTGGGGACTATCCTGCAGTGATGAAGGTGGACTTGGCAAGGCGGAGTGCCAAGACCGGCTCGTTGTTTTGACAGCAGTCAGGCAGATGATGCAGAGTTGAGATGCCTGAGCAGGTTCGAAAGCAACGGAGCTTCAGCAACGGAGGGCACGGCTCGAGTGGGGTCTTGGGTGAAGTTCCGTGCTCTATTGCTTGGTATTGGAGTAGAAGACGATGACCAGGAGAGTGGGCTCGGCAGATCAAGGCTTCAAGAATTGGGCCTGGATTTGTAAGCGAAGTCTGAGCAGGCATTGGACTTGACCGCAGATTGGGCTTGTGGCTTGTGGCTTGAGCCTTTTGTTGCTGTTGGGCCTAGATATATATATATATATATATCCTTTTTTTTCTTTTGAAGAAATTATATCTTCTTTTTTTTTTTCTTTTTTTTTTTTTTTGTTGTAAATACATAATAACATATGTATTCATTTTTCTTTTCCGAAGAAACTGTAATTTAATTTTGTACAAAGAAACTTGCAATTTTTTTTTTTTTTTAATAAAATTGACCTTCATCAATGAAACTTTAATCAAACCCCTATATATATATATTTTTTATGTGACTGAACTCGAAATTGAATGCTCGAGCTGCCTACGTACCCTTCCAAAGAAAGAGATCAAGTCAAAACGTAGTTCAAATACATACATATAGTTTTTTTGGTATATTTTTTTTTCTTTTTTTTTTTTGTGCCGTACGCAGTTTATGCTCTTGCGGGCCAGGAGCTTTGTTGCCGCGTGCAGTTTAGGCTCGTGCAGGCAAGGAGCGTTGGTGTCGCCTTTTATGCTCGTGCGGACCAGGAGCATTGTGCCACGCAGTTTAGGCTCGTGCAGGCGAGGAGCCTTGGTGTCGCCTTTTATGCTCGTGCGGACCAGGAGCGTAGTGCCATGCAGTTTAGGCTCGTGCAGGCGAGGAGCCTTGGTGTCGCCTTTTATGCTCGTGCGGACCAGGAGCGTAGTGCCATGCAGTTTAGGCTCGTGCAGGCGAGGTGCTTTGGGTTGTCGCATTTTATGCTCGTGCAGACCAGGAGCGTTGGTGTTGCCTTTTATGCTCGTGCAGGCGAGGAGCATTGTGCCATGCAGTTTAGGCTCGTGCAGGCGAGGAGCATTTTTTTTTGTTCGTCAAGCGATCCGGGAGAGTCGTTCCTCGCAATCTTCATAGCAAGGAGCCTTGACTGAGTAGTTGAATAAGTCTTCTGGGAAGATGTCACGCATCGTGATGGGGATGGATGATCTTCGTGTCAACGTTTCATTATCTCCAACACTTTCACATTGTTCTAGAGGTGGACAGGAGCTGCTTTGCCCCTTTTCCCATTGGTGAACTTGTGGAAGAGATGGTTGCTGCCTGGAGAGGCGTTCCTCGCAATCTTTATAGCAATGAGCCTTGACCGAGTAGCTGAATAATTTTCTGATGAAGAAGAGATCGCTCATGGTTGATCTTTGTGTCGAAATTTCCTCATCTTCAACACTTTCACATCGTTTTGGAGCTTGGCGAAAGCTGCTTTGCCCCCTTTCTGATTGGTGCACTTGTGGAGAAGACATATGCTTCATGTGCAATTTCTTCGGAGTGACACGAGTCCATCCTTCAACTTCACTCGGCTTGACTGGCATGGTTTTAGAGCATGCCCCCAGCAATTGAGGTGAAGATTTTGAGTTGACAGAGCCGGAAGTGACGTCTTCTTCTGGGATTTCGTCTTCTTTGTCTTTTTGGGCCACTTCTTCAGTGCGGTCTTCTTGGATTTGTTGGAGTGAAGATTGGCCGGTGTAGATGATGGTGCGCCTCCTTACCTTCAGCGGTCCTTTTGTGTCGACTTCCAAAGTTGCTTGGCGCTTCATCCTTGAAGGAATCAAGCTTTGAACATCGTCTTTTCCTGCTAGACTGTCGAGCTTTTCTCCCTTTGGCGTTGTCTTCCTGTTTCTAGAAGGCTTCTTAGTTTCTTCAAGTCTGTCCGCAGCCGACCGTTGCGGAGGAGATCTAGCTGTACCGCTTTGTTTCTTGGGTTTTGATAACCTTTCAAAGACAGATCTTTGCAGTGTTGGTGTCTTCAGCCTTTTTAAGACGGAAGTTCGGTCTTGACCACTGATGCGATCAAGTGTCGAAATTCCAGATTTTGAATGATTCATCCTGTCGAAGACTGAAGTTCGAGGGGCGGGTTTAGGCTCCTCTTTTGGCCTTGTGGCTTGTGGTCTTGGCTTCCTCGTTTTTTTGTAGGTCGCCAATGTCCACCCTTCTTTATCACCGGTAGATGCATCTTGGTTGCTTGCCCCCGGTGATGGTTGTGTAGGAGGTGCCGTGTGACTTGAACATTGACGGGAATGGTCATGCATGCTTCGGAGAGGCACATGATCGAGTGATCCAAACATGATAGTAGTAGTGTGTACCGCAACCGTGTCTTCGAGGTCAAGCTCAATTTTCCCTTGTTGTGCTAGCTTCAAGATGAGATCTTTCAGTACGAAGCACTTTTCCGTTGGATGACTGATGAAACGGTGGAATTTACAGTACCTTGGACTATCGGTACGATTCATCTCTTCTGGCCGTCTGCACTCAGGCAAACTGATCACCTTCTTGTCCAACAGATCATCCAGCATGGCAACCACATCAGAGTCGGGGAATGGATAAGTTTTCTCCTCAAGCTCCTTCAAAGTGCGTCTACGCATCTCTTGATCACGAAAAGCTTCGGTTTGAATCGCCTTGCCTCGTGTGGAGATTTTGACGGGAGTTGTGTTGACCGTCATTGTCTCTTTGGTGGGTTTCCACGCAGTCTTTTCCACCTTTGTCCCAAGAATTTTGTCGCTCTTGAAGTCGGCGATCGGTTCTTTCTTCCCATGATGGGCGATGCTCAACTCCATGTCATTGGCGCGAGTGGCCAATTCCTCGAAGGTCCGTGGTTTAATGCCTTGAAGGATGTATTGCAAACCCCATTGCATGCCTTGGATGCACATCTCGATTGAAGAGGTTTCCGAGAGCCTGTCTTTACAGTCGAGGCTTAGAGTGCGCCATCTGTTGATGTAGTCAATGACTGGCTCGTCCTTCCACTGTTTTGTGCTCGTCAGCTCTAGCATGCTCACAGTACGGCGGGTGCTATAGAAGCGGTTGAGGAATTCCCGCTCCAATTGCTCCCAGCTGTTGATGGACTCAGGCTCTAGGTCCGTGTACCACTCAAAGGCGTTTCCTTTCAGCGAGCGCACAAACTGCTTGGCGAGGTAGTCCCCTTCGGTCCCTGCGTTGTTGCAAGTTTCAACAAAGTGGGCAACGTGCTGTTTCGGGTTTCCTTTTCCATCAAACTGCATGAACTTTGGTGGTTGATAACCCCTTGGCATCTTCAGGGCATCAATCTTCTTGGAGTAGGGCTTCGAGTAGAACAATGAGGTATGTGAGCTCCCTTCGTACTGTGCCTTGATGGTGTTGGTGATCATCTCCTGCAGCTGCTGGATAGAAATAGATCCCATGAGTGCCGCTGTTTGGTCTGGCTCCGGCTTCACATCGTTTTTCTCCACCTGAGGCTCCTCTTCTTCGTCATCTCTTCTCTTTAGTGGATCATTCTCTGGGTCGGGTTTCTCGCCGTCCTGCGCCTCCAGTCGGCTGACGAGTGTAGCAATTTGCAAGTCTTTTTCTTCCACAGTTCGGGTTAGCGTTGCGATTGCTTCATTCATTTGAGCCAGCTGCTCATCGATTGAAGTTGCTCCAATGGTCATGACTTGCATGGCTGAACTGCCGCTTGAATCGGCATCGGAGAGCATGGATTCGGAGTATTTCCTTGGGCTTTCCCCCCTTGGTGCCCCTAGTGAGGCTAAGGTGATCAAAGGCTCGTGCCTTGGGTGCTCTTGTTCCCTTGGCGGAGTTGATGCAGAGGTGAAAGAGGCGGCAGAAGTAGCTCTTGCCATGCTTCGAGTCGTGATGCCCAAAGTGACACCACTTGCGACGAGGACGCTCCTGTTCTTTGCGCCGGTTGCTGGAACAGTTTGAGCCTTCCTTGATGCTATTAATTTTGGAAGTGCGCTTGAATTTCTTGAACGGAGAAAGAGATGAGAAGCAGAGATCGTCCCACCGGGCGTGCCAATTTGTGAACACAGAAAATTCCCGAAACGAAAGAGACAAGAACAACGTGCACAAAATAATATTATGTATTTGATGATTCTGGGTTACAATCTCTCTCAAATTTGATCCTCTGATTCGATCTCCGTAAGGTGTTGATTTGTGGGATGTGCAATTGATCCAAGGGCTGTCGAGGCTTGATCTTGGATGAACGAGGATGAACGGATCTTCAAGGGGCTTTTGGGCTTGATCTTGAAGAATGGTGATTGACGGATCTTCAAGGGCTTTTGGGCTTGATCTTGAAGAACAGTGATGAACGGATTTCCGAGGGCTTTTGGGCTTGAACTCGAAGAACAGTGACGAACGGATCTTCGAGAGCTTTTGGGCTTGAACGGATCTTCGAGGGCTTTTGGGCTTGATCTCGAAGAACAGTGATGAACGATGAACGCTTTCTTCAAGGGCCGTCGGGGCTTTGGGCTTGATGAACAGCGGATGAGCGGATTTGTTGATGTTGTCGATCCAAAGGGCCGTTGGGGCTTGATCCTTGAGGATGAACAGTTGATGAACGGTGAACGCTTTCTTCAAGGGGCTGTTGAGGCTTGGGCTTGAAAGAACGATGAACGAAGAACGAAGAACGCTTTCTTCAAGGGCCGTCGGGGCTTGATCTTGAATTGGTGGATGATTGTTGATCCAAAGGGCCGTTGGGGCTTGATCTTAGGATGAACGATGAACGAAGAACGAAGAGAGCTTTCTTGATTCTTTGGGAACCTGGATGCTTGAGAGCTTCGGAGTTTCAGAGCTTCAGAGCTTCAAGAATTTTGCCTAATGATTTTGGTTCCTCCTAAATGAATGAATTAGCCTTCTATTTATAGAAATTTCCAAGGCCTAATTTTGAATATAATATCTCAGATGAAATAAGTCGTTTCTGCCAGGTGTTGACATGTGTCCTGTTTGATGACTTTTCCAACTTATTTCGATTTTTGTTTAGACACACGCTACGTGTAAAATTTATGTAATACATGAGCGTTGAAATTTTGATTTATCGGTCAACATTTATTTACCAAAATTTCGATGTCTACAGAAGTTTAGACTTCATCCCCTCTTTCCATATCATTTCTTGAATTTTTGGATATTTCCATGGAAATATCGAGCATATCCAGGATATTTCAAACACTGCCCAGACTGGACGTTCTCTAGATTCAAGCATAAATCTAGTGCTAAGACATTGAATACCGATAGTTGAATCCTGGATAACGGTCGCCAACATAACTATAAGAATTAATGAAAGCATAAAAGAAAAACGAATTGGCAAACTGGACCTGGATGGACATGCAAGTAAAACAAGAGTGTAGATACAGTTCATGATTGATAATTATAGAGAAAATGATAAATTGGCTACTGCAGCTGTTTGATTTTCCCTTTGTTTTGGTCCTCAAAGTCAAAGGTAGTGAGGATCATAGGCTACCTAGTACTAGCAGTCTCTTTTTTCTTTTTCATTCTTCTGATGATGGAATCTCGAACCCATGAGAAGCCAATTGCTTAGATCCCATTCGACTTCTGAAACCCTATGAGACCCGAAGTAGATCGAGAATCTGCAACACATATAAGAATAAGATTAAGTTCATGGAGGATAATTCCGTCAATTACGAGACCGAATACGAGTCTGCCGCCGTTTCCCAACAAACTAAAAAAGATAACTCTTTCTTGGACTTTTATAGGAGGATCATAGCGATGGTATTACAAACGGTAACTGCTGCAATGGCAAAACTCTAAAGCATGAGCATATATACATTTTTTTGTTAGAAATATCTTACATTGGCCGTATATCTAACAAAATAAGAATTTAAATATCATAACTCCACTCTAACTAATACTGAAGCCTTTTGTGATAAAACCTCACACCTGGCGAATTGTGCATGTGATAATTAACAAGTTGGGGACAAAATTAGTGTCGTTGAAAGTGGGCATTTGACCTACCTCTCTGATTATTTTGCATTTTAAGCTATTTTTATGGGTTTAATTCAATAGGTCCCATAAAAATTACTTTCTTCAGCCATAGGTCTAGAGTCTAGACTTATTTCACATATTTAGCTAGCGCTGATAGCTCAGCACACTGTAACTCAATAAGAATTATACCAAGGCAAGCCAAGTGTAGAATATGAAATCATTTAGCACTTAATTCTTGGATTCCAGTTTAAGATTTATGATTCAGTCCCCACAATCCTACACATAACCGAACTAAAAAACACTCTGAATGTAACACAGTATGATGCAACAATTTTCAGATTCCAGTTTGGGGCTTAGGGTTCAGAATTTAGAATGCCCTAACATCATCTACACCTGAACTCGTATATCTGACGAAGTCATCCTTGTGGAGCCAAAAATAATTCTAAATATCATGAAGTTGACACGTGGATTATTTCCTAAGGAAGACAAGACTGCCCCCTATTAAATGAGCATGGAGCATTCTCATTCACCACGCACATCTAAGGTAGAGTAGGCAGAGATCAAAGACTGCTCAAAGCACTCTTGCCCATAGGAAAAGTTAAAGGTATTTATGATAGAAAAATTCCTTATTCTTATTATAAATACATTCCTAATAAGAGAATGTATCTTTCAAGTAAGTAATTCTAATTCCATTTATTTAGGATATTTACCTAATTACTCCAAGATATTTATTTACACAAATATCTTGGAATATTCCCACCTAAATTCCACCCTAAGGCCGGCCACCCATAAACCCTAGAGAGCTGGCCCATACTATCACATCCCGGCCCGGACCCCCACCACATCCCTAGCTCGACTCCACCGTAGCACAATATTGTCCGCTTTGGGCCCCGACCACGCCATCACGGTTTTGTTTCTGGGAACTCACACGAGAACTTCCCAGTGGGTCACCCATCATGGGATTGCTTTCACGCAAACTCGCTCAACTTCAGAGTTCCGACGAAACCCAAAGCCAGTGAGCTCCCAAAATGCATTGTGCTAGGTAGAGATGGGAATATACATATAAGGCTTACAGGATCCACTCCCTTGGGCGATGTGGGATGTCACACCCTAATAGTCTGGCTAGTGATAAGCTGAGAATCTAAATGGATTGCGAGCTTCTTGATTTCCAGATCTTGTGTCATTCGGAGGCCTGCCAATAAGGCCTCATACTGCTTCATTGTTTGATGCCTTGAAGCCTAGAGTGACTGCTTGCTTAAGCATCGAGCCGTCTGGGGTGATAAGAACCAAGTCTGCTCCATAACCCTTGTAGTTGGACGAACCGTCAATGTGCAAATGCTTAAATTTCTTGTCGGGAAGGGTTGGTGCGGCCAGGGCTTGCTTGGCTACTTCGAGGGTGTCTTTGGGCTGTGCTGTTACGTCTTCAGAATGAGAGTGAACTATGTTATAAAGTCTGCCAAGGCCTGAGCTTTTATCGCTATATGGGGTTGGTAAACCAAGCCGTATTGGCGAGTTCCAACACCTATTTTATCACTCGTTGAGAAGCGTTTGGACCATGCAAGATTAATTGTAGGGGATACTGAGTCATGACGATGATCATATGTGCCTAAAAATAAGGTCTGAGCTTCCGAGCTACAATAATTAGCACCAAAATTAGCATTTCAATCCTCGAGTATCTTGTTTCGCATGAATAAGAGCTTTAAAATTGTATAATACTGGTAGTTGGGCCCCCAACTCTATGTTTCAATCCTCAGGTATCTTGTTTCCGGTTGAATGAGAGCTTACTGCTATGTTTGAGGCTGTCAAGTAAATGTATAATTCCTCAGCTGCTTCCAGCTTAGATACTAGCGGAAGGGATGTCAGGTATCTCTGTAATCCTTGAAATGCTTTTTCACACTCGTCGTCCCACTTGTCTCTTTGCCCCCTCTTGATGGCCTTGAAAAAGGGTTTGCATCGGTTGGTTAATCATGAGAGGAAACGGTTAAGTGCAGCTGGGCTTAGTCGTGAGCCAATTCTAACTATCTTCTCCAGCTACTCAGGATCAAGAATGATGTATTCAGCGTCCTCTTCTGGCTTCCAACATTTTTCTTTTGTAGGCGTGTCCTCTTGAACGCCATCATCTTGATTTGGCTGCTGTGGTTGCTACTTAGTAGCAAACTTGTCCTTCTGAACCTCAGTAGCTCCTGCAAGGGTGAATGACTTCTTCTTTGACTCTTTCAGCATTTGCACCATGCATAATCGGGATACCGCCTGGTCTGACTTGATCTCTCTGACTCTTTATCCCGTATGCGGAATCAAATTTTCTGGTACTTGAGGGAGGTTACGGTGCCCAATTTCACTAGCCAATGCCTTCCCAGAATCCCGTTATAGGGAGACGGGTTGCTGACTATTGTGAACGTCTGCTTTGAGACTACTAGTGGTTTTCTCATGAGTGTTATGTTGCCAATAGTAGTTGATGTGTATCCGTTGAATCTGGTGAGTACCTCTGTTCGGCGGATTATCGTTCTTTCTAGGCTTTTCTTCTGAATGATCTATAACTAAAATAGATTTACTACATTGTCGTTGTCCACCATCACTCTGTCGGCTATAGCGTGTGCCAGTTGAACGAACACTACCAGAGCATCATCATCAAGGAAGTCAACTCCTTCATTATTTTGCTCGGTGAAACCAACGATGGGCCCAGGTTTGGCATCGACTGCCAAAACCTGGGTGATCGCTATGGCCTGCTGGATTTTCCTTTTCTTGGAGTTGTTTATGGCCCCTAAGTATTCAGACTTGGTAAAGATGTCGTTGATTCTGATGGTCTTGGCAGACGGCTCCTCGTTTGCATATGCATTCCTCCTAGACTGCGCAGCTAGCTTGTCCAAGTATCTGTCGTATTTGATGTCGTTCACAAGCTTTTCTACATAATCCTTCTAGGTATAGCAGTTTTTAGTCATGTGGCCGAGAAGTTGGTGAAACACGCAGTACATGGTGTGATCTAGCTTGGAGGTGTCTCATTTGGGTTATCTTGGCACCTTGAACTAAGGCTCACTCTTGAGGTCGCGGAGAATTTGGTTGATCAGGATCAAGAACTTGGTATAGTTCTTGGCAGCCTGACTTTCCCTTGTTGGGGACTAGTCTCTGTACTTGGCCCTCTGCCTGCTTCTGTCGTTGGACTTCTTCTTATCCACCTTCTTCTAAGCTATCTCAAACTCCTTATGAGGCTACTCAGGTGCCTTGTTTGCTCATCGGCCCTCATCCCAAAGAGCATGCTTCTCTGCTAAAGTAAATGAGTCTACCAGAGTTAGGTCTTTTCTCATGATAAGTTATTCGAATATGGGATGATCTACTAGGAGTCCCTTTTGGAAGGCTACATTGGCAATCGAGTCGTTGCAGCCAACTATTTTCACCTTCTCTGCCTTGAACCTCTTTACATAGTCGCGAATCGACTTCTTCGGATTCTTCTTAATGTTGAAGAGATGGTCGGACTTCTTCTTGATTAAGCGATAGGATAAGTATTCCTTAGTGAAAAATACGGAAAGCTCATCGAAAATGTGGTTGGACTGTGGAGGCAAGGTATGGAATTAATCTTGTGCCTCGCCCTCCAAAGTAGTGGCGAATATCTTGCACATTAAGGCATCGTTGGCCTTGTAGAGGATCATTGTGATGCGATAATGCTTCAAGTGCCTTTCTAGGTCTCCGTCTCCCTTAGATAAGGTGAAATGTTGTGTACTGAACTTACGCAGGGGCTCCGTCTACTCAATCTCATCCGTGAAAGGTGATATGCCCATGTGAGCCATGTCCCTGCGAAGGGCCTCATCTATGGTCTTGATGCACTGGAATCTGCACAATCGCTCAGTTAGGAACATCTTTACTTCTTCCTGAATTTCCCTCCGCTGGGGTAATGGGTCTTCTAACTGCCCGTAACCTACCGGTCTTTATTGCTCTTCCCTATCTGTCGCAGTAGCGGTGCATGTGGTCCGTTCCTGGCAGGCGAGCAAGATGTTAGTGGCTACTCAGAGCGTAAACTACCAATTGAACTCGAGCCTGACTGTGTGGTTGCTTCTCTCCGTATGTTGTGCTGCCTGCTCCGAGATGAAGTGGAGGATACCGTGAATAGAAGCTTCGCTGGAAGGTCGCCCATCATTTCCATCGGAGCGTGGTCCTAACCATGAGTGCACACTTAGGTAAGAGAAAGCATTTTCCCGATGGCCCAGGCATGAGTGCATACTGCCTGATTGATCGGCGCGTGGTTGGTGAAGTGGCTGCTTATCAAGATGCCGTTAAAGAGAAACGTCATCGCATGTCCTCTACTTCAGGACACCTCGTCTGGGGCATGCTACATCTCGGTGCGCTATAGGAGCCGATTCACCAAAGAAGTCTGCTAGGCAAATGAGCTTGTCAATTCGACGACCTGTTGGGACAGGTGTTATTCGTCATTTAGAGTGGAAGAGCTGGGACGGTAGGTGTATGCTTAAGTAGTGGAAACGTAATAAACTCCCGGTACAAAGCTTGAGCCAAGATGTGTCAGATCTACAGACATGTGGGTTCAACCATTAGCCTTGAAATTTGGATCTGGGCTGGTTGAACTGGTCTGGGACCATGATAGACCGTCTTGAAGGCTACAGAACCAGGTCTGGCGTATTGACACTGGGCTGCAGCTTACGTTATGGTTGGCGCTACTTAGGCTGCCCTAGTCTGGGTAGCTCGCATCCAGGTGAAGGAGGTGGGCACTAGGGGCTGCTGCCGAGGGTAAACAGCTGCCTAGGCCTACACCTGCTAGCCCCTTACGCCATGGGCGTCCTGCCCTAGGGTTTCCTCTCTATGATTGGGGGCTACCCTGTGGGCGGTTGCTACTGCTGGCATGGCCACGGTACCCTGTGAAGGAAAATGAGCGGTCCTTACTGTGGTAAGCCTCGATGAGCTACAGCATGGAGCCACATCATGATCTCCATCTGTTGGTTCATGTTCTTCAACGTAGGGGGTCCATTTGGTTGTGGTTTCTGAATTTCCTGCCATCGTAGTCGTGGATCTACAAGCGGAAGAAGTTGAAAGCGAGAGTCTTCTTCGAGTCTTCAAATCAGAGCTCTCAATGAAAGCACCAATTTGTGGATAAAAATCTCTGCTGTCTCTTCCTTTGACAAAAATGCACCTGCAAAATAATAACACCTAAGATTAAGGCCAAAAGCCTCACGAGGTCACGATGAATGGTGGGGGCTTTGGTCGAAAAATCTTCGATGTGAAAGTTAGAATTCTGAAAAGAATGTGTTTAAGAGCTTATGGGTAGCAAAAGCCTCTTGAACTTTGGAGATAAAATGGGTATTTATATGAGAGAAAATGAGTAGGGGCCGACCCTCTAGGGTTTATGGTGGTCTTGTCCTTCTTGGAAAATAATCCACGTGTCAGATCCATAATTGTTTGGATTATTTTTGGCTCCACAGTTAGCTGACGCCAAATACAAATATTTCTTCACATAAAAATACATTACTAGATAGGAATGCTAGGAATGCCAATTTGATGGTGAATTTGTTTCATGTAAATCATTCTTCAAAATATGGGAACTATGAAGTACATTTATCATTAGTATACTCTCCAGCCTCCTTTGCAAATTAATGACAACCACATGTCCTAAAAAATACACTCTCAATTTTAAAGCATTCAAGTTTGATAGCCTGAATTAGAATCTTCGAGTCTCCTTTAACATTGACTTGCTTAAATTCCATTCGTACATCCAACATTAAAGCTTGCTTCAAAGCCATAGCCTCTACTTGCTAAATAGAAGAATACCCGATATAAGACTAGAACATGCCATCTTTACATGTCCCAAATGGTCAATAACTGTTTTATCCATTTTACTTAACAGAACCATCGGACTAAGAAGCAGGATAATAAAAAATATTCTCTTTTGTTGTGGCATATTTTATCTGACAATGGAGAAGGAGGTGCAGCAGTAGAGAAAGATGTGTTTGTAGGGTTGTGTGGAGGATGTGTTATTCTCCCTACACAGTGCCTTTATTTATAATAATAAAGGAGGGAAAAATCCTTCTCTTCCAAGGAATACAAGTCCTAATAGGGAATAATAACTATTATCAAAACTAATCTAGGATTTACACAACGACACTTTAATACAATGTTTATAACACTCCCCCTTGAGTGTGTAAATATTCAAGAAGATTCGGCATCATGTAGAGTTGAGAAAATCAACTCGTCGGCACAGATTTTGGGAATACGCTAGTCTCAAACAAAGAAGGAACTTGCATATGGAACTAAGTCTCACAGAAAACCCAATGGCTATGGTAAAACCTAAGTAGGGAGAAAACCCATAGTCTAAGGAAAAATGCGTGAGAAAATGCAAAGTCAAATGAAACATCTACGGGACGTCATTAGGGGTATGATCAACCCAAGGTGGGTGCCTCGTCCAAACCTCGTTAAGTATCAAAAACCCAAATGGGAAAATGCTCCTAATCGTAGGGAAAAAGAGTACATTAAGATCAAGCAAGTATACTTCAGGATACTCCCCTTATGTTTGACATAACACATACCTATTCCTTGAACAAGCTTCTGAAACATCGCCTTCGGTAGTGATTTGGTGAAAAGGTCCGCCAGGTTTTCTTGTGAACGGATTTGCATGACTTCAATCTTCTGATGCTTTTGTTGTTGATGTGAGAAGAGGAACTTCAGTGCAATATGCTTGGTGTTGTCTCCTTTGATGTAACCTTTCTTGAGTTGTTCGATGCAGCTGCGTTATCTTCATAGATCGTCGTGGAGACGTCAATGAGGGGGTAAAGATCGCAAGAGCTTTAAATATGGCCCACAACTGCTCTCAGCCAGAAGCATTACCGAGTAGCTTCATGTAAGGTATATTGCAGCATGGTCAGACGAAGTGGCAACTAAGGTCACTTTAGTTGACTTCCAAGATATTACAATGCCACTAACGGTAAATGTCACATCCTGGCCCAGGCCCCCACCACATTGTGGGCTCAACTCCGCCGTAGCACGATATTATCCACTTTGGGCCCTGACCACGCCCTCACGGTTTTGTTTGTGGGAACTCACACGAGAACTTCCCAATGGGTCACCCATCATGGGATTGCTCTCGGTCGAACTCGCTTAACTTTGGAGTTCCGATGGAACCCGAAGCCAGTAAGCTCCCAAAAGGCCTCGTGCTAGGTAGAGATGGGAATATACATATAAGGCTTACAGGATCCTCACCCCTGGGCGATGTGGGATCTTACAGTAAAGACGTAACCCATTTGAGAGCGCCCATTGTGCGGGTCAGATAAGTAACATGCATTGGCATAACCAACAAGGCGGGAATCGACTGGAGAACCGAGGGGCATTGTGGCATCACTCGAGGATCTGTAGGGATAGAACAAGCCCAAATCTGTAGTACCCTTAAGGTAATTAAAGATGTTTTTAACACCAGTTTAGTGTCTACATGTCGGTGCATTACTGTATCTTGCCAAAAGATTAACAGTGCAGGAGATGTCGAGTCTAGTGCATTGAGCTAAGTACAATAAAGCGCCTATCACATTTAGATAAGGTTCCAAAATCTTTTCTTCATCGTCCTTCGAACATATGGGATCTCGTTTTGCATTTAGTGATCAAACGACCATAGGAGTACTCGAAGGCTTCACTTTATCCTCGATAAAGCATCGCAACATCTTCTGGGTGTAGTTCGATTGATGTACTAAGATTCCATCTGAATGGTGCTCTATCTTGAGACCGAGACAGTATCAAGTCTTTCCTAGATCTTTCATCTCAAATTCTGACTTCAAGTGCGCGGTAGTTCTCTCGAGCTCTTCAAGACTTTCGATGAGGTCCATGTCGTCGACATAAACTGTAACAATTGTAAAACCAAAATGTGACTTCTTAATGAACACGCAAGGGCATAGTTCATTGTTCACATAGATATCTTTGACTAGTCAAATACTCACTGAGACGATTATACCACATTCTTCCAAATTGCTTCAAACCGTATAGTGAATGCCTCAGCTGAATTGAGAGCGTGTTCCAAGGTCTGGAACTATTTGATCTAGTTAAAGTAAGTCCTTCGGGAACTTTCATATAAATTTCTGTATCAAGATCCCCATAGAGATACGCAGTTACTACGTCCATAAGCTGCATACTTAGTTTTTCAGAAACTACCAAACTGATAAGGTAGCGAAAAGTAATCACTTCCATAATGAGTGAATAAGTTTCGTCATAGTCAATCCCGAGGCGTTCTGAGAAGCTTTGCACAACATGACAAGCTTTGTAATGCACAATTTCGTTCTTCTCATTACGCTTCCGAACGAATACCTACTTGTAGCCAACGAGCTTCACGTGTGGAGGAGTAGGAGCTACGGGGCCAAACACCTTACCTTTCGCAAGTGAATCGAGTTTGACTTAGATTGCTTGTTTCCAATTTAACCAATTAGTTCTAAATTGACATTCATCAACGGAATGGGGTTTAATATCATAGCACAACATGATATCAGTAGCTACTGCATATGTTAATGCATCGTCGATTATCATCTCATTTCTACACCAAACATCATCCAATCTAGAATAATGGATAATCATCTCATTTGTACGCCAAACATCATCCAATCTGCATATGTTAATGCATCGTCGATTATCATCTCATCTCTTCAAGGACGCTTCCGTAATCTAGAATCTCCTCATGAGTTGGATAGAATGAGTAGGCAATAGTCGGATTCACGGTAGGCTCAACAGCCTGTGTCGTTGATTCCCTCTTTTAGGGGTGTGAATCATTTGAACTAAGAGGTCTACCACGCTTTTGTGTAGGGGTAGAGGATTGGCTAGCCACTAACATACGTGGATCGACTGAAGTGGCATCCCTGGATTCCAGGAGGAAAGTTAGTCGTACATTTGGAACATCCATCTTTGCAGGCACATTTGCAGCTAGAATATATGATCTTGTCACTCGCACTAGATCTGTGACAGCATCTGGCATGCTCTGAGCTATGCTCTGAAGATCTAATATGCATTGCACTTCAGTTTCAAACTAAGCTGTGCGGGGATCTAAATGAGACAAAGTGGGAGTCGTCCACCATAATTTGCAACGTTCTTCAAGAACGGGAACGTTCTTATCTCCCCCTAACAACGGGAAGATTGTCTCATAGAAGTGACAATCCGTGAAACGAGTGGTAAAAAGATCGCCTGTCAAAGGTTTTAAGTAACGAATAATTGAAGGAGAATCATATCCGACATAGATTCCCATCCTTAGCTGAGGCCTCATTTTTGTACGTAAGGGCGGTGAAATCGGCACATAGACTGCACAACCAAAAACGCGCAGATGCAATATGTCAGGTTCATATCCGGTAACCAACTAAAGGGCGTTATATGGTTGGGTCGTAACAGGCCTCAGGCGGACCAACATGGATGTGTGCAATATTGCATAGCCCCAAGCAGTAATTAGGAGCTTGGTACGTATGACCAACGATCGAGCAATCATTTGTAAGCGCTTAATGAATGCCTCTGCCAGGCCATTATGGGTGTGAACATAGGGTACAGGATGTTCACTTTCAACCCCAACCGATATGCAACAGTCATCAAAAGTTCTAGATGTGAATCCTCCAACAATATCCAATCGAATAGATTTGATCGATAATCAAGGTGGTGAGCCCTAAGCTTGATAACCTGAGCCAATAGTTTGGAGAATGCAGCGTTCCTTGTGGACAACAAACATAGAACGGGTTTGAGGATACGGCGCATCATTGTTTGTCCAAGGTGCCCCAAACGATCATGCCAAAGTGTAATTTTGTGTGCAGTCCCTAAGGTAAGGTCGACCACATAATGGCTCTCTATAGGGCTTATGGTTGTAGTATACAGACTAGTTGGGATACGCTTCATCTTCTCTAGAATACGCTTCTGGCCATATTCGTAGAAAGTGATGCACATAAATTCAACTTCATTTTCTACATAGGTTTCAGCGTGGTAATTATTGCCTCAAATGTCTTTGAAAATCAACAATGTTTTTCCGGAACATGGAGAATAAAGTGCCTCATCAATGGTCAAGATTGTACCATTAGACAACATTATACATGCCTTACCGTATCCTTCGATCAAGTTGGATGGGCCTGAGGGGGTTGTCAGATGTGCATTCTTAAGTATGAAGTTAGTGAAATATGTGTGTTCACACAAAACAGTGTGTGTGGTTGCACTATCTACAAGACAACTAACTTTCCGACTGGTCATACATAGGAATAAAAATTAATTTGAATCGGTCACATGCATAAAAGATCTAAAAACAAATATCCATTCAAAATAATTTAAGTATTTGAGGATGGTAGTTTAAAAAAAAAACAAATAATAATATCAAAAAACAAATCGCCAACAAATAATCCAAATATAAAGAAAAAATTGTTCAAACTTAAACCGAAAAAACAAGGGGGCTTCGGCCACTTAGTGAAATTCGGCCCCAAGGGTCTAAAATTTAACCAAAAATTGGTCCATGTCTAAGATTCTAATCTTCCATGGGGGTAATGGCCTCTTCAAAATCAGAAACCTTTATCTTGGTACTCTCTTGTTCATCCACTTGCACAAAGTTTGATACAAACTTCTTACGACGAGAATGAAATTCAGCTACAACCTTCGGGGGAGCACGGCAAACACGGGACCAATGGTCCTTTGAACCACAGCGGTAGCACAATATCCGCATGCATGGTGTCATGTGCTTTGCCTTTATTCTTGAAGTTCGGGGTCTTAGGAGTGAGGTTAGTACGGCTTTAGGCTTGGTTTCTTCCCTTAGATGGGCCTTGGCTTTGTTGACCTTGACGGGGTAGCTTCTGGCCGCCCCTACCATGCCTATGTTGGCGTCTTTAGCGTTGGTTTGTGCTATGGTGTGCTTCAGGCACAGCAGTCACCCTAGTATGTCAAGCTTGATGATTCTTCATCCACAACTTATTCTGTTTTTCAACAAGAAGTAAAACAAAGATCAAATCCGAAAACTTAGCGAACTTCTGAGCCCTGTATTGTTGCTACAGAACAATATTAGTAGCAGGGAAGGTTGAATAGGTATTCTCTAGGAGATCCTCTTCGATCAAGTTCTCGTTACAAAACTTCAGGAGTGATTGGATTCGACAAACTTCATGATTATATTCATTCATAGACTTAAGGTCTTGGAAGCGCAGATGATGGCATTTTGGTGATCGAAACGATCAGCTAAAGCAACCCAAAGTGTTCGCGTATCTTCCTTAGCAAGGTACTCGGTTTGCAGTGCATCATGAATGTGTCTTCAGATGAAGATCATAGCAGTACCTTTCTCGGCTTCTCCAACCGGGTCATCCGTCTCAGCTTCAATAGCGAGGCACAAATTTTTTGCGGTGAGGTGGAGCTTCGCATCTTGGACCCACTTGAGATAGTTTCTTCAAGAGACCTCTAAAGTGGTGAAGTCGAGTTAGCTCAAATTCGACATGTCCTTGTCATAAATAAATGGACAAGAATGTGGTTAGTGTAATGGAGATAAATCAATCAATTCACATAGGAGTAGAACGTCCAGGTTCTAATAGACATTTATTGGTTTAAGTTACATGAAAAAACTTCGGGTTTTCATGGGCGATATTTTAAGGAAAATTTCAGGTTTTCAAACAAAGCATGTTTCGAAAAACTTCGAGTTTTGAAAGAATAATGAACTTCAGGTTCATATGTTCCTGCAGACAAATACAAATATACATACATAAATAGGCAACAAAAATATTGAAATAGATCTTCGGGGTCTAGAATTATAATTGAACTAATTATTTGGATTTAGGCCAAAATTAAAGTTTGGGGGAAAAATTATAAACCCAAAGTGCCTAAAAAAATAGGCCATTCAAACTCTGTGCCCAAAACAGTGGGCTGAGTAAATTTAGTCTGTGAGGTCTAGCCCAAAATGGGCTAGGATAGGCATGGGTGGGCTGCAGGTGTTGAGCAAAAAAATTGTACACAATATGTAAACAAATAATTCACTCGACACAATTTCACCCTCGTTCATTTTTTCGAAGAAAGTTTTATTAATTTGAGTTCGACCCATTCTAGGCTACGCGCCTATTAATTACAACCCTTTTTTTGGGAAATGATTACCCTTTGATTCTAATATGAATAAATTGTAACTTGGGGATTTGGATGTTTATTTGATTTTGTGACTGCACCTAGGTAGAGCCCTAGATTGCCTACGTACCCTTGTTGAGGGATCAAGTCACTCGTAGTTCCTTATGTGTTTGTTGCGGTTTGATGTCTTGTGCAGTTTTAGCTCGTGCGAGCAAGGACTTTGAACCATTGGAGCCTTTGATGCCTTGTGCAGTTTTAGCTCGTGCGTGCAGCCCACCCATGCCTATCCTAGCCCATTTTGGGCTAGAAATAGGCATGGGTGGGCTGCAGGTGTTGAGCAAAAAAATTGTACACAATATGTAAACAAATAATTCACTCGACACAATTTCACCCTCGTTCATTTTTTCGAAGAAAGTTTTATTAATTTGAGTTCGACCCATTCTAGGCTACGCGCCTATTAATTACAACCCTTTTTTTGGGAAATGATTACCCTTTGATTCTAATATGAATAAATTGTAACTTGGGGATTTGGATGTTTATTTGATTTTGTGACTGCACCTAGGTAGAGCCCTAGATTGCCTACGTACCCTTGTTGAGGGATCAAGTCACTCGTAGTTCCTTATGTGTTTGTTGCGGTTTGATGTCTTGTGCAGTTTTAGCTCGTGCGAGCAAGGACTTTGAACCATTGGAGCCTTTGATGCCTTGTGCAGTTTTAGCTCGTGCGGGCAAGGACCTTAAGCCGTTGGAGCATTTGATGCCTTGCGCAGTTTTAGCTCGTGCGGGCGAGGACTTTAAGCCATTGGAGCATAACGCAGCCTCATGCTATTTGAAGCAGCTTTGTGCCATTTAATATTTGATACGACTTCGTGCCATTTAAGTTTAGAGTGGTTTTGTGCCATTTGATACTTTGTCTTGGCTTCGTGCCATTTGATCACTTCAGAAATTTGAAATGAAATTTGATGTAGAGTCTATCGAACTTGATGCTTTGAGATTGGTTTGCGTCTACGGTATTTGAAGTGATTGACATCGTCTCCTTATCCGTTTGTATTTGTACACGACAACGGGTTAGCTTGGATTTGTCTTGTCAAGGTGCCTTTGCCATTTTGTCGTCATGCTTCTTGTTGTATGCACAACATTTTGATGGAAAGGGATCATGTTCATAGTGCCCATGTGATTGGCACATCAAGTTTGTTTTCGGTTTTTGCTGTACCTTTTTCCTTTCTCCATTTATTTGTTTGGGATCCAACAGACTTTTAAGAAATAAATAAATACAGCCACTTGTTTATTATTTTTTTTTTTAAGCAAAGTCTTTGAAATAACTTATTTTCTTCCTTTTGGTCTCCATGTAAGCATCAATTCCCAATTAATTTAGGAATATTGCAGGCTTCCCGTTTCTTCTCCTTGTAGACTTGGATTTCCAAGTCCAAGCAGGGCTTCACGTGGCGTCAGGAAAAGCAAGCCACATTTAGCTTTATAAAAGCATCTGGAGCACTTTTCTTCCCTTAGAGTTTTTAAACTCATTGTATATAATTTTCCTTCTTTGTGCAGAAAAACATACTTGACATTGGAATAAAGGCAATTGCCCATCTTGCTTTCTTCTTCATGTATCTCAAGCAGAACACTTCTTCGATTTTTCAGAAGCAAAGCTCTTAAATGACTTGGGTTGCTTGGGTTTTGCTGCGATACGTCTCTCTCTGAGAAATAGGAGTCGGTGGAATAAGAAAGAAGAATAGCTATTAAAGCTATGAAGCCAGAACATCAAAGCTACTACAGTGTCGTAGTCTTGAGTACTGCACAAAGCTTTTCTTGACGAAAACTCATTTATTTCCTTTACTTTTGACTTGTAGCTTCTATCATTTTGCCTCCATCTCATCTTTTCTTTGTGTTTGCGTCAAATTTTCTAGCAACTTAGAAGACAACTTCCTTCATTTTTGTATTCCCTGCTGTAGCTTTCTTTTTTGCAGACTTTTCATTTTTCCTTTTCTTTCGAATCCGTAGCAAACAAAAAACTTTTGGTGGAACTCATATAAGACGCAGCTTCCATGTTAATTTTATCCACGAGAATATTACGTTAACGCCTGCTGGTTTTCGGCTACAAGTGAGACTGATATAGAAGCCATAGTCTTGCTGCTACTTGTTGCTTGTGTTCGTGATAGAGACAATCCTCAACAGAGGAGGGAGTCGGCAAGAGCCTCGAGTGTTTCTTGGATAGCTTTATATGGGATTTAGAATCTCGCATGATGAGCACCCTTTCTTTCTTTTCCTTTGTCTTGAAACCTTTTCCATTTTACCATGCTCATTTCATGCACAGTATTCAATTAATGGAGCCCAAGTTCATAATGCTCACATGAATGGCATTACAAGTTTTGGAGGAGCTTTTATTTTCTTCCCTTGCTGTATTCTTCGGCTTATCATCAATTTGATCCTAATGGAAATAGGCTTTTGAGAGCTTTGGCCTCTAATTCAAGCCTTGTCAAAACATATTATTTTTCTTTACTGTGGATGTCAAAGAAAAGTACACGACAGCTGCTAATGGGACATTTCTCCATCGTGACTTGCTTTTTCATCATGATGTGCTTTTCTACAAGAGAATACCAAGGCTTTTTTCCGAAGACAACCATGATCTGTCAACTGAAATTAGGGTCTTCCATTATCGTTTATTGGGGTGAGGCTCATGCAGAAACAAGTGTGCTGCAGCGTTGGTGACTCGAGAGAGAGAGAAGGGTTCCTCGGCTTTGGAGGTGATGCCAAACTTCCTCCACTTCAACGCCGACTGCCTTTTGTTCCTTGAAGGTTGGCTGTAGCGGCGTCAAGTTTGTTCTTCAAGAACTAGATGATGAATGTGAGTCGAGGTTGCTTCTGCTTTGCCCATTTCTTGAAGAGCGCGGGTTTCACTGATTTCCTAGGAGAGGTTGGAGAAGCAAATTGCTTCTTTATTTCCTGCAAAACCAAGAGAAACAAAACAAAGAAAAATTTAGAAGGATGTATTTGTACCTTAAATGCTTTGTTGCTTTCCTTTGCCGTGTATCCTCTTCTCTGTTTGCTTTTGTCCCCCCGAATTTCCGCAGCAGTTTACCTCTTTGATCTCTCTCTTAATTTCTGCAGAGTCTCTTCTCTCTTTTTTTCTGTGTCTTCTCCCCCCATTTGCTTTGGTTTGATGCCCTTTTATAGGCGAACAGTGGACATGGCAGTTGAAGTAAGTGGGATGCTATTTTCCTGGGGTGTGGAGATGCTGAGAGAAAGCCACCACTTGAGTGGAGAACGTGGGAGTTTTGGAGAGTTCTAGACACATATGATCTCTATATTTGGTTGCCACGTAGATGACAAATTCCATCAGACTTGTCATAGTCCACGTGTGTGATGGTGTAGAGTTTTTTTTTTTTTCTCCTAAGTCTCCCTGTTTTTAATAAAACTTGCTAATATATTTTGTTTGTGAAAATATATAGCTCAACAACACGCCCAATAGACCAGAGGCCCAAATGGGCATGGATCAAGTGCGGTGAAAACCAGGCTAGGGCTACAAGCCCATACGGAGGAGTGCTCCGATACTTCGCGGTGCAGGTGCACCGAGTCACTAGTTACGGGCTGGGATCTGGTGCGGCGTCAAGCACGGGAACACCATAGCCTTACAAGCTGGTGTCGTTCGCAAGCCAAGCAGCCGATTTGTGGGCTGCAAAGTGTGAGCCCCAAAGAGAAAAAAAAAATCTCCAGTGGGCCAAGAGAAACACCATAGCCCAAAAGGCTGGTGTTTAGACCGAGGGTTAGCCAAGCCCAGACGGGCTCGGATAGGGACCAAAGAACATCCCAGCGTTATGGGTGATGTCGCCGGAGGTGAGACAGCGTCACCACTTCTGGCAACCATGTTATGGGTCGAAAAAACGTCGATGCTAATTGAGTTTCAACAAGGAACCTTTATTGTGACACAGAAGCGAGTCTCAACGTCTTACGAACCAAGAATCCACGAATTCGAAAAACGAGTTTCGAATTTCGTTGAGATTTTGAAGAATCTCGGCCAAGGCCATGTCAGCGATGACTGTAGGTCATCGGGGATGGCGTGCCATCACCAAAATTTGGTGAATCACGGTGGTCAAGACTCAGCTTCAGGCGAGGTCCACAGTGACGGTGGTAACAAATTCAAAAAACGGCATTGTGTCAATGGGTTTGGTTCGGGGTTTAGAGCCCTGTTGGCTCCGTGGTCTTAGCTTGCTTGGTGGGGCAGCTTCGAGTTGCTCCACACAGGTTGGGTTTTTCTGAAACCCTAGAAAAAAAATTCATTTTTTTTTAATTGCTAGATTATAATTCAATAGAATTTCATGCATATTAAACATATTATTCAATGCATGAGCAGATATTTGATGCAATTCATAGCAATATTAATTCACATAATTCAACAATTATGAATATAATGCATACACAATTTATGTAGAATCTAAAATTCGAAAAACGTAAAGTTTGGTCATGCATTATGTTGAATGTTCATACTCTCAAGGCTGCAAAAATATCGAGATAAAAATCGTTATTTTCCTAAGCACAACGGTAGGAGCATGCTAATAACGTGTTGTGGCTTATTTTATCTGACAAATGAGAGAGGGAGGGGCAAGAACAGAGAGAGATGTGTTTGTAGGGTTATGTAAAAGATGTGTTATTCCCCCTACGTAGTGCCTTCATTTATAATAATACGGGAGGGAAGATTCCTTCTCCTCTAAGAAATACAAGTCCTAATAGGGAAGAATAACTAGTATCAAATCTAATCTAGGATTTACACAATCACACTTTAATACAATGTTTCATTTTCTAGAACTCTGTATCCCCCTTCATCTGTTTTTCGTTTTCTTTTTTTATTCTTTCTTTTCATATCTAGAACTCTCTATTCCTAACCCCCCCCCCCCCATGTTTCTCTGTCCGTTTTCCCCTTCCAATTTTCAATTCCTACGTTTTTTTTCCCAAATTTCCATTTCTCACCAAAAACCCGAATGATTCCTCCTCTCAATCCCCTTTTTAAACATTCGATCAATCCCAATTCCGTCGGCCATGGTGAGTTTCCCATCTGACAACCTCTCTCGCTTTTATTTGTTTTCCCGTCTAAATCTATCTGTTCAAATCCCTCTCTCTCGCAATTCCGTTGGCGGCTATGACGAGTTTTCTGTCTGGGTGGTTCTAATTTTAAGATTTTAGGGGGTTCTGGGTGGTTCTGCACTCCCTCGCAATGCAAGTTTTGTGGTCGTGGGTCGTGGGGTTCTAGGAAGAACAAAGGCAGTGACTTATTCCTAGCTAATACCAAGCTTTCAAATGGGATTAGCTAGCGACGTTTAGCGAGGCTCGAAGTTGAGGCGTGTCCGACCTAGCATCATTTAAGTTAGTCCCTTGCTATGCCAAACACAAGACTACATGGACTGTTAGTCCAGTCCAGTCTAGCGAATGTTAATGATGGGAAAAAAATGCACCCTTAAAGACAAAAAAGGCTTATTTTTTGTATGCCCTTTAGTACTCAAAATTAATCTCACTTCTCCTCCTGAAACAAAAATCCCGTCACTTTGAACTTTGAAACCCAATATTCGCTCTATTTTACTTATTTTCTATCCAATTCATCAAATGCGGTCAAATATAATGACGTAGAAAGATAATTTAGTAATCCATCCTACATGGTATTTGGGGGTCACCGTGGAGAAAGGTGGGGTCCAAGATCCATTTGATAAGATTAGGAGGTTTAGGCCGAGCGTGTTATCGTGTTAGTTTTAGAAAAGAATAGGGTTCCATAGTAAATAAAAAATATATATAATTTTTATTTTTCTTCACACAATAATAATTTTTTATTTATAAAAAAATATCATTTAAATAGCTGCAAGACGGTGCAAAAAGTAGAAATTTTTTTTTTTTTTTTAACAAATAATATTATCTAAACTAAGGGAAAGGGATGAGCTTAGCCTCACAATAGGCTAGCAATAATGTGGTTCAAATTCGCCTTTAACGAGAATCGAACCTAAAACCCCTCACTCACAAATGAGGAGGAATATCACTAAACCGTAGTACTAAGTGGCCGAAAGCATTTCTTTTCAGTTCCGTTAGTTTCAAATGGAAAATTCATTAGCTTCTAAGGAGCGATCGACATCAGGCTTAGACATTAGAAATTGTGGCATATTTGTTTCATGACACAAGATTCGATGAGAGAGTTTATAACTGTTTCACAACTTTAAAATGAGATTAACTCCCAATGCTTTTCTAGGTATCTAAGGCCAAGACTGAAAATTCTAACAATCGATTTAACCAAAAAATTCTTACCCTCGCAGTTCATAAAAAACTAATCAATACAAGGGAATTACTACAATAAGTGCTACACCATACAAATCATCCTCGAAGAAAGTTGAGGCTCCACCATAAAATCAATTGACAATAAGAGAAGCAAGTCAATTAGTTATAAGCACTTACAAGGTCCCTTCTTATCCGATGTGAGATTGATCTTCAACGCACTCCCTCATGTGTGGTGAATTTTCAAGCCTAACACGTAGAAAACATAGATCGGGTGATGTGGTGTGCGTGTGGCCATTGGGCTTTACATGCAGGACAATGTACTCTAATACCATGGAGAAAGTTGAAGTTTCACCATAAAACTAATTGACAATATGAAAAGTAGTTCAATTACTTATAAACACATGCAAGTACCATTTTTTTTTCCAATATGAGATTAATCTTCTCAACAATCCTCCCACTAAACTATAACCAAAGGCACCTAATAAACCCTTGTCCCTTCCAACTGCAAACCTAATTCAACAGTTTGGGTCCTCAAAATCATACATAGCAAAAGAGAAAACAGAGCAATCCACAAGTTTCTCACTTATGGGTGCTGAACGGCCACTACTTCATATACGTTTGATGCCTCCTCTAAAGATACAAGAATTCGACAGTGAGAAATTGAAGAAAAAATCATTTGTTGTAGAAACTCATTCAATCTGTTTCATTGGATTTCAGAATGGGTGGTGATTTGGGCTCTGAAAATGGTGCAATCAACTAAGCGCTTTTGTATTGGATAGAAGTGTTTTTTATATTAAATAGAGTGTTTGGTTGTTAAATGAAAAAGCGCTTTCATTAATAATTCTCAATCATTTTTGCATAAGTATTTTTTGTATATAATTAGCATACAACTTGATTAAGGGCACGTTATAGTTGCATGACAATCAAATGTGAAATAAGTATTAACTAGATATAAGAAGTTAGCAATCATTTCTCGTTCAACATCCATCTCTCACCTATGAGTAAAATTTTCATCAACAATTTCTTCATCTCTATGATCTTCCTCATGTCCAGGCGGAAGTAGCTCATCATCATCATCATACGGTTGGAACTCTTGATCTGTCATGGAATGATTCCTAATAAAATTGTGTAAGGTCATTGAAGCAACAACAATTTGTATCTATCTTCAGTGTTCTAAAACGTGGTTTAGGAGGCCGGCTAGGCGCTAGGCAGCGGTGCTCCGCCGCGATTAACCAGAAATCGTTCACTAAATCGGCAAGGACATTAAGTGGTGTAAGGCGGCCGCCTGGGTGGGCTAGGCGGAGTCGGCGGACGCTGGGCGGTCTGGGCGGCCTGGAAAAGAAACTTCTGTCGCGAGACTCACAACCTTCTTGTGTCCCCGAGTCTCGCCGTCTACCTCTCTGTTTGCTAGAAGAGAAGTCGAATATGGTGAGAGAGAGAGAGAGAGAGAGAGAGAGAGGTAGATGAGATTTGTGCAATTGCAGGGATGGGTGATGGCGATGGGTTGTAGAAGGTAAGTCTGCAATTGCAGAGATGGGTGATGCGGCAAGTTGTAGAAGATGAGTGTAATTGCAGAGAGGTGTGACTGCTTTAGTTAGGGTTTTAAGCAATTTGTAACTTTTTGCTTTAGCTAGCACCTGTTAGTTTTATTTAAACAGTTGGTGAAAGATTAATTAAAAATGAATGCAGGGCCAACGTTTTATTTTATTGAGAGGCCCAACAATATGGGCTTACAAAATGATACAGTCTTGGAACTTTACATGTATCCTCATATTTAACATATATACCTATATATATTCTTTATTTTTTTTAAATAACATAGTATCAATGTTTATTTATATATATTCTGTCGTAAATTTGATTAATTTATATGTGGTTTGAATTGTGAACTTGTTGTACATGTGTCATCCTATAATACTCCTTACTATTGTTATATGGCATATATGCTTAATGTGTTTTTAAATTTTGGACTTGTTGGATACTTTTTTTGCATTTTATCATTGTTTTATTATCTTATCTATGGATTTGATACAAGTATAATTTTTTTGTAAAGTGTCAATATGCACTTATTTATAAGATATACAAGAAATTTACCTAAATCCGCCTAGGCCGCTTGGGCGCCCGCCTAGACCCCGCCTAACCGCCTAGGCATTAGGAGCCAGCCCGCCGCCCGACTAGCTCCTAGCTTTTTTTAGAACCTTATCTATTTTTCAAAAGGGAAGTTACGCATGAGACAAATCATTGTCCATTTATTTTTCCAAACACCAAAAGTTCTTTCTATTGTGCATCTTAGGTATGACTGCCTCTGATTAAATATCTCTTTTTTCCCTCTTGGCTGACTTCCACGTCGAAATTCAAGAAGATTTCCATGGGTATGAGATAATAATTTCTCACTCACTTTTTTCTCCCACCACTCATCACTTGCAATGATAGTTTGCTTCACAGGATCCCATCTGAAGCCAGTCTCTTTTTCAACTAATGATGCCCACAATTGCCATTCTTTCTTAAGTGCAGTCCATTTGTTCTTGAGTTGTTTAAGAACATATGACCTTTGAGTAAGGCCATTAAATTTTTTTAATAACATTTTTCCATTCAATCCTATTAAGATGACCACCTGTTTGATTTTCGGCTAATGTCTCAGCTACACAAACACTTACAAATATCTCAACACTTGCATCATCCCACATTGCCTTGCTCTTTTTTTGGTTACCTTCTCCACGATCTTGTATATCTTTAACTATATTCTTAGACATATCTATAAAGAGAAGTGGAAAAAAAAAACCATAGCACATAATAAGAGTATGCACCACTACTTACGTCCTAGCTAACAACACGAAAGTAAATTAAAAGCAATAATGCAAGATTTGTAACTAGTATTTGTTATATATAATAATGCAATACACCGTTGCTTCATCACTGCAGTGCGCCACTGCTTACACCATTGCTAACACCACTGCATATGTATCTAGTATTTGTATAGATAATGCATGTTATGTAACCATTAACAATAAATTCATTAGTGTTGCTTTCTGTTGTCATTGGAAGTTAATTTGCTATTAGTAGTATCTACAATCATTAATGCGGCATCAAATCTCGACAACAATACAAGCCTTCAAACATGAAGGCCTTTGAGTAACCTGATTAGAAATATTTGACTTGCTCAAATGCATGTAGTATTTACAAATTAATTTTCATGTAGTATTTACAAATTAATTTTCGAAGCAAACTAAGTTGTAAATATCTGTTCACAATGATACCTACCAAAACTAGATGACCCGCCCGTACCTAGAGTTACTCTGAAGAATGCAGAAAATACCATTGGAATGTCAATGAATTCGTGTAGTTCAAAATTCACAACAATTTTGATAAAAATAACATATCAACAATCAAATTCACACACTACATACAAATTTTAAGATAAGAAATAGCTAACATACCTCCACAAGAATTTCAGGCGATGGAGATGCAGAGAGATTTGGGGAAGATGGAGAGGAAGAGATGGAGACCAAGATGACTTCTCCAGCCACCAAAATAATATGAAAATAAAAAGACTTTTGGGTTTTTAACGTGCAAACCTACAAAAAATTGGTGATGACAAGTTTGATATTTTTTCAAGTGTAATGACATTTTAGACTTTGCAAATTAAAAAATAGGGATAATTCGGGAATTGAAAAAAAATTCATTAAAGGGAGCAAAGTGCTTCCCTTGTTTTCTCTGCGTAGCACTTTTAGGAGGAAGCACCTCCTAGGTGCTTCTTAGAAAATGCTTATTAGAGCTTCTACTTCTACTTCTAACTAAAAGCACTTTTAAAATATTTGCCAAACGACCATTTTTTTAAACTATAGCACTTTTACTCATTAGGAATCGCTTTTGACTCTTTCAAAAGCACAACCAAACGAACCCATATTTAGGTGTCAGATTTGTAGGTTCCTTCAAGAAGGAAGGAGACTCGATGATTTGACATAATTACCATTTTCGTTTATGGCAATTGGACAGCCACATAAGCAAAATTCCTTCCTCGTCAGCATTTTTTACGAAATGGACAAAAAATAGGCAAAGTGGAATAAATATTGAGTTTCAATTGCAAACTGGCGATATTTTTGTTTTAGGGGAATGGGGACTAATTTTGAGTTCCAAGGGCATACAAAAAAAAAGCCTAAAAAACATAAAGAAAAATAAGAGAGAGCGCGGCTGACACACCCCGACCTGGGAAGGTCAAAGTGACACACCCCAACCCGGAAAGTCCACTTGGACTCCAAATCGAGTTGTGATGGCCGACACCAAGAGGGTGACGAAGCCATAAAGTATAGTGATGTGGGAAAAATGTGAATAAATTTAAATCTAAAAGTGTCTAAATACGAGAGTGCGCTGTGAGCGGAAATGAACACATTTCACACGTGATGTCAGAGCATAAGTAAAGTACAGTAGAATGGATTGAGAATCATACCATTGAAGGTAATCTCCAATACCAAAATTTTCTCCGAATCCTCGTCGATAAGAGAGCTCAACTAAAAAAAACTAGAGGGTGGAAACCAAGCAAGGGTGAGTGGCCCTGGAAATAAAATTTTAATAAAAACCTTCTAAATCGTTATAACCCCTCACTGTAACACTTGTATAGTTTAAAAACAAAAAAACAAAAAATCATACCACGTGTCAATGTAAAATCAAAAGTATATCAACAGTAAATCCATAAATATATCACGACACAACATCTCATGAACAATATAAATAATCATGTGCTCAATAAATCAATGTTAGCACATAAGTCAGAGTCACCTATAGTGACCTGTACGACTCATCCATATCTCATCAATCAATGTTAGCACATAAGTCGGAGTCACCTATAGTGACTTGTACGACTCATCCATATCTCATCAATCGATGCTAGCACATAAGTCGAAGTCACCTATAGTGACCTGTACGACTCATCCATATCTCATCAATCCATGGTAGCACATAAGTCGGAGTCACCTATAGTGACTTGTACGACTCATCCATATCTCATCAATCGATGCTAGCACATAAGTCAGAGTCACCTATAGTGACCTGTACGACTCATCCATATCTCATCAATCCATGCTAGCACATAAGTCGGAGTCACCTATAGTGACCTGTACGACTCATCTATATCTCATCAATCAATAGTATTGTGCCAGCCGGAGTCACCTAATGTGACCTGTAATACTGACCCTCATCCATCAATAGTACCATGTCAGCCGGAGTCACCTAATGTGATATGTACGGCTGACCCTCATCACAACTATACTCACTGCAATTTCTATCATCAATAAGTACTCACCTGAAGCTTATTTGGGCTTCCGCAGCGTCATTAAGCATAACCACTTTAACGTCCTAACATTCTTAATCAGAACTAAACCCAGTGATAGACCAGAATAAAATCATGGTTAATCTCTACGCTGTTAACCATCATAAATTCTTTCCTTAATGAAACCAAGTACCATATTAAATTTGGATTGTTTTATGGCTGCATCTAATTGTCTTGTTAGACTGCCTACGTACCCTCAAACGAGATCAAGTCATTCGTAGTTCAACTTAGTACTTCAAAGCATTCACAGTAATTATATGCCGATAATATGCGTATAGATATACCATAATGCAATCTAAACCTCAACTATACCATAGTATTTTAACATATATATATATAACATGGCATAAAATGCATAGAACAATTTAAAAGGATTTGTGGAATTATCAGTCATATCTATATACGATAAAAGGAAAAGACCCACTCACCTGAGGTCCGCGCTACGACTCCCTAGCACGAACATCGAGACGTCACGATTCATCCTCACCTAGAACAATTATTCAGTCACGTCTTAGAATTCTTATCAATAAAACACATAACTTACATAAAACACATCTCAATGACGTTCTAGAATGATTTGAGACTCCTTGACCAAAAGTCAACCGTCGGTCAAATTTCAGCTGTAGTGTCCACAACCTTACGTAATTCAATCTGAAAGATCCGCATCTTGGATTTTCGATCCATAACTTCCAAAGATCCACATTATGCTTCTGAAACATCATACTAAAGTTTCATTACGATCCAACAGTTAGATCTCCGCCAATTGCCAATTCAAGTGGCAGTCAACGTTTTATTTTACGCACTAACAAATCCAATTTGGGAAGATCCGTACGTCAGATTCTCAATCTGTAAGTTTGTAATATCCTCAAATATTACATACTATAATATATTAAAGTTTGGTGACGATCCAACGGTCAGATCGTCAATTCACATAATGTTCAAGTAGCGGTTTTTATCAAAACTAAGTTCAAACGATGAGATTTCATCAATCGGACTTCACCTATGGAATTTGGGTGTCAAACTTAGCTTAGAAAGGTCAAAGGGTGACTCGGCTCACGCGCCGCGGCACGCAGCGGTCGGCCACCCCGATTCGCCGGAAAATTCAACTATCTCCAAATATTCTCAAATTTTACAAAAATGAAGATCTCAAAGAGTAGAGCAAGTTTTATACCTGTGGCCAAATCCAATTTGGCCGGGAAAGGCTCCAATTTCACTTAAACCCGCCGGAAACCCTAAGATGGGTGTTCTTCGATTCGACTTCCTTGATCTTCCAACGCCCCTAAAACTGATTGGGTCTTGTTCCTGGGTCCAAGGGGAGTTGATTAAGGGTGGTGGTGAGTGGTGAGACTCGCCGGAACGGCAGAATCGCCGTCAAAACTCCATGGATCACCCGCATGGTTTTGCACGGTTTTGGACCTAAAAACCCTCAACTTTGGTTGGAAATGGAAGATGGGAGATGGTGGAAGAGGTTGCAGGTTATGGATAGTTGAATTTCGAATGAAAAAACGGTGGAGGTGGCTGGAAGCCACTCCGGGTTGGCGCGGGTAAATGGGTCCACGGGAATGGAAGGGAAATCCTTTTTTTTTTCCTCTACTAATTGGCTGATTGGTTGCTCCTCTCTCCTCTCATTGGTCCCTATTTTCTCTCCTTGAAACTGATTGGCTTCTTTCCGACAAGGTGGGAGTTCAAATAATTTAATAATCTAAAATGTAAATAACCAATTTCAAACGTCCGTAACTATATTGTTACAATCCGGACTCTCGAACGGTCTTCGCCTATGCGTTCGTACCAACGAGTACTACACAAATACGCCAAAAGAATAAGTCATACGTTCCTCTAGACGATGATCAATAGAAGTCAAAATCCTTGCCTCTATGGCATTTTCGTCAATTCCCTCGATTAAAACAAATAAAAACGTAATTTTAGGGACGGGTTGTCACAAGAACCTTAGACACAAGAACCAAGAATGCTTACATCACGCGTGTGATGGACGCAATACTACCCAAACTTATGCTCTAATACCAAACTGACACATCCCGACTCGGAAAGTCCACTTGGACTCCAAATTGAGTTGTGCTGGCCGACACCAAGAGGGTGACGAAGCCATAAAGTATAGTGATGTGGGAAAAATGTGAATAAATTTAAATCTAAGTGTCTAAATACGAGAGTGCGCTGTGAGCGGAAATGAACCCATTTCACACGTGATGTCAGAGCATAAATAAAGTACAATAGAGTGGATTGAGATTCATACCATTGAAGGTAATCTCCAATACCAAAATTTGCCCCGAATCCTCGTCGATAAGATAGCTCAGCTAAAAACAACTGGAGGGTGGAAACCAAGCAAGGGTGAGTGGCCCTGGAAATAAAATTTTAATAAAAACCTTCTAAATCGTTATAACCCCTCATTGTAACACCTGTATAGTTAAAAAAAAAAAAAAAAAACATACCACGTGTCAATGTAAAATCAAAAGTATATCAACAGTAAATCCATAAATATACCACGACACAACATCTCATGAGCAATATAAATAATCATGTGCTCAATAAATCAATGTTAGCACATAAGTCGGAGTCACCTATAGTGACCTATACGACTCATCCATATCTCATCAATTGATGCTAGCACATAAGTCGGAGTCACCTATAGTGACCTGTACGACTCATCCATATCTCATCAATCGATGCTAGCACATAAGTCGGAGTCACCTATAGTGACATGTACGACTCATCCATATCTCATCAATCGATGCTAGCACATAAGTCGGAGTCACCTATATTGACCTGTACGACTCATCCATATCTCATCAATCCATGCTAGCACATAAGTGACTCATCCATATCTCATGAATCGATGCTAGCACATAAGTCGGAGTCACCTATAGTGACCTGTAAGACTCATCTATATCTCATCAATCGTTGCTAGCACATAAGTCAGAGTCACTTATAGTGACATGTACGACTCATCCATATCTCATCAATCAATAGTACTGTGTCAGCCGGAGTCACCTAATGTGACATGTACGACTGACCCTCATCCATCAATAGTACCATGTCAGCTGGAGTCACCTAACGTGATATGTACGGCTGACCCTCATCAGAACTATACTCACTGCAATTTTTATCATCAATAAGTACTCACCTGAAGCTTACCTGGGTGTCCGCAATGTCATTAGGCATAACCACTTTAACGTCCTAACATTCTTAATCAGAACTAAACCCAGTGATAGACTAGAATAAAATCATGGTTAATCTCTAAGTTGTTAACCATCATAACTTATGTCCTTAATGAAACCAAGTACCATATTAAATTTGGATTGTTTTATGGCTGCATCTAACTGTCTTGTTAGACTGCCTACGTACCCTCAAACGGTATCAAGCCATTCGTAGTTGAACTTAGTACTTCAAAGCATTCACAGTAATTATATGCCGATAATATGTGTATAGATATACCGTAATGCAATCTAAAACTCAACCATACCATAGTATTTTAACATATATATAACATGGCATAAAATGCATAGAACAATTTAAAAGCATTTGTGGAATTATCAGTCATATCTATATACAATAAAAGGAAAAGACCCTCTCACCTGAGGTCCGCGCTACGACTCCCTAGCACGAACATCTAGATGTCACGAACGATCCTCACCTAGAACAATTATTCAGTCACGTCTCAGAATTCTTATCGATACAACACATGATTTACATAAAACACATCTCAATGATGTTCTAGAATGATTGGAGACTCATTGATCAAAAGTCAACCGTCGGTCAAAGATCAACGGTAGTGTCCACAACCTTACGTAACTCAATCCGAAAGATGCACATCTCTGATTTCCAATCCGTAACTTCCAAAGATCCACATTGTGCTTCTAAAACATCATACTAAAGTTTCATTACGATCCAACGGTTGGATATCCGCCAATTGCCAATTCAAGTGGCGGTCAATGTTTTATTTTACGCACTAACAAATCCAATTCGGGAATATCCGTACGTCAGATTCCCAATCTGTAAGTTTCTATAATCCTCAAATATTACATACTATAATGTATTAAAGTTTGGTGACGATCCAATGGTTGGATTGTCAATTCACATAATGTTCAAGTAGCGGTCTTTATCAAAACTAAGTTCAAACGACGAGATTTCATCAATCGGACTTCACCTATGGAATTGGGGTGTCAAACTTAGCTTAGAAAGGCTAGGGGGTGACTCGGCTCACGCGCCGTCGCACACAGCGGTCGGCCGCCTCGATTCGCTGGAAAATTCAACTATCTCCAAAAATTCTCAAATTTTATAGAAATAAAGATCTCAAAGAGTAGAGAAAGTTTTATACCTGTGGACAAGTCCAATTTGGCCGGGAAAGGCTCCAATTTCACTCAAATCCGCCGGAAACCCTTAGTGTTGGAAATGTGCCCTAAAGCCAATCATATGATGATACTTTACGGACATTTCATATGTTAAACTAATCTAGTTTAATATCAAGGGCAAAGATTATTGTTTGAGCCGTCTCATATAAATGTTATATGCTTAAACGATAAAGTCCAAGGAATATGTGATTGGGAGAATGCAATCTAAAGAAGTTAGATTCATGAGACCATTCTTTCGTAGACACATCCTAAATGTTCCTGATCATAGGATTGCCAATTGGGCATTGACAGTCCGTTAAGATCGGTACGTGCTGTGTCTTCTCTCAGGGAGAGTGACTAGTCTCGAGTCATTGGTGTGTGTGACATCAAGACAAGTACGTAGGTGCTCAATAGAGAATGAGTTCACTGAACACGATCAACGAAGAGTTTTCATATTCATGTCATATGAGAACTCATGGTTGGGATAATGCAAAGTAGTCCTTTGACCTGAGGCATCACAGTTGTCTTGTGGTTAAGTCCTTGATCTTTGATTATGTCAAAGTCACCCCATCGGGGTGTCCACGGCATAGTTGGGGTTAAGCCACTTAGCCATGGAGGCAAGTGAATGCGCAACAAGGGATCTCTAACCTTCAAATGGTTTGAGGGAGAATACTCTATGATATGATTTAGAACCTCTGGCCAGAGTATGAATGAGATTTAGGAAGTCGTTCCAAATCACATTCAAGGTAATCATATAAGCACACGAATCACATTGGATAGTAGACATGAATAAACTATCAAACCAAACAATGTGGTCAAGAGTATTGTATTAGAGAAAGACCGTATTGCATTTGTAATCCTAAACTGAATAGGTTCTCTACCTCTTCTAATTAGCTTGGGTAACCATGATATGCTGCTAGGTGTCACTCATGGTTTGTGGAAGCCCTAAACGTGTGTAATCACTAAAGGGAGAATTGAAAGTAAGTTTCAATTCACAATCGATGTAAAATGGTTTTAATCGCCCACTGCCTCGCTAAAAGGAACCTAATGGATCGTACACCGTGTAAGGTGGAGATTGAAGAAACAATGGAGATGAGTAAGAATAATTAAATGGTTTAATTATTTATGGCAAGGATTAATTAATATTAATTAATCAAACGAATAAGTTCGTTAAAGACCACAGGTTAGTTTTGGGCCTCAAGGCCCAATGGGCTTCGAACGTCAAGTCCATTGACTTAAGTTGTATGACAACTTAATTCACAAAGGCCCAAAAGCCCAAACAAAACCCCATGGCCGGCCATTTAGAGGAAAGGTAGTGAACTTGCTTTAATCACAAGTTTGCCACTCAAATGAATAAAGGTATAAATATGACTTTATAGCCAAAATTCATTAAGGGTTTGTTTTGGAGAAAATTGGAGAGAACATGTCTCTCCATTTCTCTCTAAAGAGGCCGGCCCCTTTGGAGGGTGCATCTAGCAATCCCACTACTCCAAGGTCACTCATTTCTTCTCCAATCTAACCTTGGTGAAGATACTTAGAGGTTCTCAATTTTGGGAACTTGGAGAAACCTTTTCATCCATCCAAATCCATAGATTTAAGATGCAAGGAATGAAGGCCCTCTCTTTGGGTGATTAGCCTTTGCTTATGCAAAGATGAATCTACAAAGGTATATTTCTCAACTCACTTTGATTTGAGTTGAGTCAAGGTTCACCAATCTACTAGGCTTTGAATTTCTTGGTTAATGTTTTGTTTTTGAATGCATGCAAGCATGATTCCGCCTTTTAATTGTTAATTGCATGTTATAGATGTTATTCAAATGAACATGTTTTTCACAAATCTTCCTTCACTAAGATGGGTGTTCTTCGATTCGACTTCCTCGATCTTCCAACGCCCCTAAAACTGATTGGGTCTTGTTCCTGGGTCCAAGGGGAGTTGATTAAGGGTGGTGGTGAGTGGTGAGACTCGCCGGAATGGCAGAATCACCGTCAAAACTCCATGGATCACCCGCATGGTTTTGCATGGTTTTGGACCTAAAAGCCCTCAACTTTGGTTGGAAATGGAAGATGGGAGATGGTGGAAGAGGTTGCAGGTGATGGATAGTTGAATTTCGCCTAAAAAAATGGTGGAGGTGGCCGGAAGCCACTCCGGGTTGGCGCGGGTAAATGGGTCCACGGGAATGGAGGGGAAAATCCTTTTTTTTTTCCTCTACTAATTGGCTGATTGGTTGCTCCTCTCTCCTCTCATTGGTCCCTATTTTCTCTCCTTGAAATTGATTGGCTTCTTTCCCACAAGGTGGGAGTTCAAATAATTTAATAATCTAAAATGTAAATAACCAATTTCAAACGCCCGTAACTATACTGTTACAATCCGGATTCTCGAACTGTCTTCGCCTATGCGTTCGTACCAACGAGTACTACACAAATATGCCAAAAGAATAAGTCATACGTTCCTCTAGACGATGATCAACAGAAGTCAAAATCCTTGCATCTAGGGCATTTTCGTCAATTCCCTCGATTAAAATAAATAAAAACGTAATTAGGGACGGGTTGTCACACAAAGCATGCTGGCCATCACCGTGAGGTGACGTAACCATAAGGGTAAGTGATATGAAAAAGTGAATAAATTTAAAACTAGCTATAATTAATTATACTAAACAGTGAAATAGTGTGCAATCGTGGGAATAACCTGAAGGGAAAATTATGAGTTTTCTAGATTTGGGATTTCAAAATGACTAGCATGCATATACAATTCTAGATTTATATACATACGCAACGGAAGCATTTATAACAAGTTATCAAAGTTATAGTCATGTAAATCCCCTTCAAGGTTCATAGGTTTAAATATAATGCATCAAAACAATTTTGCTTAAGAACAAAGTCAAGGAATAGATCTATACCTCTTGTTCTTGATTTTAGACCAAGGATGGACCACCTCCAAGCTCTTTGTTCCTTGAATTCCTTGAGCCTAGCTTCCCTCCTTGCCTCCTCCACTTTGATAGAATGAGTGCTCCTAGGTTCTCTTCAAGTCCCCAAAGTAGAAGACCTCTAAAGATCCTCACCCACTAGTATAATGAGAAGGATGAAGGAATGACCAAAAGGATGAAAAGTTGTTAGCCAATTCACCCTCAAGGTGGCAAGCCTAATTGAGAGAGAGAGAGAGATGGTTGTTTTGATTTTGTGTTTCTAAAACTCACAAAACAATTAAAGGAATTAAACTCTATAAAGTTCCTTATATATTATCAAAACCCTAGTCAACAAATTGACCAAACAACTCTCCCAAACCCTTTAGTATGGCCGGCCCTATTGTGTTAATTTGGGCTTTGGGCTTTCATTTATTTCAAGTCATCCAATGCTTGAATAAAAGCCCAATGGGTTTAGGCCCAATGGGCCCAATTAAACCCGAACATTTCTTTAAGCCCAAAACGATCTTTTATCGCTTTTATGATTTCTTTAGACTTTCTAAATTAATCAAAACACTTAATTAATCCAATTAATTAATTCCATCATCCATTAATTACCCACTACAATAGTGTTTTGGTGAACAATCTTTTAGGTTCTAATGAGCAAGGCAGTGAGGTGATTGGTCATTAATTCAATTTAATTTCAATCACTAGTGAATCAAAACTTCATTTTAATTCACCATTCTTCTTTGATGACTATGTTTATTTATCTTAGAAGAACTCACAAACTATGAGTGACATCTAACCATATGTCATAGCTACCCAAGCTAATGTAGAAGTTTATTCGGAGAACCTATTCAGTTGGAATTACAAATGTAATTCGATCCTTCTCTAATACAATACTCTCAATCATATTACTAGGGTATGGATATATTATGTCAAACCCCTAATGTGATTATTCCTTCTTATATGATTCTTTTGAGTCGTATAGGAACGCATTCCTTTCAATACGCTCGATACTTCGGCCGAAGATTTCCGAATCATATCTTAGAGTATTCTTCCTCTCTTACCGAGGATTAGAGATTCCTTGTTGCGCATACACTTGCCTTCATGACTAAGTGGCTTAACCCCAACTATGCCGTTGACATTCTGAAAGATTGACGTTTGACATAATCAAAGATTAAGTACTTAACCACAAGACAACGACGATGCCTCAGGTCTAAGGACTACTTACATTATTCCAACCTTTAGAGTTACTTGCTTGACATGTGAGTAGACCTCCATGCAAGTACTCTCGTTCGATTGTGTTCAGTGAACTCATTCCCCTAATGAGCACCTACATACTTGTCTTAGTGTCACAACACGAATGGGATGAGACTTTCCATCCTTCCATTTGAAGCAGACATAGTATGTACCGATCTACGGATTGTCAGTTTCCCTCTGACAATCCAATGACCAGGAACCTTTTGGACATTTGGTTATCTGAAGAAGGTCTCTGTAGTCTAACATCATTAGATTACTTCTTCAATCCATCCATTGTCCATGGATACACTATTTAAGACATATATCGTTTATTGAGATAGTCCTAATTCGTGTTTTTGCCATTTGATGTATAAGAATCATCTATACATCTATTCATTTGTCCTCAAAGGTTTCTTCCAAAGATTGGCTTTCAGGGCATATTTCCAACATAACCCACTACAATTATTCAAAGCTTAAAACACAGTACAACTACCAAAGAGTAGTCAAAGCAGCTAAAGTACACTTATTACACAACAGTGATAAATTCGTACGTCTAAACCAAAGAGAATGTCAGAACTGCCGAGATTCCTTAAGTGCCACAAAAAGTACAGCTATCTAGGTCCTGGAGGGGCGAAAAATAAAGTTGAGTGGGTCAGCAAAACAATGCTTACAAGAAAACCTTTTTTTTAATATACTAACCCATCATCGTAAAACAAGTATAGTTTCCTTAAAACCAAACGTACTACCATATAAGTATGAAGAATCAAGTGCATGCCAACAGTATATATATCACAAAAATGTGCCACAACATGAATAATTCAGCCAAAATAGAAATATAGGCATGTGTTTGACTATATACTAACACGCAAGTATATACTAACATCCGTCTATACTAACACACAAGTCAGAGTCACCTAATGTGACATGTACGACAAGCTAGGTGTAATAATATACGCTCTAGTGCTACAATCATGTGAAGCTTGCGCTAAGCGCAGTCACCTACAAGTCGGAGTCACCTAATGTGACTTGTACGATAGGCTAACACCTAACTTGAATCCAAGACGAGTATACACGTGAAGGCTGGCCCTGGCCCCGGGCGGGAGCACTAACACCTTGGTGTAGTAATGATAAACTAACTATATGAATATATGTATGCTACACAGTTTAAATCAATACTGAGCTCACCTGAATTTACCTGTGCGTCTTGTAGAAACTTTTTAGTATTCTACCACAGTACCATAATTATAAGCAAGTAAATACACGTATGAACATGCCATAACCATTTTATTCCAAGCACAAAGCACATTTACCAAATTAAACTAAAATTGGCATAATAGGCATAAATCATTTAAATGCATTTTATGGAAACTATAAGCCATATATATATATAGAAATAAACTGCCCACTCACAAGTACGTTGCTGGGTCGTAGCCCCCGAGCCTAGCCTGGCCCCTCAAGTCCTCGGGATAAGTTTCCCCTATATGTGAAATAACTATAATAGAATTAATTAAAGCACATATACGGAAACCTAAATAAAACCCTCATAGTTTGCTCAAACATAGGGTTTAAATACATAAAATTGATCTACTCGACGTCACGAACATCCCCAAATTTTTAGAAATAATTTTGGACCTTGCACGTGCCCCCACGCGCCGGCCAAAGCACGGCCAGACGCGCCCCCACGCGCGGCTGAACCCTAACAGAGGCTTAACGGCAGTTAGGAATATTCCACAAAATATTCCGTTAAATCCTTAACAAAGGTTAACGGCGTTACCTGACGCCGTTAGGATATTCCGTCAACTTTGGCGGAATATTCTCCTTCTTCTCCAGTGAGCCCCATCTTCCGTTGCCATCCTCTGTCGTCGGCACCGCCGTCTGCAACTCGAATCTTGCCGGTTTCTAGAAAATTTTCAAACTCGCATAACTTCTTCATTTCTCAACCATTTTTGACCTACTTTATATGGATTTGAAGCTCATGAAAAGTAGAATCACGTTACACCTGTTTGGAGTCCAAAAAGTGGATGGAGGTGGTCAGAAAACACCTCGAAAGCTCCACCCAAAAGTGAACTCCTCGAAACTCGGTTGTTTCGACGTTGATTCTTCACCAAAACTTCACTAAGGACCTTGGGGAGTTGAATGGAAGCCTTTAACATTCCTAAAAGCTTGTAACTCAGTCACAAACGCGTCGAACTCAAAACACTGAGTTCGGACCTCACGAGTTCGACGTTAAAAACTTGTCCATTCAAGGTTTTAGAGGAATGGTTTTGCTCGTGGAGGTGAGATGAGCACAAAGAAGTGGTTTTTAGGTTCGATCTGCAAGCTTTGAGGCTTGTTTGTGGTGTTGCAGAGAATAAGAGAGTTTACGAGAGGGAGAGAGAAGGAAGAGAGAAAGAGTGAGATATTTTCTTGCTTTTCTGATTGGGTGCCATGTAGAGGGAAATGATGGGATTGGTGAGAGATTTGAGGGAGTTGATTGCTGAGTGAAGAAAAGGGGATAGGCACGGGTAGGCTTTAAAGGGATAAGTTTTCAGATTTTCTACTTTAAAAGGAAATCGAAATCTATCCGTAACAGTGTTTCTATAATGATAAAAATCCATGTACACTCGTAACAACGTGTACAATTTAAATGCGATAGCGAGAAATAAAATAAAAGCGATATAAATACGTCCACGTCACTTGCCAAAAAGGGCATAATAGTCAATTCACATACTCGGGGAGAAATTACATAGAAAATTTGGGACGGGTCGTCACAACGGTTGTCCATGAATCGCTGCATGTAAAATTGCGTTGTCTTTTTCGTCATTACGCTAATTTCCATTCCATTTCATTTTTCCCTCTAAGTAAAAGTAATTTACGATAAGTAGTTTAAAATATAAATATCGACTTTCTCCTTTTTACTATTGTTTAAAATAGAAAAGGAATTATTTAGCATTTCAAAAATTTCATTCTTTAATTCTCACAAGTATATTTTTATTTTTAATTATAAAAATTTTAGAATACAAAATGAATTTTTTGAATGCAAATACCAAATCATTAACACAAAAAAACCTAAAAAGCCAAAAGCCATCTTTCTTGTTCAAAGAAGAAAGACAATTACCAAAAAAACAGCTCAGGGAATTCAGGAGCTCTCCTCTCTCCTCTCTCTCTCTCTCCCTCTCTCTCTTACTCTCTCTCTCTCTCTGATCCTTCTCCTTCACCTCCCTTTATCTGTACCAGATCCATTTCTTATTCTTTTTTCACAATTTTTTTGGGACCCAATAATCGCTTCAATTGGATCAGGTAGGTTTCCTTCCATTTAGATCTGGTTCTCCTTAATTTTCTTGATTTTTCTCTGTTTCAGATCTAATTCGTTCCCTTTGTTCGTATTTGCTTTGATTCAGCTCTGCTTATTTGTACATTTGATTTCAAATTTGAATTTTTTTCCCAATTAATAGTTTTTTTATGGGTCAAATTATTATTTGGGTTTTCAATACTTGATTCGATAGATTCATTCTTATATATATATATATATATATATATATATATATGTTTGTAAATTTGCAACGATTAACGTTGATTCAAATTTGCCAACCATTTCTGTATTCGATGAAATTTGAGTTTCAATTTGATTGATCTGGGTACATTCTGTTATTAGGTCCAGAAATTTTTTATGATCCTTGTCTTCTTTGAACTGAATTGATGCTTCTTGCAGGTCAAGGTTCCTAAGAGGCGATATTCGTTTAATTGGATCGCGGATTTGCTGCTGTTGTTCATTACTATTGATTCGGAAATCGTGCTAAGATGAAGAAAGTCTTTGATCAAACTGTTAGGGACATGTAAGTCTTAAATCGTGTTCATCACTTTAAGTTGATTGCTATGTATTTTTCTCAATTTTGTAGTGCTTTGATAATAATCTTCGTATGTACTTGTTACTTAATATGTGATCTTTTTTGGTTCATCGTTACGAATTCTGAATTGTTTTTTTACGATGTTGATAAAAAAAAAAAAAAAACTTTTCCCGTATGGTTTGTAGCCAAAACGCTAAACTGCTGTTGTTTGTTGTGTTCTTGCAGAAAGAGAGAGGTGAACAAGAAAGTGCTGAAAGTTCCTGGAATAGAACAGAAGGTAGTTTTCTTTTTTGTTAGCTCTGCAAAAGTAGGTTGTTTAATCAACATAACTGCCTCAGGATGTAGTCCATCTCTCTCTCTCTCTCTCACTCTCACTCTCATCAACTCACACCACTCTGTCTCCTATTTAGGTTCTTGATGCTACAAGTAATGAGCCCTGGGGTCCTCATGGATCACTTCTTGCTGACATTGCACTGGCAACCCGAAACTAGTAAGTTTGACAGTTTCTTTGTATCAATTATTATCTTCAAAAGAAATTCATTCCCAAACAATTGTGCAGTCATGAATACCAGATGATCATGTCCATCATTTGGAAGCGGCTAAGTGATACTGGAAAGAACTGGAGGCATGTTTACAAGGTTTGTCATCTCTATGTACTTTGTTGGAGTTATTTGCAGATACACATTGTTTAGGATTCTCTCTCTTTTGCTTTCTATCTCTGTGTCTGTCTCTTAGTCTCGCTCCCTCTCCCGTCCCCTTCCATCTCCATGTAATGTATGGGTAACTCCTATTATCACAGTCACTATATTTTTTTTTTAATTTAATTTTTTTTTATTTTTAGCTTTCACATGCATCTAGTACTATGGTGAGGTTTGTTTACTTCTGTATTGACATGTTCATATAATATTTGTGCTTAAAATCAGGCTTTAATTATCTTGGAATACATGGTGGGTCATGGGTCAGAGCGTGTCATCGATGATATCAAGGAGCATGCGTATCAAATATCGGTAACTACCGCCCTTTGTTTCCAAGATTCATATCTTCATTCATTTTTCTGATAATCACAAAGACATGAAATAGTTGTTTTGGAGTGTTGGGAAGGGATGGAACCCTTGGCATGTCATAATAATAACCCTTTTACCCACCGCACACCACTTGGGCAACCCCATTGGATTACCCATCGACTTGTTTATCGAGCTTACTAAACCGGTACTTTTTTCCTGAAACAGACATTATCCGATTTTCAATACATTGATTCCAGTGGAAGGGACCAGGGAAGTAATGTCAGAAAGAAGTCTCAGAGTCTTGTGGCTCTTGTCAATGACAAAGAAAGGATAATTGAGGTTAGACAGAAAGCAGCTGCTAACAGGGACAAGTAAGCATTCTCTCAGAAAGGGCTTTGTTTTGATATCTACCTTTTACATTTCTTGAATTCTTTTATTTTTTATTTTAATGTTAGTTTTTATATAAGCATCCCATGCCATTAGGAACAAGAAAAGTATTTTCACTCTATATTTTTTAAAACGTTAAATTTCCGAAGTCTTGAAGTTTCTTTATTGCTTTACAGTATTAACTGTCATTTGAGTAGTGGCAGTAACATTTCAAACAGTGATTTTTTAGTGTTTCACCACTTTGGATTCTAGAGCTAGGTGTAACAGAGAAAAGTAGAATTTTTTGTAGATCTATATGTATAAGCAAAGTAAAAGGAGTAATGTTGTAAAACTATGCTGGTTCATCCTTTACAGGAAGTTCTAATGAAAGGGGTTTCTGACTGATTTGTATATCCAACAGGTTTCGTAATACATCATCGACAGGTGGAATGTATAGGCCTGGTTCTCATTCAAGTCTAGGAGGATATGGTGACAAATATGACGATGATCATTATGAAGGCCGCTATGGAGGCAGGGATGAAGATAGGAATGGCTATGGGAGGGAACGAGAATGGGGCTATAGGGATGATGACCGGTACAGTCGTGATGGAGATCGTTATGGCAGAGAATATGATGAATGCAACGGGAGGGAAGGTTACAGGGATGATGATTATCGAGGAAGAAGTCGAAGTGTTGATGATTACCCTCATGGCTCTAGAAGTAGAAGCTCTGATAGAGAGAGGGAGCGTTCAATTGATGATGATGGTCATTATTCCTCTCGGTAATGGTCTTTTTCTGTTGATAATTATGAATCATTACTAGTATGTGATTAAGAAACATTTTGATTTTCTTCGTGGCATGTATTTTGTTTAGGTTATCTCATACTCTATTTTGAGGAAGTCAACTTAGCTATTTTCTTGAACATTGAGAAGGCAGATTTGTTACGTAACAATTATATTCTCTTGTTTTTATTTAATTTAATTTATTCATTTTTATGATGGTTCCACTTTAGAAAATATTACTGTTTAAATATATGTTTTCAGCACGAAATAAAGTACCAAAGATAACTTTTCCATATTAATGCATCAAAAGTGGAAGTGCATATTTGTACATGCCAAAATTTTTTGGATGCTTTTTTTTTTTTTTTTTAAATATTTGTACAGTTGAGGCTGTAGTCTTGATCGTTTGCTTACTACCAGTGTTCTAAAAGTCCCGGCCTAGGCGCTAGGCGGCTGGCCACGGCCCCGATTAATGCTATGGCGTTTAAAAAATAATAAAGGGCGCCTAGGCTAGGCCCCCGTCTAGCCCAACTAGGTGAGTCTAGTTGGGTCTAGGCGGGCTGGCGGTTTTGTGACTTTTTTTGCTTTAAATTTTTTTTAAGAAAATTGGTTAGGGTTGGAACTCTCTTTCAAATAGAAATTAGATAACTTACATTTTGCATTTCATGTTTAAATAAGTTGTAAGGGGCTTGTTGGATACTTGGATGAAACACATTATATGCTTGTTCCCCATGTTCTGAATATGTTCTAGTACTTTATAATTTGTATGTCACTTTTATGTTGCAATTTATGTTTCCCCATACGATTATGTATTATAAGTAGACACTTATTTATATGTCATAATAAATTTAATTTAAATAAAAAAAACCGCCTAGGCCCCTACCTGTCACCCCGAATAGCACCTAGCGCCTTTTAGAACATTGCTTATTACTTAACCTAAATGGGAACTTCATTGTTTATTCTTTATGTGTCCTCATTGCAGTGTTAGTGGTGCTAAAACTGATGACCAATCTCAAGATGGAAGGTAACTCTTTAGTGTACATGTGCTTGAAATATATTCTTGGGTCTGTGGCTCCTATACATTGGACATGAACATATTATTAAATCCAAATATTAAAATTTTAAAGATCTTTTAAGTTGAACATGTTGATTGTTTTTTTTTATGGGTATATATATATATATATATATATATCTGTATATGTATATACATATGCCTCATATGAAGAAATATTAAAGACTTCGGTAATAAAAACAAAGTAATGATTTGTAATATATGGTAATTTCATCAGAGTATTCCAGAACATTGCCAATTCCCAATAACAATATTATTCATTTTTGGCAGGCTAAGTAGGAAATTTTCTGAACAAAACATTGGGGCTCCTTCTAGTTATGAGGAGGTTGTAAGTGACTCTCGAAGCCCTGTTCACAATGAAAGGTATTAATTTGTCTGAAATAAAGAATTTGATTCACTCATTTTTTTCTTCCTATTTTAAGCGTTAGCTCAATCAGTTAATATTTCTTGATTACAGGGGTGGTGAAACTCCAGCAGCTTCTGCTCCTAGAGCTTCTTCTCCACCTTCAAGCAATAATCCAAGCCAAGCAACCAATGTTCATGTTGCTTCTGCATCGCCTGCGAAGCAGGAAGTGGAGCCTTCAGATGAATTTGATCCACGTGGTTCTGTTTCAGGCGATACATTTGGTTCAGTTTCAGGTTAGTAAGTCCTGTAGGCATGTTTATGCTTTATCCCAGTACAAACTGCTGAAGAATGTGCTATCATTGTGTATTTAATGAATATAACTCAAACATTCTTTATTGTGAGTTGTTTGTTGCACATGTCAGTACCGGTGTATTTGATTGGCCCCATTCAAGTGACATGGGACATCTGCTACTAAACCCTACTCTTTTATAATTTCTTTTGCGTGAATTCTTTGGTACTTTCTTTTATGTTGATTGTTTGACTAGGGGGAAGCAATCAGGTTAAGCTGTCTGATTCCTTGACTGCTTTTCTTATTGTTTTCTGATAAGAATGCATCTTTCATTAGTAAGCTATTAGTGAGGGTTTATTTGCGTTTCTGAGGTTTTTGAAGTTGGGAGAATTTTTGTTATTACATAATTCATTGGAAGTGGGTGTGGTTACGCTTATTGAATCTTTTTCTCCTCGTTTAGTTACTTGTTCAGTGTTTCACACCACGATCAACCACCTTAAAATGCTAAGTACCTTATTCTTGAAACCCTAATTCAACCTACTGTTGGAAACACTACAATCGAAGTCAAAAGTTTTAGGGGTGTGCTATCCACACACCCCTTTTTACTTCTCCCACACCCCTTGTTAATTTCTGTCCTTTGATCTTCTTTAATTCATCTGATCCGACGGCCGAAAATTAAAAGGGTGTGAGAGAAGTAAAAAAGGGTGTGTGGATATCACACCCCAAGTTTTATTCTTGGTTAGTGTTTCCTATACTCTGTTCACTTCCCTTGACCTTTCACAGGTCATAAAATTCCCAAACAAAACACTAAATATTTTTCATCCAAAGCCTTGTAAACCCTAAACTCTAATACTCCTTTTCATTTTAAATAATCCTCCTAAAAGCCCTTATTTCAGCCATGCAATGCTGTCCTAAGTAATTGTTTGCTCAGTGTCGATGAGTATCATTGGGCTAAAGCATGCAGTATGAGTACACACTACTAAGTCACTGGAGATGGTTGATTCTCCGAACAGATTTGATGTGCTTGCATTTTAATTGGTTGTTGAAGATGGTCAAGCAAGTGAAATGTGAAAACATTGGCTGTACATGGCCCAAAGCTTGATCTTGAACAGTGTTTAAAAAAACTAGCCTCGGGGCGCGTCTAGGCGCCCTTGGAGGCGGGGCTGCTGGGTTTTCGCCTCTGTTTTGTGGGGGTAGGCGTAAGGCATCGTCGGGACACGCCTAGGCGGCTGAGGCGCGCCCAGGCATTCGGTTGGGCGTTTTTTCTTTCCAAATCCAGGTCTATTTCTGCTGTTCCTCTGTTTCTGCCATTCCTCTGTGTGTCGTTCTAGTTTCAGGGAAGAAGGAGAGAAAGTTTCTCTCTCCAAATCCTAGTGGCAAAGTCCAACTCTTAACTCTTTTTTATTTTTTTATTAATGATTGCCCATTCAGATTCTGCCACCTACCATTTTGATTAGGCAAGATTTATTTCTCTTGATATGTCCTATAACTATTCCACTCAGCCATTATTTGCTTTAAATTCCTTATAATAATTGCTCCACTCAATCTTTATTTCATTTTAAATTCCCTATAATAGCTCCACTTAGCCTTTATTTCCTTTTGAATTGCCTTTAATTGCGACATTCTGCCTTTATTTCCTTTCAAACTCCCTATAATTGTGGCCACTCAGCCATATTTCTCTTGAAGTTCACTATAATTGCTTACAATAAAATAAATAATTACAACATTTTAAGACTATATGACATAATTTCCAAGTACAACTACACTTAGTAATGAAGAAGAAGATATTATCTTTGGCTTAGTTATAATTATATTTGTTTTACAAAGTATTATACTATATATATAATTATATATGCAATATATATCAAGTTATTTAGGTCCCGTGAGGCTTTGCCTCACGCCTAAGCGGGGGTATCCATGGAACGCCTCGCCTACGGCTCCACCTTTTAATACATTGATCTTGATTGATGACTGTCTATGTCACTCACATACAATAAGTTGATATTTATCTAACATAATTTTAATCTGCGAAGCACATTTGCACAATTGTTAATTGACTGGTTGACCAGTTCCATGCTGTTCGTTTTTCTGTTTCATTATGATTCATATAGTAATCTTTGTTCTCCAAGATAGTAATCTTGAAGAAACCTGTTTCATATCTATCTATTCTTTTTTTTGCATTCCTCGATATTAGGGAGAATGACAAGTCATCCAATTCTGTTACTGTTAATAATCCTATTACTATTAAATAACTGAATGTAATTAGTTGTGGAATCTGTTGAGATTAGTTAGGACAACTATAAAAGTAGTCAGGGGTATCTATGTAAATCAATGTTTTAAAAGGCTCGCCTCAGGGCGCGCCTAGGCGTCCTATGAGGCTGGGCTTGAGGGTTGCAGCCTCTGTTTTCAGGGAGTGGGCGGAAGGCGCCAGAAGGCGCCTCAGGGGATTTTTATTTTTATTTTTATTTTTTACTCCCAAACCCAAATTTTGGGTAGGGTTTTAACTACCTCATACATCTTCCTTGCACTATCATATCTCTGCCTTGTTTTCTGATTTTTATTTTTTATATAATGGATGTGTGTGCCGTCTACGTGCATTGTTATATATGTGTGCTCATTTTGCTTTTCATCCTCTATTTTTTATATATAATATAATATATATATATATATATATATATGTGTGTCTGTGTGCTCAGGATGATTATTGATTAATAATCTTCTTCTTTTTTAATATAATATATGTGTACGCTCAGTGTATATATTAAAAAATTTAGGTCCTGTGAGGCTTCGCCTCACGCCTAGGCTGGGCTATCCCTCGGACGCCTCGCCCACGCCTCACGCTTTTAATACATTGATGTAAATAGCCAAAGGCTATATATATCTACACAGTGTAAAGTATTCATTCAGACAATACAATTGAAAACTTACAGAGGAAGTTTTCTGTTTCTTTATGGTATCTCGCCATTTTGCTTCACAGCTTCGATCCCTCTTTCCGCTCGCTACATCGATCGATTTGTGATCGATTCGTGATCGATTCTTGTTATTCTTCTTCTCTGATTCTTCGATTTGTCTTCTACGATCTTGATTTCTGTCAGTAATGGCGGCTCCGTCGACTGGATCATCTTCTCCGGTCATCTCCCCCTCAAGCCCAAACCCTAATTCCTCTTGTAATCCAAGTCCTATGAATTCCTACACTTCTCTTACAATTCACAACATCGGTAGCATGGTGCCGATTAAGCTGAAAAGATCCAATTACCTACCCTGGCGCGCACTGTTTGGCCCAATTCTCCGGCGATATAAGCTTCTTGGCATCATTGATGGTACTGAAGTCTGTCCATCGCCATTTCTCCCTGATCGTCACATCAATCCTGCCTTTGAGGAATGGTATGAAAAAGATCAAAATCTTTTGATCTGGTTGAATTCCACACTTTCTGAGGAAATCATCCCTTTCACGGTTGGGGTTTCGTCATCTCGAGAGCTTTGGGTGAAGCTTGAACAGCGTTTTGGTGGCATTTCAGAAGCTCATATCCATCAACTACGATCGCGCCTTCAATCTGTTCAGAAAGGATCTCGTTCCATCTCTGAATATCTTCAAGATCTAAAGGAAATTTCAGATTCCTTGCAAGCTGTTGGTGCTTCTGTATCTGATCGCGATCTTATTGCAGCCACACTACATGGCTTGCCTGATGAATTTGAGTCTTTCATAGACTCTATCATGCTTCGATTGTCCTCTACCTCTCTTGATGAACTTCATGGCCTCCTTACAAAGGAATTATCTATGGCAAGGCATAAAATTGTCGGTTCATCTCCTGTTACTGAACCTTTCCAGGCCTTCTCGGTACAATCTCAGCCTCCCCTACTTCCTACTCCATCTGCATTTGCTGCTCAGCATCAACCTCTTCACTCTGCATCTCGGTTCAAGTCCAATCGTGGTAGGAGCACTAAGGGGCAGTTCTTTTCCAATCGAGGTAATCGAGGAAATCGTGGTACCTTTACCCACAATCGTGGCAATCGAGGTTATCAAGGCTCTCGCAACAATCAAGGTTCTTCTCACTTCAAAGTTCCTTGTCAAATCTGTGGTTCTACCAGTCATGAGGCTATTGACTGTTTTGATCGTATGAATCCGGATATCAGTGGTCGTATTCCTCGAGCTAAACTCGCTGCCGTGTGTGTTCATTATTCTGCTAAACCATCTCAGCCTTGGTTAATTGATTCCGGCGCAACCTCTCACATCACTAATGATGTTGCTAACATTACCTCTCCTACTCCCTACACTAGTGAGGATAAAGTGTATATTGGAGACGGTAAAGGTTTGTCTATTCTTAATGTTGGTTCATCTTCTCTGCACACTCCTCATACCTCCGTTCACCTGAGAAATGTTTTACATGTTCCTCACATAAAACATAATCTCTTATCTGCTTATCAGTTTGTTCATGATAATAATTGTTCGTTAACACTTGACCCTTATGGATCCTATGTCAAGCATCGTATTTCGGGGAAGATGCTTTTATGGGGACCGGTTAAAGATGGTTTCTATCCTCTTCAAAGTTCCAGCAACTCTCCTTCACATACAACCTTACTCAGTATTAAAGCTCCTGTTAAAGTTTGGCACAGGCGCTTGGGTCATCCTTCTTCCTCCATTTTCTGAAGGGTAATTTCAACTAATAATCTTGCTTTCCAAGGCAAGACTACTGTGGATTTTTCTGCTCAAATTGTGCACTGGCTAAGAATCATAAGCTCCCATTTAAAGCAGCTACTTCATCAACAACTCAAAGCCTTCAGCTACTGCACTGTGATCTGTGGGGACCTGCCTCGGTTACATCCAATAGTGGTTTTCAGTATTATTTGCTTATTGTTGATGACTATAGCAAATATAGTTGGTTCTTTCCTTTGAAATCCAAGTCTGATGTATTCTCTACATTTGTTGTCTTCAAACCATATGTAGAAAATTTACTTGGAAATAAAATAAAAGTTCTGCGTTCAGATTCAGGGGGTGAATTTACAAGTCATTCTTTTGCATCATATCTTAGCAAACATGGCATTTTTCATCATTTCAGTTGTCTCCCCACTCCTGAGCAAAACGGTTGTGCAGAAAGAAAGCACCGGCACCTTGTTGAGACAGCTAGAACTCTACTTGTTGCTTCTCATGTCCCTCATCTTTTCTGGGTAGAAGCTTTCTCCACTGCCATCTACCTTATTAATCGCCTTCCCATCTCTGGTGTTTCAGAGTCACCTTGGGAGTTGCTGTTTCATCGCCATCCAGACTACTCTAAACTAAAAGTGTTTGGTTGTCAATGCTTTCCTTGGCTCAAACCCTATATTCATAGCAAATTGGATCCCAAGAGCAAAAGTTGTGTTTTTTTGGGATATAGTCTTCAACACAAAGGGTATAGGTGTCTTGATCCTGTCACCAATTGCATCTATATCTCCCGCCATGTTGTATTTGATGAAAGTACTTATCCTTTTCAGTTGCTGCAGCACCAGGATCCTGATACAAGTCTTCCCCCTTCCTCACCACCACTTTCATCCTCTCTGGATCTCCACTTTAACACACATTCCTCCTGTCTCAAGTCATCCTTCTGCATCACCACTATGTGTTTCTGTGCCTGTTCCTGTTACTCAAAATTCCTCCTCCACTGACCTCATCTCAGTCGGTAATTCTTCAAGTTCTGTTCCCATTTCCAAACATTCATCTTTGTCACAAAATCCCCCAAGTCATCCTCCTGTCCCTGTTAATTCCCATCCTATGATTACAAGATCAAAGGCTGGGATATTCAAATCTAGAGCCTATGCAGCAACTAAGCACCCACTTCCAGTTGATCTTGACTATGTTCCTAACACATACTTACAAGCTTCTAAGTATGCTCATTGGAGGCAAGCTATGCAAGATGAATACAATGCATTGTTGACCACTGGTACTTGGTCTCTTGTTCCTTCTCATCATTCTCAAAACATTGTCGGCTGCAAGTGGGTCTTCCGCATTAAGAAAAAGCCTGATGGCACAGTTGACAGATACAAAGCCCGCCTTGTAGCTAAGGGCTTTCATCAACGAGAAGGTATTGATTTTCAAGAAACTTTTAGTCCAGTTGCCAAACCGGTTACAATTCGAATTCTTCTTACCCTGGCTATGCAATATAATTGGTTTCTAAATCAACTGGACATTAGTAATGCCTTCCTTCATGGAGACTTAAAGGAGGATGTCTACATGCAACAACCCCCTGGTTTTGTTGATCCCTTGCATCCTACCTCTGTTTGTAAGTTGAGGAAATCTTTGTATGGTCTTAAACAAGCTCCTCGAGCTTGGTTTGATAAACTGTTTCAGGCTCTTCACTCTCTTGGGTTCACACAATCCTCTTCAGATGCTTCTTTATTTGTTCTCAATGGTCCTCAGTTGGTGATTGTTCTTGTCTATGTTGATGATATTCTTGTCACTGAACCCCATTCCCAACTTTGTCAACACTTTATCAAGCAACTCGGTGCTCAATTTCCAGTGAAAGATCTTGGTCCTTTACACTATTTCTTGGGTTTAGAGGTACACAGATCTTCACAGGGCATCTTTCTCCACCAAACAAAGTACTTATTGGATCTTAAGAAAACCAACATGGAGGGTGCAAAACCTTGTTGCACTCCTCTTGGATCTAAGAAACTAGATCATAGTGGGCCTCTCTTGTCCAATCCTACTGAATATCGTTCAATTGTTGGTGGTTTACAATATCTCACTTGGACTAGACCGGATCTTGCCTTTGCTGTGAACCAAATCTGCCAATTCATGCATGATCCCCGAGAACAACATCTTCAGGCAGCAAAAAGGATTCTCAGATTTCTCAAAGGTTCTCTTTCCCATGGTTTGTGGTTCACTAAAGGTCCTGTCCATCTTTCAGCATACTCTGATGCTGATTGGGCTGGCTGCACATTTGACAGGCGCTCAACCACTGGCTATTGTGTCTTCCTGGGTTCTAACCTTATCAGCTGGAGTGCCAAGAAACAAAGTAATGTTGCACGGTCATCTACAGAGGCTGAATATCGCTCATTAGCTCACACAACTGCTGAAATCACTTGGGTTTGCAAAATTCTCGAAGATCTACACTATCCTCTATCTACATTGCCTACTCTTTGGTGTGACAACATTTCAGCAATCTCATTAGCATCTAATCCTGTCTTTCATGCTAGAACAAAGCATGTTGAGATTGATTACCACTATATTAGAGAATTGGTTCTAGCAAAACTCCTTCAAGTACGATTTGTTTGCAGTGAAGACCAATTGGCTGATCTTCATACCAAGTCCCTGTCTAAAAACAGATTCACCTATCTGTGTTCCAAGCTTCCAATTGGACTCATTTCTGATTCCCCTTCTAGCTTGAGGGGGTGTATTAGGGAGAATGACAAGCCATCCAATTCTGTTACTGTTAATAATCCTATTACTATTAAATAACTGAATGTAATTAGTTGTGGAATCTGTTGAGATTAGTTAGGACAGCTATAAAAGTAGTCAGGGGTATCTATGTAAATAGCCAAAGGCTATATATATCTACACACTGTAAAGTATTCATTCAGTCAATACAATTGAAAACTTACAGAGGAAGTTTTCTGTTTCTTTACTCGATGCCCGAAGTTTCTGTTATACATGGGAAAATTTGCACGTTCCCTTTGTTTAGTTAATTTTCATTAAATGAACAAAATGCGCATGAGATGTCTTATAATCAGCAGGAGCTGCGGAGGTGGAGCTAATGACATAATACTTTGTGGTATAATGATATGTTATAGTAGTTGTGGAGTCATTATGGTTATTAACTTAGACAGGGTGAGTGCAGTGGCGGTGGTAACATTGGGCATTGTCAAATTATTGTCGACAGCCTCCTCTTCGTTTAATATTAAGTAGGGTTTTAGCATCCTTTTATGAGCTAGTATGTCTGAGCTGCAATTTGTACTGGTTGTCCTTAATATTCTACTACTGTTGAGTGGAAGATAGTATAGGTTTCTATGTACACCCTGTTGATACAGAGAACAAAGGTCTCATGTAACAGTGTATTTTTTTCGTATGTTAGTTTATGCTCCTGTGTATAAAACCAGATCATTTCTTATATGTTGTTATCCTGGAAAAAAGATCATTTACCATCTTGGTAACCTTTTGCAAGCAGGTTGTTTTGATATAAATGTTCTTTTACGTTTATGTTTGTGATTGAAATGCAGCTCTATGAGAAACTCACATTGTCTTTCCTTTAACAGCTGCCCAAGCTGCCCCAGCTGTCCAAGCAGCCCCGGTTACCTCAAACAATGTTGAGATGGACTTACTAGGTTCCCTTTCTGACTCATTCTCTTCAAATGCATTGGCCATTGTACCGACTACATCTTCTACTGCTACATTTGTAGCTGATCCCCTTGTAAACTCTAGTTCTGCAACCACATTTGCAGCAACTCCATCAACGTCTAATGTTATGAATCAGGTAGGCATTTTTGCTATTAAAATAATTTCTCAAGTGACATGCTGCTTCTTGGATTAAAAGTGTTCTCCTTCAATGCAGTCATTTGAAGATCCATTCGGTGACTCCCCTTTCAAAGCTCTACCTTCCAGTGAGGCGGTCCAACCTCAGCCACACACTTCCACATCCACAGACTCTTTCACATCAACCATGAACCAGAGTGTAGATACAGCTTCCAACTTTCCCTTTGGGGATTCATTTTCTGCTGCAAGTTATTCTTTATCTGGTGTTTCCAGTGTTCAGACTCCAACAAACTCGCAATTTGTGTCTCAAGAGCTCTCTACTGAACACAACAACATGGATATTCTCGCTGATATTCTGCCACCTACCGGACCTTCACAGCAATCCTTTTCAGGTCCAACAGGTCAGCATCCACAGCCAAGTACTAATATGTATGGAAATTTTCATGTGCAGCCAGGATCTATAGTCCCTGATAATCAAACTGGATTTGCTGGACAACACAGTGGTGGGGGTTTTCCATCACAGGGAGGGCCTACAGCTCCCATCACTTCACATGGAGCTCCTCAAACTCCAACAGGACCTACTGTACAGTTTAACAATGGAAGTTTCATTTCACAACAAGGTGGATTTTCAGCTCCCAACAGCGGAAATTTCTTTTCACAACAGGGAGGTTACATGCCTCCTCATGCTCATAATGGACCGGCTGCACAGCTTAGTGGTGGGAACTTCCATCCACAACATGGTTCTGTCGTCTCGGTAGCTTCACAGGCCGCTCATCAAGCTCCATCTGGACGAGGTTCGCAACATAACAGTGATGTTCTGGGCAATGTTTTTTCACAAACAGGGCCAAACACCTCAATGGGTTCCCTGCAACCACTGTCATCTTCAACAGGGGCACTTGCTATAGTTGCTCAACCACCTAAAGACAGCAAGTTTGAAACTAAGTCAGCAGTTTGGGCTGATACGCTCAGCAGAGGCCTAGTTAATTTAAATATATCTGGAGGTGAGGGCTATGTCTCTTCTTCAACTTGTTTATTAACTATCTATGTTTTTTGTGTTTTATAACAGCTTTTGTTTTGTTTTTTCATTTGCAGCTAAAATTAACCCATTGAATGATATTGGAATTGATTTTGATTCCATTAATCGGAAGGATAAGAGGATGGAGAAGCAGCCGGCAACTCCTGCAACATCTACTATTAACATGGGTAAAGCCATGGGATCTGGTTCTGGAATTGGCCGTGCAGGTGCAAGTGTTCTTAGGGCGCCACCAAACGCTATGGTGGGTTCTGGTATGGGCGTGGGGATGGGTCCGGGCATGGGTATGGGCCGCAGTCCGGGTGGAGGTATGGGCATGGGGGGCTATGGTGGCACGAATCAACCCATGGGTATGGGGACGAACATGGGAATGGGAATGAATATGGGCATGGGGATGCAAAGGCAAACCGGATTACCTCCTGGTTCAAACATGCCTAGTGGTTATAACCCCATGATGGGCGCAGGTGGTTATCCTCAGCAGCCATATGGCGGCTACCGATGAAATTGACAAAAGTAAGGTTTTTACTATTAAATTCCATCACAATTCACATCTAGACCAATATTTGGTATAGAAGGTTGTATTTTGAAACAAAAGTTGTGTAATTTTGTGGCCGGCCCCATGTGATGTAATTTTCCGATCATCGTCTTTGTAACCATGCGTTTCTTATGGGTCACAAGAGAGTGTTGTCTAGAGGTGCATTGCCTAAGCTGGTTTCATAAATTCTCTTCTTTTTATCAGATATATTCTTTTTGGCAGATGGTGCAACATTTATAGCGATGTTTGGCTACGGACACAAACCAATAAGCGTTGATTCATTCTTCAACTTTCTTATATTCTTTTTGTTCCTCTAGTTTTGTATATCAGTATGCGCAAAACAGAAGAGGTGTGCTTGACAAATTTGGAACGAAAAAACGAAGATATCTAAGTTTTGGAAGTTCGTCTCAAATGTTATTATGTTAGGCACAAAATTCTTCAGTTAGTTTACCAATTTTGAAGCATCCATTGCTCGACATTAACTAAACCTTCGAAAACCTAACCAAGAAAATGGCATTTCAATTGACAAGAATAACTCTGAATACAAGTCGTGCCTCGCACAACTTATTTTAGATGGAAAACTTTTAACGGATTTAGGGTGAGATGTTAAATTGATGATCGATCACCGACACCATCACCACCACCACCACCACCACCACCACCACAACAACATACTCTACCGACTCACCATCACCACCACGACGTCCACAATCTTTGACACCAACATCTCCCACCACCATATCCTCCATTGTGATCAGCCTTGCCCCCATGGCCACCTCCATTGTTTCACCATCACCACACCAACACCACCACCACCGCCTCACCATGTCCACCACCACTGCACCTCTGCAGCCACCACCGAGGAAATAAATTGGGCAATGGAAGTGTTGAAATATCTGAATCAAATGGATGGTTGTTTCTAGAATGCATGGGTTGCCTGTACAATTTTGTTAACCATACTAGTTACAGTTGCCTCTGCAAAAAAAAGTTTTTCAAAGTTAAAGTTGATCGGATCTTTAGATTTAATGGATTAACTATTTAATAAATTGAAAAAATAAATGGTTAAAATTATATTATTTAAACTTAATTAGTATATTTAAGTCTAAAAACGCAAGATGTATAATGTTTAAGTAATGTTTGTATATCTTTCTTCTTTTAATATTAAGATTTAATGAAATTTGATATAGAAATAGACTTTTAATGTATTTAGCAAATTCTTTTTGGGTAAATCTCAGTTTACAACCCTAAAGTTTTTTTATTTTTAACATTTCATACATCAAGTTTTTTCATCCATCTGGTATTTAAATTTTGAAATGTACCAAACTAGGATGAAAAAAAACTTCATGTATGAAATGTTGAAAATCAAGAAACTTCAGGGTAGTAAACTGAGTTTTACCCAAAAAAGAGTGCTAAATACACAAAAAGTCTATTTTATAACATTAAATATAAGATGGGGCAAGTGCAATTATGTCTCCAACATAACAACTGTGTTTCGCCGGCCCAGGTCATCACAAGCTACTTCATCAATGATTTATGGAATAAATGGATTGTTTGTAAGATGAATTAATACTTAGAAGTTAAATTAGGGTTTGTGTTTCATGTATGGGCTTATGGGTTATGGAATAAACTTCAAGTTTTGATGTGCTATAAAACTGGGATGGAACAATTTCTGGTTCAAGTGTTAAATTGCAGAAATTTGTGAAATTTTTTCCATAATGTGCATGTGGTGTGCATGGCTACATCTTAATATGAGAAGTGAGAATGTTCACTAGTTATGATGCACGTCTGTTGTGCCCTGGAATTTAGCGAGTATGACCACAACCTAGTTGGCCTTGGTGAAAAACAAAATTAAGAAAAAGCTTAGAGGACGTTAAGGTTCATGCGTATCCATAAAATAACGACAACGAGTATCATGTTTTCCATGTGCACGGTTAAGCGGTGGTTGATATACGTAACAAGACTTTTCAAACTGTCACTATAACCTTATATACGTAACAATTATGTTTTAATTGTATCCACTATACCCATATGTTGACGTTAAAGTTTCTCCCATTCTGTGCATATCATGTGCATGTATTGTACATATTATGTGCATGTGGTGTGCATATAGTGTATATGGTGCGTATTTACATCTTTGATACTCTTTGCATTAGCGTAATTTACTACTTTTTTCTTTGATTCAAAGGCAGGCCCTGCAAATACGAAAAAAAACGAACGAGTTCATGAAACAATTTCCTTTGATTCAGTTGGGTTCTTTCATGCCCATTCAAACTACAATTTTCAAATCCTTGAAATATTTGATACCAAATTCAAATTAATGAATCTTCGATTCTTCATATAAAGTTTAGAGTCATTTATTTGATTTTGAAGAGAGAGTTGTGAACTATGGGTTGAGATCAGATATGTGAGCATAACATACAGTGCATGTCGTGTACATATAGTGTATGAGCGAGCTTAATATGAAGAGAGGGAACGAGTACGCTAAACAATTTCGTCCATATCCTTTTCTCTTCCTTCTTTCCACTCTGATTTCTCTCTTTTTCCTCAAATTTATCTCTTCTCCAAAAGGCAACTAACCTTTAATACGTTTTTTCATTTAATTGCAGCCAAAGCCAAACCCTATTTGAGTGCTTGTAAATTTGGATCGAGAGAGGGAACAGAGGGAGGGAGAAGACAAAAGAATGAAAACCCACATATAAATTAGAAAAATGATAAAAAAAAAATCAAAAAATAAAAATGGAATGGTTTGGGTCTCCTCCAAGAAACACCAAATCAATCACTTTAACTCCAAAAAGCAAAATTAAGCAAACCCAGTTCACAAAACCTATAAATGAAAAGGTAAAAATCGAAATTAGGAAACCGACCCGCACGTCGCCGATTCCATCACCCTTCTCATATCCAATGGCCTTTGTCAGATTCCCCGACATGTTTCTTCTTCTCTTTGTTCAAAATCTCTTTTTGAATTGTAATTGACTTTGTGAACTGGATCCAGGGTCAGGGTGGCGGGTTTTGGATCCGTTTGCTTTAGAATTTGTGGTTTTCGCTCGAATTCTAAGTACTCGCCGCTGACTGGAGACTTTGAATCAAACTCGAATGAATTTTGCAAGCTCAAATTTGTGGATTTGGGAGTTGTGAGGTCGATTACTTGGGTGGAGAGAGAGAGAGAGCTTGGATGAAAAAGATGAGTGGGTTAGACAGAGAGCTTGGATGAAGAAGATGGGTGGGTTAGAGAGAGAGCTCTTAGGTGAAGAAGTTTGATGAGTTAGGGTTCTTCGAACTCGAACAAATTTTGCAAGCTCAAATTTGTGGTTTTGGGAGTTGTGAGGTCGATTACTTGGGTGGAGAGAGAGAGAGAGAGCTTGGATGAAGAAGATGAGTGGGTTAGAGAGAGAGCTTGGATGAAGAAGATGGGTGGGTTAGAGACAGAGCTCTTAGGTGAAGAAGTTGGATGAGTTAGGGTTCTTCGAACTGGAATTGGGCAAGAGAGATTTTCTCTCTTTCTCCTCTCTCTCTATTTCTCTCTACAAAATGAGAAATCAGGGCTGAAATTTCTAGATAACCCATTTATATGGGAGGACAATTTGGTCATTTCAAAGTGTAGAAAAAAATTATTGTGCATGGCATGTGCATATTCGAAATGTCCTAAAATTAAGGGAGTTTTAACGAAAAGTCCGCGGTGCTTTTCACTTAAAAAAAAACCACATTTTTACATTAAAAAGTCGATCCTGATACTATTCACATTAACCTTTATTTTGTTCTTATCATTAAAACACAAAGTTTTCAAGTCCTCTATTAAACAAAATTCCAAGTCAATCCTATTTCTGGATATTTGCCTTTTATTAAACAAAATATAGGGTAAAAGACTGTTTACTACCCTCATGTTTCGTGGTTTTCAACATTTAGTACATCAAGTTTTTTTCATCTCAGAGTCATACCTAAAGTGTAAATTTTGGGACAGTCTCATACATCCGTTAGTCAAACTGTTAAGTTTTTCGTTAACTGTGACGTGGCGCACTGACTGGGCGCCACGTGTCATCTACCTTTATGACAGAGAATCCAAATATCAAGTTTTGCAGAACAGGAAACATCAACCTGTGGTCCCTCAGTTATGACTTTCTTTTATCATTTGAAGTTTTATGCATCCTTTTCATTAACCTTCTAAATGCATCGCTTATTTTTGTTTCATACCAGTTCGACTCAACAGCATACTGAAAGGTCAGGTTTAAAGTAAGGCCTTCCATTGATCTTCCAGTAAGATTCCCAAACATTATCTAGCTTTTTGTTTTTTTGGAATAACATATCTAGCTACAAGCATGTATTCTAGCTGTATCAATCACTGATATAGTACTAGGACTCATGGTCTACTCCTAACAGTATTAGGACTAATCTACACTACTGCAACAGAGACGCAGACACAGACTCACTCTAAAGCCCTGCACCTTAAGATCTGTATGTTGGTCATTGAACTTTTCTTCTGGACTCGCTATTAACATACATGCTTCAAGTACATATTTGGAATCCATTTATATTCTTTAAAATTTTTCAAGGACGAGGTGTCGGGTTCAATATATTAATCTAGGGGTTATAACTGAAATATCACAAGCCTACTATTTCAACCTTATTTATCAACTGCTACTTGTTGCCCAGTCTAGTTGAGGTCCCTCCTTGAAGCTCAAGGAATTGAAGAATTCTTACAGATTGACCTATAGATACTTCAGCCAATTCTTAGACTGCCTTTGCTGAAGATAAGTCACCTTCCTATCATAGGATTTTACCTACGAAGTTACGTAATCTTGTTTAATCTCTGGGGTGCCATACCGTGTGCTATAAATGACCAGTTCCTATTAACATTGATTTATAATTTTATATGCACCTTTGGTCTAGCAGAAGGAGCTCTTTTCTTATATTTAGTTATTCTAACTTCAAAGTCTTTGGAGAGTCATTTTGTCAACTTATGCCCTTTCAGAATGAGATTATGATTGCATATATTTGATCAGTTGCCTTAGTTTTCTGGTAAACATCATGTGTCTGATATCTAGCACAGTCGCATGCACCTTTGTGGGATTTCAGTTTTAGTATGTGAAAAGGCACCGCAACATAACCCTTTCATTTCAATTCTCATGCATGCAATTCTTTACTTTGCAGTACATGGTCCCACTTGTGATTAACTTGCCTTGTTATTGCAAAACTATGAAAGCCAAGATACCTCGCAAAGAGTTGGCGGATGGCTGAAGGTGAATGAGATGACCGTACGTGTAGTCACGTTGCATGATCCCAACCCGAAGGCTTCATAGGGTGCTGAGAAGATGGTATTCCTTGCTTGTGTACCATTATACATCCCCAGCAGCTCCATTGCTTTGTTTGTGAACTTGAAGCAGAACAAATTGCACATTGTAAGGCATTTTCTTTTGCGCCGTTCCAGCTTTGCAGTAAACTATAAGCTTGATATTAAGTTGGAGTTGGGAGCGTATTTCTAAAGACTCTCTACAAACATATAAATGGTCTAACAAAAGGATGTGCTTAAATGTAAAACTTCCGCGAGTTTTGAGTATGAGTTGTCTTCAAATGTCACAATGCTAGCTTGAAATCGATCTTATAATTTGTGCATTTTATGTAGATGACCCATTTAACTTTCTATCTTAAGAGCCAATTGCTTAGTCTAATCCCAAATTATGTAATGTACAATATGGCCATCTTTACACAATTATTAATTAGGATATGGATCAAACTACAACCAAATTAATGGCTTTTATTTTTTAAACAACCATTTCCAAAGTACTTCATCAAATTCATCTAAATGTTTTTAGGAACTCAGATGTTTCCCAACTTGCTTGTTTTTCTTGCATGAAAAATTATAAGCACAAAGGGTGATGGATATTTCCCATAGGATTCCTCCTTGGGGCAAATACTTCTATGCATACCTCTTCCGGTTGATCTATACCATACTCCATTCTCGTAAGATGATAAATGCAAAAATCCATAACAAAATAAATTTCTTGCACGGACTCCTCTTTTGGCAACGCTCCTTGTTTTACTGTATAAGCTTGGAAGGGAAATATGCCTTCTCTCCTTAATGAAGCGCACAGCTCTATGTTTGAACATGATTCTCTAGGCAGCTCAGTTTTTGGTTTTGGCTGTTTTGTAAGTGTCCTATTTGGTTTGCAAGGGAAGAGGCTACTTGGTCTGTTCTCTCAGACTATGGGCTTGAACTTTTGATGCTCTTAAGTAGCCCAATTTTCCATAACCTTAGCTTCACGTAGTTCAATAAACTTGTGCAACCATCCAAACCACAATTCACTTTCAAGCCCTGATATACGGCTTGCACCCCCTTTAGCAGGCGTGAATTATGTACGATGTTAATGTCCCAACATGGCTTGGTACGATAAATATAAGGTGATCGTGTGCTAACATGGATAACTTTGCAAAATCATGTGCAAGTAAAAAAGAAGTTGCAACCACAAGATTATGTGGATTAATAAAAAAGTTCCCCATTGGTCATACAAATTAATCAACGATTTTGAACAACAGGAGGGGGAAACTGAAGAAATTGTGGTAGAGGATCATCAGATTCGTTCAAGAAATAAAGTTTCCTTTTTCGAACAAAGGTTAATGTTGTGACTAGAAATACAATTTGAATTATTTAGAAATCTTATTCTACAACTCTTAACTGAAAAAAAGGGAACTCCAAACAGACACCGGCTACTAAAACGGGCTCAACTGATCCCACCCTGTGATAATGTTACCCGGGATTAAGTATACAGGGATCTCTAGTTCAACTCGAATGGAAAAATAAAGAGATATCTTGCCCGCAAGAATGACGAAACAGCATTGGTCCTGCACTTTACTCCCCGACAGTCAATCCAAACCCGAATTTGTAGTCTTTCTTTCTGTGATCAATCTGCAAGGCGTATATTTTAGTACTTGACAAAGAAGTGGCAAAAAAAAGTTCATCTAATTGAGAAGAGGAAGAAGGGCACACACAACATTGCTAAATCCTCACCTCTGCAGAAAGAACAAAATTAAGACCCATATTTAGTCGCTCTTCCAAAAATGCAGCTACCGTGCCATTGGAATCAATCTTTCCTCTAAGACGGCACTGCAACAATGATAAAAGTTAGCCAAGAACAGTCAATGCTTAAAAATTCATATTTGATTTAACAACACAATTAGGTAAGCACACAATCCTCCTTGACACAAACAAAATTCATGATGAGACATGAACTGGGTTTCATATCAGTGCAATAGAACACCAAGGAAAAAAAATCCATAAATAGGAAGTGCATATGGTTTTCAATAGACAAGGCATTGTTTTTTGTGTATTGCATGGATACACTGCATATATACATAACAATCTTATGATGCCAGACTGAACCTGAATCTGGATCATCAAGGTCCGCACAGAATTAAACAGGCCACAATGTATAAGAAATCATGTTTCATGAAACTGTTCACCTACTAGGTAGTAACATACTCCAGCAGCAATCCGATAGCACTGGTTGTGTAACTTAAACCCTAAAATGTTCACCTACTAGTAAGATCACAACGTACGAAGAAAAAGAGTGTCTATTTATAGCAATGAAATAGGAATCATTGATTTATACATCTCCCACTACACCATTATAATGATTCACGAATACTTGGACATTAAAATACGTAAGCTACCTGTCGAAGAATGTAATCATAACCAAAACTAGCCGTGACATCTCTTGACATGTAGTTGTACATGAAATCTGATGCAAGAGAAACCTACAAGAAAGAAAGACTGTAAGAAAGACTTCGGAGAAACCATAAAAAAGGAAAACTCAATCAAAATATCCAACAATATAAAAAGTTAAAATAGATCAACTTTTCTCACCTTATCAGACACCTTTTGTACATAGCTAAGAGCAACCATTCCGGTACTAGCGACTTGCCCTGTAGCAACCTGGGGGTGCAAAGAAAAGTTGGATTAGGGTATGAATCACTCAACAGTTACTTGAGTCAAAATCTCATATGTAAACAAAACCCAGTGAAGTATGTTTTATAGTTGCCCAGTCATACAAAGGAGATCTCATATGAAAACAAAACCCAGTGGAATATGTTTTAGAGTTGCCCAGTCATACAAAGGAAATCTCATATGAAAACAAATCTAGTGGAGTTTGTTTCAGAGTTGCCCGGTCATACAACGGTTAGCATACTCCTTAGGTTCAATAAGCTGAGGTTGACCTTTCATGGTTCAACAGTTTGGGGCTTAATTTCCTATAACCCTGTATCACCTTTGTTCATAGAACGGGCAGGTCTCGCTCGAAATAGTACCTAAGATGATTACGAAGACCATTCACAATGTTTTGTAACCCTTGCTTTCTGTTTTGCTTTGAAGCTTCCTCTAAGAATTAGGGAGTTACTGCAGTTATGAGGTTTTTTTTTTCTTTCAGAAGTGGGCTACTTTTCTCCTGGTCCTGGATGAAGAGTTTATCTTACATTGTTGGTCCCAAGCTCAGATAAAGGAGGAGGGGGAGGGCGTCAGGTAGTCGACAGCTGGCACTCCTAGGTTACGTCGAATCCTTATGAAAATGAATCCACAAACGAAATTGCGCTAAAGCTAAGGCGTCACTCGTAAGTGGCGCTCTGTGTGGTCCGAGCACAGTGATACGTGAGCAAGGGTCGCTGTATCTCCATCGGCACCCGGATACAGTGTTAAATGAGCAAGGGGGTCATAGAAACTTCTTTTTGAACGACTACACTCAAAAGTTGTTTGGAAGCATATGCTCATATCAACTTTACACAGGACACAAAAGAAGTACTTTGATCCTATTAGATGGGGGAGGGTGAAGAAGTTAGGACAGAAGGGTAGAGTTCAAGAGAGTAGAATGCGTTTAGGAACGTGGAATATAGGAACCTTAACGGGAAAATCTATGGACGTTATGGTGAGGAGAAGGATAAGTAATATGTGCCTACAAGAAACTAAGTGGGTTGGTCTTAAGGCAAAGGATCTAGAAAACTCAGGTTTTAAACTTTGGTATTCGGGCACAAATAGAACGAGAAACGGTGTTGGCATCATTGTGGACAAGACCTTGACACAAGATGTTGTAGATGTCAAGAGGGTAGGAGATAGAATTATGGCAATCAAGATTGTAATAGGATAAGAACTCATCAATGTGATTAGTGCGTACGACCCTCAAGTAGGGTTGGATACGAGTTTGAAGGAGAAATTTTGGAAAAATCTTGAGAGACTTGGTGCAAGGAATTGCTCAGACGGAGAAGGTATTTATAGGAGGAGATTTAAATGGACACGTGGGCAAGGAAACAGGTAACTATGGAGGTTTTCACGGTGGCCATGGTTTTGGGGAGAGAAATGTGATCACCAACAAGAGTGGGTCGTCAAAAACACAAATAGATTTTCTTCTAATGAGGAAAGGGGATCGTATAACTTGTAAGGATTGCAAAGTTATACCGGGAGAGAGCTTGGCTAATCAACATCGCTTGTTGGTGATGGATGTACATATCAAAAGAGAGAGAGAAAAGAACAAGACCTGGAAGTGCCCAAGGACTAGATGGTGGAATCTAAAAGGAGAAAAACAAGTCATTTTCAAAGAGAAAGTAATCACCCAATGCATGTGGGATAGAGAGGGGGAAGCTAGCCAAATGTGGGATTCCATGGCTAGTTGTATCCGAAAAGTAGCAAAAGAGGTATTCGGAGAGTACAAGGGCTTTGCTCCACACCAAGAGGAATCTTGGTGGTGGAATGAGGAGGTACAAACAAAGGTGAAGGCTAAGAAGGAATGTTGTAAAGCCTTATACAAGGATAGGACCGATGAAAATGGTGAAAGGTATAGAATAGCGAAGCAGGAGGCGAAGAAAGCTGTGAGAGAAGCTAAGCTAGCAGCTTATGACGATATGTATAAGTGACTAGATACCAAAAAAGGAGAGTTGAACATCTATAAACTAGCTAGAGCAAGGGAAAAGAAGACAAGGGACCTAAACTAAGTGAGGTGCATCAAGGATGAGGATGGAAAGGTTCTTGCTACAGAGAACACGGTCAAAGACAGATGGAGAGGTTATTTTCATAATCTTTTCAATGAAGGACATGAAAGGAGTACTTCTTTGGGGGAGTTGAGTAACTCAGAAGAGTGTAGAAACTACTCATTTTATCGCCGAATCAGAAAGGAAGAAGTGGTTGTAGCATTGAAAAAGATGAAGCATAGAAAAGCAGTGGACGCAGATGATATACTGATCGAAGTGTGGAAAGTCTTGGGAGAGACAGGTATAGCATGGATCACAGACCTTTTCAATATGATTTTGAAAACGAAGAAGATGCCAAATGAGTGGTGAAAGAGCACTTTGGTGCCTATCTACAAGAATAAGGGCGATGTACAAAATTGCATGAACTATAGGGGTATTAAGCTAATGAGTTATACAATGAAGCTCTGGGAGTCATAGACTGAGGCAAGAGACGGGTTTCGGACAACCAATTCGGGTTCATGCCAGGGCGCTCAACCATGGAGGCAATCTATCTCTTACGAAGATTGATGGAAAGATATAGAGATAGGAAAAATGATTTACACGTCTTTATAGATTTGGAAAAAGCGTATGATAGGATCCCAAAAGACATTCTTTGGAGGATTTTAGAGAAGAAAGGAGTACGAGTAGCATATATCCAAGCTATAAAGGATATGTATGATGGAGCAAAGATTGCCGTAAGAACTCATGAAAGACAAACCGAAAGCTTCCCCATAACTGTAGGGTTACATCAAGGCTCATCCTTAAATCCTTACCTTTTTGCATTGGTAATGGATGAGTTAACGGGACATATTTAAGATGATATTCCTTGGTGTATGCTTTTCGCAGACAATATAGTGTTGATAGATGAAACTCAGGAATGGGTAAATGCGAAGCTTAACCTTTGGAGAGAAGTGTTGGAATCTAAAGGTCTTCGCCTAAGTCGATCAAAGACAGAATATATGGAGTGCAAGTTCAGTGCTAATGGAGGCCTAAATGAGTAAGGGATGAGGATCGGAGATCAGGAAGTACCAAAGAGCGACCGCTTTTGCTACCTAGGATCTATCTTGCAAAAGAATGGAGAATTAGAGACCTCAACCATAAAATATAAGCTGGATGGATGAAGTGGAATAGTAAAGAAACAGAAAACTTCCTCTGTAAGTTTTCAATTGCATTGATTGAATGAATACTTTACACACTGTGTAGATATATATAGCCTTTGGCTATTTACATAGATACCCCTGACTATCCTAACTAATCTCAACAGATACCACAACTAATTACATTCAGTTATTTAACAGTAATAGAAGTATTAACAGTAACAGAATTGGATGACTTGTCATTCTCCCTAATACACCCCCTCAAGCTAGAAGGGGAATCAGAAATGAGTCCAATTGGAAGCTTGGAACACAGATAGGTGAATCTGTTTTTAGACAGGGACTTGGTATGAAGATCAGCCAATTGGTCTTCACTGCAAATAAATCGGACTTGAAGAAGTTTGGCTCGAACCAATTCTCTAATATAGTGGTAATCAATCTCAACATGCTTTGTTCGAGCATGAAAGACAGGATTAGAGGCTAATGAGATTGCTGAAATGTTGTCACACCAAAGACAGGATAGTGTAGATCTTTGAGAATTTTGCAAACCCAAGTGATTTCAGCAGCTGTGTGAGCTAAGGAGCGATATTCAGCCTCTGTAGATGACCGTGCAACAGTACTTTGTTTCTTGGCACTCCAGCTGATAAGATTAGAACCCAGGAAGACACAATAACCAGTGGTTGAGCGCCTGTCAAATGTGCAGCCAGCCCAATCAGCATCAGAGTATGCTAAAAGATGGACATGACCTTTAGTGAACCACAAACCATGGGAAAGAGCACCTTTAAGAAATCTGAGAATCCTTTTGGCTGCCTGAAGGTGTTGCTCTCGGGGAGCATGCATGAATTGGCAGATTTGGTTCACAGCAAAGGCAAGATCCGGTCTAGTCCAAGTGAGATATTGTAAACCACCAACAATGGAACGATATTCAGTAGGATTGGACAAGAGAGGCCCACTATGATCTAGTTTCTTAGATCCAAGAGCAGTGCAACAAGGTTTTGCACCCGCCATGTTGGTTTTCTTAAGAAGATCCAATAAGTACTTTGTTTGGTGGAGAAATATGCCCTGTGAAGATTTGTGTACCTCTAAACCCAAGAAATAGTGTAAAGGACCAAGGTCTTTCACGGGAAATTGGGCACCGAGTTGCTTGATAAAGTGTTGACAAAGTTGAGGATGGGGTCCAGTGACAAGAATATCATCAACATAGACAAGAACAATCACCAACTGAGGACTATTGAGAACAAATAAAGAAGCATCGGAAGAGGATTGGGTGAACCCAAGAGAGTGAAGAGCTTGAAACAGTTTATCGAACCAAGCTCGAGGAGCTTGTTTAAGACCATACAAAGACTTCCTCAGCTTACAAACAAAGGTGGGATGTAAGGGATCAACAAAACCAGGGGGTTGTTGCATGTAGACATCCTCCTTTAAGTCTCCATGAAGGAAGGCATTACTAATGTCTAGCTGATTGAGAAACCAATTATATTGCACAGCCAGGGTAAGAAGAATTCGAATTGTAACCGGTTTGGCAACTGGACTAAAGGTTTCTTGAAAATCAATACCTTCTTGTTGATGAAAGCCCTTGGCCACAAGTCGGGCTTTGTATCTGTCAACTGTGCCATCGGGCTTTTTCTTAATGCGGAAGACCCACTTGCAGCCAACAATGTTTTGAGAATGGTGAGAAGGAACAAGAGACCAAGTACCAGTGGTCAACAATGCATTGTATTCATCTTGCATAGCTTGCCTCCAATGAACATACTTAGAAGCTTGTAAGTATGTGTTAGGAACATAGTCAAGATCCACTGGAAGTGGGTGCTTAGTTGCTGCATAGGCTCTAGGTTTGAATATCCCAGCCTTTGATCTTGTAATCATAGGATGGGAATTAACAGGGACAAGAGGATGACTTGGGTGATTTTGTGACAGAGATGAATGTTCTGAAATGGGAACAGAACAGGAAGAATTACCTACTGAGATGAGGTCAGTGGAGGAAGAAGTTTGAGTAACAGGAACAGGCACAGAAACACATAATGGTGATGTAGAAGGATGATTTGAGACAGGAGGAATGTGTGTGAAATTGGAGATCCAGAGAGGATGAAAGTGGTGATGAGAAAGGAGGAGAACTTGTAGCAGGATTCTGGTGCTGCAGCAACTGAAAAGGATAAGTACTTTCATCAAATACAACATGGCAAGAGATATAGATGCGATTGGTGACAGGATCAAGGCACCTATACCCTTTGTGTTGAAGACTATATCCCAAAAAGATACAACTTTTGCTCTTGGGATCCAATTTGCTATGAATATAGGGTTTGAGCCAAGGAAAACATTGACAACCAAACACCTTTAGTTTAGAGTAGTCAGGATGGCGGTGAAACAACAACTCCCAAGGTGACTTTGAAACTCCTGAGATGGGAAGACGATTAATAAGGTAGATGGCAGTAGAGAAAGCTTTTCCCAAAAAAGATGAGGGACATGAGAGGCAACAAGTAAAGTTCTAGCTGTCTCAACAAGGTGCCGGTGCTTGCGTTCTGCACAACCGTTTTGCTCAGGGGTGTGGGGACAGCTGAAATGATGAAGAATGCCATGTTTGCTAAGATATGATGCAAAAGAATGACTTGTAAATTCACCCCCTGAATCTGAACGCAGAACTTTTATTTTATTTCCAAGTAAATTTTCTACATAAGGTTTGAAGACAACAAATGTAGAAAATACATCAGCCTTGGATTTCAAAGGAAAGAACCAACTATATTTGCTATAGTCATCAACAATAAGCAAATAATACTGAAAACCACTACTGGATTTGACCGAGGCAGGTCCCCACAGATCACAGTGCAGTAGCTGAAGACTTTGAGTTGTTGATGAAGTAGCTGCTTTAAATGGGAGCTTATGATTCTTAGCCAGTGCACAATCTGAGCAGAAAAAATCCACAGTAGACTTGCCTTGTAAAGCAAGATTATTAGTTGAAATTACCCTTCTGAAAATGGAGGAGGAAGGATGACCCAAGCGCCTGTGCCAAACTTTAACAGGAGCTTTAATACTGAGTGAGGAACATGTAAAACATTTCTCAGTTGAAAGGAGGTATAATGAGTGTGCGGAGAAGATGAACCAACATTAAGAATAGACAAACCTTTACCGTCTCCAATATACACTTTATCCTCGCCAGTGTAGGGAGTAGGAGAGGTAATGTTAGCAACATCATTAGTGATGTGAGAGGTTGCACCGGAATCAATTAACCAAGGCTGAGATGGTTTAGCAGAATAATGAGCACACATGGCAGCGAGTTTAGCTGGAGGAATACGACCACTGATATCCGGATTCATACGATCAAAACAGTCAATAGCTTCATGACTGGTAGAACCACAGATTTGACAAGGAACTTTGAAGTTAGACGAACCTTGATTGTTGCGAGAGCCTTGATAACCTCGATTGCCACGATTGTTGGTAGAGGTACCACGATTTCCTCGATTACCTCGATTGGAAAAGAACTGCCCCTTAGTATTCCTACCACGATTGGAGTTGAACCGAGATGCAGAGTGAAGAGGTTGATACTGAGCAGCAAATGCAGATGGAGTAGGAAGTAGGGGAGGCTGAGATTGCACCGAGAAGGCCTGGAAAGGTTCAGTAACAGGACATGAACTGACAGTTTTGCGCCTTGCCATAGACAATTCCTTTGTAAGAAGAAGGCCATGAAGTTCATCAAGAGAGGTAGCGGACAATCGAAGCATGATAGAATCGATGAAAGACTCAAATTCATCAGGCAAGCCATGTAGTGTGGCTGCAATAAGATCTCGATCAGTCACAGAAGCACCAGCGGCTTGCAAGGAATCTGAAATTTCCTTTAGATCTTGAAGATATTCAGAGATGGAACGAGATCCTTTCTGAACAGATTGAAGGCGCGATCGCAGTTGATGGATATGAGCTTCTGAAATGCCACCAAAACGCTGTTCAAGCTTCACCCAAAGCTCTTGAGATGACGAAACCCCAACCGTCAAAGGAATGATTTCCTCAGAAAGTGTGGAATTCAAAAGATTTTGATCTTTTTCATACCATTCCTCAAAGGCAGGATTGATGTGACGATCAGGAAGAAATGGCGATGGACAAACTTCGGTACCATCAATGATGCCAAGAAGCTTGTAACGCCGGAGAATCGGGCCAAACAGTGCGCGCCATGGTAGATAATTGGATCTTTTCAGCTTGATCGGCACCATGCTACCGATGTTGTGGATGGTAAGAGAAGTGTAGGAATTCATAGGACTTGGATTACAAGAGGAATTAGGGTTTGGGCTCGAAGGAGAGATGACCGGAGAAGACGATCCAGTCGACGGAGCCGCCATTACTGACAGAAATCAAGATCGTAGAAGACAAATCGAAGGATCAGAGAAGAAGAATAACAAGAATCGATCACGAATCGATCACGAATCGATCGATGAAGCGAGCGGAAAGAAAGATCGAAGCTGTGAAGCAAGATGGCGAGATACCATAAAGAAACAGAAAACTTCCTCTGTAAGTTTTCAATTGTATTGATTGAATGAATACTTTACACACTGTGTAGATATATATAGCCTTTGGCTATTTACATAGATACCCCTGACTATCCTAACTAATCTCAACAGATACCACAACTAATTACATTCAGTTATTTAACAGTAATAGAAGTATTAACAGTAACAGAATTGGATGACCGCCGTATGCCACTGAAAAATAGTGCATCCGGCGTGTTGTGTGACCGCCGTATGCCACTGAAACTCGAGGGAAAATTTTATAAGACGGCAATAAGGATGGCGATGCTGTATGGCACGGAATGTTGGGCGGTGAAGCATCAACACGTACATAAAATGGGTGTAGCAGAGATAAGGATGCTTCGTTGGATGTGTGGGCACACGAGAAATGATAAGATTAGAAATGAGGATATCCTAGGTAAAGTAAGAGTAGCCGAAATTGAAGAAAAGATAAGAGAAAATCGATTACGGTGGTTTGGACATGTGCAAAGAAGGCCTACTGACGCTTCGGTTAGAAGATACGACTATGGAACAGAGGTCTAGGGTCGAAGGGGAAGAGGAAGACCTAGGAAAACTTTGGAAGAGACTAAGAAAAGACTTGAGTACTAGGATCTAACGAAGGACATGACACAGAACCGAGCGCAATGGCATTCTAGGATTCATATAGCCGACCCCATTTAGTGGAACAAGGCTTTGTTGTTGTATTTCACTCAAGGAAAGCAGGACCCTCAGACCAAAAAAAGAAGGAAAGCAGGGTCCTGCAGTACTCAAATGGTGGATCTAAGGCGTAATGCTGACTTGAACTACATGAAAATAGTAGCATTAGTCCAATGTTTAATGTGGAGGATCTTAGCCACATATCCTCTACAATAGAGACAATGAGCCTGCAACCCCATCCTATTATTAGTCAGCAATTATTTGGTTTATTGAAAAAAAATGAATAAAAGTATTCCTTCATTTCCAATTGTTCTGTCATATCATTAGTTTCCTTTATTTCCAATTATTTCAACATCATTTTTGAACCAACCCTTATAATGGTAAGAGTTTCATAAAATTAATTTCAAAAGGAAACATTGCAATAAATGTTCATGATGTTTTAACTCTACATCATGGGCCAAGACTTACTTCACCCTAAAAGTGTGGCATGAAACAAGGTTTTTGAAAAAAGAAACAAGAGTGAGCAAGCATACAGTTAACTTTAGATACATTCTAGATGCACAAATCTTGATGCCTTTCTGGTGCCATAGAATGTAAAAAACAAACTAATATCTTGTTTCCATACAAGAATAAATGAGTAAACAACAGTCGGAAACAATGAAAACATTATGTCGGATAACCAAGAAGTTATAATTTAAGGCTTCAAGAATTTACCATCTTGTCTGTGTTATACCGAGCAGCATAGCCAATACCAGACTTACGATGCTGACCAGCCCAGAACACTTCACCACCCAAAGCCAGATGGGGGGTCACGCTCTGAAAAGTAATAAGCACTTTGAAGATTGGTAAAATGCGCTAGGTAAATCAATAGAGAGAACTAGAGCTCATTTGGAAGTGCTTTTAAAATGACTGAAACCACTTTTAAAGAAAATGTTTTTGGATTCCAAAAGCACTTGAAGCGCTTCCTGGAAGAAGCATGCACTTCAAGTGCTCTTCCAAGATTCACTTACATTTTTACAAATGATTGGTTCCAAAAACATTTTCACCAAAAGCTCTTTCGGTCATTTTAAATGCACTTCCCAATGATCCCCTAGGTGTGCCATTGACATAAAGGCAACAAAATATGCTTATCACTAGGAATTAAAATGGAACAATTAATTACAGAGAAAAACAATGGAGAATACATAATAAATGCCAAGTGTAACTCATAATACATGTCACTACTAATAGTAAGATGATAAATTTTGAGTCATTCCTGTAATTATCTTATACACTTACTTTTATTGCTCCATTTACCTTTGGTTCATGCTCAAATAAAATCCAAGTGCTTTAAAAGCTAAAAGAGTTTTGACAAAATCTTAGGAAACAGTTATTGGCACACTAGAAGTCATCCTTCACTTGAAGTGCAATTTCTTCCTTGGATTTATAAGCAAGGAGAGCAGGATGACCTTTATGGAGTGCCAATAACAGCTTCTACATCTTAATAGAATCATAGAAATGATAAAAGCTGGGAAAACGAAGGAAATGAAAAATAAATGCTAGAAAACAAGCAGTTAATAGTAATTGGCAAAAAGACATGGTCATCATATAGTTAAATTATATTTAGTATAATTAATACAGATTATACATTTCTGTCTTTGTATTAAGTGCTCTCCCAAAATGTTGTGAAATACACAACACATGAAAAAATCAAAATAACTTTTTTCTTCATTAAGAGAAAACATAAACTTTTGTATCTGAAAGAAAAGAACAAAGAAATTTAGAGAAATGAAAAAGATTACAGAAACCATGGAAAAGGCATCCACCGATAGCAAGCCCATAAACAATTACAGAACAGCTCAGTCACCAACTGAAAAAAGCATTACATGAAACAAAACAAAAGAAACCCTATCACATATTTAAACTATAGCATCTTTGCCAATTAACACATGACAAGAAAATAAGTTATCCAGAAATTCGAAGATACAGAAGCGTAGAAGGGAAGCAAATAATGAACCCTCTCACGTAAAGGAAACTTGTAGAATCCATTTTGTGCTGATTAATACATGTAGAGTTAGAGTGTACAACAATAAGAATTATCGTGAAAAGAACTTTTCTTTTGTCATAAACTAATGAAAAGGTTAAACAGAGAATACGGTATCCAATATTTTACCTGAATGTAGTTTGCTCCAAACAATGCACCATTTCCTAGTTGAAACTGTGACCTGTAATCTTTGCCCTGTACAGAGGAAGTCAATGTTGGGTCAAGCAATATAAGTACACAAAGATTATTAGAAAATTAATACCAAAGTGGTTAGCTCAAAATACAGAACAAAAATTAATAAATAATCATGTTATTTAAAAACAAATAAAAGAGCATTAACTCCATATACATTGGACAATCTTTTCAAATAGAAAGTACCACATCATTTGGTCGCCCCCATGTGTATTGAGTTCCAGTTGTTGAAAAAATGAGGAAAAGTAAACAGATGGGAGGAGGAAAGGAAGTCTAAATCATTTCTTCTTAAAGCCCTTGCGCTTAATCCCTAAAGCAGATCAAAGGTCAATCCAATCAAATTCTAATAGCTATCCTTAAAATCCTGGTATTTTTTTAATACTGTGGAGAAGTCCAAATTGAAAGCAAAACACCAGACCTACTTGACTACATATACAACAACAACAACAAAGCCTTTTCCCACTAAGTGGGGTCGGCTATATGAATCCTAGAACGCCATTGCGCTCGGTTTTGTGTCATGTCCTCCGTTATGTTGGGTTTTTTCCAGCCCATGATTAGTTGTCCTAAGTCTATTGGGAATTAATAGTCTTAGAGGATTAAATTGTTTTCCCAATTGGAGTTGTTTTCCCAATTGGAGTTAGTTTCTCAATTGGAGTAGGATTCATAACTAGATTCCAATTAGGATTAATAATCCTTATTGAAGAAGACCTTTATTATGTCTATATAAAGGGGCTATTGTACTAGTTTTAAGAAGGGAGCAAAACAATAAATTGTATACCACTCAAGGGATTAGAGTGAGAGAATATTGTAAAGTGTGCGAGAGAAAAGAAAAGAGAGGTTATTTCTTGTTCTTGTTCTTTCAGGTTTTTCGTCAAGTCCTAGTTCTAGAGATTTGGCAAGATTATTGGTTGTACTCATTATTGATATAGTGAAAGATTGTTGTTGCTGTCCCGTGGACGTAGGCACATATTGCCGAACCACGTAATTTCTTGGTGTTATTTATCTTGGTTATTTGTTTTTCCCATTCTTAAACGCGATATTCTCAACAAGTGGTATCAGAGCCTGGTTCGGCTGATATCCGTTTAGAATGGAGGGTGCAACCTGCTGTAATTGGGTTACGTGGAAATCAAGAGGAGGACATGCTTTACTGAAGGTGTTAAGAGCAAGCCAGCAAGTATGTCTGATGCTGATTGGACCAATATGAAGATAAGCGATGTTTTCTGGCAAAGAAGTCTATAATTGCCTTTGCCAATGACGATGGGTGTTGCGATCAGGGGGAGCCTGGTCAAGAGAAATCTAATCAAGAGGGTCTTGGTTAATGAGTAGTTCAATCAAGGGGAGCTTGGTTATGGGTAATTCGATCAGGGGGAGTCTGGTCATGAAAAGTTCGATCAATGGGAGTTTGGTCAAGAGGAGCAATCCTATTATGGTATACCTTCCTCATGGTCTGGAGGGGGAGATTGTTGGGTTTTTTCCAGCCCATGATTAGTTGTCCTAAGTCTATTGGGAATTAATAGTCTTACAGGATTAAATTGTTTTCCCAATTGGAGTTGTTTTCCCAATTGGAGTTGTTTACCCAATTGGAGTTAGTTTCTCAATTGGAGTAGGATTCATAACTAGATTCCAATTAGGATTAATAATCCTTATTGAAGAAGATCTTTATTATGTCTATATAAAGGGGCTATTGTACTAGTTTTAAGAATGGAGCAAAACAATAAATTGTATACCACTCAAGGGATTAGAGTGAGAGAATATTGTAAAGTGTGCGAGAGAAAAGAAAAGAGAGGTTATTTCTTGTTCTTGTTCTTTCAGGTTTTTCGTCAAGTCCTAGTTCTAGAGATTTGGCAAGATTATATTGGTTGTACTCATTATTGATATAGTGAAAGATTGTTGTTGCTGTCCCGTGGATGTAGGCACATATTGCCAAACCACGTAATTTCTTGGTGTTATTTATCTTGGTTATTTGTTTTTCCCATTCTTAAACGCGATATTCTCAACACGTTAGATCCAAGTCTTTACTACATATAACTTGTAAAATTTAAATAAAACTAGAATAAGAAGCAACCAAGGCACAACTACCATCCAATCTAGAAGATGAGTAGAAAAGAACACCGCCTAAATTCAACTGAAACAGATGACCAAATCAAATCCCAAAACCTAACTCTGTTGGCAATGACGGATCCAGGATTTCAAGATCGGGGGGTCCCAACATAAAAGTTCAAAACAAATATTAGACTAATTTGGTTCCATATCAATATTTCTATAAAATTTGGTAATTTTGGTTCATTGAATAAATCAAGATTAATCTCAAAGATAATAAAACCAACAAATTCTCCTCAGCAACATAACGCAATTAGTGACTACAAAGATAAAATTTGTTAATGTAACATATAGATTATTAATTGGGAGTTGGGACTAGAGTCTAGGATTAAAAAACTTATATGAATTTGGAAGAAATAAAATTAGGGAGCTAAAGGGCGGTGGAACGGCAAATGGTGGTGGGGAATAGGGTAACTTGGGTTTAAAGTTGGAAGGTTGCGACGATTGGGGCTGGGAGTTGTTAAATATAATTTGGGGATACTGGAAAAGACCGGGGTTCTCGGGCTCTGTAGATAAAACAGAGATATTTTAGTTTTTTTTAATTTTTTATAATGACCTAGCTTAAAAACGCTGTCGTTTTGGCTAGGTCTTTTAAAATAAAAATTAAAAACCTCTTCTTCTTCTTTGTTTATAAGCACTGCTGCCTGCACATCCATGGAGGCAACAAGCCTCTCCACTGCACTTGCCCAAATTGTTGGAGGGTCCCGAAGGTCGATCATAAGTGTTTCTTCAGACTTCCGAAGGGTCCCGGGACCACCTGGGCCCCTATATGGATCCGCCAGACTGTTGGTCATTCACAAACCCCTATATACCCCTAGAACCTCCTTCACTTACCAGCACAAAAAAATCTCAAAGGGCTTTAAGCCTTATCACTTAACAGCGGATAAAAACCTGCTGTAACCACCTGACTCACTGACCTCCCTGAATATATTCTGCAATAATCGAGATACTGGACAGAGAACATGTATATCATCAGCACTCCTCACCCTGCTTATACAAAATGCACCAATGAGGTGAAAATTGAAATACATCAATTTGCTTGTCTTTGAATTAAATTGCACATGTTAACCCTACCATGAGCAAAATCCATGAAAGAAGCTTCCCCTTCCTGCTGGTAGAAATTCTAGAATTGTGTCATAGTGAAACTAAGTTCCAAATAAGACATACAAGTAGGAAGCTGAAGATCCAGATTCAATCTTCTTGATTCTACTCTAGCATCCGAAACCTACCCTTATCCAAAATAACCAGGAAAGAAGATAATTCCTCCACCTCATTAAGTACCTCCTAAAAGTCTAAAACCAAAATCCCAATTCACCAGAATAGATATGTCAAATGAAGGCTAAATGGTTCCATTATGGTACCTGCCTACCTGGACAACAATAAAATTAACCAAGGAGACAAGCTTCTTAAAGTAAATTCACCCACCCAAATTCTTCCCAAACTCTCATACTATCCACACTACCAACTACCAGACAGCAAGAAAATAAAAACTGATTTGACCCAATAAACCATCAAGCAACAATTTTTGAAACCAACCAACTAGCCATCCATATTACTGATTATTGTTCAAAAGTAAAAGGGATTGATGAAATTAAACTAAAATTACAGGGAACTTAATGGTTCTGCACAAAAAGTTATTAAAGAGGGTAACTGCTTCCACCATAAGATGCTTCTCTGGTATAAAGCCTACAACTTAATGGTTCTCCACAAAAAGTTCTTAGCTAGATTTAATACAACTGTCTCATTTTCTATCACAAGCAGTTTTTAGCTTTTGCATGACCCAACAGGAAGTTTTCTTTTGAGTGCAGCAAAATATGGAAACACAAAAAAGCACCTTTACTACATCAAAACTTCTACATTGCTCAAAATGTTGTCCCAAACAGGTACTTAAAAGTTAAAATAGCTATATAAAAGTTCTTTCACAATGACTGCAATGCATGTAATTTGTTTCAGAGAGAAGTTTAACCTCTTCCTGGTTGGAACACCATTATATAAAAAGAAAAGTAACTGAAAGATATTCCAAAGTCAACGTCTTACCTTGTAATCAAAATTGACCATGCCATGTGACATGTGAGGCTCGTTGGTAAGCTGGAAAAAAGCACAAAGAAGTTAACTAACAAGCTTAGACATTACAGATTATCTGCACAAACTCTGAAAATAAAAAAAGAGATAATGTTCTTCAACAGTCTTTCAAATCACCTGAGAATTGGCCTTCAAAGTAAGATTCTCAGATAAATCGCACTTTATTCTTGCATTAAGCCTTCCATCAGTCATCATTCTCCCAAAAAGCATCAACTGCATGACACCAAATATTTAAATGAGAATTTAAATTCAGCTTGTCATAGAAAAGTATCCCAGATGACTAATATCATAAGACGGTTAGTTACCTTTGGATCTATAAAGTTGGCACCAAACTCATAGTGTGCAGTGGGAATTTTAATAGTTTCAGGAGATTGTGAAGGAATCTCCGTAGGTCCCATGAACACGCTGATGGCATAGGAGCGTTATGATTCAGATCAGTGTCTAAATAATAAGGATTAAATAGAATGATGATGGGAATGAATTGTAAGTCCGATCAGACCTGTGACTGAGTGAGAATCTCTGATTGAGTCCTTTAGTAAAATCGAAGCGCATCCCTTCAAACAGTTCAGGCTTTAAAGACACTGCATACACATACAAATAATCTCTTCTTAGACCCAACATTGGAGCACTTCTTTATTGTCCAAGTAAACCCAAAAATAAAAACCCATTCCATTCGATTTCTAAAATCGGGCTGTGTAACATGAGACACAAAAATGATAGTTAAAAGACCTAATACATTTTTATTTCTCCAAGAATTCATAATTCAAATATAAGTTATATAACATATTAATTCACAATAAAACTTTCATCAATTGCATGTAAAATAAAATACCATAAAAGCAAATGTTTAAATCCTAACAAGAATAAACACAAATCCACATACTTTTCAAATTAAAGAACAAATCAGTGTAAACTAGAGAGAGAAAAATGAAACAAAAAAGGGGGGAACAGAGAGAGAGACTGACTGAGAGCTTCACGGTGGATCTCCTCATAGGGAATAGGGCAAGGAAGATTCAAGTAATCCACTTTCTCATCCTCTTTCGGCTTCGGAATCGTATCAGCCCCGGTTGGAGGAGGAGGAACGAGGCCCGCCATTGTTAGTGCTGTTTATGCTCTGCCTTCGGTCGGCAACAAAACTCGGAGAGTATCGGGTGGGGAAGGAAAGGGGAAGAATGGCTCTCGACGATTCGGATCAAATAAGAGAGAAGAGCCTCCGCAGCAACTGGAGGGCTTCGAGTGGCAAAACCTCCAAAGTCCGGAACAGTACGATGAAAAACTAAAAGTCTAAAACCCTAGTGAGAGTAGCGGGTGGTTGGGTTGAGGAATCAAATGGGCCGTTGGTGCTGCTTTGTTTAGGCGAGAAAGATAGAAACGCGGTAAAAAAAAAAAATGGGAAATAGACAAAAATGACCTATTTGTTGCAGTCATATTAAATTAGGGATGTGATTGTGTAAATTACAGTATATTTAGAGATATCTTGGAATATTCGCTAGGGTTATCCTATTAAAGTTGTAATCCTAGTGTATATAGGGATATCTTGGAATATTCTCTAGGGTTAGATATTATCCAATTACTGTAAACGTGCAAAGAATATTTTGCATAAGATAATTTCTTCAATTGCTACTAAGAGACTTTATACAAAGAGAGATCTTGCCGAAGAAGTAACCTAGCCTACATTCTAGGTTTTACAAATATTCACAAATAAATTACAAACAATTTACAAAATAGTTTCCTAAAACTAAGCCAAGATATCAGGAATGATATCATTGACTTCTCAACACTCCCCCTCAAGTTGGAGAGTGGACATTGAGAACTCCCAACTTGTTAATGATCTTTGAGAAAGTTTCCTTCCCTAATGGCTTCGTGAGTACATCTGCAAGTTGATTGGAAGAATGAACAAATCTCATAACAACTGAACCATCTTGTATCTTGTCCCGGATGGAGTGACAGTCCATTTCTATATGCCTAGTTCGCTCATGAAAAACTGGGTTAGCAGCAATGTGAAGAGCTGCTTTATTGTCGCAATGGAGCAGAGCCGGTCTTTGATGTAGTATACCTCGGTCTTTCAATAAATATCGTAGCCATGATAATTCACAACAAGTTCCAGCCATGGCTCGATACTCGGCCTCCGCTAATGATAAAGACACAGTCTTTTGTCTCTTTGACTTCCAAGAAATCAATGAAGAGCCCAAAAAAATACAATACCCCGTAGTTGATCTTCGTGTTGTTGGACAACCTGCCCAGTCCGAGTCACAATATGCATTTAAGACCAAATCATTCTCAGAAGAGAAGAACAAACCTTGTCCAGGTGTATTTTTGATATATTTCAAAATTCGAAGGGCTGCTTCCATGTGTGGTGTGCGAGGCTCATGCATAAACCTACTCAACACATGCACGGAATAGGTTATATTCGGCCTAGTGATTGTTAGGTATATCAGACGCCCCACCAATCTTCAATATTTTGCCGGGTCTTTGAGGATTGCACCATTGTCTGATAACTTAAGATTCTGTTCCATGGGAAATTCGACGGGGCGAGCTCCCAAAAGACCTCCATCTTTCAATATTGCTAAAGCATACTTCCGTTGGGAAATAAAGATCCATTTCTTAGAACGTGATACTTCAATCCCAAGAAAGTACTTCAAATTGCCAAGATCCTTGATTTTAAAACGACCATTAAGGAATTGTTTTAGGGCATCGATAGCACTTGAATCATTGTCCGTAATCAAAATATCATCAACATAAATTAGGAGGGCTGTAAAAGACTTGCCTTGTTTCCGGGTAAATAAATAGTAGTCAGCCTTGGATTGTACATAACCAGCGGATTGAATCGAGTCAGAAAACTTTGCAAACCATTGACGAGAAGCTTGTTTCAACCCATATAAAGACTTGCTAAGGCGACAAACCAAGTTCTCCCCCTGTCGCCGAAGACCTGGATGATGAGTCATATAAATTTCTTCATGAAGGTCACCATGAAGAAAAGCGTTGTTAATGTTTAACTGATGAAGAGACCACTGCCGGGAAGCAGCAAGAGCCAATAAACACCATACAGTGACCATTTTGGCAGTGGGAGAAAACGTGTCATGGAAATCAACACCCTCAAGCTGGGTATAGCCCTTGGCAACCAAACGTGCCTTATAACGCTCAATGAAGCCATCAGAACGGTGCTTAATCTTGTAAACCCAACGGCAGCCAATGGGAGTTTTGCCACGAGGAAGAGGAGTAAGAGACCAAGTGTGGTTAGCTTCCAATGCCTCTAATTCAGAAGCCATGGCAGCTTGCCAATGAGGAAAACGAGCAGCTTCCTCATAACTCCGGGGTTCAACCTGTTGAGTAATATGGGCAAGGAAAGATTGTTGTGCAGTTGAGAAACGATGGTAAGTAAGGTAATTAGCAAGTAGATACCGTGTACCTGGAGTGTGACCAGACAACGAAGACGATGGAGGAGGGGGTTGGGTAAGCTTGAGAGTAGGACAATCATAATCATGTAACTTGGGTGGCGGAGAAGAATGACGGCTAGAGCAACGGAGCACCGGGGCAGGAGCAGGCACTGACAGGGTGAGGTTAGGAACAGAAGATGCAGGAAGTGTTGCAGGAGAATGAGGCGCGGGAGATGCGGCATCAGCGGAAGGGGACGACTCAAGTGGAATCATAGGGTCAGATGGGTGGATAACGGAGGGTGACACGGGATCAGGTAAGTGAGGTGAAATAAGTGGGGTAGGTGAAGACACAAGTTGAGGGGAAGATGGAGAAGGTGAGGTTTGATAAGGAAAAATATTTTCATGGAAGACAACATCACGACTGGTAAAGATTTGGTGAGTGGTGAGGTTATATAATTTGTAGGCTTTCTAACCAATGGGATATCCTATAAAAATGCACTTGTGGGCACGAGGAGAAAATTTGTGATTAACATTGACGTCAGTGGCAAAAGCAAGGCAACCAAAGACTTTAAGGTGTGAAAAAGTAGGAGGTTTAGAATATAAACGTTCAAAAGGCGTTTTCTTGGAAAGAATGGGTGTGGGAAGACGGTTAATGAGATGAATGGCTGTGAGCACACATTCACCCCAAAAATGGAGGGGACGATTGTTGGAAATGTGCCCTAAAGCCAATCATATGATGATACTTTACGGACATTTCATATGTTAAACTAATCTAGTTTAATATCAAGGGCAAAGATTATTGTTTAAGCCGTCTCATATAAATGTTATATGCTTAAACGATAAAGTCCAAGGAATATGTGATTGAGAGAATACGATCTAAAGAAGTTAGATTCATGAGACCATTCTTTCGTAGACACATCCTAAACGTTCCTGATCATATGATTGCCAATTGGGCATTGACAGTCCGTTAAGATCAGTACGTGCTGTGTCTTCTCTCAGGGAGAGTGACTAGTCTCGAGTCATTGGTGTGTGTGACATCAAGACAAGTACGTAGGTGCTCAATAGAGAATGAGTTCACTGAACACGATCAACGAAGAGTTCTCATATTCATGTCACATGAGAACTCATGGTTGGGATAATGCAAAGTAGTCCTTTGACCTGAGGCATCATAGTTGTCTTGTGGTTAGGTCCTTGATATTTGATTATGTCAAACGTCACCCATACACGGGTGTCCACGGCATCGTTGGGGTTAAGCCACTTAGCTATGGAGGCAATTAAATGCGCAACAAGGGATCTCTAACCTTCAAACCTTTTGAGGGAGAATACTCTATGATATGATTAAGAATCTCTGGCCAGAGTATGAATGAGATTTAGGAAGTCGTTCCAGATCACATTCAAGGTAATCATATAAGCACACGAATCACATTGGATAGTAGACATGAATAAACTATCAAACCAAACAATGTGGTCAAGATTATTGTATTAGAGAAAGACCGTATTGCATTTGTAATCCTAAACTGAATAGGTTCTCTACCTCTTCTGATTAGCTTGGGTAACCATGATATGCTGCTAGGTGTCACTCATGGTTTGTGGAAGCCCTAAACGTGTATAATCACTAAGGGGAGAATTGAAAGTAAGTTTCAATTCACAATCGATATGAAATGGTTTTAATCGCCCACTGCCTCGCTAAAAGGAACCTAATGGATCGTACACCGTGTAAGGTGGAGATTGAAGAAACAATGGAGATGAGTAAGAATAATTAAATGGTTTAATTATTTATGGCAAGGATTAATTAATATGTTAATTAATCAAACGAATAAGTTCGTTAAAGACCTCGGGATAGTTTTGGACCTTAAGGCCCAATGGGCTTCGAACGTCAAGCCCATTGACTTAAGTTGTATGACAACTTAATGAATAATGATTCACAAAGGCCTAAAAGGCCCAATGAAACCCCAAGGCCGGCCATGATGCTTTTGGAGTGGGTTTTGGACTTATTTACAAGTTTGCCACTCCAATGAATTAAGGTATAAATATGACTTTATAGCCAAAATTCATTTAGGGTTTGTTTTGGAGAAAATTGGAGAGAACATGTCTCTCCATTTCTCTCTAAAGAGGCCGGCCCCTTGGAGGGTGTATCTAGCCATACTACTACTCCAAGGTCACTCATTTTCTTCTCCAATCTCTCCTTGGTGTGGAGACTTAGAGGTTCTCTATTTTGAGAACTTGGAGAATCATATTCTTCCATCCAAATCCATAGATTTAAGATGCAAGGAATGAAGGCCCTCTCTTTGGGTGATTAGCCTTTGCTTATGCAAAGAGGAATCTACAAAGGTATATATTTCTCAACTCACTTTGATTTGAGTTGTGTCTTGGTTCACCAATCTACTAGGCTTTGAATTTCATGGTTGATGTTTTGTTTTTGAATGCATGAAAGCATGATTTCGCCTTTTAATTGTTAATTGCATGCTATAGATGTTCTTCAAATGAACATGTTTTTCACAAATCTTCCTTCAAAGATTAGATTGAAAACGCAAGGCATGAGCGGTTTCAAGTATATGTCGATGCTTGCGTTCTACAACCCCATTTTGTTGAGGCGTATAAATGCAAGAATGTTGGTAAATCACTCCATGATCTTTAAAGAAATCACGAAGGGAAAAAAATTCCCCACCATTGTCAACATGGATTTGACGAATAGAAGTATTAAATTGAGTTTTGACAAAAGAAAAAAAATTCTTGAGAAAAGATTGTGTTTCATTTTTGTGTTGCATAAGGAAAATCCATGTGAAGCGAGAATAATCGTCTACAATGGTTAAAAAAATACTTTGCTCGAGAAGTAGATGCAACTTTAAAGGGTCCCCAAATATCACAATGAATCAAAACAAAGGGTTTATTAGAAGAAATAGAACTAACACTAAAAGGTAATCGATGTTGCTTGGCTAAAGGACAAATATCACAAGCATTATTAGATGCAAAAGGGAAATGTAACAATTGTTTGGACATGAAATCTAAACGAGGGGCTGACAAGTGACCCAAACGCCGATGCCATAGCTTCGTAGGTGAAAGCACAAGGTTGCAGAACCGCCGAGGTTGCTGAGACCACGTAGGAGCCAAGGCCACCAAGTAGTACAACCCGCCTATTCGCTTACCCAAACCAATCACCGTCCTCGTCGTTAGGTTCTGCATAACACACCAAGAAGGAAAAAATGTTACTGAACAATGTAATCCACTCGTAATACGACTTACTGACATCAAATCTACTTTAAAGGTAGGCACACATAGCACATCTTGCAATCTAAAAGTAGAACTCAAAGGAATGTGACCGATGGAAAGTATGTGGGCTTTCTCTCCACTGGGTAACAAAACAGGAGACATTTGCTCATTTTTAACACCATTAGTAAGCAATTCTGGTAAGGAAGTGATATGATCTGTTGCACCACTATCGATTATCCATCGATGGAGATGCAAAAAGGGATTCGACAAATCTGTTTTAGCGGCATTGGCCTGTGGTTGTTCATCATTGCCCTGACCATTCATGATGTGAAGAATATGTTGAAACTGGGCATCAGAAAGCCCAGACATGACTGACTGCATCTTCTCTTTGGTGGCTGCATTTTTCAAGACATGATTCACCGAGGAAGAACCCCGCTCCATCTTAGGACGATGGTTCCCTTTATGGGGTTTAACCTTATGCAAACGGTGTCCTGGCGGATACCCATGAAGTTGATAACAGGTATCAATGGTATGGTAGTCTTGATCGCAATGAGTACAATGCAAGGGTTTGCGATTAGAAGACTTCGAACCACTTTGACGCACAGCCATGGCTGATGTGCCTGTAGTAACTCGAGAAGAGGCAAGGCTTCTTTGCTTCTCCTCTTGGGAAATCGATGCATAGGCTTGACGAACAGTTTGAAGAGGATTCATCAACAGAAGCTGCCCTAAAACAGCACTATATGAGTCATTAAGTCCCGTGAGAAACTGCATCAACTTGTTCCTCTCATTCTGTGCTCCACAAGTGCAAGAAATGGACCAAACCTTAATTGAGGCCTAACGGTTGTTAGGAATATTCCGTTAAATTTAAGGAATATTCCGTTAAAATCAACTAACGCCGTTATTCGCCGTTAGGAATATTCCGTCAAAATCGACGGAATATTCCATCGTCCCCTACCTTCGAACTCCGGCGACCGTTGCCGTCGCTGAAAACTGGAAAAATATATAAAACCTCATATCTCTCTCATTTTTGCACCAAATTCCACGAAATCTTCACCAAAATGAAGCTTACAACATAAGGAACAAAACTTTACCAATTTTGGGACCTAAAATCCTCGAGAATTCGTTGGAGATCCTTCGATAATCCGGCCAAACTTTGAACTCGTCGATCTCCACTTCCTGACGTCTAATTCTCTTGGTTTTTCTTCTCCAAGCTTCGTAAGGATGATCCAAAGCTCCCTAAGTCCTTAAAATTTCCTAAAAACCTCACATTTATGAGTGCATGAACAGTGCATGAATACGGTGGTTGTGGTTTCTCGAGAACACGAAGGTTTCTCGAGAACACGAAGGTTTCTCGATCTAAAAAGGGTATGGATGAACTCAAAATCTTACAAGGAGTTCGAATATTACCTGGTTGACGTCGATCCATACGCGAAGTGTGAGTTTGGTGTTCGTCCGTACGTTTTGTACGGAAATGGTAAAAAGGCCGAGAGAAGGAGAAAGAGAGAGAGAGAGTGCACGAGGTGTTTTGTGTGTGTGGTCCTCACTTGGTCACCAACCAAAACCAACAAAAGTAAACTTAATCCTAATTGGGTCCAAACAATTAGGACTTAAAGATAATTGGCCCATTTCACACACTCATAATCCAACACTTAAGGGTGAAATCGACATTTCATGCCATTGATAAAAAAAAAATTTGGGACGGGCTGTTACAATCTACCCCCCTTAAGGAAATTTCGTCCTCGAAATTTATACACAACAATACATCCACTAATAACCATAAAACAATCGTGGATACATCTCTCTCATCTGATATTCTGTCTCCCAAGTAGCCTCTTCCACTGAATGATTTCTCCAGAGAACTTTCACCAGGTGCACAGTTTTATTTCTCAGAACCTTATCTTTCCAATCCAAAATAGTCACTGGTTCCTCGTCGTAAGTCAAATCCGAATTAATTTCCAATGGCTGAAGAGGTATTACATGTGAAGGATCTGAGACATAATGTCGAAGCATCGAAACATGAAACACATCATGCACTTTGGACAACTCTGGAAGCAACTCAAGCCTGTAAGCAAGTTCACCGACTTGCTCGGTGATTCGATACGGTCCAATGTACCTAGGGCTTAGCTTACCCTTTTTCCCAAACCGTACCACACCTCTCCACGGTGACAACTTCAAAAATACCCAATCGCCAACTTTATACACTATTAGTAGCATGCTTGTCTGCTAGACTCTTCTGACGATCCTGGGCCGCTTTCAGGTTAGATTTAATTACCTGAATATTCTGAGTAGTTTCATCCACAATCTCCGGGCCCAACAAAACTCTTTTGCCAACTTCTGACCAGCATAATGGCGTTCAACAAGACTTGCCATAGAGTGCCTCAAATGGTGCCATACCAATACTCGAATGGTAAATGTTGTTGTAGGCGAATTCCATCAAATCCAAACAATCATGCCAACCGTCGCCAAACTGCAGCACTGAAGATCTCAGCATATCCTCTAATGTCTGAATAGTCCTCTCAGATTGCCCATCTGTCTGAGGATGATATGTTGTACTATAAAGTAATCTCGTACCAAGAGCTTCCTGGAACGCTACCCAGAACTTAGAAGTGAATCTAGGATCCCTATTTGAGATAATATCAACTGGAACACCATGGTACTTTACAATCTTCGATATGAATAACTTAGCTAATCGGCTTAATGAGTATTTTTCCCTCACTAGAATAAAGTGTGCTGACTTAGTGAGCCGATCAACTATCACCCAAATTCCATCATAACCATTCTGTGTACGAGGAAGCTTATACACAAAATCCAAGGTAATATTTTCCCATTTCCACTGTGGAATGGGAAGTGGCTGCATCAACCCAAACGACTTCTTCCTTTTAGCTTTAACTTGTTGGCAATTTCTCTTTTCATACTCGGCCAATAATAAAATGGTCGAATGGTATGATACATCTTGGTACCTCCTAGATGCATTGCATATGCCGAAATATGCGCTTCATCAATGATTTCTTTCTTTAACTCTACATTATTCAGCACATACATTCTGTTCTCTTGCATAAGCATGCCATCAGTTTCTCGAATTCTGAAATCTTTCTTCTTGCCTTGATTTCTTTCTTGAATTAATTCTTGGATTTCTTCATCAACCATCTGAGCCTCAAGTACTCGATCAATTAATATTGGTCTGACCTGGAAATTAGCTAACAAAGCTTCCTCTTTGTCTTCCAATCCTAACCTCACTCCAGTGGACCTCAAATCTGCCAGAAGAGGAACATGACAAGCATAAACGACATTAAGCCTAACTGGAGTCTTCCTACTAAGTGCATCTGCTACCACATTCGCACGACCAGGGTGATACTCAATCGTGCAATCATAATCACTTAGTAATTCTATCCATCTTCGCTGACGAAGATTAAGATCCCTCTGAGTAAAAAGATACTGAAGACTCTTATGATCTGTGAAGATCTTTCATTTCTCACCATAAAGGTAATGTCTCCAAATCTTCAAAGCAAAGATGATTGCCGCTAGCCAAGATCATGAGTAGGATAATTCATCTCATGAGGTTTCAATTGGCATGACTCATAAGCAATTACCCTACCTTGCTGCATTAATACACAACCCAAACCATTCAATGAAGCATCACTGAAGACTTCAAAATCACCACTATCGTCATGAAGCGTCAAAACAGGTGCATGAGTGAGACAATACTTTAACTGCTGAAAAATTTGCTCACAATTGTCATCCCACTCAAACTTAACATCCTTCCTGGTTAACCTCGTCAATGGCAATGCAATGACTGAAAGTCTTTAACAAACCGTCTGTAATAGCCTGCTAAGCCAAGAAAACTCTGTACCTCAGTGACGGTTCGTGGTTGCTCCCAATTCTCAACAGCTGCTGTCTTTTGAGGATCCACTCGAATACCTTGAGCTGATATAACATGTCCCAAAAATGCCACTTGATCTAACCAGAATTGGTATTTGCTAAACTTAGCATATAATTGGTGTTCCCTCAGCTTTTTCAATACCAAAGTAAGATGTCGAACGTGCTCTGACTTAGACTTAGAATATACCAAAATATCGTCAATGAAGACAATGACGAATCTATCTAAGTACAACTGAAACACTTCATTCATCAAGCCCATAAATGCTGCAGATGCGTTGGTTAACCCAAAAGGCATCACCATAAACTCATAATGACCATAACGGGTCCTGAAAGCTGTTTTAGGGACATCTTCACTTTTAATCTTCAACTGGTAGTAACTAGACCTCAAGTCAATCTTAGAGAATACACAGGCACCTCGGAGTTGATCAAACAAATCATATATACGTGGTAACAGATAACGGTTCTTAATTGTTACCCGATTCAATTGCCTGTAATCAATGCATAGCCTCAAAGTTTCTTCTTTCTTCCTCACAAATAAAACTGGAGCTCCCCAAGGTGAAGTACTAGGTTGAATAAATCCCTTATCAATTAATTCCTGCAACTGAATCCCTCAACTCAGCAGGAGCCATTATATAAGGAGTCAAAGATATAGGTTCCGTACCTGGAAGTAAATCAATAGTGAACTCTACGTCTTTATCTGGCGGCAATCCACGCAAATCATTAGGGAACACATCCGGAAAATGCCTGACCACATGTACACCCTCCAAGCTACTAGGAGTATTATCATTCAACACCACATGAGCCAAATATCCCTGACAACCCTTCAACAACAATCTTTTGGCTTTCATGGCAGAAATAACAGCATGCCTCACCCTGCTAGGCTCTCCTACAAATGTAACTTCGGGTAATCCAGGACGATGGAAAGTAACTGTCTTTCCATAGCAATCTATCTTGGCACGATTGTAGTGTAACCAATCAGTGCCCAAAATCACATCAAAGTCAACAATGTCTAACGGAATAAGGTTAGCTAGCATAACAACATCCTCCACCATCACTGGACATCCTGGATATACTCGATCAACATAGCATCTCTCCCCTCTCGGCATAGAAAACTCTAAATCATATCCTAGAGGTGTAGGATGAGGTTGCGTCACTTGAGCAAATGTATGAGAAACAGTAGAATGCTTAGCAACATAATCAATTAATACTCTAGCAAAATGACCAAGAATGTTCAACGTACCCATAATTAAATCAGGATTGTTCTGAGTATCCTGCATAGTCATATTGTGGATACGTCCCTGATTTTGCTGTCGTTCACATGACCTCTATTAGCATGCATACCTCGTCCTTGTCTTGGCTGACCCGATTGTCTCGAAGATCCTGCACTGCTAGCAGCAATCTCTACTTGTTGGGGCTGTCCCCCCTGGTACCATTGGGATTCACCTGCTAAATGTGGCTGGTATGGCATAGAACCTCCCTGATATTGAGGGTAACCACCCTGATAATGAGGGTCCTGCGAGTATTGATACTACCCTGTAGTATAAGGAGCGGCGTCGCCCTGATAATGGTAAGCACCTCCACGACCAGTTTAGGCATAACCATAATGTTAGAAGCTTGCTGGATCGGCGCAAGCGGTGGTAAGAAAGGCTGTTGGGGCCTCTGCTGATTCTGAGGGCAATGAGCAGCCCTATGCCCCATCTGTCCACAAGTATAGCATCCACTGCTGCCTCTCCTACACTCCCCAAAATGCCTATTATTACACCTACGGCATAAAGGAGCACCTGAACCACCTGAACCACCAAAATCCATCTGCCTCTAAAATCTAGGGCCTACAGAAAATCTACCTCTCATCTGTACATTAGAGCTTAAACCTCCACTAGAAGAGCTGGAACTGACACCACTTCTCTTAAAACTCTGAGTTTTTTCGAGGCCTCTGAGAAGATTGACCTTAACCTTTATCATCATTTCTTTGATTTCCATCTTTTTCTTCTTCCTCCTCACTCTCACTGGGCATATCTTCTGAATCCTCAATCCGCAGTAAAACCTCATAAAACTCATGGTAAGTGGCATAGGGAGTCGATGTTGCTATAGAACGCCATTTCTTTTTAGTGCCCAACCTGAAACGACGAAGCATCTCAACCAGATTTGCAGCAACCTCCGGATCATATCGAGACAAATCAGTGAACCTCCTGTAATACTCATTCGTTGTCATCTTTCCTTGTTTTAGATGCATAAATTCTTGTTTCTTGCGATCTATATATTCTAAAGGAATGAATCTTTTCTGAAACAACTACTTAAACACTTCCCAATCAGCTGCTACCTCTGGTGGCATCTGATAAGACTCATGTCTCCACCAGGATGCAGGCTGTTCTCCTAAAAACCAGGTAGTCGTCTTAACCCATCTATCAGGAGGAAGGCTCCCTTGACTCTGCATCACAAGAAAAGTCTTCTCGACATGATTAAGCCACTTCTCTGCTCCCTCATGTCCTTTATTACCCATGAAATGATTCAGCTTCAGATTATACACAGTCTCAAGAGGTGTCATTTGAGGAGGACGGAGCATAGACTGAATGACATTAGCTATAGCTTCCCCTAACTGAGCAATATCAGGGAAACTAGGCTCAGCTGAGTGACGTGGCTATCTACGAGGCGGCATAGTTCTGACAGAAGGCATCACAATGATTAGAATATTCACAAGATATATAGGACTGCTAAACCTAGGCTCTGATACCAAACTAACACACCCCGACCGAGATCGAGGCATGCTGGCCGTCACGTGAGGGTGACGTAGCCATGTGCACAGTGCAGAAGCAATAATGATAATAGAGAATACGAATAAATGAAAACCAACTCATAAGAGTACTAGTTAAGACAAGTGCTAGAATATGTGTGAATACACAATCAGAGCGTAAATAGCCTAAGTTCAATCTAGAAAATAAGTACTAATGAAACTACACCCAAAGATGCCATACATTTGTGATAATCTGTCAAAACCTCCAATCAATCCTCGTGAGCCACCAACGAACAAGCTTATCTAAAACCTGGAGGGGCGCAAAACAGAAAGTGTGAGTGGGCAAAAACAAAGCTTTTCAAATCCATTTCATTTATCAAATGCTCTAACCCCTCGCCGTAAAACATGTATAATTTTCCCAAAAATGGAATATATATATATTTCAATTCATGCTTCACATATCCATATTCATAAGTATGCCATGCCAAAGATATAAAACATAATAAGTAAATCAGGTGAAAGTAAATTCATGGAAAATAACATATTAGCCGGAACCCCTACAGAAGTCTGTATGGCTGAATTCATAGCTCATTAGTTAATCTAGCTGGAGTCACCGCAAGTGACACTATACGGCACTACACTGCACACGAGTCGGAACCATTGTAAAGGTCTGTACGACAAGACTGGTGTAATATAGTTATGCTTAATGCTACGCTCTCATAATAGCTGCACGATAAATCGCTAGTCACATATGAGTCGGAACCACCTATAATGGTCTGTACTACAAGACTGTGCACCTAAATTGGATCCAATGTGAGCATATGGTGCGGGAGGTGACATCATAAACAGGCATGTGCCATATCTCTAGCTAAATCATAATCACCCGGGGTGCAGGTTTATGAGCTCTCAATCACATCTCACATTATCAATATCTCATATAACAAAACATAACTCACCTGGTACTTACCTGAGCGTCCACAACACCAATTCATATTATGCATCATATACTAATTCATATGCTGAATATAAACTTATATGCATGGCATTTCAAAGCATACTTTCATTTAAACACATTTTATAGGAAAATATCAAGTATATAAATATATACTGAAAACCAAAACCCCACTCACTGGTATGTCGAAGGGTCGTAGCCCCCGAGTCGCCCTTGACTGCGCTCGTCCTCGGGATAGGTCTCACTTATATGCGAAATAACTGAATAAACGTTATTTAAAGCACATAGACAAAACTAGTTAATAACTTCTCATACATTGCTCAAATGGGATGTTTGAATACACCAATGTGATCTACACAACCTCACGAGCATCCGCATCTTTTTAGAAAAAATTTCTGACCACCCAGGCACCGCCATGCGCCGGCAGAGGCACGGCCCTACGCGCCCCCACGCGCGGCCAAACCTTAACTAAGGCCTAATGGCTGTTAGGAATATTCCGTTAAATTTAAGGAATATTCCGTTAACATCAACTAATGCTGTTATTCGCCGTTAGGAATATTCCGTCAAAATCGACGGAATATTCCGTCGTCTCCTACCTTCGAACTCCGGGGACCGTCATCGTCGCCGGAAACTGGAAAAATATATAAAACCTCATATCTCTCTCATTTTTGCACCAAATTCCACAAAATCTTCACCAAAATAAAGCTTACAACATAAGGAACAAAACCTTACCAATTTTGGGACTTGAAATTCTCGAGAATTCGCTGGAGATCCTTCGATAATCCGACCAAACTTTGAACTCGTCGATCTCCACTTCCCGACGTCCAATTCTCTTGGTTTTTCTTCTTCGAGCTTCGTAAGGATGATCCAAAGCTCCCTAAGTCCTTAAAATTTCCTAAAAACCTCACATTTATGAGTGCATGAATTCGACGGTTGTGGTTTCTCAAGAACACAAAGGTTTCTCGATCTAAAAAGAGTATGTGAACTCAAAATCTTACAAGGAGTTCAAATATTACCTGGTTGACGTCGATCCATGCGCAAAGTGTGAGTTTGGTGTTCATCCGTATGTTTTGTACGGAAATGGTAGGAAGGCCGAGAGAAGGAAAGAGAGAAAGAGAGTGCACGGGGTGTTTTGTGTGTGTGGTCCTCACTTGGTCACCAACCAAAACCAACAAAAGTAAACTTAGTCCTAATTGGGTCCAAACAATTAGGACTTAAGATAATTGGCCCATTTCACACACTCACAATCCATCGCTCAAGGGCGAAATCGACATTTCACGCCATTGATAAAAAAAAAAATTCGGGACAGGCTATTACAAATGTAGTTAGCATATATTATTATATAAGTAAGTACAGAAATTAGAAAATTTTTGTATACATAACACAAATATTAAATGGATGACAATGTAAAATTATTCTTCGTTCGATCTTAATAAGATGATTTTAATAATTCATACAAAAATATTCATACATTAGATGAATTTACGAATATATAATTATTAGGGTCCAAAAGAAAGAAATCATAGTTACATCCTATTGTTTCTTGGTTTTCTTCCATTTTGTACTATATTTACGGAGTTCAATCAAGTTTGATAATAGGCACGTCGTTGCATTGAATTTTGAGTCCTTTGTGATGAATTCGCAACTCGGCATCTTTGTCTTTGTTGATTGCTCCTACGAAACCTTTGCTATGATTGTTCTTGACAATTGTGGACATTTATTTGTCTCAATCGAACTTCGTCGTTGCTGACCTATACAAAGAAATTGCTAAAGAGAATGAATTTTAGTTCTTTAAAAAAAGGAAAAAAAAATCATATTGAACTGCAACGAAGGTGCAATTGTAAAATCTCCAACCAAGATGTAGGTTTAAGTCTTATGTATTTTGATCCGAGTGATAAAAAAACAAAAGGTTTTTTGTGTGAAGGTAAATGAACCTTACTAATATAAAAAAAAAAAAAATTGAAACATTAAGCAGCTGTAACATCCCACATCGCCCAAGGGTGTGGATCTTGTAAGCCTTATATGTATATTCCCATCTCTACCTAGCACGAGGCCTTTTGGGAGCTCACTGGCTTCGGATTCCATCGGAACTCCGAAGTTAAGCGAGTTTGCACGAGAGCAATCCCATGATGGGTGACCCACTGGGAAGTTCTCGTGTGAGTTCCCAGAAACAAAACCGCGAGGGCGTGGTCGGGGCCCAAAGCGGACAATATCGTGCTACGGTGAAGTCGGTCCCAGGATGTGGTGAGGGACCGGGCCGGGATGTGACATCAGCTAAACACTAAAATTTTAGTTAATAAAAAAGAGTAGAAACGCAATTAGGATGACAACCTGTGATATATTGCTCCTATCATTTCCCTCCATACTTGATATGTTGAAGTCAACTCGGAATTTTTCGTATTCCTACATGAACAAAAAAAGAACACGATAATTTATTTATGAAAAAAGAAAAGAGAACATGAGGATTGTGAATTGTCAAATAGTTAAGTAAAATATGAAAGTGATGTTAATAATAAAAATTCATGTGGAATATTTCATACAATACCATTTATGTGTACGTTCTAGAGTTACAAATATTCTCCTTTCATTTGGCAAAGAGTGAATATTAGAATCCATGCTTTTGTTGCACTTGGAAGAAACTTTGAGTAACAGGGGTTTAGGAGTCACAACTTACGGCATATAGAGTTTTTCCCATTCATATTTGTGCATGCATAACGATGTTTTTACTACGAAACACTTCGTTGAAATGGAAGACAAACACTTCGTACATATTCAAGTCTAAGACTTCTATATTATTGTCTGAGTGGGAAAGTGTTTTTTTGTGTGAAGGTAACTGAACCATACTAATGTAGAATGAAAATTGAAAGCCATTAGCTAAAAAGGATTGGTTAGGATTTTTAATGGAAAAGACATTTAGCTAAATTTCACTTACACTTTCTCAAGAACAATGCCCTTTGCCAATGAAGATCCATAAATATAAATGAAACCCCAAATGTTGAAATCCAGAACGGAGTTACCTTTTGTCACATCCCGCCCCGGGCCCCCACCACATCCCGGGCTCGACTCCGCCGTAGCACGATATTGTCCGCTTTGGGCCCCGACCATGCCCTACGGGTCTGTTTGAACTCACACGAGAACTTCCCAGTGGGTCACCCATCATGGGATTGCTCTCGCGCGAACTTGCTTAACTTCGAAGTTCCGATGGAACCCGAAGCCAGTGAGCTCCCAAAAAGCCTCGTGCTAGCTAGATATGGGAATATACATATAAGGCTTGCATGATCCACTCCCCTGGGCGATGTGGGATGTTACAATCCACCCCCCATAGGGGCCCGACGTCCTCGTCGGCACACTTCCGGCCAAGGATTGGCTATGATACCAAATTGTCACATCCCGACCTGGAATGTCCACTAGGACTCCGAATCGGGCTATGATGGCTGACATACGTCAAAATCTTTGCCTCTAAGGGCATTTTTGTAAAATCACTATTTTTAAAATTTATAAAAACGTAAAATCAGGGATGGGTCGTTGATGCGATGAAAGTTAAGCACTCAAATTAAACCCTATTTTGACAATTGTAGTATATGTATAAGTAGGGATCGTTCTGGACTGGGGATTAGGAGGGATTGCTAATCTAAACTAAACTGACTTACAAAAAGAAACTTAAAAACACTTAACTAGACTCTATAGACTCAAAACACTTAAAAACACAAACTAAAACAGATTCTAACTAATTAGACACACTAAAGTAAAGGGGGATTGGGTTTTGGACGAAAATAAAGTAAAACAAAACAGAAACTAGAACTAAACAGATTTGCACGAAATTGGTTGTTTTGGATGGATGATGGGCTAGCTAGAAGGTCTTTCTCCACACATGACACACTTGCATACAAATCAATCTCCAATTGCTTTTCAATAAACTATGATGCTCAACACCCCAGATTAACCGTGATGCACAAATTAACCCTCAGATTTTCCTTTACTCATTGAATTGGATGAATGCATGCGACAACCCAAATCATTCTCTAAAAGTCCCCTATATGAATGCATAATAGAGATACAATTAAAGATCATTACGTTCCATGAAAATCATAAGCGTTGACGAGGCAATTGTAACTATGAATGCATGATACGTTTGCCAAGAATTCAATTAACGCGATTGTGATTAGCAACCTTCACTACTCATGAATATAAACTTGTACGATTAGGTGAAACTTATTTATATCCTAGCATCAAATTCATGCATGAAAACTAAGTATGCATCCTTAATAAACATACACAAATCCGTTATGAATAAAATAGATAATTGAATTGCAATCACAACTTATCAAATTACAATTGGAAGAAATCAATTCATATTGCAAATATATTCATGGTTTCGAATTCTCCTCTAGCCAAAAGAGGTTTAGTTCCTCATACTTGCAATTAAACAGAAACAATTGAAATTAAACATTGAAAACCAAAGTAGAATACACCTAGAATGCTCCAGCAATCCAATTTGAATGACTAGCACAACTCCAAGCAATCCTCCTTCCTTGCAAATATGTGGCACCAAGGTGTGAGTGGTGAATGGATGGTCTCTTGTGGTGGTGGATGGATATAGGTGAGTTATGGTGAGTGCACATTCCATTCAATTTAGGTGGGTTAGATGAGTACACCAACAACTCAAATTTTGGTAGGTTAAATGAGTGCACCAACAATTCAATTTTTGGTAGGTTAAATGAGTGGATGTGTTGGGTGATTATAATGAGTGGATGTAGTGGTAGGTGAATGTGTTGGGTGGTTGAAATGAGTGGATGTGTTGGGTGAAATGAGTGGATGTAGTGGTAGGTGAATGTGTTGGGTGAAATGAGTGTGCTAAAATGGTTATTTATAGGGAGAGGATGATGCACAAACTTCAAATTTTGTCCATTCCTTTTGCTCCAAGCATATGCTATCCATTCCATGCCCAAAAATGCTCCAAAATGCACTTCTTTGCCACATTAACCCTTTGGACCTACAAACACACGAAAATAGCTTAAAATACTAAAATAACTACAAACTAACAACATAAATGCCAAGAAAAAAAACTAACTAAGTCGCATAAATATGCTCCTATCAGTCATCACAATCTACTCACCTTCAGAAAATTTCATCCCCGAAATTTAAAATAACTGGCTAAATGTAAAATACTTGAAAATAGGGAGGAAATATGTATGTAGTTGTCACATCCCACCCCGAGCCCCAACCACATCCCGGGCTCGACTCCGTCGTAGCACGATATTGTCCGCTTTGGGTATCTACTCACCTTAAGAAAATTTTATCCCCGAAATTTAAAAAAACTGGCTAAATGTAAAATACTTGAAAATAGGGAGGAAATATGTATGTAGTTGTCACATCCCGCCCCGAGCCCCAACCACATCCCGGGCTCGACTCCGCCGTAGCACGATATTGTCCGCTTTGGGCACTGACCACGCCATCATTGTTTTGTTTCTGGGAACTCACACAAGAACTTCCCAGTAGGTCACCCATCATGGGATTGCTGTCGCGCGAACTCGCTTAACTTCGGAGTTCCGATGGAACCCGAAGCCAGTGAGCTCCCAAAAGGCCTCGTGCTAGGTAGAGATGAGAATATACATATAAGGCTTACAGAATCTACTCCCCTGGGCGATGTGGGATGTTACACCTTTACATCATCAATGATGGCCAAACAAAAATACCAAACTTTGATCTTTTGAAAATTCGTTGTCTCCCAACTATGGACTGGAAGTCCGGAAGCAGAACACACGGACTGTGGGGTCCCAAATATAGTGTACCTTTACGACCAAATCTTGTAATGAGAATGTCGTTCCTGCAAGCGGTGACAATAATCAGTATAGCGCAAAAAAAAAATTCTAAAATACCAAATGCAGCATTTAATATAAAATTAAGAAATATTGAGCCACATCCTTCCCTTATCTCAACCATTACTTTGTCTATACCCGAAATTTGTAGAAAATGCATCGAAATAACATGGTTGTGTTCGTGGCAGGAATTTCCGTCGAGGATGCTTCCTGGCTGATGGGCACACAGCTCCCCGAGAGGTCGGCGTTGGTTGGTGCTTTCTGTCAGGCTTCTACTTTACTGGCGGGCTTGTCGGGCAGAGCCTGTCGGGCGAGGCTTGTCGGGCAAGGCTGAAAGAGAAGGACAGAGTTAACTTTGAAAGGTGCCTTTGTGGGGCCTTAGGTGTAGGCCTTGAGGCTCACAATCAAGATTAACTTTAAGTGTTCAGGCGTGCCACTGCCATCTTCAGCATGGCAGATGTAAAACGGATGTTGGATTCTGATTACATATATGCCCGAGAGTCTGTATTAGTTACAACAGGTGCCTTTGTAGGGTCTTAGGTGTAAGCCTTGAGGCGTCCTGTTTAATAACTAACATTCATACTCGAATATATAAGGTTCGTGTTCTTGGTTATATGAGTTTTATAACCATTATACTTCTGATTACCTTAGCCCGAGGAACAGAACGAATCCAAATAGGTGCCTTTGTGAGGCCTTAGATAGGCCTTGAGGCTTCCTATTAGAACTCATTCCATACTCAACGTTCTAGCCCGAGGAACAGAACGAATCCAAATAGGTGCCTTTGTGGGGCCTTAGATAGGCCTTGAGGCTTCCTATTAGAACTCATTCCGTACTCAACGTTCTAGCCCGAGGAACAGAACGAATCCAAATAGGTGCCTTTGTGAGGCCATAGATAGGCCTTGAGGCTTCCTATTAGAACTCATTCCGTACTCAAACGTTCTATGGTTATCATAATATAATAGAAATAAAACTAAGTGGTATGTTGATTACTTGCGCCTCAAGTAACTTCAGACTTCTTGTTTATCAAAGCTTATCGTGGATGGGTTAAGTCCACATAAGGTTCTTTTTTGTGCCTTGAGGTCAAGGACTTTTAAATGATCAAATCTTACATGCCCGAGGGCTTAGAACTTAGATCTGATTTGAATCATGAAGATATATTCAAATCGGATTCAAGCATTGAGAAAGAGAGAGTCTTTTAATAGCTGAATTACTAGAAATAACTTGAATACAACTTGTAGTACACAACATATTGCTAGACTAATGAATGAAAAGACAAACACAAAGAGGGTCGGGCAAGGTTTAACCTTGTCGGGCAAGGCTGATCGTCTTGCGACTTCCTATCTTTGTGGTTTTAAGGGGAATGGAGCTTAGAAAAGGGGGAAAAGAGATGAGTTTACAGAGAGAAATCGATACTACAGCGAGAGTTGAACAGGGTAGCAGAGCTATTACAAAGGTTTGAATGAAGGTTTATCCCGAAAGGGATGAAGGCTTGCTGACTACAGCTTCGTTTGAAGGCAAATCTGGCTTTTTGAGCAGAGTTTGTGCTTTTGTTTATTTGTTTGAGTGTCTATATTCCTGGTTTCTCTTTCTTCTTTTATAGACAACTCGGCTTGGCCTCCTGTAGCAGCAACCTTGCCCGAATGCGGTTTGAAGGATAGTGACTCATCAGCTATTTTACTTGTACTGCCACTGTAAAGTACTTTATGGGCTGTATAGCTGGCCACTCTATACCACTTGGCCTTTAGGTAGGTGAGCAAGTGGTTCACATGAGCTGCACCAAGTCAGAAAAGCCATTTTCTGCTTTCTAGGCTTCGACTGGGCTTCGGTTATCTCTCCCTTTAGGCTTCCTTTTGGGGCAACCCCTTTCTTGAGCCCAAAGTTCAAGTTTTGATCCAAACAGTGACTCCTTCAATTGATATTCAGCCTGGAATTCCAGGCGCCAATATTGATTGAATAACTGCATGCGTCTGGCTCCTTATTAAAACCCACGAATCTCTTGCGTTCAAACCCGCGAATCCCCTGTGTTCACAGCAAGAAATCCCTCTGTAATTTGAAAATTTCGTAACTTTCTCAGCCATTTTCTTCTCTCAAATCTTTCAGATCCTTTTTCGCTCTTTTGCCCGATACCTTTAACCCTCGTCTTCTTTTTTGGCATTCCCCTTCCAAACTCCATTAAATGGCTTCGGGATCTAGCCAAAACCAACCATCTTATGAATCTGGCGAAGGAATCACCACTCTGCGTCGTCTACTCAATGGGTTGCATCGCCTTCGGGCAGGTTTGCATCCCGAACTCTTTTTTGAGGTACATGGGGCACAATCATGGGGTCCTGCATGGATTTCCCGGGTCCCTTCAGTGGTAGAGAACAACATGCCCAGGGATAACTGGTTTTCCCCAAATCCCTTTTTGGCTAGGTCGGGCATTTCTTCCTCTAAGTGGTCGTCATACCGTCAAGGCTTTCCTTTGATGAACGATTCGGCTTGGGCTCAGTGGATTGATGAACTAGAGCCAACCTTTAAGAAGAAATGGATGAATAATGGTATTTATGAATTGATCATGCTCTCAAAGACTTCCATTACTCCCAAGCCCGAGCTGATTGCTTCTGCTCTCATTTTCTGGAATTCGGGTACGAACACCTTCGACTTCCGTATGGGTCCCATGTCTCCAACTATTCTTGACATGGCCCAGGTCTTTGGGCTAAGGCCATCGAGCAGGATAGTGGATGTCACTCGAGACTGGGTTCCCCCTTCTATCGCTGGAAGCTCAGGTTTATCCACTTCTTTCCTTCCCTTAGATTATGACTCTGCAACCTTCAAGAATTATGGTTCCTCCTTCAAAGGATTCATCCCCTTCGTAAAGGATAGTTTTGGGGCAGGTTCTTCTCGTGTTGATAAAGATCAAGAGCACATGTATTTCCTGTTATACTGGCTCAACAAACATGTCTTCCCCAACAAGTCTAAAGGGGTGAAGGTCGAATGGATTCCCCTAGTGGAGGCTCTTCATAACTTCGATGATGTGGCTACGGGTCAATTCCTGCTTTCTCATCTTTACCATCTTCTTTTCGAAATGACCCTAGGTGAGCCATTTGAGACCAACCTGAATGGACCTATCTGGATGATACAATCCTGGCTTCAATGGTACATTCCAGAGTTCCGGGCTGCCAATCTAGAGTTCCCAGAGGGTGTGGCCCCTGCCCGAATCCTGGTTGAAGCTGCTCCTACAGATCACTCCACCTTTGCTTGCTTTTACTTTTTCAAAGTTTGTAGGACTCGATCAGACTTAGAATGGAGGGGCGTCGGTCTTGAGGAGATATCCTTGGTTTTCTGACCAAGCCTTTCAAGATGCTCCTGGAGAAGATGCTACCTCCTTGTGCAGGGAGAAATTTATTAGCTGCATTCAATCGAGAGACCTGGCATGGGGAGTCCGGGGCAATCGATATGACCGAGGGTTGGAGGTGTACCATCCTAATTTTTGCAGCAAGCAGTTAGGCTTTAGGCAAGCCATTCCCATTCCTTTCTTCGACTCTATCCATTGTGGCACTTCATTTCGATTACCATCCCTTTCTGAGGTGATCTTCCGAGCTGCCCGACGTAGTCTTGAAGTCATGAATTAGGCTGCCCGAAAGTCCATCATTCTTAATTTTGAGTGCACCTCACTCTTCTCCTCTTGGTGGGAAGACAAATGGACCAAGAAATATGGAGGAGATTTGAAAGAGACTCATGATCGCCTTTTCAGTCAACTTTCCCTCAAGTCTTACCCCAGTTCGGGCGAACTTGAAAATTGGAAGGAGATGATCCAGGAAAAAAACCGGTTACTTTTGATAGGTATTTCTTTTCTTAACTTGACTTTGTCCCCCTTCTGAAGTCCTTTTAACCTGACTTTGCTTGATCCTGCAGCCCAAGTGGATGTTGAATTGGAAGCCATTGAGTCCGAGGATGACTCAGCTGATGTAGTAGTTCTCCATGGAGCTGCAGCAGAGGCTGAAAGACGAGAAGCTGGGGAAGGTGTGGATGTTTCGAAATCCTTTGGAGATTCAGAAGCTGAAAAAGCTCCTGAGGCAATTGTTAAAGCACCCAAGCGAAAGAAAGCATCTGTGATCGAGGCCTCAGGTTCTGATCCTGCATCTCTACCCAAAACCACACGACCAATTCTTGCTAGAAGGAGTAAGAGAGCAAGAACTGTCCCTCCTTCCAAATCATCAGCCCCACCTGCTCCAGTCTCTGAGGCAGGCCGAAAGAAGCAACAATCTTCAAGTGAGTTTCTATTCTTCCTCACCAGATTGCTACCCTTCTTCTTTATCTAATTGCCCTTGTTTTCCTGGAAGAACAGGACCTCAAGCATCTAAGAAGCTGATTATTGCTTTTAAGGAGGAACTATTAAGAGCTGCCATGCACAAAAAGGCTGAAGAAATTCGGAATATCACCCTCACAGAACTTGAGGTATGATTTATGTTTTTATCTGCATATCCCTTTCTGCGTTCACAAAACTCTAAACATGGTTACTTGAGTCAGGCCGCAATAGAGGAAAAGCTTCTTCCGCCCGATGCCTCTCCACCACCTGCCCGAGAAACAAGCCTTTCTCCTCCCCAGGTTAACCCTTCAGAGGTGCATCTTCTTCCTTCTCGAACTTTGGGTGACTCTACAGTTTCTAGAACTAATACCTGAATCTTTCCTCTTATTCTATCTGCATCCAGGTTGGGGTATCCGCTTCCCTGCCTAGTCAAGGCTCTCCGTTTAAGTCTGTGATTTCTCCTTCTGCCTTGGATGCAACTCCATCTTCTCAGTTTGATCCATCCACAGGAGTCATGTCGCACTTCGTGGATGAGGGCAGTAACTTGGTGAGCCACTCTTCATATTGAATTCCTGTACATTGCTTTCATATTAACTCCTACCCATATTTTTTGCAGCCTTCTCCAATATATGAGCGACCCCATCCGTCAGTGGTTTTAGATAAGGAACCCATAGTCCCTAAGATTCCTGTCACCTCAGAAGTAGCAGTTTTGCAGGTGTCTGCTTGCCCGACAGTCGACATTGATGGACCTTCTTCTTTTTCTCAGGGTCAAACTCAGGCATGAGAGTATTTTCTTCTTGTTTTCCTCTTTCAAACTGTTTACTAACAATTACTGTTATCCCTGGATACCTCTAGGGCATTGGCGAAGGTTCAGGTGCAGCTTTTTCTTCCCCTATTGGTGATAGAGAGCCTTCCCCCCAATCAGGAGTGGGTGCTCTTTCTTGTGAGACCCCAGGGCTCAGTCAGGTCTATTTCTTCCCTTCAAAGCCTCTCTTTATCTCAAACTGTATTCTTGTTTTAACCTGGTCTTTTTGGCTTTTGCAGCAAGTTCTGAAAGAAACCTCCCCTCCTCGTTTGGTGTGTAAATCAAAGCTCCTCCGACCTCACTCTGGAGTTGAGAAGACGACCAAGAAGAGAAAAACTGCCCCATCAGATGATACTACTCCAGTGGAGGAAACTGGAGTGCAAAGTCCTCCTCCTTCTTCTTCATTCTTAAAAGATGCTAAATTGCCCAAGCTTTTTGAAGAACTTGGGCAACTTGAGACGGATTTGAAATCTTCAAAGCATCATTCAGCACCTCCCGGCTTTCCAGAGCAACAACGAGTTTTCCAAGAATGGGCAAGGAAAGACTTCTCAGCCTCATTCAGCCTCAAGGCTCTCTGTGACCTGGAAAAGGTTGTGATTGAGCTTTCCAAAGCCGGTCAACTGTCGAAAGCCCGGCATGATTCGTTTCTCTCCTTCTTTGAGAATTTGAGGGCTCTCAGGGAGCAACATCAGAGAGCTGATAGACAAGCCAATCGGGTAAAATGCTTTATGGAGAAAGAATCAAGCACCTCTGCTCAGTTTAAACGGTTGATGGGTGAAAGCTTACTGACAAAAGAAAGAATCGGGGTTGTGACTTCTGAAATCCAAAAGCTAGAAGAACAACTGGCCGCTCTTAAAGCTGAGCAAGCAACTCTTCTTGGCCACCTTGAAAACCAAATCGAAGAAGTGAAGGAGTCAAAATCGAAGTTAGAACAGAATAGGTCTTATCTTGCAAATAGCCATACTGTTTTGGCCGAACCTAGTAGGATTTTTGCAATTATGCAAACATATCATTCCCGAATAATCACCCTAAGTGAAGATGTAAATTTATTAAACTAGGATCATTTGTAATCCCACTTCTTATTGGAATGAACATGTGTTTTGCCTTCTGTTTGCTCTGCTCTCGATGTCATCTAGATCCACTTCGGGCAACTCTCTACCCCCTTGTTTATTTTCTTTGCTCTTCTGGCTCCACTTACTAAGTACCAATTTTTTGGACCTGATCATGATCTCTTGGTCCCCCCCCATGGCGCCTTTATTTGAACTGGGGGGAAGGGACTGCCTAGGATCTATCTCCCTTCTTTGCTGTACTGCCTGGGACAGGCTGGGATTGACGACTCTGGCCTCTTCACCGAAATAAGGTTGATCATATTGATAGAAGCCTCCGGGAAAGGGTTTGTATCAACCATCATACTAGCTTGGGGCTTATCAAGCAACAGTTTTCCCTTCACTATAAGGTCTTGTATCCAATCTCTGAACTGGACACAATTGGCTATAGCATGGTTGAAGGTATAGTGTAACTTACAATACTTCTTCCCCCTCAGCTCTTCTGGCTTGGGCATCTTTTTAGCACTGTCGGGCAAGATTACTCTTGCCCGCACCAGTTCTTCATAGATCTCCGGTGCCCTGGCTAGATCAAATGAATAACTCTGGTACTTGGGAGGCTTCATGGGGACGAAACCCTCATCATTCATCACGATTTTCTGATCTTTAATAGGCTGGACTAGCCCTTTCACCGTCAGTGGTTTGAAAGGCGTAGTCATTTCAGCGGCACACACATCAATGTCCTCTCCATCATGGCCATCTTCATGCTCTGGCCTGGTTTCTCCTACTTCCACATGATGAATTGCGGCTTTGTTTTTGTAGAAGGGAGGAGCTTTGGAAACATGCTTTACTTGTTGCTCTTCTAGCAACAACCTCTCATATCTTGTAGCGGCAATTACCAATTCTTGCAGCTCGTTGAATTTGGTATCATAAAATCTCTTCCTCAAAGGTAACCTTAGAGCCCTTTGAGCAATTGCTATGAGCTGAGCTTGGCTAACGGGAAATTGACATCTCATCCTTGTTTTTCTGAATCTCATCATGAACTCTTTTGTGGACTCATGATCATATTGTTTGACTTCAACAAGATCATTGATAGTCAATTCTGGCTCTATCCTGTAAAATTGTTCATGGAAGGCCATCTCCATCTGCCCCCAATTGGCAATAGAGTTAAGGGGTAATAGGGAGTACCACTGAGATGCTAACCCTGCCAATGAATTCCCAACCAGCCTCAACTTGTAGTTTGGGTTATCCTTATATGCCACACAATGATTGGAGAATTTGAAAATGTGGTCTCTGGAGGACACGCTGCTATCTTCACCTGTAAAAGTTGGGAATGCAGGCATCTTGAAGTTGAGGGGAAATGGATTCTGCTCATCAATATACTCAGGATAAGGTTTTTGGTAAGTAACCCTGAACATCGGGCGAGCCCGTGGTTGAACATTCCGAGCCACCGTCCTTCTTAACTCAGCCAACTCCTCCCTCAGTTGTTGAGTAGCAGCATTATTACTTTGGAAGAGAAAGGCTGACTCGTTCTTCGAGCTTCCGTCATTGCCCGTGCCTCCTTCTTTTCTTGACTCGGGCTTCCTCCAATTGGCTCCTCATCCCTTACTGGCCAATGGGGGTGGCCTATAAGGAAGAGGTTTGTCTGAAGTTGTAGAGCTTTCTTTTCCGCTGGACTCTCATGTTGATATAGGCATCCCATACTTCATTCTTTCTCGCTCGCTCTGCCCCCTATTATTAAGTGATAATAATGGGAAGCTAGGAAACTCTTTTTCTAGAACTGGTTCTATCATAGGTTGACCTCCTTCAGGAACTGCCTTCTTCTTTCCCCTATAATTTTCTTCTTCTAAGAATGGGAACAAGGGAATGACTGGTTCACTTCTGATGGTAACCTGGCTCATTCCACTCCCTTGAGCACATTTTGGAGTGGAAAACTCCAGATCTAGTATTCTCTGTAGATTTCCTGTTAAGGTACACAATCTACTCACTTCCACCTTAGTTTCCAAAGAGAAATTTTCCATGCTCTTTAATACCTGTATCATGGTAGCCTGTAGTTCTTCATTAGTTTCTCTAACTTCAGACTTCCCGGATGAAGTCGAGCTTTCCAGGACAACCTGTCCTGATGGGGAAGAATGATTTATTGATTGATCTGCCATTTGTAGCAAGGGGGAATTGTCCTTTGTATCCTTTCTGCAAGGTTTATGACTTTTCCTTTTGGACATGCGTAATTAAAACAAATGTATCCCACCGGGCGTGCCAAAACTATGTTCGTGGCAGGAATTTCCGTCGAGGATGCTTCCTGGCTGACAGGCACACAACTCCTCAAGAGGTCGGCGTCGGTTGGTGCTTTCTGTCGGGCTCTTGCTTTACTGGCGGGCTTGTCGGGCAGAGCCTGTCGGGCGTGGCTTGTCGGGCAAGGCTGAAAGAGAAGGACAAAGTTAACTTTGAAAGGTGCCTTTGTGGGGCCTTAGGTGTAGGCCTTGAGGCTCACAATCAAGATTAACTTTAAGTGCTCAGGCGTGCCACTGCCATATTCAGCATGGCAGATGTAAAACGGATGTTGGATTCTGATTACATATATGCCCGAGAGTCTGTATTAGTTACAACAGGTGCCTTTGTAGGGCCTTAGGTGTAGGCCTTGAGGCGTCCCGTTTAATAACTAACATTCATACTCGAATATATAAGGTTCGTGTTCTTGGTTATATGAGTTTTATAACCATTATACTTCTGATTACCTTAGCCCGAGGAACAGAACGAATCCAAATAGGTGCCTTTGTGAGGCCTTAGATAGGCCTTGAGGCTTCCTATTAGAACTCATTCCATACTCAACGTTCTAGCCCGAGGAACAGAACAAATCCAAATAGGTGCCTTTGTGGGGCCTTAGATAGGCCTTGAGGCTTCCTATTAGAACTCATTCCGTACTCAACGTTCTAGCCCTAGGAACAGAACGAATCCAAATAGGTGCCTTTGTGAGGCCTTAGATAGGCCTTAAGGCTTCCTATTAGAACTCATTCCGTACTCAAACGTTCTATGGTTATCATAATATAATAGAAATAAAACTAAGTGGTATGTTGATTACTTGCGCCTCAAGTAACTTCAGACTTCTTGTTTATCAAAGCTTGTCGTGGATGGGTTAAGTCCACATAAGGTTCTTTTTTGTGCCTTGAGGTCAAGGACTTTTAAATGATCAAATCTTACATGCCCGAGGGCTTAGAACTTAGATCTGATTTGAATCATGAAGATATATTCAAATCGGATTCAAGCATTGAGAGAGAGAGAGTCTTTTAATAGCTGTATTACTAGAAATAACTTGAATACAACTTGTAGTACACACCATATTGCTAGACTAATGAATGAAAAGACAAAAACAAAGAGGGTCGGGCAAGGTTTAACCTTGTCGGGCAAGGCTGATCGTCTTGCAACTTCCTATCTTTGTGGTTTTAAGGGGTATGTAGCTTAGAAAAGGGGGGAAAAAGATGAGTTTACAGAGAGAAATCGATACTACAGCGAGAGTTGAACAGGGTAGCAGAGCTATTGCAAAGGTTTGAATGAAGGTTTATCTCGAAAGGGATGAAGGCTTGCTGACTACAGCTTCGTTTGAAGGCAAATTTGGCTTTTTGAGCAAAGTTTGAGCTTTTGTTTGTTTGTTTGAGTGTCTATATTCCTGGTTTCTCTTTCTTCTTTTATAGACAACTCGGCTTGGCCTCCTGTAGCAGCAACCTTGCCCGAATGCGGTTTGAAGGATAGTGACTCATCAGCTATTTTACTTGTACTACCACTATAAAGTACTTTATGGGATGTATAGCTGGCCACTCTATACCACTTGCCCTTTGGGTAGGTGAGCAAGTGGTTCACATGAGCTGCACCAAGTCAGAAAAAGCCATTTTCTGCTTTCTAGGCTTCGGCTGGGCTTCGGTTATCTCTCCCTTTAGGCTTCCTTTTGGGCCAGCCCCTTTCTTGAGCCCAAAGTTCAAGTTTTGATCCAAACAGGTTGCACTCTACCTTTACGACCAAATGTGGCAATCAGAACGTGGTCTTGCAAACGGCCACAATAATCAGTACATCCAAAAAAAAAACAAACTAAAATACCGAAAGCAGCATTTAACATAAATGCCAAATTTTGGCAACACAGTTTTTCTCTACTAAACTCACATTTTCCTGAATCTAGTTCAAACGATCATCATTTAACTTCAATACCATTGCATTTTGTAAAGGACAATGGCCTCTGCTTAGGAAGATCCAGAAAATGGTTTGTTTGACTCATTTTCAAAAGGAACAAATTTAAATAGGCATTTCAGGAAAGACATAGGGTAACATGATTGGTTCTTTGTACTTTATAAAATCTTCATGCATATGTTGTTTGCTTCTTTCTACAATTTTGATAATAATCTGCATTGCATATACACAAAGATGATCACAAACAGGTAACGTAGGACCATCATGTCTGGAGTTGCAAACAAATCAAATAAAGGCTATGCATCAGAGCCTGCTATATCACTTTCAAAACAACTTTGCATGTAAGAATAAATTAAACCCCGTATGGAAGTGCAAGTGGTCAAATAATTTACTTGTTGAAAATTCATGTGTCCCTTGATTATCTTGGGAACCAAACACACCACCATCGATGGACTAAATTAGAATGTGTATCTTCAAATTCAAGAATTTTTTTTTAGAAAGAGAGAAAGAAAGGGATAAAGTAGTACATGTAACATCCAACATTACCCAGGGGAGTGGATCCTCTAAGCCTTATATGTATATTCCCATCTCTACCTAGCACGAGGCATTTTGGGAGCTCATTGACTTAGGATTTCGTAGGAACTCCGAAGTTAAGTGAGTTCGCGCGAGAGCAATCCCATGATGGGTGACCCATTGGGAAGTTCTTGTGTGAGTTCCCAGAAACAAAACCGTGAGGGCGTGGTCAGGGCCCAAAGCAGACAATATCGTGCCCACTGGGAAGTTCTCGTGTGAGTTCCCAAAAACAAAACCGTGAGGGCGTGGTCAGGGCCCAAAACGGACAATATCGTGCTACGGTGGAGTCAAGCCCGAGATGTGGTCAGGGCTTAGGCCGGGATGTGACAATTTGGTATCAGAGCCAATCTCTGGCCGGAAGTGTGCCGATGAGGAAGTCGGGTCCCTAATGGAGGTGGATCCTCTAAGCCTTATATGTATATTCCCATCTTTACCTAGCACGAGGCCTTTTGGGAGCTCACTGGCTTCGGGTTCTATTGAAACTCTGAAGCTAAGCGAGTTCACGCGAGAGCAATCCCAGGATGGGTGACCCACTGGGAAGTTATCGTTTGAGTTCCCAGAAACAAAACCATGAGGGCGTGGTCGGGGCCCAAAGCGGACAATATCGTGCTACGGGGGAGTCGAGCCCGGGATATGGTGGGGGCCCGGGCCGGGATGTGACAGTACAAACCTGAGAACATGCCCCGATCTTCCAAATTCACTCAACGAACTCAAGTATAGGTAGAAAGCTCGTAAGTAGATGATCAACTTTCTTGCTTGGGCCGATACCAAAGTCCGTCGGGATTGGGCGGAATGGGCAAAACTTCGCCAGAAAACCGTCACTCTTCTAGGCTCCAATGTTCGAGCACAGTCAATTTTGAGGCGTGGGTGTCATATCAGATAGAAGAGGGTACTGATACAAATCTATAGGCTCCGGCTATCTCGATTTCGTTACCGTATGGTTATGATCAAATGGAGTTTTTGGAGTGAAGAAGAACAACTGCTGATTTGCACGTAGTGAGGAAAGAAAAGGAGTTGCTTGGCGTTTTGTTATGACAAAATTACTGTTGCATTATTTTATACATTCTTTTTTGCTGCTTTTGAATTTTTTTGGTTGAAAGGCGTTTGCGTCCTATTATTTTTGTTGAAGTCGTGACCCCAAAATGGGCCTCCCGGCTTTATATATAGAGATCTATATCTCACCCTAAAATTAACATAATGTATAGATATATAGGGCACCTTGTTATGCTTTTATTCAGAAGCTAGCACCTGTTATGCCTTTATTCATGCATTCTTCGGTTACCTGCCAAATTGACGCATAACCTCAATCATTATCAGCATTCCCTTTAGAGCCGTGTTTTACAATTAATTTTGAATTAATTGCCTTTCAAAGCTCCTGAATCCGACTAGACCCAGAAACTTAACAAGGAATGTCTTTCAAATCGATGCAATTTATTTGAACAATCAACTCTGGACTTAATTTCCATTAGTTTATTTTTTTTTCCTTGAAATGCCCACAGCCCTAATCACAGGGTGATTACAACCCATGATTAAATGGAATAAAAAAAACACATCACACGGGTGATTTAATGCATACTTCATTCTATATATACTTTATGGGAGCTGCAGCAAATAGAAACCATCAGCAGCCCAATCAAATCAGAAGCCACAAGCCAGTTCAAATCACTAGAGAGTGGGGCGTCGAGAAATCGCTGCAAAACTTCAACATCGTCGTCCACTGAGAAGACCCGTTTACCTATATTTTCAGAATGCACACGGCGGAAATTTAAACTTGGACGGTGCTCCTTGGCGACTTGCTTATAGAGGATAAGACTTGCCCAAGTATCGATTTGAGAGCTGTCATTCATGAAATTCAGTCTTCTTTTGTTTTGTATTTTTTATCATTGACTTTAATAAGTATTTCATACAAGTGCACACGTGCAGGAGCCTATCTCGAGGCCAGTGAATCAGCCGACTAATTCTAAGATTTCACTAAGAGGGCTTAACCCTAGTGGTACAGAGTAGACCATTCGCCATATCAGTCTTCATGCAGTTGCCAACATGGGAAGCCACATCCAGAAAATGATCTTGAGGTGCCCCTTAGAAGACCTTCCGTTACTCAAAGAAGACCTTGATAAGCTGCTTGCTGCAATCGATGGTCTTGGAGTAGACTCATCGCTTCTGTGGGTCTGGATTGCCGAGCTCATGGCTACTTCAGTCAAGTATTCTTCTCTGCATCCCATTTTTTCAGAGAAACTAATCCTGGAGGTTAGAGAAATGCAACTTGCCACCATCGATTCGTCTCTCACATATGCTCGATCGCTTTAGCAAGCTGTTACTGATCATCATCAACTACTGGTGGGCTCTTTAGCTTCTGCGAACTCGAGGATAGAGGTGTTGAAGAAGGAGCAAGAGTAGTTGGAAGCTGACGTAACCCAACTCCAGCATTCTCTTTTGGAATATGAGGCTCTCATTTCTCAACGTCGAGATGAGATCGTCTGCTTGGAGGGTGAGCAAGCTATGACCGTAGAGCTACCCACATTGTCTGCTGCAAATGCTGATGCATTGAAGACCTTGCAGGGCTTACTTGAAACTCAGCGACATGGCTTCAAGGACTTAGTTTAGGAGTAGTGTCTTCCTTGTATTTTTTGTTGTCACTTTTCCATGTAATAAGATTAACGTTCATTAGTCAAACCTTTCGAATAATAAAGTATCATTTCATTTTTTTAATAAACTTTTATTTTTTATTTTGATGTGATTGAACTCGAAGTTGAATGTTTGAGTTGCCTATGTACCCTCAACTAGGGAGGGATCAAGTCATCACGTAGTTTAAAGGGTTTTTTATTTTAGTTTTTTATGTCCTAATATTTGCTTGAGCCGCCCTTTTGGGTTTTCAACTCAAAGGACTTTTTTTTAATTTCTTTTTTGTGTCGTACGCAGTTTATGCTCTTGCTGGCCAGGAGCACGTCTCTTCTTCAAGCGTAGTATTGTTTCAAGAACTTGCCATTTATAGGGCCAATCCTCAAACCATCGTCCGCCACTATCTTGTAAGCACCGTTTGTGTAAACTTCTTGCACTACGTATAGTCCATCCCACTTTGAAGTAAATTTGCCCTCGGTCTTGTGTGTTGTGATGATAGGTCTACGCAATGCAAGGATGAGGTCTCCCACCTAAAAAGATCGAGGACAGACTTTCTTGTTAAAGGCTTTGGACAGACGTGCCTGATAACACTCTAAGTGTTGTTGAGCTTCGTGCCTTCTTTCATCCAATGCTTCCAATTCTTGTAGATGTAACTTTGCATTCTCCTCATCAGTCAAGCCCTCTTGTATAGATATCCTTAACGAAGGGATTTAACCTTCTAAAGGCAGAACCGTTTCCACACCATACACAAGCGAATACAACGTAGCTTGGGTAGGTGTCCGGTGTCTCATCTTGTACGCCCAGAGTGCTTCACTTACTCTCTCGTGTCAATCTCTATTAGTTTTCCCAACGACCTTCTTCAAAAGGTTGCAAAGAGTCTTGTTGAATGCTTCCACAAGACCATTAGTTGGGGCGTGATACATTGAAGACTTGTGCTATTTGAATTTGAACTTCTTGCAAAGCTCATCCATTAGGCGATTGGAGAATTGTTTTCCATTGTCTATGATTATGTAGCGGGGCACACCGTATTGATGAATGATATGCGCCTTTATGAAATGAACCACAGTCCCCTTTTTCACTTCCTTTAATGATACGGCCTCCGCCGACTTGGAAATGTAGTATGTTACCGCCAGTATATAAGCTTCTCCTTGATAGGAGCATATTTATGCGCCTTAGTTAGCTAGTTCTTATGCATTTCCATGGTGTTTTCTTAGTTAAAGTAGTATTTTAAGTTAGTTTTATGTGTTTTCAGGTTTTAAGGGCAAAATATACAAAAAGATGCATTTTGGAGCCTTTTGGAGCAAAATGGAGCTTGGAATGGATGTCACATACTTGGAGCCAAGGGAATGGACAAAATTGAAGATTTGAAGATTTGAGGAGTCCTAATTGAAGAAGGATTCCTAATCAACGAAGGATTCCTAGTTGAAGATGGATTCCTAGGAGAATGAAGATTCCTACTCAAACAAGGTTTCCTACTTGAAGTAGGAAAGTTAAACCTAATTGGCCTTGAGTTTCAGCAACAAATAAGTTTTCCAAGTCAAAGAAGGAAAAGGAATCCAAAAAGAAGAAGGATTGATCAAGACAAGCTTCCCTATTCCTAATGTGCAAAGGTTTCAGTTACAAAGAGGAGTCCTAAACACTTTAGGACACCTTAATCCTTGTTCTAGAAAGATGTCACACCAATTTTAGCAAGGAAACCTTCCTTGCCGTGCATAACCCTATCTAGAACCTATTTCCTTGCCTTGCAAGGCATTCTAGAAGCCTTATCCTTCTCACCCATACCTGCCGCACATATTGGACTTTTCCCCTTAGAATTCTGATTGTTTAAGCCCTTTTCCTGATGGATTTGGGTTCTCCAAGTCCACATCTGATTACCCTAGGGTTTTAGGTGCCTATATATATATTCATATTTCAACCTTGGCCGAATTACCACCTCCCATATACATAAATCATGCCAAAAATTCATCCTTGCTCTCTGCCGCAGCCATCTCCACCATTCTTCCATATTTCTTGACCCTAAACACCTTTTGCCGCACCACCCATCCATCCTAAACACTACCATACTATCCCCCATCCATTCTACACTATTCATAACCCCAAAACCTGTCCATAAGCTTTGTGCCGCAGCAAGGAAAGAGGAGAAGTTCGTGGATGCACCTGCTGTCCAAGTTGGAGTGTCTAGGTGTTCTCTTTCTTTGGATTTCAATGTTTAAATTTATTTATCTTTGCTTTGTGCGTATGAGGAACTAAACCCCCTTGGCTAGGGGGGATTCGAAACCATGTTCATGCTTGCTACATAATTTGATTACTTCAATTGCGTTTCATAAGTTGTGAATTCAATTTGCTTATCTATATGAATTAAAACTGATTTGTGTATGTTGGTTGAGAGTGCACGCTTAATTTTCATACATAAGTTTGATGCTAGGATATAAGGGAGTTTCACCTAATCGTTATGAACTTATATTCACAAGTAGTAAAGGTTGTTGATCACAATCGTGTTAAGTAAATTCTTGGCATAAGTTTCATGCAATTCATAGTAACAAGTGCCTCGTCAATGCTTATGGTTTTCATAGAACTTAATGATTCTTGCTTGTATCTCTATTATGCAATTCATGTAGGGAACTTGTGGGGAATGCTTTGGGTTGTCGTATGCAATCATCCAATTCAATAACTTTAGGAAAATCTGAGGGTTAATTAGTGCAGTTCACGGTTAATCTGGGGCATTGAGGATTCATAGTTTATTGAAAAGCAATTGGAAATCGTTTTGTATGCAAGTGTGACATGTGTGGAGAAGAACCCCTTAGCTAGCTTTCTATCCATTCACTTTAATCAAATTCGTTTTAAAATCTGTTTTAGTTTACAAAGTTTTTGTTTTGTTTTCAATTTCATCAAAACCAAATCCCCTTTTATTTTGAAGTGTTAGATTAGTTAGAAACCAATTTAGTTTGTGTTTTTAAGTGTCTTGAGTCAAGTTATAACCTATTTTCGTCCAAATTTGTGTTTGGTGTTCAAAACTGCACATATTGTGTTTTTAAGGCAGTTTTGAGTGTTTATGTGCTGTTTTGAGTCTTTTGGTTTGTTTTAGTGTTTTAGAGTTTAGTTTTGCATTCTTTGAGTCTAGTTTAGTGTTTTAAACTTTGTTTTATGTTTTTGAGTCAGTTTTAAGTGTTTTAGCAATCCCTCCTAATCCCCGGCCTAGAACGATCCCTACTTACATACTTTACTACAATTGATAAAAAAAGGGTTTAATTTGTGTGCTTATATATTTCGCATCACTCCTACAGACGACTTAGGTGATATGGGCCCGACAATGTCCAAACCCCATGCATCAAAAGGCCATGAGGCAACAGTAGGCCATGAGGCCAGTGGTTGATGTATGAAGTTGGCGTGGAACTGACTAGCCTTGCACTTTGTGTAATCTAAGCAATCCTTAACCATGGTCGGCTAGTAGTAGCCCATTCTTTTTAGCTGGAAATGTAACTTAGGTCCAGACTATATGCTCCACATACCCTTGAGTGAGCTTCCTCCATTGCCTGGTTTGCTTCTTCCTCTCCCAAGCATCTAAGAAGTACTCCTTCAAATGAACGTCGATAAAGTGTCTCCTTATAGTACACGAAGCGAAGCGCTCATCGTCGTACTTCTGAATGGTGTCTGGGATCATTGGCAGTTTTTCGTGTTCTAAGTAGTTAATTAACGGTTGCCTCCATTCTTTTACATCAACAAGAAGCACAGAGACAATATTTGTATCTTCATGTGGTGACTCAGTTATGAGCGGTACAACCCAGCGTTGACAAACTGGAACACTTATTTTCTCCTTCTGCCAATGCCATGTTTAAAGCCAAATTAGCGAAGGCATCAACCATTTGATTCTCCTTAACGTGCTCCAGTTTGACAGTGTCGAACTTTTGAAGCAACTAATTTAGAATCCCTGTACACCTCCAACTTCGGGGTTCTCATCTTAATTGCCATTTGAAGTCTGATGATTAAAGCTTGGTATTCTGCGACGTTATTGGAACACAACTCACTTAGGTAGAAGGTGTAGTCAACACTTGTCTCCACGGTGACACAAACACTATGCCAGCCCGCTCTATCCGTTCGTGCTAATCCATTGAGAACATCATCCATACTGGAAAGAGATCGGCGTTATAGACTTCTTCTTCAGGTAGATCGTCTGAAATTTCCCACTCGGTTGAAATTGGGTGGTCTGTTAAGAAGTCCGCTAGAGCTTATCCTTTGACGACCTTTGCTAGATGATCTCATATTGATAAAGAAGCAACGCTTATTTGGCCAATCGCCCTATCAAGACCGGTTTTGAGATGACATACCTAACCAGGTCAGCTCGTCAAATTAGGGGTATGGTGTATGTGTGCATGTAATGCCTTAGCTTCTGGATTACAAACACAAGGGCAAAACACATATTCTTTATCGGTGCTAGTTCAACTCGACACCAGTGAGAGTCCGACTGAGGTAATAAAGTGCTATTTCTTTTTTAGATCCACCTGGGGTATTGTACTTATTGGTTGAAACTTACCTCGATCAATTTATCGATCTCAGCTTCGATTTGGGGGATGAGCTTCGATCGAAAACATCTCTGAGCCTGTTTCATTAGTCATGCCCCCGACTTGACTGCGAGGTGGTGTACAATGATAACAAGATCCAGACCTGGCATTTCTTTGTATGTCCATACGAAGACATATTTGTACTCTAGCAATAATTGGTAATATTCTTCCATTTCATCTGAACTCAATAGTGCACTAATAAAGATAGGCTTTAGTTCTTCACTTGAGCCCAAGTTGAGTTCTTTCAAGTCATTAACAATTGTTTGCCTCATGTCCTTGAGTTATGGTGGAGCTTCTTTGATGTCTTCTTCAGAGAGTTCGTCCTCATCGACCTCTTCAAATGCAACATGGTAGACGCCTTGGACCATTTCCTCTTCGTTATCCTTTTCGACTCGTTGGTTCGAGGATTGACCAGTGTGTATGATTGTGCGTCGTTTCACCTTCAATTAACCATCTGAACTCACGTCCAATGTCGACTAACGTTTCATGTGTGAAGGGATTAGGCTTCGAATCTTGTCACCCTCAGCTGTCTTGATGTGTTTTCTTTTTTCGGAAGCTGACTTCTTTTTCTTAGAGGGCTATTTTACCACTTCGAGTTTTTCCAAGGTTGACCTTCGTGGAGGAGAACCAGATGCATTTTCTTGTCCATTAGGGTTGGTCAATCGGCTAAACACGGAACCTCGAGAGACTGGATCCACCTCCTGCAGAATTTTCACAAAGTGCGAACTTAACCACCAATGTGATCCAATATAGAAGCTCGAGACATTGAACTAACTAAGCGATCAAACACCGAAGTTCATGGAACGGGCTATTGCCTTTCCCTTTGCCTGAAATTTTGACAGGTGTGACGGGTGTAAAGTTAAGACCCGCATTTATAAGGTCGACTCTGTAACCATGCTCCTTCAATTTTTTCTGAGTTTCACTAAGGTCACGTTTCCTTTCTTCGATGATGCCCAAGTCCTTATTTTCGAGCATGGAAGATGAGGCGAAGTCATACCCAGCCCTTGACATAAGCTTGTAAGCATTAGGGTCAAAGCCTTCCTCAGTCCTCTTGGTGGGAAGAAAACCATGCTTTATCACATTTTGCATCGGTCCGACGAAACTCTACAAAGATGGCTTCGAAACCTTTGAATTCTCTAGCTTTGGTAGTGACATGAATGTGGCTGCTTTTAGGAGTGTTACATCTTTTTTTGCAGTTTTCTCAAATGCCTCTTGTTTGCCTCTTCCTCAAATGGGGATTGCCCATTCTTTCTTTGTGGCATCGGGACGTATCGGAGGAATGATGTGTTTGATACTTTTGAGGACACCCCGCTTTCCTCGAACATCGAGCGCTCTAAAAGCTTGTCACCACTTTTCTTTGGAGATGACACTGTTGGCAGCTTTTCCTGCCTAGGCACGGCTTTGCCTAGTTATTGGATCTTCGTGGGGAAGGCTTTCGGCACTATATCTTCATCCATGTAAAACTTGGCATCGGTGAAGTGTAACTTTGCTTTAGTGAATGGCTTAGTATTACGATGTATTGTTTTCATTTCCCCTTTGTAGAATTTCAAGCACTGATGCAGGGTTGACGGTACAACTCCATTCTCATGAATCTAAGGTCTCCCCAATAGTAGGATGAAGGAAGTCTTTGCATCATTCACGTAAAATAGCGTATTCGACTTTAATTCTCCAATCACCATCTCGACCTTGATCATGCCCATCGCCTATTGCCATCCTTGGTTAAAACCTTGGATTAGAAGGTGGCTCCGAGACAACTCGTCCATTTTGATTCATATCTTTGTCATTGTTGACTTTGGCATGAGGGTTTATGGTTTAGCCTCCATCGACGGGCATGCGGCCAACCTTCTGCTATCTTGCGTAGCCTGAGACAAAAAGTGGGCGATTGTGTGGTTTCAACCCCAACAGTAGGTCTTCGTCGGTAAAGTTGATGGCAACACATGCAGGACAACACATAAAGTACTCATGAGGCCGAAGTTCTACATCTCCAACCTTGCATGCCTTTGATGAGTAGCTATCGGGATTCATCAATGCTTTCACTAATGCCCTTCACATTTCTTCGAGTAGTTGCAATGCTTCATCCACGCTAAAACGTAAAAGTATGCCCTCCATTTGTGAAGAAACCTCATCTTGCTTGTTAGTAGAATTTCTTGTATTTGAGGACTGTTCACCCTCAACCATGAAGCAGGAGACGGTAGTTAAGCTATGCTTGAAAAAGCTTTTAGGGAAGTATTCTTATATGATCACTAGAGTTCACAGCTTCTAAGCCTTAGGTTCTTCTTTACGTGTCGACTTTGTCACCCTTGCGGCTGCTTTTGAACGGGTCATCTCAGTGTGGTGATGAGATCTCCAATTTTTTGCCCTTCGTCCCTTGCACATTTCTTCATGTCACCAACGTCTACCCTTCATCATCATTGGTTAACGAGTTATTAGGGAGGTTTAGGGCACTGATGCGACTTGCTTTGTTTGTGGTGCCTGTTTTTCCTGCATAAACCATTTCATGATTTGCCTTTGATGGCTGCAGCCAAGGCTTGACTAGCAATGCACAAAGAGGCACAGGATCAAAAGATCAAAACATAATGCTTGTCGTGCTTACCGTTGCTGTTTCCTCAAGGTCTCGCTCAATTCTTCCTTCTTGGGTGAGCTTCATGATCAACTCCTGAATGACAAAGCAGTTACCAACCGGATGACTGATGATGCGATGGTACTTGCAGTATTTTAGATCATTCATTCGATTTATTTCTTCCTGAAACTTACATTCAAGCAACTCGATCACCTCATTGTCGAGCAGGTCTTCCAACATGGCAGCCAAGTCAGAGTTAGGGAATGGGTAGGTATTTTCTTCGAGCTCCTTCAAGGTACGTTTGCGCCTCTCCTGGTCACAAAAAGGCTCATTCTACTTGACTTCCTTCTTCTTGTCTCTTGAGGAAATTTTGACTGGAGTTGTGTCTCGTGTAGAGATTTTGACGGGCACTATATTGACTGTCATTGCTTCCTTGGTGGGTTTCCTTCTAGTATTCTCCATCTTTGGCCCAAAGACTTTATCTTTCTTATAGTCGGCGATTAGTTCTTTCTTCCCATGGTTGGCAATGCTCAATTCCATGTCATAGGCGCGGGTAGCTAACTCTTCGAAGGTTCGAGGCTTGATGCCTTGGAATATGTAGTGCAATCCCCAATGCATGCCTTGTACGCATATCTTGATCGAGGATATATTCGGAAGCCTATCTTTGTAGTTGAGACTTAGAGTTTGTCATCAGTTTATGTAGTCAACGGCTTGCTCATCCTTCCACTGCTTTGTACTTGTGGGCTCCATCATGCTGACGGTGTGATGAGTACTGTAGAAACGGTTTAAGAATTCCCGCTCCATTTAATCCCAGTTGTTGATGGCCTCGGGCTCTAGGTATGTGTATAATTAAATGTGTTCCCTTTTAAAGAGCGGATAAACTGCTTCACGAGGTAGTCTCATTCCATCCGAGTATTGTTGCAAGTTTCAATGAAACGAGTGACGTGTTGCTTTGGGTTTCCCTTTTCGTCGAACTACAAGAACTTAGGAAGTTAGTAGCCTATCGGCATCCACAAGCGATCAATTCGTCTAGTGTATGGTTTGGAATACATTAGTATATCCCGAGAAGTACCAGCGTACTATGTTTTGATCGTATTTGTGATCATGTCCTGAAGTTGTTTGATGGAAATAGAGTTTATTGATGTATCAGCCTTGTCTTCATGAATTGACTCTTCCTCATCAGACTCCTCGTCAAGTGGATTATCATTCTTCTTTGGGTTAAGGTTGACTTCTTCATCATTCTGCAACTCCAACTTGCTCAGGAGCGTAACAATCTGCATGTCTTTTTCCTCGACAGTTCTAGTCAGCATTGCGATCACCTTGTTCATCTATGCAAGTTGTTCTTTGATGGAGCTGGTGCCGGTAGTCATAACCTACATAGTCAAATGATATGACTCTCCCATAGACGTCGTAGGTGTCAACGAAGTCTTCTAGATATGGCCGCTGTTTGGCGATCCATGGTAGGATCTCATGCCAGAGCCAACATTCGAAATAAGTGACACATAACGCTCCCTTGAATTCTTTGACACTGAAGATCCCTACTCGTCACTTTAGGAAGTCTTCTCATGTGCCGCAGAAGAATGTTTTGGTGCCCTCAATAAGGCTAAGCTAATGACGGGCTCGCGTCGCTGACGTTCCCTTTGTTTTCTCTATAGCACGAACCTAGAAGTGGCATGTTAAATCATCGCCGCCTTTGTCTTGCCCCGTGTCATGACACCAACATATTATCCACCTGCAGCTGAAGTGCTAACAATCTTTCGCTTAATTACGAGAGCAACTTGACCTTTCTTCGAAGCCATTGATTTTGTTGGTTTGTTCGGATTATGAACGGAGAAAGAGATGAGAGGCAGAGATAATCCCACTGGGCGTGCCAAATTAGTGAACGAAGAACACATGTACAAAATAATTGTATTGATGAAAAATTAGGGTTACAAACTCTCTTACAAGATTTGACTCCTCTAATTCGATCTCCAAAAATGCAAAGTGTAGGTGAGTGATTCAAGGGTCGTAGTGACTTGATCTCGAACTGATGAACGTCGCAAGGATTTGGCTTGTGGCGATGGAAGAACTGAAACATGTAATGGTGCTTGATAGTTCTTCACGAGTGTGGCAAAGAACGTAGAGAACTTTTTGGTTCTTCTAAGTGTTGGAGAGTGTTTGGAGGCTGGAGTGTCTGAGTGTGAAAAATATGTTTTATGAGAGTCCCTTCTTTGTCTTGGAGCCTCATATTTATCGACTTTTCAAGTCTTTATGTGGACTTGATGTTTGATTTGGGCTTGGTTAATGGACAAATGGACCGAGCCTTGCTTTAGGCTTGGTTTGTGACTTGAGCCCACCAAATAATTTTTAATCAAGTTATCTTTCACATCTCATTTTTAATTTGATCAAACCAAATGTCGAAACGTGACACCCTTGATGACTTGTCTAGTTTCTTGATGAGTCATATGCCATGTGTATAATTTGAGAGACACGTTATATATGCCACGTAAGCCCTGACATGTCAAAAAAACTAAATTTGTCGGTGATATTTATTTCACTGAATTTCGGTGCCTATAATGACATTCCTAGAACTCGCAGCAGCGAAACATTGCAAGGCATATTCGGTGGGTTTTTTTCTTTTTTGGAAATGACAATCATATGGTTTGTTTTTTGGAAATGACAGTCGTATAGGTTTCCTTCTCTCTCTCTCTCCCCCTCTCTATCTATCTATCTTTCTCTCGTTGTAATTGTTCATCCTCAATCCCAAAACTCTAGGTTCAATTCCCATATAATTTACTCCAATCAATACAACTCTTGTCCGGCTCGCTGTTAGACACTTTTGGTAGCCAAACAAAGGCTTGGAAAATGGGTTTTTGTTAATTTGATGTTAATCAAAAACCCATTGATGGATTTTTGGAGTTAAAGTGATTGGTTTGGTGTTTCTTGGAGGAGACCTAAATCCTTCAACTTTCCAGAAAACTACGAAAACGGCATGCACATGAATCGTCAGCACCCTAAACATTTTGCGAGGATCTACAATCTAAAAATTTAAAACCTAGAATCCGAAAACTAAAACGCAGAACTGTAAAATTGAAAGCCAAATTTTGAGTATTAATGTGAATAGGATGTGCATGAGTGGAGCATTTAATGCGCATGCATTGAGCATTAAAGTGCATGACTTATTGGGGGATGAATAAGTTCGATAATTGTGCGGGTTATTGTCATTGTGTTTCAGCCCATCTCCTCATCTTTAAAGCTTGAAGCTTTTTTATCATCTATATCTTCAATGGCGAATCCTCAACTCTCTACCTCCTCATCAATGAAGTCTTGAAGGCCAAGAATCTACACTTATCAGTACTTGCCTAGTTGGGAGAATCAGTTCCTTGTTCCTCAGCCTAGCGAAGAACCTGTCGTGGTTGAGCGTGCTAGATGCACCTTCATTATGGAGCGAGGAGTTACGAGAGTGAGCACCAACCTTTGTTCTTCCATTAATGTAGAACACATGCAAGAATGTGTCCTTGTGGGAAGGATGTTTGGGTAGCACTTGGATGTCATGCCGATAAAGTGGAAATTGAGGTTGAGGTGGAATAATGATGTGAATAACACTTTTTATCTAGACCATTTTGGTAGAAAGTGGTTTTCACTTGAATTCAATGATGAAGATGATTTGAAGTTTGTGATAAAAAAAAAAGGTCGTGGTATGTGTTTGGCTAGATATTTCATCTCAAGAGGTGGACTACTCAATTTAAGGACATAGATGTAATCACAAAGTTGGTTGTGTGTGCTAGGTTGGCCAGGGTGCCGGTGCAGTATAAGGAAGAGCATATCATTGAGGATATTACTCAACCGATTGGGGGGGGTAATGAAGATGGATGAAGTTATGTTGGGGCACAATGGAGTCTTTGTGAAAATTCTGCAGGAGGTGGATCTTCGATTTCCGCTAAAAAATGGTCCTTATGGTACTAGTTATTTGAAGTTTGATTTTATTGTGGTAGCCATAGGTGTTTGGACCAAAACTTAAACTTTGGGCTCCAGGAGGGGGTCGGCCCAAAAGGATGCTTGAAGGAAGAGTCGGTCAAAGCCCAGTGGTTCAGCCGAAGCCCAGCCGAAGCCAGGAAGGCAGGAAAGGGCCTTCTCTGCCTTGGTACAGCTCACAAAGGCCACTTGCCCACCTACCCAAGGACCAAGTGGTATAGACTGATCAGCTACATAGCCCATAAAGTACTTTATGGTGGCATTTTATGTAAAAAAGCCGATGAGTCATCATCCCCAAACCGCATTCGGGCAAGCTTGCTGCTACAGGAAGGCATGTTGGTTTGTCTATAAAAGAAGAAAGAGAAATCAGGATTGAGGACACTCAAACAAACAAACAAAAGCACAAACTCTGCTCAAAACCAGATTTGCCTTCAAACGATAGCTGTAGTCAGCCAAAAGCCTTCATCCATCTCGGGATCACTTCCAACCCTTTTTATCAGCTCTGCTACCTTGTCAAACACTTGTCGTAGTATCGATTTCCTTCCCAAAAACCCTTTTCTTCTAAACTCTCGAGCCCCAGTCCAACCTTAAAACCCAAGAAGTTGCAAGACGCCCAGTTTTGCCTGACAAGGTGAAAACCTTGCCCGTCCCTTCTTGGTTTTGTCTTTTCAGTTATTAAACTAGCATTATGTTGTATGCTTTTAGCTGTATTCGAGTTATTTCAAATAACATGATGATTAAAAGAGTCTTTCAGTTCTTAAATCCGATTTAAAGATGTCTTCACTATTTAAATCAGATCTAAGTTCTAACTTCCTCGACATATAAGAGTGATCATGTAAAAGTCCTTGGTCTCAAGGCATAAAAAAGAACTTTATGTGGACTTAACCCATCCATGACAATCCTTGATAAACAAAGAAGTCCGAAATTACTTGGGGCGCAAGTAATCGACTGATCTAGTAGTTTTACCACTGTTGTATTATGATTATGCTAGAACGTTTGAGCTTGGAACAAAGTTCCGATAGGAAGCCTCAAGGCCTATACCTAAGGCCCCACAAAGGCACCTATTTGGATTCGTTCTAAGCTCTGCGGGCTAGAACGTTTGAGTACGGAACGACTTCTGATAGGAAGCCTCAAGGCCTATACCTAAGGCCCCACAAAGGCACCTATTTGGATTCGTTCTAAGCTCTGCGGGCTAGAACGTTTGAGTATGGAACGACTTCTGATAGGAAGCCTCAAGGCCTATACCTAAGGCCCCACAAAGGCACCTATTTGGATTCGTTCTAAGCTCTGCGAGCTAGCTAGTCAGAAGTATAACGGTGGTGATATTATGCGCGACAATGAAACCAACAGCATATATATATATATATATATATATATATATATATCCAAGAGAGGGATTGATCATGAATTGGAAGCCTCAAGGCCTATACCTAAGGCCCCACAAAGGCACTTGTCATAATTAATACGGTCTCTCGGATGCATATAGATATGTAGATATACGTATTTTGGATTCAACATCCATTCTACATCTGCCATGCTAAAGATGGTAGTGGCACGCCTGAGCATCCAGATGTTAACCTTGATTGTGAGCCTTAAGGCCTACACCTAAGGCCCCATGAAGGCACCTTTCAAAGTTAACGCTGTCCTTCTCTTTCAGCCTTGCCCGACAAGCCCTGCCTGACAGTATAAGCAGAAGCCCGACAGCAGCTCTCAACCGACGCCGAAACATTATCCCAGGGAGTTGTGTGCTCGTCGCCCAGGAAGCTTCCCCGGCGGAAATTCCTGGCCCGAACATAGTTTTGGCACGCCCGGTGGGATCCCTCTTGATCAAAGCAAAATGTCAGGATTACCAGAAGATTTGCAAACGACCCTGCTACAAATGCTGCAAACATTGGAAGGTGTCTCCATAGATTTCAAAAAGGAAGCTGATATGGTCCCGCAACCAACTATTCCTACGTCTTTACCCCATCCTGGGGAAACAGATAATAAGGAGGGCAAAAGACTCAAAACTAGCCCGTCGGAAGAAGCAGTGGTGAGCAGGCCCGCAGAGCCCTTCTCAGAAGCTCCAATAAATATGATCAATATGACATGGGCTGAGAAAGGGAAGGAAAAAGTTGTGGAGCTAAGGAATAAGAAAAACTGGTTGGCAAGAATATAAAAGGGGTAATTAAGTTGCCCGAGTATCCAAATGCCGCTATAATCAAAGGGAGGGTTTTATGCAGCAAGTGCCAATGCGAGTGTGAGCTCGAGATACCACCCTCAGGGGTTCTCATTGATCAGGAGTTAATCAGAAGAAAGAAGGCCCAGGAAAAATCCAGACGGACTGCAGAGAAAGATGCTTCCCGAAGTGTCTTTCAACGTTTGGGAGGCGATTCACAGTCCAAAGCTTTATCAGAAGTTTTTCCAAACCATGAAGCTTCTGAAGAAGTAGAAGATATGGAGGCCGAAATTCAAAGAAGTGCGGATCATCCTCAATATGGCCACATGGAAGAGGAAGCTAGGAAGAAGGGTGGAATAACTAATCCTACCAAGAAAGATAACCCTGCCCATCTCGGACGGATATGGTACGTAGTTGGAAAGAATGGACAGCCTATCAAACCAATGGGAGCTTCTAGGATCAGGAGAGTTCAGAGACAGCATAAAGCCTACATAAATTCATTGAAGACCCCCGCAACATCAGAAGCCTCCCAGAATAAAGAATTGGAGAGACCATCATCTGGCGAAAATAATCAACTCCGTTGGAAGAATAAGAAAGAGTTGGAAAAGGCCAGTAGCAAAAAAGAAGGCGAGGGGAATCACATGCCACAGAACCAGCACCCTGGCAAGTATAGAATCTTGAGGCGGGCTCAAGAAGATCTAATAATGGTGCCAACCCCAGGGTGGAAGACGGAGCAGACAAAGCCTATTCGTTTTGGAAATATTTCACCCGAATGAAAGCCACCTTTTCTGCCATTGGTGGATCCTTTTGGTGAAGTGCCAAAGCAAACGATGGATGCGGGCAGGAATCAATTGGAGGGGGCACCAGAACCACTGCTACCACCTGATGCTATGGCCTGGTTGGACGAGTTCATGGACCAGATCGAGAACAAGAAAGAAGATTTGCTCGAGCCTAATGATTTTCATATCAACATGGCATACGTACTATCTGCCACGTTTGGTGCCCAACCTGATCAGCCCGCTACTATGGAGGGTGATTACTTGACAGCTGAGCCAATGATGGCACATGTCAATGTAGAGGAAGTCGAAGAAGGAGGATCGGGCAACGATGAAACAGCTGAAGCGTCCAATAAGGGTATTACAAGGATCTATACCAACGAAATGGTGTTTAGCCGCCCGAACATCTCGATGGCCAATCATTTAAAACCCATATATGTCACGGCTCATTTGGAAGGGGTGCCTTTCAAAAGAATTTTAATAAATGGCGGAGCAGCTGTTAATGTGTTACCAGCCAAGCAGATGAGGAAAATGGGAAGAGGGGCAGAGGATCTTATTCCTACAGACCTCACAGTCTCTAGCTTCTCGGGCGCTATCACGAAGACCCATGGGTACTGCCCTTAGAAGTGGATTTGGGGTCTAAACAAATTATGCTGGCATTTTTTGTGGTAGACTGCACCTCTACTTATGGAGCATTACTTGGAAGAGACTGGATCCACCAAAGTCTTGCCATACCCTCCACCATGCATCAGCAAGTCGCTGTTTACCATGAAGAAGGACCAGGTTTCTGGGAAATGGTGGAGGCCGAATCACGGCCATTCCTCCCCACAGCCAACATTGCGGAAGCAAGTTTCTACAACCCCAACGTAGGAATACTGAAATGTTTAGGAGCTAACGAGAACGGCCGCCCTACCAAGGTGACGGCCCAAAAGCTTTTGGAACAAGGAATGCTCCTTACTAGAGAGGAGTGGGATAGACCTTGTATTATCCCAAATCCCCTACACCATCAATGATTGGACAAAAGAAGAAGGATCAGGTAATGGCAGTCAAATCCCTGATTAAAAGACTGTTGGTGTATGGGAAAGAGAAGAAGCAAGAAATGGAGCTTCTAGGAGAAGAGGAGCGGGAACGGCAACCTGGGACTTCAACCAACCAAGATGAAAGCAATAAGGAGCTTTGTAAAAAGGAGTTGGAGAGGGCCATACAAATGGCCGAATGTATTTATGACTTGGATGGGCCAGACGACTTGCCCGAAAGCCCACAGTTAGTTGAATTTTTATGTGCAGAACCTGATAAACCACCACCAGAAGTGCAGGATCCTTTGGAAGTCATTGATCTAGGAACAGAGGAAGATCCAAGACCAATACAAATCAGTGGCTTATTGGAGGTTCAGGATCGGGCAAATATTATTTATCTCCTACAAGAATTCAAAGACTGCTTTGCTTGGCACTATACTGAGATGCCAGGTTTGGATTCAACCTTGGTGGAACACAGAATGCCTATCAAGGAAGGATACAAACCTGTTAAACAAGCACCGCGAAGGATGTCCAAAGAGATAGAAGAGAAAGTTAGAGAAGAAATTGAGAGGCTTGTGAAAGCTGGATTCATTCGGCCAGCCAAGTATGTGGAATGGTTAGCCAACATTGTACCTGTTTTAAAAGCCATAACAAAAGCAGTGCGATGTTGTGTTGATTACAGAAATATTAATGGCGCTACACCAAAAGATGAGTATCCTATGCCCATGGCCGATCTATCCATAGATGCAGTGGCGAAGCACAAAGTTCTATCTTTTATGGATGGGAATGCCGGGTATAATCAGATAAAAATGGCCCCTGAGGATATACATAAAACAGCTTTCAGGTGCCCCGGACATGTGGGGGCATATGAATATTTGGTTATGCCATTCGGGCTCAAAAACGCTGGTGCAACCTACCAGAGGGCAATGAATGCTATTTTTCACTATCTGATTGGTCAGAATATGGAAGTGTACATTGATGATATCATGATAAAATCCAAAACTGAAGGACAACATCTGATAGACCTCAGACAAGCTTTGACAAGGATGAGGACCCACAAGTTGAAGATGAATCCAAAGAAGTGCGCATTCGAGGTGAGAGCATGCAATTTCTTGGGATTCCTGGTTCATCAAAGAAGTGTGGAGGTGGATAAAAACAAAGCACAAGCTATAATGGAGTCGCCTTCACCCACCAACAAAGTGCAACTTCAAAGGCTGCTGGGGAAGATTAATTTCCTGCGAAGGTTCATTGCTAATTTAGCAGGAAAAATCCAGCCGCTGACTCCTCTACTAAGACTGAAGGATAAAGAGAATTTCGAGTGGGGACCATCACACCAACAGGCCTTCGACAGCATTAAAAAATATTTGACTTCTCCACCAGTGTTAGTACCACCTCAAAGGGGAAAACCCCTGAAGCTATACATCTCTGCTTCAGAGAAGTCAATTGGGAGTTTGTTAGCTCAAAACAACGAAGGAGGAAAAGAGCAAGCAGTGTACTACCTCAGTAGAATTCTGACCGAGGTGGAAACTAGATATTCCCCAGTAGAGAGATTATGCTTGGCTCTGTATTTCACTGCCAGCAAGCTAAGGCATTACATGTTACCTTGTCACGTACACATCATCGCCAAGACGGATGTGATAAAGTACATGTTGTCAAAACCAATGCTAACAGGGAGGATTGGAAAGTGGATTCTAGCATTATCAGAATTCAGTTTCCAGTATGTACCTCAGAGGGCGGTCAAAGGCCAAGCAATTGCTGACTTTCTGGCCGAGCATCATGAATCTCGAGACGAGGTAATCAATATCCCAGGAAGCCTGGAGGTCGCTAACACTTGGATCCCACCAAGAGAAGATATCTCGGGTAGAGAGGATTGGGTCCAGCAAGAAATAAGGAGAGTGACTGGTCTATGGATCACCCCTTGGAAATTATATTTTGATGGATCTCACACTCATAAAGCTTCAGGAGCAGGGATTGTGATTATAAACCCTCATGGGATCTATCATTATTATTCCTTCCTTCTAGACTACCAAGGAAATACTAATAATCGGGCAGAGTATGAAGCTCTGATAATTGGTCTGGAAATCTTAATGGAGCTGGGGGCAGCAGAGGTGGAGATTTTTGGAGATTCAGAGCTAGTAATAAACCAGCTAAACGGGGAGTTCAAGTGCAGACATATTACTATGGCAGGATATTACTTGGCGGCTACACAATTACTGAGTTTCTGGGATTCTGAGATATCAGTCAATCATGTTCCCAGGGGATCCAACTTAGCCTCCAACTAGATGGCACAACTAGCCTCAAGGTGCCAATACAGGAGAGAAAATATGGAGTAGATGTCAAGGTCCAAAGAAGAAACCTCTCTTCTATCTTAGAAAAGGGATTTAGCCTGGATGCAATGAATCTAGAGACTGAATTAGAGGATTGGAGATCCCCTATCATTCATCATTTGAAGGATCCCTCCTCACCTACAAGCAGAAAGAACAGACAGCAAGCAACCAAGTATGTCTTGTGGGTGAAGGACTTGCTAAGGAAAACTCTGGATGGATTGCTATTGAAATACTTGGGCCAAGAAGAATCCATGAGGGTAATGGCCGAAGTACATGAAGGGGTATGTGGAGCACATCAGGCGAGAACCAAGATGAGGTGGTTGCTCAGAAGATATGGTTATTTCTGGCCCGACATGGAAAAAGATTGCAAGTCTTACGCCAAAGGTTGTGAAGAATGTCAGCGGCATGGACCTCTCCAGCATGTGCCCTCAGTACCTTTAAATCCAGTGGTCAAGCCTTGGCCCTTCAGAGGATGGGCGATGGACTTCATCGGGCAAATCTATCCAGCTTCTAGTAAAGGGCACACTTTCATAATAGTGGCAACAGATTACTTCACCAAGTGGGTGGAAGCATCAACAGTAAAATCCATAACTTCAGCCATGGTAAGAAATTTTATCGAGGCCAAAATTTTGCACAGGTATGGGGTGCCTGAAACTATAGTGACGGATCGAGGGCAATCTTTTATCTCAAAAGAAGTGGAGGAGTTTGCAAGCAAGTACAAAATAAAGATGATCCAATCCAGTCCATACTACCCTCAATCAAATGGCCAAGCAGAGGCCAGCAACAAGATCTTGGTCAACATCATCAAAAGAATGGTGATAGATAGTCCAGAAAAGTGGCATGAGAAACTGGGGAACACTTTATGGGCATACAGAACCTCCAAAAGGGCTGGGACAGGGACAACTCCTTATGCTTTAACCTTCGGGCAGGATGCAGTGCTTCCCATGGAGATAAATGTAAGTTCGGTTAGAATTCAGAACCAATTTGGGTTACATAGTGAAGAATACATCGAAGCCATGTGTCAAGGAATTGAAGACTTGGATGTAGCCCGAATTGAAGCCTTGAACCAGATTCAAGAAGGGAAGAAGGCTGTCGCCCGAGCTTATAACAAAAGAATAAAGATAAAGCCTTTCAAAGAGGGAGATTTAGTATGGAAGACAATCCTCCCTCTAGAAGCCCAGCTCAGGGGTTTTGGAAAGTGGAGCCCGACATGGGAAGGGCCTTTCATTGTTAGCCGAGTTTTGGATAAAGGAGGATACTATCTGGCAGATCTCGAAGGAAATGGGCAAAAACATCCCATTAATGTTAAGTTCTTAAAAAAATATTGCCCTACATTATGGGATGTTCGAGATTGTTACATCGAAGAGGAGGTAAAGTGAAACAGGTGCCACGGGTTCCAGATACAGTTTTTGTTCATCCATCATTCAAGTAGAAAAACAAAGTTGCTAAGCAATATTCATTTCATTTCGACAAATTGGTGAAGATTACAAACAATTCAAAACCAAAATGATACATTCAATCCTGTTGAAATACAATAATGCCTCAACTAGTTTTTTCGATGCCTTCTTGGATGGGGCCCGATTAGATGATCGGGTTGAGCGGCCAACATGTGCCTGGTAGAGGATTCTCAAACCAAGTCACCACTATATATGATGGTGAAGCCTGACTTATGACGACAGCAAGCAGGAATGCAAACCGCCGTGAGGAAACCGCATGACCAAGGGTGTTGGGGATAGTGAGATGTTCGACCAAGAGTGTTGGAGATAGTTGTCGTTTGAGGAAAACTTTTTTTTCGAAAATGAAGTTTTAGGAAACTCCACTCAAAGCCTGAAGAACCCATTGCTCAGTTTTCTCTCGAGGAAGATTGGGTGGTTTGACAAAAAGAAGTTCTAAGCCAGAATTTATAGGATCCAGGGGACAGTTCAAAGGTCGTGGGAATATCAAGAGACTACGGGTGCCATTAATTTCATCCAGAAAACACAAGTTCCAAAGGCAGGAATGCGGCCGCATAGAACTTTTCAACTGATATTGGCGCCTGGAATTCCAAGCTAAATATCAGTTGAAAGGGGGCACTGTTTGGACCAAAACTTAAACTTTGGGCTCCAGGAGGGGGCCGGCCCAAAATGATGCTTTAAGGAAGAGTCGGTCAAAGCCCAGTGATTCAGCCGAAGCCCAGCCGAAGCCCAGGAAGGCAGGAAAGGGCCTTCTCTGCCTTGGTACAGCTCACAAAGGCCACTTGCCCACCTACCCAAGGACCAAGTGGTATAGACTGATCAGCTACATAGCCCATAAAGTACTTTATGGTGGCATTTTATGTAAAAAAGCCGATGAGTCATCATCCCCAAACCGCATTCGGGCAAGCTTGCTGCTACAGGAAGGCACGCTGGTTTGTCTATAAAAGAAGAAAGAGAAATCAGGATTGAGGACACTCAAACAAACAAACAAAATCACAAACTCTGCTCAAAACCAGATTTGCCTTCAAACGATAGCTGTAGTCAGCCAAAAGCCTTCATCCCTCTCGGGATCACTTCCAACCCTTTTTATCAGCTCTGCTACCTTGTCAAACACTTGTCGTAGTATCGATTTCCTTCCCAAAAACCCTTTTCTTCTAAACTCTCGAGCCCCTGTCCAACCTTAAAACCCAAGAAGTTGCAAGACGCCCAGTTTTGCCTGACAAGGTGAAAACCTTGCCCGTCCCTTCTTGGTTTTGTCTTTTCAGTTATTAAACTAGCATTATGTTGTATGCTTTTAGCTGTATTCGAGTTATTTCAAATAACATGATGATTAAAAGAGTCTTTCAGTTCTTAAATCCGATTTAAAGATGTCTTCACTATTTAAATCAGATCTAAGTTCTAACTTCCTCGACATATAAGAGTGATCATGTAAAAGTCCTTGGTCTCAAGGCATAAAAAAGAACTTTATGTGGACTTAACCCATCCACGACAATCCTTGATAAACAAAGAAGTCCGAAATTACTTGGGGCGCAAGTAATCGACTGATCTAGTAGTTTTACCACTGTTGTATTATGATTATGCTAGAACGTTTGAGCTTGGAACAAAGTTCCGATAGGAAGCCTCAAGGCCTATACCTAAGGCCCCACAAAGGCACCTATTTGGATTCGTTCTAAGCTCTGCGGGCTAGAACGTTTGAGTACGGAACGACTTCTGATAGGAAGCCTCAAGGCCTATACCTAAGGCCCCACAAAGGCACCTATTTGGATTCGTTCTAAGCTCTGCGGGCTAGAACGTTTGAGTATGGAACGACTTCTGATAGGAAGCCTCAAGGCCTATACCTAAGGCCCCACAAAGGCACCTATTTGGATTTGTTCTAAGCTCTGTGAGCTAGCTAGTCAGAAGTATAACGGTGGTGATATTACGCGCGACAATGAAACCAGCAGCATATATATATATATATATCCAAGAGAGGGATTGATCATGAATTGGAAGCCTCAAGGCCTATACCTAAGGCCCCACAAAGGCACCTGTCATAATTAATACGGTCTCTCGGATGCATATAGATATGTAGATATACGTATTTTGGATTCAACATTCGTTCTACATCTGCCATGCTAAAGATGGTAGTGGCACGCCTGAGCATCCAGATGTTAACCTTGATTGTGAGCCTTAAGGCCTACACCTAAGGCCCCATGAAGGCACCTTTCAAAGTTAACGCTGTCCTTCTCTTTCAGCCTTGCCCGACAAGCTTTGCCCGACAAGCCCTGCCCGACAGTATAAGCAGAAGCCCGACAGCAGCTCTCAACCGACGCCGAAACACTATCCCGGGGAGCTGTGTGCTCGTCGCCCATGAAGTTTCCCCGGCGGAAATTCCTGGCCCGAACAATAGGTTCGTTGGGCATGTGTGTCTGGAAATGGACGTTGAAGATGGATGTTTTATGGTTGATTGTGTGTTTGATACAGCTATGGATAAGGATATTAAGTCTTCGCTGATGAATGATGTGATGTTGTGTTTTTCGATGCTTGCAAATATGGAGAAGTATAGTAATGAGTTGGATGAGTTGCATGTTGTGAAGAAGGTTAGTAACAAGTGTAAGATGAGGGATAACAGGAGGAGGGATGATAAGAGACCTGAGATGGATGAGGAAGTAAGTAGTGTTATGAATTGTTCTTCTGAAATTAATGTCTTCGTATCTAAATTGTTTAGTTGTCGATAGTTTAATGGTTGTTGGTTAGATGAGAGTCATACATTTATATAGACACATTAGACAACGGGAACATGTTCGATTTAATTGATCATAATGTTTGTATGAAATCCAATATGTCTAATGCCGGTGGTGATTTGTGTGTATGTGATAATTGTGGTTACCAGGATGTGGTGATGTCGTCTGTCAGAAGAAATGATGGTGCGCGAAACGTGGGTATGCTAACCCCAAGGATGAGTCCAAAGAAGAGCGTCCGCAAGGAAAATATTGAGGAAGCTGGGCCTAGTAGGTTTTTAGATATATATATATACAGTTAATGAAGGGTGTAATTTGGAATTTGAACAAGGATCAAAGTAGTTGGTATTATTATTATTATATTTTTTTTTTGTAATGATCCTGTTGGAACGGGGGGTTTATGCTTTTATTAGAACTAATGGTCGTTAAATATGAATGTCATGGCATTGGATTATCGTTATATTCATGTGTGATTAAGGAATCATCGTTATATTTGGCATTTCAGTTTGTTTTTGTTGGAAATGTGCCCTAAAGCCAATCATATGATGATACTTTACGGACATTTCACATGTTAAACTAATCTAGTTTACATATAAAGGGCAAAGATTATTGTTTGAGCCGTCTCATATAAATGTTATATGCTTAAACGATAAAGTCCAAGGAATATGTGATTGGGAGAATGCAATCTAAAGAAGTTAGATTCATGAGACCATTCTTTCGTAGACACATCCTAAATGTTCCTGATCATAGGATTGCCAATTGGGCATTGACAGTCCGTTAAGATCGGTACGTGCTGTGTCTTCTCTCAGGGAGAGTGACTAGTCTCGAGTCATTGGTGTGTGTGACATCAAGACAAGTACGTAGGTGCTCAATAGAGAATGAGTTCACTGAACACGATCAACGAAGAGTTTTCATATTCATGTCATATGAGAACTCATGGTTGGGATAATGCAAATACTCCTTTGACCTGAGGCATCACAGTTGTCTTGTGGTTAAGTCCTTGATCTTTGATTATGTCAAAGTCACCCCATCGGGGTGTCCACAGCATCATTGGGGTTAAGCCACTTAGTCATGGAGACAAGTGAATGTGCAACAAGGGATCTCTAACCTTCAAATGGTTTGAGGGAGAATACTCTATGATATGATTTAGAACCTCTGGCCAGAGTATGAATGAGATTTAGGAATGCGTTCCAAATCACATTCAAGGTAATCATATAAGCACAAGAATCACATTGGATAGTAGACATGAATAAATAAACTATCAAACCAAACAATGTGGTCAAGAGTATTAGATTAGAGAAAGACCGTATTGCATTTGTAATCCTAAACTGAATAGGTTCTCCACCTCTTCTGATTAGCTTGGGTAACCATGATATGCTGCTAGGTGTCACTCATGGTTTGTGGAAGCCCTAAACGTGTATAATCACTAAAGGGAGAATTGAAAGTAAGTTTCAATTCACAATCGATTTGAAATGGTTTTAATCGCCCACTGCCTCGCTAAAAGGAACCTAATGGATCGTACACCGTGTAAGGTGGAGATTGAAGAAACAATGGAGATGAGTAAGAATAATTAAATGGTTTAATTATTTATGGCAAGGATTAATTAATATGTTAATTAATCAAACGAATAAGTTCGTTAAAGACCTCGGGATAGTTTTGGACCTTAAGGCCCAATGGGCTTCGAACGTCAAAGCCTATTGACTTAAGTTGTATGACAACTTAATGAATAATGATTCACAAAGGCCCAATTATACCAATAAATCCCAATGGCCGGCCATTTAGAGATGGAGTGGATTTTGGACTTATTTACAAGTTTGCCACTCCAATGAATTAAGGTATAAATATGACTTTATAGCCAAAATTCATTTAGGGTTTGTTTTGGAGAAAATTGGAGAGAACATGTCTCTCCATTTCTCTCTAAAGAGGCCGGCCTCTTGGAGGGTGCATCTAGCAATCCCACTACTCCAAGGTCACTCATTTATTCTCCAATCTAACCTTGGTGAAGAAACTTAGAGGTTCTCAATTTTGGGAACTTGGAGAAACCTATTCTTCCATCCAAATCCATAGATTTTAGATGCAAGGAATGAAGGCCCTCTCTTTGGGTGATTAGCCTTTGCTTTTGCAAAGAGGAATCTACAAAGGTATATATTTCTCAACTCACTTTGTTTTGAGTTGAGTCAAGGTTCACCAATCTACTAGGCTTTGAATTTCATGGGTAATGTTTTGTTTTTAAGTGCATGCTAGCCTGATTCCGCCTTTAATTGTTAATTGCATGCTTTATGATGTTGCTTAAATGAACATGTTTTTCACAAATCTTCCTTCAAGTGGTATCAGAGCCTAGGTCTAGTAGTTGGTGAATCCTTTTGGGTTTTGTAGTTCATAGTTTGTGATTTAAAAGTTGTAATATGTTACAAGCTTTATTCTTGTTTCTTTGAATGTAAATTTTGTTAGAAAATTTGCCATCTCAAATGTTGTAGATGTAGTTCATATGAGCATGAATATTAGAGCTAAAATTTGGTGCCATGCTTTTGGGAATTTTCGGCCAAATACGAAGGGTGATTTTTGGGTTCTTGTTTGACTTGTTAAAAGTGTTTTCAAGTGACTTTTGGAACCCCTATGTACCCTAGTTTGGTTAGATGTTATTTCCCTTAAGTTTGAATGTTTTTGGAATGTTTTTGGGTGAAAAAAAAAGTTCATGGAAAAATTTTGGGTTTTCATGAATGTTCTTCATTGTTCTTGACATTTTTGCCAAGAACAAAAAGGTTTGTGTTTTGATTCAAAGTTTTGATTTATTTCATAAAGTTTATGTTTTATGCATTTTCAAATGTTTAAATGTTTTAGATATTTGTTTAAATGGCAATAGAAATAATGGTGGGTGTAAAAGGATTAATTCCCTTTCACACACACCACTTGTGCACTTGCATGCTTTATGTCAAAACTCACAAATCAACACACACATCACTCCATTTCTTCTTCCAAAACCGGCCACCCCCTAGTGGGGTACTTTTGGGGCTTTTATGCAAATTACATAAAGTTTTGATACTTTAGTGTATTTGCACTTTGGCCCAAAAGTTTATGTTTTTACGTTTAGGTCCAAAAACGCTAAAGGACAAATTGTTTTGATCCTTTAATGAAGTTTTTGCATTATTAAAATTTTGGGTTCTAGTTGTATTTACATGAAGTAGTGGACTTTTGTGTTTTTACAAAGTGACCCCAAAAGTTTTGAAATATAGCCCAAAGGTTGTGGTTATTGCATGATGGCCCAAATTAGGTTGAGAACAAAATTGTTTTGTCTCTTTAAATGAGAATTGGATTTTCATTTCATTTAGCTCCATTTAAATCAATTTTATGGATACAAAAACCAAATGAAAATGTTGCATTCAATTTAATTAGTTAAAGTGTTAATTAATTAAAGGGTGATTATGTACCTAAGCCTACGATAATTGAGCTATGTGAAAGGCCGTTTCAAATTTGTTTGAACCATGGGAATGTGTAGATTAATTTTGGTTGTAATTTGATTTGATCAAATGTTGTAAAAGGGCATAAGCTCTTCTTTACTTTAAAGTAATTTGTTTTATGCAAATGTTGTAAAGAGCATAAGCTCTCTTTTACTTTGAAGTACTTCTTTCTTGCTTTATATGATATGCATGAAAATGAAGTAGTTGGGTCCAACGCCCTAAGACAACACGCCTTAATGTGATTAAACGCGTAACTAAAATCAATCACCATCCCTAGTCCGAGATTCAACACTAGGCTCGTGTTGAATCTAAACAAAGGTTCATAGTCATCCTAAGGCCCTAAGGCAACTATATAGTCCATCAAATGACTGCAAAGTTTATGTTAGTAGTATCATATACTCTTGCTTTAAAAACCGTTTTATAAGCATAGTGGGAGTATTATATACAACTAAAAACAATCAAATTGACCAATAGTTGTAATAGGACCAAAATTGTTTTAATAAAGATTAAAATAAATATGTTTATGTGATGAGACCTAAAACCCTCAAACCAAAACATTATTAAGTTGATAAGCGTGAGAGTGCTTGGAACACTCTTTCGTGGCCTTCCACCGTGGTGGGATCAAATCGTTTATGACTTGTACACCGGCTTCACCCTATCATGGGGGAGTACAAAGTGCATGCTTATACTCAGGAGGAATCTATAAACATATGATGAGGTTGGTGTAGGCAACGAGGATAGCCAATATCATATCATTGTGAGGCTATTCTTGAACCCCTTCACGAACTAAGCATGGTGGGAATGACTTAACTAAGAGAAATGGAGCCAATATCATATCATTGTGAGGTGACATTCTCTAGAGGCCAAATAAGATGGGTACTTGCAAGAGGTTGTTGCAAATGAGTAAGCGTACTCTCTCATTATTATTAATGCTAGCCAATATCATATCATTGTGAGGTGGGCTTGGTAATAGTGAGTCTCCCATACCCTACTAAGAGTTTCATCCAAAACTCTCGAATTCCAATGAGGGATATGGAATTTGCCAAAAATAGTGGGTGGTGCTATTTGATTTAATGACCCGAATCAAATGGCTTAAAATCAATCAATTTATATTCGTTATGTATTTGTTTACCAATATATTTGCAAACGCTATCCAACACTTGACAAATAAAAACCGAATGTTTTAGTTTCCGGACTTGGTACCACAATCCCAAAGATTGTCTTAAATGGATTGTATATGTACCTAAATAGTCCCATCCTCAAAATCTTCCTATTGGTAATGTATCATTGGAAGAACATGTTAGATAAGTCTATCATGAAGAGGACAACACAAACAACCAATGCTTATTCCTTCGTTATATGAACAAAGGAACTTACGAAGATTAGCATAATGACAAGGACACTTTTAGTGTTATTAGTTCTTCACTTACAAATCGTTGTATGAAGAAATAATGAGTTGCTTTGAACAACCCTTAGTCAATGCAAACACTAGTGCTTGTTTCTTTGTTAAATGAACAAAGAACTTAAGAAGAAAGCACAATGGCATGGACACTTTATGTGCCATGATTCTTCACTTACAAATGTTGTATAAAGAAATTAGAGTTGCCTTAAACAACTCTTGAATGTTTGTAATTATGTTTAGAACATAATGGTTGGTTGACAAAAATAGTCCATCAACATGGACTTATAATGATTTTGAATCATTGAGTGTTGAAGTGATAAACCACTTAACGAGACGGAAACTAAGGCTATGACTTCACCTTTATGTCCCTAACCTAATGGTTCACTAAGTTTATTGTAAACTATGTAGTGAACAATAAACACATGCTCTCCAAAATGTTTGATGTGTATAACACAATTGAAATAAGTTTCAAGAGAGATAGTGGGAGTTTAGAGACGATGACTATGGTAGTCAAAGGTGAAGTCAAATGAAGAAAGCGAAATAACTCCAAGGGAACAAACTTTCTTTATGAAAGGATGGACATTGGAAGGGGTATTTGCAAGAAATGTCTTGCAAGTGTCAAGAACACACCTTTCGAAGGTGTTGTAAATTGTTCTTGAAAAGTTCAAAACAGTTGGTTCTTCTACTTGAATGCTTGATTCCGTATTAGTAACAATGTTTTACAATCGTTGTAAAAGTGTGGCTAATAAGAAGTAGAAGATTAATGAGAGAAGAGAAAGTACTTCACATTCGGAAAGTGAATCAAATATAGATCTCTGCGAAGGCAGATGGTACTTACTTCCTCATATGAACTACCAAAGAAATTGGAAAAACAAAGATTGTCTTTACATTCAAATTTTAAGGAATTTAATTCCGTCACTATAGTAGAGATGGATGAATGTTTTGTTTGACAAAACATTGTTCTTTATTAATCAATGATTGGATTATGGTAATCTAATTGATTGTCTCTATAGTAGAGATAATATGGTGGTGTTAACTGTTTAGAATATAACGATGCTTAAAACCCAAAAGGTTGCAAGGTAGTGATTAATCCCAACTGAAGTTGTGATACCTCTAAAAACATAAATTACGAGTTAGTCATAGATGGATACCTTGGATCGTTAGATCCGGATCCAATGCCTTCTTGTTAAAATTGTATAGAGGCGAAATGTTCGAATCTTTATTCTTTTGGAAAGAAGAAAGAATCACAAAGTTGTTGAGGTTAATTCACTTAGATGTTAGTGGCACTTGTCCACAACATAATACTACTCATGTTGTATGACATTCACCGAAGATCACCCTCGGTTGGACTATAGTTTATTTTAAATAAACACAAGTCCGAATACTTTGCAAAAGGTTTCAAAGAATTCAAGAAATGTAAGTTGATGAGTAAGACGTCTAAAGTATTTACATCCTTAGATTTGATCCAAGGAATGGTAACACTTTAGAATAGTTTTCTTGAAAGATATCAAGGAAAGAAGCATCATAAGATAATGGATTTCTCCATTAGGAGAAGAACGAACTTGAATAAGATTTAGTTCGTTGGATATTATCAATTACCCATATATATATGATATATATGCTTTTAAGACAACATGATTGTCAATTAGAAGATCTTCCATAATTTTCATGACTTCATAGGATGTAGTTGGAAAGAAAGACAAATCTTAAGCATGTTAAGATTTGGGGTTGTGTGCTAATAAGCAATATTTGTTTGATAACAATCTTGTGGGATATCCTTAAATTAACTTTTGGATATCACTTCTATAAACCAACTAACAAATGTTGTTTTGTTGGGTAGTTCATTGTAATCCTACAATATGATTTGCCTAAGATAGAGCAATGAACGAAAGATAGAACTCAAAGAATGGGTTCTTTGAGAGACAAGATGATGATCAACAAATATAACAACCTAGTTCCTATACCACAAGCTCCAAGGTAGTCAAGAAGGATTTATAAACCGTCTCAGTTGAATGGTTTGAACTTTATGACTAAGTCGTAGAGTTGCACCTCTTAATTCGAAAGAAATAAGAATGAAAATCCTTATGACTACATTGGGTGTATATACGATATATACTCAAGGAAATGGTAAAGTACCATTTGACCCGAAATAATGAAACCTTCATAGCTAATTGGTAGCTTAAGGTGACTACAATCAAAGAGAATGGTTGACTTTGAAGGAACCATCTTTGACGTAGTCTTAGTTTCAATTAATTCGAAGATTGCTAGCTACAACTAAATGGTGATTCAATGTTTGGACATAGTATGGGTTTCCGAAACCATTATTAAGATAGTCTTGATAATATATATGTCTAAAACTATGAATCACAAGACATGTAAGTTGTTGAGATCCATCCATCATGGATCTTAGCAAGCTAGTGGGAGCAATAAGCGTCTTATGAGAGAAAAATCAAATTGTTTAATTTCTCATATAGATGTAAATGAATCTTTTGTTTACTAGGTTTACAAAAGATTAGTGGGAGTTAATCATATTCCTAAAATTGTATATATACATATATAAATATATATATGATATATATATGAATATATATATGATATATTAATTTTGGAAATGGAATGAGTACTTCTTCGTTAAAGTTATGACTTTAAACGTTCTATAACGATAGAATGTATATGGGAGACATAGTCTATATACATGGGATGGAAATCTATAATGATAAGATTTTAAGATATAATTGGATTATATCAATCCCTAATAATAGACAAAAGATGCTAGGAAGTTTCTCATATGATGATAAACTTCAATCAGAAGAACAACTCTAGTAAGACTAGAAGGTAGCTCTTCTCAAAGGGAACGTACCCTTTGACTCCCAAAGAAATAATGCATAAATAGAATCCTTTATGCATAGGCAGAAAAGTGATTTACGTATTTCATATTGTATGAAAAACGTTGATATGAGTTGTACCAAGATCGGTACAAGACGATATCAATGCAAGCCCAGGATCAGAACCATGGCAACTGTCAAGTGAGTCCTTAAGTATTTAAGAAATACTAAAGGATGAATTCCTCAAATAATGAGGAAGAATTAGAGTAACGTAATGGAAGCATAAATGTATTAGATTATGAATCTAATCCATCATTGGATGTTTCTTCATTATGAATGAAGAGATAAACAGATATCTCTTTATTATGACTAAAGAGATATTTGGATGGAAACATTAAAGTAATGACTTTAGTGTGTTCCATTATGAATGCAAAATATATTGCCATATAGAAGTTTACAACAATGTTGTTTGGATGAGAAAGTTCATTTATGAACTCTCTATTCGATTCCAACCAGAAAGTGTATCTAGTGTACTGACACTATGACACTAATGGGGCGATAGCTCAAGCCAGGGAATCAAGGTCTCATCAAGATCCGAACTTATATGAGAGACTGAACCACATGATTGAGAATCATGTATAATGGTGACGTCGTTATTCTCAAGGTTGCTTCTATGGATAACATATAGATATCCATTGTCTAGGCCTACTACTCAGCCATTTATGAAATGACTACAGAAGAGATATCATCATGATGACCAAGCTGATTGGCTCTAGTGCAAGTGGGAGATTGTTGGAAATGTGCCCTAAAGCCAATCATATGATGATACTTTACAGACATTTCACATGTTAAACTAATCTAGTTTACATATAAAGGGCAAAGATTATTGTTTGAGCCGTCTCATATAAATGTTATATGCTTAAACGATAAAGTCCAAGGAATATGTGATTGGGAGAATGCAATCTAAAGAAGTTAGATTCATGAGACCATTCTTTCGTAGACACATCCTAAATGTTCCTGATCATAGGATTGCCAATTGGGCATTGACAGTCCGTTAAGATCGGTACATGTTGTGTCTTCTCTCAGAGAGAGTGACTAGTCTTGAGTCATTAGTGTGTGTGACATCAAGACAAGTACGTAGGTGCTCAATAGAGAATGAGTTCACTGAACACGATCAACGAAGAGTTTTCATATTCATGTCATATGAGAACTCATGGTTGGGATAATGCAAATACTCATTTGACCTGAGGCATTACAGTTGTCTTGTGGTTAAGTCCTTGATCTTTGATTATGTCAAAGTCACCCCATCGGGGTGTCCACGACATCATTGGGGTTAAGCCACTTAGTCATGGAGACAAGTGAATGTGCAACAAAGGATCTCTAACCTTCAAATGGTTTGAGGGAGAATACTCTATGATATGATTTAGAACCTCTGGCCAGAGTATGAATGAGATTTAGGAATGCGTTCCAAATCACATTCAAGGTAATCATATAAGCACAAGAATCACATTGGATAGTAGACATGAATAAATAAACTATCAAACCAAACAATGTGGTCAAGAGTATTAGATTAGAGAAAGACCGTATTGCATTTGTAATCCTAAACTGAATAGGTTCTCCACCTCTTCTGATTAGCTTGGGTAACCATGATATGCTGCTAGGTGTCACTCATGGTTTGTGGAAGCCCTAAACGTGTATAATCACTAAAGGGAGAATTGAAAGTAAGTTTCAATTCACAATCGATTTGAAATGGTTTTAATCGCCCACTGCCTCGCTAAAAGGAACCTAATGGATCGTACACCGTGTAAGGTGAAGATTGAAGAAACAATGGAGATGAGTAAGAATAATTAAATGGTTTAATTATTTATGGCAATGATTAATTAATATGTTAATTAATCAAACGAATAAGTTCGTTAAAGACCTCGGGATAGTTTTGGACCTTAAGGCCCAATGGGCTTCGAACGTCAAAGCCCATTGACTTAAGTTGTATGACAACTTAATGAATGATGATTCACAAAGGCCCAATTATACCAATAAATCCCAATGGCCGGCCATTTAGAGATGGAGTGGATTTTGGACTTATTTACAAGTTTGCCACTCCAATGAATTAAGGTATAAATATGACTTTATAGCCAAAATTCATTTAGGGTTTGTTTTGGAGAAAATTGGAGAGAACATGTCTCTCCATTTCTCTCTAAAGAGGCCGGCCCCTTGGAGGGTGCATCTAGCAATCCTACTACTCCAAGGTCACTCATTTCTTCTCCAATCTAACCTTGGTGAAGATACTTAGAGGTTCTCAATTTTGGGAACTTGGAGAAACCTATTCTTCCATCCAAATCCATAGATTTTAGATGTAAGGAATGAAGGCCCTCTCTTTGGGTGATTAGCCTTTGCTTTTGCAAAGAGGAATCTACAAAGGTATATATTTCTCAACTCACTTTGTTTTGAGTTGAGTCAAGGTTCACCAATCTACTAGGCTTTGAATTTCATGGGTAATGTTTTGGTTTTAAGTGCATGCTAGCATGATTCCGCCTTTAATTGTTAATTGCATGCTTTATGATGTTGCTTAAATGAACATGTTTTTCACAAATCTTCCTTCAGTTTTTAAGTTTCAAACAATTTGTTTTAAGTTTCATATAGTTTGCGGTTTAGTTGCTTAAAATTTGTCATAATTTAAGTAATATCAATCATGACTAGTGAACATTTACACCATATTCACACCATGCACACCATAAACACATGACATGAAGATGTCATGTGCATATACTGTGCATGTCAAGTGCATGTCCAGTGCTTGTCCCTAAAGTCATTCATGCACAATATCCAAACAGAATAATAAAAAGATAGGCAAGCATTGATGAGTGGGAAAAAGTGGCAGCAAGGTAGATATAGTAACAATGACATGGAAATGATGACACCATGGGCTAGTTTTTTTGTCATTATGCCTAGTTTTTTAAGCTTCTTGTTTGTGTATTTTTAGGAAGAAAAATTGAAAAATAAAAAGTCCATATAATTAGGAATTCAGTTGTACACGATAGACATAAAGGAAAACAAAAAGCTGCATTAGAATTTAAATGCTACGATTGTTACTCATGTTGAGGTTGGGAATTTCATTACAAGCATTATCTGGTTAATCAACACATCTATCTCCATGACGAATGGGCGTCCTAGTATCATATTGTAGGAAGAAGGGCAAACTACGACCATACATTGGGTCATCAGACTCAACCTCCTAAGATGGCTTCCGACTGACAGTCTAAGACTAAACTATCTAATTAGATGCACCATGTTGTCTTCAAACGCTATTAAGGGTGCCACATTCTCACGTAGAAGGTCGCGGTTGACCCCTAGTTGGTCAAATGTCAAGATGAAGATTACATTCACTAAGCTATCGTTGTTAACAAAGACTTGAGTGACTTCACAATTGACAATCTCAACGAATATGGCCAAAGGATCGTCGTGGGTCTGCAGGATTCTAATTCCATCATTTTCATTGAATACAACCGGTTTCTTAGAGAGCCTTCCATTTTCACAAGTTGGCCCGATGCTCCAACCAAGTATTAATGTGATATTGCTTGGCATGACGCCCAAGCGTAAGCCTTTTTGGCTTGGTTTGAATCCCCTAACAAGGTCGATCCCCCTGATAGGGTGTAAATTACCTTCATACCAGCCTGATTGCCGTTCAGAGTGGTTCCTAGTGCTTGGGTTTGCATTCAGCTGGCCTCTACCTCGGTCATATTTATATTCGGTGAGTCGCCCATGTTGTACAAACGCTTCTATATCGTCCACGAGGTCTATGTAGTCGTCGATGAGGTGTTTGTAGTCTGATGGTACCGGTAATACTTGGTGTCATACCTTCATATACGGGACCCGGGCTACACCCTTTAAGTTGAAGGGAGTTGACGTTCCTGTAGACATCGAAATTTTTGGGGGGAATTCATAACCAATTCAGGACCAATTCATATTACACCTTGAAGCTCTGAAGCTCTGAAACTCCGAAGGTCTCAAGTATCCAGGTTCCTGAAGAATCAAGAAAGCCTTATTCGTTCTTCGTTCATCGTTCTTCCAAGATCAAGCCCTGACGACCCTTGGATCAACAATCATCCACCTTCAAGATCAAGCCCCGACGACCCTTTGAAGAACTTCCACCAATTCAAGATCAAGCCAGCCCCAAAGGCCCTTGAAGAACTTCCACCAATTCAAGATCAAGCCCCGACGGCCCTTGAAGAAATTGTTCATCGTTCATCATCCGTTCATCCTAAGATCAAGCCCCAACAGCCTTTTGGATCAACAACGTTGACAAATCCACACATCCAACCGTCCTTCAAGATCAAAGCCCAAAAGCCCTTGAAGGTCCGTTCATCACCGTTATTCAAGATCAAGCCCAAAAGCCCTTGAAGATCCGTCAATCATTGTTCTTCAAGATCAAGCCCAAAAGCCCTTGAAGATCATCACTGTTCTTCAAGATCAAGCCCAAAAGCCCTTGAAGATCCGTTCATCACCGTTATTCAAGATCAAGCCTCAACGGCCCTTGAAGAAACGTTCATCCTCAAGATCAAGCCTCAACGGCTCCTTGAAGATCCGCTCAAATCCACCTTCAAGATCAAGCCCACGACCCTTGAAGAACGTTCATCCTTAGATCAAGCCCAACGGCCCTTTGGATCAATCGCACATCCACAAATCAACACCTTACGAAGATCGAATCAGAGGATCAAATTTGAGAGAAATTGTAACCCAAAATCATCAAATACAAATATTATTTTGTACACGTTGTTCTTGTCTCTTTTGTTTCAGGAAAAATTCGTGTTTACAAATTTGGCACGCCCAGTGGGACTATCTCTACCTCTCATCTCTTTCTTCGTTCAAGGAATCCAAACACACCTCAAAGTCAATGGCATCAAGCAAGGGACAAGCCGTTCTCGCAACTACTGAGGGAAGGATCCTGAGCACTTCTGCCGCGAACGGACAATCCATTGGCGCCACAACCGCTCCTCAACATGCCACTTCAAAGTTGGTGATGCTAAAGGAGCAAGGGGAGCATCAAAGGCGCGAGTCCGTCATCAACCTGACCTCGCTGGGGGCACCGAAGCATGTTACTGAGGCACACAAGATGACATCCCAAAGCAGCCAACGACGTTCTTCGTCAGCATCCTGGATGTCTAAAGGAAGGTCACGTCTATTGGTTGCACAAGTCATGACCATCGGCGTTACCTCCATCGAAGAACAACTGGCTCAAATGAATGAAGCGATCGCAAGGCTAACACGGATTGTGGAAGAAAAAGACTTGCAAATCACTGCGTTCGTCAGCCGACTGGAGCCACAGGACGGTGAGAACCCCGACCCCGAAAATGATCCACTAAAGAGATGAGCTGGCGAAGAAGAGTAGCCTCAGGTGGAGAAAATCGATGTGAAGCCGGAGCCAGACCAAGCAGCGGCACTCATGGGATATTTTTCTATCCAGCAGCTGCAAGAGATGATCACCAACACCATCAAGGCGCAGTACGAATGGAGCTCACATACCTCCTTGTTCTACTCGAAACCCTACTCGAAGAAGATTGATGCCCTGAAGATGCCAAGGGGTTATCAACCACCAAAGTTCATGCAGTTTGATGGAAAAGGAAACCCAAAGCAGCACGTTGCACATTTCGTCGAAACTTGCAACAACGCGGGGATTGAGGGAGACTACCTCGCCAAGCAGTTTGTGCGCTCGCTGAAAGGAAACGCCTTTGAGTGGTACACAGACCTAGAGCCTAAGTCCATCAACAACTGGGAGCAATTGGAAAGAGAATTCCTTAATCGCTTCTACAGCACCCGCCGTACTATAAACATGTTGGAGCTGACAAGTACGAAGCAATGGAAAGATGAGCCAGTCGTGGACTACATCAACCGATGGCGCACTCTAAGTCTTGACTACAAAGACAGACTTTCGGAGACCTCCTCAATCGAGATGTGTGTTCAAGGCATGCAGTAGGGATTACACTACATCCTTCAAGGCATTAAACCACGGACCTTCGAGGAATTAGCCACCCGCGCCCATGACATGGAGTTGAGCATCGCCCATCATGGGAAGAAAGAACCGATCGTCGATTACAAAAACGACAAAGTTTTTGGGCCAAAGGTGGATAAGGCTGCATGGAAACCCACCAAGGAAGCAATGACGGTTAACACAGCTCGTGTCAAAATCTCTACACGAGGCAAGGCAATTCAAGCCAAAACTTTTCGTGACCAAGAAATGCATAGATGCACTTTGAAGGAGCTCGAGGAGAAGATTTATCCATTCCCCGACTCTGATGTGGTTGCCATGTTGAAAGACTTGCTGGACAAGAAGGTGATCAACCTACCTGAGTACAGACAGCCGAAAGAGATGAATCGTACTGATAGTCCAAGGTACTGTAAATTCCACCGTTTCATCAGTCATCCAACGGAAAAGTGCTTCGTACTGAAAGATCTCATCCTGAAGCTAGCACAACAAGGGAAAATCGAGCTTAACCTCGAAGACACGGTTGCGGCACACACTACTACTATCGTGTTTGGATCACTCGATCATGTGCATCTCCGAAGCATGCATGATCATTCCCTTCAATGTTCAAGTCACACGGCACCTCCTACACAACCATCACCGGGGGCAAGCAACCAAGATGCATCTACCGGTGATAAGGAAGGGTGGACATCGGCGACCTACAAAAAAACGAGGAAGCCAAAACCACAAGCCACAAGGCCAAAAGAAGAGCCTAAACCCACCCCTCGAACTTCAGTTTTCGACAGGCTGAATCATTCAAAACCTAGAATTTCGGCACTTGATCACATCAGTGGTCAAGACCGAACTTCCATTTTCAAAAGGCTTAAGACGCCAACACCGTAAAGATCTGTCCTTGAAAGGTTATCAAAACCCAAGAAACAAAGCGGCACAGCTAGATGTCCTCCGCAACGGTCGGCTTTGGACAGACTTGAAGAAACTAAGAAGCCTTCTAGAAAGAGGAAGACAACGCCAAATGAAGAAAAGCTCGACAGTCTAGCAGGAAAATACGATGTTCAAAGCTTGATTCCTTCAAGGATGAAACACCAAGCAACTTTGGAGGTCGACACAAAAGGACCACTGAAGGTAAGAATGCGCACCATCATCTACACCGGCCAATCTTCACGCCAACAAACCTAAGAGGACCGCACTGAAGAGGAGGCCCAAGAAGACAAAGAAGACGAAATCCATAAAAGAAGACGTCACTTTCGGCTCTGTCAACTTAAAATCTTCATCTCAATCGATGGGGGCATGCTCCAAAACCATGCCAATCAAGCCGAGTGAAGTTAAAGGATGGACTCATGTCACTCTGAAGAAATTGCACAAGAAGCATATGTCTTCTCCACAAGTGCACCAATCGGAAAGGGGGCAAAGCAGCTTTCGCCAACCTCCAAAATAATGTGAAAGTGTTAAAGATGAGGAAATTTCGACACAAAGATCGACCATGCACGATCTTTTCTTCCTCAGAAAATTATTCAGCTACTCGGTCAAGGCTTCTTGCTATAAAGATTGCGAGGAACGCCTCTCCAAGTAGCAACCATCTCTTCCACAAGTTCACCAATGGGAAAGGGGGCAAAACAGCTCCTGTCAACCTCCAGAACAATGTGAAAGTGTTGGAGATAATGAAACTTTGACACGAAGATCATCCATCCCCATCACGATGTGGGACATCTTCCCAGAAGACTTCTTCAACTACTCAGTCAAGGCTCCTTGCTATGAAGATTGTGAGGAATGACTCTCCTGGATCGCTTGACGAACAAACAACGCTCCTGGTTCGCACGAGCCTAAAAGGCGACAACCAAAGCTCATTGTCTGCAAGAGCCTAAACTACAAGACACAAAGCTCCTTGTCTGCAAGAGCCTAAATTGCATGGCACAACGCTCCTGATCCGCACGAGCATAAAAGGCAACACCAATGCTCCTTGTTTGCACGAGCTTAAAAGGCGACACCAACACACTCATTGCCTGCACGAGCTAAAACTGCAAACGGCACCAAAAGAAAATACAAAAAAAAAAATATATATATATATATATGTATTTGAACTACGTTACGACTTGATCTCTTCTTTGGAGGGGTACGTAGGCAGCTTGAATATTCAAAATTTCGAGTTCAGTCACATAAAAAAAAATAATAAAAAAAATAAAAATAAAAAAATAAAAGTTTTATTAATGAAAGTCAATTTAATTACAAGAAAAAAAATACATATGTGATTACTATGTATTTAAAATATATATATATATATATAAATAAGTGTTTCATTGATGAAGGTCAATTTTATTACAAATTTATTTTGTTAAAACAAAAATTGCAATTTTCTTTGTACACAATTAAGTTATAGTTTCTTCGAAAAAAGAAAATGAATACATATGTTATTATGTATTTACCAAAAAAAAACAAAAAACAAATTCCTTTTATATACATGCATATATATATATATATATATATATATATAGACCTCTATCCAGCCAGCCCATCAAAAGGAGGTCATCCAAACCCAAGTGGTAGTGACCATGCCCAAGCCTATTGTCCAAATCCAGCTCCAAGAAGAAGACCCAAGTCCACCAGCTACAAATCTGGGCCCGGCTCTCAAAGCCCATCCTCACTTGGCTCCAAGCCTTCATCTCCGCTGGTCTCTCATGCTCATCGTCAATAGCTGCAAGACCACCTCAGGTCAGGCCCAGAACCACGGCCTTGATCCCTTCTTCTTTCCACTCCAACTGGACCTAGAGACTCTTCACCCTCCCAAAATAGCAAGAACAACAACAACAACAACATGTTGCAAAGGCCTTACAAGCAGCCACCCTCGCAACAGAGATCATTCCGTGCAACGAGCAACGCCTCCGGCGGTGAACGTTGTCCTTGCAGTGTATCATGTCTGTAGCAGGAGCAATGCAGCATGGAAATACAGCAACCCGTCATCCTACAAGCCACTGCGTGTTCAGCAGCCTAAACTCGTCGTTCGATCCGCGGACCCAACCCGAAATGGAGAGAAGCACTCCGGTGAGGAAACCCCACACATCCACCGCTGATCTGCTCACCTGGTCCGAGACTCCACTCGCCTTTATCTCCAGTCAGTGCGGCGGACCCTCTCTTCCTCACCAACCTCGGCGCCGACGCCATCTACGACACCTGCCGCAGGTCCCTCGTCACCATAAAGTTCCTCCCTTTCCGTCTGCTATTTTCTCCCGTTTTGACTCGGTCACGAAGCTCGCACTTTGATACGATCTCAAATCGATCAGCCTGGAACGCCACCGAGAATCTCTGCTCCTACTTCGTTCGGTTCCTGAAGGCCACAACAATTTCCTCTTCTTTTTCGATACCACTATGCTTGCCTTTGAAAATCAACGCGGCGCCTCTCTGCGAGCTTAACATGCTCAAGAACCTTACTGGGTCTGAAATGGTTAGAGCTCTCGGTGGCTTCAATACACATACCAGCGACATCGCCTTTGCAATCTACATCGCCGCCTACTAAGACCCAGCTCAAAATGTGGAGAGATCGCACTGCACTACCATGATGGAACCCATCAACGGTAGATAAGACCGTCACGTGTCTGTTACCATACCTCCCATTGAGGTTGGTACGGTTGGGGGTGGGGCACAGCTTGCATCGCTATTAGCTTCTTTGAACCTGCTCGGAGTGAAGGGTGCTAACAGAGAGGCATCAGGATCTCAGCCATCAGCGTCGCCATCGAAGCCATCGGCTCTGGCAGCTCCACTAAGTGGTAGGGATTTAACCCAGCTCACTCGTCCTCCTTTACGAGCCTCATCTTCTTTCACCAACAAACCCAACAGCTTCCACCACACTTCGACCTCCCCATCTCTTCCACCTGCCGTGAGGTCTGAGAGCTCGACCACGAGTCTCTACAGCACCGAGACTCCTCATCTGGTCAACGAACAGCAGCTCCAGCTCTGCCATGCCATCACCAGAACTCTTCTCTCTAACGACGCTGGGGAACACCATCTAAGCATGCCTGCTGCTGCTCCACCGCAGCTCCTATCCAGTTTCTACGCTATCGCTTCTCCCGTCGTGAAGCTCGGTGCCTAGCCTCCCTCGAGCTCGTCACTATGGCCACCATGATAGCAAAGAACTTCAACGACCGCCGTCAAACGACTAGCCGATCGTGAAGCTCGAAGCACCATCTTCTCGGCCTCCTTGCTCCGCTTCCTGCAAATTCCTCACCTATCATCCAAATTTATACAAAAAAAAAGAGAAAAAAAAATGGTGGAATGTTGGTGCATCCGCACCATGAAAAAAAAAATATATATATAAATAATGGGTGGGTGCATGATTAAAAACAAAAGGGAAGGGAAGGTGGTGGTGCATGAGCACCATGTGCAGAAAGAAAAAAAAATTGTAAAGAAAGGTAGTGGCACCGAAAGCAAATAAGAAAGTATAAATTTTTGATGTGGTGTGTGTGTGCAAGTTGTCAAATATTTGCCTTTGGCTGAAGGCAACACACGGCAATAATGGAAATATGGATGTCTTACACAAAAGCAGAAGATGGTTGGAATAAAAAAAAAAAAAGAATTGTCTTTTGGTGAAGGGAAGAGACAGGAGAAAGAAAGAAAGAAAGAAAAAAAAGAAAACAAAAAGAAAAAAAATGCATTGAAGAAATAAAGTCCATTTTATTTATTTTTTTCTGGAAATTTTACATAAATTTGCATTATACATACCTTAAAAAAAAAAAAGTCAAATCAAATTTACAAGAAGGGATCTTCAAGGATGATCAGGTGGCGCCTCATCACTCGGCGAAGCTCCAGAAAGACGAAGCACCAGAGATTGATTATCCGGAGCTTCATCACTTGGTGAAGCGCCAGAGGACGAAGGCAGAAGTTGCCGCTGGAGTAACGCCACAAACCTCTGATGATCACTCTGAATCCGAACTTCGGACTCCTGCAGCTGGTCAAGCTTCCTCTTCATGCTTGTTGAGTAATTAGTTGCGAGCATGTGCAACTCTTTATTCTCGTGCCTAAGCACTCTGACCTCTTGCCGAAGACTGGCCACCTCAGCCATCAACGACTCAACCTGACGAGATTGAGCAAGAAGGCGTTGGCCCATGTTTGAAACTGAGCCTACACATCGGACGCTGTAGGCCAGAGAGTCCTGAACAGCCAGCTCGTCGGACCGCCTGGAAAGTATCCTAGTGTCTCTAGGAGTGAGAAGATTTCTAGCCACCACCGAAGCGGTTGTATCGTTCATCATCATAGAATCCCCAACTGTAAGAGGACCATTGAGAGATACGAATGACGGCTGCCAAATGTTGTTTGGAGAAGATATGTCACTATCTTCCCCGACATTCAAGTTAAGACGACGGTCAGAAGGGCAAGACATTTTCGAAGGTGTGAAGAAAAAGAAGAGGTCGGACAAATCAAGATCTTAGAAGTGCATGAATGGAGCTTCTACAAGTGGAAATTCAAGTGTGCTTTGGAACGTAATGCGTGCCTCTATAAAAATCAGCACTCGACGAAGCATCAGAAATCGAAGAGGCGAGTTCAGAAATCGAAGGGGCAAGCTCAGAGATCAAAGAGACGCCTGCTTTCTCAAAAGCTGGGATGCTCAGAAACCACGGGCCGATCTTAGAAATCGAAGAGGCACTTGCTTTTTCAGACGTGTCATCACCTGTCACATGCACACTCAGCTTTGCGAAAATTACGGGCGATTTGTCGAAGATTTCTGATGAAGAAGAAAGCACGTGAAGCCATACTGTTTAATCATCCAACGGTTACCGACACGAGTAAAAGAACAGTGCCGCTACCAGTTATGAAGAAATCCCTATAAATGTCAACCTTCACAGCAAGACAGACAAACTCAACCTTTCTTCATCTCCGAAAATGCATTCCCAGCAGAGCCTCTTGAAATACTCAGTTTTCTTCCTCTCCGGGAATACCTCTGTAAACAAATGACATCAAAGCAAAAGTATCTCATATCATCAGGGTAGAAAGCAAGAGTATCTCATATCATGCAATCTCCCTGTCATTTTCTTTGTCCTTGTTCTTACCTGCAAAGACAAGGATAAAGAAAGCAATATGTCGGAACCTCCACTCAAACTCCAGGTAAGGAACCGACTACCTAGAACATTTGCCTGGTTGCTTACCTAGCATTGCTCTCGAGTGCTCATCTTCAACTGCTGATGTACTTCCGAAGAAGATGCCACATCTGCCTGAAGAACAGATAAGGCAAGTGAAAATTATACCTTGAAGCATGTGGAGACAACGTGCTAATTCATCTTTAAGATCAAGTCTCATTTTCCTTGCTATGAAGTTCCCCAGCCCAGTTCAAGAATAAACCTGTGGAAATATACTTCTTCAAAAGCAAAAATATCTCATATCATCAGAGTCAAAGGCAAAGATATCTCATGGCATGCTTTTCCTTTACCCTTGCTCTTGCCTACGAGACAAGGAGAAAGAAAGCAATCAATCGGCACTTAGACAGATTGAACAAAGAAATAGACCATTACCTCTACCTCGTGCCTACCTGCCGTGCAGAAGAAACAAGCAGAGAAGAATGCTGCCTGCACACTCAATCAACCCAGCAGAAGGAGTCTGAGTTGAAACCAAGAACTCGAGAAGCTGCCACATCTGCCTGGAGAACAAATAAGGAAATGCGGCATGCATAATCAACTCAGCAGAAGGAGTCCGAGTTGAAGAATTAGAGAGAAGAAGGAGTCTGAGTTAAAGAACTCGAGAAGCTTCAACAACATTTTGAGGGCACCTTCGCCAAAGAGCAAAGTCTCGCCGTACAATGCCATCAAATCACCAACACAAGGAACTCTCATCTTCCTTGCTCAGAACTCCAAACCCAGTTCAAGAATAAGCATGTGGAAAGTCAAACAATTGGAGGAAACCAAAAAATCCTCCAACCCAGTTCAAGATCAAAGCTGTGGAAAGTCAACAAGCGCAAAAACAAATACGTGCCAATTCATTCACTACCAAAGCCAAAGATCATCTACCACATGAAGCTCCTTGTGGTCCAATTTCAACCTTCAAGATCAAGCCTCGACGGCCCTTGAAGAAATTTCAAACAAAGTTCAAGAACAAGCCTCAACGGCCCTTGAAGAAACTTTCAGCCCAATTCAAGATCAAGCCTCAACGGCCCTTGAAGAAATCTCAAGCCCAATTCAAGATCAAGCCTCAACGGCCCTTGAAGAAATTTCTAGTCCAATTCAAGATCAAGCCCCAACGGCCCTTGGATCGACATCTACAGTAAGGGACTTCAAAACGCATCTCCAACACGTGACAAGCGCATGTATACGACACGCCTTGAAGTGGGGGCATTTGTAGACATCAAAATTTTGGGGGGGAATTCATAACCAATTCAGGACCAATTCATATTATACCTTGAATCTCTGAAGCTCTGAAACTCCGAATCTCTCAAGCATCCAGGTTCCCGAAGAATCAAGAAAGCCTTCTTCGTTCTTCGTTCATCGTTCTTCCAAGATCAAGCCCCGACAGCCCTTGGATCAACAATCATCCACCTTCAAGATCAAGCCCCGACGACCCTTTGAAGAACTTCCACCAATTCAAGATCAAGCCCCAAAGGCCCTTGAAGAACTTCCACTAATTCAATATCAAGCCCCGACGGCCCTTGAAGAAAGTGTTCATCGTTCATCATCCGTTCATCCTAAGATCAAGCCCCAACGGCCCTTTGGATCAACAACGTCGAAAAATCCACACATCCAACCGTCCTTCAAGATCAAAGCCCAAAAGCCCTTGAAGGTCCGTTCATCACCGTTATTCAAGATCAAGCCTAAAAGCCCTTGAAGATCCGTCAATCATTGTTCTTCAAGATCAAGCCCAAAAGCCCTTGAAGATCCGTTCATCACCGTTCTTCAAGATCAAGCCTCAACGGTCCTTGAAGAAACGCTCATCCTCAAGATCAAGCCCCAACGGCTCCTTGAAGATCCGCTCAAATCCACCTTCAAGATCAAGCCCACGGCCCTTGAAGAACGTTCATCCTTAGATCAAGCTCAACGGCCCTTTGGATCAATCGCACATCCACAAATTAACACCTTACGAAGATCGAATCAGATGATCAAATTTGAGAGAGATTGTAACCCAAAATCATCAAATACAAATATTATTTTGTACACGTTGTTCTTGTCTCTTTCGTTTCAGGAAAAATTCGTGTTTACAGTTCCACAAGAGGGAACATTTCTCCCAAGACTTATTCATGGAAGTGTAGGATTTGTACTTGTTATGTCCCTTAGGGCAACTGCCGGTTCTGTTATGGTAGCCCTCGTACTTCTTTTTTTCCGGTGGTCGGTTGTACATTACTTCCTAGTTTGCCTTGGCAAGTGTGGTTGAGCTGTCTGTCATTGTCGTTAGAGCGACGATATGCATCCTTGTTTTGTTTAGTTTCTCAGCTTAGGAATAAGCGGTCCCCTTGCGGAGCAAGTATTTGAAGGTCTCGGGGGATTCCAGGTCAGGTGGAAGTAAAATCTCTTCCGAAAAACCCTCACATGAGGGCATTGTGGGTTGTTGCCTCATTGTATCACTTGCATCTCGCATACTCGTGGTTTAACCTAGATGTATAATCTCTTAATGACTCATCTGGGTCCTATTTTACCGAGGCGAGGTCAGTTGGCATGTACTGCCTTTTCGAGATGATCATATACGTGTTCATGAGTTGATCCTCTAATAGTGGTTAGAAATAGCCTACACTTAATGATGTCATTGTTCCCTCTGACCTCAATGGCATGGATGAATCCGTCCAGGTGGTCATATAGGTCAGTGAGCCCCTCGTGGCTTTGCATCTTGAGCGCTCGAGTGTTTCCACTTGAAGGCTCGTCGAACAGCTCCTTGGAAAATGGTAGTGGCACTTTTTCCTTAGAGTAATTGAGATTCTTGGGTTTGGACGCTCGCTCAATGTCCCCGAGCCAATCCCACACACTTTTCATCTCTTATCCCATAACCTCCTTAGGGTGCTTCTTAAATCAAGGCGGTCAGGCGAATTTCTGGTCGAGCCTTTCATTGCTTATTCGACGACCTTCACTTCTTCCTCGTTTGCTCAGAGCCTTTTACTAATGACTTTGCAACCTTCCTCACCTCTGCTCCTAACATCCCTAAGAGGAGAAAGAGGAGGTTAGGCCCCCATTAGGGATGTGTTGTTGATCATCTCATTTGTTTGGTTTATCTGTTCCAGGACATCGTTGTGCTTCTCCAGGAGCAAGGTGTTTTGGGCATGGATGAGGTTTCCCACCTCATTCATTTCTCGCATGCTGGTGAGTATGTTGTTCATTTTTTCTTCCAGGCTGACGAGCTTGACCTTCTGTTCTCGTCTTCTCTTTGGGAGGGTCATCTTTGGTTTGCTCGAAATGACCCTATCTCCCATTCTTTTGTTGGTCATCTTTCTCAGTTGAGCATGGTCACGCAAAGCTACTCAAATCAGTTGGGTAGAAACACATAACTAAATTGTATGCGTTTCCCATAGACGACACCAAACTGTTAATTCTCAAAAGTTGTAGGTTAACAAATTAGGATAGAAAGCCCTTAGAGAGTTCTAAGTACGAAATGAAATGATGTGGACTTAGAAATATAAAAGGTTCACCCCTCAAAGCTAGGCTACGTCTACTATGGTACTTAAATTTGTATTGATATCAAGACTTAAAATAGTACTTGGAAAATACAAGAATACTCTTTCTTTCAGTCTGACCCTTAATAAGCCCCCCAACTTTAAGTTGCCCGCCATCTATGAAGCCTTGAGTATTGACAACCTTTCCCCTTTCTATCCCGACATTTGGCAATGAAGTGAAAGGTAATCAGCTTGAATAGAGCGTCTTGTCAAAATAGTACAAGCCGAGCACTTCGCTTGACCTCGATTATGCAACCCTGCCTACTCGAGCATCGCCTTGATAGCCTTTACCTCTTGTCTTAGGCTTCTCTGTCACTGAATACTAGTTGTCATGTAGTATGATTGGCATCTGGACACAACTATTCTTAAGAACTCGAGTTGTAAAGCTGTCAATCCATCCACATGCCCGTGGCGGTTGTGAGCCTTCGTGCACCCCTGGTTAGGCTAGGTTTACAGGCTGTTGGTTGTTGCGCTTGGTCATATTCTCTTCTAAGCCTCTTGGGCCTTGGACGTCCTAACTTCTCTTGGGCTTTCTGGGGCATTCTTCTCCCCCTACACCACTATTTGGGCTCAATAATGTCCAGTGTTAACAAGTCCCTCATTCAAGCTCGCCATTAATGAAGGTTGGTGTTATCCAAACACCTATTTTCACCTATCACACGTTCATTTCAATTTTTAGCTGTTAAATCGAATGAAATGAAAGAGATTAAGGGACAAAAATTAATAAAAGTGGGTGAGAAGTAAAATGATATGTGTAAATAACACCACCCTTAATGAATTGACAACAGTGCAAAGTCATTCTCAAGTCACCTCATACAAAAAGATTATAGTAAATTTGTTTATTAGCCGGATAACACGTGACGGTGAATTCGTCAGTCATTTTCCATAAGGTTGTTGACAAGTTTTCCCAATTTTGCCGCGTCACCTTTTCTCTTCGCCGTCTACCGGTTCGGCATCACGTCATGTAGATGTACAACTACAAACAAACAAATAAATAATTCTATATTTCACCATTTCCAGCTTTCTTTTTTCTCAGGAGCTGAGAGAAGTAGAAATAAAATTAAAATTAAAAATTAAAAAACAATAAAATAATCGAAAATAAAGAAACCAATTCTCTTCCCTTTCTTCTCTCTGTGACTTCTCACATTGGATTGATTGAATTGGTTGATAAATTAAATAAAATTCCCAAATTGGAGGAGGAGGAGGAGGAGGAGTTTGTATCTTCGAGCGGCGGTGGTGTCCAATGGCAATGGCGTCGGGTCTCCTCCGTCTTGTGTTTCTGTTATCTCTGATTGCTGTGTCTTTAGCCCGAGGTGAAAACGATATGGTTTTGGATGTCGATTCCACCCCCAGCACTCCTTCCTGCAACAACCCGTACCTAATGGTAAGATTCCCTTTATTTTTCATACATTTTTGTATATTTTATTTCAAGAAATTGAGTTCTAAATTTTGTTAAATGGGGGATTTCATGAGAAAATGCATGTTTTTGTTTTTTTATTGGAAATTTGTATTACATTGAGTTGGGTTTTGTGTTTTAATTTTCTGGAATTTAATTTGATACTGTAATTGTTTTCCTGCTAAAAACCCATTTGTACTGGTTTATCTAATCTTTCAGGCAAAGGTTAAGAATTGGGTTAATGGCCGTAAAGGCGAAACTATTCAAGGGGCAGGTGCAAAGTTTGGGGCTTTATTGCCTTCTAAAGAAGAAAAAGCCGTCAGATTGCCCGTTGTTATCTCGAATCCCTTAAATGGTTGTTCTGCGTCATCTTCGAAGGTTTTACTTTGATTTATCTTTAAATGGAAGCTTACTTGTGTGTCACTTTAAATGTGGATTGAAATCATCTTCGTTGAACACTTAAAATATTGAAACAAACTGTGATTTGAGGTTTTAGGATAAGAGAAACCCATGCTTGGTTTTTTAAAGTGTTTGGGTGGATTGGCCCCTTTTCCTTCTTTGCAGTTATTTGGAGCTATTGCCTTGTCCACGCGTGGTGATTGTGACTTCTCCGTCAAGGCAGAAGTTGCGCAGTCAGGAGGTGCTAAAGCGCTGCTGGTATTAAATAATGAAGAAGGTTGAAATCTCAATGCAGTTACACATTCCATCTTTATTTTATAGTTTCTAACTAGGGTTCCTGTTTAGCAGTGAGACAAATTATTATGTGTTGGGAATTGCGATTGAACTTGTGTCTGTATGTTTAGGGTTTTGATGCAGCACAGAAACCACCTGCAGCACTTTATTTTTCCCTATAATACTAACGGTTTCTTCCTATTGTTTCAGAGCTTTCCAAGATGGGCTGTCCTGATAGTAGCACTTCTTTGAATATCTCAATTTTTGTTGTAATGGTTCCAAAATCAGATGGAGAAGCTCTCAAGAAATCTATTGAAGATGGAAAGAAAGGTTAACTTCTGATAGTTACTGTTCGTCAATTTCTTACTTCCTTGAATGTGGTTACTAGTACTAAACATAATGCAATAGGAAGATGGCATAGTGATGTGGGACAGTTCGGGAGTTCTGTTTTACGGCTTTTATAAAGGGGAAATTGAAAAAGGAACAACTTAATTGAAGCTTCAGAGGGAGAACAGATGATATATATATTGGGTTTTCAAGGTTGGACATATAGGTTCTCTATGACATATGTGTGTCTATATATATATACACTAAGAGTTTGCTTTTCATCTTTGTTTGCATCCATATGTTAACTAATGTGCTTGTATTTTTTCAATTCTAAAGTTTGTTTGATGTGATAATATATATGGATAATTCTTGTAACTTATTGCAGTGGAGCTTCTATTATATTCTCCCAAGCGTCCAGTGGTGGACTACTCAGTTATGTTCTTGTGGCTGATGGCTATTGGAACAATAATAATTGCTTCATTTTGGTTAAAAATGACTGCTCCTGAGAAGTCTGATGAGAACTATAATGAACTGGCAGAAAAGGTTCGTACATACAACCCCCATTTCACTGTCTTCACATTACATGTTTATTCACTAATTGCTTTTCTCCTACATTTGTCTTGATATTAATCCACTTGAACCTTTTCTTTTACATGAAATATTGTGTTGTCATCAGGGATGAATATATCATTATGAACGGAAATATCGAAGGATATTTTGATATCGGTGACTGTCAATGGAACAGAGAACGATCGATTTAACTTTCACTGAAGTTTCATTCAAAACGTTCATCTTTCAGAGAAAATATACGTCAATCAATCTGTTGACAGTCACTAATATTAATTTAGAAACCGAACTATCCTCCATAAATTTGAGTTGAGATATTTCCATTACGGCTGATATTTTCTTCTTGGCCCTCCTGTTACCGCATAATGTGCTGTAATTATGGGAAATAGTATTTATACCATCTTTGATTGGATAGGAATCTAGTGCTGGAACTGCCAAAGATGATTCTGAGGACGAAGTCATGAATCTTACTGTGGCGGGCGCTGTGTGTTTCGTTATAACAGCATCCACTTTTCTGTTGCTACTATACTTCTTTATGTCTACTTGGTTTATCTGGGTGCTGATCATACTTTTCTGCATTGGCGGTATAGAGGTACAGTGCTTAATTCTATTATTTATTCTTTTATTCATTAAATGTTTTTTTTTTTTTTGCAAAGTAAACAAAATTTACTATAAACAGTGTTCATGGGATTTTTGTACCTCTATGGGAATTAACTAAATAGAACTGTGCATTACAATCTATAAAATCCTTATTGTAAGAAGCAGTAGACATCCTTCCTAGGGCTGCCCCATAATTTCTTTCAACGATTGGAACCATTTATATTTTAGATCCTCATTCCAAGGGTCATCCCTTTGAAAAATCATCCAAATCCTAAACTGGTTGGTCATCTAAATTGTGCCCAAAACACGGTTCGTTACATAAAGCTGAGATCAAAATGCGGATAATCGAACAGCTAAACATTTTCTAATTTAGCTGATTTTTGGCATGGATAATCCTTGAAAAAACTGAATGGTTTCCATCGTTGAATCACATCCTGGAAATAGGGTGACCATTACATTCTTAAATAAGGACATCCTTTTGAATTGTTCTCTCAAATGTGTTTGATATGCTACTTTCCTGTATTATTACTCGTGAATCTTCTGTCGGTTGACTTGTGTATCATGCTAGCTGATGTATCTTTTGTTTTCAGGGAATGCATAATTGTGTTCTGAGCTTGATTTTGAGGTACATTCGATTTTTTTCCTGTTTCTACTGAACCTATCACCCATGTTCCTTAAATGTCTTTACTACTTGTTGAGTAGAAAATGGACAAGTGGTGGACGGAAGACAATAACTTTGCCTCTTCTGGATGAGGTTTCTGTTCTCTCACTTGTTGTATTGGCTTTCTGTGCGGCATTTGCAATTTTCTGGGTTGTAACACGGCGGGAATCATATTCATGGATTGGCCAAGATGTTCTTGTAAGCTTTTTTTTTTTTTTTTTTTTAAATTTGTTTTTGTCAAATTTTAATTACTTGGTAACATAGAGTGATTAGATATATCAGACTACTGAGGATCAGTCTTCTATTCTAACATCTCAGAACATGTCTGGTGATCATAGCTGAAAGAAAGCTTTTGCTTACCATCCCTTTAGTTAGGCTCTTGATTGCACTCGATGCATACTATTGCAAACTGGAAAAAAAAAAAAAATCCATTTCTTGCTTATATTTTCTTGCAAAAAATCCATTTCCTTCTATCCTTTTATTCATGTCAGCTAGTTAAAATGTAATTTTTTACAGGGTATCTGCTTGATGATAACGATCTTGCAAATTGCTCGATTACCAAATATAAAGGTACCAGTTCTTTTTTTCATTTAATGAATGTATCAAGTTTTTGTCTCATAATTCGAACATGTGTCAGGTTGCTACCGTACTACTTTGTTGTGCATTTGTCTACGACATCTTTTGGGTATTCCTATCACCCTTAATATTCAAAGATAGCGTCATGGTTGCGGTACGTTCTGATCTCAGCTTCTTTTTCTTATTTTTCTTGGTTTATGAGATACCTTGTATGGATAAGTGCATAGGTTTTCATCTATAAAATGCATCGGTTAGAGTATTCGGATTTTTTGCATGTGTTAATTTGATGAAGGGTCATTATTGTTCAAAATGATTCTACATATGTTGTTGATGGACATCTTGATCTTTTTATTTGTAAGTTGTAACTCATCTTTTTTCTTATTCAATAGTTTATGTTTCTGATATTTTGAAAAGAATTAAGATATTTTCATCTCATAAAAAGTCTTTACTAAGAGTGTGAGTGTTTGAACAAGTATGATTATACATGTGAGTGTTTGAACAAGTATGATTATACGCATATGCTCCTTTATGTTGATTTTGAGTAGTGTCTGTCACATCCCGGCCCGGGGTCCACCACATCCCGGGCCCGCTCCACCACCTTATCACGATATTGTCCGCTTTGGGCCCCGACTACGCCCTCACGGTTTTGTTTCTGAGAACTCACACGAGAACTTCCTAGTGGGTCACCCATCCTGGGAGTGCTCTCGCACGCTACTCGCTTAACTTCGGAGTTCCCATGGAACCCGAAGCCAGTGAGTTCCCAAAAGGCCTCGTGCTAGGTAGAGATGGGAATATACATATAAGGCTTACAAGATCCACTTCCCTAGGCGATGTGGGATGTTACAATCCACCCCCCTTAGGGGCCCGACGTCCTCGTCGGCACACTTCCGGCCAGGGATTGGCTCTGATACCAAATTGTCACATCCCGGCCCAGGGTCCACCACATCCCGGACCCGCTCCACCACCGTAGCACGATATTGTCCGCTTTGGGCCCCGACTACGCCCTCACGGTTTTGTTTCTGAGGACTCACACGAGAACTTCCCAGTGGGTCACCCATCCTGGGAGTGACCTCGCACGCTACTCGCTTAACTTCGGAATTCCCATGGAACCTGAAGCCAGTGAGCTCCCAAAAGGTCTCATGCTAGGTAGAGATGGGAATATACATATAAGGCTTACAAGATCCACTCCCTGGGCGATATGGGATGTTACAGTGTCCAATCATGTGCAAATACATATATCCCTAATTTATGTTCATTTATTTCTTTTCTTTGCACATGAAACCTGTATCAACTGTACTAATAAAACCTGGCTGGAACATTGATAGCTAAAAGATAAAGACTTGGTATCAAGCCATTAGTCATACTTTTGGACTCTTGCAACCCACCTTGACATCACGATGTAAAAAATATGATGTCTAATTGGTGAATGAATTGGTAATAGAAACAAATAAATATACCTACATGTCGAGTTTTGACATCCATTTTATATTTTTATTTTATATTTACACTTATAAATTTACAGTAGTTATCATACTAATGTTGTAATGCATAAAAGTAGTAATCTTAAAATGTTAGAAGCAGTCCAGTGTTAAGGTGTAAAGAATATTAGTTGCCTGACCTCAGATTGACTCTGTCCAGTTGTCCCACCTGGTAAATAGCCTGGTCATTGCCAAAGTGGGAGAGTAGATCCTTTCAATTTTTATACTCGTTGGCTTGTTTGAATCTTAAGATCTCAAAGATTCTTTGTGTCTTTACATACGTAGAGGGCATATACACATTGACATGTATTTCTCTAGATAATAAAAGCATTCCTTGTATCATGGCAATTTTCTTCAGCCACGGGAAAATACTTGTTCTAGTTCACATCCATGTTACTTAAAAAATACTCAACAAGAAAATCTTTGTGGTATTAGATTATAATTTATGTTCTGATTTGGATGGTGCAGTTTATTATTTTCCTTTTTAAGTAACTCCGTTTATTTTTTGTCCTCAATTTCACTAATATGTTAAGGTCAATGAGTTCACCAACAAAAGTATGCAAGCATAAATGTGCCTCACATCTTTGGCTTATGTCCCATGATCCCCTTTTCGAGTAAAATCTTGTGTGTGCATGTATAATGTTTGTGCATTGATATCATGTACATCGTTGGAAATTGATTCATGGATGTCAGATGTGCTTGACTATTGTTTTAGCTTTCACACATTAGCCCCCTTTTTTTTTTGTTCAGAAGTCCTCATTTAAAATTTCATTAGAGAAGCTGAATGTTAGAATTTCATTTTGCTTATAGGTTGCTAAAGGTGACAGTAGTGGTGAAGCCCTACCAATGCTCTTGAGAATCCCTCGCTTTTTTGACCCCTGGGGTGGTGTGAATATGATCGGTTTCGGGGATGTTCTATTTCCTGGTTTGCTTATTGTATTTACTTACAGGTACTGATTTCTTTCAGTTGAATTCTGTATTTTTAAATAGGAAATCTAAAGCCAGTTATCAGATTTCCTTTAGTTAACACCTTTGAAAGAGAAAGTCTTTCTTTTTTGGACTAAGTTCTTGAGCTAGTTGATTAATTGAAAAGAAGTCATTAGTTAAAACGTGATTCTGTCCCGGTTAGATGAGATTTTAATTATTATATAACATGTTTTCCCAGATCCCCATACCACAATTAATGGTTATTACACTCAGAAGTTCACCTAACCAATCAATTTTGATTACACATGCATTTTTGGAAAGCAGTCGTTGATATCTGTCAAACAATACTAAAATCATGTACGAAATAAAGTGAGGGATGTGTGGAAAGATCAATTATGTTGCATCGTGGTAATGTACCTGTCTTTGGGATAGATACATTATCTCTTGCTGCCTTGTCATTGAAGGGGGAAAGTTGAATTCTTTCACATATTTGCTTAAGTTAACTGAATTTTCTTGGTAGATGGATTAGCTACTTCTGAATGGGATACTGATTTCCCTAGTCTTCTATGATAATGAAGTCCCGACAAGACACTAAATGCAACACTTTGGCTGATTTTAGATCCAGTCAATAGAGGGTTGGGGTGAGAGATTGAAGATAACGCGATTACTTGCTCCGGTATCTGCATGCTGGACTCATGCTTTGCACAGTTTCTGCTAATGAACCCTAAAAGTTCATATAAAAATTGTTGTTGGATGACCAAAATAGTTAAAGTCAAATGGGTGATATATTCAATGAATGCCTTTTGATATTGCACTTGTGTGTTAAATTGTTTCATTTTTATGTCTATTTGAGTATTTTGTTTTACATTTGAGTTTCAGTATATCTTTCCCTGTTTTAGATCTTTTCTTGCTTTGGCTGTCTCAGGTTTGACAAAGAAAATAAGAAGAGTTCGTATAACGGATATTTTCTTTGGCTGGTAATTGGCTATGGAATTGGTGAGTTCTCTTGCAACATCTAATTTGTTTTTATTTTTTATTTTTAAAATCCTTCCCCTCCTAGGATAGACATGAATTACAAAAGTTATGCCTGCCTTGCTTGGGAAAAGCATTCTGTTATGTATCCTTCATGTTCCGCTCCGTTATGGCAAAATCCGTTTCACCTTTGTTTATGACTATAAGTTCTTGCTCATAATAGCTAAAAGTATTTATTTCATTTCCTTTTAATAGCTGACTGCAACATGATCAAACTATACATGACATATTGTCTTCATGTTCATATTTCTTTTACAGGACTCGGTCTTACTTACCTGGCTTTGTATCTGATGAATGGGAACGGTCAGCCTGCACTCCTATATCTTGTTCCATGTACACTAGGTAATCTCTAGTGCATCGATCTTACATATCCTGTTCGGTTTTTGTTAGACGTGTTTTCCATTTTTTAGGCAGATAGAATTGGCAGATTTTTACCGTCTTTTATTCCTGCTCTGGTCACCAGGTGTTACAGTGATTTTGGGATTGATAAGGTGCGAACTGAAGCAACTCTGGGATTATGGCGCAGAGGTATCCCCATCAAGCGTTGAACCTTCCGTAGAAGCCAGTAGATCGGTCTGACGGCCCCCAGATGTATGTATATTATTGGAGATGATGATTATCATTTCATAAGAGCATATGGTGTAAAAAGGTTGATTTGTTTATTTTGTACAAGAACATGCGCTCAACAATCAACATGTGAAAGGAATAGAAGGAAGGGGTGAGCTTTTACCATTTCAAGTAATTCACTTAGGCATTTTACTGTATTCATGTGTATATATTATCGTGAAATCTCACTTCCTCATAGTAACTAGAAATCAAAGCTCGCGCGTTGCTGCGGGATTAAAAATTGTATGAAAGATTATGTTTGGAAGACATAAAAGATTGTTAGGTTAATACTATTTACATTTGTAAAGGTTTGGAAAAATTTTACACAAAAAATTTGATCAATACAGACCACATACTATCATAGATTTGATTTTAAATACAAGCAAAAAAGATTAGATCAACGCATACCATTTAGGTAGTTTCTGTAACTTTAAGATGGTATTACCTACTTACAAAAAATTACGAAACACTGGGCTATTAACATGCAAAATATATTAGGGGTATTGTTTCATTTACATTGATAAAGATGACAAAAGTTGTTCAATATCACTATGATTCAAATCAGAACCACCAATTCGTGATCTTAACTAAAATCTAGCACCCCACACCCACATTATCAAATCTGATTTATTACACAGTACAAAATGGGAAACAGATGAAAATTAAGATAATAGGTATCTAAAAACTAATATTTATATTCAATTCCAAGAATCAAGCAAAGAAAAGAAAGAAAAACCTTGATCTTGAAGCGGGTTTGGGGTACATATGTACACTCAGGGTGAATAACAAAAACACACACAAGCACTTTCCCCATACCAACAAAAATAGCCCTCAACCAGAATACCAAGATAATAACATTTCAAAATAAAAGAATAAACAAAAACTTGTACCAAGAAAAATAAAATAAAGAGGAAAGAGGAGAGAAAAATAAAAATATGAGGTTTACGACTTATTCCTTAACCATCTAAAAGCCATAGCTGACCTGAGCATCGTATCAAGGTTACTCGGATCCTGCAGTCAATGGCTTTTTACACACACATCACTTCATCATTTTCTTTCATTTTTGGCCGATTCTCTCTCTCTCTCTCTCTCTCTCTCTCTCTCTCTCTCTCTCTCTCTTGCTCCCTCCCTCCCTCCCTCCCTCCCTCCCTCTAAGCTCTGAGAGCTTCACCCTTGCCCTCACTTCCATTCTCTCACAAACCTAGCCCCAAAATCACATATTTGGAATCCCTGAGACTCAAAGAACCTGAACATGTCCTTGCATGCATCATCAAAGCACCATTTGGGTGATCCACCATTGTAGTTGAGAGCTTCAAATCTTTGGAACTCGAACTCAGGTGAGGCTCACTGCCCTGTTCTGTTTTGTTGAGTTGTTTTCGTGGCTGTGCTGTACTTCTGGGTTGTTTTCAGTCCAAATGTAAGGTTCTAATCTACGCATGCATGTCTTCTCCGATGACGAACTTTGGCGGGTTCGTACTGTGGGTGTGCGGACCCCTTGAAATCGAACCTAGGTCGGCACCACCTTCGTCATTTTCTCTCCCATGTCGAACCAGCACCACTCACTCTCTTCCCCAAGGCCACTGTTCACGTCTTCCTTTTCTGATGGCATTCACGGTGAGTTCTCGCCGTTCAAGACAAAGGTAAGGTTCAAAAACCCCAAGATCTTCGTAGATCATGTTTTGTAGTACGAATAGGGTAAATTTGAGGGATTTTGGTGACATTGGATGCAGGAACCAATTGGGGAAAATTTTCCCAGATTTTTCCGAAGAAACTCGGCCCTTGCAGGCCATTTTCTAGCCAAATGCGACCATGGACGAGGACCCCAATGGTATATTTCAATTCCTTGTTTCTGGGTTGCTAGTTTTAGTTGAATTTTGGGTCTGAACGGAGGGCTTCTGGGTTTAGTTCTCCTAGGCTAATTTCGACGTTCCGAGTCTATTTTTGACATCAATTTAGGAAAATTATGAAGTTTTAACATAGTTGGCCACATGGGCGTCTTGGTTGACTTTTAGGGTTGACCGTTGATTTTTTTGTTGACTTTTTACAAAATTTGCCCGGGACCCCTCTTTAGCACATTTCGACGCTCTGAGTCCAATTCCGCACTTCGTTTTCTCAAATTTGATTGTTTAAGTTGAGTTTTACTAATGAGTCCCAATATTATGCTTAGATGAGATTACTATCAGAGACTCCGACTTTTTTAGCTCGAAAGGATGTGACATCGCAAGTACCTGTGAGTGGGTCTTTTCGCTTTTACTTATATATATGTATATATGATTTTTCCGAACAACTGCTTTTATATTTTATGATGTGACATGCCATGTTTAGCTTTACATATAGACTTTTCGTACATTTTATGTTTTTAATATTATTTGTGAGCATAAACTTGTGGCATGACATCCTTGCATTTTATCTGCTCATTATTACATGTTTGCACAATGTCTCTTAGTTATTTGTACTGTCCTGGGCCAAGGACTAGCTTCACGTGTAGTTCACATGCATCATTTACATTCGTTTTAGATCCAGAGTTAGATGCCAGCCTGTCCTTTTGTATTGATGTGTTGGACTCGTATGTGATGCGACTACAGCAGCTCACATGATGTAGTACTAGAATGTGAAACCTACACCCAACCTGTTCCATTGTTTGAATATCTCTGCAATGGACTTGTGTGCCTACATAAATTAATGAGCATTGTTTTATGGTAATAACGTTTTGAGATTTGATGTTGAGATACCTTGTTGTTGTGCCTACATCCTTTAGCTCACTGTGATGCAGGGTACCTATTACATACTTTATTATTATAATATTTTTGAGAAACCATATACTTGGTTTACAACGAGGGGTTACACTTTTCGAAAATGTTTTACAAAACTTTATTTTTCAGGCCCACTCACCCTTATTTTTCGCCCCTCCAGGAATTTAGTGGCAGAGGCTTCGTGACGACAATGATTGTTGGCAAAAGTTGTTATGTAGGAGACTTCCCCTTTCGGTATAAATGTCATTACTCTTCTTTTACTGCAATTTATCTATACTCTAACATCACTTGTGTGATATGGATTCAATCCCCGTTCACATGTGCACTCTAAATTAGTCACTTTTAGGTTTTAATTTATTCACATTTTTCACATCACCACTTTATGACTTCGTCACCTTCCAAGTATCGGCCAACACATCACGAGTCGGGTGTCCAGATGGACATTCCGGGTCGGAGTGTGTTAGTTCTCTATATATTTTAACCTTTGAACATTTAGCGTGGGACTTAAAGTTGCCAATTAATTTCTTAAATTGGGTGGATGTATCAGCACATTTGAACGACAAATATTTTAGAAACAATTTTTGTGGAGCTTGTTCTTATGGAATATATAATTAAGATTGCAGTCACATATTTTCCATATATAATTTTGTATTAATTGTTTTCGTGAGAAATAAGATTGATTAACATGGGTGTATGCCTATGCGGCTGAATCAAACACTTACTAATTCATACAAGAGATGGAATTGTCAAGAAAAGAAGAATATAGTTAAAGATAAGAAAAACATGACAAATCCTTGAACCGAAGGACAATTTTGTTGGCCTTTTCTGTAATGACCCGTCCCCAAAAGTTACAGTCTTTATAATTTTTAAATGTGAAATTTTGAAAATGCCCTTCGAGGCAAATGCATTGACGTTTGTTGACCGCCTTGTTGAGTTATGTAAGATTCATTTTCTTGGTGTATCCTCGTAGTACTCGTCGCTACGAACGCGTGGGCGCAAACTGATCGTGATTTGGAGTTATAACGAAGGAGATATTAACGTTTAAAGTTGGGCCATTTTAGTAAATTAATTAATATCAAGAAAGCTCGAGATTTTTGGAGCCAAATCTGGAAAGCCACGTGTGTGGCTGAGATTGAAGGAAAGGAAAGATAGGCGGTGGAGATGAAGGTTAAAGGAGAGAAAGGAGGGGCGGGACACCCAATCAGAAAAAAGAGAAAGAGAGAGTGACCAATGGGGGAGAGAAGAAAGGAAGGAAAAGGAGAGGGAAGAGCTGCACCGAATCACCTTGATCCGTTTCCAACCCGTAGACCCGGTCCTATCCCCTCCGTCTGATGTCCGTTTGAGGTGATTTCGGTGTCTAAGGAAAGCTCTCATCGAGCCTAACATCTCTGTGGTGTTAGAATTCTAGATTTCTAACCCAAATTCACAAATCGAAGCCACAAACCCACGGGGGCATCCGGCGGTTTTAACCTTTTTCCGGTGGCTCCGGCGAGTTTCACCATCGATGACCACCACCAAAAGACTCCTCTCAACCCCAGGAGCAAGGCCCAAGCTTGGGTGGATGCATCAGAGTTCGTTTTGGTGGCAAATCAACAACTACCCAATTTTAAGGGTTTCCGGCGAGTTTTCATGAAATTGAGGCTTTTCTTGGCCAAATTGTCCTTGATTGCATGTATGAAAGTTATTCCTCTCATTGAGATCTTTATTCCTGTAAAATTTGAGAATTTTTGGAAATAGTTGATTTTTTCGGCGAGTCAGGGCGGCCAACCGCCACCTGCGACGACACGTGGGCCGAGGCGTCCCCTGATCTTCCTAGGCTAAATTTGAATACCTTGATTCCATTGGTGAAGTCCGATTGACGAATTTCCATCATTTGAACGTAGTTCCATTAAGGTCCGCCGCTTGATTATTATAGCAATCGACGATTCGACCGTTGGATCGTCACCAAACTTTGATACGTTATAATATGTAATATTTGAGGATATTAGAAACTTATGGATCAGAAATCTTACTTACGGATCTTCCCAAATAGGATATGTATGTTACATGTTTGATAAGCTCATATTTATACATAATTTACATCAAATTCTCTTGTCTTTTCTTAGTTATTTCCTCATATTTTTGTGCTATTTAATTTGTTTTTGTGTTTTATCGAATTTATCTAGCTAATAAAATAAAAATTGCACAAGTGAGATTTTAAGTGATAAATTCGTTAAAGCTGCCTTTCTCACTTATTTTCTTTGTTTATGTTTTCGAATGTGGTGATTTATAGTTATCAATACGTGCTTGATCCTAATGTGGCTGGTATTATTTACAAGGAAATGCAAATAATGCTGCACTTTGCAGCTAGTGGAAAACGAGTGGGAAGGCAGTGGAACAAAAAGAATGGCAAGCAGGAATATGAGGAGCTGCTGTGGAAAATGTAAAGACAGTGGGGGAGTGCGTGGAGCAAGCACAAGAAAAATAGGAAATAATAAATTTTGCAGTGGGAAGAGCACTGAGAAATAAGAATGAAGTGGGAGACGTGCTGCCTTGGGGGAAGTCAGCAAAGGCAGGCTTGCGGAAATTAAATAAGAATGAAGGAGGAGAGACGTGAGTTGGGGGGGGAGAAGGAAAGAAGGAGGGCTGCCCTTGGGCAGCTCGCGTGTGGGAGGACTGACGAGCGAGGGTAGCTGCCTGCCTTAGGCAGCTTTTACGCGGGGTCAGCAGCTGGCGCTGCCTTGGGGCAGCAAGGAAGTCAGCGTGCAGTGAGCAAGTCAGCAGGAAGCTGCCTGCCGTTGGCAGCGTGAGAGACAGGTACTGGGAGGAGAGCTGTGGCGCGCAGAATTGAAAGAGAGCTGCCTTGGGCGGCTGACTGACGCTGCACTTGGCAGCTGGCTGCGAGACAAGCAGAAGAGCAGCAGTGCTGCCGCTGGCGAGACGCGGGAAGGTAACTGCGAGAGAGTGGAGAGATGCAGGACACGTGGAACTTAAAGGAGGCTGCCCTTTGCAGCTGGCAGCAAGGCAGAGGGAGACGAGGAGGCGCAAATGGGGAAGCTGCCCTAAGGCAGCAGCGGGCACGGAACTGGAGGAGCAGAGACGTGAGGAGACAGCTGCCCTTTGCAGCTTGAGAGCACAGTGGCGCTAAAGCACTCTCCCCTCTCGGTTAATTCGTTCCAAACTTATGTTTTATTTTTACTTTAATTTATGAATAATGTGTAATTAATTTCTGTTTAGTTAGAGGTGAATTTGAAACCATGGATAAATGTTTATTATGATTTGATTTACTCCCGTTATGAATTCTTGAACGTTGGATGTGGTTTACTTTTCTGTGTTGATTAATAACTTGTTTATGTATGTGGGTTAAGGGTCGACACTTAATTTGCATGCTTAGACTTGATGCTAGGATATAAGGGAATTTCACCTAATCGTTATGAACTTATATCCATGAGTAGTAAAAATCGCTAGTCACGATTGTGTTTAGTAAACCCTAGGTTGGATTAACATGCGTATTCCATAGTTATGAATGCCTAGTCAATGCTTATGATTTCCATTGAACTTAATGATCTTTGATATGTCTCTCTATCATGCGTATTCCATAGTTAGGGAACTTGATAAGAATAATTTGGTTGTGATGCGTATCCCGTCCAATTCAATGAATCTAGGGAAATCTGAAGGTTAATTTAAGCGGACCTAATTAACTTGGAGCATTGTCATTTATTCGTTTATTGAAGTCATAACTGGGAATCAAATTATATGCATTTGTCCATGTGTGGATAAGGACCCCTCTAACTAACGTTTCGTCATTTTATTTCTATAAAATATATTTTCTTTGAAGTTTGTTTTTAAAGTTTCTGTTTTAAATTAAATTTCGTCAAAAATCAATTCCCCAATTATTTTAAAGTGTTAGATTTGTTAGAAATAAATTTAGTTTGTGTTTTCTTGAGTCTTGAATTATTTTGAGTCTTTGGATTTGTTTTGGTTTATTTGTTAGTTTTATTTTGAGTGATTCTAGTTAAGTGTTTTGATTTTAGTTTAATGTTTTAAATTTTGTTTTTACGTTTTTAATTTAATTTTACTTTGGTTAGCATCCCTAGTTAATCCCCGGCCTAGAACGATCCCTACTTATCCATATACTACAATTGTCACAAATAGGGTTTAAATTTGTGCGTTAACTTATTTTCGCATCAATGTTCTATTGATAAGAATTCTAAAACATGATTTGATAATTGTTCTAGGCGCCGATCGCTTGTGACGCCTTGATGTTTGTGCTAGGGAGTTGTAGTGTGGACTCTATGTGAATGGGCTTTTGGTTTTCTACATATATACGTATATATGTTTTCCATTTTCCAAGAAATTGTTTTAAATGGATTTACGTTTTTAAATGCCATGTTAATTGCATTACATTTTAATATCTGCATTAGTATAGATATGCATATTATTGCATGACGTTGTAGACGCCCAGGTAAGTACATATTGATGATAGTTATTGCAGAGTGTATGGTTATGTTTAAATGCATTTAGTGCTCATTATCATGCACCCTAGTGTTAGTGCTCCCGCCCGTGGCCAGGGCACAATCCTTCACGTGATGTTCACCTCTCGCACTGCACGCTCACCTTGGATCCAAGTTTGGTGCATGGCCCTGTCGTACAGACCACAATAGGTGGTTCCGACTGGTAGGTGACCCGCAATTTATCTCACAGCCTTCACGTGATCGTAGCACTTGAGCGTACTTATTTACACCCAACCCTGTCGTACAGACCACAATAGGTGGTTCTGACTCGTGTACAGGAATTGGTTAATGAGCTATAGGTTCAGCCGTATAGGTCACGTTAGGTGACTCCGGCTGGCATATCATTTTACATTGATTTATTTCACCTGGCTTACTTATTTCATTGATGAGATACTTGACATGGTATATACTTGGTTTTCACTACTCTCGAGCATGATTTCTATATACGTATGTATTATTATTTTTTGGGAAATTATACAGCGTTTTACGGCGAGGGGTTATAACGTTTTCAAAAGGTTTTTATTAAAAACTTTATTTTCAAGCCAACTCACCCTTGTTTTGCGCCTTTCCAGGTTTTAGCTGTTGAAAGTTCGTATCGACGAGGATTCGTGGTGAATCTCAGTATAGGTGGCTACCTCTGAGGGTATGATCCTTACCCACACTACTGTACTTTACTTATGCTCTGACGTCGCGTGTGAAATGGGTTCATTCCCGCTCACAACGCACTCTTGTCTTTAGGCACTTTTAGGTTTAAATTTATTCACATTTTCCACATCACCACACTTTATGGCTTCGTCATCTTCCAGGTGTCGGCCAACACAGTTCGATTCGGAGTCCTAGTGGACATTCCGGGTCGGGGTGTGTCATTTTCTCTCTTATGTCTACGTTTCTTATCTGCCTTGCTGTCATTCTGCAATCGTTCTTTTTGTTTTTTTTTTTTTTTTTTTTTTTTTTTGAGATTCAACATAACATAAATTGTCCTGGATAATCAAACAAAATATTCATGCTATGGCTACATTGTAGCCCTAGCTAAAAGAGTTTAGAAACAAACAATCATGGAGAATATAGTTAAAGATAAGAACAGCATGAGAAACCCTTGAACCGAAAGAGAATTTCGTGCTCCCAAAGCTCTAGATTTTTTGTGTGCCGTTTCTCTCCTCTGTCTTTGTTTTTTTTTTTCATTCTTTCTTTTCTGCATCGCAGCCAGTTTGCAACCGTTCTTTTTTTTTTTTTTTTTTTTTTTTTTTTTGAGATTCAACAAAACATAAATTGTCTTGAATAATTGAACAACTAAAAACACAAAATATTCATGCTGTAGCTACATTGTAGCCCTAGCTAAAAAAGTTTAGAAACATAGTCATGGAGAATAAAGTTAAGGGAGACTTTGACTTCAGCCACTAATATTCTTTGACTAAAACCTTAATGATATTCAATTTTTTGCTAAAGCCCCTTGACTTCGTGCACCTCATTATTGATATTATATATGTATTTTCATGTTTGATATTAATTACTTGACATGTTACATGATTTAAAATCTCAGATTATATGGCATATGAAATAAAAATGATTATAATAAAAAAGAAAATACTAAAAATTTTGGTTGAATTAATAGATAAAAACAGGTAACAATATAACTTTGTAATAATAAATGTCAAACGAATGTACCCGTAGTGTTAAAAAAAATTGAAAAAGGGGTACATTTTATTATAAATTATGTATACATTATAAATAAAAAATAAATAGAGTTTACATAATCATAATCCTAGGGTGACTGCATATCTTATCTTAGATTCCCTCCTAGATAGTCTCTCAATCTTATAGGGATCAAGTCTCTCAAGATCACTATAAATACTCTAACATGGGTATTTATCTAAATAATCTAATATGATTCCCACATACATTCTCTTTGCGAGAACACACATATTCTTTATGCACCGTTCATCTACACGTAGACTTGGAGAAGCATCTCCTACATGCCCTGTCATAGGCTATTCGTCAAGGATGCATTCCGATATAACATGCATCATACATACTCCTCTTTAGAACTATACCATTGATTCGATTCTCCTTCCCTGAAGAAATGTTGGCAGTCCGATCTGGATTCAACACACCCGCAATCAACGCCATACTCCCTTCGCCGGAGATCATCCGCAAGTATGACTGAAGGCCACCTCTAATAGACTCATATTTATAAATGTGTTTTATCATCTTGATACTTGGATTATATATAGTTTTCATCCTTTAATAGTAGTTTATTTGTGGTTTTCTTATTTGGTAGGACTAATTGCAAAGAAAGAGATTTTTAGCTTAAGTAGAGGAGGTTTGAGAGCCTAAAAACTGTCCTTAAACATTCAAAGGAAGATTTCGGGATATCAAAGATACCTAAAATCTGGAGGTGACACAATGTGGAAAATCTGGAATGGGAGTTTCTGTCCAGCAACTTTGGTGTAATCCAAACCCATATTCCTAATGTGAATTAAATCATGTCAAACCCATATTCCTAATGTGAATTACGATCGTTTTAGGGACTGTTGTACGAATTTTTAGATTCGGTTAACTTTGTGTTTGGGGAAATTTGAGCCAAAGTTGTGTAATCCATTTGAGGTGGATTTAAAGTCTAACAAGTGAAGTAATTTGACCAGTTTAATAGGAAAACCTAAGCTGCCTTTTTAGGCCTATAAATGTTTAACCTCATCAAATTAACAAGTGGATGGTTTTGATGAATGCCAAAACAATTGGAGGATATGAGAGCTTTGTTCCAAGCAACTGCAACAGACTAGCAGCGAGGCAAAAAAGAAATAAAGAAAAAAAACGCAGACAGAAGAGAGAAAAGGCAAGCAAAATTCTAGAGGTTTGAGAGCACAAAATTCTCCTTCGGTTCAAGGGTTCTCATGCTTTTCTTATCTTTAAATTTAAGAAAAATTGTCACTTAATACTACGGTCTAGTGATATTCCTCTTCACTTGTAAGTGAGATGTCTTAAGTTTGATTCTCGCCAAAGGAAAATTTGAACTAAATTATTGCTAGCTCATTGTGAGGCTAAGCTCATCTCCTCCCCCTTAGTGTTAAAAATATCATTTGCTCAAAAAAAAAAAAAAAAAAAAAAACAAACAAACAAACAACTTTTAGGAAAAATTAGGTTCCAATCACTATTTTTCCTACTCCATTGGTTCAAACCTGATTCATTATCAATTTTCTATCAAGGTCCTTCGATTTTAAAAAACGTCATTAATTATTTCAATAATAAAATATTTTTCCTTCTAAATATATTCATTTAGTGTTAGAAACGTTATATTTGGTATATTTATATTTATGGCTAAATTTTTTATCATATATTTTTATTTTTAGTTTGTACCCATTTTTAATTTGCAACCATTTTTTAATTTATACCAATTTTCTTTTTAGTTTTAATTTGCACCCATATATTAATTCCTTTTGTGCCCATATTTTAAAAACTTTTATTTGTATTTGTACCCATTTTTTAATTTATTTGCACCCATTTTCTAATTTATTTGTACCCATTTTCTAATTTTGCTAAATGTACCCATGCTAATTATATGTATTTATTTTATGTTTTAAAATATATCAATAATTATGTGGGTAAATTATTTTTTTGCTAAAATTTTTGTGAAGAACAATATTGTCACAACCTGACACACCCCGACCCGGGATGTCCACTAGGACTCCAAATCAAGCTGTGTTGGCCGACACCTGGAGGGTGACGAAGCTATAAGGTATGATGATGTGGAAAAATGTGAATAAATTTAAACCTTAGAGCATAAGTAAGTATAGTAGAGTGGATTAAGAATCGTACCCTCGAAAGAATCTCCAATACTAAGAATCGCCACGAATCTTCGACGATAAGAAAGCTCAGCAAATAAAACCTGGAGGGTGAAAACAAAACAAGGGTGAGTGGCCCTAGAAAGCTCAGCAAATAACCCCTCGCTGCAACACTTGTATAGTTTCCAGAAAATCATACCACGTATCAATGTGAAATCAAAAGTATATCAACAGTAAACCATAAATATACCACAACACAACATCTCATCATCAATATCGATAATCATGTGATTAATAACTCATACTAGCACGCAAGTCGGAGTCACCTATGGTGACCTGTACGACTGCACCCATATCTCCTAAATCAACGCTAACTCATAAGTCGAAAGTCACCCATACTGACATGTATGACTTACCCATATCTCATCACATATGCTAGCTCATAAGTCGGAAGTCACCTCTAGTGACCTGTACGACTTATCCATATCTCATCACATATGCTAGCTCATAAGTCGGGAGTCACCTCTAGTGACCTGTACGACTTATCCATATCTCATCACATATGCTAGCTCATAAGTCGGGAGTCACCTATAGTGACCTGTACGACTTATCCATAGCTCAATAAGTATACCTGCACACGAGTCGGAACCACCTAAGGTGGTCTGTACGACAGGACTGGATGTAAATAAATACGCTCAAGTGCTACGATCAAGTGAAGACTGTGCGAATACCCGCGGGTCACCTACGAGTCGGAACCACCTATAGTGGTCTGTACGATAGGACTGTGCACCTACCTTGGATCCAAGGTGAGCGGAAGGTGCAGGAGGTGAACATCACGTGAAGGACTGTGCCTTGGCCACGGGCGGGAGCACTAACACCGGGGTGCAGGTTTATGAGCTCTAAATGCATCTCATGTGACATATACAACTCATAAGCAACTTGTACGACAATGTCGGAGTTGCCTAAAACATAATGTGATCATGCCATAACTCAATCATTTCAACTAATACCATAACTCACCTGAACTTACCTGTGTGTTCCGCGTTCATCTTCTCACTTCAAAGCAATCATAATAATTTTGTGTAGGTAGTATACACATGGATATGCCATAATGCAAATCTAAAACTCAACCATATCATAGTATTTCTCTAATATATTCATATATATATATATATATATATATATAATGTGGCGTAAAATGCACAATCTATAATGCCCTACTCCCGAATTACTTATTTTCGGAATATATTTATCGGGGATAGGTCCAACTAAACACTAGTTTAATTAATTATCATTACTTACGTTTCCTTATTTCAATTTCTTGATTCCTTCCACATTGATTTATGACCAACATCCAATCACTAAAAACATAAGGTTAAAACTCATATTTTCACCAATTTCCTTCACATTACTCAATTCCCAAACAAGGTTTTTATTTCAAATATTGTATGACTGCATCTAACGTCTTGTTAAACTACCTATGTACCCTAAATAGGGATCAAGTCATTCGTAGTTCGCATAAGTACTTCAAAGTATTCACAGTAATTATATGCAATAATCAATTTATAAACGCTTATGGAATTGTCAATCATATATATATATATATGATAAGAAGGAAAAGATCCACTCACCTGGAGTCTGTGCTACAATTTCCTAGCACAACCATCGAGGCGTCTCGAACGATCGGCGCCTAGGACAATTATCAAACCACATCTCAGAATTCTTATCAATAGGTCATGTAATTTACGTAAAACACATCCCTAAAACGTTTTAGAGTGATTTAAGCCCCATTAACCAAAAGTCGATCGTCGGTCAACGATCGATGGTAGGGTCCACAACCCTACGTAATTCAATCCGGGAGATCCGTTCCTTGGATTTCCAATCTGTAACTTCCAAAGATCCACATTATGCTTATAAAACATCATCCTAAAATTTCATTATGATCCAACGGTTAGATCTCCACCAATAGTCAAAACAAGGTGGCGGTTAACATTTTTTTTATGAACTTACAAATCCAATTCGGAAAGATCCGTAAATCGGATTCCCAATCCGTAAGTTCCAATGGTCCTCAAATATTACCTACTATCACATACTATAGTTTGGTGACGATCCAACGGTTGGATTGTCGATTCATATCTTTACCAAGTAACGTATCCTAATGAGTTTAGGTCCAAACGATCAACCTAGGATATACAATTGCCAAAACTGAACTCAAGACATCTAATTTAGCCTAAGGATGATATCTACGGTCCCCTGGCCACGCGCCGCCACGGGTGGCGGTCTGCCGCCCCGACTCACCGGAAAATCCAACTATTTCCAAAAATTATCAAAATTTACAGGAATGAAGATCTCAATGAATAGAGTAAGTTTCATACCTGTGACCAAGGCCAATTTTGCCAAGAAACACCTCAATTTTACATAAATTCGTCGGAAACCCTAAAGAGGGTGTGCTTTGATTCGACCTCCATGCTCACTCTGATGCCTCCACAAGTGTTTGGGATTTATTCCTGAGGTTGAGGGGAGTCTATTGGTGGTGGTAATTGGAGGAGGTAGCTTCAAATCGTGGCGGAATAGAACCCAACCCGTGCGCCCCTTTTTGTACGGTTTTACCCAAAATTCACCAATTTCCACCCAATTTTCACATGAAAATGGAAGAGGGATCGGTTGGTCTCGTGGTAAGGGTCATTTTGACACTAACCTTGTCGTCCAATGTGGCTGGAGATGGGAGAATTCACCGGGTCGGGTCACGGGTTAAGGGAAACCCGGTTTCCCCCCTTTTTCTTTTCTCCCTCCTTTCTCTTCCTTTCCTTCCTCTGATTGGTCACCTTCACTCTCTCTCTTCCTACCCTTGGCCGAAGCTCTCTCTCCATTCCTCTCTTATTGGGCAGCCAATAGCCCTTCTTCTTTTTCCCCCTTTTTCTCCCCCCGTTTCTTCTTCTCCTTTCCTCCATTCTTATCCAAGTTAACCTTAAAATAATGTAATGGTACTTAAAAAATTATAAAATTATAAATGGTAATATCAATACCCCAATCTGCTTCTACTTGCATCTATGCGACCGTATTGTTGAGTACTACAAAAATACGCTAAAGGAATATTTCATACATCTCACTATACGTTGGTCAACGTAAGTCAATACCCTCGCCTCTCAGGGTATTTTAGTAAATTCGCACCTTTAAAATTTATAAAATTCTAGAACTAGGGACGGGTTTTCACACAACCCGTCCCAAATTATTTTATCGATGGCGTGAAATGACTAAATTGCCCTTAGACGCCGAGTACGTTATGTAGTGTTGTGGCTTGAGTTTGGGTTTTAAACTAATCTAGTTAGTTCCTAAGTTTTTGGAACTTAAAGTTAATATTTTTAGTTGTTGTTAGTAGCCCAAAAACAGGACTCACTCACACCCATACCCAACCCCGTTGACTCGTCTCTCTCTCCCTCTCGAGTTTCTTCCATTGTTTGTACAATACGTACGGACAAACCTCAAACCAAACAATTTTTTCATGGATCGAGGTTTTGGAGGCCATATTTGTATTCTTGGTGAGCTCAGGAACTCATCCATACCCTTAGTTAAACGTGAATCCTTCGAAAACCCGAGAACCCAGGAACCCCGATCGTGGGTACTATTCATGCATTCATGATCGTGGCCTTTTCTTCAAGTTTTAAGGTTCTATGAAGCTTTAGGACATCTTCACGAAGCTCGGGGAGTAATTTTGAAGCGTTTTGGACGTCGGGAAGCTTGGGTTTGGTGAGTTGCAGGAGTGACCGGAATATCGAAGGATTTTCCAGCGACTTCCAGTTGGTTTTAGGACTCTTGAGTGGTAAGAACTTGTTCCTTTCATCCCAAGCTTCATTTTGGTTTAAGTTTCATGAGTTTTGGTTGAGAATCGAAGAAGATATGAAGTTTTAAAATTTTCCCAGTTTCCGGCGATCACAGCGGTGACCTGCGCCGGACTCTAGCGAACCAGGGAAGAAGGAGGAGAATATTCTGTCAAAGTTGATGGAATATTCTAACACCGTCAGGTAACTTTAACGGCATATACTTATATTTAACGGAATATTCCCTAACACCATTAGGGAATCCGTTTGGTGTGCCAGGCATGTGCCTGCGCATGAGCCGCGTGTCTGGCCGTGCCTTGGTCAGCGCGTGGATGCTTGGAATTTTTTTCTAAAAATATGGGGATGTTCCTGAGGTTGAGTAGGTCATGTGGTATATTCAAATACCCCATTTGAGCAATGTATGAGAAGTTATTTCCTACTTTTGTATATGTGCTTTAAATAACATTTATTTAGTTGTTTCGCATATAAGTGAGACCTATCCTGAGGACGAGTGCCATCTATCGAGGCTTGGGGCTACGACCCTTCGACATACCAGTGAGTGGGCTTTTGGTTTTCCGTATATACCTATATACTTGAGATTTTTCCCAGAAAATGAATTTAAATGATTATACGTTTTGAAATGCCATGCAAAGTATCTGCCTATTTTATTTATGCATTAGTAGTTGCATATATTTATAATTGGTGTTGCGGACGCACAGGTAAGGGCCAGGTAAGTTGATAGGAGCATATTTATGCGACTTAGTTAGCTTGTTCTTGTGCATTTATGTTGTTATGTCTTAGTTAATTATGTATTTTAAGCTATTTTCGTGTGTTTGTAGGTCCTAATAACAAAGTTGGCAAGAAAGTGCATTTTGGAGCATTTTTGGGCCAAGATTGGATAGTGCAAGCATGGAGACATGAGGATGGACGTTTTTGAAGATTAGAAGGCTAGAAATCAGCATGTGTGTGTGCAAGTGTGTTGACCTACAACTGCAAACATCCATCCACTACACCCATTACATCCACTCATTACCAAACATCCACCCACTACACGCATTACATCCACTCATTACCAACCAGCCATCCACTACACCCATTACATCCACTCATTACCAAACACTCACCCACTACACTCATTACATCCACTCATTACCACAACATTCACCCACTACACCCATTACATCCACTCATTACAACTCCATACACTCCTCTCCCTAGCCTATAAATACATCCACCCTTCACCATAACTAGGGAGATTTTTCCATCAACACAATCCACCCTTCACCATAACTCGCCTATATCCATCCACCACCATAATTAACCATTCACCTCCATCCAACCTAAATCAAACACATTCAGCCATTCCCTTCCATATATCCATACACATCCTTAGACACTTGTGCCGCAACAAGGTGGTGAAAATGAAGGTCCTTGGTGTTTCAAGCTTGAAGATTGGAGCGTTTTAGGTGTACTTCGTTCTTGCTTTCAAAGTCTACTTTGTTATTTTCTGATTTTGTTGCAATTATGAGTAGCTAAACCCCTATTTAGCTAGGGGGGAATTCGAAACCATGTTCATGCTTGCAATATGATTTGATTACTTTCAGTTGTGATTCATAAGTTGTGAATTCAATTTACTTATCCATTTGAATTAAAACTGATTTGTGGATGTTGGTTGAGAGTGCACGCTTAATTTCCATGCATAAATATGATGCTAGGATATAAAGGAGTTTCACCTAATCGTTATGAACTTATATTCACAAGTAGTAAAGGTTGTTCGTCACAACCTTGTTAAGTAAATTCTCGGCATAAGTTTCATGCAATTCATAGTTACAAATGTTTCGTCAATGCTTATGATTTTCATAGAACTTAATGATTCTTGCTTGTATCTCTATTATGCAATTCATGTAGGGAACTTGTGGGGAATGCTTTGGGTTGTTGTATGCAATCATCCAATTCAATGAAATTAGGAAAATCTGAGGATTAATTTAAGCGTACCTAATTAATCTGGGGTGTTGAGGTTCATGGTTTATTGAAAAGCAACTGGAAATTGGTTTATGTGCAAGTATGTCATGTGTGGAGAAGAACCCTCTAGCTAGCTCATCATCCATAGTTTAACCCATCACCCATCAATTCACCTAAATTTGTCTAAGAATCTGTTTAAATTGTTCTTGCTTTGTTTTCTTTATTTTCGTCCAAAACCAAAATCCCCTTTATTTTATTAAGTCATATTAGTTAGTACTTGTTTTAGATTGTGTTTTTAAGTGTTTTAAGTCAAGATAAAATCAATTTTCGTCCAAACTTTGTGTTAGTGGTAGAAACTGCCTTAGAGTTGTTTTTAGGCAGTTTTGAGTCTCTATAATCTGTTTTGAGTCTTGTGACTTTGTTTTGAGTCTTGTAAGTTTAATTTCATGCCTTTTGTTTTAGTTACTGACTTTGTTTTGAGTCTTGTAACTTTGCTAATCCTCGTTATTTCTTTTTCGTGTCTTTTGTTTTAGTTACTGACTTTGTTTCTGTTTGTGTCTTTTATTTTTACTTTTGATATTTGATTTAGTTTTGTTTCCTTGATTTCAGATACTAGAGAAGTAAGACATGGATTTTGCTACCATTCAAGCTTAATTGGCGAAACTTACTTCTCAATTGTCACAAAATGCCGAAAGGACCACAATGCAAAGTGTCTCTACATGTGGTGTGTCCTATGGGCAATGATATCCAACTCATCAATGTTCTCAATTCGCTTCGAATGAAGATGCTTGGGGTTATCAAGGCCATAGCCAATCATAGGACAACATGTTTTCCAATGCTTACAATTCGGATTGGAGAGATTATTCAGATTACATGTGGGGAGAACCTCAACAATTCCAACAAGATGGATATTGGCAGCAAGAAGAGGAGTTCTATTCAAGACTTATGCAGCCACCACAACAATCTGCCCAATTCGATTCAGGATCATGCAATCCAAGGAAGAAGAGGCTGAGAAAGGCATCTTCGAAACCTTTCCAAAGAATCAAGAGCAAGAAGTGGATGGGGAATGTCTAGAATTCATCAAAGAAGATACACTTGAGACGAAAATTCCCAAAGAAGTTGGATTTTATGACACGGGAAAAGTCATAACTCTCAAAACACCAAATCTGGCCAAGTCCCATATCCCTGCAACCTTCAAAGATGTGGTGTTCGTAATTGAGTTTGTGTTGGAGCAAGCAAGTAAGCCATCTTCTCCAACTTCGATTTTATTATATACTAACTTGATGATTTTGATGATTCAGGCACCTACACTAGAATTTAAACCATTGCCGGATCACGTCAAGTATCACCTTCCATTCAAGGATCAATTCCATGCTATGGGCCTTATCCAAGTTTAGAAGGAAGTTTCGTCCGGCTGGAAGACGTTAAAGCAAGAACTTCTTGGGAGGCAACCCATGTATTCAAATAAGGAAGATTTTTGAATCGCTCCACAATCAGTTTTGCGTTTCTAAAAACCTTCCCTTTTCTGCATTTTTATTTTGCCATGATTGTCATTTTTATTTGTTGCTTATTTAATTATTTTTGGGTGTGGGTTTATTTTTGAAACATTGACAGATATGCAAGGTATTTTCACATTAATTTTCATGGAAAAGGAACATTAGGTAGAAAGGTAGAAAAATACAAGCAAGTGCAAACAAGCAGGAAGGAGCCTTCATTGGTTAGGTGGTGCCTCAGCATTCGACGGACCTCCAGAAAGACGAAGCGCCATAGTCTAATTTTCCGGAGCCTTAACACTTGGTGAAGCGCCAGAAGACGAAGGTAGAAGTTGCCTCTAGAGTAACGCCACAAACCTCTGATGATCACTCTGAATTCGTACTTCGGACTCCTGCAGCTGATCAAGCTTCCTCTTCATGCTTGTTGAGTAATTAGTTGCGAGCATGTGCAACTCTTTATTCTCATGCCTAAGCACTCTGACCTCTTGCCGAAGACTAGCCACTTCAGCCATCAATGACTCAACCTGACGAGATCGAGCAAGAAGGCGCTGGCCCATGTTTGATACTGAGCCTGCACATCGGACGCTGTAGGCCAGAGAGTCCTGAACAGCCAGTTCGTCGGACCTCCTGGAAAGTATCCTAGTGTCTCTAGGAGTGAGAAGATTTCTGGCCACCACCGAAGCGGTTGTATCATTCATCATCATGGAATCCCCAACTGTAAGAGGACCATTTTGGGATACGAATGACGGCTGCCAAATGTTGTTTGGAGAAGACATATCAATATATTCCCCAACATTCAAGTTAAGGCGACGGTCAGAAGGGCAAGACATTTTCAAAGGTGTGAAGAAAAAGAAGAGGTCGGCCAAATCAAGTTCTTAGAAGTGCAAGTCGGGAGCTTCTACAGGCGGAAAATTCAAGTGTGCTTTGGAATGTGATGCGTGCCTCTCTTTAAAAATCAGCACTTGACGGAGCTTCAGAAATTGAAGAGGCGAGTTCAGAAATCGAAGAGGCAAGCTCAGAGATCGAAGAGGCGTCTGCTTTCTCAAAAGCTGGGCTGTTCAGAAACCACGGGCCAATCTCAGAAATCGAAGAGGCACTTGCTTTTTCAGACGTGTCATCACCTGTCACATGCACACTCAGCTTTGCGAAAATCACGGATAATTTGTCGAAGTGCCGATCTCAGATATCGAAGAGGCGCCAGTCTTTTTCAGCCTCGTCAGCACCTGTCACACACAAACTCAGCTTTGCGGAAATCACAGGCAGTTTGTCGAAGTGCCGATTCCAGATATCGAAGAGGCATCTGCTTTATCCAGACATGTTAGCATCTGTTACATGCACACTCAGCCTTGCAGAAATTACGGGCAATCTGTCGAAGATTTCTGGTGAAGTAGAAAGCACGTGAAGTTTACTGTTCAATCATCCAACGGGTGCCGACAAGAGTGAAATAATAGTACCGATTATTAATTCCTATAAATGTCGTCCTTCACCCTCCATAGCAAGGCAGACATACATAATCCTTCTTCATCTCCAAAAATGCATTCCCAACAAAGCCTCTCGAGTTACTCTGTGTTTCTCATCCCTTGGGGTACCTCTGCAAACAAGTCATCAAGAGTAAGAGTATTTCATATCATAAAGGTTGAAAGCAAGAGTATCTTATATCATGCTTTCTCCCTGTCCTTTTCCTTGTCTTTGTGACAAGGAGAAAGAGAGCAATCAGCCAGCACTTGGTGTCAATCTTCCGATCTAAGAACCGACTGCCTGGAACTCCTTCCTGATTGCTTACCTAGCATTGCTCTCAAGTGCTCATCTTCAACTGCTGATGTACTTCCGAAGAAGATGCCACATCTTCCTGGAGAACAGATAAGGCAAGTGAAAATGATACCTTGAAGCATGTAGAGACAACGTGTTAATTCATCTTCAAAATCAAGTATCATTTTCCTTGCTAAGAAGTTCCCCAGCCCAGTTCAAGAATAAACCTGTGGAAAGATACTTCTTCAAAAGCAAAAGTATCTCATATCATCAGAGTCACAGGCAAAGATATCTCATGGCATGCTTTTCCTTTACCTTTGCTCTTGCCTACGGGACAAGGAGAAAGAAAGCAATCGGTCGGCACTTGGACAGATTGAACAAAGAAACAGACCATCACCTCTACCTCGTGCCTACCTGCCGTGCAGAAGAAACAAGCAGAGAAGAATGCTGCCTGCACACTCAATCAACCCAGCAGAAGGAGTTTGAGTTGAAACCAAGAGCTCGAGAAGCTTCAACAACATATGGACGCATCAGTCGCCAAAGAGCAAAGCCTCGCCGTACAAGGCCATCAAATCACCACCACCAATCAAGTCTCATTTTCCTTGCTAAGAAGTTCCCTAGCCCAGTTCGAGATCAAAGCTGTGGAAAGTCAACAATATCATCTCTCCATAACCAGATTTGCGTTCTTAAACTCTATTATGTCTGGTTTTTACTTTGCCACACTTGTCATGTTTATTCATTGTTTGTTTGTTTGCTTGTTTTTGTGTGAGTTTATGCCTGAAACATTGAGGACAATGTTTGATTTAAGTGTGGGGGGGGTAACCAAGTTGTTTTGTATGAAATTCGTGGGAGTTTATCACCCATTACTTCTAGTGTTGTTCCTTGCTGTTTTTAAGTGTTTTTGTGCTGTTTTGGAGTGTTTTAGTGTGTTTTGACATAAAAATCCGAAAATCTCATAAAAATTTGAAAAATTGTTTTGAAAAACCCAAAAAGAGTTGTTTTTGTGTGTTTATTTGTGTCTTAGGATACCTTCCAACACAGTGATGAGGAATTGGTTTTTAATTGCATGACTGTTAAAGAGAGTTATAAACATGGATGGAAGTTTGATTTACTCCTTGGTTTATGCTTGGTTGTGGTTATAATTTATAAATTCACATGCAATCATAAAGGAAAAAAATCTGTTTTTGTAACATGCTTGAAGGAAGGAACTCAAAGTAACGCTACAACCTTGTGAGACTTGAGCCTAAAACGTTTATTTGGAGAGTTAATAATTTGTGCATTGTTGTTTTCTAAAGTCGTTGCATGATCTCATTATTCTTTGCTTGGTTGCTACTTAGAAGGCGTTTCATCATTTAGTTCCAAATGCTAGAACTCATGCCCATTTCATTCAAAGCATGCTATTGATTTTCATAACACATATTCAAGATGAAGTTGTGTAGTGACCACCACCAAAGACAAATTGACGTGTATCCTACTTCATTATATGTTTAAGTTTAACCCCGTTGAGCCTTGTGTAGCCTATGTTCTTTGTTAACCCACACTATCCTTACCTAGCCTAGTTTTAGGACCATCCATACCCTTGTTCTTGAAGCATAGTAAAACATGACTTAAAATGAACTCCTTTTTTATCAATGTATTACATAAACCAAGTGTGGGGGAAGTGATTCTTGTGTGTGTGTGTGTGCCAAAATCCGTAATAAGGCACGGGTAGAAAAGAAAAAAAAACAGAAAAAGAAAAGTTGTGAAAAGAGTGAAAAAGAGTTGAAAAATATATGAGAAAGAGCTCTAAACTGTTGATTGTTGAAGAAAGGGTCCAAGGCATTGAATTCGACCCTAAGTGTTGCATGAATCTTCCCTTTGTGTTTAAAAGTTGATTTTTGCATTCTAAAGTGAATGATAAGTGTTGATTTCATTACTTTGCTTGCTATCGCTTGAAGAACGTTTGTGATAGGAGCATATTTATGCGACTTAGTTAACATGTTTTCTTGCATTTACTTAGTTAGTTATTGCTTATAAGAGTGTTTTAAGCTATTTTTGTGTGTTTGTAGGTCCTAATAACAAAGTTGGAAAGAAAGTGCATTTTGGTGCAATTTGGAGCAATTTTGGGCCAAAATGGATTGCATGCATATGGAGCAAGTGGGATGGACGTTTTTGGTGTTTTAAAAAGGGTTTCAACACATGCAAAAATCTGAATAATAAAGTTGAAGTGTGGAAGTGTGCAGATACATACACTTAAGGAACAATTTGAAAGGAAAAGAAGTGAAAGATGCCATTTGTTGGATTGCTTTACAAGATGTATTCACATTTTCAGCAACTACAAACATAATTGCAAGCTGAAATGATGCATAGCATGTGTGTAGAGGTGTAAAGTGGCCGAAAGTTGATGTTTGCAAGATGAAATGATGCAAAACATGTGTGTGAAAGTTGTCTAACAGCTAGTACATGTGGAAAAGGGATGGAATACAAGGCAAATGCATCAGAAATTGAAGAATGAAGGCACATGGACAGCTACAAAGGAGTTGAATTAGCAAAAGAGGAATGATTGCCTTTTGTTAAAGGCAAGACACAATGATAAAAGAGCATGTAAACTAGCTGTTTTTGCATCATTTTGGTCTTTGTTTGTATTGTTTATTGAAGCCACTTGAGTGATTCTTTGCTTTGGAGCTTCTATAAATAGGGAGTGAAGGGAAGAACACTAGAGATTACACTACATCAAAAACACAATCAGCCACACCACCCATTCTCCATCCATTCTTTTAGCCAAACCCATCTACACATTCATACACTACGTCACAAACACATTTTCAGCCATCTTTCTCTCTTTTGCCACACCCCCTCATCCATCCTAAACACCACCATACCATCTCCCATCCACTCCTCCATACAAATACCATCCAAACCTGTCCCCAAAACCTTGTGCCGCAGCAAAGAGGAAGGAGGAGAAGCCTTGGACGTGCATGCCATTCAAGTTAGGATCGTTGGAGCGTTTAGGTGTTTTCTTTCTTTTGATTTCAATGTTTAAATTCTATACTCTTTGTTTTGTACGTATGAGGAACTAAACCCCCCCCTTGGCTAGGGGGGGATTCGAAACCATGTTTATGCTTGCTATATGATTTGATTACTTTAAATTGCGTTTCATAAGTTGTGAATTCAATTTACTTATCTACATGAATTAAAACTGATTTGTGTGTGTTGGTTGAGAGTGCACGCTTAATTTTCATGCATAAGTTTGATGCTAGGATATAAGGGAATTTCACCTAATCGTTATGAACTTATATTCAAAAGTAGTAAAGGTTGTTGATCACAATCGTGTTAAGTAAATTCTTGGCATAAGTTTCATGCAATTCATAGTAACGAGTGCCTCGCCAATGCTTATGATTTTCATAGAACTTAATGATCTTTGCTTGTATCTTTTTTATGCAATTCATGCAGGGAACTTGTGAGGAATGCTTTGGGTTGTCGTATGCAATTCATCCAATTCGATAACTTTAGGAAAATCTGAGGGTTAATTAGTGCAATTCACGGTTAATTTGGGGCGTTGGGAATTCATGGTTTATTGAGAAGCAATTGGAAATCGTTTTGTATGCAAGTGTGACATGTGTGGAGAAGAACCCCTTAGCTAGCTTTCCATCCATTCACTTTTATCAAATTCGTTTTAGAATCTGTTCAATTTACAAAGTTTGTTCTTGTTTTCAATTTTGGTCAAAACTCAATCCCCATTTATTTTGAAGTGTTAGATTAGTTAGAAATCAATTTAGTTTGTGTTTTTAAGTGTCTTGAGTCAAGTCATAACCCAATTTCGTCCAATTTAGTGTTAGGTGTTCAAAACTGCCCAGAAAGTGTTTTTAAGGCAGTTTTGAGTGTTTATTTGCTGTTTTGAGTCTTTTGGTTTGTTTTGGTGTTTTATAGTTTAGTTTTGCATTCTTTGAGTCTAGTTTAGTGTTTTAAACTTTGTTTTTACGTTTTGAGTCAGTTTCAAGTGATTTGGCAATCCCTCCTAATCCCCGGCCTAGAACGATCCCTACTTACATACTTTGCTACAATTGATAAAAAAAGGGTTTAATTTGTGTGCTTATATATTGAGCATCAGTTTGTTATCCCTATCCTTTCTTTGTTAGCCATTACCCCCAAGCCCCATTACAACCCTTAACTTCATCTTGAGTGTTGTGTGTTTCAATTTGTGGAGTTCGAAATTGGTATGAGCATATGGTGTCACTGGTTCTCGCATCTAAGTAGTAGCATTCCATTCATGAGATCATATTTAAACATGCTTATTAACTCCAGAAATTGCTTTCTTTGTTGTAACATATGTGAGTACTAGTCTTTCATGTTTACATCAATCTTCTCACATATAACTAGTGTAGGGTGTGTAGTTAGAAAATGTGCGTGAATATAGAGAGTATCTAGTAAGGAATTGAGGGAATTCTCTAAGGCATGTTACTACATTCAAAATGTTGTTTTAATTGATTAAATGTGAACTAGTGAATGGTAATTATGATTAAGTATGCTCGAGGGTAAGGATTGCTTAAATCTATGTAAGTGATGATCTTTGGCATGTCATGTTTCATTAAAAATCTCTGAGGCAAATGTTGGAAGGCTAGGTTGTGTTTTGTTTGTTTTGATTCGTTTTGTTTTGCTCGAGGACTAGCAAAAGCAAAGTGTGGGGGAATTTGATAGGAGCATATTTATACGACTTAGTTAGCTTGTTCTTGTGCATTTATGTTGTTATGTCTTAGTTAATTATGTGTTTTCAGCTATTTTCGTGGGTTTGTAGGTCCTAAGCATTTTGGAGCATTTTTGGGCCAAGATTGGATAGTGCAAGCATGGAGACATGAGGATGGACGTTTTTGAAGATTAGAAGGCTAGAAAGCAGCATGTGTGTGTGCAAGTGTGTTGACCTACAACTACAAACATCCATCCACTACACCCATTACATCCACTCATTACCAAACATCCACCCACTACACCCATTACATCCACTCATTACCAAACACTCACCCACTACACCCATTACATCCACTCATTACCACAACACTCACCCACTACACCCATTACATCCACTCATTACAACTCCGTACACTCCTCTCCCTAGCCTATAAATACATCCACCCTTCACCATAACTAGGGAGATTTTTCCATCAACACAATCCACCCTTCACCATAACTCACCTATATCCATCCACCACCATAATTAACCACTCACCTCCATCCAACCTAACTCAAACACATTCAGCCAGTCCCTTCCATATATCCATACACATCCTTAGACACTTGTGCCGCAACAAGGTGGTGAAAATGAAGGTCCTTGGTGTTTCAAGCTTGAAGATTGGAGCGTTTTAGGTGTACTTCGTTCTTGCTTTCAAAGTCCACTTTGTTATTTTCTGATTTTGTTGCAATTATGAGTAGCTAAACCCCTATTTAGCTAGGGGGAATTCGAAACCATGTTCATGCTTGCAATATGATTTGATTACTTTCAGTTGTGATTCATAAGTTGTGAATTCAATTTACTTATCCATTTGAATTAAAACTGATTTGTGTATGTTGGTTGAGAGTGCACGCTTAATTTCCATGCATAAATATGATGCTAGGATATAAAGGAGTTTCACCTAATCGTTATGAACTTATATTCACAAGTAGTAAAGGTTGTTCGTCACAACCGTGTTAAGTAAATTCTTGGCATAAGTTTCATGCAATTCATAGTTACAAATGTTTCGTCAATGCTTATGATTTTCATAGAACTTAATGATTCTTGCTTGTATCTCTATTATGCAATTCATGTAGGGAACTTGTGGGGAATGCTTTGGGTTGTTGTATGCAATCATCCAATTCAATGAAATTAGGAAAATCTGAGGATTAATTTAAGCGTACCTAATTAATCTGGGGTGTTGAGGTTCATGGTTTATTGAAAAGCAACTGGAAATTGGTTTATGTGCAAGTATGTCATGTGTGGAGAAGAACCCTCTAGCTAGCTCATCATCCATAGTTTAACCCATCACCCATCAATTCACCTAAATTTTTCTAAGAATCTGTTTAAATTGTTCTTGCTTTGTTTTCCTTATTTTCGTCCAAAACCAAAATCCCCTTTATTTTATTAAGTCATATTAGTTAGTACTTGTTTTAGATTGTGTTTTTAAATGTTTTAAGTCAAGATAAAATCAATTTTCGTCCAAACTTTGTGTTAGTGGCAGAAACTGCCTTAGAGTTGTTTTTAGGCAGTTTTGAGTCTCTATAATCTGTTTTGAGTCTTGTGACTTTGTTTTGAGTCTTGTAAGTTTAATTTCATGCTTTTAAGTTTGTTTTCACATATTTAAGTCAGTTTCAAGTGTTTTAGAAATCCCTCCTAATCCCCGACCTAGAACGATCCCTACTTACATTCTTTACTACAATTGACAACAAGAGGGTTTAATTTGTGTGTTAAGTTATTTTCGCATCATAAGTTCATAAATTAAAGATATGAGATTGCTTTAATTATACGAGATATGATGTGATGTATTGAGAGCTCATAAACCTGCCCCCCGGTGTTAGTGCTCCCGCCCAGAGTTAGGGCACAGTCCTTCACGTGATGTTCACCTCCCGCACCATATGCTCACCTTGGATCCAAGTTAGGAGCACAGGTTTGTCATACAGACCACTTTAGGTGGTTCCGACTCGTAGGTGACCCGCGATTATTCTCACAGTCTTCACGTGATCGTAGCACTAGAGCATATTTATTTTACACCTAGTCTTGTCGTACAGACCACTTTAGGTGGTTCCGACTTGTGTGCAGGATTTGATATGATTGAGATTGGTTATGAGCTATAAACTCAGCCGCGCAGGTGACGTTAGCTGTATCCGGCTGATATGATATCTGGCATCGATATATTTGAATTGGATTACTTATAGCATTTCTTTGAGATACTTTGGCATGGTATATTTCTATGGATTTTAATCCTGAGCATGATTTCTGATATTGCATATATTAATTTCTAGGAAATTATACAGGTTTTACGGCGAGGGGTTAGAACTTTTGAGAAATGAAATGATTTTGAAAAGCTTTGTTTTTGCCCACTCACACTTTCTGTTTTGCGCCCCTCCAGGTCTTAGGTAGAAGTGCTTTGGTGGCTCACGGGGATTTCGATGGTGGTTCTGATAGAGCATCACAAATGTAGGATCACCTTTGGGTGTTTTATATCTAGTACTTGTCCAGACGGACTGCACTTAGGCTATTTATGCTCTAATGGTGTATTTCATGCTTAATCTCGCACTTGCACCTTATCTTATTTAGTACTCTAGTTGATTTGGTTTTTGTTGATACACGTTTCCTTATATCTTCATTGCTTCCGCACTGTGCACATGGCTACGTCACCTTCATGTGACGGCCATCATGCCTCGATTCTGGTCGGGGTGTGTCAAATATTATTCTAAAATTGATTTTTAAGTATTTATTATATTTTAAAAATATTATTTGAATTTGTTTAAATTTCATAATTTGTGTGACATTAAATGTGTAGCATCCCACATCGCCCAGGGGAGTGGATCCTGTAAGCCTTATATGTATATTCTCATCTCTACCTAGCACGAGGCCTTTTGGGAGCTCATTGACTTCGGGTTCCATCGGAACTCCAAGTTAAGCGAGTTCGCGCGAGAGCAATCCCATGATGGGTGACCCACTGGGAAGTTCTCATGTGAGTTCCCAAAACAAAACCGTGAGGGCATGGTCGGGGCCCAAAGTGGACAATATCGTGCTACGGCAGAGTCGAGCCCGGGATGTGGTGGCTGCCCGAGCTGGGATGTGACAATTTGGTATTAGAGCCAATCCTTGGCCGAAAGTGTGCCGACGAGAATGTCGGGGTCCCCAAGGGGGGTGCATTGTAACATCCCACATCGCCCAGGGGAGTGGATCATGTAAGCCTTATATGTATATTCTCATCTCTACCTAACACGAGGCCTTTTGGGAGCTCATTAGCTTCAGGTTCCATCGGCTTTGTTTCTAGGAACTCACACGAGAACTTTCCAATAGGTCACCCATCCTGGGATTACTCTCGCATGATCTCGCTTAACTTCGGAGTTCCTAAGGAATCCGAAGTCAGTGAGCTCTCAAAAGGCCTTGTGCTATATAGAGGTGGGTATATACATATAAGGCACATCACCTCCTCTCCGTTGGTTGATGTGGGATGTTACAATCCACCCCCTTTAGGGGCCCGATGTCTTCATCGGCACACTTGCACCGAACAGCAGAATGGCTCTGATACCATTCTGTCACATCCCAGACCCAGCTCCGCCGTAGCATGATATTGTCCTCTTTGGGCCCCGACCACGCCCTCACGGTTTTGTTTCTAGGAACTCACACGAGAACTTCCCAGTAGGTCAGCCATCTTGGGAATGCTCTAGCCCGAACTCATTTAACTTCGGAGTTCCAATGGAATTCGAAGCCAGTGAGTTCCCAAAAGGCCTCGTGTTAGGAAGAGGTGGGCATGTACATATAAGGCATAGAGGATCCATTCCCCTGGGCGATGTGGGATCTAACAATCCACCCCCCTTAGGGGCCCGACGTCCTCGTCAGCACACTTCCGGCCAAGGATTGGCTCTGATACCAAATTGTCACATCCTGACCCGGGGTCCACCACATCTCAGGCTCGACTCCGCCGTAGCACGATATTATCCGGTTTGGGCCCCAACCACGCCCTCACAGTTTTGTTTCTGGGAACTCATACAAGAACTTCCCAGTGGGTCACCCATCCTAGGATTGCTCTCGCACGATCTTGCTTAACTTCGAAGTTCCTAAGGAATCTGAAGCCAGTGATCTCTCAAAAGGCCTCATGCTATATGGAGGTGGGCATGTACATATAAGGCACATTACATCTTCTCCGTTGGTTGATGTGGGATGTTACAATCCACCCCCCCTTAGGGGCCCGATGTCCTCGTCGGCACACTCGCACCGAACAACAGAGTGGCTCTGATACCATTCTGTCACATCCCAGACTCGACTCAGCCGTAGCATGATATTGTCCGCTTTGAGCCCCGACCACGCCCTCACGGTTTTGTTTCTGGGAACTCACACGAGAACTTCCCAGTAGGTCACCCGTCCTGGAAATGCTCTCACCGAACTCGTTTAATTTCGGAGTTCCGATGGAATCTGAAGTCATTGAGTTCCCAAAAGGCCTCATGTTAGGAAGAGGTGGGCATGTACATATAAGGCATAGAGGATCCACTCCCCTCGGCGATATGAGATCTAACATTAAAAGTAAGGGTTTTTGGAGGGTAAAAAACATGTTGTTAGGGTCATCAAGTTTGGGTTTAAGACCTTTAGCATTGAAGATGGTCCAACACAAATCTTGTTCTTCTTCAACCTAATGCAAAGACTTTACTTAGGTGCCAATACTTTTACATTGATTAAAACTCGACAAATGATGGATCCTTTATGTGATATCTTTAGAATTTTGTATTTTTATTCAGTAATTATTTTAAGGGCCTCAATTTTTGTTGGCTATTTCGTGTCACTTGAGATTGATTTTGACCATACAATTTCTCATAGCTTACAAAAAGCTGTGTGTATTTTATTCATTGCTAATTTCTTCTTGAGAGAAGCATCTTAATCACATGCATCATCATGATCGTTTTGGATGAGGTTAATTTTTCAACCAACAAGTAATAGAATATGCAAAGATAGTTCACTGGTTAAATTTGAGATTCAACTCTATTTCTTTTTAATTGTACTCATATGTAGTGCAATTTTGCATGTTGTCAATTTAATAAGACATTTTTTTCGTCGTTAGGGGGGGAGAAATGACACTTTCTAGCATGTTGTAAATTAGCGTTGATACATCTGCTTTTGTTCATAAGTGACATTAATCTATTGCATATAGGAGTGCAAGTTGGAATGGTGTTTTCGATTTCAATAGTAAAAACTTTCCGAATATGAATATTTTCAAAAAAAAAAAACGAGAATTCATTTAGAAATTCCAAGAATTCCAAATTTTCGTTTTGAATTTATCCAAAGTATTCCAAACTTATTTTGATAAAAAAAAAAACTTCGGATTTTAGACTCAAATTATTTATAGTCATCTTATGTATTTTATTGTTTCTTATTTTTTGTATTTTATACAATAGTTACATGTATTTAATACAATTATTACAACCTCGACGGTCAGATACATTACTTACACGAATTATATATAACCGTCAAATAACAATTGTATTAATTTAAATGCATGTAAATATTGTAGCAAAATAGTAGTTTTGGATACTTATTCCATTCCCATTTTGTTTCCTTTTGCCATTCTGCCAAGGGTAGTACTAAGACTTGACACACCACTTCAGCCTAGGCTTGGCAAACGGGTCATGTCTGTCGTATACGTGTCGTTTTCGTGTAACACATGTTATCTTAATGGGTCGTGTCGTGTCACACCCGTTTTCTTAACGGGTGTCGCACCCGTAATGACCCGTTAAGAAACAAAAATTCTTAAATTTGCACATACCTCACATTGCCACATAAATATTACTTCAAAACATTAAAACACATTTGTCGTTTAAGTACTACATCTACACTTGAAAATAAGAGCCTAATAAACAAACATTCATACACTACTAGTCTACTACAAAATATTAAATGTGCAAGGATATGCAAAATGAAAGAGCTTTTGTTTTCAAGGTTGTGAAGCCTTTCTCAAAAGTTTAAACCTTGTCAATGGAACTCAAAGCTTGCATGTTATTCCTTTTACAAAATCCTCAATTTTCATCGATCATCAAGACATAAGATTTTGTGGTATCCACTAGTGTAAATATTTTAAATTGAAGATCAAATTCATTCATTGTATTCATATAGAGTCAAGGAGTATAGCTGTAAATCGTGATTTTTCGTTGATAACCGTTGAAAAGTTTTGTCCCGTTACTTGATCTCTGAATGTTTGTTTTTTGGGACTTTTGGTGTATGCAATCTTGAAGCATATACAAACAAATTTGACGGTTGGATGGTTGAAATTAGTTTCGTAAAATGCGTATCCCATAAAAACGATAGATTTACTAACACTTACACTATGTTTGGATGAAGAAATTTAAGATTACTAAGGAATTTTAAAATGACGGAAATTTAAATGATGGAATTTTATTCTATAGGATTTGTGAATTTTCTTGTTTGGGTAACCTAAAAGAATAAAGGAATTGAATACGGAATTTGTTGTTTTTAAATTCTCAATCATAGAAATTGGAAAATGACACCTATTTACATGGAATTTAAACTTGGGAATTGGAGGTCCCAAATTCCAAGTTTTTTTCCATGCGGAAATTCTAAATTTCTATGTTTATGAATCCAAACAAGGGAATTGGTGCATGTCAATTTATAAATTCTGTTTTTAATTCAAATTCCAAGTTTATTTCCCTCATCCAAACATTCAATTAGAGTTTATTCATACTTTCATTAAGTATAACATAAGATTTTGTGGTATCCACTAGTGTAAATATTTTAAATTGAATATCGAATACATTCACTGTATTCATATAGGGTAAAGGAGTGTAGCTGTAAAAAATCATCAAAATCGGAGTTAAAATAACCGTTAAATCGTGATTTTTCGTTGATAACCGTCGAAAAGTTTTGTTCTGTTACTTGATCTCTGAATGTTTATTTTTTGCAATTTTTGGCGTATGTGATCTCGAAGTATATACAAACATGTTTGACGGTTGGATCATTGAAACTAGTTTCGTAGAATGCGTATCCCATCAAAACAATAGATTCACTAACATTTAAGAGTTTATTCATACTTTCATTAAGTATAACATAAGATTTTGTGGTATCCACTAGTGTAAATATTTTAAATTGAAGATCGAGTTCACTCATTGTATTCATATAGGGTCAAGGAGTGTAGCTGTAAAAAAATCATCAAAATCGGAGTTAAAATAACCGTTAAATCATGATTTTTCATTGATAACTGTCGAAAAGTTTTGTCCCGTTACTTAATCTCTGAATATTTGTTTTTTGCAATTTTTAGCGTATGTGATCTCGAATCATATACAAACAAGTTTGACGGTTGGATCGTTGAAATTAGTTTCGTAGAATGCGTATCCCATCAAAACGATAGATTCGCTAACACTTAAGAGTTTATTCATACTTTCATTAAGTATAGCATAAGATTTTGTGGTATCAACTAGTGTAAATATTTTAAATTGAAGATCGAGTTCATTCATTGTATTCATATCGGGTCAAGGAGTGAAGCTGTAAAAAATCATCAAAATCGGAGTTAAAATAACGGTTAAATTGTGGATTTTTCGTTGATAACCGTCGAAAAATTTTGTCTCGTTACTTGATCTCTGAATGTTTTTTTTTTTTTGCAATTTTTGGTGTATGCGATCTCGAAGTACATAAAAACATGTTTGACAGTTGGATCGTTGAAATTAGTTTCGTAGAATGCGTATCCCATCAAAACAATAGATTCACTAACACTTGAGAGTTTATTCATACTTTCATTAAGTATAACATAAGATTTTGTGGTATCAACTAGTGTAAATATTTTAAATTGAAGATCGAGTTCATTTATTGTATTCGTATAAGGTCAATGAGTGTAGCTGTAAAAAATCATCAAAATCAGAGTTAAAATAATCGTTAAATCGTGATTTTTCGTTGATAACTGTCGAAAAGTTTTTTCCCGTTACTTGATCTCTGAATGTTTTTTTTTTTCGATTTTTGGCGTATGCGATCTTGAAGCATATACAAACAAGTTTGACGGTTAGATCGTTGAAATTAGTTTCGTACAATGCGTATCCCATCAAAATGATAGATTCACTAATACTTAAGAGTTTATTCATACTTTCATTAAGTATAATATAAGATTTTGTGGTATTCACTAGTGTAAAGATTTTAAATTGAAGATCGAATTCGTTCATTGTATTCATATAAGGTCAAGGAGTGTAGTTGAAAAAAATCATCAAAATCGGAGTTAAAATAACCGTTAAATCGTGATTTTTCGTTGATAACCGTCGAAAAGTTTTATCCTGTTACTTGATCTCTGAATGTTTGTTTTTTGTAATTTTTTGCGTATGCGATCTTGAAGCAAATACAAACAAGTTTGACGGTTGGATCATTGAAATTAGTTTCGTAGAATGCGTATCCCATCAAAACGATAGATTACTAACACTTAGAGTTTATTTATACTTTCATTATGTATAACATAAGATTTTGTGGTATCCACTAGTGTAAATATTTTAAATTGAAGATCGAATTCATTCATTGTATTCATATAGGGTCAAGGTGACACACCCCGACCGAGATCGAGGCATGCTGGCCATCACGTGAGGGTGACGTAGCCATGTGCACAGTGCGGAAGCAATAAAGATAAGAATTATACGAATAAATAAAAATCGAAAACTACTAATGTGCACTAATAAACAGGAAGTGCTAGGAGTGAAATTCAAGTGTAAATACTCATAATCAGAGCATAGAAAGTCTAGGTGTATTCCAGTAGGACAAGTACTAGTTATACAGTACCAGAAAATGTCCTACAATTATTTTATTATGTCAGAACCGCCGAAATCCTCGTACGCCAATAACAGCAAGACTACGTAAAACCTAGAGGGGCGTAAAATAGAAAATGTGAGTGGGCAAAAACAAATGTTTTTCAAAACCATGTCATCATTTAAAATGCTCTAACCCCTCGCTGTAAAACATGTATAATTTTCCCAGAATAGAATATAAACATATGCATAAATATATATATATATATATATATATATGTAAATATCTCAATTCAAATCATGCTTCACATAATCATATTCATAAGTATTCCATGCGAAAACATAAAATAGAATGAGTAACTCATGTGAGAATAAATTCATGGAAAATAACATATTAGCCAGAACCCCGGCATAAGTCTGTACGGCTGAATTCATAGCTCATTATTCAATATGGCGCATTAGTTAACCCGAATGGCATCACAAGAAACTCATAATGACCATATCGAGTCCTAAATGCGGTCTTAGGGACATCTTCACTTCTAATCTTCAACTGGTAGTAACCAGACCTCAAGTCAATCTTAGAGAATACACAGGCACCTCGGAGTTGATCAAACAAATCATCTATGCGAGGTAACGGATAACGGTTCTTAATTGTTACCCTATTCAATTGCCTGTAATCAATGCATAGCCTCAAGGTTCCGTCTTTCTTCCTCACAAATAAAACTGGAGCTCCCCATGGTGAAGTACTAGGCTGAATAAAACCTTTATCCACTAATTCTTGCAACTGAACTTTCAATTCCCTTAATTCAGCAGGAGCTATTCTATAAGGAGACAAAGATATAGGATTCGTACCTGGAAGCAGAACAATAACGAACTCCATATCTCTATCTGGCGGCAATCCAGGAAAATCATCAGGAAACACATCCGGAAAATGCCTAACCACACATACATCCTCCACACTACTAGGAGCATTATCATTCAACACCACATGAGCCAAATATCCCTGACAACCTTTCGACAACAATCTTTTGGCTCTCATGGCAGAAATAACACCATGCTTCACCCCACTAGGCTCTCCTACAAATGTAACTTCAGGTAATCCAGGACGATAGAAAGTAACCGTCTTTCCATAACAATCTATCTTGGCACAATTATAGTGCAACCAATTAGTGCCCAAAATCACATCAAAATCCACAATGTCCAACGGCATAAGATTAGCTGGCATAACCACATCTTCCACCATCACCAGACATCCTGGATATACCCGATCCACAAAACATCTATCCCCTCTAGGCATAGAAAACTCTAAATTGTATCATAGAGGTGCAGGATGAGGTTGCGTCACTTGAGCAAATGTATGAGAAACAACAAAATGTGTAGCACCACAATCAATCAATACTCTAGCAAAATGACCAAGAATATTTAACGTACCCATGATTAAATCAGGATTGTTCTGAGCATCTTGCAGTGTCATGTTATGGATACGTCTCTGATTCTGCTGTCGTCCACCACGACCTTTGTTAGCATGAACACCTCGTCCTTGTCTTGGCTGACCAGACTGCCTCGAAGATCCTGCACTGCTAGCAGCAATCTCTACTTGCTGGGGCTGTCCCCCTTGGTACCACTATGATCCACCGGCTGAATGTGGCTGATATGGCACAGAACCTCCCTGATACTGAGGGTAACCACCCTAATAATGAGGATCTTGTGAGTACTGATACTGCCCTGTAGCATAAGGAGTGGTGTCGCCCTGATAATGATAAGCACCTCATTGTCCCGTCTGGGCATAACCACTAGATCCTGAAGCTTGCTGGATCGGTGCAGACGATGGTAAGGGAGGCTGTTGGGGCCTCTGCTGATTCTGAGGGCAATGAGCAACCCTATGCCCCATCTGTCTGTTGGAAGTATGCCCACAAAGCCACTAATTTGATGTAATAGCTTTTTGGAATACTTAATATGTTAAACTTTTATATGTTTAACGGAAGGGCAATACTTATTGTTAATCACTATTTATTGTATCATGTGTTTAAACAATAACAGAATCCAAGGGATGTATTTGACATAAGAGATAAGTGATCTAATGAGTTAGATTAAGGAGACATTTCTCTTATGTTCATTCCTAAAACGTTCCTAGCCATAGGATTGCCAATTGGGCATTGACAATCCGCTAAGGTTAGTATGTGTTATGTTGACTCAAATGTGAGTATGAACTAGTCTCAAGTCATTTGGTGTTGGACACTAAGACAAACACATAGGTGCTCGAAAGAGTAATCGAGTACACTGAACTGCGATTAATGAGAGTTCAAACATACATGTCATGTACGAACTCTAAGGTTACAATATGCAAATTAGTCCTTAGACCTGAGGCATCATAGATGTCTAATGGTTAGGTCCTTGATCTTTGATCATGACAAAGGCATTCCCTCGGATTGTCCACGGCATTGTTGGGGTCATGTGATCTAGTCATGTAGGCATATGAATGCACAACAAGGGATCTCTAACCTTCCATGGTGAAATGAGTATACTCTAAAATATGATTCTAAAGTCTTTGGCCAAAGCAAATGAATATGACTAAGGAAGATGTTCCAAATCATATTCAAGGGAATCATATAAGAAAGTATCACATTGGATAGTAGACATGAAACAAACTATCACTTAAACAATGTGGTTAAGAGTATTGTATTAGAGAAGGACTGTATTGCATTGTAATTGTAACTGGATAGGTTCTCCAACCAATTCTACTTAGCTTGGGTAACCATGACATACTGCTAGGTGTCACTCATGGTTTGTGGAAGCCCTATTGATTAGCAAACACTAATCATCAAAAAGGGAGAATTGAAATGTGGTTTCAATTCACAATCGATAGTTAAGAGTAACATCGCCCACTGCCTCGCTAATTGGAACCTAATGGATCGCACACCAAATAAGGATGTATGTGAAGCAATTAAATGAAATGGATAAGCAATTAAATGGTTTAATTGAAGAATGGTCAAGATTAATTAATTAGTTAATTAATTATACGAAATATTCGTATTGGGCTTTTAAGTTGGTTTTAGGGCTTCGGGGCCCAAAAGTGTTTTGGTCCACAAGGCCCATTATGTTTAAGTTGTATGACAACTAAAACAAAATGGGCAATAAGCCCAATAACAATGTAATGGCCGGCCATGGTAGATAAATTGGGCTTTAGGTCCTTTAGGTCACTTATTTGAAGGGACTATATAAAGGACTTTATAGCAAAATTCAATTAAGGGTTTTCTAAGCTATTTGGGGATAGTTATCTAGCAAATTTACTTCCCTAAGTGATCAATTTTCATTCTCACAAATTACATCCTTGGTGAAGAGACATAGAGACATCAAACTTTTGGTGTTTTGGAGAACTAATCCTCAAATCCTCAAAGAAGCAAAGGAGCACTAAAAGGAGGGAAATCACAAGGAAGATCCAAGGAGCAAGGAGGTGACTTGAAGGCCCTCCACTTGGGTGAATCCCTTGTGTAATCAAGGATGAGCTTCAAGGGTAAAGAATCTCTAAATTCTTCATATTCTTTAATGTTGTTAAAGAGTCTTTTGATTCACCATATACTAGGCTTTGAAAGTCATGGGTTTCATGAATTGTTTTTGGATGCATGCCTACTTTAAAGAGTTAATTGTTAGCATATGTATTCAAATGTTCATACATGTTCTTAGCTAGGACAAAATTTTTCCTTCAAGTGGTATCAAGAGCCTAGGTCTAGTGTATGGTGGATCCTTTTGGGTTTTGTGATTTTCATGTTTTATGATTTAAATGTTGTAAATGTTACAAGCTTTGTTCTTGCTTTGAATATAAATTTTGCTAGAAAATTTTGCATCTCAAATGTTGTAGATGTATTTCATTTAAGCATGAATATTGGAACTAAAATTTGGTGCCGTGTATTTTGAGTTTTCATAAGTGTTCTTCAATGTTCTTGGATTTCTTGCCAAGAACAAAAAGTTTTGAAGTTTTGATTCAAAAAGTTTTATGTTTTTACATAAAGTTTTGATTTAATTTTAGTGGGTGATGGTTAATGATTAAGTAATTTTAATGGGAGACAAACTTTGTTTTAAAGAATGACATAAATCATTTCTTACAAAATTTTATTTCATCTTTACCTCACCTAACATAACCCACTTACAAAACTTTGTATAAAATTTGAATTTTTCATCACTAAAACACTTATGGCCGGCCACCCTTTAAAATAGGGTATTTTTGGGTGTTTTGTGCACTTACATAAAGTTTTGATACTTTTGTGTATTTGCATTTTGGCCCAAAAGTTTACGTTTTTACGTTAAGGTCCAAAAACTTTAAAGGACAAATTGTTTTGCTCCTTTAATGATGTTTTTGACATTATTAAAAATGTTTGGGTTCTAAGTTGTAATTACATGAAGTTGTGGACTCTTGTGTTTTTACAAAGTGACCCCAAAAGTTTTTGTTTTTAGAAAATGGCCCAAATTAGATGAGAACAAAATGGTTTGTCTCTTTAAATGAGAATTGGATTTTCATTTTATTTAGTTCCATTTAAATCAATTCTATGGATCCGAAAACCAATTGTTTTAAAGTTGTTTTCTTAATTAAATGTGTTTGATTAAGAGAAGGGTGATTATGAACCAAATGCCTCGATAATTGAGCTATGTGATTGGCCGCTTTACATTATGAATGTTTGGGCTTGGTAGTGTAGATTTGAATGTAATTTGATTAATTCAATTTGTTGTAAATGGACATAAGTCCATCATTTGTGTTGTAAAAGGGCATAAGCCCTTATTATTATTTCATGTATTCCTTTTGTTTAAATGTATGCAAAATGGAATAGTTGGGTCCAACGCCCAATAGGAAATAACGGTTTAATTGGATTAAACGCGTAACTAAAATCAACAACTACATACCTTAGACCCAAGGTCCAACACAAGGCTCGTGTTGGATCAAATCAAACGGTTCATAATCATCCTAAAACCTAATATGACTATATAGTCCATATGAGGATGCAAAGCATTCGTTAGTAGTTCCATATAGTCTCGCTTGTTTCAACGAAACAGTGGGAGTATTATATACTACTAATTCATATAAACTTGGACCAATGGTTGTGATAAGCCCAAGTTCTTTTAATGTGATTAAAATGTTTTGATGTAGCCCAACGCTATTCCCTCAACAAATTAATATTTAAGTTGATAAGCGAGAGATATTTAGAATATCTCTTCGTAGGCCTTCCATCGTGGTGGGTTCCAATCGTTTGTGACTCATGCACCGGCTTCACCCTATCATGGGGAAGTACAAAGCATGTGCTTACATCCAGGAGGAATCCATATACATATGATGAGGTGAGTGTAGGCAACGAGGATAGCCGATATCATATCATTGTGAGGCTATTCTTGAACCCCTTCACGAACTAAGCATGGTGGGAATAACTTAAACTAAGTGCAATGGTGCCGATATCGTATCATCGTGAGGCATCATTCTCTAGAGGCCAAACGAGATGGGTAATTACAAAAGGTTGTAAATGAATAATGCGTTATTCTCTCATCATTATTTTTGCTAACCAATATCGTATCATCGTGAGGTGGGCTTGGTAATGGTGAGTCTCCCATAACCCACTAAGAGTTCAATATAACTCTCGAATTCTATTGAGGGATGTGGAATTTGCCAAAAATGGTGGGTGATACTATTTGATTAAAAGACCCAATCAAAATAGTTTTAAACAACAATGCTAATTCGATTTCTGTTATGTTATGTAGTGAACGACATGCCTAAAATTATACCCACCATTATACTTGACAAAAAGGGCCTAAAGGGCCAACGTTTCCTTGCTTGGTATCGCCAAATTGAGAATGTCTCAAAGGTGAAAGACATATTGTATGTGCTTAAGCAATCCCCTCCTCATGTACCTCCTACGAAACTAGCTTCAAAGGAGGAGTGTCAAAATTATGTTAGACACTATGAGGATGACTTACAAGCCAAATGCTTAATCCTCACTTCACTTAGTGAGGAGCTTATGAAGCTACATAAGCACATGGACACTTCTTGTGCCATGGTTGAAAGTTTGCATAAGATGCATGACATTGAGACTAGTAATGTACGATTCTCAAATATTTGTAGTCTAATGAATGCCAAAATGGCAAAGGGGACATCGGTCCATAAACATGGACAAAAGATGGAAAGGATCTTTCAAGATCTTCAAAGTTCAGGAACTTCCATCGATGGGAAAATGGCCCAAGACTTTTTCCTTGCATCTCTCTCGGATGATTTCACTAAGTTTATCGTAAACTATAAAGTGAATAGATTCGATCATTCTTTGAAAGAGATGATTGACATGTGCTGTAAATTTGAAAAAGGTTTCAAAAAGGACAGTGGGAGTGAGAATGCAATGATAAGGAAAAGGTTGCATAAGAAGAAGACAAAGAAATCCAAAGGAACATGCTTTCATTGTGGAAAGGATGAACGTTGGAAGAAGAAATACAGGGTGCGCATTGCGAGCCTTATGACACGGACTTTTGAAGAGACTATTTCTGTCATAGAGAGTGCTTTTACAGTGAGCTCCAATTCCTGGATATTTGATTCAGGTGCTGGTCAACATATCTGTAATACGTTGCAGGGACTAACAGGGAGCAGATCACTGCGCAATGAGGAGATGGTTGTGCGAGTTGGGAACGGCACTAAAATCTCTGCAAAAGCAATAGGCACCTATATGCTTAACCTACCCTCTGGGGAAGTCCTGGAACTTAAAAATTGTTTATATTTTCCTTTATGTATAAAGAATTTGATTTCCATCTCTAAGCTTTTACGAGATGGGCACTCAGTATTGTTTGACAAAATGAGTTGCACTTTATACTTGAACGGTCGTATTATCTCTCATGGTAATATGATAGAGGGACTTTTTCACCTAGAGACGAATAGTGGGATGCACTGTATTGAAAGCGGGAATACCTCAAAACCCAAAAGGGCTAGAGAAGAAGTTAACCAAGAAAAAATGTGGCATCTTAAACTTGGACATGTGAACCTTGATAAGACTCGCAAGATGTCGAAAGACGGATATTTCCGCCCATTAGGTAATGACCGGATGGGTACTTGTGAATGTTGCTTGAAAGGGAAGATGACCAAATCTCCATTTACTGGAAAAGGAGAGCGTGCCACTGAAATTCTAGGGTTAATCCACACTGACGTATGTGGACCTATGTCTACTACGTCGAGAGAAGGCTTCTCATACTATATCACATTCACCGACGATCACTCTCGGTTTGGCTATGTATATCTTATGAAGTACAAGTCAGAATCCTTTGAAAGGTTCAAAGAATTCAAGAATGAAGTTGAGAAGCAAACTGGGAAACAGATAAAAATCCTAAGATCAGATCGAGGGGGTGAATATCTGAGTAATGAGTTCCTAGATTATCTCAAAGAGTGTGGAATAATATCACAGTGGACTCCACCAGGAACTCCACAACTTAATGGAGTTTCTGAAAGGAGAAATCGAACCTTGATGAACATGGTTCGTTCTATGATGAGTTCCGCTGATCTACCAGTAACATTCTGGGGATACGCTCTATATACAGCAGCTTACTTGCTTAATAGAGTACCTTCCAAATCAGTTTCACAAACACCCTATGAGATATGGCATGGAAGAAAGCCAAGTCTTAATCATATTAAGATTTGGGGTTGTGAAGCATATGTCAAGAAGCTTGAGGCTACTAAGCTTGAAGCGAGATCAGTAAGATGCTATTTTGTGGGATATCCTAAAGAAACTATGGGATATGAGTTCTACCATCCTGACGACCAGAAAGTCTTTGTCGCCAGAACTGCTAAGTTTCTAGAGGACGAATTTGTTCTCAAAGGAACTATAAGCAAACAGATGGAAATTAATGAGATTAATAATGAACCACAAACAAGCACTCGACATATTGACAACCCTGTTCCTGAACCCCTAGCTCCACGTAGATCTGAACGGGTTAGTAAGCCACCTATGAGGTTTGGCTTAAATAATGACTTTGATGAATTGTACCTTCTAGGTGACAATGAAACAAAGGAGGACCCTAGGGACTACACTGAAGCAATGTCCGACATTGATTCAAAGAGATGGCAAATGGACGTGAAGACGGCCTTTCTGAACGGCTACCTACAGGAAGAGCTCTATATGACTCAACCCGAAGGTTTCGTGTCCGAGTCTGAAGAGACTAAGGCATGCAAGCTTCAAAGGTCCATTTATGGACTTAAGCAAGCCTCCAGGAGCTGGAACATTCGTTTCGATACTGAAATTAAAACGTTTGGTTTTACTCAAAACGAAGACGACAATTGTGTTTATCAAAAAGTCGTTGGGGATGCAGTTGTATTCCTAGTGTTATATGTAGATGACATATTACTATTCGGGAATGACACTGCAGTACTTTCTTCTGTAAAAGTGTGGTTGTCTAAAACCTTCCACATGAAAGATTTAGGAGATGCATCTTATGTACTTGGGATAAAGCTCTATCGTGATAGATCCAGAAAATTAATTGGATTATCTCAATCTATGTACATTGATAAGGTGCTAAGTAGGTTCCAGATGGAACAATCTAAGAAAGGTTTTCTTCCTGTGAGACATGGAATTCACCTTTCTAAGTCCATGGGACCTAAGACTCCTGAAGAGATACGGCTAATGAATGAAATTCCTTATGCTTCCGCCATAGGGAGTCTCATGTATGCCATGATATGCACAAGGCCTGATATCGCATATGCTGTGAGCATTACTAGTCGATATCAATCTAACCCAGGATCAGAACACTGGGCAGCTGTCAAGACGGTCCTTAAGTACTTAAGAAGAATTAAGGACATGTTCCTCGTTTATGGAGGAGCAGCAGAGTTGCGAGTGGAAGCCTATACAGACGCAGATTTCCAATCTGACGTCGATGATAGAAGTTCCAACTCCGGATATGTATTCACTCTGAATGGTGGGGCTGTCAGTTGGAAAAGCAAGAAACAAAGTGTAATTGCTGATTCCACGACAGAGGCTGAATATGTCGCTGCAGCTGAAGCCGGCAAAGAAGCGTTCTGGATGAAAAAGTTCATTACTGAACTTGGAGTGGTTCCAACCATCACATCACCAGTAACTTTGTACTGTGATAATAGTGGGGCGATAGCTCAAGCCAAGGAACCCAGGGCTCATCAAAAGAACAAGCATTTTGATAGGCGCTTTAATATCATAAGATGATATGCTACCGAGGGGAAAGTCAACATCCTCAAAGTTGCTTCAGCCGATAACGTAGCAGATCCACTGACAAAGCCAATGACTCAAATCCAGCTTGATCGTCATATGGATAAAATGGGTATTAGATACATGGGAGGATGGCTTTGAGTGCAAGTGGGAGATTGTTGGAAGTATGCCCACAAAGCCACTAATTTGATGTAATAGCTTTTTGGAATACTTAATATGTTAAACTTTTATATGTTTAACGGAAGGGCAATACTTATTGTTAATCACTATTTATTGTATCATGTGTTTAAACAATAACAGAATCCAAGGGATGTATTTGACATAAGAGATAAGTGATCTAATGAGTTAGATTAAGGAGACATTTCTCTTATGTTCATTCCTAAAACGTTCCTAGCCATAGGATTGCCAATTGGGCATTGACAATCCGCTAAGGTTAGTATGTGTTATGTTGACTCAAATGTGAGTATGAACTAGTCTCAAGTCATTTGGTGTTGGACACTAAGACAAACACATAGGTGCTCGAAAGAGTAATCGAGTACACTGAACTGCGATTAATGAGAGTTCAAACATACATGTCATGTACGAACTCTAAGGTTACAATATGCAAATTAGTCCTTAGACCTGAGGCATCATAGATGTCTAATGGTTAGGTCCTTGATCTTTGATCATGACAAAGGCATTCCCTCGGATTGTCCACGGCATTGTTGGGGTCATGTGATCTAGTCATGTAGGCATATGAATGCACAACAAGGGATCTCTAACCTTCCATGGTGAAATGAGTATACTCTAAAATATGATTCTAAAGTCTTTGGCCAAAGCAAATGAATATGACTAAGGAAGATGTTCCAAATCATATTCAAGGGAATCATATAAGAAAGTATCACATTGGATAGTAGACATGAAACAAACTATCACTTAAACAATGTGGTTAAGAGTATTGTATTAGAGAAGGACCGTATTGCATTGTAATTGTAACTGGATAGGTTCTCCAACCAATTCTACTTAGCTTGGGTAACCATGACATACTGCTAGGTGTCACTCATGGTTTGTGGAAGCCCTATTGATTAGCAAACACTAATCATCAAAAAGGGAGAATTGAAATGTGGTTTCAATTCACAATCGATAGTTAAGAGTAACATCGCCCACTGCCTCGCTAATTGGAACCTAATGGATCGCACACCAAATAAGGATGTATGTGAAGCAATTAAATGAAATGGATAAGCAATTAAATGGTTTAATTGAAGAATGGTCAAGATTAATTAATTAGTTAATTAATTATACGAAATATTCGTATTGGGCTTTTAAGTTGGTTTTAGGGCTTCGGGGCCCAAAAGTGTTTTGGTCCACAAGGCCCATTATGTTTAAGTTGTATGACAACTAAAACAAAATGGGCAATAAGCCCAATAACAATGTAATGGCCGGCCATGGTAGATAAATTGGGCTTTAGGTCCTTTAGGTCACTTATTTGAAGGGACTATATAAAGGACTTTATAGCAAAATTCAATTAAGGGTTTTCTAAGCTATTTGGGGATAGTTATCTAGCAAATTTACTTCCCTAAGTGATCAATTTTCATTCTCACAAATTACATCCTTGGTGAAGAGACATAGAGACATCAAACTTTTGGTGTTTTGGAGAACTAATCCTCAAATCCTCAAAGAAGCAAAGGAGCACTAAAAGGAGGGAAATCACAAGGAAGATCCAAGGAGCAAGGAGGTGACTTGAAGGCCCTCCACTTGGGTGAATCCCTTGTGTAATCAAGGATGAGCTTCAAGGGTAAAGAATCTCTAAATTCTTCATATTCTTTAATGTTGTTAAAGAGTCTTTTGATTCACCATATACTAGGCTTTGAAAGTCATGGGTTTCATGAATTGTTTTTGGATGCATGCCTACTTTAAAGAGTTAATTGTTAGCATATGTATTCAAATGTTCATACATGTTCTTAGCTAGGACAAAATTTTTCCTTCACTGTCCACAACTATAACATGCACTGCTGCCTCTCCTACACTCCCCAAAATGCCTATTATTACACCTGCAGCATAAAGGAGCACCCGATCCACCTGAACCACCAAAGTCCATTTGCCTCTGAAATCTCTGGCCTCCAGAAAATCCACCACCTCTCATTTGCATATTAGAGCTCAAACCTCCACTAGAAGAGCTGGAACTGCCATCGCTTCTCTTAAAGCTCTGGGTCTTACTAGGTCCCTGAGATGATTGACCTTTACCTTTATCATCTCGCCTATGGTTCCCGTTCTTTTCTTCTTCATCTTCACTGGGCATGTTCTCTGAGTCCTCAATCCGCAGTAAAACCTCATAAAACTCCTAGTAAGTGGCACATGGAGTCGTTGTCACTATAGAACGCGATTTCTTTTTAGTACCCAACCTGAAGCGACAGAGCATCTCGACCGGATTAGCAGCAACCTCCGGATCATATCGAGACAAATCAGTGAACTTCCTGTAATACTCATTCGCCGACATCTTTCCTTGTTTCAGATGCGTAAATTTTTGTTTCTTACGATCAATATACTCAGGGGGAATAAACCTTTTTCCAAAACAACTGTTTAAACACTTCCCAATCTGCAGCAACCTCTGGTGGCATCTGATATGACTCATGTCTCCACCAGGATCAGGCTTCGGACCCAAAAACCAGGTAGTCGTCTCGATCCACCTATCAGGAGGAAGATTCCTTTGACTCTGCATCACAAGGAAAGTCTTCTCAACATGATTAAGCCACTTCTCCGCTTCCTCATGTCCTTCATTTCCCATGAAATGAGTCAGCTTCAGGTTATACACAGTCTCAAGGGGTGTCCTTTGAGATGGACGGAACGAAGACTGAATGGCATTAACTATAGCTTCCCCTAATTGAGCAATATCAGGGAAACTAGGCTCAGCTGAGTGACGTGGCTCTCTACGAGGCGACATAATTCTAACAGAAGACATCACAAGGATTAGATCATTCACCAGATATACAGGACTGCTAACCTAGGCTCTGATACCAAACTGACACACCCCGACCGAGATCGAGACATGCTGGCCGTCACGTGAGGGTGACATAGCCATGTGCACATTGTGGAAGCAATAAAGATAAGAATTATACAAATAAATAAAAACCGAAAACTACTAATGTGCACTAATAAACAGGAAGTGCTAGGAGTGAGATACAAGTGTAAATACTCCTAATCAGACCATAGAAAGTCTAGGTGCAGTCCAGTAGAACAAGTACTAGTTATACAGTACCAGAAAATGTCCTACAATTATTTTATTATGTCAGAACCGCCGAAATCCTCGTACACCACCAACAGCAAGACTACCTAAAACCTGGAGGGGCGCAAAACAGAAAATGTGAGTGGGCAAAAATAAATGTTTTTCAAAACCATTTCATCATTTAAAATGCTCTAACCCCTCGTTGTAAAACATGTATAATTTTCCCAGAATAGAATATAAACATATGCATAAATATATATATGTAAATATCTCAATTCAAATCATGCTTCACATAATCATATTCATAAGTATGCCATGCGAAAACATAAAATAGAATAAGTCGGAACCCCTGCATAACATATTAGTCGGAACCCCTGCATAAGTCTGTACGGCTGAATTCATAGCTCATTATTCAATCTAACCGGAGTTACTACAATGACCTATACGACACTACACTGCACATAAGTCGAAACCACTAAAAGGGTATGTTGAGCAAAAATTGTACATAATATGTAAACAAATAATTTCCTCGACACAATCTCACCCTCGTTCAGTTTTTCGTAGAGGGTTTTATTAGTTTGAGTTCGACCCATTCTAGGCTACGTTCCTATTAATTACAACCTTTCTTTTTGGGAAAGGAATACCCTTTGATTCTAATATGAATAAATTGTAACTTGGGGATTTGGGTGTTTATTTGATTTTGTGACTGTGTCTAGGTAGACCCCTAGATTGCCTACGTACCCTCGTTGAGGGATCAAGTCACTCGTAGTTCTTTATGTGTTTTGTTGGAGTTTGATGCCTTGTGCAGTTTCAGCTCGTGCAGGCAAGGAGCAACTGATGCCTTGTGCAGTTTCAGCTCATAAGGACTTTAAGCCGTTGGAGCATTTGATGCCTAGTGGAGTTTTAGCTCATGCGGGCGAGGACTTTAAGCTGTTGGAGCATTTGATTCGGCTTCATGCCATTTGAGATTCTGTTGCGGCTTCATGCCATTTGATATTTGAATTTTTCTTCGGCGTCATGCCATTTGATATTTGATACGGCTTCGGGCCATTGGGTTTTGTCACAGCTTCGTGCCATCAGAATCTAATACGGCTTCGTGCCATTGAATCGGCTTTTAGCCATTTGAGGCAACTTTGTCCCATTTAAAGTGGTTTTGTGCCGCTTGAGCTTAGAGTAAAATTAACGGATTTATTTCTGATAAACCCACTAATATTTTGGCATTTGACTCTAGCTTGGTACCATTTCTTACTCCATGTTTAATTTTACTTTTCCTTTGCAGCTTCTTTCTTCTGACAAATTTGTAGAGAATCATGCTTGGAATAAATAAAAAAACATTTCCTCTGTTCCTTCACGGGATTTACTCCACAAGGGTTCTGTTCAAAGCAGCATAAGTGAATTTAGCTTATATAAACCAGGGATTCATCTTGATTTCTTGGTTGTGTCTAAAATTTGATATCAGACTGCCTACGTATCCTTAACAGAATCAAACCGACTTAGTTCGTAAATGCTTGATTTGGATTTGCATTCTTGTGTTTAGATTTGGCAAAATGAGAAGTCGTTTGTGAAATAGGATGTTGTCTTTTCCTTAAGCAGAATTCCACGTGAGATGCACAATTCAAAGTGAAATAGTACTTTGTCATAAAGTGGGACTTCCAAGCGTCTTGACAGCAAGATTTACTTTTACTTTTTTTTTCTTTTCATGTGATTTTAAGGCTTCCAAGTTCAAATAGAACTTGAAAAAATCCTCTCTTTCCTTTTGTCTTGTAGCACCTATCACTTTGTCTCCATATTAATTGTTTCATGCACCCTATTCAATTAATGGGACCTCTTTTGTTCCCGTGAGTGGTTTTCCACAAGAGGCAAAACTTTGTTTTGTACTCTTGTCATTTTGTCTCCATGCTTTTGATTGAATGCAAAATTTACAAAGATCATAATTAAATGGGAAATGGTGGCTTTCTTTTGTTCTTCACGTGATCCCCTCTTAACTTTAAAACTTGGTGGTCTCCATATCATTGCTTTCATATTGTTTTGACAAACTTCACGACAAACTTGGAGGGATGTGTTACGACAAACTTCACCTCTTCACCTTTTATTTGCTTGCTGGAGACCATTTCCTTCACTTCCTAATTTAAACAGATTTTAAAAGAAACTTGGTCAGCAATCCCTCTTCTTCTTAGCTCCAAGACGACGACGCGGGTTTGTTGTTGTTTCATTTTCTTTGCTGGAAGTATAATTCTTTTTTATACAACTTCCTTCCCCGACTTTCTGCCAAATCCCTTGAGTGCTCCTAAAACGGAGCAGCAACAAAAATGCTAATGTCTTTGAACTGCGCCCCTAAAACGGAACAGCAGCAACCATCAATGTCTTCAAACTGCGCCCCTAAAACGGAGCAGCAGCAACACGCCGGTTTTTTTTTGAACTGAGCTCTTAAAACAGAGCAACAGCAGCATGCCGGTTTCTTCGAACTGAGCTCTTAAAACAGAGCAGCAGCAATCATTTTAACTTCGGACTGCGCTCCTAAAACCGAGCAGCAGCAACGATTTCAACTTTGGACTGCGCTCCTAAAACGGAGCAGCAGCAACGCTGGGCTTGAGGACAGCGTGATCGCTATGGCCATCGGTGTTGTTGAAGTGGTGGTGTCCGGCGGCGTTGCAACGGCAAGTTGAGCAGCGATTCTTAGTGGCGTTCTCGTTGGGCAGAGAGGAAGAGGTGCGGCTGTCTAGGCCTCGGTAGAGTTGGCGGTGGCTACGGGTGCGGTTTCACAGGTAGGAGAACGGTTTCGGGAATGGCGTGGTTGCTGCAAATATTACCATTTTGCTGTTGTTAGCCGAGTGGAGATAGCAAGCTGGCAGTGGAGGAGTTGACAGCGGTAAGGATGGTTGCTTGCTTCTTGATGTACATAGAGGTGTTGAAAGATACGGTCGCCGGGAAACTGGAGGTTGTCTTTGAGAGATCGAGGGGACAAAACTTGACTCATCTCAGTTGCTGTTATGTTCGCTCATTTCCTTCACTCCGACGGTGACCCTCAAACACCATTGCCGGGCATGGACAGGTGTTGTTCCTTCACACGGATCAGACCTTCATTGACGGGCAAGGCTGGGCTTTTCTCCTTTGGGAATCTTGCCCTTGTGTGTTCGGCAATCTCTGGAAGAGAGTGGGAGATTGGGAAAGGATTTGGGCTAGCTTTCTTTAGAGCCCTTACCTCTATTTATGCTTCGGGGAATGGGAGAGAATTGAAGAAGCACAATGCTTCCCCTTTTTCTGCAGAGTGGAGAGAAACAACCAAGAAAAATAACCAAAAACAAATGATTTCATACCTTTGAGTGCTTTGAATGCTTGTTGCTTTCTTTGTTCTGTTTCTCTATTTTTTTTCCTTCGTTGTCTTCTCCTCTCAATGTCTCCTTGAACTTCCGAAGCACTTCACTCCTTTGATTTCTCTCTTAATTTCTGCAGAGTCTCTTCCTCTTTCTTTTTCGTTCCTCCCCCTTTTTTACTGCGACTGATGCCTATTTATAGGCATCATAGGGAGTCTCTGGAGCTTTTACGTGGGGAAGATAGAGGCCTTATCTTTCGCCACTTTCTCTTAACCTCTCCCACTAACTGTGTTACCTTCCACGTCTTGCAGAGAAAAATTGGAAATCTTGCTCCACGTTACTTTTCCCCTTTTGTAGGAAGAAATACGTGTCTTCTTTTCTTTTATTTTTGGTTCCTGTTTCTTCTCTGTCGACTTGGATTTCCAAGTCTAAACAAAACTTCACGTGGGCAATACTTTTCTTTTGAGAAGTTTGTTTGATGCAAACTTCTTTTATATTTTTTTATTTTATATATATATATTTTTTTTTTGTTCAACAGGGTCTGTACGACAAGACTGGGTGTAATATAATTATTCTCAATACTACGCTCTCATGATAGCTGGGCGATAAATCGCTAGTCACCTACAAGTCGGAACCACCTATGATGGTCTGTATGACAAGACTGTGCACCTAAATTGGATCCAATGTGAGCATATGGTGCGGGAGGTGACATTATAAACAGGCATGTGTCATATCTCTGGCTAAATCACAATCACCCTAGGTGCAGGTTTATGAGCTCAATATTTCTCAATCACAACTTTAATCACAATCACAATTCATAACTCACCTGGGCTTATCTGAGTGTCCACATCACCACAATTATATAATATGCATCATATACCAGTTCATATACGGAATATAAATTTATATGCATGGCATTTCAAGGCATACTTTCATTTAAACGCATTTTCTGGGAAAATATCAAGTATATAAGTATATACTGAAAACCAAAAGCGCACTCACTGGTATGTTGAAGGGTCGTAGCCCCCGAGTCGCCCTTTGATGCGAAAATAAATTAACGCACAAATTTAAACCCTATTTGTGATAATTGTAGTATATGGATAAGTAGGGATCGTTCTAGGCCGGGGATTAACTAGGGATGCTAACCAAAGTAAAATTAAATTAAAAACGTAAAAACAAAATTTAAAACACTAAACTAGACTCAAAACACTTAACTAGAATAACTCAAAATAAAACTAACAAATAATCTAACACAAATCAAAAGACTCAAAATAACTCAAGACTTAAGAAAATACAAACTAAAATGATTTCTAACAAATATAATACTTTAAAATAAACGGGGGATTGATTTTGACGAGAAGTAAATTAACTTAAATAAATTACAAAATTGACAAAAACATGAAATTAAGGTAAAATGATAAATGACGGATTGGCTAGAGGGTTCTTCTCCACACATGACATATATGCAACCTAAATTGATTTTCAGTTGTTCTTTCAATAAATTGTAAATTCTCAACGCCCCAAGTTAATTAGGTCCGCTTAAATTAACCTTCAGATTTTCCTACTTTTATTAGGTTGGATGATTGCATACGACAACCCAAAACATTCCCTACAAGTTCCCTACATGAATTGCATAATAGAGATACAAGCAAGAATCATTAAGTTTTATGAAAATCATAAGCATTGACGAGGCACTTGTTACTATGAATTGCATGAAACTTATGCCAAGAATTTACCTAACGCGATCGTTTATAAGCGACCTTCACTACTTGTGAATATAAGTTCATAACGATTAGGTGAAATTTACTTATATTCTAGCATCAAATTCATGCATGTAAATTAAGTATGCATCCTTAATCGACAAACAAAAATAAGTTATCAATCAAGCAGTTAAGCAAATTAAATCACAACTCAGAAATCACAACTGAAGGTAATCAATTCAAATTACAAATATATCATGGTTTTGAATCAACCTCTAGCCAAAATAAATTAATTACACATTATTTATAAATTAAAACATAAAAATAAAATGTGAGTTTGAAGAACGAATTAACCCGAGAGAAAAGACAGCTCTTCTTTCTCTGCATCTCTGTCCTCACTGCTGCCAAATGGCAGCTGTGCTGACCCGTGCTGTCCTCGCAACCTGCGCGTTGCTCCTTATTTCCGCGCTGCCAACCAAGGGCCGAGACCTGCTCTCGCAAGCTGCCAGGTGTCCTCTCGCTGTCCTTCCTCCTTCTGCGACAGACCTCCCTCTGTACACACCCCCGCGTACGCTGCTCCTGCCTTGCTAGCCCTCTGTGCTGTTCCTTCCTGTCAGTTCGTGCGCAGTCAGCTTGTGTCTCCCTTTTTTTTTATTTTCTTCCGCTAAGGCAGCCTGCTGCCTTATGTTTCTTCCCCTGTTCAGGCTGCTCACAGCAGCCTTCCAATCTCGAGCTGCCAAGCAGCAACACCCCCGTGAGGACCCCCCTGTACTGACCTCCTCCTGACTTCCCGCGTCTTCCTCGAGCTGCCCAAGGGCAGCTCCCCTTTCTTTCCAATCCTCTCCCCCCTCTTCACTGTCCTAACCTTACATTTATTTAAACTCTCAAGGCCGAGACAGGCCTAATCTCCCCCCATTTTTATATTTTATTTTCTCTTCTTTTCCTGCACGTCTGACCAGTTCCCTCTAATCCTCTTCCACTTATTTCCCTATTTTATTCTCCCCTTATATCTCTAGCACGCCTTCTTCCTTTTCAAACCGTGAGGACTTCCCACTTTCTTGTATTTTATTTATTCTTGCTTTTCCTTTCCACCTCACGCCAGCTACACAGAAGCCCCCACGACTAATCTTTCCTCCTATTTTATATTTCTCCTTGCTGCCCACTTCACTATCCTTTTCCTCATTATTTCTGCATGCTTTCTGCCAAACATCCCCACTTGCCTAATTATTTCCCCCAAATTCCTTTTACCTTTCTTTTAATATCTTCCCTACTTTCCTATTATATATAAAACAAACCATGATGATGTTTCATGAATCATTATTATTATTATATATATATATATATATATTTAATTTAATTTAAAAGCTAAACAGTTTTGACACGAATTTATTACATAAAATCACATTTATGTTATTTTTATTTTATTAGCTAGATAAATTCGATAAAACACAAAAACAAATTAAATAGCACAAAAATATGAGGAAATAACTAAGAAAAGACAAGAGAATTTGATGTAAAATATGTATAAATATGAGCTTATCAAATACCCCCACACTTAGCTTTTGCTAGTCCTCGAGCAAAACAGACGAAAACAGAAAAAGTAATAACATGAAAATGATTAGTTTCCCCCTATGTGACCCTCATAGAACTTCATTCGAGAACACAAATCATCAACAACCATAGCTAACACCAACCAGGCTAATCCAAGTTCATTTTCCTTATTCAAATATTAGCAGTAATCTTTGAAACATCCTTGAAGTGTAGTGTGTGAAATAGCCATGTTAATGCAATTTCAAATTTTTATTTTAAAATCACCATATGCAAACTAGCGACATTCTCACTGGATATACACTCAATCACACATGTGTTTAGTTTTAATGTGTTTCTCTCAAAGAATCAAATGTGAAAGTTCTACCATAAGCTTGCATAAAGATCACTTCTCCACAGTCATAATTGCAAAACTTAAATCAAGAGGACTTTTATTGGATGTAATGAGGTTTAGGGCGAGGGTTATTGAAACGAAAGAATAGGAAAACACAAGTTCCAAGCTACATTGCAAGCAATTCTTTTGTTTAGATTTATAAGAACTCAAGCTTTCCAGCTATTCTTCCAGTCACCTCCAACCACAAACTTAAACTGAAACTTTAAAAACTTTTTATTTTCTTTGTATACAATCTTTCTTTTTCTTTTCCTTTTCTTTTCTTTTTTTTTTTTTTTTTTTTTTTTAAATACAAACATGAAATACCCCCACACTTATTCTTTTGCCAAACACCTTCAAAGTACTTCACAAACATTTCTCATAAGACAATCTCGCATTGCTCGCTTGGAAAGGGTAAGGAAAAAAATGTTTCAGGTATAAGGGTAGACATATCTGGTGATAAGAAATAAAAGGCTCACAAATACGGCTCAAATTGGCAATATAATGATATCATTTTTCTTTGGGAAACAAAGTTATTTGGGCCATGGTGGTAAACCTAATGCCTCTATCATTTTCAAGTTCATGCAATCAATGACAAAAATTTCGAAAGATCGTTATGCAAGTTCTAGAGAAGTATCTCACATAAGTTCATCACACATGAAAGAATAATAGTGTATGAAAAATGCACACACTTTCAATAGGCTCAAAAACTCACATAGGATGTATATGGTCACTAAATTCACATATGGAGCTTTAAATCATGCTTTAGTTTCACATCAACAAGGCTATGTGCATTTAGTTTTTCAAGGATAATCAAATATGTACAAAACTAACACAAGAATAAGGAATTTCACAAAACACATGTTAACTAAGTTCTTGATGATCATGGTTCAAACTTTATCCGATTATATCATTGGGTCGGGAAACTAACAAAAATATAATTCAAAACAACAAGGAAAACAAGGAAATATTTTTTTGAATTTTCTTTTTAAATTTTCCGATTTTTTTTGATTTTTTTTTTTTTTTAAACAACAACTTAATTAAGAAAACACAAAGCAATAACATGGAAACAAATGAAACCAGTTCAAAGTCGAAGGTACAAAAATTTTCAATTTGGTCATTTTTATACTCTATACCCCCACACTTAAACTAGACATTGTCCCCAATGTCAGAAAATATAATAATATGCAAATAAAAATAAAGTAGATAAATATAACGAAATAAAATAAAGCAATAGGACTGAAAACTTCCCTAATTTGCAGAAAAAATCAAGCGATGACCCCCAAGCTAAAATTCTGCAATCAACTTCAAGGGTGGAAATAACCAAAAGTTCCTGCAAAGAAAAGAAATAAGTCAGTTAAGCACGCAAGAAAATATAAAAAAAAAACAAACAAACGAAAAATTAAAAATGAAAATAAAAGACAATGAATAAAACTAATAAGTGATCATTGGTCCTGTTTGGTGACTTTCCACAGCTTTGAACTTGAACTGGCCTCGGAACTTCTTAGCAAGGAAAATGAGACTTGATTGGTGGTGTTGTTGAAGCTTCTCGAGCTCTTGGTTTCAACTCGGACTCCTTCTGCCGGGTTGATTGAGTCTGCAGGCTACATTCTTCTCTTTTTGTTCTTCTGCATGGCAGGTAGGCACGAGGTAGAGGTGGTGGTCTGCTTCTTTGTTCAATCTGTCCAAGTGCCGACCGATGTCCTTTCTTTCACCTTGACTCGTAGCCAAGAGCAAGGGTAAAGGAAAAGCATGCCATGAGATATCTTTGCCTCTGACTCTGATGATATGGGATACTTTTGCTTTTGAAGAAGTATCGTTCCACAGGTGTATGTTTGAACTGGGCTGGGGAACTTCTTAGCAAGGAAAATGAGACTTGATCTTGAAGATGAAGCAGCACCTTGTCTCCACATGCTTCAAGTATCATTTTCACTTGCCATGTCTGTTCTCCAGGCAGATGTGGCGACTTCTTCGGAAGTACATCAGTGGTTGAAGAAGAGCACTCGAGAGCAATGCTAGGTAAGCAATCAGGAAGGATTTCCAGGCAGTCGGTTCTTAGATTGGAAGATTGACACCGAATGCTGGCTGATTGCCCGCTTTCTCCTAATCACAAAGACAAGAAAAAGGACAGGGAGAAAGCGTGATATGAGATACTCTTGCTTTCAACCTTCATGATATGAAATACTCTAGCTCTTGATGACTTATTTGCAAAGGTATCCCAGGGAATGAGAAACACAGAGAAACTCGAGAGGGTTTGTTGGAAAGGCATTTTCGGAGATGAAAAATTTCGGAGATGAAGAAGTGCTGAGAGAGTTTGCCTTTGCAATGGATGCGAAGGTAGACGTTTATAGGTCTTTTCTTCACAACCGAAACTATTCTTTTACCCCTGTCGGCAACCGGTGGATGGATGAACAGTACAGGTTACGCGCTTTCTGAAAAAGCCACCCGTAATTTGCGCAAAGCTGACAGCGCGCGTGACGAGTGACGACAAAATTGGAAAAGCTGTTCGCCTCGTGATTCCTGACCGCTCCGACTTTTGAGAGAGACGCCCGACTTTTGAGAGAACGGCGTCCGACTTTTGAGAAAGGAACCGACTTTTGAGAAAGGAACCGACTTTTGAGAAAGGAACCGACTTTTGAGACGGAGTCCGACTTTTGAGAAAGGAGCCCGGCTCTTCGATTTGCGAGAGGGCGTCTCTTCGACTGCTGAGTGATGCCTCAACGATTTCTTCTTCTTATAAGAACGCTCATTTTTGTTCCACAACACACTTAAGCTCCCCTTGTAAACACTTCATCTGGTAAACGTTCCCTCCTGTAAACACTCCCTCTTGCATTTTCTTTTAATCTTGATCAGTCCGACTCTTCATTCTCAACACCTTCAAATATGTCTTGCCCCTCTGACCGTCGCCTTAACTTGAATGTTGGGGAAGATAGTGATATATCTTCTCCAACCAACATTTGGCAGCCATCCTTCATATCCCCGAATGGTCCTCTTACAGTTGGGGATTCCATGATGATGAACGAAACAACCGCATCGGTGGTGGCCAGAAATCTGCTCACTCCTAGAGACACTAGGATACTTTCTAGGCGGTCCGACGAACTAGCTGTCCAGGACTCTTTGGCCTACAGCGTCCGATGCGCAGGCTCAGTATCAAACATGGGCCAGCGCCTTCTTGCACGAACCCGTCAGGTGGAGTCGTTGATGGCTGAAGTGGCTAGTCTTCGGCAGGAGGTCAGAGTGCTTAGGCATGAGAACAGGGATTTGCACATGCTCGCAACCAATTACTCCACAAGCATGAAGAGGAAGCTTGATCAGCTGCAGGAGTCGGAAGTGCGGATTCAGAGTGATCATCAACGGTTTATGACGTTACTCCCGAGGTTTGTGTTGCCTTCGTCCTCGGGAGCAGCACCAAGTATTGAGGTTCCGAATGATCCAGCTCTGGCGCTTCGTCTTTCAGGGGCTCCGTCGACCTCCGAGGCACCACCTACCAACGACCAATGAAAGCTATTAGTCTAATTTATTGTAAAATATTTATGCATTTAAGTTTATTTAATTATATCTATAAATATATTTTTTTTTTTTTTTTTTTTTTTTTTTTTTTTGTTTTTGTATGGATGTTATTATTATTAATCTTCTTTTTTTTTTTTTTTTTTTTTTTTATTATTATTAATTTTTTTATTTTTATTTTTTAACTTCCTAAACAAAAATCACAACTAAATAAACAAAACAAAATGAAAGCAGTAAAGAGAAGGGATTAGGAATGCAAATCTGATTATGGGTGATTCCTAGGCCTCCCTTCGTTGATTGCTTGGATGGATGCAGGTGCCATGTCTCGCTCCATTTGTAACTAAAAGCAAAGAAAGAAAACTAAATCAAATATCAAAAGTAAAAGACATAACAAACCAAAAATAAAATAAAATAAAATAAACACAAATAAAAGAAAATAAAATAACATAAAACACAAACAAAAAAAAAACATAAACAAGGATTAGCAAATTTGCTAATCCCCGGCAACGGCGCCAAAAATTTGATGCGAAAATAAATTAACGCACAAATTTAAACCCTATTTGTGATAATTGTAGTATATGGATAAGTAGGGATCGTTCTAGGCCGGGGATTAACTAGGGATGCTAACCAAAGTAAAATTAAATTAAAAACGTAAAAACAAAATTTAAAACACTAAACTAGACTCAAAACACTTAACTAGAATAACTCAAAATAAAACTAACAAATAATCTAACACAAATCAAAAGACTCAAAATAACTCAAGACTTAAGAAAATACAAACTAAAATGATTTCTAACAAATATAATACTTTAAAATAAACGGGGGATTGATTTTGACGAGAAGTAAATTAACTTAAATAAATTACAAAATTGACAAAAACATGAAATTAAGGTAAAATGATAAATGACGGATTGGCTAGAGGGTTCTTCTCCACACATGACATATATGCAACCTAAATTGATTTTCAGTTGTTCTTTCAATAAATTGTAAATTCTCAACGCCCCAAGTTAATTAGGTCCGCTTAAATTAACCTTCAGATTTTCCTACTTTTATTAGGTTGGATGATTGCATACGACAACCCAAAACATTCCCTACAAGTTCCCTACATGAATTGCATAATAGAGATACAAGCAAGAATCATTAAGTTTTATGAAAATCATAAGCATTGACGAGGCACTTGTTACTATGAATTGCATGAAACTTATGCCAAGAATTTACCTAACGCGATCGTTTATAAGCGACCTTCACTACTTGTGAATATAAGTTCATAACGATTAGGTGAAATTTACTTATATTCTAGCATCAAATTCATGCATGTAAATTAAGTATGCATCCTTAATCGACAAACAAAAATAAGTTATCAATCAAGCAGTTAAGCAAATTAAATCACAACTCAGAAATCACAACTGAAGGTAATCAATTCAAATTACAAATATATCATGGTTTTGAATCAACCTCTAGCCAAAATAAATTAATTACACATTATTTATAAATTAAAACATAAAAATAAAATGTGAGTTTGAAGAACGAATTAACCCGAGAGAAAAGACAGCTCTTCTTTCTCTGCATCTCTGTCCTCACTGCTGCCAAATGGCAGCTGTGCTGACCCGTGCTGTCCTCGCAACCTGCGCGTTGCTCCTTATTTCCGCGCTGCCAACCAAGGGCCGAGACCTGCTCTCGCAAGCTGCCAGGTGTCCTCTCGCTGTCCTTCCTCCTTCTGCGACAGACCTCCCTCTGTACACACCCCCGCGTACGCTGCTCCTGCCTTGCTAGCCCTCTGTGCTGTTCCTTCCTGTCAGTTCGTGAGCAGTCAGCTTGTGTCTCCCTTTTTTTTTATTTTCTTCCGCTAAGGCAGCCTGCTGCCTTATGTTTCTTCCCCTGTTCAGGCTGCTCACAGCAGCCTTCCAATCTCGAGCTGCCAAGCAGCAACACCCCCGTGAGGACCCCCCTGTACTGACCTCCTCCTGACTTCCCGCGTCTTCCTCGAGCTGCCCAAGGGCAGCTCCCCTTTCTTTCCAATCCTCTCCCCCCTCTTCACTGTCCTAACCTTACATTTATTTAAACTCTCAAGGCCGAGACAGGCCTAATCTCCCCCCATTTTTATATTTTATTTTCTCTTCTTTTCCTGCACGTCTGACCAGTTCCCTCTAATCCTCTTCCACTTATTTCCCTATTTTATTCTCCCCTTATATCTCTAGCACGCCTTCTTCCTTTTCAAACCGTGAGGACTTCCCACTTTCTTGTATTTTATTTATTCTTGCTTTTCCTTTCCACCTCACGCCAGCTACACAGAAGCCCCCACGACTAATCTTTCCTCCTATTTTATATTTCTCCTTGCTGCCCACTTCACTATCCTTTTCCTCATTATTTCTGCATGCTTTCTGCCAAACATCCCCACTTGCCTAATTATTTCCCCCAAATTCCTTTTACCTTTCTTTTAATATCTTCCCTACTTTCCTATTATATATAAAACAAACCATGATGATGTTTCATGAATCATTATTATTATTATATATATATATATATTTTTTATTTAATTTAAAAGCTAAACAGTTTTGACACGAATTTATTACATAAAATCACATTTATGTTATTTTTATTTTATTAGCTAGATAAATTCGATAAAACACAAAAACAAATTAAATAGCACAAAAATATGAGGAAATAACTAAGAAAAGACAAGAGAATTTGATGTAAAATATGTATAAATATGAGCTTATCACCCTTGACTGCACTCGTCCTCGGGATAAGCCTCCCCTATATGCAAAACAACTATAAAAAGGTTAATTTAAAGCACCTAACCAATACTAGCTAATAACTTCTCATACATTGCTCAAATGGGATGTTTGAATATACCAATGTGATCTACACAACCTCACGAACATCCCCATATTTTTAGAAAAATTTTCCGACCACCCACGTGCCGGCCAAGGCACGGCCAGACACGCATCCCACGCGCGGGCACGTGCCAGGCACACTGACGGTAACCCTAACGGTGTTAGGGAATATTCCGTCCAAAAACAAGCATATACCGTTGATTATTAACGGCGTTAGCATATTCCGTCAAAACTGACGGAATATGCCTTCATCTTCTTCGACGAGTCGCCGGACGGCGGTGACTTCGCCAGTTTCTGGGTTTAATTTCAAAACCTTATATCTCTCGTTTTAACACCAAACTTCATGAAACTTGAACCATTTTGAAGATCTCACCAAGACGAACAAAACCATACTTGAGTCGAGCCCTGAAACCACCGGAAACCCGTCGGAAAAAGCCTCGATATTCCGGTAATTCTTAAAACTTATGGTTCTCAATAATCCTACGTCCAAATTCTTCCAACGAACCACTCCGAGCCTCGTGAGGACCTCCTTAAGCTACCTATAAGCTTGAAATCCCCAAAAACACGTGATTTTACGATTGCATGAATAGTACCTAAATCGGAGTTCGAGAGAAACTAGGGTTTTCGAAGGTTTCAAGTTCTAAAAATAGTACGAATGGACTCAGGAGCTTGTAGGGAACAAAAACATTACCTTTTTAACGTCGATCTGTGCCTGAAATGGAAAGCTTGGAGTTTGTTCGTACGTTTTGTACGGATTTTCTGAAAAAATCTGTGAGGAATGAGAGAGAGAATGCACGGAAGAGAGAGGAAGAGTTTGTGTGTGTGTGTGTGTGAGTGGTCCACGTGGATCACCAACCAAAACCACAAAAACTAAGTTCTAATTTGGTCCAAAAATTAAGGAAAAACATAAGTTTGGACATCCACTAACAAGCATAACACACACCACAACACTCACGTCCAAGGGTAAAATAGTCAACTCACGTCATCGCTAATTTATTTCGGGACGGGCTGTGACACAAGGAGTGTAGTTGTAAAAAAATCATCAAAATCGAAGTTAAAATAACCGTTAAATCATGATTTTTCGTTTATAATCGTTGAAAAGTTTTGTTCCGTTACTTGATCTCTGAATGTTTGCTTTTTGCAATTTTTGGCGTATGCGATCTGACACACCCCGATCCAGAGGATCAAGGCGTGCTGGCCGTCACGAGAGCGTGACGTAACCAAAAGTGCGACACGGAAGCAAGATATAACAGAAATAAGAAGGAATTTAAACCAAATGTCTAGCAGTAACAACCTACTAGAATAAAAGGATGAGTTATAAGGTAAAACACTTAAATTTAGAGCATAGGTCTAAGTGCAGTCAAGTAGGACCATAATTAAAGTACAACACCCGCAGGTGAGTCCTACATGTAGAGCGTCTGTCAGAATGCCGAAAAAGACCTCGTGAGCCACCAACTGCTAACTGGAACCTGGAGAGGCGCAAAACAAAGATGAGTGGGTCAGTAAAACCAAAGATTTTCCAAAACATTTTCTTTAAAACATTTCTAACCCCTCACCGTAAAACCTGTATATTTTCCTAGAAAAGTAGTATATAAACATATATATACACATATCATCAAAACTCAGCTCACCATCTATCAACATAACATCTCAGAAAGAATATGCCATGCCATGCCAAAATATAATAAGAATGCATCAATATAAATCAGGTGAAATAATAAATCAACCGGAGACCCTATAGTGGTCCTGTACGGCTGATTCTATAGCTCAATATCCCATCCAGCCGGAGTCACCAACTGTGACCTATACGGCCCTACCGGAGTCACCAACTGTGACCTGTACGGCACTACACTGCACATAAGTCGGAACTACCTATAGTAGTCTGTACGACTAAGATGGTGAAATAATACGCTCTAGTGCTTCTCTCATCAATCATCAGCGCCCATAACTAAGGTCACCCACTAGTCGGAATCACATCTAGTGATCTGTACGACTAGCATGTCGGAACCCTCACATGGTCTGTACGACATCCACCTACTTGGATCCAAGGCGAGCGTGCGGTGTGGTGAATAATATAAGCACTAACACCTAGGGTGCAGGTTATGAGCTTCCAATGCCATTCACATAAAATAAATCGTATGAATAATGTAAAAACTCACATGTGCGTCCACAGCGTCAATTCACATATATATGCATCAATTATCAATTCAAATATCTCATCATATGCATGCATGGCATTTAAAAACAAATTTTCATATAAATGCATTTTCTGGGAAAAACAGTAGTATATAGGTAATACGAAAACAAAACTGCCCACTCACTGGTAAGTCGATGGGTCGTAACCCCCGTGACGTCCCTGGATGCGCTCGTCCTCGGGATAGGTGTCACCTATATGTGAAACAACTATAAAAACGTTAATTTAAACACATAACCAACAATTCGAAATAACTTCTCATACGATGCTCAATTTGGGTATATGAATATACCACATCGACCTACTCGACGTCACGGACGTCGAGAAATTTTTAGAAAAATTTTTGGAAGCCGCACGCGCCCCCACGCGCATCATCCCTAACCTCGGCTCGCTAGACTGAACTTTCCGGCGGCCGGAAAACTGAGAAATTTCGATTGCCTTGTTCTCCTTCGTTTCTCAACCATTTTCTTCGTATTTTATATCAATTTGAAGCCCCAAGCATGTAGTTTCACAATACACTACTTTAAGGCTCTAAAAACAACCAAATCTCACCGGAAAATTCCAAGCAAAACCGGCCAAAATCGAACGTAGTGATCCCGACGTCCAAAACCTTCAAACGAAGCACTCCGAGCTTCCTTGGGACCTCACTAAGCTCACTATAAGCTTAGAATTCCCTGAAACACAACATTTCACGTGTGCATGAACAGTGACCAAAAATGAGGGTTCGGGTTTCACGTGATAACGAAGGTTTCACGTCCTAAAACTAGCACTAATCAACTCAGAACATCACAAGGATGAAGAATCTTACCTTGTTTGCTTCGATCCACTGACCTTGGAGGGTTTTGGGTGAGGTCCGTACATATGGGTGCGAGAGAGAGAGAGTTACGGGAAAGAGGGAGAGGACAGGGAGTGTGTGAGGTGTCCAACCAAATCCTCACCACCCATTTCATCTAATTCCCTAACCACATAAAACACAACCAATTTTAATCCCATCAAAATATATTTCCAAGATTTTAGGAGAGTATACAATTAAACCAATAATGTGTCACACGTACCCTAGCCCCCGCTAAGGGTAAATCCGTCCTTTCACGTTCCCGATATAAAATTTTCGGGACGGGCTGTGACACGATCTCGAAGTATATATAAACATGTTTGACGGTTGGATAGTTGAAGCTAGTTTCGTAGAATGCGTATCCCATCAAAACAATAAATTCACTAACACTTAAGAGTTTACTCATACTTTCATTAAGTATAACATAAGATTTTGCGGTATTCACTAGTGTAAATATTTTAAATTGAAGATCGAGTTCATTCATTGTATTCATACAGGGTCAAGGAGTGTAGCTGTAAAAAAATCATCAAAATTGGAGTTAAAATAACCGTTAAATCATGATTTTTCGTTGATAACCGTCGAAAAGTTTTGTCCCGTTACTTGATCTCTGAATGTTTGTTTTTTGCGATTTTTTGCTGATGCGATATCGAAGCATATACAAACAAGTTTGACAGTTGGATCGTTGAAATTAGTTTCGTAGAATTCGTATCCCATCAAGTTCAATGGTATATATATTTATTAAGTAGATTTAAATTTATTTATTTTGTACGTATAGCACTTAAGAAATTAAATGATATTTATATTTAAGCCAAACCAATGGTCACCAATTTTTAATATTTAATTTAATTTAATATATATATATATATATATGACACACCCCGATCCAGAGGATCAAGGCGTGCTGGCCGTCACGTGAGCGTGACGTAACCAACAATGCGACACGGAAGCATGATAATATAGAATACGAAGGAATTTAAACCAATCTCTAGATGAACAACCTACTAGAGTAATGGGAGAGTTAAGATAATACACAAATTCAGAGCATAGGTTTAAGTGCAGTCAAGTAGGACTAAAATAAAGTTACTTCACCCTCGGGTGAGTCCTACATGTCAAGAGTCTGTCAGAATGCCGGAAAAGACCTCGAGAGCCACCAACCGCTAACTAGAACCTGGAGGGGCGCAAAACAAAATGAGTGGGTCAGTAAAATCAAGATTTTTCCAAAAACATTTCATTAAACTCATTTCTATCCCCTCACTGTAAAACCTGTATACTTTCCCAGAAAATAGTATATAAACATATATATATATCATCAAAACTCAAATCACAACCCTTCAACGCTTTAAGAAAGAATATGCCATGCCAAGATATAATATGAATGTATCAATATAAATCAGGTGAAAATAAGTCAACCGGAGACCCTAAAGTGGTCATGTACGGTTGATTCTAAAGCTCAACATCCTCGCCAACCGGAGTCACCTCGGTGACCTGTACGGTCTAACTCTGCACGTCACTCGGAACTACATAAGGTAGTCTGTACGATGACAGGTGTATAATTACGCTATAGTGCTTCTCACATCAATCAACTGTGCACATAATCTAAAGTCACCCACCAGTCGGAACCCCTCTAATGGTCTGTACGACTAGCATGTCGGAACCCTCACAGGGTCTGTACGACATCCACCTACTTGGATCCAAGACGAGCGTGCGGTGTGGTGAATAAGTATAAGCACTAACACCTAGGGTGCATGTTATGAGCTTAAACGTTTCAACATCAAATAATTCAATGAATAATGACTCACCTGACTTACCTGCGCCTCCACAGCACCATGCAACATGTATGCATCATATATCCATTATCAATCAAATATTCAATGTTTTCATGCATGGCAATTTAAATTCATTTTCTCATATAAAAGCATTTTCTGGGAAAACAATAGTGTATAGGTAATACGAAAACAAAACTGCCCACTCACTGGTATGTCGATGGGTCGTAACCCCCGCGACGTCCCTGGATACGCTCGTCCTCGGGATACTCATCACCTATATGAGAAATAACTAAAATAACATTATTTTTAAGCACATCACCAACATTTCGAAATAACTTCTCATACGATGCTCAATTTGGGTATATGAATATACCACATCGACCTACTCGACGTCACGGACGTCTCATAATTTTTAGAATAATTTTTCGAGGTCTCACGCGCCCCCACGCGCCGAATAGGCCACGGCCCTACGCGCGGCCCACGCGCAGGTGCCCTGACGGAAGACACGGACGGCGTCAGGAATATTCTGTCAAAAGCTAACGGTTACCGTTAGAATTAACTAACAGCGTTAGCATATTCCGTTAACGTTAACGGAATATGCCGCTGTCTTCTCCGACCTACCCTCGCCGGACTCCGGTCACCGGAAAACTGGGAAAAACTTCTACTTCACTATTCTCACTCGATTTTCATCCAAATTTCTCGAATTTTATACCAAAATGAAGCCCTAGATGAGTACTATCACGTTGGACTAATTTTAAACACTAAAAACCACGGGATCATACCTTCCAAAAATTCAAGAAATCGGCCAAACTCGAACCAGGTGATCCCGACGTCCAATTCTTCCAAATGAAGCACTCCGAGCTTCCTTAGGACTTCACCAAGCTTCCTACAAGCTTCAAATTCCCAAAAACATAAGAATTTACGTGTGCATGAACAGTGCACCATCACGGGGACTTTAGAAACTAGGGTTTTCGAAGGAGATGTTACCTGAAAATGGTACCAACGTACTCGTGGTGTCCTCAGGAGTCCAAAGGTGGTCCTAAGTCCGTCGATCCGTGAAGTTTTGGGGTGGTGTTGGGTGTGCCGTACGATGGGTGTCTAGAGAGAGAGACTGTCGAGAGGGAGGAGAGAGAGAGAGAGGGACGGGGAAGGGATAGATCAGAGAGTGTTTTGGGTGCACACTCAATCCACACCATCCAATTTCTATCCCTAAACCAAAATAATCCAATTCACATAATTAATTCATTTTTATTATTTATTTTCTAACTTACATATATATTTCTCCCATTTGATTAATATGTGAAACAATAATGTCACATTCATACGTACCTTAGTACCCGTCAAGGGTAGAATAGTCATTTCGCGTTCCCGTCAAAGGTACTTCCGGGACGGGCTGTGACAATATAATTATTATAGTTTTTGTTAAATTAATATATATAATTATTATAGTATTTTTTTAGTGTTATAAAATTATAAAATTAATATTTTGCTTATCGTGTTACCCAATGTATACCAGAACCAACCCGTTATCTTAATCATGATCTAAAATATCCATAATATCCCGATATTTCCATCGAAATTTCCGTGTTTTTGGACTACCGATATTTCCGATATCATCGATATTTTAGACCTTGCTAAGTCATTCATGTATCTTACCATGCAATGTATAAAGTGTAAAATATTGTACTAATTCATTATATATAAATGATTATGGCGTGTTTAAACTTCTTTCATTAATTACTACATATTTTCTACACTCACAATGTTTGCCAGCTCGCTATATAATCAACTTAAATCAGTTATATCTATCATGCAATGCATTTCCTTCCATTTTTTTTGTGATAAACTAATAGATAATTGACTAAATAAACATCTTGCAAAGTTTCAATAAAAATTTCCAAGTTTTTCTTACAAATTCCGTGGTTTTTATTCAATTTTTATCGATATCGATAATATCCCGATATTTCCATCGAAATTTCCGTGTTTTTGAACTACCGATATTTCCGATATCATCGATATTTTATACCTTGATCTTAATAGATGCTTATCGGATTACCCGATAATGATCCGATTCATTATCGTGTCGACCCAAACACCTATTAATTTCGTATTGTATCGTGTTGAATTATCGAGTTATGTTAAGAATTGCTAGGCCTACTTCAGCAGCTGTCGGTGGAGCTTCGTGGGTCATCCCCCTCCAACATTATTCCAGCCTGTTCCTTCACTAAACCTCGAACACCTTCCAGATCTCCCGATCCAATCACCCCCGTCATTTGCCGTCCATTCCCTCCCCAACTAGCACTCCATTTAACCCCCAACACTCCCATCTACCCCAGTCCCGAACACGACACCCCGTCGAACGCTTACCTCATCAAAACGAAAAGCTCGCTCTTAACTCCCAATTGCCAAGATCTGAAGCAAACCCATTTCTTCTCCTATACCCAAGCATGAAGATTTCCGCTGCTGCATTGCTGGCGGTGGTGGCGCTGAGTGTAATCCTGGGTGCCAGCAGCGACGGCGATTACTCGTCCACCGTCGCCAAAGTGAAGACGGTGAAGGGGAAGAAGCTGTGCGACAAAGGGTGGGAGTGTAAAGGGTGGTCAAAGTATTGCTGCAATCTCACCATCTCCGATTTCTTCCAGACTTACCAGTTTGAGAATCTCTTCTCCAAGAGGAACACGCCGGTGGCGCACGCCGTTGGGTTTTGGGATTACCAGGCGTTTATCACCGCCGCGGCGCTTTTCGAGCCTCTTGGATTTGGGACCACCGGGGGGAAGCTTATGCAGATGAAGGAGGTCGCCGCCTTTCTCGGACATGTCGGCAGCAAAACCTCTTGTAAGTCACCATACTTGTTTGTGCATAGAATCGCAATGGTGGGTAGCTCTTGCTTTGCTAATTAGTAATGTTGTTAGTTGGATGCTTAAAATTGTTGAACATTGAGCCGAATGAATTGGATTTGATTTCATTTGATTTCATTTGTTTGGGGAGTTGTTTAGTTTGAGTTAATTGGGTTTATGAACAATGTTGTTTTCGACGAAAAAATAAACATCAGATTGGATTTCGTTTACCACATGCATTTTCCACGTGTTAAAAGTGTTTATTTAATGAGTAATCCTTTGTAGATTTTGTTAAAACTTGATATTGTTGTGAATACAAAGAACATGCTTAATAAAAGTCTAGGTTTCTGAAATTCATGTATGTACACTAGTGTTCTTAAGTTTGTTGACGTTAATGGGGATGATTGTTCCAGGTGGTTACGGTGTGGCCACAGGAGGACCGTTGGCGTGGGGGCTTTGCTACAACAGGGAAATGAGTCCCATGCAGTCGTACTGCGATGACTATTACAAGTACACATATCCCTGCAGTCCTGGAGCTGAATACTATGGTCGTGGTGCTTTGCCAATCTACTGGTTCGTATTCCTTTTATTTATTTCATTGGTTAATGTGGATTTCCTTTCCCGTGCTTTCTTTTAGCAAATAAATTAACCAAAAAGGATGTCAGTTGAGTTGTGAAGTAGAGCGAGCTGTCATTAGATGAGATTAATTTGTTAGTGTACTCATGTAATGCCATTATGCCATTAGCAAGTTCACAAACTAGAAGATAACTAGTGAAAATTTACCTGTGGCGGAAACTAGATAGAGTTGTTTTGTAGGTCAGACATATTTGTCACATTTGTGTTTTTCCTCAAAACTAGTGACATCTGAAGTTTTTAGGTTGTAGTTTGAGTTCTTTGAAAGACAATATTACCAATTTTATATTGGTTTTCTACTATCTAGGAACTACAATTACGGTGCAGCTGGAGAAGCTTTGAAGGTGGATCTGTTGAACCATCCAGAATTCATTGAGCAGAATGCTACTCTTGCATTCCAGGCTGCAGTATGGAGGTGGATGACCCCTATCAAGAAGTCACAACCCTCAGCCCACGAAGCATTTGTTGGAGACTGGAAGCCCACCAAGAATGATACTTTGGCTAAGCGGTTTCCTGGATTTGGAGCTACAATGAATCTTCTTTATGGGGAATCAGTTTGTGGCCAGGGTGACATTGATGCCATGAACAACATCGTTTCACATTACCAGTATTACCTTGACCTTATGGGTGTTGGTCGAGAAGAGGCAGGACCTCATGAAGTGCTAACGTGTGCCGAGCAGGTTGCATTCAACCCAATCAAGCCTGCTGTTACTGCATCTTCTTGAGATCTATATGGTGTTTTGGTTGCCTGCCCTATCAAAGCCAAAGCCATCTTCTTCTCTCATCAGCTTAGAAATTTAAAGGGAAAAGGGAAATTGAAACCCATCTTCTCTACAAGGTGAAGTATTAATAAAAAGGTGTCGAAGCTAGATGTTAATATGATTATTTGAAACTTGATGTGTGGAGATGCATATCTGTGAGAATATAACTGTTGGTTGATTCGTTGCCATACTTAGTTATTTTGCTTTTTTGGTTTTGAATCCATTCGTCTCCACTATCGAAATATGTGGCTTGTGTAATTTGTTATATGTAATTTACAAACCGTTTTGTTCACTCGTATTTGCATCAGTTATGGACTTGTAAAGTTGAGTGCTAAAGTTTCATCAGTACATGGCAAATTGTTGTTTTATTTTTATTTTGACGAAGTATCAAGTCTCATGTCATATTCAAGATCAGTTCATTGCCAACTGTTGATTTCTTTGAATCTGGCATCGCATCCATTCCCGTTACTTTCAGATGGTTTACCTTGGGAAAGATGCAATCTCATATTAGAACCACAATCCCAACATTCATATTTCCCTCGATAGTTCATGTTTACTTATGGACTGTTTGATGACCATTTCGTTTTCAATTTTCAGTTTTTTGTTTTCACTCTTTTGAAAATTGAAAATTGAAATCTTGTTTGGTAACTACTTTTTGAAAATTGAGTTTTCAAAATTTTGCCTTGAATTTTAACTTTTTGGCTTTCTGATTTCATTATTTTGAAAACTGAAAACTGAAAGTAGTTACTAAACAACATATCAGTTTTAAAAAATTGAAAATTAGAAATAAAAAACTAAAAGCTTAAGACGAAATATTTATCAAATATATCTCTTAATTAACATAATGTGAGAAGGAATTGAAGAATTATAAATACGAGGAAAGGGAATTGGATCAACTAGTCTAGTTGAGTGAATTCCCAAATTTAAATTATCTGATCACAGGTTTGAAAAGGAAACATGCTCTAAGAACTCTCACCTCAGTTGTGTATCTCTTTATTGTGTTCTATCTCAATCAGTTGATTTTCAGAGACCACTTCAAGATCTATTCTCAACATGCTCATGCAGCCCCCAATTTTCCACCTCACATGTTTGCATGTGTGGCATTCGTTCATCTCCATAAATAGGAGAGGAGTAAGCTTGAACCTTGGGCCTTATGGTATAGGCCTCAAATAAAAATGGATATTGATGTTATCACCCTCCGAGAAAAAAGTTGTTTGTCTCTATGGATGTTGCATTTCATCATTATGTACTTTCTCCAATCTTGAGTCTTCACTTCGGGGGGAGAATCAGACAGAAGTTCAAACTCTTGATTATACTATTCTAATACAGATTTTGGATTTAAGTGGTGATATTTTGTAAACCAGTGTTGATGATTCACATGACAATAATGTTGTGAATGCCTTGGAATTAAGTGGTAATGTCTTGGAGACAATTGGTGATCATTCACATGAAAAACTTAAAAGGGATGAGCCGACATCGATGAACAACTTATTGCCGGACAGCTCAGTTCCACTAGCTATCGTACAGTCAGTCTCGCCACCCTTGAGCCCCAATATCCATAATCAATTTTCTTCGATCCTGGATGCACCATCACCACGTCGTCTCCTTAACCGTGTCAACCGAGGTATTCCTAAACTACTTATGAAGCTTACCCTAAATGCAAGACTAGGTATCCGGTGAATGAACACAACCATGAGTCTAATGTGTTATACCTTAAGTAATTATGTGTCTGCCGATCACTTGTTAGAATCAAATATTAATTCGTGTATCAATTATCTAGTGTATCTATTCCTAATAGTGTGCATGAGGCTTTAGCTCAACCACGTGGCAAGCAGCAATGAATAAAGAGTTGAAGTCTTTGAAGAATAATGCTACCTGGGAGATCGCAGGCTTGCCATCTGGCAAGAAACTTGCAAGACGAAAATAGGTCTATGCTATAAAGTACAAACCTGATAGGACGATGAATCGCTTGACACTCCCTGATCCCAATGTCTGGAGGACAGCGGGATGGTCACATGCTGGCCGACACTCGAGGGTGACACAAGCCATTTAATAAATGCATATGCCAAGAACATGAGAAAACATGCATATAAATTTCGCTCGAACTACATGATATAATATTCAAATGCAAACTTTACCAAAATAAAATAATAGTATTCAGCCGTCAATAAAATGATAGTGATAATGCATGACATGTTCAGAGCATATATCTAATTCAGAATACAAGCAGAAGGTGCTATTACAAGTGAAGTCAAAGCAGAGAGCATGACGCGGTATCATCGGTAAGGGGATGCCTCGTAGCTCGAATCATATGCCTCATTCTCTATGTTTTGAGGGAGCGCAAAACAAACATGAGTGTACCAAGTTGATATATATATAATACTGAAACAGTTATTCAATAACGTACTAACCCCCAAAGTTTTATGGAAACTCAATAGTATAATATGTAATAGGTTTTTCCGAAAACCCTAACATGCCATAAAACATTTTATAAAACATATATCGTATATAATGTGCTAAATAGTGGTATCATAATCGACTGAAGACACTACATCACCCGACCCGTAGGCCAAATATATGAACATCTTCTGACCCGTAGGCCACTACATCACCCGACCGAAGCCAATATAAGTATCATCACCCGTAGGCAGAACAATGACCACTAGATAAGCACAAAAATATTGAATATAATCTTTCCAACATAAGAATAAATATCTCAAAACATCTTCATAGTATATAGTCATCCATCATATATACTACAAAGAGTGTAAAAGCATGTTCATAAATAGTATATAGTCATCCATCATATATACTACAAAGAACATAAATTTGATAAAGTATGGTATTCCAAAATATTCTCAGTAAAACATGATAATCATAAAGTGTAAATCTAATTTACTCATAAAACGTTTCACTAAACGTAACCATTAAATCATGCTTTTCATGTATGCATTTCTACTATTAAAACATGCATTTTAGAAGGGGTCCTCTCACAGATACTCCGTTGTCGAAGAGCTGTGCAAAATAGGAAGGACATATTCGTTGCTAATAATCGCACCTAAGCACATAAAGTGTCCAATCAATAAAACTCTATCATAACGACTGAATTTTGGAAAATGGACATCATAAACGGATTCAGGACGTCGATAAACATAAGAGGGGATGTCAGGTACCCCCACGCGCCGTCGAAAATTTGGCTGGAAAAGTCGCACAACGGCGATGCGTGTGCTCCACGCGCCGGCATCGGTGGCCCTTCATGCGCACCTATGCACAGGCCCACGCGCAACCTGGGTTAGGGTTTTGGCTGGGTTTGGGCCTGGGCTTAGTTCCTAGGCTTGGGCCTATTTGGTTTTGGGTTTGGGTTCAACGGGCCGATGGCCTAAGTTCTACATGACCCAAGAGTCTGGGATCCATTGGTTTGGGCCTAGAAGTTTTGGGCTTGTAACCCGGTCCAGGGGAAATGGGTTTGGGTTAAAGGGCTCGGGCCTGGTAGCTCGGCCCAAGGGTTTTTGGGCTGGGTTTAATAAATGGGTTTAGGCGTAAAAGCCCGGCCCAAAACTCTGGGCTAGGGGACCCCAGGCTTCCAGGTTTGGGTCAGTTGATTCGTTTTTCGTTGAGGAAGAAAGCCGGAGCCTCCCGAGCTTCGGTCGATGCCAATTCACCACCTAACCCTACGATCTACCTACTAAAATGAAGATAGAGATGAGAGGAAGAGTTTCGTACCTATCTCACGCCATGAGGTGGTCGAAGTTGGTTGAACTTTTGGCTCAAAGGCCACAGGGTTCACTCGAGAGGTTTGGGTGGCCTCTGGGTGTCTCGGTGCTTCGCAGAGACGAGGGAGAGAGATAGAGAAGGTCCACTTGATGGTGGTGGTGGTGTCGTGGTTCTTTGGGTATGAGGGTGGGTGTGTGTGTCGCCGGGAAGGGAGAAGGAGAAGGTCCGAGAGAGAGAGAGCTGAAAGAGAGTGTGAGTAAGTTGAGAGAGATAAAGTGTCTTGGGGGAGAAAAGAGAAGAAGATAGAGAGATAGGGAACTGCCACGTGGTACATAGAGAGATGAGGAGAATTTTGGAGGAAATTCAAAAAGGGGATTCGGATTGGGTAGGGGATGAGGGCATAATCTCACCTACAACCATTCCATACCTGTTCCTTTAAGTCTGCACACTGTTGGTCGATCTCCTAAGCTTCCTGAACCAAATCCACCAAAATTGGCCTAACCTGGAAGTGTTCTAACAATGCTCCCTGTGAATTTGGTGTCACTGCAACGCTGGTTTCTTGAAGAGAAAACAATAACAGGACATGGATAGCTCAAAGAGAGGCAAGCTATCCATAGGATTTCTGGCTAAGTGCGTCCGCTACGACGTTTGTGTGACTAGGATGATACTCAATAGTGCAGTTGTAGTCAGTAATGAGTTCCATCCACCTGCCTTAAATTCAGCTCATTTTGGGTGAAGACATATTTCAAACTCTTGTGATCGGTGAAGATGCGGCACTTCTCACCATACAAGTAATGTTGCCAGATTTTTAGAGCAAAGACCACTGCTCTGAGTTCCAAATCAAGGGTAGGGTAGTTTATCTCGTGATTCTTGAGCTGCCTGGAAGCAGAGACGATAACTTTCCCATGCTGCATCAGAACATAACCCAATCTCGACAAGGATCATTCACTGTAAATTTCAAACTCACAACCATCGTCCAGAAGAGCAAGGACGGGGTCATGAGTAAGACGCTGTTTAAGCTCCTGAAAACTTTGTTCATAACTCTCATCCCACTCAAATTTGACCCCCTTCTGGGTCAACTTAGTAAGAGGCATGGCGATTGTTGAGAAATCCTACACAAAACATCAGTAATAGCTAGCCAGTCCCAGAAAGCTCCTCACTTCAGTAACATTCCTCTGCTGTTCCTATATAGATACTGTAGAAATCTTCTAAGGGTCCACACTAATTCCCTCAGCGGAAACTACATGCTCGAGGAAACTGATCTGGTCTAGCCAAAATTGACACTTACTGAACCTCACATACAACTGATGTTTCCTCAATCTCTCCAACACCAATTTCAAATGCTTCCTGTGCTTGGCATTACTCTTGGAGTAGATCAGAATGTCATCAATGAACACAATCATAAACCGATCAATATACGATTTGAAGACTCTGCAGGTGCATTCGTTAACCTAAAAGGCATGACACATAACTCATAGTGTCCATACCTAGTGCGAAAAGCAGTATTCGGTACATCTTCGTTCCGAATCAGCAGCTGGTGGTAACCTTAATGAAATCAATCTTATAGAACACTTGAGCACCCCTCAATTGGTCAAACAGATCATCAATCCGAGGAAGGGGATATCGGTTCTTCACTGTCACCCAATTTAGTCGCTTGTAGTCGATGCAAAGTCTCATCGACTGACACACCCCGACCGAAGTCGAGACATGCTGGCCATCACGTGAGGGTGACGTAGCCAAGTGCGCAACAAAAATGTATACGATAATAAGAAAACGCGAATAAAAAAAACCAACTAAGACTTAGCTGTACTAAGTATAATACTAAATGTGTGGAAGTAACTCAGTCAAGCTACAAACGTTTCAGAGCATAGGTATCACAAGTGCAGTTAAACTAAACAAGCACTAATTATACAAATAGGGAGAAGATCCCTAATTATTTATGGATATGTCAGAACCACCGTGAAGTCCTTGAGAGCCACCAAAGATTATTAGCTACCTAGAACCTGGAGGGGTGCAAAACAGAAAGGTGAGTGGGCAAAAACAAAGTGTTTGAAAACACATTTATCTTTTCTGAACATAGTAACCCCTCATTGTAAAACCCGTATAGTTTCTAGAAAATAGTACTACATATATATATATATATATATAAAACAACGCACAAGGGCAGTTAAACCCAAAATATGCCATGTCATAACGTTTAAATCATGTAAGCCAGGTGTAGAATCAATGTAAAATAACATGCCAGTCAGAGTCACCTAATGTGACCTGTACGACTGGAACTGTAGCTTATCAACCTAGGCTAGCACACGAGTCGGAGCCACCTGATGTGACTTGTACGATAGGCTGGGTATAAATATGTATGCTCAAGTGCAATGATCACGTGAAGGTTGTACGATAAATTGCGAGTCACCTACAAATCAGAACCACTTATTGTGGTCTGTACGAAAGGCTGGCACCAGACTTGGATCCAAGGTAAGAGTGCGATGCGGGAGGTGAATGATCACGTGAAGGCTAGCCCTAATCCTTGTGTGGGAGCACTAATACCAGGTGCAGCCCTGATGAGCTCTAAATAAATATATGCATACCAATGCAACACAACCCTTTCAATCACATCATACTCACCTAAAGCTTACCTGAGTCTCCACAGCCTTACACAATATAATTCACAAGTATAACAGTGCAATGCTTAAAGTGTAACTCATTACGACATGGCATTCAAAGCATAAATCATTTAAGAAAACATTCTGGAAACCATATCATATATATATATATATATATATATATATATATATATATAGAAAGAAAATGCCCACTCACTGATAAGTAGCAGGTTCGTAGCCCCCTAGCCTCGCTTATCCACGCTTGTCCTCAGGGTACGTCTAACCTATATGCCAAATAACTAATTTTACATAAATTTTAAAGAACATACACAAACCTTAGGAATAACTTCTCATATGCTACTCAAATGGGGTGTTTGAATATACCAATGTGATCTACTCAACAACACGAACACCCCCATATTTTTAGAATAATTTTTGGACACTACACGCACCCTCATGCGCCGGCCACGCTCAAGCACGTGCCTAGCACACTAACAGAATCCTTAATGGCGTCAGGGAATATTTTGTTAAATAGCAGAATATTCCATTTAAATACTAACGGAGTTACCTGACGTCGTCAGTATATTCCGTCAAAGTTGACGGAATATTCCTCTTCTTCTCCGATGACTCGTCGGAATCCACCGTCGGCCGCCGTCTGTACTCGCCGGTTTCTGGAAAAATTTCTAAAGCTTATAACTACTTCTTTTCTCAACCAAAATTCATGAATTTTATATGGATTTGAAGGTCTTGAAGAGGAGAACACAACCATACCTATTAGAAGTCCATAAACCAATGGAAACGGTCAAAATAAGTCTTGGAAAAACCGGCCAACTCTGCAATCCCACGATCGTGCTTATTCCGACGCCCAAACTCTCCAAAACTAATCTAAAATACTATGGAAGTCATGTGGGTACCTTACTAAGCCTTAAAACCTCAAAATCATGTCAGGATCGTGATGGAGTAAACTTCACCTTGTCGGAGGTTATGGTTTCTCGAGTTTCCGACATCTATTCCTCAATTTAATGGTATGGATGAACTCATAACCTTGATAGGAGTATGATGGCAGTGTCAGTAGGGTCAATCTGTGGAAATTTTAGTAAGTTTGGGAGTGATGGTCGTACGGTGTACTAACGAGGGAAATTTCGAGAAGATGAGGGAGAGGGTGAAGGGTTGCATGTGTGTGTGTGGTCACGGGTTGTCCAAAATAAAAGGGGCCACAAGCCCTGATTGGGCTATGGGATTTAGTGTCTAATTAATTGGTCCAAAGGAAATAAAATAAACCCAAAAATTCTAATTGGGCTCAAGATTGTAGGAAGGAAGATAACTGGTGGATATGTGATAGGCAACCCAAAATTAAATTATACCAAATCTCGATCTTAAATCGTCGTAACATTTTCGTTAGAAATCTGATTCGACCCTAACTCACGTCGACGTGCTCGTGACGTCAAGTACGATTTAGAAATGTATAAGTACATCCACGTCACTAAGCCAACAAGGGCATAATCATCACCTCACATACTCGGGGCAAAAATTATAATTAAAATAGGATAGGTCATCACATCGACCTATCCTTCTTTCTGACAGACAGTATATGAGCGCCCTAAGGAGACATGCTGGGCTGGATATAGCCTTTATCCACTAGCTCCTGAAGTTGAATATTCAATTCTCCCAACTTAGCTGGTGCCATTCAGTATGGTGCCAAGGAAATAAGGTTGGTACCTGGAAGTAAATCAATAGTGAAATCGATTTCCCTAGCAAGTGGTAACCTTGGCAAATCCTCGAGAAATATATCGATGAATTCATTCACCACTGGCACATCTCTAGCACACAGAGAAGGTTCATTCCGCGTGACTACGTGGGTTAAGAATCCCACACAACCCTTATGTAATAACTTCGTTGTATGGATGATGGAAATGATTCCGTTATGAAGGATTCGTTACTCACCCTGAAACGTGATCGCTCGTCCTCCAGGCCGATAAAAGGTCACAAATTTCTCCCTACATTTGACATAAGCATTGTGCCTAGATAGCCAATCCATTCTCAGAATGACATAAAACTCTACAAGTTTGAAGGGAATCAAATTGGCCTCTAAGATTTCCCCTTCGACAATAACTGGGCCATCCTTGTACTCCCACTATGCACATAATAGATCTCTAGGTGGCAATTGAATGAACATATCAAATTCAAGCGACGTAGGTTGCGGGTTTGCAACCTGTGCAAATGGTGAGGATATAAATGAATAAGTGGCACTCGAATCAATCAAAACATGAGCCCAGTTACCACAAACAAGTAACGTACTAGTAATAACTTTGGGGTCCTGCTCCACCTCCTGCTGAGTCATGGCATTGATACGCCCATGGACCTGACATCCCGAACCACTATTATGGCCGCCTTGTGTCATAGGACCCTGGCTGTTGCTGAAGGAAATTTTGTGAAAAACATGTTCATTTGAATAACATCATATAGCATGCAATTAACAATTAAAGGCGGAATCATGCTTTCATGCATTCAAAAACAAAACATCTACCATGAAATTCAAAGCCTAGTAGATTGGTGAACCTTGACTCAACTTAAAAACAACAATTTGTTAGTTGAGAAATATTTACCTTTGTAGATTCCTCTTTGCATATGCAAAGGATAATCACCCAAGAGATAGGGCCTTCATTCCTTGCTTCTTAGCTCCATGGATTTGGTTAGAAGAATAGGTTCTCCAAGTTCCCAAAATTGAGAACCTCTAAAGATTCTACACCAAGGTTGGATTGGAGAGGAAATGAGTGACCTTGAGGAAATAGAATTGCTAGACAATATCCCCCAAGGTGGTTGGCCTCTTAGAGAGAAATGGAAGCTTTGTGTTCTCACCAATTTTCTCTAAAATCAACAACTTATGAATTTATGTTATAAAGTTCTTTATATAGTCACTTCTTTAAATGACCTAAAGAACCAAAAACCCTAATTCATCACTATATGGATATGGGCTTTTGGGCCTTTGTGAATCTTTATTCATTAAGTTGTCATACAACTTAAGTCAATGGGCTTTGACGTTCGAAGCCCATTGGGCCTTAAGGTCCAAAACTATCCCGAGGTCTTTAACGAACTTATTTGTTTGATTAATTAACATATTAATTAATCCTTGCCATAAATAATTAAACCATTTAATTCATCTCCTTTGTTTCTTCAATCTCCACCTTATTTGGTGTACGATACATTAGGTTCCTTTTAGCGAGGCAGTGGGCGATTAAAACCATTTTACATCGATTGTGAATTGAAACTTACTTTCAATTCTCCCTTTAGTGATTACACACGTTTAGGGCTTCCACAAACCATGAGTGACACCTAGCAGCATATCATGGCTACCCAAGCTAATCAGAAGAGGTAGAGAACCTATTCAGTTTAGGATTACAAATGCAATACGGTCTTTCTCTAATCTAATACTCTTGATCACATTGTTTGGTTTGATAGTTTATTTATTCATGTCTACTATCCAATGTGATTCATTTGCATTTTATGATTACCTTGAATGTGATTTGGAACGCATTCCCCAATCTCATTCATACTCTGGCCAGAGATTTTAATCATATCATAGAGTATTCTTCCTCAAGCCAATTGAAGGTTAGAGATCCCTTGTTGCGCATTCACTTGTCTCCATGACTAAGTGGCTTAACCCCAATGATGTCGTGGACACCCCGATGGGGTGACTTTGGCATAATCAAAGATCAAGGACTTAACCACAAGACTGTTGGAAGTATGCCCACAAAGCCACTCATTTGATGTAATAGCTTTTTGGAATACTTAATATGTTAAACTTTTATATGTTTAACGGAAGGGCAATACTTATTGTTAATCACTATTTATTGAATCATGTGTTTAATCAATAAGAGAATCCAAGGGATGTATTTGACATAAGAGATAAGTGATCTAATGAGTTAGATTAAGGAGACATTTCTCTTATGTTCATTCCTAAAACGTTCCTAGCCATAGGATTGCCAATTGGGCATTGACAATCCGCTAAGGTTAGTATGTGTTATGTTGACTCAAACGTGAGTATGAACTAGTCTCAAGTCATTTGGTGTTGGACACTAAGACAAACACATAGGTGCTCGAAAGAGTAATCGAGTACACTGAACTGCGATTAATGAGAGTTCAAACATACATGTCATGTACGAACTCTAAGGTTACAATATGCAAAGTAGTCCTTAGACCTGAGGCATCATAGATGTTTAATGGTTAGGTCCTTGATCTTTGATCATGACAAAGGCATTCCCTCGGATTGTCCACGGCATTTTTGGGGTCATGTGATCTAGTCATGTAGGCATATGAATGCACAACAAGGGATCTCTAACCTTCCATGGTGGAAGGAGAATACTCTAAAATATGATTCTAAAGTCTTTGGCCAAAGCAAATGAATATGACTAAGGAAGATGTTCCAAATCATATTCAAGGGAATCATATAAGAAAGTATCACATTGGATAGTAGACATGAAACAAACTATCACTTAAAACAATGTGGTTAAGAGTATTGTATTAGAGAAGGACCGTATTGCATTGTAATTGTAACTGGATAGGTTCTCCAACCAATTCTACTTAGCTTGGGTAACCATGACATACTGCTAGGTGTCACTCATGGTTTGTGGAAGCCCTATTGATTAGCAAACACTAATCATCAAAAAGGGAGAATTGAAATGTGGTTTCAATTCACAATCGATAGTTAAGAGTAACATCGCCCACTGCCTCGCTAATTGGAACCTAATGGATCGCACACCAAATAAGGATATATGTGAAGCAATTAAATGAAATGGATAAGCAATTAAATGGTTTAATTGAAGAATGGTCAAGATTAATTAATTAGTTAATTAATTATACGAAATGTTCGTATTGGGCTTTTAAGTTGGTTTTAGGGCTTCGGGGCCCAAAAGTGTTTTGGTCCACAAGGCCCATTATGTTTAAGTTGTATGACAACTAAAACAAAATGGGCAATAAGCCCAATAACCATATAGGCCAACCATTTAGGGTGAGGGTATGCAAGTTTGCTTAATTGCAAGTTTGCCACTCACCTAAGAAATGAAGTATAAATTCATCTTTATAGCTTTGTTTTCAATTAGGGTTTTCTAAGCTACTTGGGGAAAGTTATCTAGCAAATTTACTTCCCTAAGTGATCCATTTTCATCCTCACAAATTACATCCTTGGTGAAGAGACATAGAGACATCAAACTTTTGGTGTTTTGGAGAACTAATCCTCAAATCCTCAAAGAAGCAAAGGAGCACTAAAAGGAGGAAAATCACAAGGAAGATCCAAGGAGCAAGGAGGTGACTTGAAGGCCCTCCACTTGGGTGAATCCCTTGTGTAATCAAGGATGAGCTTCAAGGGTAAAGAATCTCTAAATTCTTAATTATCTTTAATGTTGTTAAAGAGTCTTTTGGTTCACCATATACTAGGCTTTGAAAGTCATGGGTTTCATGAATTGTTTTTGGATGCATGCCTACTTTAAAGAGTTAATTGTTAGCATATGTATTCAAATGTTCATACATGTTCTTAGCTAGGACAAAATTTTTCCTTCAAGTGGTATCAAGAGCCTAGGTCTAGTGTATGGTGGATCCTTTTGGGTTTTGTGATTTTCATGTTTTATGATTTAAATGTTGTAAATGTTACAAGCTTTGTTCTTGCTTTGAATATAAATTTTGCTAGAAAATTTAGCATCTCAAATGTTGTAGATGTATTTCATTTAAGCATGAATATTGGAACTAAAAATTTGGTGCCATGTATTTTGAGTTTTCATAAGTGTTCTTCAATGTTCTTGGAGTTCTTGCCAAGAACAAAAAGTTTTGAAGTTTTGATTCAAAAAGTTTTATGTTTTTACATAAAGTTTTGATTTAATTTTAGTGGGTGATGGTTAATGATTAAGTAATTTTAATGGGAGACAAACTTTGTTTTAAAGAATGACATAAATCATTTCATACAAAATTTTATTTCATCTTTACCTCACCTAACATAACCCACTTACAAAACTTTGTATAAAATTTGAATTTTACCAATAAAAACCACTTATGGCAGGCCACCCTATTAAATAGGGTATTTTTGGGTGTTTTGTGCACTTACATAAAGTTTTGATACTTTTGTGTATTTGCATTTTGGCCCAAAAGTTTACGTTTTTACGTTAAGGTCCAAAAACTTTAAAGGACAAATTGTTTTGCTCCTTTAATGATGTTTTTGACATTATTAAAAATGTTTGGGTTCTAAGTTGTAATTACATGAAGTTGTGGACTCTTGTGTTTTTACAAAGTGACCCCAAAAGTTTTTGTTTTTAGAAAATGGCCCAAATTAGATGAGAACAAAATGGTTTGTCTCTTTAAATGAGAATTGGATTTTCATTTTATTTAGTTTCATTTAAATCAATTCTATGGATCCGAAAACCAATTGTTTTAAAGTTGTTTTCTTAATTAAATGTGTTTGATTAAGAGAAGGGTGATTATGAACCAAATGCCTCGATAATTGAGCTATGTGATTGGCCGCTTTACATTATGAATGTTTGGGCTTGGTAGTGTAGATTTGAATGTAATTTGATTAGTTCAAGATTGTTGTAAATGGACATAAGTCCATCATTTATGTTGTAAAAGGGCATAAGCCCTTATTATTATTTCATGTATTCCTTTTGTTTAAAAGTATGCAAAATGGAATAGTTGGGTCCAACGCCCAATAGGAAATAACGGTTTAATTGGATTAAACGCGTAACTAAAATCAACAACTACATACCTTAGACCCAAGGTCCAACACAAGGCTCGTGTTGGATCAAATCAAACGGTTCATAATCATCCTAAAACCTAATATGACTATATAGTCCATATGAGGATGCAAAGCATTCGTTAGTAGTTCCATATAGTCTCGCTTGTTTCAACGAAACAGTGGGAGTATTATATACTACTAATTCATATAAACTTGGACCAATGGTTGTGATAGGCCCAAGTTCTTTTAATGTGATTAAAATGTTTTGATGTAGCCCAACGCTATTCCCTCAACAAATGAATATTAAGTTGATAAGCGAGAGATGTTTAGAATATCTCTTCGTAGGCCTTCCACCGTGGTGGGCTTCAATCGTTTGTGACTCGTACACCGTATTCGTCCAGTTCTGGGGTATACAAAGTATGTGCTTACATTCAGGAGAAGCCCATAAACATATGATGAAGTGAAAGTAGGCAACGAGTATGGCCAATATGATATTCTTCTGAGGCCATTCTTGAACCCCTATTTGAACTAGCATGGTGGGAATGACTTAAACTAAGTGCAATGATGCCAATAAGATATTCTTCTGAGGCATCATTCTCTAGAGGCCGAACTAGATGGGTAATTACAAAAGGTTGTAAATGAATAATGCGTTATTCTCTCATCATTATTTTTGCTAACCAATAAGATATTCTTCTGAGGTGGGCTTGGTAATGGTGAGTCTCCCATAACCCACTAAGAGTTCAATATAACTCTCGAATTCTATTGAGGGATGTGGAATTTGCCAAAAATGGTGGGTGATACTATTTGATTAAAAGACCCAATCAAAATAGTTTTAAACAACAATGCTAATTCGATTTCTGTTATGTTATGTAGTGAACGACATGCCTAAAATTATACCCACCATTATACTTGACAAAAAGGGCCTAAAGGGCCAACGTTTCCTTGCTTGGTATCGCCACATTGAGAATGTCTCAAAGGTGAAAGACATATTGTATGTACTTAAGCAATCCCCTCCTCATGTACCTCCTACGAAACTAGCTTCAAAGGAGGAGTGTCAAAATTATATTAGACACTATGAGGATGACTTACAAGCCAAATGCTTAATCCTCACTTCACTTAGTGAGGAGCTTATGAAGCTACATAAGCACATGGACACTTCTTGTGCCATGGTTGAAAGTTTGCATAAGATGCATGACATTGAGACTAGTAATGTACGATTCTCAAATATTTGTAGTCTAATGAATGCCAAAATGGCAAAGGGGACATCGGTCCATAAACATGGACAAAAGATGGAAAGGATCTTTCAAGATCTTCAAAGTTTAGGAACTTCCATCGATGGGAAAATGGCCCAAGACTTTTTCCTTGCATCTCTCTCGGATGATTTCACTAAGTTTATCGTAAACTATAAAGTGAATAGATTCGATCATTCTTTGAAAGAGATGATTGACATGTGCTGTAAATTTGAAAAAGGTTTCAAAAGGGACAGTGGGAGTGAGAATGCAATAATAAGGAAAAGGTTACATAAGAAGAAGGCAAAGAAATCCAAGGGAACATGCTTTCATTGTGGAAAGGATGAACGTTGGAAGAAGAAATACAGGGTGCGCATTGCGAGCCTTATGACACGAACTTTTGAAGAGACTATTTCTGTCATAGAGAGTGCTTTTACAGTGAGCTCCAATTCCTGGATATTTGATTCAGGTGCTAGTCAACATATCTGTAATACGTTGCAGGGACTAACAGGGAGCAGATCACTGCGCAATGAGGAGATGGTTGTGCGAGTTGGGAACGGCACTAAAATCTCTGCAAAAGCAATAGGCACCTATATGCTTAACCTACCCTCTAGGGAAGTCCTGGAACTTAAAAATTGTTTATATTTTCCTTCATGTATAAAGAATTTGATTTCCATCTCTAAGCTTTTACGAGATGGGCACTCAGTGTTGTTTGACAAAATGAGTTGCACTTTATACTTGAACGGTCGTATTATCTCTCATGGTAATATGATAGAGGGACTTTTTCACCTAGAGACGAATAGTGGGATGCACTGTATTGAAAGCGGGAATACCTCAAAACCCAAAAGGGCTAGAGAAGAAGTTAACCAAGAAAAGATGTGGCATCTTAAACTTGGACATGTGAACCTTGATAAGATTCGCAAGATGTCGAAAGACGGATATTTCCACCCATTAGGTAATGACCGGATGGGTACTTGTGAATGTTGCTTGAAAGGGAAGATGACCAAATCTCCATTTACTGGAAAAGGAGAGCGTGCCACTGAAATTCTAAGGTTAATCCACACTGACGTATGTGGACCTATGTCTACTACGTCGAGAGAAGGCTTCTCATACTATATCACATTCACCGACGATCACTCTCGGTTTGGCTATGTATATCTTATGAAGTACAAGTCAGAATCCTTTGAAAGGTTCAAAGAATTCAAGAATGAAGTTGAGAAGCAAACTGGGAAACAGATAAAAATCCTAAGATCAGATCGAGGGGGTGAATATCTGAGTAATGAGTTCCTAGATTATCTCAAAGAGTGTGGAATAATATCACAGTGGACTCCACCGGGAACTCCACAACTTAATGGAGTTTCTGAAAGGAGAAATCGAACCTTGATGAACATGGTTTGTTCTATGATGAGTTCCGCTGATCTACTAGTAACATTCTGGGGATATGCTCTATATACAGCAGCTTACTTGCTTAATAGAGTACCTTCCAAATCAGTTTCACAAACACCCTATGAGATATGGCATGGAAGAAAGCCAAGTCTTAATCATATTAAGATTTGGGGTTGTGAAACATATGTCAAGAAGCTTGAGGCCACTAAGCTTGAAGCAAGATCAGTAAGATGCTATTTTGTGGGATATCCTAGAGAAACTATGGGATATGAGTTCTACCATCCTGACGACCAGAAAGTCTTTGTCGCCAGAACTGCTATGTTTCTAGAGGAACAATTTGTTCTCAAAGGAACTAGAAGCAAAGAGATGGAAATTAATGAGATTAATAATGAACCACAAACAAGCACTCGACATATTGACAACCCTGTTCCTGAACCCCTAGCTCCACGTAGATCTGAACGGGTTAGTAAGCCACCTATGAGGTTTGGCTTAAAAAAAAAAATGACTTTGATGAATTGTACCTTTTAGGTGACAATGAAACAAAGGAGGACCCTAGGGACTACACTGAAGCAATGTCCGACATTGATTCAAAGAGATGGCAAATGGACGTGAAGACGGCCTTTCTGAATGGCTACCTACAGGAAGAGCTCTATATGACTCAACCCGAAGGTTTCGTGTCCGAGTCTGAAGAGACTAAGGCATGCAAGCTTCAAAGGTCCATTTATGGACTTAAGCAAGCCTCCAGGAGCTGGAACATTCGTTTCGATACTGAAATCAAAACGTTTGGTTTTACTCAAAACGAAGACGACAATTGTGTTTATCAAAAAGTCGTTGGGGATGCAGTAGTATTCCTAGTGTTATATGTAGATGACATATTACTATTCGGGAATGACACTGCAGTACTTTCTTCTGTAAAAGTGTGGTTGTCTAAAACCTTCCACATGAAAGATTTAGGAGATGCATCTTATGTACTTGGGATAAAGCTCTATCGTGATAGATCCAGAAAATTAATTGGATTATCCCAATCGATGTACATTGATAAGGTGCTAAGTAGGTTCCAGATGGAACAATCTAAGAAAGGTTTTCTTCCTGTGAGACATGGAATTCACCTTTCTAAGTCCATGGGACCTAAGACTCCTGAAGAGATACGGCTAAATGAATGAAATTCCTTATGCTTCCGCCATAGGGAGTCTCATGTATGCCATGATATGCACAAGGCCTGATATCGCGTATGCTGTGAGCATTACTAGTCGATATCAATCTAACCCAGGATCAGAACACTGGGCAGCTGTCAAGATGGTCCTTAAGTACTTAAGAAGAACTAAGGACATGTTCCTCGTTTATGGAGGAGCATCAGAGTTGCGAGTGGAAGCTTATACAGACGCAGATTTCCAATCTGACGTCGATGATAGAAGTTCCAACTCCGGATATGTATTCACTCTGAATGGTGGGGCTGTCAGTTGGAAAAGCAAGAAACAAAGTGTAATTGCTGATTCCACGACAGAGGCTGAATATGTCGCTACAGCTGAAGCCGGCAAAGAAGCGTTCTGGATGAAAAAGTTCATTACTGAACTTGGAGTGGTTCCAACCATCACATCACCAGTAACTTTGTACTGTGATAATAGTGGGGCGATAGCCCAAGCCAAGGAACCCAGGGCTCATCAAAAGAACAAGCATTTTGATAGGCGCTTTAATATCATAAGATGATATGCTACCGAGGGGAAAGTCAACATCCTCAAAGTTGCTTCAGCCGATAACGTAGCAGATCCACTGACAAAGCCAATGACTCAAATCCAGCTTGATCGTCATATGGATAAAATGGGTATTAGATACATGGGAGGATGGCTTTGAGTGCAAGTGGGAGATTGTTGGAAGTATGCCCACAAAGCCACTCATTTGATGTAATAGCTTTTTGGAATACTTAATATGTTAAACTTTTATATGTTTAACGGAAGGGCAATAATTATTGTTAATCACTATTTATTGAATCATGTGTTTAATCAATAAGAGAATCCAAGGGATGTATTTGACATAAGAGATAAGTGATCTAATGAGTTAGATTAAGGAGACCTTTCTCTTATGTTCATTCCTAAAACGTTCCTAGCCATAGGATTGCCAATTGGGCATTGACAATCCGCTAAGGTTAGTATGTGTTATGTTGACTCAAACGTGAGTATGAACTAGTCTCAAGTCATTTGGTGTTGGACACTAAGACAAACACATAGGTGCTCGAAAGAGTAATCGAGTACACTGAACTGCGATTAATGAGAGTTCAAACATACATGTCATGTACGAACTCTAAGGTTACAATATGCAAAGTAGTCCTTAGACCTGAGGCATCATAGATGTTTAATGGTTAGGTCCTTGATCTTTGATCATGACAAAGGCATTCCCTCGGATTGTCCACGGCATTGTTGGGGTCATGTGATCTAGTCATGTAGGCATATGAATGCACAACAAGGGATCTCTAACCTTCCATGGTGGAAGGAGAATACTCTAAAATATGATTCTAAAGTCTTTGGCCAAAGCAAATGAATATGACTAAGGAAGATGTTCCAAATCATATTCAAGGGAATCATATAAGAAAGTATCACATTGGATAGTAGACATGAAACAAACTATCACTTAAAACAATGTGGTTAAGAGTATTGTATTAGAGAAGGACCGTATTGCATTGTAATTGTAACTGGATAGGTTCTCCAACCAATTCTACTTAGCTTGGGTAACCATGACATACTGCTAGGTGTCACTCATGGTTTGTGGAAGCCCTATTGATTAGCAAACACTAATCATCAAAAAGGGAGAATTGAAATGTGGTTTCAATTCACAATCGATAGTTAAGAGTAACATCGCCCACTGCCTCGCTAATTGGAACCTAATGGATCGCACACCAAATAAGGATATATGTGAAGCAATTAAATGAAATGGATAAGCAATTAAATGGTTTAATTGAAGAATGGTCAAGATTAATTAATTAGTTAATTAATTATACGAAATGTTCGTTTTGGGCTTTTAAGTTGGTTTTAGGGCTTCGGGGCCCAAAAGTGTTTTGGTCCACAAGGCCCATTATGTTTAAGTTGTATGACAACTAAAACAAAATGGGCAATAAGCCCAATAACCATATAGGCCAACCATTTAGGGTGAGGGTATGCAAGTTTGCTTAATTGCAAGTTTGCCACTCACCTAAGAAATGAAGTATAAATTCATCTTTATAGCTTTGTTTTCAATTAGGGTTTTCTAAGCTACTTGGGGAAATTTATCTAGCAAATTTACTTCCCTAAGTGATCCATTTTCATCCTCACAAATTACATCCTTGGTGAAGAGACATAGAGACATCAAACTTTTGGTGTTTTGGAGAACTAATCCTCAAATCCTCAAAGAAGCAAAGGAGCACTAAAAGGAGGAAAATCACAAGGAAGATCCAAGGAGCAAGGAGGTGACTTGAAGGCCCTCCACTTGGGTGAATCCCTTGTGTAATCAAGGATGAGCTTCAAGGGTAAAGAATCTCTAAATTCTTAATTATCTTTAATGTTGTTAAAGAGTCTTTTGGTTCACCATATACTAGGCTTTGAAAGTCATGGGTTTCATGAATTGTTTTTGGATGCATGCCTACTTTAAAGAGTTAATTGTTAGCATATGTATTCAAATGTTCATACATGTTCTTAGCTAGGACAAAATTTTTCCTTCAAAGACAACAACTGTGATGCCTCAGGTCAAAGGACTAATTTGCATTATCCCAAACATGAGTTCTCATGTGACATGAGTATGAGAACTCCTCGTTGATCGTGTTAGTGAACTCATTCTCTATTGAGCACCTACGTACTTGTCTTGATGTCACACACACCAATGACTCGAGACTAGTCACTCTCCCTGAGAGAAAACATAGCACGTACTGTCCTATCGGACTGTCAATGCCCAATTGGCAATCCTATGATCAGGAACGTTTAGGATGTGTCTACGAAAGAATGGTCTCATTAATCTAACTACATTAGATTGCATTCTTCCAATCACATATTCCTTGGACTTTATCGTTTAAGCATATAACATTTATATGAGACGTCTCAAACAATAATGTTTGCCCTTTATATGTAAACTAGATTAGTTTAACATGTGAAATATCCGTAAAGTATCATCATATGAATGGCTTTAGGGCACATTTCCAACAATCTCCCACTTGCACTAGAGCCAATCAGCTTGGTCATCTGTTATGATTCCTCTTCTGTAGTCATTTCCTAAATGGCTGAGTAGTAGGCCTAGGAAATGGATATCTATATGTTATCCATAGAAGCAACCTTGAGAATATCGACGTCACCATTATACATGATTCCCAATCATGTGGTTCGGTCTCTCATATGAGTTCGGATCTTGATGAGACCTTGATTCCCAGGCTTGAGCTATCGCCCCATTAGTGTCGTAGTGTCAGTACACTAGATACACTTTCTGGTTGGAACCGAATAGAGAGTTCATAAATGAACTTTCCCATCCAAACAACATTGTTGTAAACTTCTATATGGCAATATATTTTGCATTCATAATGGAACACACTAAAGTCAATACTTTAATGTTTCCATCCAAATATCTCTTTAGTCATAATAAAGGGATACCTGTTTATCTCTTCATTCATAATGAAGAAACATCCAATGATGGATTAGATTCACAATCTAATACATTTACGCTTCCATTACGTTACTCTAATTCTTCCTCATTCTTCGAGGAACCTATCCTTTAGTATTTCTTAAATACTTAAGGATTTACTTGACAGTTGCCATGGTTCTGATCCTGGGCTTGCACTGATATCGCCTTGTACCTTTCTAGGTACAACTCATATCAATGTTTTTCATACAATATGAAATACATAAATCACCTTTCTGCGTATGCATAAAGGATTCGATTTACGCATTATTTATTTGGGAGTCAAAGGGTACGTTCCCTTTGAGAAGAGCTACCTCCTAGTCTCACTAGAGTTGTTCTTCTTATTAAAGTTTATCATCATATGAGAAACTTCCTAGCAACCTTTTGTCTATTATTAGGGCATGATATAATCCAATTATATCCTAAAATCTATCATTATAGATTTCCATCCCATGTATATAGACTATGTCTCCCATATACATTCTATCGTTTATAGAAAGTTTTAAAGTCATAACTTTAACAATGAAGTATTCTTTTCATTTCCAAAATTAATATATCATACATATATTCAAATTTAGGAATATGATTAACTCCCACTAATCTTTTGTAAACCTAGTAAACAAAAGATTCATTTACATCTATATGAGAAATCAAACAATTTTGATCTTTCTCTCATAAGACGCTTATGGCTCCCACTAGCTTGCTAAGATCCATGATGGTTGGATCTCTACAACTTACATGTTTTGTGATTCATAGTTTTAGACATAAATTATCAAGACTATCTTAATAATGGTTTCGGAAACCTATATCATGTCCAAACATTGAATCACCATTATAGTTGTAGCTAGCAATCTTCGAATTAATTGAAACTAAGACTACATCAAAGATGGTTCCTTCAAAGTCAACCATTCTCTTTGATTGTAGTCACCTTAAGCTACCAATTAGCTATGAAGGTTTCATTATTTCGGGTCAAATGGTACTTTACCATTTCCTTGAGTATATATCGTATAAACACTCAATGTAGTCATAAAGTTTAAACCATTCAACTGAGACGGTTTATAAATCCTTCTTGACTACCTTGGAGCTTGTGGTATAGGAACTAGGTTGTTATATTTGTTGATTATCATCTTGTCTCTCAAAGAACCCATTCTTTTGAGTTCTATTCCTAGTTCATTTGCTCTAAGACAAATCACATTGTAGGATTACAATGAACTACTCAACAAACAACATTTGTTGGTTGGTTTATAGAAATGATATCCAAAGGTTAATTTAAGGATATCCACAAGATAATTTTTAAACAAATATTGCTTATTAGCACACAACCCCAAATCTTAACATGATTAAGATTTGTCTTTCTTTCCAACTACATCCTATGGAGTTATGAAAATTTTGGAAGATCTTCTAATTGACAATCATATTGTCTTAGAAGCATATATATCCTATATATGGGTAATTGATAATATCCAACGAACTAAATCTTATTCAAGTTCGTTCTTCTCCTAATGGAGAAAATCATTTATCTTATGATGCTAATTTCCTTGATATCTTTCAAGGAAACTCATCTAAAGTGTTACCTTTCCTTGGATCAAATCTAAGGAGGTAAGTACTTTAGACGTCTTACTCATCAACTTACATTTCTTGAATTCTTTGAAACCTTTTTGCAAAGTATTCGGACTTGTGTTTATTCAAAATAAACTATAGTCCAACCGAGAGTGATCTTCGGTGAATGTCATACAACATGAGTAGTATTATGTTGTGGACAATTGCCACTATCTTGCAACCTTTTGGGTTTTAAGCATCATTATATTCTAAACAGTTAACGCTACCATATCATCTCTACTATAGAGACTTATAATCCAATCATTGATTAATAAAGAACAATGTTTTGTCAAACAAAACATTCATCCATCTCTACTATAGTGACGGAATTAAGTTCCTTAAAATTGGAATGTAAAGACAATCTTTGGTTTTTCCAATTTCTTTGGTAGTTCATATGAGGAAGTTAGTACCATCTGCTTTCGCAGAGATCTATATTTTATTCACGTTCCGAATGTGAAGTACTTTCTCTTCTCTCATTAATCTTCTACTTCTTATTAGCCATACTTTTACAATGATTGTAAAACATAGTTACTAATACGGAATCATGTATTCAAGTAGAAGAACCAACTGTTTTGAACTTTTCAAGAACATTTTACAACACCTTCGAAAGGTGTGTTCTTGACACTTGCAAGACATTTCTTGCAAATACCCCTTCCAATGTCCATCCTTTCATAAAGAAAGTTTGTTCCCTTGGAGTTAATTTTATCTTCTTCATTTGACTTCTCCTTTGACTACAATAGTCATGGTCCCTAAACTCCCACTATCTCTCTTGAAACCTTTTTTCAATTGTGTTATACACATCAAACATTTTGGAGAGTGTGTGGTTATTGTTCACTACATAGTTTACAATAAACTTAATGAACCATTAGGATAGGGACATAAAGGTGAAGTCCTAGCTTAGTTTCCGTCTCGTTAAGTGGTTTATCACTTCAACACTCAATGATTCAAAATCATCATAAGTCCATGTTGATGGACTATTTTTGTCAACCAAGCATTATGTTCTAAACATAATTACAAACTTTCAAGAGTTGTTCAAGGCAACTCTTATTTCTTCATAAGTTCCTTTGTTCATATAACGAAGGAATAAGCATTGGTTGTTTGTGTTGTCCTCTTCATGATAGACATTTTTAACATGTTCTTCCAATGATACATTATCAATAGGAAGATTGTGAGGATGAGACTTCTTAGGTACATGCACATTCCATTTAAGACAATCTTTGGGATTGTGTTACTAAGTCCGGAAACTAAAACATTCGGCTTTTCTTTGTCAAGTTTTGGATAGCGTTTGCAAATATATTGGTAAACAAATACATAACGAATATAAATTGATTGATTTTAAGCCATTTGATTTGGGTCTTTAAATCAAATAGCACCACCCACTATTTTTGGCAAATTCCATATCCCTCATCGGAATTCGAGAGTTTTGGAGGAAACTCTTAGTAGGTTATGGGAGACTCACTATTACCAAGCCCACCTCACAATGATATGATATTGGCTAGCATTAATAATAATGAGAGAGTACGCTTACTCATTTGCAACTAATGCAAGTACCCATCAATTTGGCCTCTAGAGAATGTTGCCTCACAATGATATGATATTGGCAACATTGCACTTAGTTAAGTCATTCCCACCATGCTTAGTTCGTGAAGGGGTTCAAGAATAGCCTCACGATAATACGATATTGGCCATCCTCGTTGCCTACACTCACCTCATCAAGTATGTATATAGACTCCTCCTGAGTATAAGCATGCACTTTGTACTCCCCCATGATAGGGTGAAGCCGGTGTACAAGTCATAAACGATTGGAGCTACCACGGTGGAAGGCCACGGAAGAGTGTTCTAAGCACTCTCACGCTTTTCAACTTAATAATGGTTTGGTTGAGGGTTTTAGGTCTCATCACATAAAAATATTCATTTTAATCTTTATTAAAACAATTTTGGTCCTATTACAACTATTGGTCCATTTGATTCAATTTAGTTGTATATAATACTCCCACTATACTTATAAAACGGTTTTTAAAGCAAGAGTATATGATACTACTAACATAAGGTTTGCATTCATTTGATGGACTATATAGTTGCCTTAGGGCCTTAGGATGACTATGAACCTTTGTTTAGATTCAACACGAGCCTAGTGTTGAATCTCGGACTAGGGATGGAGATTGATTTTAGTTACGCGTTTAATCACATTAAGGCGTGTTGTTCCTAGGGGCGTTGGACCCAACTACTCCATTTTCATGCATATCAAATAAAACAAGAAAATGAGTACTTTAAAGTAAAGGTGAGATTATGCTCATTACAACATTTGCATAATTCAAATTACTTTAAAGTAAAGAAGAGCTTATGCTCTTTTACAACATTTGATCAAATCAAATTACAACCAAAATTAATCTACACATTCCCATGGTTCAAACAAATTTGAAACGACCTTTCACATAGCTCAATTATCGTAGGCTTAGGTTCATAATCACCCTTTAATTAATCAACACTTTAATTAATTAAATTGAATGCAACATTTTCATTTGGTTTTTGTATCCATAAAATTGATTTAAATGGAGCTAAATGAAATGAAAATCCAATTCTCATTTAAAGAGACAAAACAATTTTTGTTCCCTACTTAATTTGGGCCATCATGCAATAACCACAACTTTTTGGGCTATATTGCGAAACACAAACTTTTGGGGTCACTTTGTAAAAAACACAAAAGTCCACTACTTCATGTAATTACAACTAGAACCCAAAAATTTCAACAAATACAAAAAACTTCATTAAAGGAGCAAAACAATTTGTCCTTTAACGTTTTTGGGCCTTAACGTAAAAACGTAAACTTTTGGGCCAAAGTGCAAATACACAAAAGTATCAAAACTTTATGTAATTGAATAAAAGACCCAAAAATACCCTATTTAATTAGGGTGGCCGGCCATGATAGAAAAAATATGATTTTTACAAAGTTTTTGTAAGTGGGTTTTATTAGGTGAGGTAAAGATGAAATATTTTGAATTTATGTTAAACTTTTAAAAAAGTTTGTCTACCATTATAACCATTAATTGAATTTATGTCAAACTTTTAAAAAAGTTTGTCTACCATTAAAACCATTAATAATACTTTACAAATAATCATCACCCACTAAAATCACCCACTAAAATTAAACCAAAACTTTATGTAAAAACATAAAACATTTTGAATCAAAACTTCAAAACTTTTTGTTCTTGGCAAGAACTTCAAGAACATTGAAGAACACTCATGAAAACTCATAATAGCTCCATGAATGTTTTCACTCACCAAAACTCAAATTTTCATCACTCAAAAGAGGGTTAACATCCTAGGGTACTTAGGGGTTCCAAAAGTCACTTTAAAACCATTTTAACAAGACAAACATGAACCCAAAAAATCACCCTTTGGATTTGGCCGAATTTCCCAAAAAACATGGCACCAAATTTTAGCTCCAAAATTCATGCTCATATGAACTACATCTACAACATTTGAGATGGCAAATTTTCTAACAAAATTTACATTCAAAGAAACAAGAATAAAGCTTGTAACATATTACAACTTTTAAATCAAAAACTATGAACTACAAAACCCAAAATGATTCACCAACTACTAGACCTAGGCTCTTGATACCACTTGAAGGAAATTTTGTGAAAAACATGTTCATTTGAATAACATCATATAGCATGCAATTAACAATTAAAGGCGGAATCATGCTTTCATGCATTCAAAAACAAAACATCTACCATGAAATTCAAAGCCTAGTAGATTGGTGAACCTTGACTCAACTTAAAAACAACAATTTGTTAGTTGAGAAATATTTACCTTTGTAGATTCCTCTTTGCATATGCAAAGGATAATCACCCAAGAGATAGGGCCTTCATTCCTTGCTTCTTAGCTCCATGGATTTGGTTAGAAGAATAGGTTCTCCAAGTTCCCAAAATTGAGAACCTCTAAAGATTCTACACCAAGGTTGGATTGGAGAGGAAATGAGTGACCTTGAGGAAATAGAATTGCTAGACAATATCCCCCAAGGTGGTTGGCCTCTTAGAGAGAAATGGAAGCTTTGTGTTCTCACCAATTTTCTCTAAAATCAACAACTTATGAATTTATGTTATAAAGTTCTTTATATAGTCACTTCTTTAAATGACCTAAAGAACCAAAAACCCTAATTCATCACTATATGGATATGGGCTTTTGGGCCTTTGTGAATCTTTATTCATTAAGTTGTCATACAACTTAAGTCAATGGGCTTTGACGTTCGAAGCCCATTGGGCCTTAAGGTCCAAAACTATCCCGAGGTCTTTAACGAACTTATTCGTTTGATTAATTAACATATTAATTAATCCTTGCCATAAATAATTAAACCATTTAATTCATCTCCTTTGTTTCTTCAATCTCCACCTTATTTGGTGTACGATACATTAGGTTCCTTTTAGCGAGGCAGTGGGCGATTAAAACCATTTTACATCGATTGTGAATTGAAACTTACTTTCAATGACTCGAGACTAGTCACTCTCCCTGAGAGAAAACATAGCACGTACTGATCTTATCGGACTGTCAATGCCCAATTGGCAATCCTATGATCAGGAACGTTTAGGATGTGTCTACGAAAGAATGGTCTCATTAATCTAACTACATTAGATTGCATTCTTCCAATCACATATTCCTTGGACTTTATCGTTTAAGCATATAACATTTATATGAGACGTCTCAAACAATAATGTTTGCCCTTTATATGTAAACTAGATTAGTTTAACATGTGAAATATCCGTAAAGTATCATCATATGAATGGCTTTAGGGCACATTTCCAACAGTTGCGGCCTGCTCGGTTCTCCTGAGACGACTACCTGAAGCTACTCCAGAAAAATGGTGCTGCCTCTGAGCAGGGATCTGAGTACTCTGATTGTTATTCCCACCATAACTTTGAGTAGTCGAATAATTACCCCCACTGTAACTCGAAGTACTCGGGTTTTTACTCCCACCGTAACTTGAACTGGAAGCAAAACCATCAGATGAACAGGGAGTAGCTCAATCACGAGCTATGTGTCCAAAGCCACCACACCTATAACACTTGACCGGATTAGCCGAACATGGATTAAAGTGGATGAAATATCACCTTGCTGACTCACTGCCTAAGCCTTCCCTGGATGATCCTGAATCCTAACCCTATTGTTTGAATGACTGAGAGCGTCTAGGGTCGAATGAATTAGAATAAGTAGAAGGCTCTCTCATACTCCAAGATCAGAATCCACGACCCCGCTGATTTTGGTACGACTCCGAGGCTGGTTCTGGCTCCAAGGCTGATCCTGGTTAAGTATGTTCCATCTCGACTGTTCGATCCTGAAGGCCGCCTCAATCATCTCCTTGTGGGAGATATGCCTCTATGGTGCCAGAAGCTCGCGATAGTCCTCATTCATAGCAATTTGCAGCTGAATCATCATCTCCCGCTGGTTCCCATAGGTTCCCTCATGGTGTCTTGACAGGCGCCGAAAAGTGCTATCAAACTCTGTAATACTCAGATTTCCCTGGAGAAACTCGAGGAATTCCTGGCTCTTCCTCAGCTGATAACCGGGGCTCAAAAAGTGCAGCCCAAGTCATCAAAGAATTAAGTGGGCGAAAGCCCGTCACTGACTTCCACCAATATCTAGCGTTCCCCTGAAGGAAGTAACCAGCGGTATTCGCCTATTCCGACGCTGGACATCTCATGCTCTCTAAGGTGTCCTCTATCTTTTCCAACCAATCCTTAGCCTCCTCATAGGCTCTAACTACATTAAGTTCTGTAATGCCTTGGCTACGAGCAATCTCCATATATGTACGACTCGGCCTGTTACTACCAGGAAAAGCATTTCATAGCACGAAGGTTAACTGCTGAATTGCTCCCATTAGACCAGAACGAGATCATCGAGGTACATTTCCACCAGTAGGATCCATAATTCTGATAAGAGGCAAATAAGATTTAGAAGGACGAAAGATTATGGATACAAGAAAGCTTATGATTACCAAATGGAAGAATGAAGTCCTAAGTATGCTCTGATACCAATCTGACACGCCTCGATCCCGATGTCCAGAGGACAGTGGGATGGCCACGTGTTGGCTGACACCCGAGGGTGACGCAAGCCATTTAATGAATACATATGCCGAGAACATGAGAAAACATGCATATAAATTTCACTCGAACTACATAATATAATATTCAAATGCAAACTTTACCAAAATAATATAATAGTATTTAGTCGCCAATAAAATGATAGTGATAATGCATGACAAGTTCAAAGCATATAGTTAATTCAGAATACAAGCGGAAGGTGCTATTACAAGTGAAGTCAAAGCATAGAGGATGACGCGGTATCACTGGTAGGGGAATGCCTCTTAGCTCGGATTGTATGCCTCGTTCCTATGTCTTGAGGGGGCGCAAAAAAACATGAGTGGACCAAGTTGATATATATATATATATAATACTGAAATAGTTATTCAATAACGTACTAACCCCCAAAGTTTTATGGAAACTCAATAGTATAATATGTAATAGGTTTTTCTAAAAACCCTAGCATGCCATAAAACCTTTCATAAAACATATATCGTATATAATGTGCTAAATAGTGGTATCACAATTGACCGAAGCCACTACATCACCCGACCTATAGGCCAAATATATGAATATCTTTCGACCCGTAGACCACTACATCACCCGACTCGTAGGCCAAATAAATATCTTCCGACCCGTAGGCCAAATAAATATCTTCCGACCCGTAGGTCACTACATCACCTGAACCGTAGGCCAAATATATGAATATCTTCTGACCTGGAGGCCACTACATCAGCCGACCGAAGCCAATATAAGTATCATCACTTGCAGGCAGAACAATGACCACTAGATAAGCACAAAAACAGTGAATATAATCTTTCCAACATAAGAAAAAATATCTCAAAACATCTTCATAGTATATAGTCATCCTTCATATATACTACAAAGAGTGTAAAAACATGTTCATAATTAGTATATAGCCATCGATCATATATACTACAAAGAACATAAATTTGATAAAGTATGGTATTCCAAAATATTCTCAGTAAAGCATGATAATCATAAAGTGTAAATTTAATTTACTCATAAAACGTTTCACAAAACGCAACCATTAAATCATGCTTTTCATGTATACTTTTCTACTATTAAAACATGCATTTTAGAAGGGATCCACTCACAGATACTCCGTCGTTGAAGAGTTGTGCGAAATAGGAAGGACGAATTTGCTGCTAATAATCGTACCTAAGCACATAAAGGGTCCAATTAAAAAAACTTTATCATAAAGATTGAATTTTGAAAACGGACGTCATAAACAGATTTAGGACGTCAAAAAACATCAGGGGGGACCTCAGGTACCGGCATGCGCTGCCGCAAGGTGGCGGCTCCGGTGGTCAAGATGGCCGGAAAAGTCGCCGGTGCCGTAGGGCCACGCGTGGCCTGGGTTAGGGTTTTGGCTGGGTTTGGGCCTTGGCTTGGTTCCTGGGCATAGGCCTATTTGGTTTGGACTTGGGTTCAACGGGCCAAAGGCCCAAGTTTTACACGGCCCAAAGGTCTGGGCCTAAAGGTTTTGGGCTTGTAACCCGACCCAAGGGAAATGGGTTTGGGTTAAAGCTTAGTGGGCCGAAGGCCCTGGGTTTGGGTTAAAAGGCTCAGGCCTGGTAGCTCGGCCTAAGGGTTTTTGAGCTGGGTTTAATAAATGGGTTTGGGCTAGGAGACCATGGGTTTCCGGGTTTGGGTCAGTTGACCCGTTTTTCGTCGAGGAAGAAGGCCGGAGCCTTTTGAGCTCTAGTCGATGTCGATTCACCACCTTAACCTACGATCTACCTACTAAAATGAAGATAGAGACGAGAGGAAGAGTTTTGTTACTGTCTCACACCGTGAGGTGGCCGAAGTTGGCCGAAGTTTTGGCTCGAAGGCCACGGGGTTCGTTGGAGAGGTTTGGGTGGCCTCTGGGTGTCTTAGTGCTTCATAGAGATGAGGGAGAGAGAGAGAGAGATAGAGAGAGAGAGATAGAAGGTCCACTTGATGGTGGTGGTGGTGTCGTGGTTCTTTAGGTGTGCGTCGGGTGTATGTGTCGCCAGGAATGGAGAGGGAGAAAGGTCCGAGAAAGAGAGCTGCGAGAGAGAGTGAGTGAGCTGAGAGAGAGAGTGTCTAGGGGGAGAAGAGAGAAGAAGAGAGAGAGAGAGATAGGGAACTGCCACATGGCATGCAGAGGGAGAAGGAGAATTTAGGAAGAAATCCAAAAAGGGGATCTGGATTGGGTAGGGGATGAAGGCATAATGGTAATTTCATATTTCCTTTATTATAAAATTACACATAATTGAGATGGGGTTTCACATCACTTCAAGGCAAGACTGGTAACGAAATTAACTATACAGATACATTTTTCCATGTGGCCAAGATCAATACGGTCTGTGTTTCGTTAATGTACTTGGCACACACAAGACCAGACCTTGCTTATGCCTTGAGTGTAGTAAGTCAATAAATGCATAACCCTGGAAAACAACATACAAATGCAATAATGTGGATTTTGCGATAATTGAAGGGAAGTCCGGGCAAAGGAATTTGCTTAAAAATAATAGCTATCTTAGAGTCAGGTTACACTGATTTAGATTGGGTAGATTCAGTTGACTATAGGCGCTCAACATTTGGTTATTTTAACATTCGTTGGGGGTAACTAGGTTACATAGAGGAGTAAAAAGCAGAATGTGGTTGCGCATTTTAGTGCAGAAGTTGAACACATAGGTATGGTCGTGGGGATTTGTGAAATTTTGTGACTTAAGCTTCTATTAAGTGACTTGGGCATAAAGCATGATCAGGCTATGAAATTATTTTTTGATAATAAAGCTGCTTATGACATTGCACATAATCTGGTACAACATGATAGAACAAAGCATGTTGAAGTTGGTCGATTCTTCATCAAAGAAAAATATGAAAGGAAAATAATTGAGGCACCAACAATAAGAACAAAATGTCAGTTGGAAAATATCCTCACAAAGGCTGTTTCAAGTCATAAGTATACAGGTTTCTTACACAAGTTAGGCATGTGCGACTTATATGCACCAACTTATATGCACCAACTTATATGCACCAACTTAAGGGGAGTGTTGCCTATTGTGTATATTCATGTAATCTTGGGATTCTTAGTTTAGTACGATTTCATGTAAATTAGTTCTTTCTTTGTTGATAGGATTGTAGTATCTTATAAATTCCTTCTACTGTTGGAAGTATGCCCACAAAGCCACTCATTTGATGTAATAGCTTTTGGAATACTTATTGTATTAAACTATTATTTGTTTAATGAAGGGCAAAGCTTATTGTTAATCACTATTTATTGTATCATGTGTTTAAGCAATAAGGGAATCTAAGGAATGTATTTGATCTAAGAGAGAAGTGATTTAAGTAAGTTAGATTAACGAGACCTTTCTCTTATGTTCATTCCTAAAACGTTCCTAGCCATAGGATTGCCAATTGGGCATTGACAATACGCTAAGGTTAGTATGTGTTATGTCAACTCAAGCGTGAGTATGACTAGCCTCAAGTCATTTAGTGTTGGACACTAAGACAAACACATAGGTGCTAGAAAGAGTAATCGAGTACACTGAACAACGATCAAAAGAGAGTTCGAACATACATGTCATGTAAGAACTCGATAGTTGCAATATGCAAAGTAGTCCTTTGACCTGAGGCATCATAGATGTCTAATGGTTAGGTCCTTGATCTTTGATCATGTCAAAGGCATTCCATCGAGAGTGTCCACGACATTGTTGGGGTCAAGCTATCTAGTCATGTAGGCATATGAATGCACAACAAGGGATCTCTAACCTTCCATGGTGGAAGGAGAATACTCTAAGATATGATTCAGGAGTCTTTGGCCAAAGCATACGAATATGACTTAGGAAGTATGTTCCAAATCATATTCAATTGAATCATATAGAGAAGTATTACATTGGATAGTAGACATGAAACAAACTATCACTCAAACAATGTGATTAAGAGTATTGTATTAGAGAAGGACCGTATTGCATTGTAATTGTAACTGGATAGGTTCTCCAACCAATTCTACTTAGCTTGGGTAGCCATGACATACTGCTAGGTGTCACTCATGGTTTGTGGAAGCCATGAAGATTAGCAAACACTAATCTTCAACAAAGGGAGAATTGAAATGTTGTTTCAATTCACAATCGATCGTTAAGAGTAACAATCGCCCACTGCCTCGCTAATTGGAACCTAATGGATCGTACACCGAGTAAGGATGAAAGTGAAGAAATATAAATGAGATGGATAAGCAATTAAATGGTTTAATTGAGAATGGTCAAGATTAATTAATTAGTTAATTAATTTTACGAAAGGTTCGTATTGGGCTTTTAAGTTAGTTTTGGGCTTCGGGGTCCAAAAGGGTTTGGTCCACTAGGCCCATTATGTTTAAGTTGTATGATAACTAAAACAAATATGGGCTTCGGGGTCCAAAAGGGTTTGGTCCACTTGGTCCACTTGGTGTGGAGACTTAGAGACACCAAATCTTTGGTGTTTTGGAGATCATTTCCTCACATCCTCAAGGAGCAAAAGAGCATCAAAAGGAAGGAAATCACAAGGAAGATCCAAGGAGCTAGGAGGTGACTTGAAGGCCCTCCACTTGGGTGAATCCCTTGTGTAAACAAGGATGAGCTTCAAGGGTAATGAATCTGTAAAACCTTCTTTCTCTTTAATGTTGTTAAAGAGTCTCTTGGTTCACCATTCACTAGGCTTTGAAAGTCATGGGTTTTAGAATTGTTTTGAATGCATGCCTACTTTAATGTGTTAATAGTTTGCATATGTGTTCAAATATTCTCACATGTTCTTAGCTAGGACAAAATTTTTCCTTCATCTACATGATGGGGCATAATTACACCACTTCTGCAATCACATAAGCAACCAACCTTTTGTTGGATTGTCCTTAGGCTCAACATCATATCTAACCAAATACAAACACAACCTTATATAAATGCACAATCCCTTTAAAGGTAGTGATTTTGGTACTTACAGTTTATCTTTTGGCGTTATAAATTGAGTATTTTTATAAACTTTGTATGTTCGCATTGCAGCTGAAGTATCATTGCATCAGAAGCTATACTAGGAGTGCGAACCGCTATTGGTATCATCTAGTGATTCCCAAATCAAAAGACACCCCACTAGAAGGCAACCAAAAGGTTCCCAGAGATGCAATCACTTACAATGAAAGCTTGTGCAGCCGCTGGTGTAATTGATGCATGGTATCCCACCATCGAACCTGACCGGAAGTTGAAGCCCCATGGCCATAATTCAAGTACTTACCATAATACAATGTCTTTAAAGCAAACCCACAACTCCAAGGTGACCAACCAACCCTATTAATAGAGTCATCCAAGTAAGACTACGAGATAATTGTTCTTGAATACTCCTTCCAATGCCTCCCAAGATACTATTGGTGTATAAATGTATTTCCTGTGTTGGTTTTATTATATGCAAGTTGTAAGATTTAATGTGAGCCTTTGGATCATATTCCATATGGCATCTAGATTAGATTGAAATGAGTCATAGCTCATGACAAGTGTAAGCATGGTTGTGATTGATTTGTAATGATGTGAGAGAGTGAGGTTGTTACTCACTCCTCTAACAGTAATATATGCTCTCCAAGCTTCTTGCTTGGTAAAGAGGAATCCAATGAACCTTGAAGCTTCCATGGCTCTCTAATCTCTTTCTCTATGTACATTTATGTTTTTACTATCCCATTGAAGAAACTCAATCCAGAAATTAAAACATTATCATGGCCTCAGAGCCAGGTTCGATCTCGATTTGGGCGTGAAACTATGACGTGGTTAACAGCGAAGGAACTCGGAGGAGAATCGGGTTTTGCTACGATCGAAGAAAGCTCTGAAAATTTATGGGTTACTCGATAACAAGTCTAATATGACAAGGAAAGAAAACCTACTGGTGAAAGATAGAAGTATCACTGCCAAAGTTGAGATGGGCATAGGGCAATTGGTTGATGTAGTTGGAAAAGGATGATTTACTGGTTGAAACTAAGCAAGGCAAAAGGTACATAAGGGAGATAATGTTAATACCTGGTTTGAAAGAGAATTTGTTGAGTGTGGGATAGATAATGGAGCATGGATACTACCTTGTATTTGGGGGAATTGAAGTCAAAATCTATGATGATTTCACATGCTTTAACCTTGTTGTCAAGATCCCTATGAAAGGAAATCAAAGCTTTCCCTTGAAGTTGCAACCAAGAATCCAAACTACCATGAGAGCTAGTGTTGGGCAAGCTGCTAATATATGGCATAGAAGACTAGGGCATTTAAACATGAATGCTCTAATGTAGCTACAAGAACATGAAATGGTAACTGGACTATCAGAGCTGAAAGTGAACACCACAATATGTGAGGGATGTGCACTTGGCAAGCATTCTAGAGATGCTTTTTCCTAAAGAAACAATGTGCAAAGCTGCTTTACCATTGGAATTGATTCACACTGACATATGTGGACCAATGCAAACACATACTAAAGTTGGAAACAAGTATTTCATCACCTTCACAGATGATTGCACCAAAATGGGATGGGTCTATTTTCTGAGACATAAATCTGAGGCATTTGGTGTGTTCAAGAAATTCAAAGCAACTGTTGAACTACAAAGTGGCTACAAACTAAAAAAATTAAGAAGTGACAAGGGAAGAGAGTACACTTCTCTTGAATTTTCTCAGTTTTGTGAAGATCTTGGTTTGGAAAGATAGCTCACAGTGGCCTACTCCCCTCAACATAATGGTGTTGTAGAAAGAAGAAATAGGACCATTGTAGAAATGGCTAAGTGCATGTTGTTGGAGAAGGGTATTTCATTTGAGTTTTAGGTAGAAGTAGTTAACACTGCAGTCTATATTCTTAATAGATGTCCTACCAAAGCCCTGAATAAGAAGACCCCATTTGAAGCTTATAGTGGAAGGAAGCCTAGAGTGAAACACTTAAGAGTGTTTGGATCTTTATGCTATGCACAAGTTCCATCACAGATGAGACAGAAATTGGATGCAACAAGTGTCAAATGCATTATTCTTGGTTATGGAACATGTGAGAAGGGTTACAGGTTATTCAATCATAAAACTAATAAGATTGTTATCTCTAGAGATGTAATCTTTGATGAGAACTCTTGTTGGGATTGGAAATCTTGTGCTGAGAAGAATTTGCCCATTTTAGTCTCAAATGAAGTATATGAAGATGAAGGGAGTGATGTTGAATTTGCAGAGAATGATGAAGAATTGGAATGCACAGAACCATTACAGGAGCAACAAGAACAAGTTATTGTTTCTCCTCCAGGCCAAGGGGAACAAGTGAGTCACACTGGACCACAAGAGTATGATCATGCACCTTTCAGGTTCAAGAGCTTGAATGAAGTGTATGAGAGGTGCAATTTCTGTGTAATAGAACCTGAGTGTTTTGAAGAGGCATCAGGGGATGAAGCTTGGAGAAGAGCTATGTCCACAGAGATCGAAATGATAGAAAAGAATGACACATGGGAGTTAGTTAATAGGCCATTTGATAAACCAGTAATTGGTGTCAAATGGGTCTATAAGACAAAGCTTAATCTGGATGGCTCAGTGAAGAAGAACAAGGCAAGGTTAATGGCCAAGTGCTACTTGCAGAAGCCTGGGGTTGATTTCAATGAGACCTTTGCACCAGTGGCAAGGCTTGATACCATTAGAACTTTAATTGCATTGGCACTCAAAAGGAATGGAAATTGTTCCAATTAGATGTCAAATCTGCATTTCTAAATGGTACACTACATGAGGAAGTATATGTTGATCAACCACATGGATTTGAAGTCCAAGGGCAAGAAGACAAAGTTTACAGATTGAAAAAGGCCTTTATATGGTTTGAAACAAGCTCCCAGAGCTTGGTATGATGAGATAGATACATACTTCAACAAGTCTGGGTTTAAGAAAAGTCAAAGTGAAGCTACTTTGTATACTAAATTCAGTGATGCATGTGTGCTTATTGTGTCTCTGTATGTAGATGACATTATCTACATAGGGAGTTATAATGAAATGATTCAAGAATTTAAGATGGATATGATGAAACAGTATGAGATGTCAAATTTTGTTACATCATTTCCCTGGTTTAGGCATAATTCAAACTGATAAGGGTATATTTATTCATTAGAAGAAATATGCCAAGTCTTTACTTGAGAAGTTTGGGTTAAAAGATTGTAAAGCTGTGAAGACTCCACTTGCAATCAATGAGAAGCTATCTAAGGTTGATGGAAGTGAGGATGCTGATGAAGGTTTGTATAGAAAAATGATTGGTAGTTTGTTATACTTAACAACCACTAGACTAGATTTGATGTATGCATCATGTTTATTGGTAAGATTTATGCATAAGCCTACCAAGAAGCACATGGGGGACAGCTAAAAGGGTCTTGAGATATGTACAAGGGACACTGGACTTTGGGATTAAGTATGTGAAGGGTAAAGCTGCTGTGTTGATAGGTTATTGTGAAAGTGACTGGGCATGAAGCTTAAATGATATGAAGAGTACTTCGGACTATGCATTCAGCTTTGGCTCGGGGATATTTTCTTGGGCTTCAGTTAAGCAATGTAGTGTGGCTTTATCCACTGCAAAAGCTGAACATGTAAGTGCTGCAGAAGCTACAACATAAGCAATGTGGCTGAGGTTTGTGTTATCTGGTTTTGGAGAGGAACAAGTGGAGGCTACACCTTTGCTGTGTGACAACACCTCTGCCATAACTATGTTCAAGAACCCAGTGTTCCACCAGAAAACAAGGAATATCAACATGAGGTATCACTTTATAAGGGATGCTATTCAAGATGGCACCATTGAATTGAACTACTGCAGAATAGAGGAGCAATTGGTAGACATTTTTACCAAGGCTCTTCCTAAAGATTGATTTGAGTATTTGAGAGCTGCACTTCGAGTGAAATCAACAAAACATTTAGAAGGGAGTATTAGTGTATAAATGTATTTGCTGTGTTGGTTTTATTATATGCAAGTTGTAAGATTTAATGTGAGCCTTTGGATCATATTCTATACGGCATCTAGATTAGATTGAAATGAGTCATAGCTCATGACAACTGTAAGCATCTTACATGATGACTGAAGAATGGATGGTTGTGATTGATTTGTAATAATGTGAGAGAGTGAGGTTGTTGCTCACTCCTTTAACAGTAATATGCTCTCCGAGCTTCTTGCTTGGTAGTGAGGAATCCAATGAACCTTAAAGCTTCTGCTGTTGAGTTTCCATAAATGAAATCAACTGTGTTATGTAGTTTTGGGTGTCTCTGTGGAACTGGCTCTTGGAGTGAGTGTAGAGAGTGTGTTGGTAGACAACGACGGAGCATTGGAAAATGACTGACTTGTCTGCACCAGCTCGGAGGGCAACTACTTGGTGCTTTGATAGACCAGCATTGTTCACATACGTTATGTCACGAGTTATAAATCTGTCTCCCATTGTAGCTGCAAAAGAAAGGAACCCTAAAGGAAACAAAATAAAGGACATAATATCCTTTCAAAAACATGACTCTAATAATAACAAAATATTTACATTCCTTTTTTTTCCTAAATATTGACTTATTCCAATACTCCCCCTCAAGTTGGAGCATAGATATTACTCATTCCCAACTTGACAAGCGAGTCATCGAACCTCCTACTACACACGTCATGGGTAAGAATATCTGCAAGTTGTTCCTCTAAGTTCACAAACAGTATTGACACAATCTTCTTCTCCAACTTTTCTTTGATAAAATGTCTATCAACCTCAACATGCTTAGTCCTGTCATGCTGTACTGGATTCTCAGCAATTTCTCTAGAGGACTTATTATCACAATACAACTTCATTGCCTCCTTATGTTTAAAACTGAGACTCCAAAGCAATTTTCATAGCCAAAGAATCTCACACACACCATGTGCCATAACCCTATACTCGGCCTCGGCAGAAGACCATGATACCACATTCTGCTTCTTGCTCCGCCACGTAACCAAATTACCTCCAACATATGTAAAATACCCAGATGTAGACCTTCTATCAGTCACATCACCTGCGCAATCAGCATCAGTAAATCCCTCAATCCTCATATGTCCATGATATTCATACAAAATTCCTTTACCCGGGGCAGACTTCAAATATGCCAAGATTCTCATTACCGCCGCCATATGATCCACACTAGGTGAGTGCATAAATTGACTTACCACACTTACGGCATAGGCAAAATCTGGACGAGTGTGAGACAAATAAATTAGCCTCCCCACTAGTCTTTGATATCTACCTCTACCAACCGGTTCCTGATTTGGATAAATCCCCAAATAATGTTTCTCTACGATGGGAGTGTCCACAGGTTTACATCCCAGCATGCCTGTTTCTTTTAATAAATCCATAACATATTTACGTTGAGACAAAAAATTACCTCTAGATGACCGAGCGACTTCCATGCCAAGAAAATATTTCAAATCTCCCAAATTGTTCATCTCGAACTCGGCTGCAAGGTTTTGTTCTAACTTCATCATCTCTTCAGAATCATCACCCGTCATTATCATATCATCCACATATATAATTAAGGCCGTCACTTTACCACTTCTCCGCTTCATAAATAATGTATGATCCGAGTGACTTTGATAATACCCAATCCTCCTCATAACTTGAGTGAATCTACCAAACCATGCACGAGGTGATTGCTTAAGTCCGTAAAGTGACTTTCGCAACCTACGTACTCACATTTTCCCTCCGACATTGTACCCTGGAGGAAAATTCATATATACATCTCCTTCCAAGTGCCCATGAAGAAAAGCATTTTTCACATCAAACTATTTCAGTGCCCAATTCAATTTTGCAGCTAAAGAAATCAGAACTCGTACTGTATTCATCTTCGCTACTGGAGAAAAGTTATCCTGATAATCAACACCATAAGTTTGAGTATAACCCTTTGCCACTAACCTTGCTTTATACCTGTCTACCGATCTGTCTGCCTTGTACTTGATCGTAACGACCCATCTACACCCAACCGGTTTCTTGCCTTTAGGTAGCTCTGTTACCTCCCATGTATAATTCTTGTGTAGTGCCATCATTTCTTCATCCATTGCAGCTGCCCATTTAGAATCCTTCAAGGCATTTTCAACTCGGGTTGGTGCTTGCATTGCTTCCACATTATTTACCCAGGCTTAGCGTTCCGGTGTAAGGTTCTTGCATGACACATAATTTGCTATTGGATACTTTACTTTTCCTTCAGGAGAAAACCTGTCAGGAGGAACACCACGATTTTGCCTTGGCGGCAACTTATACGTACTTACATCATCATTTGGATTAGTTACATGAGCATCTATAGTACTTACCTCAGGGATATTCAGAGTAGACACATTGGGTGGCACTATTAAGCTAGAGAGAGAGGGTGATGTGGGTTCTACAGGCGGCACTTCTTCCCCTGAAGTACTTGGTTCGACAGTAGGTTGCTAGACTGTTATAGCTTCCTCGGCAGTTTCTTGCCGAGAGACTGGTGTCCCATTTTCATCCTTGTCGTCAACACATGCTCCCCCTGAACTACATATCACATTCTCTGGTACCTCTAACCACCCAAGATCAACTTGATCACCACTAGTGTTCTCCCCCTGGTGTTCCGAAGGTGATGAGATCGAAGAATAAAAATACTCTGATTCAGAAAAAGTAACATCCATAGTCACATACATATGTCGAGTTTCAGGATGATAACACTTAAACCCTTTATGTTGGGAGGCAAACCCAACAAAAATGCACCGAAGGGCACATGGATCCAATTTGCTACGATGAATCTTGTGAATATGAACATATGCTACACATCCAAACACACGAGGAGCAAGGGTATTAATGGATACTACAGGAACATGTTCCGTCAATACTTGAAGAGGTGTACGGAATTCTACAACCCGAGATGGCATACGGTTAATCACATACACCACATAGGTAACGGCTTCAGGCCAAAATCGTTTAGGCACAGACGCACCAATAAGCAAGGCACGAGCAGTTTCCAAGATATGACGATTCTTTCTCTCAGCAACCCCATTCTGTTGCGGAGTAAGCGGACAGGTAGTTTGATGAATAATTCCACGATCTTGTAGAAACCGGGATAACTCAGATTTTATGTACTCTCCACCATTGTCAGAACGCAAAACTTTAATATCAGTGGAATACTGAGTTTAAACCATCTGTTGAAACACACTCACGGGGTCAATTGCAAGACCACAGCAATTGTACACCACTTTTCATGCTGCAAAAACACAAGCAGCAACACTAAAAGACAAAGGAGAAAAAAAATGGATTGTACGCTGCAATTCCAGTAGCAGCCAATCCCTATTTTTTTTTTCCTTTTGTTTTGGCAGACAGCACGGCAAAACAATACAAGGACAGCAGCAAAGCACGGAACACTATACTACTCACGGTAAAGCTTGTAGCAACACGTTTACAATGATGGACTTGATTACAGTCGCAGCAGCACAAAGTTTTTGTTTAGGGTTTTGGATCGAAAACTAGCTCTTGATGCCAAATAGAATTTTACGGCTTAACTTTTCTGTATTCCACAATTCTGAATAAAAGGTACATACAATCCTTGTTACAAAAGGAAACAAAATAAAGGACACAATATCCTTCCAAAAACATGACTCTAATAATTACAAAATATTTACATTCCTTTTTTTTTTTCCTAAATATTGACTTATTCCAGTAGTTTTCATGTTATTGATTAACCTAATAATCTTACATGTTTTCCAGGTCAGCAATCCATGTCAAAATACTGCCCAAGTCAGCAATCCAGATCCGTGCAATTTGAATTAATGGATTCCCGCTCACCAAGTCAAACTCACACTTTGGATAGCATCCGAACTCTTCCTTCCTCGGCTGATGAAAAATGACTAGCTCGAAATGACAATAATAGGGAATGAAGAAGAACCAAAGTCGTACTCCATCTTAGACTCTTTCTCAACCGTGTAAAGCATTGCTCAGTTCATGTATTTGTAATTTGAATTCATTTGTACTTAGAGATAGGTTTATACTATAACAACCTCAACTTGTAAAGCTATATAATCCAAGTGAAGACTCACTCAAATTAACTGGGTTGATCTTATGCATGTTGGATTTATTCCAACGTAAATCAACCTTAAATGGTCTACAATAGGAATGTAATTTTGGAGACTAATGTAGATATTGTGATTTGATCTTCTAAAGATATCAATCTTATATTAGGTGTCTTGTAATACAAGTAAGATTGATAAAGTCCTTCATTTTATGTGATTATGATACCTAACTTGTAGGCTAAAAAAGTGGGGTTTGGGATTCCTTTTTGGACGAAACCTTACACTACTACAAAAAACACTTTGCGCGACGAAATAAGATTTGTTGCGCAAAGTATGATTTCGTCACTCAAAACCTTGTGAGACAAAATTTTTGTCACACAAAGCTCGTTACGATAGGGTTTGCCCGACGAAGATAAATATTCGTCGCACAAAGTTTTTGATTTTTGATTTTTAATTTTTAATTAAATTAATTTAATATTTTGCGCAACGAAATTAATTGTTTGCGAGACGAAATATTTTGTTGTGCAAGATATTTTATTTTTGTTTTATTATTTCTCTTATTTTAATTTAATTATAGTAATTGTTTGTGTGACGGAATATTTGGTAGCGCAAGATTTTTTGAATTTTTACTTTTTTAATTTAATTTAATTGTATCTTTATTTTTTTAATTACTTTAATTTAAATTGACATATTCAAAATAAAATTACATATGAAAAATAGTGATCAAATTATCCATAATATATATTACATTAAAAATGTACACATCAAATAACAAAATACAAAAATAAAATCCTAATACAAGTCTAATGTGGTGGTAGTGGAGGGGAGATGGTCCAATAGCGTCCTAATCTTCAACTTTTGCCGTCAAAGTCTCAACGATTCCCTACGAACAAAACAAACATGGTGAAATAACCAAAAAACAACATAAAATAATACCAAGAAATGAGCATAATCTCCCCTAAATTTGGCATACCCCAAACTCCACCCCACACCAAACCCAATTAATTAACTCCAAAAACACATATTAATGAAAAAAAATAAAAATTTGGGGAGAAAATACCTTTTGGCAAGATTGAGCGTGAGTGAGAATGATAGAGAGGAGTGAGTGTGAGAGAGTGAGTGAGTTTAAGTGAGAGATAGAGAAGAGAGAGTGAGAGTGTCACATCCCGAAGTTAAGCGAGCTCCCAAAAGGCCTTGTGCTAGGTAGAGATGGGAATATACAAGTGAGAGATAGTGAGTGAGAGTGAGAGATTGAAAAGAGAGAGTAAGTGAGAGTGAGAGATAGAGAAGAGAGAGAGAAGAGAGATTAAGTGAGAGGAGTGAGTGTGAGAGAAAGGGTCGGATTTGAGGAGAAGGAAGGAGATGAGAGGTAAAAGAATAGAGAAAGACATTGAGAAAATTGTGGATGAGTTATTTTGGTTTTAAATTTTTTTATCACTTTGTGCAACGAAGGATACGAGTTTGCGCGACGAAATATTGGTCGTGCAAAGTCTTACAAAAAGTTTAAAAATAAAATTTCCCACATCCCATTTTTGGCGCCCGCCCAAATTTTTAGGATTTTGCATGACGAAAGATTTGTCGCGCAAAGTCTTTAATTTTTTTTTAAATTCCCGCTTCCCATTGAAAAGAAAATAATTTTATTTTACAATTTTAAATATAAATAAATTAAAATAAATAGGGTTTAGGCGACCAAATATTGATTCGTCGCGCAAAGAAAATTGACACATCCCGGCCCGGGCCTACAATTCCCTAGCACAAATATCGATAAGAATTCTGAGACGTTATTTGATAATTATTCTAGGCGACGATGGTTCGTGATGCCTCGATACTCATGCTAGGTAGAGATAGGAATATACATATAAGGCTTACAGGATCCACTCCCCTAGGCGATGTGGGATGTTACAAAAATAATTTAGTTTAATAATATAAAATATAAAGTTATATAAAAAACAAATAAATAGGGTATTGTAACATCCAGTTCCTAACTTTACGATTTTATAAATTTTAAGATAGTGAATTGACGAAAATGCCTAAGGGCGAGATTGTTGACTTTCGTTGACTGTCATTTCGAGACGCGTATTGACACACCCCGACCGGAGTCAAGGCGTGCTGGCCGTCACTCAAAGGTGACGTAACCAAAAGTGTAAGTGATGTAAAAATGTGAATAAATTAAAACCGAAACTAGAACTTATTTAAACTAATAAAGTGACTGTGCAGTAGTGGGTAGAACCCATATAATACAAATTCAAAGCATAGATGACAAAAGAGTGTGCAATCGGAACTAATTAAAGTCCTTAATACACAACTGGGATTAGTTCCTACATTTATTTAGATATGTCAGAATCATCAGCTCCTTGTACGCCACAGAGAATTTAGCAATCTAAGACCTGGAGGGGCGAAAAACAGAAGGGTGAGTGGGCACAAAAAAGGTTTATAAAACACATTTATTTTTCGAATATACTAACCCTCGCTGTAAAACATGTATAGTTTCTAGAAAAATCATACTAGTATAAGTATGAAAACAACAGTAAATAACAATAATGCCAGAATACGCCAAACTACAATGTCACAATAATAGCATAATGAAAAAAGGTTGCTTATCAATCTACGCTAGCAAACGAGTTCATGCAGATAGTTTTTGACATGCACAGGACTATGGTGTAATGTATAAGTACGCTCTAGTGCTACAATCACGTGAAGACTAGCGATAATCGCGGTCACCTACGAGTCGGAGTTGCCTAATCCAAATTGTACAATAGGACTGGCACCTACTTGGATCCAAGGTGAGCGTGCGGTGCAGAGGTGAACATACACGTGAAAGACTAGCACTGGCCCCGAGTGAGCACTAACACCGAGGTGCAGCAATGATGAGCATACTACATGCATAAATATAAACATGCCTAACCATTCAATAATTCTAGTCAACATAATAAACGTACCTATGCATCCTTGACGGAATATTTCGTCAGACTTGATAGAATATTCTGTTAAACAATTAACAGGGTTTAACGGCGTTACCTGACTCCGTTAGAATATTCCCTCAACTTTGACGGAATTTTCGTCGTCTTCTCCGTTGGACCTTCGCCGGTCGCCACCATCTGGTTTCGCAGGGAACTGGAAAACTTCACCGATTTCTGGGGAAAAATTCAAATCTTCATAACTTGCTCATTTCTCAACCATTTTTGATGAAATTTATATAGAAATGAAGCTCTTAAGGAGTAGAACAAGTCTATACATTTTGGAAGTCCAAAGATGGAAGGGAAGAGGCCTGAAAATGCCTCAAAAGTCTCAACCTAAAACTCGACTCCTCGAAACCGTGTGTTTCGACGTGATCTGCACACCAAACTTAGCTTAGGGACTCCAGGAAGTTGTGTGGATGCTTCAACAACCTCCAAAACTTCGTAACTTGGGCGGGATCACGTTGGAGTAAACTCGTCTGAGTTGGAGCTTCCGAGTTGACGAGTCAAAACTCAACCATTTGGGAATTGGTTCGTAAGGTTGGGTTCGTGAGGATGAGAGGATCACGATGATAGTGGTTTTATGCTCGATTTGTGAGGTTTTGATGATGATCCTTGGTGTTGCAGAGAAGAAAGAGTCTCGGGATAGAGAGAGAAGAAGAAGATAAGAGAGTGAGATGATGTTTTCTGATTGGTGGATAGATGTGAGGGATGGATTTGATTGGTGATTCTGATTGGTAGAGAGATGTGAGGGATGGATTTGATTGGTGAGTGAACAACAAGTCATGGTTCCAATTTTAAAGAAGAAAAAGGATAGGATTTTGTACAAATGAAGTCAGACGAAATCTAACGTAATCTAATGTACCTTATCGAAAACCATGTTTCCAACACTGGAATATTAATACACACATGTACAAATTTACCCGTTGTTAACACACTTTAACTTAACGTAACTTTTGTTACAAGTCTGATTCGAGCCTGACTCGTGCCCAAGCGTTCTTAATAACGAGTACTATTTAATTACGATAACGAGAAAAAAATTTAAAAGTTGAATAACCACGTCCACGTCACTTTGTCAACAAGGGCATAAAAGTCAATTTACATACTCGGGGATAAAATTACATGGAAAATTTGGGATGGGTTGTCACAACCTACCCCCTTAAGAAAATTTCATCCCTGAAATTTCAACACTACTACATATCATAATCAAAGAACAAGCGTGGATAATGATCTCGCATACGCTCCTTTGTCTCCCAAGTAGCTTCCTCAACAAAGTGGTTTCTCAATAAGCATTTCACCATACGAACGGTCTTATTCCTGAAAACTTTGTCTTTCCAATCTAGAATTGTTATTGGAACCTCATCATAAGTCAAATCCGGGTTAATCTCTAATGGCTGAGGAGGAATCACATTATGCACCATTGACAACTCTAGAGGTAGATCAAGCTGATAAGCACCTTCACTAGCTCGCTCAATGATCTGGTACGGCCCGATGTAATGAGGGCTTAGCTTTCCTTTTTTCCCGAATCGTAGAACGCATTTCCACGGCGACAGCTTTAAGAATACCTAATCTCCAACCTTGTATACTTTGTTGGTTGAATGTCTATCTGCTATACTCTTTTGTCGATCCTGAGCTGCCTTCAGGTTAGCCTTTATCACCTAAATGTTCTGTGTCGTCTCATCTATGATTTCAGGACCAACCAAAACTCTTTTGCCGACCTCGGACCAACACAATGGTGTACGACATGGTTTCCCGTACAATGCTGGAATGAAAGCTGTTGTTGTAGGCGAATTCTATCAAAGGTAAGCGCTTGTGCCAAGCGTCTTTCGAACTGCAGGACTGAAGATCTCAGAATATCTTCCAATGTCTGAATAGTTCTCTTTGACTGCCCATCGGTTTGAGGATGATAGGCAGTGCTATTGGAAATGTGCCCTAAAATCCAATCATATGATGATACTTTACGGACATTTCACATGTTAAACTAATTTAGTTTAATAAGTATATAAAAAGGGCAAAGATTATTGTTTAAGGTGTCTCATATAAATGTTATATGCTTAAACGATAAGTCCAAGGAATATGTAATTGAGAGAATGTGATCTAAAGAAGTTAGATTCATGAGACCATTCTCTTTCGTATACATATCCTAAACGTTCCTGATCATAGGATTGCCAATTGGGCATTGACAGTTCGTTAAGATCAGTACATGCTCTGTATTCTCTTAGGGAGAGTGACTAGCCTCGAGTCATTGGTGTGACTGACAGCAAGACAAGCATGTAGGTGCTCAATAGAGAATGAGTCCACTGAACACCATCAACGAAGAGTTCTTATACTCATGTCACATGAGAACTCATGGTTGGGAAAAGGCATAGTTGGGGTTGAGCCACTTAGCCATGGAGGCAAGTGAATGCGCAACTAGGGATCTCTAACTTTCGAACCGTTTGAGGGAGAATACTCTATGATATGATTAAGAATCTCTGGCCAGAGTATGAATGAGATTTAGGAAGTCGTTCCAAATCACATTCAAGGTAATCATATAAGTAAAAGAATCACATTGGATAGTAGACATGAATAAACTATCAAACCAAACAATGTGGTCAAGAGTATTGTATTAGAGAAAGACCGTATTGCATTGTAATCCTAAACTGAATAGGTTCTCCACCTCTTCTGATTAGCTTGGGTAGCCATGACATACTGCTAGGTGTCACTCATGGTTTGTGGAAGCACTAAACGTGTATAATCACTAAAGGGAGAATTGAAAGTAAGTTTCAATTCACAATCGATTTGAAGAGTTCTAATCGCCCACTGCCTCGCTAAAAGGAACCTAATGGATTGTAGACCGAGTAAGGTAAAGATTGAAGAAACAACGGAGATGAGTAAGGGTGATAAAATGGTTTAATTCTTTATGGCTAGGATTAATTAATATGTTAATTAATCAAACAAATATGTTCGTTAAAGACCTCGGGTTAGTTTTGGGCCGCAAGGCCCAATGGGATTTGAATGTCAAGCCCATTAACTCAAATTGTATGACAACTTGAAAACAGAAAAGGCTTGAATGCCCAATAAACCCTTAATGGCCGGCCATGATAATAATGGACTGGGTTTTGGACTTATTACAAGTTTGCCACTCCAATGAAGGTAGGTATAAATGTGACTTTATAGCCTTTTCTTCATTAGGGTTTTCTTTTGGAGAAAAGATGAGAACACAATGCTCTCCTTTTCTCTCTAAGAGGCCGGCCACCCTAGGGAGAGATTACTAGCATCTAAATCTTCCTAGGTCACTCATCCTTTCAACCATCCTCCTCCAAGAAATCCATGGAGCTAAGAAGCAAGGATTGAAGGCCCTCTCCTTGGGTGATTAGCCTTTGCTTCTGCAAAGAGGAATCAACAAAGGTATAAGATTTCTCAACTCACTTTGTTCTTGAGTTGAGTCTTGGTTCACCCAACTACTAGGCTTTGAGTTTCATGGGTAAAGTTTTGTTTTTGAGTGCATACAAGCATGATTCCGCCTTTTAATTGTTAATTGCATGCATAGATGTTGCTCAAATGAACTAGTTTTCACAAATATTTCCTTCAAGTGGTATCAAAGCCTAGGTCTAGTAGTTGGTGAATCCCTTTGGGTTTTGTAGTTCATAGTCTTTGATTTGAATGTTGTGATTGTTACAAGCTTTATTCTTGCTTCTTTGAATGTAAATTTTGTTTGAAAATTTGCCATCTCAAATGTTGTAGATGTAGTTCATATGAGCATGAATTTTGGAGCTAAAATTTGGTGCCATGTTTTGGGAAATTAGGCCAAATCCAAAGGGTGGATTTTTGGGTTCATGTTTGTCTTGTTAAAAGTTTTTTAAAGTGACTTTTGGAACCCCTAAATACCCTAGGATGTTAACCCCCTTTTGAGTAGTGAAAAATTGAGTTTTATTGAGTGAAAATGTTCATGGAGCTCTTATGGGTTTTCATGGATGTTCTTCATTGTTCTTGTTATGTTCTTGCCAAGAACAAAAAGTTTGATGTTTTGATTCAAAGGTTTTGGCTGATTACATAAAGTCTTTGTTTTGTGTTGGTTGGTGTGACTTTTCAATCAACAAGACATTTTTTTTTTTGAAAAGGTAATTGGAAGGTTGAGTGTTTGAAATTATGTTAGTCATAGTTCGTGTGTACTTTGCTTTCACACCCATACCTATTTTATTTCAACACCTTACCTTTTTTTTTCAACTTTCTTGACTTTGTCTTTCATCAAAAACACACACCATCACTCACACTACTCCTTGGCCGGCCACTCCTTCAATGGGAGTACTTTTGGGGCTTTTATGCAATTACATAAATTTTGATACTTATGTGTATTTGTACTTTGACCCGAAAGTTTTCGTTTTTATGTAAATGCCCAAAATCACTAAAGAACAAATTGTTTTGTTCCTTTAATGAAGTTTTTGCATTTGATGAAAATTTTGGGTTCTAGTTGTAATTACATGAAGTAGTGGACTTTTGTGTTTTTACAAAGTGACCCCAAAAGTTTGTGTTTTACAATATAGCCCAAAAGTTGAGGTTATTGCATTTTGGCCCAAATTAGGTTGAGAACAAAATGGTTTTGTCTCTTTAAATGAGAATTGGATTTTCATTTCATTTAGCACTACTTAAATCAATTCTATGGATACAAAAACCAAATGACAATGTTGCATTCAAGTTTAATTAGTTAAAGCATTAATTAATTAAAGAAAGGGTGATTATGAACCTAAGCCTACGATAATTGAGCTATGTGAAAGGCCGTTTCAAATTTGTTTGAACCATGGGAATGTGTAGATTAGATTTTGGTTGTAATTTGATATGATCAAATATTGTAAAAGAGCATAAGCTCTTCTTTACTTTAAAGTAATTTGTTTTGATCAAATGTTGTAAAAGAGCATAAGCTCTTCTTTACTTTGAAGTACTCATTTTCTTGTTTTATTTGATATGCATGAAATTGGAGTAGTAGGGTCCAACGCCCAATAAGAAAACACTCCTTAATCTGATTAAATGCGTAACTAAAATCAATCCTCATTCCTAGACCGAGATCCAACACTAGGCTCGTGTTGGATCGAATCAAAGGTTCATAGTCATCCTAAGGCCCTAAGGCAACTATGTAGTCCATCAATGAATGCAAAGCTTATGTTAGTAGTACCATATATTCTTGCTTTAAAAAACCGTTTTATAAGCATAGTGGGAGTATCATATACTACTAAATCAATCATATGGACCAATAGTTGTAATAGGACCAAATTGTTTTAATAAGATTAAAATGTATGCTAATATGTGATGAGACCTAAAAACCCTCAACCAAACAATTATTAAGTTGACAAGCGTGAGAGTGCTTTGAACACTTTTTCGTGGCCTTCCACCGTGGTAGGCCCCGATCTTTTGTGACTCGTACACCGACTTCACCCTATCATGGGGGAGTACAAAGTGCGTACTTACACTCAGGAGGATTCCTATACGCATACATGATGTTATGAAGGTAGGCAATGAGAATGATCGACATCAAATCATTGTGAGGTTGTTCTTGAACCCCTACCCGAACTTGCATTGTGGGAATGACTTAACTAAGTGCAATGGAGCCAACATCATATCATTGTGAGGCTTCATTCTCTAGAGGCCAAATAAGATGGGTACTTACATGAGATGTAAATAAGTAAGCGTACTCTCTAATTATTATTGTTGCTAGCCAACATCATATCATTGTGAGGTGGGCTTGGTAATAGTGAGTCTCCTATACCCTACTAAGAGTTTCCACCAAAACTCTCAAATTCTGATGAGGGATATGGAATTTGCCAAAAATAGTGGGTGGTGTTATTTGATTTAAAGACCTGGATCAAATGGCTTAAAATCAATCAATTTATATTCGTTATGTATTTATTTACCAATATATTTGCAAATGTTATCCAAAACTTGACAAAGAAAAGCCGAAGGCTTAAGTTTTCGGACTTGGTGCCACAATCCCATAGATTGTCTTGAATGGATTGTATATGTACCTATGTAGTCTCATCCTCACAATCTTCCTATTGATAATGTATCATTGGAAGAACATGTTAGATAAGTCTATCATAAAGAGGACAACTCTTTTAGTGTCATAATTCTTCCATTACAAATCGTTGTATGAAGAAATAAGAGTTGCTTTGAACAACCCTTAGTTAACGCAATCACTAGTGCTTGTTTCTTTGTTAAATGAACAAGGAACTTGAGAAGTAAGCACAAAAGGCATGGACACTTTATGTGCCATGATTCTTCACTTACAAATTGTTGTATGAAGAAATGAGAGTTGCCTTAAACAACTCTTGAAAGTTTGTAATTATGTTTAGAACATAATGGTTGATTGACAAAAATAGTCCATCAACATGAACTTATGATGATTTTGAATCATTGAGTGTTGAAGTGTTAAACCACTTCAAGAGACGGAAACTAGGCAAGGACTTCACCTTCGAGTCCCTATCCAAATGGTTCACTAAGTTTATTGTAAACTATATATAGTGAACAATAACCGCACTCTCTCCAAATCGTTTGATGTGTATAACACAATTGAAATAAGTTTCAAGAGAGATAGTGGGAGATTAAGGGACCATGACTATTGTAGTCAATGAAGAAGTCAAATGAAGAAGGCGAACAACTCCAAGGGAACAAACTTTCTTAATGAAAGGATGGACATTGGAAGGGGTATTTGTGATAGCAATTATAACGCACCACAAAGTAGCACACAATAATCCTATTGATTTTCCTTATTAACACTAAAATTTTTCGATTGTAGCATATGAAAATAAGGGTCTTTCCCGCAGAAGATTGTTTTATCCAAATACTTAAAATGTCACAAAAACGGGGTGGCTGTCTCCAATGACCAGCCACCGAAAAAAAATTATTAGACTAACTTATACTTATCCAAATGCAACGAAATTTTATACACATAAACTAGACACACTGAGATATGTTCACACAAATTTTTGGGATTTTTGGAGTTGATTTGCTATTTAAATTAAATCATACAAAAACAGTACAGAAACCAATTTTAAATAATACCAATAGATTTTAATTCACAAGTTAAGAAAATGAGTTAGGGGACAGGCTATCCACCACCAAATAATCATGCAAGTATGTTACGTTTCATTCAAATCCCTTTTATTTCCGGATGAAGATGCTCAAGTTGGCTCAATGTTAGAACACAACCTATTACTCTTTCTTACGTAGTATGTTAAGAGAATGGTGTTTTCAACTTAACTTAGTCCCTATCATGCAATCTAGAATTGTGTGTTCATAGATTTAACAAGTAGAAATCATTAAGAATAAAAAGATTTTGAGTCATCACAAGGCATCGTAAGTACTGGCGTTGTCTTACTTATCCTAGAAATCGGTTCACATGTTAACCACAATTAACAAGTGCTACTGTAGAACATATGTAGGTCCTCATTCAACAAGGGCAGGCAGACATATATTCATAGCATTAAAATCCTAGATATGCTCACTATGTATGCATCCACAGAAACACATAAAGAATTTATCAATGAGATAAATAGTGAAACAATTTTCATCCTTCCATAAAAGTCATTCAATCAAAATATCACAACAAATTTACGATCATATTCGGGGCTTCAAAACAGCCCCTAACTACTTAAAATTTAGTTACACATAATTCACAAATTAAAACATAAAATAAAACATAAGTTTGAGAAAGAATAACACCGAATGAGGAATTTCTTCCTCTCTGTGCTCTGCTGCTTCAGCCAGTCCTTCACGTTCTTTCGCTGCCAGGAAGGCAACGCCTGTTTCTGTCCTTCACGTCTCCAAGCTGCCAAGGCAAGGCAGCTTGCCAGTTGTCCTCCCCGCTTCACTCTTGCTTGAGGTTTTCCGCGCCTCTGTATCCTTGCTGATTTTCTCGCAGCTGCCCCAAGGCAGTTCTCCTGCCTTCCAATCCCCGCTGCTTCTTGGCAGTTCTTTTTTTATTCTTCTCCCCAGGCTCCCTTCCGCGCCCTCTCTCATCTCTACTCCCTTTTCAGTTTTATTTTATTCTTTCTTTTCTCCACAATGTCTGCCATGCCTCTTTCTTTATTCTTTTATGCTTTTCTTTAGTCCTCCACTTCTTCCACTTCTTTCTTTTCAATTAGCCACTCATTCCGTGTCCTCCTTCTGACTCCCTCCATATTTGTTTATTCCTCCACCATCGGTCCGTGTTGCTCTCTCCACTCTGTTTTGTTTTCTGCTTTCCACTTCCTTTGTTTTCTGCCAAAATATTTTCTTAAGTTACAACAATAAAATAAGTGAGCAAGGTAGAAATGACGAATTTATTACTTAAAATCACACTTGTGCTATTTTTATTTTCTTAGCTAGATAAATTCTATAAAACACAAAAACAAAGTAAATAGTACAAAAATATGAGGAAATAACTAAGAAAAGACAAGAGAATTTGATGTAAAATATATATAAATATGAGCTTATCAAATACCCCCACACTTAGCTTTTGCTAGTCCTCGAGCAAAACAACGAAAACAGAAAAAGTAATAACATGAAAATTATTAGCTTCCCTCTATGTGACCCTCATAGAATTTCATTCGAGAACACAAATCATCAAGAACCATAGCTAACACCAAACAAGCTAATCCAAGTTCATTTTCCTTATTCAAATATTAGCAGTAATCTTTGAATCATCTTTGAAGTGTAGTGTGTGAGATAGCCATGCTAATGCAATTTCAAATTTTTATTTAAAATCACCATATGCAAACTAGCAACCTTCTCACTGGAAACACACTCAATCACACATGTGTTTAGTCTTAATGTGTTTCGCTCAAAGAATAAAATGTGAAAGTTCTACCATAAGCTTGCATAAAGATCACTTCTCCACAATCATAATTGCAAAACTTAAATCAAGAGGACTTTTATTGGACGTAATGAGGTTTAGGGCGAGGGTTATTGAAACGAAAGAATAGGTAAACACAAGTTCCAAGCTACATTGCAAGCAATTCTTTTGTTTAGATTTATAAGAACTCAAGCTTTCCAGCTATTCTTCTAGTCACCTCCAACCACAACCTTAAACTGAAACTTTAAACATTTTTTTTTCTTCGTAAACAAACTTTCTTTCTTTCTTGTTTTTTTTTTTTTTTTTTTTTTTTTTTTTTTTTTTTTTTTTATACATAAACAAATATGAAAAACCCCCACACTTATGCTTTTGCCAAACACCCTCCGAGTACTTCACAAACATTTCTCATAAGACAATCTCGCATTGCTCGCTTGGAAAGGGTAAGGAAAAATATTTCAGGCATAAGGGTAGACATATCTGGTGATAAGAAATAAAAGGCTCACAAATACGGCTCAAATTGGCAATCTAATGATATCATTTTTCTTTGGGAAACAAGGTTATTTGGGCCATGGTGGTAAACCTAATGCCTCTATCATTTTCAAGTTCATGCAATCAATGACAAATATTTCGAAAGATCGTTATGCAAGTTCTAGAGAAGTATCTCATATAAGTTCATCACACATGAAAGAATAAGAGTGTATGAAAAATGCACACACTTTCAATAGGCTCAAAAACTCACATAGGATGTATATGGTCACTAAATTCACATATGGAGCTTTAAATCATGCTTTAGTTTCACATCAACAAGGCTATGTGCGTTTGGTTTTTCAAAGATGATCAAATATGTACAAAACTAACACGAGAATTAGGAATTTCACACAACACATGTTAACTAAGTTCTTGATCATCATGGTTCAAATTTTATCCAATTATATCATTGGGTCGGGAAACTAAAAAAAAAAAAAAAAAAAAAAAAAATCTAATTCAAAACAATAAGGAAAACAAGGAAATATTTTTGGATTTTTTTTAATTTTCCGATTTTTTATTTTTTATTTTTTTTTTTATTTTTTAAACAACAACTTAATTAAGAAAATACAAAGCAATAACATGGAAACAAATGAAACCAGTTCAAAGTCGAAGGTACAAAAATTTTCAATTTGGTCATTTTTATACTCTTTACCCCCACACTTAAACTAGACATTGTCCCCAATGTCAGAAAATATAATAAAATAAATAAATATAAAGAAACAAAATAAAGCAATAGGACTGAAAACTTCCCTAATTTGCAGTAAAATCAAGCGATGACCCCCCAAGCTAAAATTCTGCAATCAACTTCAAGGGTGGAAATAACCAAAAGTTCCTGCAAAGAAAAGAAATAATTCAGTTAAGTAACACAATAAAATGTAGAAAATGCAAACAAAAAATTGAAAATGAAAATAAAAGACAATGAATAAAACTAATAAGTGATCATTGGTCGTGCTCGTTGACTTTCCACAGCTTTGAACTTGAACTGGCCTCGGGAACTTCTTAGCAAGGAAAATGAGACTTGATTGGTGGTGGTGACTGATGCGTCCATATGTTGTTGAAGCTTCTCGAGCTCTTGGTTTCAACTCGGACTCCTTCTGCCGGGTTGATTGAGTCTGCAGGCTGCATTCTTCTCTGCTTGTTTCTTCTGCACGGCAGGTAGGCACGAGGTAGAGGTGGTGGTCTGATTCTTTGTTCAATCTGTCCAAGTGCCGACCGATTGCCTTCTTTCACCTTGACTCGCAGGCAAGAGCAAGGGTAAAGGAAAAGCATGCCATGAGATATCTTTGCCTCTGACTCTGATGATATGGGATACTTTTGCTTTTGAAGAAGTATCGTTCCACATGTGTATTCTTGAACTGGGCTGGGGAACTTCTTAGCAAGGAAAATGAAACTTGATCTTGAAGATGAAGCAGCACCTTGTCTCCACATGCTTCAAGTAATCATTTTCACTTGCCTTATCTGTTCTCCAGGCAGATGTGGCGTCTTCTTCGGAAGTACATCAGCGGTTGAAGATGAGCACTCGAGAGCAATGCTAGGTAAGCAATCAGGAAGGATTTCCAGGCAGTCGGTTCTTAGATCGGAAGATTGACACCGAATGCTGGCTGATTGCTCGCTTTCTCCTTATCACAAAGACAAGGAAAAGAACAGGGAGAAAGCATGATATGAGATACTCTTGCTTTCAACCTTCATGATATGAAATACTCTAGCTCTTGATGACTTGTTTGCAAAGGTATCCCAGGGAATGAGAAACACAGAGTAACTCGAGAGGCTTCGTTGGGAATGCATTTTCGGAGATGAAGAATTGCTGAGAGGGTTTGCCTTTGCAATGGATGGCGAAGGTAGTCGTTTATAGGTGATTCTTCACAACCAAAACTGTTCCTTTACCCCTGTCGGCAGCTGGTGGATGGATGAACAGTACAAGTTACGCGCTTTCTGACAAAGCAGCCCGTAATTTGCGCAAAGCTGACAGCGCGCGTGACGAGAGACGACAATTCTGGAAAAACTGTTCGCCTCGTGATTCCTGACCGCACCGTCTTTTGAGAGAGGCGCCCGACTTTTGAGAACGGCGTCTGACTTTTGAGACGGAGACGCCGCTTTTGAGAAAAGAATCCGGCTTTTGAGAAAGGAGCCCGGCTCTTCGATTTGCGAGAGGACGCCACTTTGATTTCTGATGAGCGCCTCTTGATTTCTTCTTTTTATAGAGGCGCAATTTTGTTCCACAACACACTTGAGCTCCCTCCTGTAAACACTTCCTCCTGTAAACACTTCCTCCTGTAAACACTCCCTCCTGTAAAAACTCCCTCCTGTAAACACTCCCTCCGAGTACTTTTTTACTCTTGATCAGTTCGACCTCTTCATTTTCTCAACACCTTCAAATATGTCTTGCCCTTCTGACCGTCGCCTTAACTTGAATGTTGGGGAAGATAGTGATATGTCTTCTCCAACCAACATTTGGCAGCCGTCCTTTATATCCCCAAATGGTCCTCTTACAGTTAGGGATTCCATGATGATGAATGAAACAACCGCTTCGGTGGTGGCCAGAAATCTGCTCACTCCTAGAGACACTAGGATACTTTTCAGGCGGTCCGACGAACTGGCTGTTCAGGACTCTATGGCCTACAGCGTCCGAAGTGCAGGCTCAGTATCAAACATGGGCCAGCGCCTTCTTGCTCGAACTCGTCAGGTTGAGTCGTTGATGGCTGAAGTGGCTAGTCTTCGGCAAAAGGTCAGAGTGCTTAGGCATGAGAATAAGGAGTTGCACATGCTCGCAACTAATTACTCAACAAGCTTGAAGAGGAAGCTAGATCAGCTGCAGGAGTCCGAAGTGCGGATTCAGAGTGATCATCAACGGTTTATGACGTTACTCCCGAGGTTTATGTTGTCTTCGTCCTCGGGAGCTGCACCAAGCATTGAGGCTCCGAATGATCCAACTCTGGCGCTTCGTCTTTCTGGGGCTCCGTCGACCTCCGAGGCACCACCTACCAACGACCAATGAAAGCTATTAGTTCATATTATTGTAAAATATTTATGCTTTTAAGTTTATTTAATTATAAATATAAATATAAGTATTTTTGTTTTTTTTTGTTTTTTTTTTTGTTTTTTTTTTTTTTTTAAATTATGTGATGTTTATTATTATTATATATATATATATATATATATATTTTTTTTTTTTAAATATCAATGTAAAATAAGTAAATCAAAGTAAAAAGACTAAGTTTAATCTCCCAAACAAAAATCACAACTAAATAAACAAAACAAAAATCACAACTAAATAAACAAAACAAAATGAAAGCAGTAAAGAGAAGGGATTAGGAATGCAAATCTGATTGTGGGTGATTCCTAGGCCTCCCTTCATTATTCAAATGCATGGGTTTATCCTTGAACGGACGGTGGTACTTGAAATGATCCGACAACGGTCTAAGTTCTAATGACGGTGCCTGAATCATCAAAATCAGATTGTTAGTAAAAAACAAAATTAAAAATGGAGAAGATGGCTTACTTTCTTGTTCAAACTCAATGACAAACACGACATCTTTGAACATTTCTGGGACTTTGTACTTGGCCAGGTTTACTATGATGGTTGTGGCTTGTCCCGTGTCATCAAACTCAACTGCTTTGGGCTTGATTGTCTCATGCACAGCCTCTTGGATGTATTCTTGATATGCTTCAACCACTTCATTCTCTTGAATCCTTCTTCTTGGCGTACCAGGTTCTTTGAACACTTCAACACAATCTGGAACTTGATTTGGTGTGCCAAGAATTGGGATATCACTTTGCACCTTTGGAATGGCTTCCAGAATTTCTTTTTCACTCTCATCTTTCATGGGAATTAAAAACCTGCGAGGAAAAGGAATGGGGACACATGAGTTAAATGAATTTTGAATTTCTTTACTTACCGTATTAGAATCTTTTTTTTTCAATTCAACTGCTTTAGGAGACTTTTCAATTTCTGTTGAAGCTTCATCTTGCTCAAGATTTTTGGTTTGTAACTCCCCTTGTTGCATCCTTGGCTGCTCAAAAACTTCTTTTCCACTCCTTAAAGTCATAGCATTTAACTGCTCCGCATTTGGATTTGCCACAATTTGGCTAGGTAACCTTCCTGGTTGGTGTTGTTGCCCCATCAAACTTGCTAACTGACTCATTTGGCGCTCAAGGTTTTCAATTGCTTTGTCTGTTTTCTGTTGATGAGATTGAGTAGAGTTAGCTAAAGAATCAATTAAATCCTCAAGAGACTTACTTGGAGCTTGTTGTTGTTGAGGCTGAAATGGTTCATATGGCCACTGATAGAACTCTTCCGATGGCGGCAATTGTTCTTCTTTTTGTGAACCCTGCGTCAAAGAAATTAGTCCTTCAAGAACTTCATTATAATTCACGGGCATACTTTGATTTGATTGGAATTGTTGTGGGGGATGTTGTGGTGGCTGCATAGGTCTTGAATAGAACTCATCTTGCTGCCAATATCCACCTTGTTGAAATTGTTGAGGTTCATCCCACATATAATCTTAATTACCTCTCCAATCTGAATTGCAAGCGTTGGAAAACATGTTGCCCCTTGATTGGTTATGGCCTTGATATCCCCAAACATCTTCATTTGCAGAAAATTGAGGACTTTGATATCCTTGCCCATAGGGCACATCAAATTTAGAGGCACTTTGCATTGTGGTCTTTTCAGCATATTGTGACAATTGAGAAGTAAGATTTGCCAATTGAGCTTGAATGCTAGCAAAATCCATGTCTTACTTCTCTAGTACCTTTCGAAGTATTTGTTCATGCTTAGGATTGTAGGGAGCTATATCAATGCTCTTGGACCTTCACGTCTGCATATACTACAAAAAGTACCTGAAATAAACCCAAAACCAAAAACACTAAATAGACAAGAAATAGAAAATAATAAAAATAAATAACACTAAAAATAAAAATAAAAATAATAAAAATAAAATATAAGCAATCAGAAATAACAATCCCCGGCGACACGGCGCCAAAAATTTGATAGCAATTATAACGCACCACAAAGTAGCACACAATAATCCTATTGATTTTCCTTATTAACACTAAAATTTGTCGATTGTAGCATATGAAAATAAGGGTCTTTCCCGCAGAAGATTGTTTTATCCAAATACTTAAAATGTCACAAAAACGGGGTGGCTGTCTCCAATGACCAGCCACCGAATAAAAATTATTAGACTAACTTATAATGTTCTCGCAGCTGCCCCAAGGCAGCTCTCCTGCCTTCCAATCCCCGCTGCTTCTTGGCAGTTCTTTTTTTATTCTTCTCCCCAGGCTCCCTTCCGCGCCCTCTCTCATCTCTACTCCCTTTTCAGTTTTATTTTATTCTTTCTTTTCTCCACAATGTCTGCCATGCCTCTTTCTTTATTCTTTTATGCTTTTCTTTAGTCCTCCACTTCTTCCACTTCTTTCTTTTCAATTAGCCACTCATTCCGTGTCCTCCTTCTGACTCCCTCCATATTTGTTTATTCCTCCACCATCGGTCCGTGTTGCTCTCTCCACTCTGTTTTGTTTTCTGCTTTCCACTTCCTTTGTTTTCTGCCAAAATATTTTCTTAAGTTACAACAATAAAATAAGTGAGCAAGGTAGAAATGACGAATTTATTACTTAAAATCACACTTGTGCTATTTTTATTTTCTTAGCTAGATAAATTCTATAAAACACAAAAACAAAGTAAATAGTACAAAAATATGAGGAAATAACTAAGAAAAGACAGGAGAATTTGATGTAAAATATATATAAATATGAGCTTATCAATTTGCAAGAAATGTCTTGCAAGTGTCAATAACACACCTTTCGAAGGTGTTGTAAAATATTCTTGAATAGTTCAAAACAGTTGGTTCTTCTACTTGAATGCTTGATTCCGTATTAGTAACTATGTTTTACAATCGTTGTAAAAGTGTGGCTAATAAGAAGTAGAAGATTAATGAGAGAAGAGAAAGTACTTCACATTCGGAACGTGAATCGAATATAGATCTCTGGGAAAGCAAATAGTACTTACTTCCTCATATGAACTACCAAAGAAATTGGAAAAACAAGGATTGTCTTTACATTCCAATTTGAATAAGGAACTAAATTCCGTATGAGAAATGGATGAATGTTTTGTTTGACAAAACATTGTTCTTTATTATTGAATGATTAGATTATTGTAATCTAATTGATTGTCTCTATAGTAAAGATGATGTGGTAGTGTTAACTGTTTAGAATACAATGATGCTTAAAACCTAAAACGTTACAAGGTAGTGACTAACCCTACTGAGTTGTGACACCTCTAAAACATAAATTACAAGTTAGTCATAGATGGATGCTTTGGATCGTTAGATCCGGATCCAATGCCTTCTTGTTAAAATTGTATAGGGGTGTTTTAAGGGTAATTTTGATTGGTTTAGTTAATTTTAATTAGTCTGTGAGAGTGTGGGGGTTGTGGAGCTAATGAAGGAATTATTGTGGTTAGAACTGATGATCAGAAAATAAAAGTTTTATAATTCATTATAAAATTAAGTTTTATAAAACTTTTGTTTTGTGATCCTAAATTATTTTCAAAATAGAACACTGAATTATTGTGAGCCTAAATTGTTTTTCAAACTTTTGTGTTGTGAACCCTTTGCAAAGTATTCGGACTTGTGTCAAGTGCCACTAACATCTAAGTGAATTAACCTCAACAACTTTGTGATTCTTTCTTCTCAAAAGAATAAAGATTCAAACATTTCGTCTCTATACAATTTTAACAAGAAGGCATTGGATCAGGATCAAACGATCCAAAGCATCCATCTATGACTAACTTGTAATTTATGTTTAAAGGTGTCACAACCCAGTGGGATTAGTCACTATTTTGCAACCTTTTGGGCTTTAAGCATCATTTTATTCTAAACAGTTAACACTACCACATCATCTCCACTATAGAGACAATCAATTATATTACAATAATCTAATCATTCATTAATAAAGAACATTGTTTTGTCAAACAAACATTCATCCATCTCTTATACTGACGGAATTAAGTTCCTTATTCAAATTGGAATGTAAAGACAATCTTTGTTTTTCCAATTTCTTTGGTAGTTCATACGAGGAAGTAAGTACTATCTACTTTCGTAAAGATCTATATATCATTAACGTTCTGAATGTGAAGTGCTTTCTCTTCTCTCATCGATCTTCTACTTCTTATTAGCCACACTTTTACAACGATTGTAAAACAGAGTTACTAATACGGAATCAAGCATTCAAGTAGAAGAACCAACTATTTTGAACTTTCCAAGAACAATTTACAACACATTTGAAAGGCGTGTTCTTGACACTTGCAAGACATTTCTTGCAAATACCCCTTCCAATGTCCATCATTTCATTAAGAAAGGTTGTTCCCTTGGAGTTATTTCGCCTTCTTCATTTGACTTCTCCATTGACTACAATAGTCATGGTCCCTTAAACTCCCACTATATCTCTTGAAACTTATTTCAATTGTGTTATACACATCAAACAATTTGGAGGGAGTGCAGTTATTGTTCACTATATAGTTTACAATAAACTTAGTGAACCATTTAGATAGGGACTCAAAGGTGAAGTCCTTGTTTAGTTCCATCTCCTGAAGTGGTTTAACACTTCCACACTCAATGATTCAAAATCATCATAAGTCCATGTTGATGGACTATTTTTGTCAACCAACCATCTTGTTCTAAACAAGATTAAAAACCTTCAAGAGTTGGTTAAGGCAACTCTCATTTCTTCATACAACAATTTGTAAGTGAAGAATCATGACACATAAAGTGTCCATGCCCTTGTGCTTAGTTCTCAAGTTCCTTGTTCATTTAACAAAGAAACAAGTGTTTGCGTTAACAAAGGGTTGTTCAAAGCAACTCTTATTTCTTCATACAACGATTTGTAATGGAAGAATTATGACACTAAAAATGTTTTCCTCTTTATGATAGACTTATCTAACATGTTCTTCCAATGATACATTATTAATAGGAAGATTGTGAGGATGAGACTACTTAGGTACATTACATCAAATCAAGACAATCTATCGAATTGTGGTATCAAGTCCGGAAACTAAAGCCTTTGGCTTTTCTTTGTCAAGTTTTGGATAGCATTTGCAAATATATCGGTAAACAAATACATAACGAATATAAATTGATTGATTTTAAGCCATTTGATCCGGGTTTTTAAATCAAATAGCACCACCGACTATTTTTGGCAAATTTGATATCACTCATCGGAATTCGAGAGTTTTGGAGGAAACTCTTAGTAGGGTATGGGAGGCTCACTATTACTAAGCCCACCTCACAATGATATGATGTTGGCTAGCATCAATAATAATGAGAGAGTACGCTTACTCATTTGCATCTCTTGCCCCATCTTATTTGGCCTCTAGAGAATGATGCCTCATAATGGTATGATGTTGGCTCCATTGCACTTAGTTAAGTCATTCCCACCATGCAAGTTCGGGTAGGAGTTCAAGAACAACGTCACAATGATATGATGTTGATCATTCTCGTTGCCTACCTTCACAACATCATGTATGCGTATAGGACTCCTCCTGAGTGTAAGCACACACTTTGTACTCCCCCATGATGGGGTGAAGTCGGTGTACGAATCACAAATGATCGGAGCCTACCACGGTGGTAGGCCACGAAAAAGTGTTCAAAGCACTCTCACGCTTGTCAACTTAATAATTGTTTGGTTGAGGGTTTTAGGTCTCATCACATATAAGCATGATTTTTAATCTTATTAAAACAATTTGGTCCTATTATAACTATTGGTCCATGTGATTGATTTAGTAGGATATGATACTTGCACTATGCTTGTAAAACGGTTTTTAAAGCAAGAATATATGGTACTACTAACATCAGCATTGCATTCATTGATGGACTATATAGTTGCCTTAGGGCCTTAGGATGACTATGAACCTTTGATTCGATCCAACACGAGCCTAGTGTTGGATCTCGGTCTAGGAATGGTGATTGATTTTAGTTACGCGTTTAATCACATTAAGGCGTGTTTCTTATTGGGCATTGGACCCTACTACTCCAATTTCATGCATATCAAATAAAACAAGTCTTGTGATTCCTAGCTTTAGATATATATTATCAAGACTATCTTGATAATGGTTTCGGAAACCCATATTATGTGAAAACATTGAATCACGGTTTAGTTGTAGTTAGCAATCTTCAAATTATCAATATATTTGATAAGAATAAATGACGGATTAACTGGAAATTGGAAACCAACTGAATCGAGTAATAAAATCATATTAAAAGTAGGCGTAATATTCATTAAATTAATGAATTAAAACTAGTGATGCAGATATATATATTTGAAAGATAATTTTATTTCAAATCGGAAACCGACTTACAATTTCGTCTACTGACGATTGATGAGGAAAACAATGGAGCTCGCAGACATCCTTGATTGAAAATTAAAATACAAGTGTTTGATAATTTTGGTGGATGAAGGATGGAGCTAAAATGACTTCTATTCTTTTTAGAATTCGCAGAAAGTCTTAGCTGTTTCGACTAAAGTCCCCTTCCTCTGAGAATGAGCTTGGAAGATATAGGAGAGGGTCGGAGACTGAGATTCGGGAATCCCGCTGTCTTCTGTCGAATGCATGTGCCAAAGGCTGTAAAGGCTGAGAAATGATGAGACTTTCACTGTGTAGTCACGATGATGCTGTCTGGAGTGGTAACTTGTCGGTTGAATGATTGCTGCTTTTCTCTGTGGAATTCACTTCTACTGTGCGATTCACAAATCATACGGGTCTTGGGCATCCGGATACGGGTCATGGAAATCGGCTCGGTTCGCCCATTTCTTTGGTTGAGACGAAACGTCTGATGAGTCTGAACTGGAGACATCTTTTCTTCTTCTTCGCTTGAACTTTGGAGCAGAGCTGCTTTTGTTATAAGTTTGTCGGCCATCTTTAAGAGTTGGGAAGATTTTCCCTTCTTCTTCGAACTTGAGGATTTGGAGGATTTTGCTGTCTTGGGCTTGCCTTTGAGGACAGATGAAGGACTAATGTCCGATAGCGACTGAGTGTTTTCTGGGACTTCTGGCAATGCTTGGGTGGAGGGTGTTGGAAGCAATGCCTGTGTAGATGTTGCTGGTGGAGATAAAGTTGAAGCCGGTGTAGAGGGAAATTCCGATGAGACGAGGCTGATAATTCTTCCGTAGTCGAATTTGTCTCACCATTTAACCCATCGGGCTCTGTAAATTTCACATGTTTCATACTCAGAATTCCATTTAAATATCCAAGGGACTTTATATTTAGCCATAAATAATGAAAGGAGAGTAATCCTATCATCAAAACGGCTCCTGTCAAAATGCTTCTGGAATCCAGATGAAAGGAATTGCATGAGTTCTTCGGGTAGTAGGCTGGCAGTTGGGCCATGAGCAGACCACCAATTTGGAAACCAAGCTGGAAAGTTTAACCTGAAACTTTTATCAAATGTTACAAACCATGAATGCGAAAAATCGGGTGATTGATGAAGGAAAATATTGGTCCAGGCTTGGATGTAATCAAAATAATTATATCTGGTGTTTGGGATAAGATCATTTTAGAGGGCGAGTTCTTTGGTTTGATAGAGAGGGATTCCCCATTCTTGTTCAGTGATGAATCTTCCAATATGGAGTGAATGGTATAGGAGTTTGGGAGGTTGATGAGTGGTGCTGTAAATAGGTTTCACATAAATTCCTTCAGATGCCGAAAGAATGGCCTGATAATATTTAAGAGATTTGAAATGTTCAGTTGGGACGTAATGGAAGTTTGGGGGGAGAATGATTTTGGCTATTTTATCTGGCGATTGCCTTTTGTTAATGTGATTGGGAATGCAAAAAAGTTGTTCCATAGGATGTTTCTTAACATAAGGAGAGGTTTTAGCAAAGATAGGTGTTCTCTGAGATGAGGGTGAAGGCATTGATGAGTATGGATCATAAGGGCTGGCTAATGCCGTTTGGTAGTTTGGTCGAAATTGGCCAACTGTTGATCCTAATGGAGATCCGAAGGGAACAAATCGGTTGGTTATGGCTAGGGCCGATGAAGAGGAATCGGGAATAGATTCCTTTTTTGGTGGTGGTGGAGGAAGAGTGGCTGGAAGCCTCCTCTGACTATTGTTCTTTCCTGACATTCTGTCCCTGCAAAATTTCTCTGGTTAAAAAATCTGGAATGCAGTTATGGCTGCCTTTAATGTATTCAATATCAAAATAAAAAATGCTTAATATGGCTTGCCATCGTGCAAAAATCTGTTTTGATGCAATGTTTTGAACATCTTTTTATAAAACATGTTTTGCAGATTTGCAATCGACTCGGACTAAAAATTTTTGATTTAATCAATCATCTTGAAATTTGCTAATGCATAATACAATAGATAATATTTCTTTCTTAATAGTACTATAATTAGTTTGTGCTAGATTCTAAACTCCTGAATGGAAACGAACAATCTGTTCAGGAGATTCAGAAGAAGTTTTTTGTTTAAGGATACCTCCATAACCAATATCAGATGCATCGGTTTCAACTATTTTAAAAGAGTTGGGAGTTGGAATGCCAAGACAGGGCAATGTCTTAACATGAGTTTTAATCTGTTTGACAATGGAAGTATGACTTGGAGACCATGATGGACGATTATCTTTGAGACGATCAAACAATGGTTTACACTGCTGACGAAGATGAGGATAGAATTCTGAAACATAATTTAATGATCCAAGGAATCTTTGAAGTTGGGTTTTATCAGTAATCTGATCTGGGAATTTATCAGCAAACTGGATGACTCTATCTATGGGTTGAATGGTAGACTGATGGATATTGTATCCTAAGAATCTAACATTCGTCTGAAACAGTTTAATCTTAGTAGCAGAAACAACTAATCCATTGGACTTAATAATTCTAGCAAACAAATGCAAATGTTTCCAATGTTCGTCTATAGACTTTGAGTAAATAAGCACATCATCAATATAAACAATAGAAAAATGACTATATTGATTAAAAATCTCGTTCATAATATTTTGAAATTCACTTGGTGCATTCGTTAAACCGAAAGGCATTACATTTCATTCATAATGTCCGAAAGGAGTTACAAAAGCTGTTTTATATTTATCATTTTCATGAATTTGAATTTGCCAAAAGCCTGATTTCATATCAAATTTTGAAAAAATAACTGCTTGAGAAATTCTCTTTATCAAATCTCTTTTGTTGGGAATTGGATATCTAATCCATTCCAAAACTTCATTCAAAGGTTTATAGTTAATAACTAATATGGGAGTTCCTCTTTCTAATTCTGCGTTTTTCTGAACATAAAATGCAGGACATGACCAGGGTGACTTACTCTTACGGATAATTCCTTTATTAAGAAGTTCTTGGATTTCTGTCTTGCAGAATTCCATAACCTCTTGACTCATTTGAATTGGCCTGGCCTTAGTAGGGATTTTTTACTCATTAAACTCCTTTATATAAGGAAGTTTAACAATGTGTTGCTTACGGTGCCAAAAAGCATTGGGAATATCAGAACAGACTTCATTAATGAGTTTCTTTTGAAATTTATCAATTGTTTCTAACAAAGATTTGTTTGTTAGCTGTTCCATAATCCTTTTGTGATTAATTTCTTCTTTTAAGAAATTAATATGTTGTGACTTATTAGTGATAATACTAATAGTTTTTGAAATATTGTTTTTCTGTAAATGTCTAAGTTTTTTAAGGTCTGTTTCTGGACAGAATTCAAATGTGACTTTCTGTCCTAAGACTCTAGTAGTAATCTTATTGTGATATACCTTAAAAGGATATATAAGAGCTAAAAAGTGGAGACCTAAAATAACTGAGTCAGAAATATTTTTTATTAAAACAAATGGGGTTTTGAAACAAATATTATTTTGGCAAACATGTGCTTTTGGTATTTCATATTTCAAATGCATTGGTGACTGGTTTGCAGCACTAAGTATTTCTGTAGATTTATGAAAATATTTAGCAAGAATTATTCCTTCTTGAATACAATTCAAATCTGCACCTGAATCAACTAGAGCTATGGTTTCTAAATGAAAATCTTCAATTATTATTTTAACTTTAGAATACCATTTTCGAATTCTTATCTTGTCTAAAAGACTTAAGACTAAATTCTCTGTGGATTGAGAACCTGTATCTGAACTGGAGGAAGAACTAGCAAGTTCTTCTTCATGAGGGTTTACTAATATATGTGTTTGAACCTTACTAAGTTGTGTTCGGACTTCTATATTTTCAGATTTTAAAAGCCTAATTTCATCTTTGATTTTATTAATTTCCTGCTGGAGGTCTTTGATGGTTATTTCTTTCTTAGTCTTATTAAACCTTTCTAAGGTTTTGCTAAGAGAGATTTTGGGAGTAGAATGGGATTGACTAGTGCCTGGTTCTTCTGAAGAAACTAATTTCTTTAGTTTCTTGAGATAAAAAGATTTAAGTTCTGGGTCATCGACTTTACTTATTAGTTCTAGTAGAAAATCTTCATGTTCTTCTTGTTTATTAAGGACTGAGATTTTGTTACTACAACAAGCATCAGTACATCCAACCTTGATGTCTGGAGATGAGCTATTGCCCATTGAATGGTAATCAGAAGAAGATAATTCCAAATCATCTTCTGACTGACTATGGTCTGTGTCTTTTAATTCTAAAACTTGGATTAATTGAAGTTTCTCTTCCTCAAAGATCTTCAACTGATTGATAGTTTTCTTTACTCTACATTTATTGGCATAATGACCAAATTTGCCACACTTGTAGCATTTGCCCTTCTGGGTTTTGTCTTTGGAATGGAAATTTTTGGAAGGTTTCTTCTTCCATTTGGAATGTTTTGGTTTTTCATAAAATTCATTTCTTTCAAAATTCTTATTTTTGTATTTATTATATTTGGAGTGTCTTTTACTAAAGTGTTTGGTTGGATACCTGTTGTAGGTATCTGACCGTTTCTTTTTGTTAGAAGGAGCAATAGGAGGTAATCCGTATTGTTCACAGAACATTCCTAACTCATACTTAGCTATAGATTTATCTTTATTAACTTGTTTTGAAATTTTCATATCAATACACATTTTCAATCCTTCCTTCTGGATAATGTTTATTATATTTCCGTAAGTAAGGGTATGATATGGTATGATACCTTCTTCGTTTACTAAAACATTTTGGATTTTATGTGCAAAAAAATTTGGTAATCCATTTATAAACTTTTCTTTCCAAAATGGTTGATTATTGTCTTCTCTGAGCATGACTCTAGACATGAATACATCTTTGTACCATCTAAAATCGCTTAGAGTTGGACATCTCAGATTGCTGAGTTGATCATGGATCCTAGAAGTGACATTACTAGGTGTTCCTATAAAATGTTCTATGATTGTAAAAAGAAGTGTGTTAATTGCGTCAGGGACGCCTTGTCCAATGTGTTCATCAAAAATTGGTATTCCTTCTTCATCTTTTTTAACAGCATTTAAAATTTCATTTCTGGATTGTTCAGTGAGATGTTTCTCCCACCAGGAATGAAGCATTCCAGTGAATCCAGTGACTAAAAGATCAACAATGACTGGTTGAGTAAGATTATGATTGGTAATATAACTATTAGCAACCATGGACATATGTTGGAGTTTATTGAGAAGTTCTTGTTCTGAAAAACCATCTATATTCCATTCATAGAGTTTATCAGAAGAGACTGAGAATTGGTTTTGAATGTTTCTTTCTTCAAATTGAATATCAGGAGGAGTTGGTCTGGGATACCAGTTTTTTGTAAGAGATGTAGGATTAATGCGTCGATGATTAATCCTTTTAAGTTCAAGGTTTTGGAAAGCTTGTTCTACTTTTCGGATAGAATCTGTACCAGTGTCTGGTTCAGAGGATGGAAGAGAGGAATCTGATTGAGATTCATCAGGATGGTTTATGGTTTGGACAATTTTCTCTTTCTTTAATTCAAGCAATAATTGATCAATTTTTTGACTTGTGGAAGTAGAGGATGATTCCAAGGCTACTACCTTTGAAGAGGATTCTGAGAAATGTACTAGAGGTTTTTCCTTGGGTTTTGAGATAGAAAGATTATCAATCTTTGTCTCTATTTTATCTAGTTGTTTACCAATTGTATGAAGACTCTGATTGGTAAAATTATTTTGTTCAATAATGGGTTTGGTTCCTGCATCTTCTTTCAGGATTTTGAAAAGAGTTGCTGGAATTTGTTTATTAGCAGTTGTGATAAGAATAGTTTCTTGTGGAGGATGACTAGAAGAGACAATAGTTTTGTATTCCTTAAGCCAATTTTCTTTGGTTATTACCTCTAATTTTTTGTCAGACTCATAATACTTTTCTACATAATCGAAGAAAAATACTTCAAATCTGTGTGCTTCCATAAATTCATTCCATTTTTTATAAATTTCTGATTTTTCTTCTTGTGTATATTTATTTCTGAAAATATTCCTTCGTGGAATATTCTCTTCAGCTTCAATATCAGCATTGAGTCGTTTACGATTCTTTTTGAATGGTTTGTTTAAAACTAAAAGTTGATGGTGAACCTGACTTTCTTCAAAGTCAACATGACTTGCTTCAAAGTCAGATTTAGTTGGAGAAGTTTGTCCTCCTCGTTCTTGAGTTTGTGGTTGATAAACTGGATGTGTCACCTGAGAGGCTGTTTCTACTGATTTTAGTTTGAGATTAATCAAGTCATTGATTAACTCTTGTTCTTTCCATGACCCGTATCCGGATGCCCAAGACCCGTATGATTTGTGAATTGCACAGTAGAAGTGAATTCCACAGAGAAAAGCAGCAATCATTCAACCGACAAGTTACTATTCATGAATAGTAAAATTCAGGGTTTTACTATTCATTTACCACTCCAAACAGCATCATCGTGACTACACAGTGAAAGTCTCATCATTTCTCAGCCTTTACAGCCTTTGGCACATGCATTCGACAGAAGACAGCGGGATTCCCGGATCTCAGTCTCCGACCCTCTCCTATATCTTCCAAGCTCATTCTCAGAGGAAGGGGACTTTTAGTCGAAACAGCTAAGACTTTCTGCGAATTCTCAAAAGAACAGAAGTCATTTTAGCTCCATCCTTCATCCACCAAAATTATCAAACACTTGTATTTTAATTTTCAATCAAGGATGCCTGCGAGCTCCATTGTTTTCCTCATCAATCGTCAGTAGACGAAATTGTAAGTCGGTTTCCGATTTGAAATAAAATTATCTTTCAAATATATATATCTGCATCACTAGTTTTAATTCATTAATTTAATGAATATTACGCCTACTTTTAATATGATTTTATTACTCGATTCAGTTGGTTTCCAATTTCCAGTTAATCCGTCATTTATTCTTATCAAATATATTGAGCTTCTCATATCCATATATATCTTTGGCTTCCGTCATGTTTTCTTATTGGGCGTTGGACCCTACTACTCCAATTTCATGCATATCAAATAAAACAAGAAATGAGTACTTCAAAGTAAAGAAGAGTTTATGCTATTTTACAACACTTGATCAAATCAAATAACTTTAAAATAAAGAAGAGCTTATGTTCTTTTACAACATTTGATCATATTAAATTACTTTATAGTAAAGAAGAGCTTATGCTCTTTTACAACATTTGATCATATCAAATTACAACCAAAATCTAATCTACACATTCCCATGGTTCAAACAAATTTGAGACGGCCTTTCACATAGCTCAATTATCGTAGGCTTAGGTTCATAATCACCCTTTCTTTAATTAATTAACACTTAAACTAATTAAACTTGAATGCAACATTGTCACTTGTTTTTTGTATCCATATAATTGATTTAGATGGCGCTAAATGAAATGAAAATCTAATTCTCATTTAAAGATACAAAACTATTTTGTTCTCAACTAATTTGTGCCAAAATGCAACAACCTCAACTTTTGGGCTATATTGCAAAACACAAACTTTTGAGGTCACTTTGTAAGTTTCAAAAGTCCACTACCTCATGTAATTACAACTAGAACCCAAAATTTTCAACAAATGCAAAAACTTCATTAAAGGAACAAACCAATTTGTCCTTTAGTGATTTTGGGCCTTTACGTAAAAACGTAAACTTTTGGGTCAAAGTACAAATACACAAAAGTATCAAAACTTTATGTAATTGCATAAAAGCCCCAAAAGTACCCTACTTGTAGGGTGGCCGGTTTTGGTGAGAGTGGTGTCATAAAACTTTTGAAATTTTTCAACAAAGTGAAAGGTGATGGGCATGGTGTTGAAAGAAAATAGGTATTGGTGTGAAAGCAAAGTACCAACCATGTACACCAACCATGACTAACATAATTTCAAACATACTTTTTCAAACGTGACTTGTTGGTGGAAAAGTCACACCAAACATCATAAATCAAGATTTTATGTAAACAACCAAAAATTTTGAATCAAAATTCCCAACCTTTTTGTTCTTGCCAAGAACATAACAAGAACAATGAAGAACATCCATGAAAACCCATAAAAGCTTCATGAACATTTTTCACCCAAAGACACCCCAAAAACTCTCAAACTTAAGGGAAATAACATATTACCATACAAGGGTACTTAGGGGTTCCTAATGTCACTTTAAAACACTTTTTTAGCTCCAAAATTCATGCTCATATGAACTACATCTACAACATTTGAGATGGGAAATTTTCAAGCAAAATTAGATTCAAAGAAGCAAGAATAAAGCTTGTAACAATTACAACATTCAAATCATAAAATATGAAAATACAAAACCCAAAAGGATTCACCAACTACTAGACCTAGGCTCTAATACCACTTGAAGGAAGTATTTGTGAAAACGAGTTCATTTGAGCAACATCTATGCATGCAATTAACAATTAAAAGGCGAAATCATGCTTGTATGCACCCAAAAACAAAACTTTACCCATGAAATTCAAGGCCTAGTAGTTGCGGTGAACCAAGACTCAACTCAAGAACAAAGTGAGTTGAGAAATATTATACCTTTGTTGATTACTCTTTACATAAGCAAAGGCTAACGTGTAACAGCTCGTCCCTAAAAATTATGATTTTTATAATTTTAATAAGTGAGTTTACAAAAATGCCCTTCAAGGCAAAGTGTTGACTTTTGTTGATTGTCGTGTCGTGTCATGTAAGGTTCATTTTCTTGGCGTATTCTAGTAGTACTCGTCGCTACGAACGCGTGGGCGCAAATGGATAGTGATTTGGAGTTATAACGAAGGAGATATTAGCGAATGAAGTTGAGGGCAAAATTGTAAATTATTATTTTCTAGAAAACTCCAGATTTTTGGAGTAAAATATGGTCATGCCACATGTGTGGCCCAGATTAAAAGAAGCAAGAAATGGTCGGTGGAGATGGAGTATAAAGGAGAGAAGGGTGGGAGAAACTGGACCAATTAGAAAAGGAGAAATGTGAGGGTGACCAATCAGAGAAGAGAGAAATGAGAGAAAGGAGAGGAAGGGAGAACGAGAGGAACCCGACTAGTTCCCCTTAACCCGGTTCGGCCAACCCATTTCTCTTCAAGTTTTCCGGCGGTTTTCTTCGATTTTCCTTCGATGTTCCGACAAATTGTAGCCACCCAACACCACCAATCAATATGGTGTCACCCCAGCTTCCATTCCCACCTAATTTTGATGGCCATTGGTCTTGATTTCATGGCGAAATCTTGCGTCGGCCCCGAGGACACCCACGGTGATGAATCCGCCATGCCTGAAATGAATTCTCTCGATTGCCACCATCAATATACTTCCCTTGAGCCTTGACACAATGCCCAATCATTGGTTGGAGCGGCAGAGTTGAGTTAAGGACGAATCAAGGCACCCCCAAAACCTAGGGTTCTGGCAGATTTTCATGAAATTAAGGCTTTTCCCGGCCAATCTATTCACTGAGATCTTCATTTCTATGAAATTTGGTAATTTTTAGAAATAGTTGAATTTTCCGGCAAGTCGGGGCGGCCGACCGCCACCTGCAGCGGCGCGTGGGCCGAGGTGTCCCTTAACCTTCCTAGGTTAAGTTTGAATACCTTGATAACATTTGTGAGGTCCAATTAACGAAATTCCATCATTTAAACCTAATTTCAATAAGGTCTGCCACCCGATTATTATAACAATCGACGATCAACTGTTGGATCGTCACTAAACTTTGATACATTGTAGTACATAATATTTGAGGATATTAGAAACTTACGGATCAGGAATCCGACGTACATATCTTCCTGAATAGGATATGTAAGTTACGTGTTTTATTGATAAGAATTCTGAGTTGTGATTTAATAATTGTTCTAGGCGCCGATTGTTCGTGACGCCTCGAAGTTGTGCTAGGGAATTGTAGTGTGGACTCCAAGTGAGTGGGCTTTTGGTTTTCAATATATGTATATATGCTTTACGTTTTTCCCAGAAAAATTGATTTAAATGATTTTGTGTTTTATATGCCATGTCAAATGCTTTATATTTTGGTATATCCTTTTAGTAGTTGTGTATGTCATTGTTTGATGTTGCAGACACTCAGGTAAGTTCCAGGTGAGTATATGTATTGATGATTATGAGTTGCTTTATGATGGTTACATATAGAGGCATTTAGAGCTCATAAACCTGCACCTTGGTGTTAGTGTTCCCGCCGGTGGCTAGGGCACAGTCCTTCACATGATGTTCACCTCCCACACCGCACGCTCACCTTGGATCCAAGTTTGGTGCACAGTCTTGTCGTACAGACCACTATAGGTGGTTCCGACTCGTAAGTGACATGCGATTATTCGCACAGTCTTCACGTGATCGTAGCACTTGAGCGTACTTATTACACCTAGTCCTGTCGTACAGACCACATTAGGTGGTTCCGACTCGTGTGTAGGCATACTTGATGAGCTATAGGTTCAGCCGTACAGGCCACAATAGGTGGATCCGGCTAACATATCGTTTTTCATTGATTTACTTCACCTGGTTTACTTATTCATTATGTTGAGATATTTGACATGGCATACATGTGGATTTTGGTATTTCAAGTATGGTTTTGATATACGTATGTATTACTATTTTCTAGGAAAATTATACGGGTTTTACGGTGAGGGGTTATTATTTTTGAAAAGATAAATTATTTTTGAAAAGCTTTGCTATTGCCCTCTCATGTTTTCTTGTTTTGCGCCCCTCCAGGTTCTAGTAGCAAAGTTTCTGTATCGACGAGGATTCTTGACATATTCCAGTATAGGTGGCTTCCTATTTTGGTATAATCCTTATCTTACCTTACTGTACTTTACTTATGCTCTGACATCGTGTGTGAAATGGGTCCATACCCGCTCACCACGCACTCATGTACTTAGGCACTTTTAGGTTTAAATTTATTCACATTTTCCACATCACTACACAGTTTATGGCTTCTTCACCTTCCAAGTGTCGGCCAGCACAACTTGATTCGGAGTTCTAGGGGACTTTCCGGGTCGGGGTGTGTCATAACCACCCTAGAAAGAAGGCCTTCATTCCTTACTTCTTGCTCCATGGATTTCTTGGATGATGATGGATGAATGGATTCTCCAAGTTCCCAAAAAAGAGAACCTCTAAGTCTCCACATTAAGGAGAGCATTGATGAAGAGATGAGTGACGTAGAGGAAGGAAGATTGCTAGTTATGTTCCTCTAGGGTGGCCGGCCTCTTAGAGAGAAAAGAGAGCTTTGTGTTTTCTCCAATTTCCTCAAAGAAAACCCCTAAGGATGAAATGACTATAAAGTTGTCTTTATACCACCTCACAATGGAGTGGCAAACTTGCAATTAAGCCAAGTTCACTACCCTTCACTCTTATGGCCGGCCATATTGGGTTCTTTGGGCTTTGAGGCCCTTTGTGTTTCAAGTTGTCATACAACTTGAGTTATTAGACTTGACATTCAAATCCCATTGGGCCTTGCGGCCCAAAACTAACTCGAGGTCTATAACAAACTTATTTGTTTGATTAATTAACACATTAATTAATCCTATCAATAAATAATTAAACCCTTTAATTATCCTTACTCATCTCCGTGGTTTCTTCAATCTCTACCGTACTCGATGTACGATCCATTAGGTTCCTTTTAGCGAGGCAGTGGGCGATTAGAACTCTTCAAATCGATTGTGAATTGAAACTTACTTTCAATTCTCCCTTTGGTGATTATACACCTTTAGGGCTTCCACAAACCATGAGTGACACCTAGCAGTATGTCATGGCTACCCAAGCTAATCAAAAGAGGTGGAGAACCTATTCAGTTTAGGATTACAATGCAATATTGTCTTTCTCTAAAACAATACTCTTGACCACATTGTTTGGTTTGATAGTTTATTCATGTCTACTATCCAATGTGATTCTTTTACTTTTATTATTACCTTGAATGTGATTTGGAACGACTTCCTAAATCTCATTCATACTCTGGCCAGAGATTCTTAATCATATCATAGAGTATTCTCCCTCAAACGGTTTGAAGGTTAGAGATCCCTTGTTGTGCATTCACTTGCCTTCATAGCTAAGTGGCTTAACCCCAACTATGTCGTGGACACCCTTTGACGGAGTGACTTTGATATAGTCAAAGATCAAGGACCTAACCACAAGACAACTATTATGCCTCAGGTCAAAGGACTACTTTGCATTATCCCAACCATGAGTTCTCATGTGACATGAGTATGAGAACTCCTTGTGGATCGTGTTCAGTGGACTCATTCTCTATTGAGCACCTACATGCTTGTCTTGATGTCAGTCACACCAATGACTCGAGACTAGTCACTCTCCCTAAGAGAAGACATAGCACATACTAATCTTAACGGACTGTCAATGCCCAATTGGCAATCCTATGATTAGGAATGTTTAGAATATGTATATGAAAGAGAATGGTCTCATGAATCTAACTTCTTTAGATCACATTCTCCCAATTACATATTCCTTGGACTTATCGTTTAAGCATATAACATTTATATGAGACGGCTTTAAACAATAATATTTGCCCTTTATATTAAACTATAGTAGTTTAACATGTGAAATGTCCGTAAAGTATCATCATATGATTGGCTTTAGGGCACATTTCCAACATATTTTGACGCCCTGATTCCAAATCTGCACATCGTTTTCCCAAATTTAATTGTGTTAGTGGAGTTTTACTAATGTGTCCTAATATTATGCTTAGGTGCAAATATTATCGGTGACTCCAGCTTTCTTTGTTTGAATAGTTGCGACCTTGCAAATATCTGTGAGTGGGTTATTTCTTTTATATAGTATATATATAATTGTTAGTTTCCATTTATACCTTTCATAAAGAGTTTTCTACGATACGCCTAGAATAGAAATTATGAAGTTATGCTACGTCCTACGGGATGCATAGGTATGCGTATTATTATTGATGCCTTAATTATATATATGGCCATGAATAGTATTATGGTGATGTGAATTACCAATCTACCACTATATAATTTTATTTATGTGATCTGTTAATCATTTGCTGCACCGATGTTAGTACTCGCCCGGGCCAGGGCCAGTCTATCACGTGTATGTGCACATCACACCGTACGCTCACTTTGGATCCATTGTAGATGCCAGTCCTGTCCTAGATTGCTATAGGCAATTAGGACTCGTATGTGTTGCGCATAGCGCCAGTCTTCACGTAATTGTAGTACTAGAGTGTATATCATTGTTACACCCAGTCATGTTCATGTCAGAATATCTCTGCATGAACTCGTGTGTAAGCATGTGTCGATGAGCACTCAATATGATATGTTTGCTTATGCGAGATTATGTGATTACGGACGTCATGTGTTTACTTACGAAATATTGTGCCGTATTGAATTCTTGAGATATTACAAGCTACGATAAGTATTTCCTTACTATACGTAGTATGTATATTTTGGAAACTATACTTGTTTTACGGCGAGGGGTTATTATGTTTTCGAAAAAGGTTTTTACAAAACTTTATTTTTAGGCCCACTCACCCTTATTTTTTGCCCCTCCAGGTTTTAGTAGCTAAGCTTTCGTGTCGACGAGGATTCTTGGCAAATCTTGGTATAGGTGGTTACCTTCGATGGTATAATTCTCATCATGCTTTACTGTACTTGACTTATGCTCTGACATCACATATGAAATGGGTTCATTCCCGCTCACAAGCGTACTCTTATATTTAGGCAATTTTAGGTTTAAATTTATTCACATTTTCCACATCACTACACTTTATGGCTTCATCACCCTCCTGGTGTCGGCCACACTACTAGAAATTTCCACTTTGCAGACAAAATTAGTTTGTCGGTAAAAGTCAAAATTCGTCGGCAAAGAGCCTTTCCCAACGAAAAATTTTGTCGGCAATTTTGTCACTAAAAGCATGTCGCGCAAGATCTTTCTCGTCCGTCAAACTGTGCCTGTCACCAAAACAACATTGCGACAAATCTTGTCGCGACAAAATGGTTTTTCAGCTGCGTAGTCCTATGCCAACAAACTGGTTTGTCGGCTTAAATTACTTGTGTAGACAAAATAATTAGTTGGTTGAATCTTTTGTGAACAAAAACATTTGTCGGCTAATTATTTTTTTGCTGACAAAACATGTCAAGTCCAATATTTTCTAATTTTTATTCACATTTGTTTTTAATAATATTTTTAACCATCGCAAACAAGCAAGCTTAAGAGATCGAGAAGGGGCGTGAATGAAGAATTAATGTAGGAACAACACAAAATTCATGTAATATAAACTAATGTAAGGTTCACAATTCGGTTTAGTTACAAAATACAAAAATATCTATGTTTTCATTTCAACATTACTATAATATAGATAAAATATCTTTAAGTATCACCATTCTCACTATAGTCCTCATCACGTTGATATGCAGCATCATGAAATCGGGAAACGATGAGGATCATCATGAAACATTCCAGTATCAAACAACTATAGAAGAAAAACAAATTAAAAAACTTGATTAGCAAACGTTAAGGGTGCTAAATATCATTGACAGTAAGGAAACGCAAGGCCACACTAGAGTGGTATTTCTAAACAAATAACTTATGAAACAATAAATGTGTAAACAACAAGATAAAGATATCTACTAATCAAGTTAACTTACCAACGCCATGCAGCATCACAACCTAGCAAAATTACATGTTTAATAGATACCAGGTAATAATCAAGTTAGCATCAACTACTTATATGTCATTCATCACTGTAAACAACAGGATAAACATTATAAACAGCAAGGCAACATGATCATCGGCTAACGTTTCAATTTTCTCGGCTAAGATTGGCGTTGTAAATTGGTTCTAGCATGAGTATTCAGCCGACAAATTAAAATTTTCGTCGAGAAAGGACTCTTGTGCCAACAAAATTTTGCTTTGTCGGCTTATAATTTGTCCGCAAAATTATAATTTCTAGTAGTGCCAGCACAACTCGATTCGGAGTCTAGGTGGACATTCCGGGTCGGGTGTGTCAATTTAGGCGACAAAATATTGATATTCGTCGTGCAAAGTTTTAAAAAAAAATATAAAAACTTATGAAAATAACTATATTTTAAAATTTATATCATAAAATTAAATAAAATAAAGAAAATAAATTGGTTTAGGCAACGAAATATTTGGATTTCGTCGCGCAAAGGTTTTTAAATTTTTTTATTTTTTTATTTTTTTTTATTTTGTAAAGACTTTGTGCGACGAATTTTAAAATTCCGTTGCCTAGTGACTTTGAGCGATGATATTTGTTTCGTCGCTTAAAATTTCGTCACACATGACTTTGCACAACGAAATTCAAAATTTCGTCGCACAAAGTGGCTATGCGCGATGATGTGTGTTTCGTCGCGCAAGGGTTTTGTTTTACTAGTGTTAATGTCTTAGTGAGTATAAATACTAAGGTCCCTGCAAATCCTAGATACACAACAAACGCTTCCCCTAAAGTAGTTGTGTCCGGCTAGGTGCTGTGTAGAAGATTTTGGTGTTGCCGCATCCTACATCATCTCCGCTTGGTCTCCAATGACTATCGCTTCAAGGTCAGCCAACTCCTTGTTTGTGTTTTAATTATATAACCACATAAAGTTTACATATGGTATCAGAGCCACTAGTTATATGATTAAGACTTATTAAGTTTGAAGGTTTATTATATAATATTTTCATGAACTGGGGTTTTGATCTTACACTCTAATTGTGATTGCACTTGGCAACACCACCACACCGAACCTCCATGAAAACCGCATACCTGCATATAATTGCATGTACAAGGAAAAGAGGCCCGCACCTCCTCAGCCCGTCACCAGCTTGGCCCGCGCCAAGACCACAAAGCTACCCCACGGCAGCCACTTTCTCACGCTTTCTCTACCCCCGTTGAGCCAACTTCAAGCCCCGAGGCTCCCAAAAATTACGAAGACAAGGAAAAATTAATTTTTTTCTTACCTTGGTGTGGCGTGAAGACGAAGAAAGCAACGAAAGAAGGTTCTTTGCATGGGCAAGTGTAGAAGATTGCTAGGGGAGGGGGAACAAATATCCTCTAGCGCTCTCTCTCTCTTGTAGGGTAGAATAAATTGCTCTCTAAAATTGATTTAATAATCTACTTAAGGTAGACTTAAATAGACTTGAGAAGTAATTTATTTCCCTTTGCTAGAAGGATCTAATTTCCTGTTAAAGAGGGAATCTACATCAAAATAGGAAACAATCCTATGTTTCCAAATATGATGTATGAACCAGTGTCAAAAAACATGTTAATTCATCTTGCTCGTAGGTGTTGAATTAATTATGTTTTAAGAAGTTTTGTTTGCAACTGCAGTAGAAGTTTCCATTATAAAGAGGACATGAGATGATAAAAGTTGAGAAACATTCAGGTAATTAAAGTTCATCTCTGCAATCATAATTTGACAGTGTTTTCATGTGAATGAGGATTTTAGCATGTGTGATTATGAAGGTTTTGGGTTGTGTCAACCTTACAATCTTGTTAGTTCCATGTTGAAAGATTTATTTGACAGAAACTTGTATCAAGTATAGGATGTTATCACAACTACATGACCATTAAAGTGACATTAATTTCCCCAATCTCAAGTATAAACATAAATATTATATTTGTAGACCAGTGGGAGAATGTTGGATTTATTCCAGTGTAAATCAACCGTAAATGGTCTACAACATATAATAGGAATGTAATTTTGGAGACTAATGTAGATATTGTGATTTGATCTCCTAAAGAAATCAATCTTATATTAGGTGTCTTGTAATACAAGTAAGATTGACAAAGTCCTTGATTTTATGTGATTATGATACCTAACTGATAGGCTAAAAAAGTGGAATTTGGGATTCCTTTATGGACGGAACCTTAATGCCTTAGCGAGTATAAATACTAAGGTCCATGCAAACCCTAGATACACAACAAATGCTTCCCATAAAGTAGTTGTGTCCGGCTAGGTGTTGCCGCATCCTACATCATCTCCTCTTGGTCTCCAATGACTATCGCTTCACTATCAAGTCAACCAACTCCTTATTTGTGTTTTAATTATATAACCACACAAAGTTTACAATGCAATCAATCTTTCAAACCCTAGTTTAAGTTCTTTCAGTTACTGCATGTTATTGAGTTGGCTAATACTCATCTTAGTCGTAAAATATAAATAAAACTATAAGTTTATAGGTTTTTTTTACATCTACAAAAGGTGAGTATCAGCCACTTGAAAAAACGAGATCCCCAATTTACATTTTACCCAAAAATATGTATCTCCCAAAAATATAAATGAAAAGTACGTAAATGTAAATGTATTTTTATGTCTCAAAAGTATTAATGAGTGTCAGTTTAAGTGTTATCCCCAAAATTATTTTTAGGGTTAATCTGAGTTTACTACCCTGAAGTTTCTTCGTTTTCAACATTTGCTGCATGAAGTTTTTTTTGTCCCAGAGTGGTACCTAAGGTCATAATTTTGGGACATTTTTATACATTCGTTAAGTTTTCTGTCATAACCTCCGTTAAGTGGTGACATGTCACCCACATGGACAATGACCTGGGCGCCCAATCATTGTAAACTGAGATTTACCCTAGTTTTTATTTTTTTTAATATCCACATGGCACCATATTAACATGTGGCGTCCAGTCATTGTCCACGTGGGTGTCACGTCCAATGGCGGATCCACAGAGGGACCTGGGACGAAGACCCCTGAATCGTTGCTTGAAATTTTTCAGGGACCCCTCGTTCTCGAATGAAGGTTGTGCAGCTGCAGCAATGGCGTCCTCACAAGGAAGACGAATGCGCGGAGGAAGAAAGAAAATTTTGCCCTTTTCAACCTTAGCCAAAAACACATGTTTTAGCCAACTGATTAAAACCTTTTTTTTTTTTTTTTAAATATTAGACAATGGCAAAACGCTACCGTTTGCTTCCTTTTTGTTTTTAAGTCCCCAAGACCCCCGTCACTCTTCCGAATCCCCATACCTTACTCATCCCTTCCCCCATCCAAAACCTGAAACCCCCCATTTTCACATATCCAATCCTCAATTTCCTAATTCTCAGAACCCTAAAATCCTAAAATCTCAACCAAACTCATATTTTAATTTTAGTCGAATATAATATGACACACCCCAACCCTGAATGTCCACTAGAACTCCGAATCAAGCTGTGCTGGCCGACACCTAGAAGGTGACGAAGCCATAAAGTGTGATGGTGTGGAAAATTGTGAATAAATTTAAACCTAAGAGTGCCTAAATACCAGAGTGCACTGGTGAGTGGGAATGAACTCACTTCACACGTGATGTTAGAGCATAAGCAAGTACAGAAAAATGATATAAGAATCGTACCCTCGAAATAGTCTCCGATACTAAGAATCGTCGTGAGTCTTTGGTGATAATAAAACTCAGCTAATACTACCTGGAGGGTGAAGACAAGACAAGGGTGAGTGGTCATGTAAGTAAAATACTAATAAAAAACATATAACACATGTAATCCCATCACAGCATCTCATCAATAATATCAAATAATCATGCGATTAATAACTCATAATAGTACGCAAGTTGGAGTCACCTCTAGTGACCTATACGACATATTCATATCTCATCACATATCTCATCAATCATGGCTAGCATATAAGTCGGAGTCACTTCTAGTGACCTATACGACATATCCATATCTCATCACATATCTCATCAATCACGGCTAGCATGTAAGTCGGAGTCACCTCTAGTGACCTATGACATATTCATATCTCATCACATATCTCATCAGACATGGCTAACATATAAGTCGGAGTCACCTCTAGTGACCTATACGACATATTCATAATTCATCACATATCTCATCAATCATGGCTAGCATATAAGTCAGAGTCACCTCTAGTGACCTATACGACATATTCATATCTCATCATATATCTCATCAGTCATGGCTAGCATATAAGTCGGAGTCACCTCTAGTGACCTATACGACATATTCATAATTCATCACATATCTCATCAATCATGGCTAGCATATAAGTCGGAGTCACCTCTAGTGACCTATACGACATATTCATATCTCATCATATATCTCATCAGTCATGGCTAGCATATAAGTCAGAGTCACCTCTAGTGACCTATACGACATATTCATATTTCATCACATATCTCATCAATCATGGCTAGCATATAAGTCGGAGTCATTTCTAGTGACCTATACAACATATCCATATCTCATCACATATCTCATCAATCACGGCTAGCATGTAAGTCGGAGTCACCTCTAGTGACCTATACGACATATTCATATCTCATCACATATCTCATCAGTCATGGCTAACATATAAGTCAGAGTCACCTCTAGTGACCTATACGACATATTCATATTTCATCACATATCTCATCAATCATGGCTAGCATATAAGTCGGAGTCATTTCTAGTGACCTATACAACATATCCATATCTCATCACATATCTCATCAATCACGGCTAGCATGTAAGTCGGAGTCACCTCTAGTGACCTATACGACATATTCATATCTCATCACATATCTCATCAGTCATGGCTAACATATAAGTCAGAGTCACCTCTAGTGACCTATACGACATATTCATATTTCATCACATATCTCATCAATCAACTAATACCGTATACTTACTTGAATTTACTTAAACTTACATGAACTTACCTGAATGTCCTACGTTCACCTTTGCACTTCATAGTGCACACAGCAACACAATTATATATAATGCATCATATACCAATTCATATACGAATTATAACTTATATGCATGGCATTCAAGGCATAATCTCATTTAAACATATTTCTGGGATAATATCAAGTATATAAATATATACTGAAAACCAAAAGCCCACACACATTGCTCAATTCCTTAAACAAGGCTATGGTCTCGATTATTTAATCTCATTTCTTATATGGCTGCATCTAACATCTCGTTAGACTGCCTACGTACCCGAAACAGGGATCAAGCCATTCGTAGTTCACGATAATCATTTATAGTAATACGCATATGGATAGATCATGATGAAATGTAACTCAACCATCTCATAGTATTTTATAACATATAAATAAATAAATATATATATATATATATATATATGTCATGGCATAAGTTTCTCAGTTTTAATTAAAAGCATTTATAGAATTATCAATCATGAAACATAAGATGAGCAAGGAAAGATCCACACACCTGGAGTCCGTGCTACAATTTCCTAGCACGAACATTGAGGCGTCACAAACGATCGGCGCCTGTGACCAATTATCAAACCATATCTCATAATTCTCATTGATACAATACATAACTTACATCGCACATAAGTTTACGCAATTCGGTCCAGAAGATCTACAAATCAGATCTCTGATCCGTAACTTCCAAGGATCCACATTATGCTTCTAGAATAACATACTAAAGTTTCGAAACGATCCAACGGTCGGATCTCCGCCAATTGCCCAAAACCAAGTGGCGGTTAACATTTATTTTATAAACTTACAAATCCAATTCGGAAAGATCCATACGTCGGATTCCCGATCCATAAATTTCAATGGTCCTAAAATATTACGTACTATAATGCATTAAAGTTTGGTGACGATCCAACGGCTGGATCGCCGATTCACATTTTTACCTAACCACGAATCGTAAAGAATCTGGCTCAATGATCAACCTATGTCAAACCACTATCAAAACTAAATTCAGGATATCAAACATAGCCTAAAAATAACATTGACGGCCCACTGGCCACGCGCCACCGTGGGTGGCAGTCGGCCGTCCAACCTTGCCGGAAAATCCAACTATTTCCAAAAATTCTCAAATTTTGTAGAAATGAAGATCTCAACGAAAGGAACAACGTTCATACTTGTGACCAAGGCCAATTCGGCCGAGAAAAGCCTCAAATCCTCCAAAACCGTGCGGAAACCCTTGTTTTGAGTGTGATCGATCCGACTCCAAAACAACTCCGCCATTCCAACCATTGCTTGGGCTGTGTTCTAGGCCTCAAGAGGATGCCAGGGGTGGTGGCAATTGAAAGAAATTGCTTCGGAATTGGGTGATTCGAAGCCAAAGCCGCCACACCCCTCCTTGCGTGTTCCTCCATTTTCAAGGCCAAATATCTCCAAAATTGAGATAGAACGGATAGAGGGAAGGTCGTGGAGGAGTTCCCAAGTAGTTTCTTGCAGCAATTCGCCGAAACAATGGGTGAGAATCGTCGAAAAGTGAGGTGTTTGCCGACCAGGTCGAAAACGGGTTGCGGGTCAAGGGGATCCAGCCGATCCCTTCCTCTTTTCCTCTCCTTTCCCTCCTTTCCTCGGATTCTGATTGGTCCTTCACTTCTCTCACTGTTCCGATTGGTCCATCTCCTCCTTCCTCGGTTGGGCAGCCAATCCCCCTTCTTCTTTCTTTTAATTCTGATTGGGCAATTCATCTCTCCCCCCTTCTCTAACTGGGCAGCGCCCAACCTTTAATTCCCCTTTCCAAAACTCAAATTCTACCACAAATAATTAAATTACTAAAATGTCACAAACTTTAAACATCAATATCTTCTACGGTATAGCTCGAAATCACGAACCATCTGCGCCCACACGTCCGTAGTGACGAGTACTACAAGGATATGCTAAAAGAATAAGTCATACGCCACTCTAACCAGTAACGGAGGTTCTAACGGAAAACTTAACGGATGTATGAAAGTGTCCCACAATTATGACTTATCTGGAATGAAAAAAACTTCATGTACCAAATGTTAAAAACCAATAAACTTTAGGGTAGTAAACTAAGATTAACCCTAAATTTAATTCATGAAAGATTCTCTTGTTGTCATGTTGGTCTTTACAACCAGAAATATGAGCAAAAGAAGAAACACGAAATTAAAACCTTGACCATCCTTTATTAGCATCACCTTTATTAATTATGGATATCGACTTCAAAAAAAGGTGGACCAAAAGAAGAAAAGAAAGATGAGTAATGCTACATTTACCATATATTTGTACAATCATTTATATCGTCTCTTTAATAGAAGTAGGGCACTCCATAGCCTTCATCTTCATCACTTTGATCTTTGGATTCTTGTATTTGGATGCTTGAATGGATTCTCCAAAAGCCACCGAAGTCGGAGGTCTCTAAATTTCGACACCAATGATTATTGAGGAAGAAGATGAGTGACATGGGAGGAAGAAAATGCTAGCAATCTTTTCCCATGTGGCCAACCTCCTAGAGAGAAAGAGAGCTTGTGTTTTTCTCTCATTTCCTCTTAGAAACGTTCATGAGGGATGAGGTTATAATACCTCTTTATACTTACCAACTTTTGTGAGCAACTTGGACCAAAAGGCCCTCCCTCTCTCTAGGCTGGGCAAAGCTTGTTAGGGGGCCTTGTTCTCTTTTGTGTTTATGTTGTCACACAACTTAAGCTAATGGACTTGAATATGCCCATTTGGGCCATGAGGCCCAAAACTAACCCAATGTCTATAACTGACTTATTGGTTTCATTAATGAACACATTAATTCATCCTAGCCATAAACACTTAAACTATTTAATTGTCTTTACTCAACTCCGTTATATCCTTTAATCATTGCCTTACACGGTGTGTAGTTGTTTGTGTTGTGTCATTCACACCAATGACTCGAGATCACTTTCCACGGAAAAAGACATAATATGTGCTGATCTATCCGGATTGTCAATGCCCAATTGACAATCCTATAATCAGGAATGTTTAGGATATGTGTATGAAAGAGAGGTCTCGTGAACCTAACTTTTTTAGATTACATTCTCTTAGTTACATATTCCTTGAACGTATTGTTTAAGCGTCTAATATTAAATGAGACGGCTTTAAACAATAATTTTTACCTTAAACTAAACTAGATTAATTTATTATGTGAAACGTCTATAAAGTATCATTTCATGATTGGCTTTAAGGCACATTTCCAACAAGTTTCCCGCAATTGTCTTGGAGACAACTGATAAGCACGATCAACAACGTTAGGATTAGAAAATGCGATATAGTACGTACCTTATAGATATCCATGGACTCATGAGCGGGTACAATTGTGTGAGGAGGGGGGTTGATTCAAGAGTAGGAAGTCACTTCGGAGGTGTGGAAGTCAAGGTCACTTTAACCTCCAAGGGGTATCGCGCTTTCCCAAAGTAGCATCAATCACCAACTTGGAGTCCCTTCAACCAAAATCTCTCTATAATCCTTTTGCAAAGCATCAATCACTAAGTTTCGGGCTCCAGCAATGAGAGCGTTCCCACATCATTCCTAATAACAAATCTCGACGCCGCATTCTCTTTAATCACTAAACCGACCATTTTGGGGAGGATTAGAATGGATATGTTTTCTTCTGGAGCAACGCATCTCATATACCAAAGGACGCCTAAATATTAGTTAACCATGTTTTGCCAGCACTCCAATAAAATAGTCGAAAAGCAGGAAAAGTTGACATATCTGATAATCTGATCATAAAATACAATTGTAATCCTACATTGAGTAGATTGTCTTCTACACCAGAAAATTGAGCCTTGAGCTTTGCAAAACACCAGGTTATTTTGATGCATCTAGGGTCCCTAGTGGGTGGTACATAAACCCCATCAAAACATTCCATGCATCGCAATGGTAGCCGCACAGCATTCCATCTTGCAAACAAGTTATATAGCTAGCCTTGGTCATTTCCCCAAGTGTGTCAAAATTCGACTAATCAAAGCTTCCTTCTTCCCAGCAAGCGGAAGATTATTTGCCGTCAGATAGTACTTCAACTGTGTCACTGTCATATCCTTTAACTGCACAACATGGACCACAGTACAAGTGATTAGCATCCTCAAAATTATTAACCTACACTACACT